>JASUUH010000151.1:0-1460839 GCA_030449925.1 Citropsis articulata
GGTTGTGAGATGTTTTGATGATGTTGGCCACTTTAGAAAGTGTTGGGTGAAGTGATGGTGGATAAAGGCTGGAAATTACAAAGGTATACAATGACCGTAGGAGATTTTACTAAATGGCATGGTATGTGATGGGAGGTAAAATCAGAGGTAAGGGTGGATTTGTAATTAAAGAGTTGCAAAATAAGCATGATTGCAGACAGACTGAAATGTCAGTGAATGTGACCAGCAAATGGATAGCAGAGAAAATAAAGAGCAAAGTCGATGTGGATCCCCATGTGAAGATTTCTGTTCTTCACGAGTTTATGCTGGAGACGTTGTAAGATAAGGAATTCGTGTCGATAGGGCGGAGAGAGGGCAAGGACATACATTCATGGAGACCATGCAAGGGGCTATGAGGATCTCTTTCAATATGCTGCAATGATTCTGAAGTATGATCCAGGTGCCATTTGCAAAGTACTTTGTGATACAATAACTAGGCCAGAAAAAGTGTTATTTCAGAGATTTTTTATGTCATTTCCAGCCCAAAGAAATGCGCTTCATAATGGTTGTAGGCCATACATTGGGTTGGATGGATGTCATTTAAAATCAAAGTATGGTGGAGTTCTATTAGTGCTGTAAGTTTGGATGCTAATAATGGAATGGTTCCATTAGCAGTAGCAGTGTGTGAGATAGAGAACACTGAAACTTGGACATGGTTTTTATAAATTCTACATTCGTATTTCGATAATGGATCAAATCAGATCACCTTTTGCAGCGATAGGCAAAAGGGTTTGTTGGGAGCAATTGAAAATACATGGCCGACTGCATTTCATAGGCCATGTGCTAGACATATTTATGCTAACTTCTCAAAAGATCATCCTGGAGTTACTTTGAGGAATCTATTTTGGAGAGCTGTCAGTAGCACTAATAAGTATGACCATACAGCTGCAATGGAAAAGTTGAAAAATGAGAAGTTAGAGGCATGGCAGTGGTTAGAAAGAGAACTTGCTGGATTTACTTGGTCAAGACATGAGTACGACAAGAATTGTAAAGTGGATCGCACAAGTAACAACACTTCGGAGTGCTTTAACAGCTGGATCTTACCCCATAGAGAGAAGCCTTGCCTGACTATGCTTGAAGACATCCGATGCATGTTTATGACACTATTCACAGAAAGAAGAAAAGAAGCAGAATCTTGGTCTAATATTCCACCTCGAGTGAAAAAGGAATTAGATGATACTTATGAGACTGGAAGCAAGATGACTGCAATGGCTTCTGGTGATCTTCACTTTCAGGTATAAATCTAAAATATTTTTGTTTTGAATATATTTTTATACAGCTGAATTGTGACTGACTATATCGAGTTTAGAGTAAAACACATATTTATAATTCCAGAAATTTAGTTAAGTGATATTAGTTTTCCTTATATGCTTTTAATTATTATGCAATTGCTTTCAGGTTAAAGATAAAAGTTATTATCCAACGAGGAGGTTCGTAGGTCGCGACCGCGTGGTCATTAATTATCCGGACTCCCTTGTGCTCATACTATGGCTGCAATTAGTCATGCAAGACACATGACAGAAGAGTACTTACCAAAATACTTCACCAAACAAGCATTTTGAACACTTACGCTGTGATGTTTAAGCCAATTCCTGATAAGGTTACTTGGGACCCATGTGATAGACCAAAACTTTCTCCTCCTGAGATTACTAAGAAGATTGGAAGACCGAAGAAGTCAAGGAAGAGGGCAGCTACTGAGCCAGTGAAAAAAAACAGATCATTTTATGTCTGCTGCTCCTTTTGTGGTGGGATGAACCACAATGTTAGAAAGTGCGCATTGAGGCCATCAATAGCAAGACAAATAAGAGCTCATAATCAGGTATTAATCATTTACTTTTTTTGTATACTGAGCTTAATTCTTTATTAATTTTTGTTGTATATGTAATTTTAAATAGGGTCTCAGTGGGCCGGGAGAAAGTTCTAATACAGCAACTACTTCGAAGAGAAGAAAAATAATGGTAAATGTTGCTTTGAATATGAAATTCACTTAGTTTGTTGGAGTTCTTTTTATAAATTTTTTATATTTATATATTTCAATTGTAAATAGGCTGTAAGTTGTCCAGACGAGAGGTTTGCTAATAATAGGGGAAGAAGAGGTAACAGGGGTCGAGGTAGCAGAGTAAGAGGAGGTGGTAACAGGGGTCGAGGTAGCAGAGTAAGAGGAGGTGGTAGAGGTCGAGGTAGCAGAGCAGGAAGAGGTACTGTGGTGTCTTTTGATGTTGTTATAATTTTTTGAATACTTTATAATAGTGAAGTTATATATATTTTTTTTTGTGCAGGCCGATATGAATCTGACAATCTTTCTCCAAATCCAACTCAAGGCTCACAAGCTTCACATATCATAGACGGTTAGCAGAGTGTTATCGTTAGGATATTGTATCTGAAATGCACAAACTGGCATTACTACATTAGGTTACTGTGGTGTTTTTTGAACTCAGAAACTATTATTATTGCGATAGGCTGCTGTGGTTTTTTTTTTTTGAACTTAGAAACTATTATTAGTGCAGTAGGGTGCTGTGGTATTTTTTGAACTCAGAAATTATTATTAGTGCTATAGGCTGCTGTGGTGTTTTTTGAACTCAGAAACTATTATTAGTGTGGTAGGCTACTGTGGTGTTTTTCCCAGCACACAAACTATTATTAGTACATTATGCTGTTGTGGTGTTTCTTGAATTCACAAACTGACAGTATTACAAATAAGCATTTCAAGCACAAACTCTGATTTTTTACCAATGATAATGGAAGTACTTTAGATTACTTTAGGCTTCGCTTACATATTAAACTACTTCTATTACATTATTTTCTCATAAATAAGCCTATCAAGAGGCCACAAATAAAAACTATGACCAATTTTAGTTTCCCTTCAATGCATCGTAGCCTTTCATTCATCTTCAGTACATCTTCATTTAGGTTCGAGCCATAATTAGATGTGCTGTTACGCATTTCTAAATCTTCTTTTGCTGCCCATTGCCAAAAATTACACTTTTTATACCTGCATATCCAAAATAGTTTGTTAGGATTTTCCGACGTAGTAGATACCATAGCACATGCCTGCACTCCACAGTTGCAATATTTAGGGTAGCAGGTTACTTCTGCAGGTTTCCTAGCTCGACCTCGAACTAACGCCAGTGGTCACGGAGGCCATTATTATGTTTGAATTTCTGTGTGTGAAGGGTGAAAATTTATTTGGTTTTGAATGAAGATAGGAAAGAGGTGGATAAGAGGTTTTCAATGAATTTAAGTATTCATGCCTTATTCTTGTTGTTTTGTATGATAAAAGTGTTAAAATTTCAAGACTTTTGGTGTGAGGTTTCGGTGTTCGTCCGAGGTCGCAGTGTTTACTATAGGGTTCTTGGTATGTTTTAAAGTCAGCGTTTAGTATCGAATCGTTGATATAGGGTTGTTAGGGTTGAAATGAAGTCACTAGAGTGTTTGAAATAAGGTTGGGTGTGTGTTTGAATAAGGTTGCTGCTGTTGAGATGGGTTTGCTAGTATTCAAGTGAGGCTGTTGGGTGTTTCAAATAGGTTTGCTAGTGTGTTTAAGGTTGTTGTGTTGATTATAACCATGAGCCTGCTCGTGTTGATGAAGTGGTTTGCTAATGTGTTTGTAAGCTCAGAAATTCCAGCTTTTACAAGCTAAAAAATAGCCGTTTTTTTTTTCTAACGGCTATTTCGTTGAGCAGTTGTTGTGCTTTTTGCTTTTGTTGTTTCGTTTTTCTTGGAGGGTAAAATTGTCTTTTTTGTTTCTGGGGGTAGAATCGACTTTTAACATAATTTCCGTTAAGAACTAACGTTTTGTTAATAGATTGGTAGTAAAATGATAACCACAAAAACTTTGGTAGAAGAAAAGCGCTGAAACCACAGATCGACTTGATATGTTAGAAAACCTTTAGTAGTAAAATGATAATATCCCTAAAAAATATCTTAAGACACTCTTACTATTAAAATATATGACCCTCTTGCCCTTTTTTCTTTCTTTTTACAATAATGCATTTACCACAATCTTGAGAACATTAGTTAATTTATCCAAACAAAAGTTAATTGAAAATTAACTAGTTTTTATTTTACTTTTAAGTGTTAACTTGATAAATTAATATCTTTTTCCTTAATATCCCTAAGAATATTGTTACAAGGGTATTATTGTAAAAAAAATAAAGATAAGAGTATCACATATTTAATAATGGGGATGCCTTAAGATATTTTTTAAAATATGGAGACTAAACAAATATTTATCCTATATCTACGTGTGTTGCAAGGATTTTTTTTACAAATTAAATATGATTTAATTAAGGACTAAATTTTGGCATTTGCAAAAATGTGTAGAGTAATTTTTATAAATTTTATTAAATTTAATTTTTAACTAAGTGCTAATAATACATTTTAATGTATAAATTCCAAATAGTCCAATTTTTATATACATATTTCCTCTTTATTGGTTAAATACTCTTTATTGTTTTTTATCATGAGAATTTTATTAAGGATAAATTTTATTGCACCTCTTATTAAATTAACATATTTTAATTTATCCTTTAAAAATATAAAAACTTTAATTTACCTCTCAAATACTATTATTTTTAACAATCGACCAATATTAACTTAGAAAAATAGGAGAATACACCTAACCTTAACTAAAGGTTATGTAGAAGTAATAAAGATAATTTTATTTTACCCTTAAAGTCTGACATATTTTAAATTAGATGATAAAAATAAATTTATTAATAAAAACTCCTATAAAAAAAATAAAAGACCTTTAAAAAAATTAAATTAAATTATATTTATATTTTAATTTATAAAACAAATATAATAATTAAGAATTTTATTTACAATATCACACAATGAAAAACAAAATCCACTTTTACTTCTTTTTTTTTTTTTGTGGTACCTCAATACCTTGATAAAGATCTAAACACCATTCAAAATGGAGAGTATGTCCAGCTCCCAGATATGTTACATAACCACAAATAAGTTTTTACAAGTCTTCACAAATTTTTTCTTACAAGACAGTATTAGTAAAGTTGGCCCTGCCGCGTCTTCCAATACCCCTTGCTTATTTTTTTTTTTTCGGCGAGATTATTACTCATATTTACAATCATATGACATCGGCACCCATTTACATCAATTCGATATACATCGTCAGATTTTAAACCCTCTCAAATATTCAGGATGTCAAACCCCATATCGAAAGAACGCCCACCTGCTCCTCCGGCGCCCAAAGAAGGAATTATAAATTAAACCTCACATTATGTGCCAACCCTTTCCTCACTCATGGTAGAGTTTAAATTAAGCCAGTTCATGGTTTACCCCTTGCTTATTATAGCATATGGTTCCTAGTAGTATTGACTGCTTGCAGCAGCATATATATTTAACGAAATATTTAGCTGTAATAGAGTTCGAGGCCCATGCCGTCGTGAATCTCGTAGTCCTTAAGAGTGATGTGGTCCTTGTAGATGTTGTACCACTTCTGAATCCGAATCTTGTCGGCTCGAGTCCCGGTCTGAGCCGCCACCAGCTTCTTCAAGTCGCCTATCGTGTCGTCTTCGTTGCACTTCACGCGCACCTTCTTCCCGAGCCTGTCGTTGAGCACCACCTCAATCATCTTTGTCCACTTTTACTTCTTATTTCTTTATCTTCCACTTTTTTTTTTCATCTTCGTTTTTTTATCTATTCTTTGGCCCTGTTTGGGATTACTTTTGGGAGGGTTAAAAGTGATTTTAAAAATTTAAAAGTTAATTTTTGTGTTTGATAAAAAAAATCAAAGTCACTTTTGTCAAAATCAATCCCTTTACAATGATTTTGAAAAGTTATAAGAATTTTTAGATTACGATTGGTAATCAATTTTATCTTTTAATATAATTTCATAAATATCCTTATTATTATTACTTAAACCTAAAATTATCCTTCTAAGAAATAATATTACTGCAAATTTAATGTGAATATGATATTGCATGACAATCTATTATTTATTTTTATTTTGAATTTTTGTAACTCATTAAATTATTTTATGTTTATTTTTAGAATACATAGTTATACTTTGCTTGATGTTATTTAATGAAATTTGTAGTTGGTTTTTTAATTATCAATTATTTTAAGATAACAAAGAAATAAAATCACTATAGTATAAATTTTATTTTTAGTTAAAATTATTATAATACTAATTAAAAATATCATACATGACATTTTTTATACGCTAAGTCAATTTCATCCTACCTTATGACATTTTACTTTTTATTTTCTTACAATGCTTAATAAAGAAATTTATCAAACACCTATAAACGCTTTTAATAAGAAAATTTATCAAACACCTATAATCGTCAGAAATTCACAATACTTTCAAAATAAAATTTACCAAACACTTAATCGATTCTCCATACCGATTATTTACAAAGACTGCTAACAACAATTATTTTTAAACTACAGATACCAAACTGGCCCTTTGTTCTCTTGCTTCTTTCTTCTTCTTCTCCGCATGAAATCAAATAATTCTCTACATCAATCGACATTATTTTAATAAAAATTAAAGTATATAACACAATCAAAAAATTAAAATCTCAAAAATTATAAAATGGGGAATTTTTTTTATCTCTTCTTCTTTCTTCTTCATCTTTTTCGTTTCCTTCCCTGTTCATCTTCCTCTTTACTTCTTTTTCCATTTTTTTCTCCTCTTTCATAAAACATGTTTTTCTCCGTTAACCACCCAAAATCTTCCCTCCAAACACAGGGTTTTGGCTGCGATTGGGGATGTTGTTTGCTCAGATGTGCTCGCTGGAATCGAATGAATTAAATGGTGGGTTGGATTGACGGCAGTGATGGCTGGCTTGGTGACAACAAACGGGGGGTGGAGCTCTTGATTTGGAGGATTTGCACGACATTTTTGTGGCGAACCAAGGGCGGAAGAAGGTTGGGTTTTGGCCAGCAATTGCTGTTGAGTTGTCTAATGGTGGAAAGGACGGTGGAATTGCGGTGGTGGGAGAAGCAACTGATAACGACATGATGACTACGGTTTTTGAAAAAAATTTTCCCAAGTTAAACGGCAAAACTCTTCCTTTGTTTTTCTTTTCTTTCTTTGTTTTTTTTATAATTTTTTAATTAATGCTTTAATTGGAGAGCTAGAGTTTGAGTCCATTGATTTGGGTTATTTTTTAGAACTAATTGTGATAGCAGATTATATTTCTTACATTTCTAAAGGAGTCTTTAGTTTTTTGAAATAGTTTTTTAAGAAAATCTGTGGTTATTGAATTCATTGTTAGAACAAATTAAAAAGCTGATAAAATGCCATCTAGAGATTTGGACAGAAACTAGAATTGCCAGAATTAAATGGATAATTTTATTATTTGGGCTGTTAGAAGAAATCGAGCTTTAAAAGAAAAAAGTTTCTGCTTTAAAAGAAATTTTGATTAAAATATTAAAAATAAAAAACTGATAACATTTTAAATTTTTAGTTTTAAAAAATTGTAATTCAATTGTTCAAATTTTTTTTAAAAAAAATTTCTCTTTTTTCTTTCATTCTTCGTCTTCTACTCTTCTTCATTTTTTTTTTTTTTTGATTGTTTGTCTTCTTTTCTTGCTTCTTCTTCTTTTGTACTATAACTCTAAGCAGCAACCATTCAAAATTTCAAATGATTTTATACAGAGTAAAAATTAAACAATTTTAAAATAATAAATTATTTTGGTGTAAAGTAAAATTAATGAAAATATTTAGGTGTATTCTTTAATTTATTAAAATACTAGGTATGAATGAAAATAAAAAATAAAAGTTTGACTTTTACTATTTAGTTGATCCTAATGGAAAATGTACATATATAATTTTATCCTTTCAATTATTAAAGTTAACGAAGAGAAAATGACTTTTGGAAGATAAATTAAAATTTTTGCACTTTTAAATGGTAGATTAAAGTATATTAATTTAATAAAAAATACGATGAAATTTATTCTTTTATTAAAAATAAAATGATAAAAAAGAGGGTTTACACAAATCAATCAAGAAAGTTGATATTTAAGAAGTCCCATGTAATTTTTTTTGAATTATGCAACATATTTGCCCTCTTTATTATGTAAAATATTTGTATAGCCTTAATTATTTTTATTTTTTACTCTTTGAGTTGGACTATTAACACCCTCCAAAATCCTCTTAAGACCCTGATTTTAATTTTACTCCACATAATACCAAAAAAAAAATCTCTTTTATTACTGTTATTTTCTTGTCGTTCAAATGAACTCTAAATGCATCCGACTTGATTAAAAAAAAAAAAAAAGTGTAGCACAATGCTTTTATTGACAGATGCTTTAAAAATTTTGTTCATGCGGCAAAGCAGAATACAATTTCAAATTAAGAAACCCATATACTTATCCTATGATTCGATATCATCGCCCAAAACAACAAAATAGTTTAAAACTCATTAAACTTTTGAGTCTTGAGGCATTCTTGCTTTTCTCTTGCGTTTCCAATCTTACAAGACATTCTTCACAATATTTTTCTCTCCCGCCAAAAACGCACGGAAGACTCTTTCTCTGACAGCACCTCCAGACAATGCTCCACTATAAGGTTTACAAATCCTCCTGTTTAGACTATAACCAGTTGTGTAAATGATACTACAAACAAAGAGACAGAGAGAAGCAAACCTTTTAACGGATAGGATTTATGATTAAAAAAAAACAAGAAAAATCGAACATTAGCAAGAAAAATCTATTGAGGAGTGAGAGAAAAATATAAATGAAGTTAATCTTATTTAAATTTATCTTTAGATATTTATGGGATTAATGAATTGTTGCCAAAACTGCCAATAGTCCAATTCTTTGTTTTTGTAAATTTGGTTATTAGGTACGAATAAAATAATTTTTTTTATGTAAAAATTTTTTAGGTCTGGCTCACCGTAGAGCACTGCTAATAACCAAAAAATCATAGTAATATATATATATTTTATTTATCATTTTGATTGTGTGGAGTGCCCTATGATGAAACAACTCTCTACTAGCACTACTAAAGAATATAAGCTCATTTAGTCTCTATATTTTAATATTAAGATCCATTTAGTCCTCAGATTTTGAATGCCTCGAACATCCTCGTTAAAGATTGATTGACACATATTACTTTTTATTTCTTTTGGCTTACTTTTATAATATTACTCTTTTATAATATTTTTTTGTTTGGACATTAATAAAAATAAAATAATTAAATTACCAATTTAACCCTAAAAAAATTTATATTAATTTTTAATTGTCAAAAATGAAATTATCAAAAATTGTATGCAAACTACCAAGTGTGCAAATGGTGCTTGTAAAAAAATTAATATAATTTTTTTTTATTTTTTAGGGTTAAATTGATAATTTAATTATTTTTTTATTAATGTCCAAAAAAAATTATTATAAAAGGGTAATATTGTAAAAATAAGCCAAAAGAAATAAAAATTAACAGTAGGGATATCAATATTTTAACGGTAGGGATGTTTCGAGACATTTTTAAAAATATAGAGATTAAATGGGCACTAATCTTAAAATACAGGAATTAAGTGAGCTTTTACCCTTTTTATAATGAAAGTGATAAAGTTTATTAATTTTGTTTCTCTGATGGAAGGAAGTAAAAGATTTGCATTAATTCTTACTTGTTAATAGTGTGAGTTCAAGAGTCTTAATTATATCTGAAGGCTAACTATAAAAGGATCTTTATCCTTATCCACTACAACAAATATGAGTCTTGGTAGCATTGGATAGTAGCAATTTTTTTTTTCTTATAATGTTACCAAATGTCAATCTATTGTAGCATATTTAGAAGAAAGTTACAATAAGTTGTCCAAATTGCATCATTTAATTTTTTGCATCATTTTGTCTTTAATTACTAGCATATTTCTAATTGCTATGCATACTTATAAATAATATAGCTCTTTAAAAATGCAACCAAATATTGTTACATATAGTAGCACTTAAAAATAGTTACAAAATGAGAGAGAGAGAAATAAAAACAGTTACTAGCATATTTTGTTCTCTTCAAAATATGCATCTTTGAGGGAAAGAAAACAAAATCTCTGTTTCTTCACCTTGTCTCCTCACTAAAATTTTAAGGCATAAGCACCATAATTATCTTTATTTGAAGAACACACATTGAAAAATCATAGCTTAAAGTTTATTTTGAAATCTCAATTCTCAACTCCTTTCTCTTTAAATACTCTATCTTTTTCATTTCATTGGCCTATTTTATTTTATTATTTTTTGTGAAATTTCAGACTATGGAGTTGAATACCCATGGGTTCATATCTACTTCAATGAGTCATCATATAGTACAGTGGTTGTACCATACATCCACTTTTTTTTTTCAATTTTTCGTTACACTTTCTCGGTTATTGGTTAATGTGTTTCAACTTATTTTTCACCGGTTTTATGTTTGATATACCTACTAAATTCGTGAAATACCAAAATTTTGGGTTATATTCCAAGTAGCTTTTATTTTCCGTTAGATGAGTTCCTCATTTTCGTTGCACTTTCTCTCTTATTGATTCATGTGTTTCAACTTATTTTTCACCGGTTTTATGTTTGATATTCCTACTAAATTCGTGAAATACCGAAATTTTGGGTTATATTCCAAGTAGCTTTTATTTTCCGTTAGATGAGTTCCTAATTTTCGTTGCACTTTCTCTGTTATTGGTTCATGTGTTTCAACTTATTTTTCACCGGTTTTATGTTTGATATTCCTACTAAATTCGTGAAATACCGAAATTTTGGGTTATATTCCAAGTAGCTTTTATTTTCCGTTAGATGAGTTCCTAATTTTCGTTGTACTTTCTCTCTTATTGGTTCATGTGTTTCAACTTATTTTTCACCGGTTTTATGTTTGATATTTCTACTAAATTCGTGAAATGGTGAAATTTTGGGTTATATTCCAAGTAGCTTTTATTTTCCGTTAGATGAGTTCCTAATTTTCGTTGCACTTTCTCTCTTATTGGTTCATGTGTTTCAACTTATTTTTCACCGGTTTTATGTTTGATATTCCTACTAAATTTGTGAGATGGCAAAATTTTGGGTTATATTCCAAGTAGCTTTTATTTTCCGTTAGATGAGTTCCTAATTTTCGTTGCACTTTCTCTCTTATTGATTCATGTGTTTCAACTTATTTTTCACCGGTTTTATGTTTGATATTCCTACTAAATTCGTGAAATACCGAAATTTTGGGTTATATTCCAAGTAGCTTTTATTTTCCGTTAGATGAGTTTCTAATTTTCGTTGCACTTTCTCTGTTATTGGTTCATGTGTTTCAACTTATTTTTCACCGGTTTTATGTTTGATATTCCTACTAAATTCGTTAAATACTAAAATTTTAGGTTATATTCTAATAGTACCGGTGCTGAAAAAAAAAAAAAGTGGCTGTATCTCGTACAGCCACTGTATTATAAGGGAACCCCTACTTCAATCACCACCAAGGTGGGGGTTCCTTTTTCAACCATTCTTAGATTCTCTATCACTTTTTTTTTCTCCCTTCAAAATGTAAATCTCCCACGTCTCTTATTTATGATGCAGCTGTCATGATAAAGAGCATTTGGATATGATGCACACAACTGTCATGATAAAGAGCATTTGGAGAAGTACTGATGCAAATTGAAGATCAAAAATAGTTTTTATTTTTGTTTGGTGTGTAGTCTTTTTGAAAAATTATGAATTACATGTATATGCTTTAGCATTTTTTTTTGGATAATTTGTAATCTGCTTATGAAGTTGATTTTTTGTTACTTCATACTTATTTTTTGTTTATCAATGGAATGGGTTGAATGTTTGAGAAATTCAATTAAATTAATTTATTTGGATTGTGAATTGTATTTCTTCATTCTTATTAATAAAATTAAAGAATTTATTGACTCATTTATCTCAAGAATCAAGGTAAGGTACCATAAATTTTTGTCTATTTATGATTTCAATCCTTTCCCATTGGATTTAATGAAAGATAGTTTCAATGGTAGAGATTTATCTATTTAAATATTAACATTATGCTCCTTGATATTTTCTAAAAACTCAAAAATATTAAAGAGTTAAAATATTTAGCACATAAGTTCGGATTGTTTGAAATTTATATCATTTAATTAGTAGTGAGTCTTAAAAAATAAATTTTATTTTTGTTTTATTTTTATTATTATTCTTTATTCTTTAGAAAAACTAAATCATATTAAATAAATAAAATAATCAGTATTAAGTCTTAAAAAATTATTTTATTTTATTTAACATTGTGTAGCCATGGGCTTATTATTATATTTATTCTTTCATAAAAGTAAATAATTAAATAATTCTTGGGGACCTTTAGGTGCTCAACTTGGACATCTATAATCACATTAATGATATCTCTCACCTCTATACGGTGTCAAAACTTTATTCATATTTATGTATCCAAAGTCCACAACGTATGTGTGTGTGTGTGTGTATAATATAATATAATATATATCTCCCAATATTCTTACCTTCTTCTAGACATGGAAACCTGGATTCTGGTCTATTTAAGGCATCCATAAATACCCTTGAGTCATTAACAGTACCTTCCTAACCCGTAAATGTGAATGTGAACATCATGTCAAAAGAACACGCACACATAATATTTTGAGTCACTTGAGCCTTTCTATCTCGACACGATGTTTTTTCTGTGCTAGTGACCACACAGCAATATGGGTTCCATCAATTGCACCAATACACTTCTGTAAAAATATATGACAATTATTAATTTATTAACCAAATATTAATGTCACATGAACATTGAAGTAACATGTATTGAATTTCTTACCTCAAAATATGAAAAAAATATTTAGATTGTTTATAATCTCTAGTGGTGTCTTCCCTTGAGGTTTTACTTTTATAATATGTTTTGCTGTTTAAAAGTTCTTTTAACACACGCTTAAAGTGTGTAAACATAGTACCAATTGACCATTGAAAACAGTCAGACACAACCCGCACAATGGTGCTATGAGACAATAAATATAAGCACATTGCCACAGCCTCCTTGATGCAAACATGTCTACCATGCTCTAACAATTGTAAATGTTCAAGTGTACAACATAATTGAATGAAAACTTATTTATCCATGCGAAACATGTTATACATCCTGTCAGGATGACCATTTAACAACTCTTGAACAAATTCAATTTCAAATAATTGTCCTATATAGCATTGCCTTTTAATAGCACGTTGTTGTTTCTCATATATTTTTATGGTAATGGCTACCTTTAAAACTTCTTCTTTAATATCTGTTAAACTTTCAATATCATCATCTTTACCATTGTTGTTCATTTTTCTGCTTGATTAAAAAAAATCACAAATTATATCTCAAGTACATCACAATTGAAACAAAAAATAATATGAACATACAAACACAAATTCATACACGATCTAGTAATATTGTACCCAATAATAAATAAAACCATTACAAAATTCAACTCATAAAGATAAAATAAAGTCCAACACATAAATTTCAACTCATAAAAAAAATGTCCAGCACATAAATTTAAACTTATAAAAAAAAAAAATGTCCAGCACATAAATTTCAACTCATAAAAATAAAATACAGTCTAACAAATAAAAGTACTACAAAGTTTAAACCATAAAATGAATAGACACAGTTCACAACTAACAACATCTAAGTTGAACACATTACATCTCATATAACATACTACAAACCAGTTAACCAATATCTTTTTCTATTTTCAGGAACGCACAGAAAAGCTTTCCTCCATTCAATATTGGGCACTAGCTTACCTATCAATTTGTTATATGTATCTCTATCAATATCTCGTAATTTCTCCACTTTGATATACTTTTCAATAGATCACTTTTCAACACATTGAGAATTTGACTCTGCACTTTTACGTTTAACCATCTCCAATCTAGCATTCCTCACTGAACTAGCCATTTTGAAGTAACTGTTAAACTCACTTTTATTTTTTTTGACCATGCTCAGTTGATTTTGTAATTGGCTAATGATGCCTTTTTCCTGTCCTACTCTCAGAAAATGGTTCCATTGAATCAACATCATCCTTAATATTAGCATGAACTCCATAACTAAAAAAATTCTCTTCCAATTCACGATCCTCATCGAAGAACAATGGAACTTGGTTAGAAGAAAAATGTAAATGGCTAGAAGCTATAGTGGTGTTGAACATCTACCCTAGAGTTTGGTAGTACTTTAGTCTTTTTTTATGATAAGACTTCACTTCAGGCACTCTCTGTAGAAAAAAAATAAATGTATAAAAACAAAATAAAATATATTTTATTTCCATATGAAACCATTCAATATACTCCAAAAATATAGATTTTACCTTAATATATTCAGCCCAAACAGCTTTCGATGCTATGACAGTATTTGAAATAAGATCCTAACCAAACCCCATATAAGCTATTAAGTCAGACAACTCTAGATGCTTTTTGGGTAACCTATTAAATTTAGACTTAAGTTGCCCTACATTGAATCTTTTTTGGGATTTTTCAAATAACTCATCATTTATGGTAGTCCAAAATTTATTAGTGAAAGTTGATGTTTGTAAATCATCCTTTTTAACATGGTCGTGCACTATACGAATAAAAAGCAGTTTCAGTCCGGCTAGACCAATCAACCTTATCCTCACCATCAACATCGTGTAGATCCATATCTTGTTACTAAAAAATTATATATATATATATATATATAGATCAAATATTAATGAAATTAAAGAAACTCTGCCTAAATATACATAGCTTAAAATTATGAAATTAATCAAATTCAATGTGGCATAAAAGATATTTCAGCAACACGTCATAGATTAAAAATTAAACATATCAAAATCAAATATATTCTACTACAAATTGACCAATTCAAATTAAGATCAAGCTCTTGTCAAATTTTGCTTAACTCATTTTTTCATAGCAACACAAAATTTATAATCAATGCTATTGTATTAGGAAAAATTTTAGCCTACCTCCTCATAAAGTGACAGTCTTCAAATCGGTCCCCTTACTATTGAAAATATCAAACTATCCCCCAAAACTTATTATCTTTAGCCATTGACCGCCGTTAACTCATAAAAGTACGAAAGTACCCCGATCTTAATAGAGTATTCTTGACAGCATTGTAAGGCTAAAAGAAAGTTTGATGTGCGACCAGTCATTAGAAAATGAAAAAAGTAGTTGATATATGACTAGTCATTGAAAACTAAATTAAAAAAATAAAGTGTTGAAATGAATTAATGGACCTAAATGAATTGATAGTTTTCCTAAATTAGTGTTAGTTAAACAAATTATAAGACATACCATCATATAAATTATAATGCCATCAAATCAAATTTTAAAATTAAAAGCCATATCATCTTTGTCTTTTTTCATTTTTCTCATCATTACTCCTTCATCTTTTCCTTTATTTTTTTCTTATCCTTACTCCTTCATTTGTTTCTTCATTTTTTCCTTTTCATGTACATGACTCCAGGGATGGCAAGATCCGAGTCCTGGTTCAGCTTTCCCGGTTTTGGATCTGGATATGATTTTCTTATGCCAGATTCGAATTTAAACCCAAACGTTTTCCATCCGGGTCTGGTCGGGTTAACCTAGAAAACCTGTGTTTCTAGATTTCAAATCTTGAACCCAGATTAGTGAATTAAGTAAAACAAAATTAAAATACGAATAAATCCAGATTCTAATAAAATAAAAAATAGATACAAATTAAATTTCAATGTTTCTGAGCAATTAAAAATCCACAAATACAATAATCATCAATAAGAATGATATTCCTTTGCAAGAAAAAGATTAAAAGCAGAGGAGATAAATCAAAACGAGGGAGAAATTGTGGGAACTGTGATGTGAATCCCATAATAAAACTTTGAAGCTTCAACTTCCCAAGAAAGTTCTAAACAGATTTAAGACAAATAAAACCTTAACCCAATGTTTAAGAAAACATGAACAAGAGGTATGGAGAATGATATTGACGCCACACTCAAGATGTAGATGAAAAGGTGAGTGATAAGTCTAGATTTGGAACGCCACAAGAATGTAAATTCTTGATAAGTTCACTAGTTCTCAAAAGAACCAAAGAAAGAACAATTCTTTCAAATTCAAATAACATTAATCTCTAATTGTCTTACATAAAAGGTTGCTGAGTTTAAATAGACCAATAGAAATCCAAGATCCTAAAAATACAAATGAAAACATTGGAACAACCCTCCAAGTATAGGTTTGGCAGAGGATGCTTCAAAAGTCTTCACCAACCCACCATAATTAATGTTATGATTGACAAACTCAATGCTAGTCTACTATAATTAATGCTATCATTGACAAACTTAATGTTAGCCCACCATCATTGATGGTAGACTTACCTTACACATTGACAAACTTGAAACAAAACAAACAAATGAAGTTGAAAAACAAAGGAGTCGTTGAAAATCCCAAGTTTGAACAAGCTTTAATGAATTGGTCATAACTCCTTCTAGAGAACTACAAATCTAGCTCTGTAAAATGCATTGGAAAGCTAACTTAATTATCTTTCCAAAGGTATATAGCTTGCATATTACATTTGCCACAATCAATACCAATTTTATTCTGAATTTGAATTTTCTACATTTGATCTAAAATGTGTATTTGGCTGCCCAATAGCTTGAATAATGCCCACAATGCCTTGACTTCTCTTCAAGCCCAATTCATGATATCTTGCATCTTGAATTACATTTTCAATCCATATTTTCAATTAATCCATTTAAAGTAGCTTGCATCTTTTTGGCTCTAGCTCTTGTAATTGGGCCTCCATGAATGTGCAAAGGATCACTTGAACTTTTAATGCTCTTGATGGTTCTCATCAAACTATCATGCATTTGTAGATCTCACTTTGCTGCCATATCAAAGGAAAAAAAAGGCTGAAAAAACCCTGATGATGATGAAGAGGATGTTTTCAGTCGATGCTGTCATTTTTAATTGGATATCCCGCTATCGGTGTTGTTTTGAACCGGATATCTCGCCGTTTCAGTTTTGTTTTCAACTGATGATGACGAAGGTCACGTTTTCCATCGTATCATAGCCGAAAAAATAACGGCTGATGATGATGATGATGATGATGATGAATAGAGTTGTGAAGGTAGTGATTGGCAAAGCGCGGTGATTTGATTTGATAAGGAGAAGAGTTGAAGAGAAAGGAAATGTTTGGAGGCTGCTGGTGTGATCTTTGAAACTAGGGAACTTAGAATTTCTTTTTTAATCTTTGTATTTATATTAAAAATAATTTAAAAACTAATTTTAAAATAAGATATCCACATTCGAGTTCTGGATCTACAGGTTCACCCAAACCCAAAATCGAACCCAGATGTATCTGGATCAGCAAAATTGCATCCGAATATCAGATTTGTTTTAATTCAGTATAGGTTAAACTCGTACCGGATTATCCAAGTTTGTCCGAGTTTAGGTTAAGTTGTAATCCCTACATGACTCTAATAGCATTTTTTGCTTTTCATTTTTCTCATCTTATTCATTTCATTTGTTTGGTGAAACTCCAGTAGCATTTTTCTTTGTTCTTTGATTTTCCTTTTTATTTTATATCTATGTTTTCTTTAAGTACCTTTACAAAATGAAAAACGAATAATAATGATAATAATAAAAAAATGAAATACGGTAAAATATTATTCTTTTTCCATTTGTAGCTTTTAATTAATTTCTATATTTATTTTGTAAAATAAAAATTTTAAATATGAAAAGTAGAATTTAATTCGTTAAAAAAAATTAGTCATATAGGCACAAAAGAAAAATATTTTAAAGTGTTAGGGGGCATACTATAAATATTTGAAATATTTTTGTGTGTTTTGAAAAACCTAGAAAGATTTGGACCCATGAAAGTTAGTCTACTTAGGTTTGACTTTTTTATGTTAATTGACTGTTAGGAAAATGTGCAAATATTATTTTATCCTTATAGCTATTAAAATTAACAGAGAGATAATGAGTTTTGGAGGTAACTTGATGTTTTCAATAGTAAAGGGGGGATTTAAAGATTATCACTTCATGAGGGAGGTAGGCTGAAATTTTTCCATTGTATTATAATCAATTAATCAAATTGGTAAAATAGGTTTTGGTTTTTTGCTCCACATCCCTAAGCTATAGTCTATTAAGTGATTTCCATTAAAAACAAAGCTTTGAAATCTCTATTTTCTATCAAATGAGAGTGGATGACAGATAAGTGCTTGGAGAAAAAAAAGCTAAATTTGCCTAAATCATTTTCTTTTTCAATTAAGGGTGTTTAGAATCTAATCGGATCCGCTCAATCCGTTTGATCCGTAGAAATTGATCCGTAAAAATCTGATCCATGGGTTGGTGGATTGATTGGATTGAAAATTTAAAATCCGTAGTCATGGATTGAATATGAATTTATCAGAATTGCAAAAATCTGTGAATCCGTAAAAAATAAAAAAAATTTATTTAATAAAAAAATTAGACTTGTAAATATGATATTATACTTACTATAAATAAGTAAGTTAAAATATAGTTACATTAACACCATATTATATCTTATTCGATAATTATATAAAATAAAAATAATTAAATAAAAAATATAACTTCCTAAGCAGTTAATTTTCACGTACTGATCTAAACAAATGAGATTTTTTTTTTGTTTTGGTGTATTATATTTTGAAACTTTGAATGTATTTTCTAACTTTATTTGAACAATTAATTTTATTTAAATCTTATTTAATTTTAAATTTGATCGGTACTAAATTATTTTTATATTATTTTTTATTTAGTTAGTTCATGGATATGTTATGATTAAAAATTTTTAGTCCCCAAACCAATTTGTAAAATAATAGATTGGATAAGAATTGGGTCAAATCCGCATCCAATCCACAGACATATGGATTGGATTTAGATTGAATTTTACTAATCGGTGGATTGGATTGGATTAAAAATTTATAATTCACAAAATCGTGGATCGGATATAGATTGATGTCCAATCTGAAAATTCGATCCGTGAACACCCTATTTTTAACAACACAAATTCATGTCAAAATGGTATTCTTAGAGTGACAAAACAAATTGAACATGTGCATTAGCAACAAAATGGCATTTGCCAATAAAGAAACTTATCACAATCATGTAAATTCAATACTTTATATTAACATTAACCAATAATAATTAAACAAAATGGCAAACCACATTTTGCCCACTAACATTAACCAATAATAATTAAACAAAAACGGACAAATAAAGTAAGACATCTATGTTCAAGCCTTTAAGGTCAAAAGTCCACTAGCATAATTTATATTAAAAAATTAATTCACATTTTTAAAAATAATTATTGATCGAATATAATTCACGGTTGCAGCCACAACATCCAATTAAATTGGACAATTTTCTTATATTAACACCAACTTAATCAATCTCACGCCAACAAAATCATATTTACTAAATAAAAAATAATTATTAAATATTAGAGAGAAGGGGAATGATATAAAAAATTACTAGCAAACACAAAGATTCTCAACATTCACTATTTTCCCAAGCAAATTAAAACTCAATGGATAGCAAATTCAATTTTATGCAAGCCTTAAACAAAATAAATATTTGCAGCTCACAATAACAAAGATGAAGCTGAGAAATCAATAGCAGTCGAGGTAGTCAGATAGAGCAGCAATGGTTACGGCGAGATGGCACACGAGCAGTGATGGAGATGAAGCAGCAACGACACCAGAGGTGAAGTACGGCAACCGAGATGGGCGCACCGATGGAGAGCAGATCGGGAGAGAAAAGGACAGAGAGAGCGTTGTTGTGTATAGATTAGTAGAGATAAGGAGAGAGAGAGAGAGAGAGAGAGCTTCGCTGTGAGTAGATCAGGAAAAAGAGGGAGAGAGAGCACTGTGAGTCAGCTTCGTTGTGAATAGATCAGGAAATGAGAGAGAGAGAGCACTGTGAGTCGTAATTTATATACATATTTTACCCTTAATTATTTAATTACTAGTTATTTTTATTCATTATTTTAATTATTTGAATTGTTTTGTTGAATAGGGAATTAATTGAAAATTATGGATAAAAAGGGCATAAAGGGGCTTAATTTTGGAGGCATTAAAGATTAATTAATTTGGGAGGCATACATACATATGAATTCAAGCTAAAGAAACCGAAGCTACTAAATCAATTCATACATGCACATGAAGAGAGGAGGGCCCGTGCATGAGCTTTCAATTTCAAAAGTGAAAACCAAATTAACGATTTGCACGTGAGGGAAGCCAAAACAAATTGCCAGCACATGAGGAGTGAATTAAGTTTAAGTGGGCTTTGCAAAAGTGGGCCGATTTTAGCTTGTGTGAACAATTTACTAGCTATCATAATTTGACAAGGATTCGGTTGGGTATTAAAAAACATATTTAAGCAAGCTTTTGGCTTAAAAGAGAAGGGGGGAAGTCGCCAGAGGAAGGAAAACAAGGGCAGACGCAAGGCTGAAAGCGGACGCAATTCGGCAGAAGAAAATCAGCAGCTGTTCAATCTCCATGGCTGGTTTTATTTATTTTATTGTTCCATATTCAAGTATGTTTAGCTAAATTTCTTATACTGAGGTTAAGGATGAAACCTTATTTAATGAAATAATTATCTTTTTATTTAATTAATTCCCTACATGTGTGCTTCAATGTTTATGGTTCTTGTTTCACATGATTAATTGGATATTATTAAAATCTTTTCACTAATTCCGTCATGCATTATTGATTGTTAAGATTAATATTTGATTAAATCTATGCTTGGATCTATGAAATTTATGCATGATTATTTTTAATTCTTTGTTATTCAATATGTTTACATGGGATTCTTAGATGTCATACTATTAAGTAGAAAAAGAACATACAGAAGATTAATTTTATTTGGGCTTAATTGTTATATCCATGAGATGACATAGATTGATTTTGAGTTGTCACTCTAAAATTGAGAATTAATTAATAATTAGATAATTACTAGTTGAATAGTGGTGGATTCTGAAACCTTGGTAATCTTTGTCTTATTGAATTCTCATTTGCTTTAATTGTTTTCTTATTTTACTTAGTTTAATTTCTTTTAAAATTCAATTTGCTCAACTAGTTTAGGATTAATATTAATTTTAGATTTAAATTAGACTTTTTAATTTATAACAATCCATGTGGGTTCGACCTCGTTACCATTATTCTATCTCTAGATTCGCAAGGCCATGAGTATATTAAAATTTTCACAACAACACACCGATGGAGCAAATCGGGAGAGAAAAGGACAGAGAGTGTTGTTGTGTATAGATCAAGAGAGATAAGGAGAGAGAGGTGAGTAGATCGGAAAAGAGGAGAGAGACCGAGTCACGTTGTGAGTAGATCAGGAAATGAGAGAGAGAGAGCATTGTGAGTCGTTTGTGAACGAGATTTTTTGGCTTTTTTTTTTAATTTTTGTTTCAGTTTGGCTTTGTAATAAGTAGAGAACATGTTAAACATGTTTTTACTTTACTAGTTATAAAAAGTGAATTTAGATTTCTTATTTTGTAATTTGTTTCTACATTCAGCCCATCGAAAATGTATTATATCAGTACTCCGAAAATGAAAATGAAAACATTGGCCCAAAAATGCTACTTAACGGGTAAGCAGCAATTTTTTAACGTTATTGATGATAAAATGGTAGCATTTATCTAAAGCAATCACATATGATTTTGTAGCTATTTTCCAGTTATGTTTTCAAATTTGTAGCATCTGATAAATGTTACTAAATTGTAAGACTTTTAGTAACATGGCTAATATAGCGTTGCTTAAAATGCTACTATTTGCTTTTTGCAGCATTTATTTAGTGGTCCTAGTTAAAGATAGCCAATTGGCCGGGCGGCACATGTCCAAACAACATTGCATGACATGAACATGTTTTGGTAGGGTATGCGACATGACATGACATGCACCTAGGCTTGGCTGAGGTATGACATGACATGGACCTAGGCTGGGCTGAGCTTAGAATTTTAGGCACATGGGCCTTAAAAGCATACACAATTAGATATGAGCCAAAACGCGACACGCAAAAAGGACACGTAATAAGCATGCTTCACTGGTGGGTTAGCATACGGCAAGTATATCAAAGTAAAATTTTTTTAATGAAAAGTAAACATAAAATGTTATGATTTTACAAAATATTGAAATTAAAATTTTAATATATTTTATTACTATAGGCTTTTAAAAATTAATTTAAGTCTTAGTTTAAAATAAAATATTCTAATTAGATTACATTTATAATTTATGAAATGAATAAGTGAAATTTGAATAATTTCTTTGATTTTTTTTTATTTTAGCAGCTTGAGTTTATAGATTTGTACTAATCATTACTATGATCTATGGAATTAAATTTATGTATTGTTGTATTATAGTTGGTTATTGTGAAATTAAATATATAGTTGTAAAATTGTGATAAACTGATAATGAAATGTTAATTGTTACCTTAATAAAAATTATTATTATTTTTGTTGTTCTTTATTATTATTGTTGTTGTTGTTGTTGTTGTTATAAGAAGTGTATGGGCTGAAAAAACATGCCAAGCACGTGTTTTAAACAAAGCATATCAGGCACGTGGACTTGAAAAAGCACGCTAAACATGTGGGCTTAAGAAAAGAAAAAAAAGGTTGACCGGGTTTTTTGAGCGCGATCCACGACACAGCCTGAGCACGGCATGCATGGGCTCCTATTGTGGGCCATGCCAAGCCTAAAAGAAAAAAGTTTGGGGACGGCACGACTTGTTGACCACCTTTAATCCTAGCCAATTTATTCTTACACTGAGTTTTATTTCCTATTACAAGAAAAACTATAAACTGGAAAAAGGTTAAAAGATATCTTATGCCAATTTGAGTGCGTAAAAAACACTTAAAACTTCAATAAATATGATCGGAGATACTATCCTACTCATTGTTTCACATTTTACATTTCATTTTCACTTTTCAAATTTTGTATAATCCTTACCACTCAACTAGAAAAATCTCTTTAGAGTCGATTTGTAAGTCTGGGGAGTAATATAACTCATGACACATGTAGACATCCAAATATTTTAGATTCTCATCAATAAAATAAACTTGAGAAGGTTAAATTTCCTAAAGAAATAGTCTCTCTAAAATGGATATGATGCCATTAAACAATATTCAATTAATCGATCAAGTAACTCACAAAATCGTCTAAACACTCCTAATAATATCAACACAAAAATTCCTAACCAATTTGTCTCAACATAAGCACTTATATATATATATAATCTGGAATAAATGGGCCTTACTATCCATAGGATTATGGACGGTAGGAAAATCCTTCGTGAAAATGCAAAAGGGTTACTAGACCGAGAAGTCTGCACCCAATAGGATATTTTCACTGCCACCGAGTAAAGGTTTAACCAGCTGCGAATATGTAATAGGCCTCAGGGGTGATGTCACAAATGACATAGTGACCCCAGTTAGGGTTCCAACTTTGGTTGTGGCCACTGTTGCAGATCCAACCAGTGAGCCATTTCTGCCCCGACACAAACCATGGGCTCCCTTTTATAGGCTCAAGGGATCCGTTGGATATTAATCTAGCCTGTTGTTGTCTAATTTAATGTAATTGTTATTGATGTCAATGTGCAAGTGTACACAACAAGTAATAAAATGATGAATATTTGAGATCATCTCCACAGGGATTGATGCTACTTGAGATGCTACAACAATCTCAACAACACGCTACTTCTTCTAGCTTACTTAGAGTGATTAATAAAAATGACTAACTACTGAAAATAAAATTCAATAAAATAGAAGGCAATGATTAATTAAACAGCATGTAAAACACAAAAATGACTCAATGAGAATAGAATAGTTGAGTGATCAAACTCTCTTGATGAGCTGACTGTTTTATTCTTATAAAATCTAGTTACTACAGCATCTGCTACAGCACTGGGCAGAATTACCATGCATCCTCAGCTGTCGCTTGTTGGACCTCTCATATGCCTATGCAACCCAATAGTGACCAGATGTTATGTTGACATAAGATATGACATTACAAACTAAAACCTTTACTACCCTATAAGGTGAATTCTTATATCTAGTTCATTACTAATCTTAAGCCAAGTATGACCCTTTTGGGAATCAAGTTTAAACTCAATCTGGGAAGCTCAACTTAAGACCATGTATTACTCTAATATGCTCCACTAAGACAGGCCCTTTTGTGGTTCTCTTTTAAGTTGTATCATCAAATGGGTGGTCAACAGAAATAATGAATAAAAATATAACATTATTAAAGCAAAATGCTACAGCAAACATGCAGCAACTCATGTGTTCAGTCAAAAACTCATCTAGATTATTTGTCACTCAACTACAATTAGACTTAGTTCATGACTTGTAACTGCAAAATAAGCAATAAGGGTTCGGCTATCAAGTACATCTTTTTAACCAAAGAATAAACAAGAACAATAAGAGAAAAGGTTGAATCCCAAATTTCTGCAAAATTGTCAATAGCACAGACTTGTATTCTTCTCCTCAATCCTTCGTCTTCTTTGTTTCTTTCTCAGTTCTTTCTCTTAAATTCGATCGGCTGCCCCCTTTTATTTATGATATGCGTTCCTTTTTATAGTTGAAAACTAAGGTAAACATGCGAGATTAAAACCGCAGATCGCAACTGCAAGTATCCCGTTGAATTTTTTACCGTTCCCATCGCTTCAAAGATCGTTGCTGCTACAAGAGATTGGTTGCTATAGCAATGGCTACAACAACTACTCGGCTTCTAAATTTATTCTAATATTTTTGTTGTCAAGCTCTTTCCCATCTTTTGCAAGCTTATTTTCAAAGATTTGCTATTTGAAATTCTAGCTTCTACCTATCATTATGCATATGATTACAATAATTTATTCTAAAATAACACAATTTATTAAAATAAACTAGAAATGGCTATCCATACAAATAAACATTAAAAATACAATAAAAACACATCATTTATTCTCTAAGTAATCTTAATTTAAGTCTAAAAGTACTATGAGAACTCTCATTTCATAGAGTATCACCTGTCCAAATTTTCTAGAACCTAAACACTACCGACCCTAGGGGTTTCCTTTTGGGAAATTTGGCTCTGATACCATTTCTGAATACAGTAGATTCATTACCAAATGGTTGGTTGATTATAAGAGGGAATGAGAGACTTACAAATGACTCGATGCACTCAAGACTCAATGCCTCGACACAAACCATGGGCTCCTTTTTATAGGCTCAAGGGATCCACTATTACATACTGTGTACATTATTGATCTTTATCTCTAAGGAATCTACTTTACAACTCACTCCTTATCTTTATGTCATATCACACCTAATCCTTATCTCTAAGGAATCTCTACTGTTCACTCGTGATACACACTTAACTGTACATATATTATTATGCTATAGTGTTCATCTTCGAAGTCTTCTTACTGGATAATTTGGAGGAGCTTTGTTGGTAGCTTCCTTTTAGATTTGCATTGCCTAGCATAGTGTCCCTTTTTCCTGAAAATGAAGCATATGCCTGTTCCCTTCTTCTTCGACTGCCTTTTGACAAAGCGAATCCAAGGCCATTGCCGATATATATATATACATACATACATACATACATATATAACATCAACCATCCTCCAATTGCAATTTAGAAAATAATGGCTTCAACTAATAAATATAAATTGGGACTTATGTTCATCTAACCACTAAAAAATTCTAACATGTTCTTTGTAGCACCTTTCTTTTTAAGTTTGTATCAATTAGCCACTTTGCACTAACACCTTTAAATAATTTAAATAAAATAATAATTTTATCCCTAAATAAATTAAATGATTATTTTTATTTTATAAAAACTTTAAAAATAAAAAAAATATAATTAAAAAATACTCCTAATTTAATTAAAAAAATCCCAAAATTAGAAATTTTCTTTTTTAATAAAATTATTTTAATAAAAAATTATAATTATAAAAATAATTACAAAATTTTGGGATTTAATCAAAATCTCTAAATTATTAAAATTTTGGAATTTATATTTTAATAAATAAATTCAGTTATTTTAATAAAAGTTTGCAAAATTATAATTTTTAATAAACAAATTCAGTTATTTTTATTAAACTATTACAAAATTATAATTTTTAATAAAAGTAATTATTAAAATTTGGTAAAATCTAAATTTAATAAAAATCAGTTGAGCACCTTTATTTGAGATTTATTTTTTTAATTAAATTTAGGGTTATTTTTATAATTATAATTTTTTATTTTTCATATATTTTATAAAATAAAATGATCTTTTAATTTATTTAGGGGTAAAATTATCATTTTGTTTAAATTAACCGTGTTGCAACGTCAGGCTAGTTGATGCAATTTAAAAAGAAAGGTGGTGCAAAGAATGTGTTAGAATTTTGTAGTGGTTAGATGAGCATAAGGCAAAAGAAAGATAGTGCAGTGATAGTTTTCAATATAAATTAAATGTGAAATCACAAGATGCACAATTTTTATGGAAAAACTTTTTATTCTCATCATAGGTAAAAATGTTGACATGCAATTATATACAGGTGTAAACGAAACAATTCAGTATAAAAACAATGTAAGTTTACAATAGATTAAAGACACTTACAACATCTGGATTTACTAATCTATAAAAAAGGAAAAAAATTGAGTTTCGCATTCTCTAGATTTACCATATATATATAAGTTCACAATCTGTAGGAAGTATTGAGCAAAATCTAATTGATGTAAACTAGAAAGATTGATAAGATATAAGCCACGGGAATAATTTTTCCTTATTCGTTGATATCTCACTGAAACAGAACTCACTCATGCTATTTATAGTGCTGGCAATGTCAGAAGGGAATTTTAGTACTTGTATATGATTGACACGTGGAGTTCATGTCATGCTTTCATATGCATGACATGCGGGGATTCATTTTACATGAATATCTATCATTTTATCATAATTATACTTGATCTTATTGGAGAAAAACCAGTTTTTAAAAATTTTATAAAAACTTTGAGGACCCATCTCATAAAATATATAGCAATACGTAATCTAGAAAATCATACCTTAACAATCTGAGAAGATGAACAATCAAAATTAATTCCAGGCTCTCAGAACACGGTCCATTACCAACGCGTTGGTTAGATCACGATCCGTCACCATCACGCCTGTTAGATCATAATCCGTCACCAACACAATTGTTAGCTCACAATCCGTCACCAGTGATCTTCCAAGTTATGACTCAAGTTTGATCTACACTTGACGTGTGGGCGCCTTTATCACCACTAAAAGCAACTATCAGGAGAAATTTTTTTTTTCAAAATGAAAGAGAACAAAATATTTTTCTCTAATATATATAATATGGACTCTTTATTCTTTTTTGGGAGAAAATAAGCCATTTTATATCTGTATCTTAGTGAAACCCTAGGTCCCATATTTTTTATATTTTTAATTCTATTAAATCAAATTTGATTTAAATTAAAAAATAAAATCAAAAGTAACATTACTTCTTCTTGTCATAGGGGCCCACCTTATAAAATAAAATAAGGCTCCTTAGACATTAGCACATTATATAGAGTCTCTCACTAAATAATATATTTAGGCTTTTAACTCAAATAACTAGTTATCTTGCTTATTAATCCAGTAGCAGTGCAGTCAATTAAATGAACTAACTCGAGGATCATATGGGTACACACAATAGTGGCTACAATAATCAGACATGTAATTAAACTAGTCCAATTATTTAATTCTAAATCTACTCCATTAAAAAATTAGATCTGACCTCCATAATTGTATGCTATCTAGGATAGTGCTCTCGAATAATAATTCCACCCTGCCACATTGACTTCTTTACTGCATAATCCTTTGTACCACATCATTAATTAAATTGATATCTCAACTATCCAATCAATTTAATTACATCTTGTTCCTTGATACTTACTGGCTTTCTTTAATGATCATTTTCAACATACTAAATATGTTGACACACTCGGGCCAGAGAATTCTATGATAAAGTGTCGAAGACCCATCAAGAGATGAGTTGTACAAATTCTATATTGTTAATCTTTAACTCCAATACTCATAATTGCTCCTATCAAAATACCGAGTAATCTTGACTACAAGAGTGTGTCGTGCCCATTGGTAGCTCAAATGGAATAAAAATTACAGTAATGAAATCATAACTAACTCAAGATTAAGATTATAGTAAAATCAATGCTTATGAGATTTAATAAGTTTGATACTCATTACAAAGTTAATTAAATCTTATATGTGATCATGTTCAATATAGTCGTACTACATTAATAAATTCATACATGATTAAGACAAATCATTCAATGAATTTATTACATTCTAAACCTAAATAAAGTGCTCAACTTTGTTTATTAATTGTGAACATAATTTATTTGATCATAAGATAACTTGAATTTATGTTTTCAGTGAATTCAAATTGTGATCACATAAATACATATAATATGATCAAATGAACTTTATTCAAAATATTAAGGCAATTAAGATACTTGAATAAAATACCTCATTTATTTTATTAATCAGAAAACTTGTTTATTACAATTAAATAAACACATATGCTTTTAAAGAACATATTTTCCCAACAGATCCTTAATTAAGAAAAAAAAAAACTCAATGAGTTGAAAAATCTAAACAAAAGAAAAGCAATTTGATAAATGGTAATTCAAAACTCTCTAAATTGATAAAAAACGAAGGAAAAAAAAAGGCAGCAAGCTAGTTAGTTTTACGGGGAAATAAGTTTTTGGTTTGATCAATATTTTATGTACATCTATGGGTGCAAAATAATTTTTTTAGCAAGTCAAATGCGATTCAGCTAAGGAATATTTTGGCATTTATTAAAGTGTATAGAAATTTTTTTTTTAACTATCGTTAAATTTAAGGGATATTATCATTTTCCTACTAAAATGTTTTTGACAAATCAAATCAGTACCATACTTTAGAAAACACTACATTGTACAACCAAACATTTAATCTGTTATCGTTTTACTATTATTCTGTTAACACAGTTAAACATTTGCTGATTTCACAAGTACTTTTAAGACATTTCTGACTGAAGTCAAAATGCTGCATTTGTAATTGGAAAATAAACATTTAGTCTTGCAAGGTAAATAATTTTAAAAAGTAAAAAAATTGTAACCCTCCATCTCTGATCTCTCTCTCTCTATCATGGCCTCTCTGTCTCTCACGGTCAATAACCCTCCATCTCCGATCTCTCTTTCTCACTCACGGCCACTTTCTCTCTCATGGTCAACAAAGCACAAGTAGCAACAAACAAAGCACAAACATACACAGGAGCCGCATCTTTGCAAAGCTAAATTTCTAACTTCTCTTTTCTCTTTTTTTTTTTTTTGATAAAAAGATTTTTAACTATTAAATATATTCTCCCACTGCTTGCTACTTGCTTTTTTTTTTTTTTCTACACATACATCAAAAAGAGACCACGATTATGTTTGCGTGGCAGCTCTTGACTCTCAAGAGTTGCCTCAGCAACTAGTTTTCATTAAAATTGAAGTGGTTGTTGGTTTTTAGGGGTTTGAAAGCAAAGAGAATAATAAATAATAATATGTGTTATGGTGGAAACTGGGTTTGTTATTGCCAGTGATTTGTCGGTGAAGAGGCCGAGAAATGACAAAGAGAAGGAGGCTAATAACAACAATAACGGGAATGTGTCGATGAAGATCAACTCTAAGAAATAGCTTGATTGTATTTCCTCTGTTATTCCTGGCTGGTTCTCTAGAATCAGCCAATGTGGCTCTATTTGTTTCTCTCTCTCTTTTTTTCTTTGCTTTATAGGCTGCATGTTCATGTTTTTTGATCTGATTAAAATCATGGGTTTGTTTGATCGGAATCTATCTGCATGGCGTTCTCTCTTTAGCCTTTTATATCTAGCAGAAGTATTTAATCTGTTTCTATCTCCTTAATCCTTGTGTGTAGGTTTGTCATTGCCAGATTCTTTTTTCATTTGTATTACCATCTTAATTCTCAGAAAATCTTATGCGAGGTATTTTTAATAAATGGATACTTGCTACAGTAATTTGTAGTTTTCCTTTTTGTTATTTCTTTCTTTTCCATGGCCAAAATCATCTTTTAACCATATTCCGTTAAATATTAACTTATTTTTAATAGAAAAATAGTAAAGTGATAACAAATTAAACGTTTAATAGTAAAATGTAATTTTTACCAAAGTATGGTACTGACTTGATATGCCAGAAAAATTTTGGTAGTAAAATGATAATATCCTTAAATTTAAATCTAGAGTAAAAATGCATACAAATACATATTAATGTGTAAACAGTGGTGGACCCAAGAATTGATATTATCCCGGGCTAAATTAAAAAATTTGTATTTTCAAGTGATAATAAAATTTCATAAATAGAAAGAAATATATCAAATAAGGGGGACACGAAGAGTCTTATTCTTATAAATATGTACTATAGACAAAAATAGTTATAAAAAAAAGAGTAGAAAACAAAAGGCATTTCAAATATAAAAATACTAATTTTCAATTATGGAATCCAACATTGCAACCTATAATGTAGTTATATAGGGATTAATGAATCAGTTAAATATTTTAAGCTAAATTAAACCAATACATGTAGTTACAATAAATTAAAACTCACAAGTAAAACTTTAATATTTGAAGTCACGTACTTAATTACCAAGTTTAAAAAATTAAACAACTAAAATTTATTAATCCTTTAAAATTATAAATATGTTATTCATCAAAAGTTTCAATAATAAACTAAACTCATCCAGTAAAAATGTATTTGAGTGTCATTGTTTCTTTGGTAGGTGCTCTTACTCTCTTTGAAGAATCAAACGCTGATGATTCTTCTATAAAAAATTCCTCAAAATGCTGAAATTTTATTTTCTAAATTATCTCCTTAGTTATTATAACTACTAAATGAAATCTCAAAATTCAGATAAAAAAGTTTATAAAAATATTGATAGTTGCTATTACATGTTGTTTTTGTAAGTACTTTTAATACTAGTAATAATTTTATATTAGATTGACAAACTTTTTTTCAATTAGAAATTTTTTAAAATAAACTAAAGCAGTGATAACATTTTACTCCCCTAATGTCTTCAATCTATTCAATAAATATCAATTGAATTGAGGATATATTTGAAAAAATATTTCCATAAATATTTTCAATAAGCTACTAAGTCAATTGAAAAAAAAAATATAATTGAATTGAGGACATATTTGAAAATAAAATAAAATCTCTAGTATAATATAAAATTGATGAAAATAAAAGGGAAATTGAGCTAAGGACATAAATGAAAATAAAATAAAAACTCTATTATAATATAAGATTGACAAAAATATAAAGGGTATAAATATTTTTTTCCTAATCAAAATTGAGCTACAACCCGGTGTAGCCTAACTATAGGTCCTCCACTCTGAGTAAATAGCCTGATTTTTTTATATGTTTCTCCTTTATAATGTAAACACTTTTTTTTTATTCATTTTCATTGTGAGAATTTTATTAAAATAAAGATTGAAAAGAATGTTTACACTAGTCAATCAAGAAAATGATATTTAGGAAACCCCATAAATCCTCATGTAATTTTTTATGAATTTGGAAACAAAGATGTTTTTTAATCATTTAAAAAAATGTGGGGAATAATTACCCCAAAATATTCTTAAAGACCCCATTTTTTTTCTATTTTGCTCCACTTAGTGTCCAAATTATTCTTTCCTTCCTCCACCCTTCAAAAGAGAATAATAGTTGAAAAAACTATTTGATGTTGAATATCGTCCAAATGAACTCTAAATGCATCAAACTTAATAAAAGAAAACAAAAGAGCATCATAATGGTTTTGTTGACTGAGTGCTTTAAAATTTACTTCATAAAATATTGAATTGGATTAAGAAACCTAAAATTACTTCTATATCAACACTGACATCAGTGGCACCAAATTTCGTGTCTCAGAATTTGCATTTAAAAAAAGAAAATGAATACTAGCCAATTCATTGGCTTTAAAAGTGCTTCCCTCATTTGATTCATCTTATTTTCTTTAATTCTCAATTTACCTAAAAAGTAACAGAGCCGAGAAGTTCGAAATTGAGAGTGTGTTGACAGATTTAAGCTCTTAGTTTAGCATTATGAGAGTTTAGTGCATTAAGGTATTGGATTGTGAGACAAAATACTATAATATTTGTAACTCTTTTTTACAAGTAAAATATTTCTTTCTATCTTCACCCATAAACGTAGGCTAAAAGTCGAACCATGTAAACTCTTGTGTCCTTTTGATGTGCTTATTCTTCATTTTTCTCTAATTTCATTTTAGCTATGGCTCTAATTCATCTATTAATTTCCTAATAGTGGTATTATAGCTTTTGCTTGTCGAGTAATCGCTTACGTGTATGGTATATTCACATACTTGCCATCAAACAGGAAATAAGTTTCGATCCTAGCAAAAGTAGTTCCGTGAGAAGCAATGATTACAAAATACAAAAATGAGAAACAAAACAATTTCGTTGTGGAAAATGAAGATAAAGGCTATTTTGAGGAAAATAATTACTCAAAGAATTAAAAAAGACTTACGAGATAATAATGCCAAGTGGAACGAGATGGATGGTAATGCTTGCTGATCTACATTTATCATTGCCTAAAGAGGTGTTTTCTAGTGTAGAGTAGAAAAAGACAACAAAAGAAATATGAGATACTTTCACAAAATTTGGATATTGTTTGAGCGGCTATTTCTTCTCTTTTATTCTATAGTGGGAATTCTTCTTCTATCGTAATTGGTTGGAGCAGACTCTTCTACACTTTTCGAATGGTGAAATTTACATTTGTGACTGACCATATCCACACCTTGAAGACTCTATTTTTGCAACTCACAACGTTAGTTTAAAAATTGAGGAAAATGAACGTACATAACTTCTACTTCAAAATTTACTAGATTCGTATGATCAACTCATTAGCAATCTGACAAACAACAACCAACCAGATAGTTTAGTTTTCGATGATGTTATGCCCTCTGTATTAAATTTAAGAAAACAGGCAAAAAAATAAAAAAAAGGCTAGTAGGCGAATACGCAATAAGTGAAAGCGTTATTGATGATAAAAGAGAGATCAATAGAACGTGCCTCAGTGAAAGTCACAATCATAGTGGATCAAAATCGGGAAGTAATAAAAATATCAAATGCTACAATTATAAGAAAGGGTACGTTAAGAAGAAGTGTTAAAAAACATACAAAGTGGAGACAATAACGTTGAGTCATCAAATGCTCAGGGCTTTGAGGCAAATACTTCTAACGATGGCGAAATTATCCACAGTGAGGTAACAACTATTGCAGAAGGTATGGAGTGGTTAGTTGATGTTTGACTTATAAACTCTGAATAACATGACATGTAACCTCTCAGAGAAAATGGTCACACAGATCTGAACCTATCTTAAGAGGATTTGTATACATGGGCGATATAGTATTGGTACTATCAAAATTAAAAGGTTTGATGATACTCTTCACACAATTAAGAAAGTGCGACAACAAAGGACTTAAGAAGAATCTATCGTCTTTAGGACAAATAGAAAGTATTGTTCACAAAACTCATGTGAGAAATGAGATCATGAAGATTGTTAGAGGTGCACTTATATTGATAAAGGCAGAAAATTTTGTACTAATGTATTCATGCTTAAAAAGAAAGTACTACAAGAAGCTAATGTGTATGTCGTGTCAAATTGAGAAGAGTCAGTGATAATATGGCATCTCAAACTTGGCAGCATATCAGAACAAGGCTTGAAGATCTCTCCGAGCAAAATTGTTTCTAGGGTTTAAATTGGTGAACTTACCATTTTGCAAACACTGTGTTACAAGTAAGCGACATAGATTGAAGTTAAGCAAATCTTATACCAAAACTAAATACATTTTAGATTTTGTTGATTCTGATGTTTGGGAATCACTAAATATGTCCCTAGGAGGTGTAAATTACTTAGTAACTTTCATTGATAATTACTCGAAGAGATGTTGGGTGTATCCAATCAAGAAAAATTTAAATATGTTTCTAATATTCAAAGAATTTAAAGTGCAAGCTAAACCTGAATCCGAGAAAAAGATCAAGTGCTTGAGGATAGATAATGGTTGAAAGTATATAGATAGTGAGTTTTTTTATATTTTGTAAGTAGAATGATATTGGAAGACAGTTCACAGTCACATACACTCCTCAGTAGAATGAAGTGTCGGAGCTGATATATCAGAATCTTACAGAAATAATAAGAACTACGTTCAAGATTGCCGATCTACTTAACTCATTCTGAGTAGAAATAACTAAAATTGTCTATTATGTGGTAAATCGATCGCCATCTATAACAATTGGGTTGAAGAATCCTATAGAAATGTAGATTGAAAAGCTAGCTAGTTACTCTTATTTGCATGTACATATAGATCTCCTATGTACATGATGTACAATGCCCAAGAAAGAACAAAGTTAGATCCAAAATCTAAAAGATGTGTCTTCTTAGAATATGATGATCAAGTGAAAGGGTATCGTTTATAGGATCCCACTGCCCATAGGATTGTCATGACCACAAATATTATCTTTGTAGAGTATCAACTACAAAGGAAATATGAGGATGATAAAACTATATCGGTATATATGAAAAATAATCCAAAGAAACAAGATTTAGATTCTTTAAAAGCAGCACGAGAGCACGAAGAACAAGAACTAGTCGAGTCCGAGGCTCTAAACGTTCATCGGTCATTTCATAAAAGACAACCACTAGTGTAGCACTCGAAGTATGCTAGAGTGGTCAATATTACATACTGTCTTTTAACAGAGGACGAACAACCATCAACTTTCTGTGAAACTTTAAATAACCTGAAGTTGTTTTGTAGATGCAGTAGTGCAGGAAAAAATTAAACTCTACACAAGAATAAGACATGAGAATTTATACAACCAATACTTAATAGAAAAACCATTGGTAACAAATGGGTCTGCAATACTAAATGCAAAGGCAATGATCAATTAGAGCAATATCATGCAAGATTGGTGGTGAAAGGATAAACTCAGAATTAAGGTATTGACTTCAATGAGATATTTTCTCCAGTAGTTTGACTTACGACGGTCAAAGTAGTCTTGAAAATGTCTGATGTATTTGACCTATATCTACAGCAGTTAAATATGAAAACTACATTTTTTCATGAAAAACTTGAAGAGGAAATTTATATGCTCTAACTAAAAGATTTTGCTAAAACAGACAAGGAGAACTTGGTTGTAAATTGAACAGATCTTTGTACAGTCTCAAACATGTGCTGAGATATTGGTATAAGAGATTTGATTCCTTAATCATAAGTCTTGAATACAACAGACTTAGTTCAAACCTTATACATATTACAAAAGATTTAAAGAAAATAATTTCATCATTTTGCTGTTATATGTGGATAGCATGTTGGTAGCAAACCCTAAAAAAGATCGAGTATAAAAATTGAAAGGATTAAGAAGTGTGATATGAAGGACTTGAGACCAGCAAATAAGATTCTAGAGATGCAAATTCACTGAGACAGAAATAATAGAAAAATTAAACTTTCTTACAAGAATTATGTAAAGAAAATCTTGCAATGTTTTAACATACAGGATTGTAAACTAGTTTATGCCCAATGCCTGTTAATTTCAAGTTATTCTCAAGTATGTGTCCTAGCAAATAAAGCAGTAGGAAGTTTGATGTTCGCTATGATATGCATAAGACTAGACATTACACAATAAGTGGGAATGGTTAGGCGATACATGATGAATCATGGTGGAGAGCATTAAAAAACTGTAAAAAGGATTCTGAAATACATTCTGAGAACTTCTGTTATTGTATTATCTTATAGAGGATCAAAATTTACTGTTAGGGGCTACATGGATTCAATTTTGTAAGAGACCTTGAAAACAAGAAATCCACTACTAACTATGTGTTTAGATCTGCAGGAGGAGCTGTTAACTGGGTCTCAAAACTGCAGACCGTTGTGACTCTATTTATAACATAAAGAGAATACATGGTAGTTACACAATCTCATAAGGAAGCTATTTGTATATGAAGGTTATTGGAGAAGCTCGAGAACAAATAAGAAAAATGCATGTGTTTTGTGACAGTCAGAGTATCTTGCACATTGCAAGGAATCCAATCTTTTATTCCAGGTCAAAGCGCATAGGGGTTCAATACCTTCATCCCAGAAATAGTGGAAGATAGTAGTGTGGATTTGTAGAAAATCTATACTAAGGAAAACCTAGTAGATGTTTTGACTAAATCAATCAATGCTAACAAGTTTGTAAGGATAGATCCTCATGTGGCCTAGCAAAAATGTAAGTAATGTGGCAATAGCGAAGCAGAATTAAGAATAACAATTGTACCTGCAAACCCGCCCAAACCCGTTCGCCAAAACTGCCTGTTGCGAGTAATTTTGTCGGTTCGGGCGAGTTTAGTATTACCAATTAAAATCCTTATATAGATACGGGTCGATTTGGTATTAACCTTATATGCGGATTCCTACATGGATACCCATTAGACCCGTAATATTTTTTTAAAAATATTTTTAATTAAAAAATTTTAATTTAAAAAACATATAGAGAAAATAATGTAATTATGCAAATTGCCAAATTGCGAAAGGCCTAAAGTTATAAATGCGTATACGTGACGCATATCTCATTTATGGTAATAGCCTAAACAAAACTAAAGGCAATGCCCCTTGACTTAAGCCAAACCCCCATTTGACCATCTCTCATCTCTATCTTCATTATTTTCTTCTTCAGCCATCAGCCTGTGACGATGAGCCAGCACCTAACTCCCTTCACTACTGACAACGACGCGTCGTGCTATTGTAGCTACTTAAGTATCATTGTTGTTGCAGCTAATTTTGTAGTCGTGGAAGGTACAAAATTCTTATGTCTTTCCTAACAAAATGTCCTATATAAAAGTCAATCTCAATAGAGTTGGCCAAAAATTTGTAACTAATATGAATAGTTAGGTTGCAAAGTGAAAAATAACTTACAGTTCATCAACAATCTATTAATTTTTTTGCTTTTGAGTTGATTCTGTAAATAGTCAGCCTAGCCTAAATAGTCTAACTGTCTAAGTGGGATATTACCGAATTCCCTTACTAATTTTTTGTCTTGTCTTTGCTATAAATATGTCAACTAATTTAATATCTAGTTCCATCCCGACAGAAATTAGGAACCTAAAAATTTTGATCATAATAGCCATTAAAAAATGTATCCTCATAGGAAGCATACCAATTTATGTTGTTGTTGCTTTAGAGTTGTTTCAATGGTTGTGGAAGGCGCTTGTTCAGAATTAGCATGTTGCATGCATAACTTTGTGCTTTCGACTATTTGGTACCATTTAAAATTAGTTAAAATAACATGTTAAATTGACATAATTTAATTTAGCTTGTTTAAAATTAGCATGCATGATTTTGTACTTTCAGTTAGCTTAACTTGTTAACTTGATACGATTTAAAATCAGTATTATTGTATATTTATTTAAAATCTGTTAAAATTTTTATGGTAAATAATGGAGCAAGCATTTGATCTCAGTGACAATAATTCGCCTACAACAAGAACATAAATTCAAATAGCTTCAAACCAATCTCTGATAACATGTGAAGAACTTGCAGACATTAAGGTAGCTTCAACCCAAACTCCAGTTCTAGTATATGAAAAAATTGCTTATAGTGAGACTAAAAATAATAAATTGACTAGTGATGTTTGTGAACAGTTTAAAAAATAGAAAGTTGGTGGGAAATTAAAAATGTAACTGTATGCAACTACTATAATAAGAAACTAAGTGCGAAGCGCAAAAATGGCACCAGTCATTTATGCACTCATTTGAGGTTGTGTTTTATGCTGTCGAACCACATAGTTGAGTCAACTCAAAAGCAGCTACAAGCTAAGAAAGAGAATGGAAAATGTAAAGTATCCATATTTTCTTTTAATTAAGAAACTTCAAGGAAAGAGCTTGCAAATATAATAATTATTCATGAGTATCCGCTGAGTATGGTTGAACATTGGGCTTTTAAAAGGTTCGTTGGTTCTCTCTGGCCAATGTTTAAGTTTGTCTCTTATAACACACTAAAAAGTGACATCTTGAAAATCTAACTACAAGAGGGCCAAAACAATGAGCTTGTTGGACTCAAATTGAATTACTACTAATATATGGACTTCTAGTAACCAGCAAAAGGGATTTATGGCCACAACATCACATTTTATTGATGATAAATGGAAGTTGCAAAGTCGTATCATTAGGTAGTTTTTACACTAAATTACTAAGTCTATTTTATTTTTAAATTTTATACTTATTGCATGATATTAATAATTTTTTTTAATTTAAGTTCTTATATGTGCCATGTCCACACATACTGTTGAGGTACTCTCTGAAGGTTTGATATCATGTTTGCTTGAGTGGAACATTGACAGTAAGTTATCTACTTTGACTGTCGATAACTGCTCTACAAATGATGCTATGATTGATATCTTGTTGGAAAAACTTTATAGTAGTTCGCTTTTGTTGAATGGGGATTTATGTCACATGCATTGTGCTACTCATATATTGAATTTAATTGTGAAGAAGGGGATGAGTGTGATTAGTGATAATATTGAGAGAATTCATAATAGTGTTCTATTTTTGGTCTGCCACACATAAAAGGCAAGAAACATTTTATGGGACTGCTTGTAAATGCAATATTCCTTACAATAACAATCAGTTCGGATCAGAAGACTAGTGGAACTCTACATACTAATTGCATGATAGAGCTTTGGTTTTAAAGAAGTATTTCCTTGTTCGATGCAACGAGAACCGTTATACAAATCTTTACCTAATGAAGAAGATTGGGTTTTGCTAAAGAAATTCGTGATAGACTTGAATAATTTTATGAAGTGACTACATTATTTTCTAGGACTATATATCCAACAGCTAATATTTACTTTTTAAGCATTTGTGAGACTAAAATTGTCAATTTTATAAGTGGATGTATTCTAATTGTGAAAAAATCCCAGCAATGGCTAACTAAACGATTGAAAAGTTTGAAAAATATTAGAGTGTTGAAAAATATTTAAGATGAAATTAATTGAGTACTATTTTGCCTTGCTGTATGGAGATGGTGCTAAAAAAGAGAATGAGAATGTTTGAAGCTTTTGTTATGATATGTTGAAGGATTATCAAGCTAGGTGTAAGTCAAAGGAAACATCACAAGTTCCAGTTTAAGCTTAAGTTGCTTCATCATCTCGAGCTGTGGTAGCTCATTGAAAACTTGATTTTGATGCTTTTGTAGATCAAAGTGGTGGTACAACCCATATTAAATTGGAATTGGACTATTCTTTGGAAGAATCTGTTATTCCAAGATCTAAAGATTTTAATATACTTTGTTGGTGGAAAGCAAATGGATCAAAATATCTAACTTTGCAAGCAATTGCAAGAGATGTTTTAGCCAGTTCAGTATCCACCGTTGCATCTGAGCCGACATTTAGTATTGGTGGTAGATTTGTCTCTCCACATCATAGTAGACTTCATCCAAAGACTTTGGAGGCTTTACTATGTGCTCAAATTTGGTTGTGTGCTGAATTTAATAGTATGAAAATGCATTTTTACTTCAATAAAATATATGTTTGTTATACATTGCAAACTTATAATCATCTATCTTTTTTTCTTGATATACTTGTTACTTGTAGGGGTGGGCATTTTACCCTACCCTACCCGACCCGACCCGATCGGGTCGCCCAAAAAAAAAAACTAAACCTAAAGTTTAGGTAACTTTTAATATATATTATTATTCATAATTTGATACTATAGTACTATTAGGTTGTAATTTAAACTATAATTATAGTTGTTATAGTTTTAAATTTTTAAGTCTAATTGTAGTTTGTAAAATTATAAATTTGTAATTGTTTTAGTTAGACAAGTTGAAGTTAATAGAATAATATTATTGTCTAGTATTATTATTAACTTGATTTGGTGATGAATGCCATAAATAAGCATGATTAACTTAATTAATTTTTATATATATATATATATATATAAAATCAAGAGTGTGTGTGTGCATTGAAAAATTTGCTAAACATATTATATTTATTTGTAATTATAAATTTATAATGATATATTAGAAATTAGAAAGATTGTAACACCTCTTTAGCTCAATTAAAGATATGAATTGAATTTATTTATTTGTGTTTGTGTTTGATGTGTAACCTTATGAATTTGGTTTATTTGCTCAATTTTTATATGAGTAACCGGATTTGACCGAATTTGACCCAATTTGACCCTATTCCAACCGACCCAAACTGACCTGATTTGACCCAAACTGGCCCGATTAGACCCGAATTGACCCGAACTCAATCTGATCCGTTTTAAATCCGATTCGATCCTACCCAATTATGATTCGACCCGATCCGAATATTCGGATCAATTTGTCGTCAGTCAATTCGGTTTCATTCGGATTGATTTTTGTCTAACCCAACAACCCGAACTTGATCGGGTTGACTGAACTCAACCCGAACCTAGTTTTGCCCTAGTTACTTGTGGATGCTTATTCTTCTAATACAGCTGGAAATAGCATATTCTCCTTTGATGATGATATTGTTGATGTGGTAAAGAATTAATTTTCTTTTACTTTTTTCATGGATTATTATATACTCATTATAATTTTGTATGGATTATTTTTCTTTAACTTAATACATGAATTATTTCATTATTATAATGTTTTTCTACGGATTAGTATTTGAAAAGTATTATTCTTTAGAAAATATTAATCTTAATCATTATTATAGGCAGCATATTAGATGGGTGCTTATGGTGGTGAATGAAATGAAGTTCTTCTCTTGAAGCTTGTTTTAAATGTAATTGTTATTTTTATATACTAATTTGTGTTTTTTTAATAGATTTGTGTAATTTATACTTAAATTTGAGAAGTTTTGTTGGATTAATGTTGAAATTCTAATTTTCATTTACCTTAGTTAAATATAAAATTGAGTATGTTATGTGGAATTTCAGGTTATTATTGTAAATTTATATATTAAACATTTGTGATTTTAAATATAGAACTCACAAAAAATCCATCGGGTATCATTGCAGGTTTGATAATTGTTAAAACCCGTCACAGGAAGGTTTTCTTAAAAAAATTAAAACCCGCTGCAGGTTGTGGGTGGGTTTGGTAATTTAAATTTTGTGCGATTTTGGGTTTGGTAATGACAAACCTGATCAGACGATGCCCATTGTCATCCCTAAGCAGAATAGATGGTGGGGAGATATGATTGCTTCTCAATCAAATATCTAAGTGAGAGAATGTCAAACTTAATTGTACCAATTTGCTGCCACCCAACATTGACATTGTGGCACTGAATTTCGGTGCCGCAAAATTTGAATTTGAAAAAAAAAAAAGCCAATTCATTGACTGTAAAAAAAGGGGTGCTTCTTTAATTTAATTCATCTAATTTTCTTAAATTCTCAATCTATTTGAAAAGTGAGAGAGCCTAGAAGTTGTTGGAGATTGAAAATGTGTTGAGAGCTTAAAACTCTTGGTTTAGTGTTTTGAGAGTTTGTGTATATTGGGGTTTTGGGTTGTAAGACTATATACTACAAAACTTGTAACTCCTTTTCATTAGTAAAAAATTTCATTTTGTCTTCATCAGTGAACGTAGGCTAAAAACTTAACTCCTTAAATTATCATGTCCTCTTTGGGTGCTTATTCTTCACTTTTCTTCAATTTTATTTTAAGAATGGCTCTATTTCACCTATCATTTTCCTAACAATATCATTGTTGAGTGTTAGAAAATGTATATTTATAAAGGAGAAAATCGTCATTTTATATTTTAAGTCTCACTAACATCTCTATTTTTATGTATTTATTTCTCTTGTGATTTAATTATATTTGTTTTATTATAATTAAGTATTTTATGTATTTTAGGGGCATTATGATTGTTTCACAATGAACGAGTGATCAGACAGCAAAACGGACATCACTTTCGAACTCAGGACGGTCAAAAACCTTAGGAGGAGAATAAAAGGAAAAATGTTATCGCGTATGTAATGCGTTATACGCATGCATCTGTTCATGTTACTGTTTACGACACTGTTAACATATATGGTTCGATGACGTGACATTGATTGATGATGTGGCATCGACCGATGACGTGGCAGCACTTGATTGGAGAAAGATGTGGCATTTGGTTGCTTATATGGCATTGACTGATGATGTGGCATTGACCGATGATGTGTCACGATCCTATTGGACTAAAATTCTTATGTGCTGCTGATGGATGACGTGGCAATATTTCAGTGGACCAAAACTCATGCGTATAGTACATGCACATACATGAGATTATTTACTATTCAAACCGTGTTACTGTGCAAACCGTGACATTCTTCAAACCGTGACATCGCTCAAATCGTGTGCAAACCGTGTCTTGTAACGCGCATCGTTGATCGATGACATGCAATCGACGTCCGAACTGTTTTTAATCCGATGGCTATAATTCACTCAATGTACCTATAAAAAGGGGGCTCTCCCCCCTAATTTGATACCCCTGAATCCAGTTTTGAGCTTAGTTTTCTGTAATTCCTTCTCCATCTTGTATTTTATACGTATTTTAATAAATTTTTATTTTACCCCTAGTTAAAAAATGAGTAGCTAATTTTCTTTCAAGCTTGAGTTGAAGGTGAAGTCTCAACATGTTCCATGGGCTTAATTTGGTAAATTCATTTTCTCTTCCCCTCTAATATTTTTGAATGTTTTGACTTGTCGTCAACAAATAGTAATAATCTTGTCTAGATACCGCTCTGGTTAAACCGGCACCCTAGTACAAGGTTATTATTATTTTGTACGATAAGCCTTTAGCACCATATTTATTTTAGCGTGGTTCATGAGGTGTGGAAACCCCCTTCATGATTTAATTGCATTAATAAGGAATATTTAGCCCATGAAGCATGTTGATGCAGATCCAGATGCCCAAGCACGTCATTTCAATAGATTTCATTTCAATTCATTCTTGCCATTGTAATTTAAATTCTACGATAGTTTAAATTAATTTCACTACAAATCCAACCAACCCATTTAAGAAAATTAATTCTGCGCATAATTAAAATCAACCTCCTCGTGAGATCGACACTCGTCACTGTTAATATATTCTACAATAGATTCGTGTGTTGCGAGTTTAATAAAATTTGCACAACAAGTTTTTGGCGCCGTTGCCAGGAAGGTAAGTATTTTAATTCATAGAATTAAATTTTTTTTAATATTAATGTTTTTAGTTGTTTTCTTGTAATTTTGTTTTTCTCAATTAAAAAAAAAAGTGAATCTATATTTTAAGGTTAGAATTTCATTTCTTTTTCTTCTTTAAATTTTTGTAATTTAATTCTTATGTTATTTTTCTTTGTATTTTATTTTAATTTTAGTTAATATTTGTTTCACGTAATTTCTTTTTCTTATAGCAATTGAGTGTGTTTTTATAGTAAAGTTGTAACAACGTGACAAGGTCAGTATCGTAATTTCTCCCTTTTCCTTATCTTTATTTGTTTTGTTTTCATTCTTTTTTTTCTTTTTCTTTGTATGCATGGTCGAAGGTCATTATTACATAATCTTGAGCCTTTAGACCTTAAATTGGAAAAAACACTTCGCACACACAAACACGTTGCATTTAAAAAGAAAATTGAAATGGATTTGCAAAACCAACGACCAGAACCACAGGAGAGGCCCTTTAAAGGACTATTTTAGTCCCTTAGCTAATTATGCACATCATGCATAAGGTACCCAAATGTAGCTGCTAGGATTTTTGAATTAAAACCTAGTGTGCTAACTTGTCTCCCAACATTCTATGGCCTAGAAAATGAGGATCCATATAATCACCTGAACGATTTTTCATGCTATTTGTCAAACTTTTAGATACGAGAATTTTTCAGATGATGATGTTAAACTTAGATTATTCCTATTTTCTTTAAAGGATAGAGCTCGTTCATGGCTTAATACATTACCTGCTAACAACATTTCATCATGGGAACAAATGGTAATAAAATTTTTAAATAAATATTTCCCAGTTCATAAAACCAATGCTATTCGCAGGGAAATTTCAGAGTTTACCCAGAGAGATGATGAGCAGTTTTTCGAGACATAGGAGCAATTCAATGGGCTACTCTTGAAGTGTCCACATCATGGGTACGAGAAATGGCACCAATGCCAATACTTTTTGGAGGGATTATTGCCACATGTGCAAGAATGGCTAATGGCGACCAGTGGAGGAGAGCTAATGTCAAAGAGCGCATCAAAGATTTGGGATTTCTTCCAGCGCCAATCAGATAATTCTCAACAACGGAGTCGATCACTAAAAAATACCAGGAGAATTAAGGGAGTAAATGAGGTTCACGTTGGCGAGTCAAGCTCGGGAATTAAAGAAGTCAGAGATGATTGAAGGCCTTTCTCAACAAATAGCATCATTAACGACTGCCAACTCAACAGAACCACATGACCATGACTCATATTCAGATCAAGCCAATGCCATAGGTGTCATGAGAAAACCATCAAATTACAACCCATACTCCAACACATTCAACCCTGGATAGAGAGACCACCCCAATTTTTCATGGTCTCAAGGATTCCAAAAAAATGGACCAACAGCTCCACCTCCACCAACTCCTCCAATTCCTTAAATTCCTCAAGCCTTTCAGCCACCATTTAGACCATACAATCAAAACCCAAGCCATTCTCAACCCAGACCATGGGAGGATACGTTATAGAATTTCAAGAATTCTACTCATTCTAGAATCGAGCAACAGAACCGCACCATTGATGAACTGCGAAATGAGATGAGAGCGGGCTTCAACTCACAAGCCCAATCAGTTTCAAACCTCGAGAAAATAGTGAGACAACTTGCTTCTTCAGTTCAAACCTTGGTAATGACCGTTGAAAAAGGTAAATTTCCAAGTCAACCAGTGCCTAATCTTAAAGGAGTTCATGAAGCAAGTACCGGTTCACCACAGCTACATGGAGAGGTCAAAACTGTCATGACCTTGTGAAAAAGGAAAGAAGTCGACAACAAAGTGGAGATGCCACCAACAAAATCAACTCAGATTGTACCTGTGAATGCTGAGGACTCATCATCAGAGGAGAAAGAGGAAACCAACTCACGAGAGTACGTTCCTAAAGCTCCATTTCCTCAAAGATTAGCTAAAGGGAAGAAGGGAAAATCCACAGGTGAGATTTTTGAATTCTTCAAATAGGTAAGTGTTAACATCCCTTTGTTAAATACTATAAAACAAGTGCCATCTTATGCCAAGTTTCTTAAAGACCATTGCACTAAAAAGAGAAACATTCATGTTCAGAAAAAGGCATTTTTAACAGAAAATGTTAGTTCTATACTCCAACATAAGATGCCTCTGAAATAAAAAGACTCAGGCTCCCCCACAATTTCATGTAGTATAGGGAACCACACAATTGAGAATACTTTATTGGATTTAGGAACTAGTGTAAATCTGTTGCCTTACTCTGTATTTGTGAAACTTGGACTGGGAGAATTACACCCAACTCCAGTGGTGTTACAGCTTGCAGATCGGTCCACGAAAATACCTCGTGGTATTGTGAAGGACGTGCTTATTCAGGTAGACAAGTTTTATTTTCTTGTTGATTTCATTATAATTGACACTCAACCAGTGCAGGATTCAAAGAAGCACATTCCCATTATTTTGGGTCGAGCTTTCTTGGCAACTGCCAATGCTCACATTCAATGCAGGACTGGAAATATGCAGTTGTCATTTAGCAATATGACCGTGGAGCTCAATATCTTCAACATTGCCAAACTACCTCGCAATGCAGATGATGGAATTATTGATGTGGATATAATAGAAACATTAGTTGATAATACTTTTCTTTCAAACCTTAGTGATTACCCTTTACAAACATGTTTAAATCACTTTGGTTTGGATTTTGATATTGACAAATCAGTCGATGAAGTCAATGCCCTACTTGATTCAGCACTATCTATGGATACAAGTAAATGGAAGTCAAGAGTTGAACAACTAGTGCATTCAGAAAAGAAATTCAGCCCATCATCAGATTTTAGCAAAGTTTCTGGGAGAAGAAAGCACTCTGCCAGTAATCATCTTTTCATCCCTAAATGACGAACAAAAAGGTGAGTTGTTGGAAGTTTTAAAAGAGCACAAAGGAGCATTAGGATGGACCATAGCAGACATAAAATGTATAAACCCAGTAAACTGTATGCATTACATTCACCTTGATGAAAATACTAGAAACTACTAGGGAAATGCAACGTCGGTTAAATCCTAATATGCAAGAGGTTGTTAGAACTGAAATCCTAAAGCTATTAAATGCAGGTATCATTTACCCTATTTCTGATAGTTCATGAGTCAGTCCTGTACAAGTTGTCCCCAAAATATCAGGAGTTACAGTAGTTACCAATGCTCATAATGAATTAGTGCCCACTAGAGTAACTACAAGATGACGTGTATGCATTGATTATAGGAAGTTAAATTCTGTCACACGTAAAGACCATTTTCCTTTACCATTTATCGATCAAATGCTTGATAGATTAACAGGTCATGAATTTTATTGCTTTCTAGATGGCTACTCAGGATACAATTAGATTCCCATAGCACCAAAAGAGCAAAAGACGACCACCTTCACTTGCCCTTTTGGCACTTTTGCATATAGGAGAATGCCATTTGGATTAGGTAATGCACCTACTACATTTCAATGATGCATGTTGAGCATTTTTTCTGATATGGTTGAACGATTTCTTAAGGTCTTTATGGATGACTTTTCTGTTTTTGGTGATTCATTTGATCAATGTTTACATCATCTAACACTAGTTCTACAGAGATGTATCGAGAAGAATTTAGTCTTAAATTGGGAGAAATGCCATTTTATGGTAAAACAAGGTATTGTTCTCGGTCACATCATTTCGAGTAAAGGCATTGAGGTTGATAAAGCCAAGGTGGACCTCATTTCCAATCTTCCTCCACCTAAAACAGTTAGAGAAGTAAGATCTTTCCTTGCGCATGCTGGTTTTAATAGACGTTTCATTAAAGATTTTAGCAAAGTTTCTAAACCTTTATGCAATCTACTTGTTAAAGATGTACCTTTTATCTTTGATGATTCATGCCTTGTGGCATTTGAAAAGCTAAAACAGTTGTTGACATCATCACCTATCATTCAGCCCCCAAATTAGAACTTACCATTTGAGCTTATGTGTGATGCATCTGATTATGCAGTAGGAGCAGTATTAGGACAAAGAGTTGATTGAATTCCCCATGTGATTTACTTTGCTAGTATGACATTGAATGATGCACAATTGAATTATTCAACTACTGAAAAAAGAAATGCTAGCAGTAATATTTGTACTAGAGAAATTTCGATCTTATCTCATTGGTTGTAAAATAATTGTATTCACAGATCATGCTGCTCTTAAATATCTTCTCACAAAGAAAGATGCAAAATCTAGACTAATTCGTTGGGTGTTACTTTTGCAAAAATTTGACTTAGAATTCAAAGATAAGAAAAAGACAGAAAATGTTGTGGCTGATCATCTCTCTCGTCTCCATTTTGACACAACTACAAAATCATTACCCTTGAATGAGTCATTTCCAGATGAACAATTAATGAGTGTGGAAGTAGTACCATGGTATACTGATATTGTTAATTATCTTGTTACAGGTTAACTTCCAGAGCATTGGACTAAGTAGGACAATGCCAAATTCTTTGCAGAAATAAAGAATTTCTTTTAGGATGATCCTTATCTATTCAAGTATTGTGCAGATCAAATTGTTAGACTATGTGTCCCAGAGAATTAATTTCAAAATATTCTTTCTTTTTGCCATGAACAAGCTTGTGGAGACCATTTCAGCGCTAAGAAAATAGCTACTAAAATTTTAAAATGTGGTTTCTATTGGCCAACTATATTTCGAGATGCTTACACCTTTTGTTCTTCATGTGATAGGTGTCAACGAATGGGGAGCATAACACGAAGGAATATGATGCCACTAAACCCAATTTTAGTGGTTGAAATTTTTTATGTATGGGGTATCGATTTCATGGGACCCTTTCCCCCATCTTTTGGCCATCAATACATACTGGTTGCTGTTGAGTATATTTCGAAATAGGTAGAGGCAATTCCATGTAGGACCAACGATGACAAGGTAGTGATAGGATTTTTGAAAGGCAACATTGTTTCACGCTTTGGATTCCCTCGAGTAATAATCAGCGATGGTGGCGCCCACTTTTGTAACAAATCATTCGAAGCACTTTTGACAAAGTATTCCATCACTTATAAAGTGGCGACCCCATATCATCCACAAACCAGTGGTCAAGTTGAGATCTCCAATCGAGAAATAAAGCACATTTTAGAAAAGACAGTAAGGCCCGATAGAAAAGACTGGTCATTGAGACTCGATGATGCATTATGAGCATATAAAACAGCTTTTAAGACCCTAATTGGGATGTCACCCTACATGCTAGTGTATGGAAAAGCTTGCCACCTACCTATGGAACTCGAGCATTGTGCGTACTAGGCCATCAAGAAATTCAATTTTGATATGCAGCAAGCTAGCTTGGAAATAAGATTACAGCTGACAGAACTTGAAGAAATTCGCAATGACGCGTACGAAAATGCCAAGATTTACAAGTAGCGAATGAAAGTCTTTCACGACAAGCAAATTATAAGAAAATCTTTCACTCCAGGTCAGAAAGTACTTTTATTCAATTCTCGCTTGCACCTATTCCTAGGTAAGTTACGTTCTCGATGGTCTGACCCATTTATTGTTCACACTATTTTTCCACATAGGACAATTGAAATTATAAGAAAATCTTTCACTCCAGGTCAGAAAGTACTTTTATTCAATTCTCGCTTGCACCTATTCCTAGGTAAGTTACGTTCTCGATGGTCTGACCCATTTATTGTTCACACTGTTTTTCCACATAGGACAATTGAAATTAAGGATCCAAAGAACAGCGTCAGTTTTAAAGTTAATGGTCAAAGATTAAAGCCATATCTAGAGTACCAACCACATGGAGAGGATAGCGAAATAAATCTGAGTGACCCACCAAGTTTAAATTGATGTTTTTCCTTTCTTTTCGGTGATTTGATTTGATTTATTTCTTTTATTTCTTTTTATTATTCTTTTGCTGATTGAAATTATTTTTGCGTAAGTGTGCTTGTTTACCCATTACAGTTCTCTCTTATCATTTTAATCATGAGACAGTACCTCTTGTACATGCTTAGAACACTTCAACCTATCCAAACTCATCTCAGAAAGCAGATACGATTTTGTAAAACACATCGTATTTGGGCTTTGCAACCACCAGAGTTAGTCGCTCATGTTGAGGATTTAGAAAGCCAACTCAGAGATATTGAGGGAAGTATCTACAACACCCAGTTGGAGCTTGAGGTAAATTTAATAAGCGGACAATTTTAGTTTGTTTTGTGTGTTTTAATTTGTTTCTCTGTTTGTGTGTTTTAGTTTGCTTTGTGTGTTTAAGTTTGTCACCCCGGTGAAGTGACGGATAACGGTACTTTGTGAAAATCAAGTCTGTTATTTCAGTTTCCCATAATAACTGATATTCAGAGATGAAGGCATGGACAGAGATGAGATTTTAGCAAAGCTTCACAAACAATTCCCTTCTCTTCCTTAGAATGCCCTCCTTTCAATCTATAAAGCCCAGTCTGAATGCATGAGATTGCTTATGAAGAATGACATACCTACTGACATCCGCTGGTTAATCGAGGACAAAGTACGCTTGGCAGGTGACAGGGAAGATAAGATTAAATTCATTAGGGATGGCTTGAATAAAGAGTCATTGGATAATATCCTTTTGTCTCTTGAAACGCATCCCAGTGGATACGTACAAATAGCGATTCTCCAATTATGGCCATTATTCGAGAAAGAACGTGCACGATACAGTCTCGGGAATCTGACTATAAACGACCATGTTTGCCAGTTTGTAAGAAAACTGGATGGGAAGCCTATCCTCGACCCATAGAGGGCGTTCAAGCCGTTTCTGGACGAAAAACCAGAGGAAGATGTGAGCCACAATCACAACTATATGTAAATATTCTTTTACCTCATTGTTTTTTTTATTTTACTGTTGTTTTACCATTTGTATTATTGTTTTTAATAATTTTATTTGCTTTTTCCTTTTGACTGTTTTCTTTTTTACTCTTGAGCCATGTGCCTTACGTGTTAATTGACACTGACATGATGCCTCATACACAACTGTGACCCACTGTCACCAAGGTCTTTAAATATGATTTTTGTTGAACACTCATAAATTATTTTTTAGCAATATCCTAATGGCAGCTACTCCTAGTAAACAATTCAAGAACATTTGTGTGCTCTCTGGGTTTAACTATGGCAAACATAAAGAGTTCGTGCCATAGATCTTGGTCGAAGAATAGCAGAGAGAAAATTACACTTGGTGTATGGAGGAGGTGATCGAGGGTTATCTAAAATGGTCTCAGAAGCTGCTTATGTCAGAGGGAGCCAAGTGTTAGGCATCATCCCAACAATCCTAAAACTTTTGGGCTGTTTGTCTAACTCATCAATTGGAGAAGAGTTAGTCATCTCAGGTATGCAAGAAAGAATAACTGAAATGCTAAATCATGCCGATGCTTTTATTTTCCTTCCAGGAGATCTTGTAACTCTTGAGGCACTAATCACATTAGCATCTTGGGCCCATCTGAACATCCACCAGAAACCCATCGGTTTGTTAAATGTCAATAATTTTTATGATGGCTTTATCACATTTCTTAACCATGCAATAAAAAATTGTTTCATTCCTTCCTCTGTGAAAAAAGTCTTTATTTTTGCACATACTGCTAATAAGCTACTTGATCTGTTACAAGCTTATCAATCAGAGCCAGATCCTAGGACTGTTGTGTTGTAGTGTTCAAATAATGATGGTAACAGTAGCCGCAGTAAGAAGTACAAATTAGATTTAACTCTCCGCTTGTAAATATTTTCTTCTGTGTTGCACTACCCATGTGATATCTTCTAAACTCTACTTCTTTCCTTTCAAACATTGAGGACAATGTTTCGTTCTGGTTGGGGGGAGGGAATAGTTGATAATTGTGGAATGTTGGTTAAGTTTTTACTAATTTTTTATTGTAGAACTAACCGTGACTAACTTTTTGAGTAGAAAATGGCTGAATATGGAGTGTAGTTACTCTAGAAACGCATCTTTTTAGTTTGAAAGTAAAAAATAAAAAATAAAAAAAAATAAAAAACAAAAAAAAATTTGTCTTATTTTAAGTGTGTTTTTTTTTTCTAACTTTTTCTTTTTTACTTCTCCTTTATAAATATACATTTTCAAGTTTTTGTGTCGAAGATGGCTGAATACAGAGTGTAGTGACTCTGGAAATGCATCTTCTTAGTAAAAAAAAAAAATTCAGACATTTTTCTTTTCTGTCATCTAATTAATTTTTCTGCATCATTTTTCATCTTTCTGCATGTATGTTTTCTTTTTAGAATAGGTTGGGGGAAGAATGTCATAAAAAAAAAATTGTAATTTTGTGTGAGTTTATTGGATGACATAATGACTTTCGAATTTTAGTATTTGTATTATCTTTGGTCTTGAGTAATGTTACACAATGTTTGGTATTCTACATGTTGATGTTGGAAACAAATATAAGTTGCTTGAAGGAATGTACATGTCATAATAAATTTCAAGTGAGTTTTTGAGCCTATCATTTTTTCTTGGAGAATAACCCTTTTTGCCCATTCTTCATACAGCTTAGTAGTTTATTATTTTATACATGATCTCTAGATTTCCTTTGAGTCACCCCTAAAAAAAAAAAATTGCGTTGCTACATCTGAAGGTCTACTTAACTAGTAGATATGAAAGATTATTAGAACCCTAAAAGACGATATAAGGTAATTTTTGACCCGTTTGAGCCTTTCTAGCTATCCTTGTTGCAAAATTCCATAGTTAGCCCTTTTGAGCCTTTTATTTTAAAAAAAAAAGTCTTTTCTTTGTTAACTTAGCATCCTAACCCACTCCAATTTGGAGTATTACCCGATATTTTACAAGTTCCAGCACCTATTCATGTTTGAGAAAAAAATATAAATAATTATTTTGTTCAGCAAAGTTGTGCCATACCCAAAAAAAAAATGTTCAGAAAAAAAAAGAAAGAAAAAAAAAAGATACAATAATAATAAATAAGCGAAATGTACCTTTTAATTTTCAAAAGATCTCTATTTTTCTCAAATATGTATTTTTTTGTTTTCTCTATTTCCCTTTCTTTGTTAGCCATGTCCCTAGCCTACGTTACGTCCTAATAAAAGTCTTTCTTGATTTTAGGGAACTATAGTCGAAAGTAGAAGCTAGTTATATGGACTATAAAGTGTAGTGATGCATAAAAAAAAAAAATAAATAAATAATAAAATAATAAATAAATAAATAAGAGAATGAATAACATTGGGTTGACTAGTACTTTGTTTGAGATCATATTATTTATAAGCTGTGGGCATATTCTTTTCATTTTGGTGAGAGTGTGTGATATTTTTTCTTTATTATTTTCGCTCAATTTACCATTCATTGTAGTGACAATTTTTATTGGGTTTAATTTCTTTGTGAGAGTGTCACTACTATCGGTGAGATTTTGGGGTTTGACATGTCATTCTTGAAAGTGGCCTAATTACTATAGTTATGACAAAGTCTGCTGAACTGATGCATATGGATGATATGATTGTGATATTTCTTTAGACTGGAGATAATGCTTATACTTTTATTTGATTGCTGTCATTAATATGATTGAATAAACACAATTGTTTTTTAAAAAAAAATTATTTTTGAGTTTGAATTTTGTTTCCGCTTTATTTGCCAGAGACTAGCAATAAGCTGGTTGGAGGGTGTGTTGAGTGTTAGAAAGTGTATATTTATAAAGGAGAAAATCATCATTTTATATTTTAAGTCTCACTAACATCTCTATTTTTATGTATTTATTTCTCTTGTGATTTAATTATATGTGTTTTGTTATAATTAAGTATTTTATGTATTTTAGGGGCATTATGATTGTTTCACAATGAACGAGTGATCATACAGCAAAACGGATATCACTTTCAAACTCAGGACGGTCAAAAACCTTAGGAGGAGCATAAAAGGAAAAATGACACTGTTCACATATACGGTACTGTTCATGCATACGGTACTGTTCATGTTACTGTTCACGATACTATTCACATATACGGTCCGATGACGTGGCATTGACCGATGATGTGGCATTGACCGATGACGTGGCAGCACTTGATTGGAGAAAGATGTGGCATTTGGTTGCTTATGTGGCATTGACTAATGATATGGCATTGACCGATGATGTGTCACAATCATATTGGACTAAAATTCTTATGTACTGTTGATGGATGACGTGGCAGCATTTCAGTGGACCAAAAATTATGCGTACGATACATGCACATACATGGGATTATTTACTGTTCAAACCGCGTTACTGTTCAAACCGTGTGCAAACCGTGTAATGTGCAACGCGTACTGTTGACTGATGACGTGGCACAATCCTGAGCGTCTGAACTGTTTTTAATCAGATGGCTATGATTCACTCAATGTATCTATAAAAAGGGGACTCTTCCCCCTAATTTGATACCCCTGAATCCATTTTTGAGTTTAGTTTTCTGTAATTCCTTCTCCATCTTGTATTTTATACGTATTTTAATAAATTCTCATTTTACCCCTAGTTAAAAAATGAGTAGCTAATTTTCTTTCAAGCCTGGGTTGAAGGTGAAGTCTCAACATATTCCATGGGCTTAATTTGGTAAATTTATTTTCTCCACCCCTCTAATATTTGTGGATGTTTTGACTTGTCGTCGATACATAGTAATAATCTTGTCTAGATACCGCCTTGGTTAAACGGGCACCCTAGTACAAGGTTATTATTATTTGGCACGATAAGTCCTTAGCACCATTTTTTTTTTAGCGTGGTTCATGAGGTGTGGAAACCCCCCTCATGATTTAATTGCATTAATAAGGAATATTTAACCCATTGGGCATGTTGATGCAGATCCAGATACCCAAGCACGTCATTTCAATAGATTTTATTTCAATTCATTCTTGCCATTGTAATTTAAATTCTACGATAGTTTAAATTAATTTCACTACAAATCCAACCAACCCATTTAAGAAAATTAATTCTGCGCATAATTAAAATCAACCTCCTCGTAGGATCGACACTCGTCACCGTAATCTATTCTACAATAGATTCGTGCGCTTGCGAGTTCAATAAAATTTGTACAACAATCATCATCCACAATAACAAAATACAAATACTCTAAAACTTAGTTTAAAACTCATTAAACTTTTGAGTCTTAGCGCTTAGTAGCATGCTTTTCTTTTACCTGCTTCACAGTCTCCAAGGTATCCTTCACAATCTTTTGACCTCAATACTATATTCTACCATAAGGATCGCAATCCTTTTATTAGTACAAACTAATTGTATAGATGATACTATAAAAGAAGAGAGAGAAGCAATTATTTTTTAATGGATTGGATATATGATAGATAAAAAAAGAACATATGGAAGTAAAATAGATTGAAAGAGAGGAAAAAAAATAAAAGAAGTCAATTTTATTTGTATTTATCCTTAAATATATTTAATATAATAATGATTTTATGAGATTGATGAAGGGTGGCCAAACTATCAACAGTCCAATTCTTTTTGTTTTGTGCCTTTTGTTTAAAAATTTGGTTGTTAGGTATCGATAAGATAAATGTTCTTAATTTTTACTTCGCAAATTTTTTATATCATTACTAGTCAACCTGTAGAATCTCTTTAAAGTGGATTTATAGCTCTGTTGCATATTATGATTATTATTCAACTCATGACGCATATCTACATCCAAACTTATCAACAAATGTTCCGTTTGGAATTGAGGTGTTGTACTTTTTAAGTTACAGTTGTGTGAAAAAAAAAATTGTAAATATCAAATAAAAGTTCATAATATATAGTAAATATAATTTTGAAATAATAATTTTAACAAAATTATTATAGATATAATATATTTTCATTATACAAGTGAAAAATCATATCAACATAGCTTACAAGCTACAGCAGCTAGTGTTTTTATTTTTTATTTTTTATGAGAAAGTAAATCTTTCATTGCTCACAACACATTAAAAATATTCTGCATTTCAACTGGTAGTGAACCAAGCCAAATTGCACATGATTCTTTTCCTAAGCCAAACTTGGGAGTGGGCATAAGCATTACAATTTCTGGGTACATATTGAAAAATACTCTTCCGAAGCTTCTTGCTTTGCTTTTGGATCTCTATAATTACCCAGAAAATTTATGTTTTGCTACCTGTTGTGTCGTTTACTAAATCCATCACCTCCATACAGTCTGACTTTATTATACATGAGGTTATAGCTGCTTCTTTCACCACCTGAATGCCCCACTGGACCACTTCTGCCTCAGTAAAACTTACACTTCTGTTAAAATGAGCTTGCTTTAAACCAGCTGCAACCACCTTGCCCCAAGAGTTTCTTACTACAGCTCCCAGACATGCTCTATGATTCTTGCTGCTTATGGCTGCATCCACATTAATCTTGAACATGTTTTCAGGATGAGGAGTTCAGTCTTGTATTTTCTGTCTTCTGGAAATGCCAATATACGATGCATCAGGATTTCTTATTCTTTGGTAAGCAGCCACCATTGATTCAGCCTTTGGCGCTGCCTCCTCCGGAGCAATCTTTTTTCCTCCAAAAAGGAATCTGTTCCTTGAGAACCACACCACCTAGTAGTAGGATACCCACAGTTCAAGGTCATTTTTCTTAAGTCTTGTTGCTAATTCTTGGAAATTACTGAGCATGTCGTAACTTTGGAGATTCAATCTTTGTAGAGTGCAGGGGCCTTAGAGCCAAATTCTTTTCATTGCTTTGCATGCTAAAAGAGCATGGCTAGTAGTTTCGACACTTCTTTTACAACTTTGACAGAATGGCTCTTGCAACACCTTTCTTTCCAGAGGTTCTTTGCTGTGGGCAACAAGTCCTTTAAAGCTCTCTACATAAATATCTTGATCTTCTCAGGGAGCTCAAGGAACCACAGAGCATTCTATTGGTTTAAGTTAACTCTAGAGCTACTGGAGGTCTCTGGAAATTTAAGCTTAAGTGCTAGCTGATACCCACTTTTAACTGAGTAATTCCCTTTTTTGTCAAAATGCCATAAGGGTGCATCTTCTGGCTTATCTTTTAGTAAGGGAATGTTGAGAATCACCTCTGCATCTTCCTGTAGAAAATGTTTGTTAAGCTTTTCTTCATGCCACCGGTTCTCTTCATTGATCAGATCTGCTATAACTGAATTCTCAAGCAATGTCGGTGGGGAAAAAGGCTTAAAAGTGTCTAGCCTTGGTAACCAGTTATCATTATATACTGAGGTCTTTTTCTCATTCCCTATCCGCCACTTAATTCCTCTTCTAATTACTTCTCTGCCCCAAAGGATGCTTCTCCAAATAAATGATGGATTGGACCCTGCTCCTGCCTTAAAAAAACTGGAATTTCTATAATACCGAGCCTGTAAAACCCTTGAAAGCAGAGAGTTGAGAAACTGGAAGAGCCTCCATCCTTGCTTGGCAACTAAAGCTTGATTGAAGCTAGTGAAATCTCTAAACCATATCCCACCCCTGCTTTTAGCATGGCTTAGTTTTTCTTACCTTATCCAATGAATTCCATGTTTGTCTTCCTTCGATCCCCACTAAAATTTCACTACATTCCTTTGTATGTCATCATATAGGCCCCTTGAAAGCTTGAAAACACTCATTACGTAAGCTAGAATTGCTTGGGCTGCAGCTTTAATAAGAACTTCTCTACTACCACGGGAAAACATCTTATGCTGCCGATATGAGATTTTATTAAACACCTTAAGTTTAACATCATTGAAAAAGTTTGTCTTCTTTCTTCCAATCATTGAAGGCAACCCTAGATACTTTTCATACTTGAAGACGACTTTGAGATGAAATATGCCCCTTATTACTGCAATTTGAGCTTCCGAGATTTTACCACTGAAAAACATACATGATTTCTCTAGGTTGAAAAGCTGGCCTAATGCTTGGGTATAGTAATAAAAAATCTCCTTTAGGTGCTTACATTCAGTCACTGATGCTTGTGTGAATATAAGGCTATCAACTGCAATAGCAGATAGGATATTAAAACATCCTTAGCAAACCTCAATCCTTTAGTCCTCTGCCTCTCCTCAGCAACTGCCAGCAAATTTGAAAAAACTTTGGCACATATTATAAAAAGGTATGGAGACGACGGGCATCCTTGTCTAAGACCCCTTTCTAACTAAATTTGACCTTTTGGCACCCCGTTTATAATTACTGAGAAGGAGGTAGTGGTGATATACCTTATTATCAAGTCCACCCAGTTGGCTGAAAATCTCATCTTCTCCATTGCCATCTTCAGAAAGTGTCATTCAATTCTGTCGTATGCTTTGCTTATGTCTAACTTGAATGCTACCAGACCCTTTCTCTTGCTTTTGTTGTGCCCAATTTTGTAGAGGCCTATTTGCCAAAACCTTAGCAACTATCATGTACACTACTTTGCATAGGCTTATAGGTCTATAATCTGTCACCTTTTTTGGCTTGGCAGTCTTAGGGATTAGGGCTAAAAAAGTATGATTGATCAGAGTTGTATTACCTTGCTCGTTCAGAATGTGTAAGCATGTTGTGACTACTCTCTCACGAACTGATTACCAGTGTTTCTAGAAGAAAACAACTAGCAGGTCATCTGGTCCCGGGGCCTTGGTAGGGCAAATCTGAGATAGGGTAGCAGCAATTTCCTCTGGAGTGAAGGACCTTGTAAGGCTACTTCCATTTGAGTCTGAGTTGGGCTGGATGAAGAAAACAACTCTTGAAAGTAGTCACAGAACTCCTTTTCTACATCATCTCTCTTTGTTTTCCAAACCCCACTCTTATCTTATACTCCCTAAATTTTGTTCTTTCTCTTCTGGGCCGATGCCTTGGAATGGAAGTACTTCGTGTTTTTATTGCCTTCAATTAGCCAATCCGCTCTCAATTTTTGTTTCTAATAAATTTCTTCTTCAAGCAGCATGTTGTTTATTTGGCTCTCAATCTTCCTTATTTCTTCTCCATTCCCCTGCCTTACATTGTTCTGTTTAAAGTTCTACATTTGCTGAATTAACTTATTCTGTTTTCTTTCTCTACTGTCAAACTCATCTTTACTCCAACTGAATTAAAGTGCTTTTTGCTGTCCTCTGAAAGCATTGCACTGGGTCCTCCTACCTGTTAATACCATAGCTTTTCTACTGATCTTGAACTATTCTCTTATTGGTTTCATACGAACTCCACATATCCTTATAATAGTCTCGGGAGAAGGACGTGCTAACATACTTTAATTCAGCACCTCTTTTTTTCACCTCTAAAATAATCGAGCAATGGTCAAATATCCAATTAGAAAGGTTTGTTACTGTGGTGTCATGGAATTTACTTCTCCAGTTCTTGCTACACAAGAATCTGTCCAGCCGTTCCTCAATAAAATGAGGTTCATATCTCCTATTCGATCATGTAAAAGCAGACCCGTTATATCCCATATCTACCATATTACAAGTTTATACAGCCTTTCTAAATTCAGCTACTGTGTTTAAGTTTCAATTGCTCCCCCCGTGCTTCTTATTTATGTGCATAATTTCATTAAAGTCACCAAAGCAACACCAAGGATGGAAGAAAAGATTAGTTAACCTTTTTAGTAGAGTCCAAGTGTGCTACTTCTGGCTAGATTCTAGATGGTCATAAATTCCCGTACATCTCCACACCAATCCACTTTCATTGTACACTACTGCGTCTATATGGTGAGAGCTATAGGAAGTGATGTTGACTTCTAATGCCAAGCTCCAAAATAAAGCAAGATCTCCTCCCATTCCAATTCTATCTACGACAAAATAATTTTCAAAGTTAAAACTCCTATACACCAAGTTAACTTGTCGAGCTGCCATCTTTATTTCACAGCAAGAAAAGATTTGAGGTCGATGCATTTGGAGAATTTTTTTTATTGCTAGATATGTTCGAGGCTTCCTCAGACCTTGAACGTTCCAACTTAAGATCTTTATGGTTGCCGACGAGGTTGGCCACCAGCTCCCTCGATAAATCTTCTTCCATTGTTTCCAATCTCTCTTCTGCATCTTGCTCTTCGTCAATTAACTTCAGTTGCCTGGTTACTTGTAAGGCCCCTTTGAGCTTGCGGTTGAGTGTTTGTTGTGATGGGCTTAATTGGCTGTATTTGGGAGATTGCATTAATGGGCTAAGCACTCATTTCCTTTTGCTTTCCGAACTGGACCAGCTAACCTCACTGCTGGGCCTTTTGATGTTGGTTGGCTCGATTGCACTCTCTCCTACCATTTTCGTGGTTCTAGCTTGTGACTTCCACCTCTGCCTTGTGGGCATCACTTTTGCCCTATTTGCCCCATTAACTACCTCTTCTTCGTCTGAATTATCGAGCCCTTCTTCATCCTTTTTTCCTTTTACCCGTTCCTGTAACTTTTCATTGCATTCAGGGCTCGTATTTTCCCTCCAAAACCCATTTCCCGCTTTAACAATTTTGCTTCTCACTTGATTTTCATTTTGAACCGCCTTGTCCAGCTCTTTGGTTTTCTCGTCGATCTTGCTTTGATAATCCTTTTACAGATTTTCCAGCTGTGTAGTCGTCAGTAGCAATTGCTCTGTGTCAACTCCTGATTTATAACTTGAATCCATTGGTTTTCTATTGTGTTCTCCCACTGGATACTCTTTACCCTGATATGGTATGTTTTTTCCAAGCGAACTGTGTTGGTTTTGGTGTGATTTTGGGCTGCTTGCTATTCTGACATTGGCTTTTGATTGAAACAGTTCCCGATTGCCTCTCTTCCTAATCCAGTTTTGTTTTACCCTTAAGCATTCTCTATATTGGTGGTCGATATGCGCACAACAGAAACAAAAATCTAATAGTTTTTTATAGAGGATTGGCATTGGGATTTTGGCCCCATCTTGTTGCAAGAATACAACTTTTTTCAGAGGCTTTGTAATGTCTATGGATATTCGGACTCGAAAAAACTGCCCTATGCATTCTCCATTTTCATCCGTTTCTACTTCTTTTACTGTACCAATCCTCTCTCCCAGCTTTTGTATGGCCTCTCTGTTCATAGACATTATGGGTATATTATGGATCTAGACCCAGAATGTTGTGTGAGTGAAAGACTGATCTTTGATATCTCCAATGCCTGTTGGTTCTGTTAGCACTATCAAGGCCCTATCAAAGTGCCATGCTCCCCCCATAATGATCCTTTTCTTTTCTTCTTCAGACGCAAATTTAAACAGGAAAATATTATTCTCCATAATTTCAATCTTTATCTCCTTGATCATTCACCAGGCTAGTTGCATAGCTGTCATCAAACCCTCTTTGTTAATGCTTCTTGTAAGCATCACCTTTCCAACAAGGAAATGATAATTGAACTGCCTGACATTTGCGAATCAATTCCTTTGCATCCATACTTACTAATTTCCCAGCAATAAAACCCCTCTACCTACCCTTAACCTCTCCTAACCAATGTCAGGATGAAGCAAGCAAAAGAAAAAATGACCAAACACTCAATTACTGGGTGACTAAAGATAAGCCATAAAGGCTTTCAATCTTCTTTCATTTTAGGACTTCTTTCAGAGAAAAAAGTACTATAGAAGAAAGATTATATATGCAGTTAGCAGTTAGTGTTTACCAAATATTTCAATAATGTACCTTTTAAACTACACGTGCCCAACCTCAATTCCAAACGCACTCAAAATAAACTTGAGGAGGTGAAGTTTCTTAAAAAATAAGCTCCCTCGAATTGATATGATGCAATCAAACTATTTTGAATCGATCAATCAAGAAATGCACAAAATCATCCAAACACTACTAATAATATCAACACAATAATTCTCAATCACTTTATATCAACATAAGCACTTTCAATGTATAAAAGTCCTATTTATAGAAACTTACAAAGTAATGTGAGTTTACAATAGATCAAGTATACTTACAAAGTATCACATTCATAAAGTACGCATTGTATCTAAATCTTATTGCATCAACCCACATGATCCTCATAAGATTTCTGTTGTGTGAATCACTTCTCCTGAGATAAAGACAAAAGTACAGCGTGTGGAAGAATTTGTTTTAAACATAACAACTTCAAGTACATAGAAATCTCATCAATGTGCTTAACAAACTTAAAACAAGGAGAATAAAGTGAAGACTAAAATTGGTTTTGGGATCTAAAATAACATTAGAACACTCATCAAAACCCCATTTAAAAACTTTGAAAAAAAATTCACCCAATAAAAATTCCCTCTATTACTCAAAAAAAAATTCTCTAAAGATCTAAATGACAGTTAAATTCTGGGAAAAATTGCACTTAAGAAATAAATTAACTAATCCATAGAAAATTTCCCTGTCATTGACAAACCAAGATTGATGAACAAAATTTCCTAAAAAAGAATCAGTCCATTCACTTTTTTTTGGCTTAAATGATTAATTTTGTAATAACGTAAGAGAATTGGTAGCTTTATGATATTTTCCACAAAAAAAAATTTTGAAAATTCAGCCGAGGCAGGTCTCATCTCTCAGCGTGGCTCCGTCCCAGCAACAAATTGGCGGGACGAGAGAACTCAAAAGAATTCGCGATAAAAATAAAATGGATTAGAAAGAGCGGCAGCTTGTTATTTTAGTTGTTGTTGCAAGAGAAATTAAATAATGCTGACCGGAAGAGACAGCTTGAATCGATTGATCGGCAAGCGTAGGCGATATCTTCCCAATCGTGAATCTCTTCTCTCTGCCCCAATCCAGGTAACTCTGTCTCTACCACTGTGAAATTATTTTCATCTTTTTTATTTCTTTTTTTTAAATTGAATTTCACTTGATGTTTGTTAGAGCTCTTTGAATCTCTGCAATGATACGAAAAATGGTAAAATTATCCTGGATAATGAAACGGACAAAGGCAAATCCAAAGCTTCTCGTCTTGTGACCTGCCCAATTTGTGGTTCTGATGTTCCTGGTGATAATTATATGATCAACTCTCATCTGGGTAAAGCTTGTTTTCTTCTCCCTTTTAATTCATTTGATTGGTAACTAATAATACACTCATATTTCATTTAGGGGATACCTGTTATTAGGGTTTTTGAACTTTTTGACTGCATTAGTGTAAATAAATTTGGTGATTAGCTGTTGCAAATTGTTTGATTTCTTTGTATTATGCTTATAGTTTGAATGAATTGCTTCTAGATGCCTGTTTAGCTAGAGGAACCAAACGAAAATTGACTCAGCGCACCCTTCTTCAATTGAACTTCTCTGCACAAACTAAGGATCAAAGCCATTCCAATGAAACAAAGCTTTCCACTAACAATGTGTTTTCTGAGGGTCCAGTGGAGAGTCTTGAACAGAATTCTATTTGTGGACTGGCTAACTATGTAGCAGTTGAAGACTATAATAGTAATCACTGGAGATCAACTGAGAATACAACCAGCTATCAAAGGATTAACTGTGATGAGAAGACACCTTTGTCTTCCCCACATATTAACGAGCCCGAACATGATGTGAATGTGATTGTTGATGGCATGTCCGAGGCTACTCTTCAAACTTTTATTGTTGGTCGGAGGTATAGTGATGAAAAGGAGATTAAAATTGGAGCTCGCATCTCTCTTTCAAGAGATCCTAATAATGTTAAGGACCCCAATGCTATAAAGGTTCATTTCTTTTTGAGCGGGCATTTGCATAAGCTTTTTTTTTTTTAAAATATCTTATTATTACATACAAAGATACATACTCAAAAAATTATATGAGCAATTCTACATACAGAGAATTACAGAAATACAAACTTTTTTTAATTTCAATTCATTGATTATGCAACTCTATACTCGAAGAGCTGACTAAACTTTTATCTTTTAGCAATGCTATGTGTAGAGAATTACTGCTTTGAAATTTGGGTTAATACAGATGTTTGCAAGAGATGAGGATGTTGTGCATGAGTGAACACACACCCACACGCTCATTCATACGTTTCATTGTTGAAGGATCAGTCTTCTGTGATATACATACCCTCATTTAAAGTCTTTGCATACTCTTCCAAGTCAGGTTCTTTCTGCAGATCCTGGATGCTGTAAAGTGCTTGGTCATCTTCCTAAAGAGTTATCAGAATATTTATCTCCACTAATGGACAAATACTCCCTGAGCTTTGAGGTGATGTAGTTATTGAGTAGGAAATATTCATATTAGCTAAATTTCTATGCAGTTTGTTTATTTTGATATTGTACTGTGGAAGAATGTTTGGTAGATGATCAATGAGGTAAAAACTTTGGTGTAAAGGGATTAATGTTTCAAGTCTCATTGTACGTGTTTTTAGCTTATTTTGGGGACAATAAAAGGAAATTACCAAAAACAAACTAAGAACAATAAATTTATATTTAACGGGAGAGCGGGGTGCCTCGGGGTGCCTCGCTTGTTCGGGGAGTAAGGGCTGACTGGGTTTTCACGGAATGAAGGAAGGTGGAGGAGACGGTGACTTCGGACACAAAGGGCTGGGAAACCTTCTAAACCTGCGAAACAATGAGAAACGAGGTCAGAGGTGGAGCCGGGCGTGACCACCGACGCTCAAGTCAGAGTTGGGGTTATCTCAGGTTTGAGAGCTTGCAAGCTCTCGGTAATGGAGGTTTTTGAGGTTGAAGAAAACTTAGTTCTTTTTTGGTGCGTGTATGAAAAACTTACTTGATAAAAAATTAACCTGAGTATTTATATGGTGTACTCCGGTCGCCGTGCCACTTGGCGCTATTTTATTGGCGTTCCTCCTTGTGATATCAGGAATATTCTCCCTTTCGTACGTGTGGCGGCTTGGGCGCTCCGAAAAACATACTTGGGGAGCAAGTTCACGTGCTGGGTGTAATGGAGTGGTCCCGCGTACCCCTGCAAATCCGTTGTAAATTTGCAGGCGTGGCGGGGAAATGTTGGCGGTCCCAACTGTCAGAGTATCAACTTTTGGCTGATTTGTTGGCGTGACAGCGGCGGTCTCCTTTTTCGCAGCACAAGATCTCCTCGATGATTCTTTATTTCTCGGCACGTATTATGCCGATCTTTTTGAGATTTTGGGCCCACCGATCCTTGGATATTTTTACACATGTTTTTCTGACCTTTATACCTTTACATGGTGTAGCCGAGGTACCCCTGAGGTACCCTTAAAGTGCATGGGGTACCCCGAGTATCTCAGGTACTCCGGGTACCCAGGGTATCCAATTTAAACGAACTCCTTAAATGTTGACACGTGGCGCTTCATCATTGGCCTCTTGATTCCTTCCCAAACAACATCCCCCTAGTTTCTTTTTGGCGAATGTAATAGAGGCAAAAGAAACTCACTTATGCAGAGGAAACGACACGTGGCGATGTAAAATTTAGCTTGGAGGATAGTCGGACTGGAGGAGTACCCCATGCAATTCCCTTTAATGGTGAAACTCTGCATAGTACCGGGCTAAAAATCCCTTTTTTTTTTTTTTTTGGTACCGTGGCGAGTGAAACAGTTGTCCTCGTGTCCCTTCCCGCTTTTCTTGGGAAATGTTGGCCATTTGACACCTGATTTGAATTTCGAACTCGCTGACTTTATACTGAAAATCTCTGACTCCCTTCTCTGTGCAATGTACTTTACCAAGTTTTAATTTTAAGACCGATCCTTGTCACTTTATCCAACGCCATTTTGAAAATCCCAAAACTCCTCAAAAAATCAATTATTTCTCGCAGCTTCTTCATCCTGACTCTTCGTCTTCAACCCGCTTGCAGGTAAAAATTTATTTGTTTTATTTATTTTTTATGCGCCCACTCGTTTCCCCTGGATTTTTATTTTTTCTTCCTTTCTTTCCTTCATTTTCTCTTTTCTTTTCTTCTTCCTTTTCTTTTCTTCTTCTTCCTTCCCCGCACCGGGTCCTCTCCGACGCGTTTTCCCGAGCGATCCGTGGATGGCGGGTTCATGCTCCAGATTCATATTTAGGCTTTGCTGGCCCCAGTCCCTAGATCTCCTCTCTCTTCCTCTTCCTTTCTCCTCTTCTTCCTGGTTCGAGACGGCCTCCCGGTGGTTCGGCAATGGCGACCCCGCCGATCTGGTCGCAGCAGCTGCTTCCGCTGGCGATTTCGTCTCCCCTTTTTTTTTCCGAACCGATTTTGACTTTTTTGAAATGGCAGTCTTCATCTCGATTTCCCCAGAACCGAACTCGAGCAAGCACGCATACGCACACATATCACATCTGACCGCGCAGCCATGTCTGTTTGATCGCGGACGCCGTGTTTTTTACGACCTGAGCTGAGATCATGAGCGCTGACGCTTGCGCATTTGAGAAACCACGTGAGAATGAAACGAACGAGCGAGCCCTTTCCGAGTCACCATATTTCCTTAATGACGACGACAGTCCAACTCCCCAAGTTATCTCAACCAACTCAGAACCCAAGACTGCACAACACGTACCACCAAGAAGAATCTCACCTGACCCTTCCTCCCCACCTCTCCCCTTCCTCGTCTCCTCCGCCTCTATATCTCCCACTCATGGGGACACTCCTGCAGATTTAGAAGAGCAACACAGCCTGCGCAGGTACTCGAGCGTTCCCGAACCCCTCACAGAGTCTCATACTCCTTTGACGGTCCACCGCCTCCAACCATTTTTCAAGAGATGAGATGCACCAGACCTGACAATCTTCACGGCCGAGATCCTCACGATTTGATACACGATATTTTATTCGAGATTTTATCGCTGGCGCAAGGCCCTATCCGCTGCGCCGCCACTGGGTCCACAAGATCGCAGAACCCTATGATAGTTACTATGGCGACGATTTGTGAGGAGATATGTACAAGAGGCAGTTCAACTTCTTCAACGAAGACAAGATGTCCCATGTCCTTCATAGAAGCCTGCCTCGAGCCTACAACAAATAAATGGACGGTTATCCGGAAGAAGATAGATAAGAAAAGAGGTCTCGAGAAATCTGTAAACCCAACGACCTATAATACTGTGGTACCCTCCGAGGGTCTCAGCAAATCGAGAAGAAACGCCTTCTTCCCATACGAAAGCAGGCGAAAGAGACACACCGCCTTCATCAAGCTCGAACTCAGACAACTTCGCTCCCCACTCAGATACTCCTCCCCACTCATCCTCACCACAAACCACCATATCTATAACCCTTTTTCAATAAGTGATCCTACCACCAAATGCCCATGACCCCTTAAGTCATAAACCATTTCAACTGATAAAGCCCCTTCAAATCTCGATAAGAAGCAATATCCTCCCAAATACATCCAACCACACACGCTAACGAGCAATCTCCAACCCAGAAAGATAATCCCTGTGCGCACTGATCTCACCCAACATTCTTCCAAAAATGGCGAGGGGCAAAGTGAGACCCAAATCAAAGAGGTCCAACGAGGGCACCACGAACGAGGGTTCTGACGCCACCCGACCCGGGCGCTGCATGCAGATAGATATTCTAACTCTATCTAAATCTGAGCGTCCCACCCCCAACGAGAGGCCATGATAGATAGATGCAGAGACCGGGAGGTCTAATACCCAGATTGGGTCATACTCAACTAGTTCTTCTGGTGGCTACTTTGTTTGCCTCTCTCGGGTTTACTACGACGGCTCAGATAACTTGACTACGTGACCTATCCATCATCAAACATGGGCTGAAAAAGTGAGCCTCACCTCACTCTGCCTCGAATTAACGCACGACCTTTTCTCCCATCACGTCATTTAAAATAAAAGTCACAAAAACATACAAGCTCCACAAATCTCAAACTCCGTCCATAAAAAACAAACACCAACATCCACCAATCAAACCACAAAAAAAAACCAACACACCGAAGTCGATCGGTACAACAATATTTTTCGAAAATAATGATAATATATACATGCGTATCGCGAAATTTCACTTAAGAGCGGATTCATTCTGAAAGCACAGTCGAGATGAAGAGGCTGGTTTCAAAAAAAAAAAAAAGTCAAAATCGGTTGAGAAAAAAAAAAGGGCAAATCGAAGAAGCCGGGGGGAAGGAACGCTGCGGAGCACGTGGCCACTGATCCGGGAGGTTGCCCATTGCCAAGCCACCGGGCGAAGCGAAATCCGGAGAACGGTGAGAAGAAAAGAGGAGAAGGAGGAAGAGAAGAGAATCTGCACGGACCGCATGCCGGGGCCGCCGCAGATCTGGAGCCATGAACCCATGACCGCCACCGGATAGATCATGGAAAGCGTCGGAGAGGACCAGCCGCGGCCGGAAGGAAAGGAAGAAGAAAAGAAAAGAGAAAAGGAAGGAAAGAAAGGAAGAAAAAATAAAAATCCAGGGGAAACGAATGGGCGCATAAAAAATAAATAAAACAAATAAATTTTTACCTGCAAGCGGGTTGAAGATGAAGAAGTTGCGAGAAATAATTGATTTTTTGAGGAGTTTTGGGATTTTCAAAATGGCGTTGGATAAAGTGACAAGGATCGGTCTTAAAATTAAAACTTGGTAAAGTACATTGCACAGAGAAGGGAGTCAGAGATTTTCAGTATAAAGTCAGCGAGTTCGAAATTCAAATCAGGTGTCAAATGGCCAACATTTCCCAAGAAAAGCGGGAAGGGACACGAGGACAACTGTTTTCACGGTGCAAAAAAAAAAAAAGGATTTATCTGAGTTTCACCATTAAAGGGAATTCGGGTCTCCTCATCGACTATCCTCATTAAATTTTACATCGCCACGTGTCGTTCCTCTGCGTAAGTGAGTTCTGCCTATTACATTCGCCAAAAGTAGGGGATGTTGTTTGGGAAGGAATCGAGTGATGAGCGTGTCAACATTTAAGGAGTTCGTTTAAATTGGATACCACAGAGTACCGAGATACTGTCTTATGCACTTTGGGGTACCTCGGTACCGGCTACCATGTAAAGGTATAAAGGTCGAAAACATGTGTAAAAATATCCAAGGATCGGTGGGCCCAAAATCTCAAAAGATCGGCATGTCGTCTTGAGAAATAAAGAATCATCGAGGAGATCTTGTGCGAAAAGGAGCTGCGTATCACACAACAAATTAAAAAGTTGATACTCCGGATTGGGACATGACATTTCATCGCCGCAAATTTACAACGGATTTGCAGGTACGCGGACCACTCCATTACACCCAAGACGCGTGAACTTGCTCCCAAGTATGTTTTGGGCGGCCACACGTGCGAAAGGAGAATATTCACGATATCGCGGAGGAACGCCAATAAAATAGCCAGTGGCGCGGTGCGTACACCATATAAATACTCAGGTTAATTTTGATCAAGTAAGTTTTTCAGACACACATCAAAAAAGAACTAAGGTTCCTTCAACCTCAAAGGATCTCCATTACCGAGAGCTTGCAAGCTCTCAAACCTGAGATAACCCCAACTCTGACTTGAGCGTCGGAGTGTGGTCGCCGGCCATCCCCGGCTCCACCTCTGACCTCGTTTCTCATTGTTTCGCAGGTTTAGAAGGTTTCCCAGCCCTCTGTGTCCGAAGTCACCGTCTCATCCATCTTCTTTAATTCCGTAAAAACCCAGTCAGCCCATACTCCCCGAACAAGCGAGGCGCCCCGCTCTCCCGTTAAATATAAATTTATTGTTCTTAGTTTGTTTTTGGTAATTTCCTTTTATTGGCCCCAAAAATAAGCTAAAAACAGTACGCTTGTGCAACCAACTTCCTTTTCGGTCAAGTGCAAATTCTTTTCTTTCCAGGCAACTGTTTAATCCGCAAAATATAACGATTAGTGAGAGGTGGTGAAAGTGCTACCCATTGCTTAGCTAACTATTTCACTGTTGTCAGATTCTTGTCTACTTTGATTATGTTCTTCTCCAATTTTCTACAACCACCGCACCTGTATTTCACTAAGAAAATTTTCTTCAAAAATTTTTAATTGAACAAAAATTCAGGCTTTGTGTCTGAAAGCCAGAAAGAAAGAGAGAATTTCAAATTGGTAGACTTTAATGGAAGACTGCCTTGATCTTCTGATTCCATTATGTTTTTCTCTGTCAGTTGCTAGTGTTTCCATCATGTGCCCAACTTTTCAGTGCCAGAATATTGTAGTTAAAATCATATGATGGAATTGGGAAACTGATGAATAATTGCTTTATTTATCACTTTTGCACATGGTTTTTTATGCAGGGTTGTGTGGTTTCAGCTCCAAAACATTCCCTTGATGTTGTTCAAATAAAGATTACCTATCACAAGATTGAATCAGATAATGAAAAAGATGATGATATTGAGGTTTCTACATGTCTGTGGAAAAAGGCTCTACATGTAGCTAGATCAGCAAAAGGCTATCCTTCCAGTATGATCAAATATCAGTGCAATTTCAATTTGTTAATACAAGAAGTGCTGGGAAATAGTCGTCATCTTTTTAAAGCTGATGAAATTGACTTCCTAGGTATCACTGCCGATACTTAAGTATCTTTTTTTTCTTTTGTTTCTAGATCTTAGTATCTTTTTTTCTCTTTTGTTGCTACATCTTCCAGAAACGTTATGACAATTACCCACACTGTCTTTTGTCAGAATCATTCTCAATGCTTTCTGAGGATAGTCAGAGGCTTTTTGTCCGGCTTTATATGCGGAAAGGTCCCTTTACTTGCCACACTATCTCTTTAGTTTGTTGTAGCATCAGAGTTATACTTCTAGCTGCCTTAAGATTTTATTATGTCTCTACTTTCAGGGCTTCTAGTGCATCTTCTAAATTCATTACCATACCAAATTGTTAAGCTGTTAGGATGCGGCTTCAAACACACATACACACACTTTTAAATACTGTGGAAAGCTTAAATTAGACACATTTTTTACGGAACTTAAATTGTATGTATTAAAAACACAAATTTTGTCATCTTTTTTTTTTTTTGGTTGGGTTAAGAAATGTATTGTGACTAATAAATCTTGCCATTTTTGCCATGAGTGAATCATTCTATTTCATCTTGTTGTTATCCCTAGAATTTTCTTATTGAGTGCATTTGATTATACATATGCTAGATTATGCCAAGTTAGAAAAACTGCGCTCTCAAAAGTTGTATGAAATCACTTTCAGGTACATGAATCATTTAAAAATGTCTCTTCTATCAAGCAATTTGTTGTCTTTTGTGGAATGCTATTTGATGAGCAATTGAGAACAATTTTGATGAGCAATTGAGAACAATGTCCCTTTTCCCAAGACTGACATTTGACGGTATATTTGATATCACTGTAAAGGGCCATGGTTTCGGTTGTCGAATATTTCCTATCCTGAAGTATCAAATTCTCGAGAAGCAGTCAGGGAACTCTCTGGTAATTCAACTCTTTTGATTATATTTTTTCCAAATTTCAATGGGTTCCTTAGAGAAAATTTCTAAATGTCTTCGGATTGCAGATAATGGCTATATATGCTCCTCCGAAGATACAAACGAACTACATGATGGCATTAAGGATATTTCTAATTTGCTCACTGTCTCTGAGCTGCGTGAAATTTCATGTGTGCTTCAGAAGGTTTAAGTTTTTGCTATTTGCCAGTCTCATTTTGTTTCTTTTCTTTTCATCCCTCCCCCCCCATCTCCAAACTTATTCTAGAAGTATACAATGAGAACCTCATGATACTGAGCATACATGTCATGTGATCTGGGATTCCTTAGGCGTGAAATTTTTAGTAAGCAACATTATTTCAAAAATGTTGATTAATTTACTGCAACAAAATTTTAACTTTATTCTTTTGGTTGCTGTTGCACACATGTTATTGCTATGTGTAATTTTCTTTTTCACTTAAAGGTGTCCTTTTTTACCTTTTGACAAAAGGTTATTCCTAATTAAACAAGCACCTAAAGAACATTGCATGTTTAAAATTAGCTTCTTATTATTAAGAAGCCACTAAACCATAAGCTTACGTCAGCAAATTACAATTGATACTATATGAGTTTTGTTACACCCCCTTGAAAGCAAAGCATGTGCAGTTGTTGATCAAATACAGCATGACGACAAACAGTTAGAGAGCTACCATGTAGACAAGTAGCGATTAGACCTTTTGTTAATCTCTGTTGCTCTAAAGTCTATTGCACACGTGTCTGTATCAATAAGGAGACATCATTGGTTGCATGGAGCAAGCCTTTCATTGCATAGACATATTTTCCATCTATGTTGCTAGTTCAGAAATTTCAACAACATTTGAGTGTCCATATTACATGGTGTTCTCTCCCATCACTATCGACTTTGGATTTAGCAATGCTTTTTTTCTTAAATATATGTTCTTTATTGGAAATTTAATTTTGTTTGCATGGTCGAAAGTTTTAGTTTGTCTTTGGTATATATACCACTGATACATTGTGTTCAGGTGCGTCATTCTTGAATTGAGAGCAAAAATTGTCCGTCTCACTTCTAACATACTCTAGGTAATAAAGTGGCTACCTCTGATATCCCATCGAAACCTTGTAACTATTTTAGTATTTATTAGCATAAGTTTCAGATTCCAATAACCATATGGCTTATTTTAGTTGGCAAGATGTGCTTCATACTAAAAGTAAATATTTTCCATAGCCAAAAATTATACTGGGTTAAGGCGTTTTGGTTCATTTCAAAGATATGTTCTTTTTGTCAATAGTTGTTTTGAAGACCTGGATACTTACATGAGCATAAGTTTCAGGTTCCAGTAACAATACGATTTATTTTAGTTGGCAAGATGTGCTTCATACTAACTTAATGTCAGGTTTTCCTTTGCCAAAAATTATATTTGGTTAGATATTTTGATGCTCTTTCCAAAGATATGTTCTTTTTGTAAGTAATTGTTTTGAAGACCTTGATATCTGCACGAAACCTCGAGGATCCATGCCTTGACTAAGCAAGGATTCCTTTATATGAATTTCTATTTATTTCCAGTATGATATTTTCCATCATCCACACCTTGTTAGAAAAAGGAAAAGAAGAGCATTTCATTCAGTAGCGTTCCTTTAGAGAAGTGTTTCTTCAACTCTATATAATGTTCCTATTGTGGTCTTTATTTCTTCTATAGTCTTTTAATTGCTCTGCAATGTTCTTTATTGAGTCTTCAGAATTGCAATCGTGGTTCAAGAAAGCAAGAGGTTATTGCATCTCTTCTTTGTTTCTATAAAGATCGTACATGGTACATATGATATACTTAAGAGATTTTTAAGTCTTATAGTATTTCGAGATTTTTAAGTCTTATAGTTTTTGTTAATTTTGGTCTCTCCTTGTTTTCAAATTTGCAGTCCATTCCTACCAAAAATGATTCTGGACAGAACAGGGGTATGTGTTAGAATATCTTCAAAAGCCGAACATCTTATCTGGCGTGCCGAGGTGCTCATTTGGCTTCTATATGTTTTTTTGGGGGAACAATCTGGTATTTAACCAAAATATGGGTTTTGGTTTACGTCTAAGTATTTTCCTTGGAATTTGCTTATGCAGAGGCTTTTTTTCCTTAACGGAGAACAGGATCTATCTGCATTTCTGCTAGTTGATCTGGGGATTGTCAAATATCCAACTTACAACTGCATAATTACAGAGCAGATTTTCTCTGGTCTATGTGACTTGCTTGCTTATGAAGAGGTCTTCATTTGTGTTTATATGGAAATATTGTTGGAGAGTTTGTTGCCTTTGCTATAAGTGTTGTTGTTTATTGCAGGCCATTGAATTGGCACAAATAATGGATCAATCTCTTGATGAAAACAACATTGAATTGGTTTTACGATGCATTATGATAGCTGACTCCCATATGTCCAGTAGCTCCTGCAAAGCAGTTCAATCCATAACTTCTGAATTAGCAGATACATTTCATTCGTGCTTTTCGGCGTCATGGGTGTACTCAAAAGTGGTATTGTTAGGAATTTCATTTCTTGAGCGTGAGCATAGGTATGCAATTTACAATAAAAATTCTCTTTTTTTTTTCCTTTCTTAAAAGAATAATTGTATTTCTTTTGAAAATAAAACCCTTGTGCATGACAACTACCTTATTTCTTGATCAGTCAATGCTCTATCATTTTCTCCCTTTTTTCCCTCTTTTGCCTTTTTCCTGCTGCCACAGTCATACTTGCAATTTCTCTCTGAAGTGAACTCCATTTCATTACAATATGCTTCCTAATCGTGCCTAACTGAATCTTATTCTCAGTAAAAGTTATTTTAAAGCAAGAATGCTCTTGTTGGATTGCAGCATATGCAAAAGCATTCTTTAAAGCTTATGTGCTTGCTTAGGTGAACTCTCCTAATAATTGGATGTATGCACTCCTTTGTCCAAATGCTTCCTCCAATGATTGGCTAAGTTGTCTTGTTCATACCTCCTATCATTGGAGTTGTAACTTCTAAAACTTTGAATACTACTACCTCTTATAATTGAAAGAATCCTTATGTTTTTTCCCCCCGTTGGTTGGAGTTTTATTTTTTTATTTTTTTTATTTTTTTATTTTTTGTTTCCCCATTAGTACCACCACCTCTCGCATAACTGGAAGAAAACTTTATTTTAATTTTCAGTTGTGCGCATTAAGCAAGATGCTTTTTCTTATCATTGCTTCAATCAGTGATCAGGAAAATTAATCTTAATTGGAAATTTTGGATTACCCCCTCATGAATTGACAATCTTCAAATCACCTCATTTTTTAAAACCTCAAGTTACTCCCGGTTTTGCTCAAAAGATAAGGGAAAATTAGGGGTGGGTTGATGAAGAATTTTTTTGTCTTCTTAACAAAAATAGGGGTAAATTGAGGGGGATGATTCGAATTCAATTCATGATTGTTAATCTGAAATTAACTCATCTTAATTAGTGCATCATAAAATTGATAACTTGGGCGGAAGATGGGTGTTTGCTTTGCAAGGATATTTGCTGTTCTGTTCCACACTACCTCATTTGTTATTTTACACAAGACACCTCTTTAGTCTCCTACTTTTGGGATAAACAACGTTATCTTTAGAGGTAAAAGAACAGCTTCATATCACATGCCACCTTTTAAACCTTTGTTCCCTTTTTCTCTTCTAGAAAATAATTGATTATTCTACTTTTCTGTATCTCCAGCGGTTAATTGTTTGCATTACGCATAATGCTTTTTGGTTATCACTGACTGATTAATGCCGCAAAGAATTGAGTTCAATTACTAGTTTGGAAACATGGTGGCTCTGGAAAAATGAAGAATTTTTGCATTTGATGCAGTTGAGACGTTTTGCTATCAAATATTCCTATTTCTCTGTCTCAGGTTCACTGATGCCATAAATTTGCTGAGAAGGCTGCTAAGTTGCTTCACCTGTGATAGTAGAAGAGGATATTGGACATTGAGGTTGTCTATTGATTTGGAGCATATGGGCTGTCCCAGTGAGAGTCTGTCAGTTGCTGAAGGTGGGTTACTGGATTCATGGGTACGTGCTGGTTCAAGAGTAGCACTACAAAGGAGGGTCCTTCGATTGGGGAAACCACCAAGGCGGTGGAAAATTCCTAGTTTTTCAGAATCCATTAAAAGAAAGATCACTGAGGTTATTGCTTTGACTTTTTAAGATTTTGAGATTGAGATGCTTCTTGAACTATACACATCTAAAATGTTGCGAATCTGATTTCCTTGTAAATAAAACAGATTCATGTTCAAGGGAGACCTTTGAACTGTGAAACTGGTATGAAGAGCTGGTTCTATGGAGAGGATGGTGAAAAATGTGGAGTTGAGCAGCTTGCTTTACAGTATTATGCTGGGGAAGGAGGTAGATGGCATGGTGTTCATACAGAGAGTGGCATTTGGTTGACTATTTTTGGGCTTCTCATGTGGGATATTTTGTTTTCTGATGTACCTGATGTTTTCCGCACCAGATTTCAGGTATTCTTTTTTCTAACTTCTCATTCTCACTCCCCGAACTTTAACATATGCATGTATCTTCGTATGCGCATGCATGCACTTACCACCACTCGGTTTCTATCGCTTAAGTACTGCAATTTGGGTTTATTTTTACAATTCTCTCCAAAATTGGAGAAATGGAAGTAATAAAACGTAAGATACGAAATTGAATAAGCTCGGGGGTCCCAAACTCTGTTTTGTTGTCTCCACAACGTGCCAATTATTTAAGAGAGGTCCTCTTCATTTTTTTCTATTTTTTTCCCTGAAGGTACTAGAAACTTTGTTAACAATAGAAGAAATTACAAAGAGGTGGACCCGGCAGTTTACAAAATGACTTATCCAAGAAAAAATCCAAAATTGCCAAGAAATTCATCTAACTGATATTCTTGAATACAAAGAAAAATGGAATATTCTTTTTGAATTCGTTAATCATTCTAAACAGATGCCTAGAAATGAGCTTTATGCCAAAAAAAATAAGCATTTAAAAGTATAACAGAAAATAGAACTCTGATTTTTGCTTTCTTTCCAACACTTGGCTCTTATAACCAAAATAGCCAAACATGTTATTGCTTCTACATATGCATTTACTGTCTATTCTTCACATTGATCACTTAATCTTCTAACTTGGTCGAAGTTGTTATTTTGTTTTATTAAAATCAGGAAGTGTGTGAATTAATATACTCCTAAAAGAGGTCCAAGTTGTCCAGACAAAGAAAGGAAACAACCCTGAAAATGTAGAACAGAAGGCTATTTATGAAAATTAATTACCTTTTTTTTTTCTGCAGAATGCTCCCTTGGATTTGGCGACTGATAGCTTTTATATAGTGAGAAAGAACCTTATAGAATCTCAGCTACAAAAAATTTATGATGGTATGGCCGAAGAGATTCTCATCACGTCTTGGGAATCACATGTGGGAACAATTTGCAGAGGGGTTAACTGGGACCGGCATTCTCTCTCTGAGCTTCGAGCAGCTGTTACCTGCATTGGGGGCCCTTGTTTGGCTCATTTGTGCCAACATCTTGCCCAAGATTACGGAAGCTGGTCCAGTGGAATGCCAGATTTGTTGATATGGCGTTTCCATGACGAATACAGAGGTGAAGCCAAACTCGTTGAAGTTAAAGGCCCCAGGGATCGACTCTCTGAACAGCAGAGAGCATGGCTACTGCTGCTAATGGATTGTGGGTTCAAGGTAGAGGTTTGCAAAGTGAGTGCACAACCAGTATCTACATGAAATCTTACTGTTTTTTCTTTACTTGGAATGTGAACGTTTGCGAGGTTGGCTTTTGTATCATTTATCACTTGCAGTTGCAGATATTTTCAAAAATTCTTTACGGCTTAATTTTGTTTCGTTTTCTCGGTAACCAAAGGCATTATGAATAGGAGGTTAGGATAGGGGTGTACAGAATCCAATCTGATCCGCTTAATCCGTCCGATCCGTAAAAATCTGATTCATAAAAGTCCAATCCGTGAATCCGTGGATTGGATCGGATTGAAAATTTAAAAATTTACAATCGATGGATTGGATATGGATTTACTTATGTAAATTCGTAAAAATCCGTAAATTCGTAAAAAAATATATATTTAATTAATTAATTAAAAATATTAAAAATATATTATTATATAGTTAAATAATTACCGTAACATATCTTACCGATTAGTCCACTGCCCAATAATAATATAAAATAAAACATAATTAAATAACCAAAAGTTAAAAATAAAATAATTAAATAACCAAAAGCAAAATAACATACGCAAGTCACCCGTAAGTCACCGACAATCTGAACGACATCGATAAGTCACCAACAAAAATAACATATGCCAAGTCAGTGAGTCACCAAGCAAAACAACATTGGCAAACAAAAAAATCCTAGCTTCCCTGCCGTCACATGCACTAGCAGCACCTAATATCGGCTCCAAAATAACATTGGCAAACAAAATAACGTTGCTCCACGGAGTCACAGACACTCGCGGCTGTCTTGGGTTTTCGTGTGTTTGTGCAAAAACTTCACCAATTAAGGTAATTAAACTTTGTTGTATTTTTTTTTCTTCCAATACTTATCACTTAATTTGTTCATGTTATTTTTCATTAATTTTAGTGATTTTTTCTGTTATTGAACCAGAATTGTGTGTTTGTGGAAAGACCTTACTAATTGAGGTGATTAAACTTAAATTATTATTTTCTTTCAAGCTTAATTTGCTCCTGTTATTTTTCATAATTAATTTCAATGATTTTTCATATTTGTGGTGTAGATGAGTTCTCAACTTGATAAAGGAAAACGTATAGCTGCAGATCAAGTTCCTCCAGCTCCCAAATGTTCTAATAATGCTGAAGGTACGCCTAATAAATCAACTACTTAAGAAGCTTGGGGGCATTTTATACAATTAAGTTATGATCCAATGAATCCTAGATCAAAATGTCGATATTATGGAAAAGAATATAAATGTGGGTTTAATAGAGGAACATCCAATCTATTGAATCACATAAAGGAGAGATGTTTAAAATATCCTGGCCGAATCCGAGTGGATAAAAAACAGAAAACTTTGTCTTACCAACCAGTGAAAAATGGAGAGCCATGTAACCTTGTGTCAACGACCTATAGTGTTGAGGGTTGTAGAGAAGCAATTGTTAGGTTTGTTATAAAGGATGAGATGCCATTTAGAGTTGTAGAGGGTGAAGGGTTTAGGAAAATGTTGGGAGTTTTTGAAAACATATTTAAAGTGCCATCTCGCATTACTGTTGCTCGTGATGTTTTGCAACTTTACAAAAAAATAAAAAAAGAGTTGACTGATTTTTTTGTGAGTAGTCGTCAAAGAGTTTCCCTCACTAGAGACTCATGGACTTCAACTCAAAATCTTTGCCATATGTGTTTTACAGCTCATTTTATTGATGATAATTGGAGATTGCAAAAAAAAATATTAAATTTTTGTCAAGTTACTGACCACAAAGGTGAAACAATTGGTAGGTAAATTGAGACATATCTATTAGATTGGGGCTTTGAGAGAGTTTTTGCTGTAACAGTTGATAATGCTTCTTCTAATGATGTTGCTGTTTCATATTTGTCAAAAGTTGTGAACAATTGGAATGGTGCAATCTTAGGGGGTCAAAATATGCATTTGAGGTGTACTACACATATATTAAATCTTATCGTTGCGGAGGGGTTAAAAGAATATCACGAGTCAATTGCTAAAATTCACAATGTTGTAAGATTTGTTAGATCCTCACCTTCTAGGACACAAAAGTTTAAGGCATATGCTGAGCGAGAGAAAATTTCTTCAAATAAGTTGTTGTGTCTAGATGTTGTAACTAGATGGAATTCCACTTATTTCATGTTAGAGGCTGCAGAAATATATCAAAAAGTATTTGATTGATTAGAGCTTCATGATGCACAATACATTCGTGAGTTTTGTTTGAGTGAACCGAAAACGTGTCCTTCTTTAATTGATTGGGAATATGCTCGTTACTTCATTAAATTTTTGAAAGTTTTTATGATGCCACTTTGACACTTTTCGGTTCTTTGTATGTGACATCAAATACTTTTTACGCCAATTATGTTTGATTTATACACAATTACAAGCTTGGAGGGAGAGTAAGGATTTATTTTTAAAGATAATGGCTGAAAATATGAAAAAGAAGTATGATAAGTACTGGGGAAATTATGAATCAATCAACCCTTATTTGTTTGTTTCTATATTACTTGATCCTCGGCATAAGGAGCGTTTTTTGAGATATTGTTTTGTAGTGCTGTTTGGTGAATTTAAAGCTAACGAGTTAGTTGTCAAAGTGAGTAATAACTTACGAAGTTTGTATGATGAATATAAATTGCTTTATTGCGATGATGTTGAAGCAATGGAAGTTATGAATGATGAAAAGGAGTTAGAGGTTGATAATGTGGTTGATGCTACGTTGATGTTTGATTCAGGTTATATGAAGATTTTGAAAGACAATATTTCAATAGAGTGTAAAACAGAAGTGGATGTTTACTTGATAGAATCATATGAGAACCCAGAAAATTAAAATTTTGAAATATTAGATTGGTGGAAGATTAATTCTTTCAAATATCCAATTTTATCTTATGTTGCTCGAGATATTTTGGTCATGCCTGTCTCTACTGTAGCATCTGAGTCGGCATTTAGCACTGGTGGTCGTGTTCTTGATCCACATTGGTGCTCACTATCTACAAGGACGGTGGAGGCACTGATTTGCACACAAAATTGGTTACGCTCTACTCCAATAAACCTTAGTGAAGCAATAGATGAGATTGAATAGATTGAGACATGTAATTTTAATTGTGTATGTTGATTATTATTTGACTTTATACTGGTATTCTATTTTTTAAAATTGACATTTTTCTTTTGTCTTACACGTACAGAGATTTTGGGAAATGATAAGAATATATTTGATGAAGCTTGACAGATTTGATGGGATGGTAAGGGTAAATATTTATTATACTTTTTATTAAATAAAAGTTTTTTATTTGTTATTTATTTGAATTATATGTATTTTGTTCAGGTTAAAGTACGAAATACAAATTGGTAGCGGACATTTTTCTTTTCAGAGTATCATAATTTGCAACTTTAAATGCATTATTGTAACTTTATTTGAACAATTAATTTTGATGTGTTATATTTTGAAATTTTGAATGTATTATTCTAGAGTGTGTTGTATTTTTAAATTTTTAATGTATTATTTTAGCTTTATTTAAATAACTAATTTATTAAAATCTTATTTAATTTTGAATTTGATTGTTAGTAAAATTATTTTTATATTAGATTTTTTTTTCTGTTTTATTAGTTCGTGGATCGGACAAAATAAAACATTTTTAATCCGCAGACCAATCCGTAAAACGATGGATCGGATATGGATTGGGTCAAATCCGCATCCGATCTGCAGACGTATAGATTAGATTTGGATTAAATTTAACCAATCCGTGAATTGGATTGGATTGAAAATTTGTAATCCGTAGAATCGTGGATCAGATATGGATTGATATTTGATCCGTAAAATTTGATCCGTGTACACCCCTAGGTTAGGAGGGTTTAATTAATGTTTGGTGGTGGTGTTTTAAAAATGTTTTGTGAAAATGACGTTTTCACCTCTTGCTATTACAAACTTATTTCTGCATCCTTACATGCCTCTATTCTTTGGAGGGAATTCTTGAATCTTACGTCTTAAGGATAAGAAGAAAAGCAAGTGCCGACCAATATAAATATGGAGTTATTAACCCTTTTTTTTTTAAATTTAAAACATGAAAAAAAGTGCAATTATAATCTCGAAAAGATAGTTGAACAATTTTGTTCGACTTCTCTTTTAATTCACTTTATGCCGAGCTCATATGGGGAATTGTTCTTGTTCTTCTGGTTTAAATATATTTAATTAGAGTTACAGTAATAATACATGTATAAATTTTATCATTATAAGCAGATGTGACAATTGTAACTGATTTAAAATATGATAAATTGATAACGATGACGCAATTGTTCGAAGGTTTGTTTTTGAGATGGATTAGTCTCCAATTTCACTGAAAAATGTGGCCAATTTTTTGTATCGCTAAATGATTCGGTATGCAAATAACAATAACAATATTTCCTTGTACATTTTTCAGAAATGCACAATGAAAGCATTTTTTTTCTCCATTATTATTATCATTTCAGTTTTCATCTTAAAATAAATTTTGTCCATGATAGGTAAACCACAATAACACAAAAAAAAAAAGTAATCCACTTATTCCACTCTTGACTTTCCTTTATTAAGAAATATTTTACCATTAAAAATTAAAAAATATTTTCGCTAAGACAATTTGAACCTTATAATTCGATGAAGGAAATTGCTTTTGCTATCCTGTACTAAAAACCAAAATGGCGAACATCAATTTTTTGGCTGAATAGTAAAAAAATTTCTAATCTGTCAAATTTTTTTCTAATTACAAAACTTAAAAGTAAGAAAATAATTGCCATTAATGTTGAGGCAAAATTATCGCATCGATTGCAGCCATACCTCCAAATATTTTAGATCCTTGCAATATCTTTATTAAAAATCTCTCATGGGTTAGTGTAACACTCAACAATTACATCTCTCCAATATCCTTATTAAAAGTCTCTCGTGAGTTAGGCAGTATTTATTTTTTTGTCTGAAATCTAAATAAATCTGAATTTTTCTAAAATCTAAGTAGGTCTGAATATGAAAATGTGAATGACATATTTATTTATTTTTTTTAATATCTGAGTGATATTTTATTTGTTTATAGTAAAAAATATTTTAAACTTAATTATTTGATATTTATATCCTTGTAAATTAAAATAAAAAAAAGAGGATTAGATTTTTTTGTTTAGAAAATAAGTTATTTTACATAGAAATTTTTAGAATTTAATATTTACTTGTCATTCAGACTTTTTCTTATTTAGATAAAAGTCACAAAAGTTCACTTTTTCTATTCAGATATAAATGTCTGAAAATCAGACATAAGTTTCAAAAAACAAATGAGTATATTTTTAAAAAAAATCTAAAATTAATAAAATTTTAAACTTCAAATATTTAACAAATAATCTCTTAGTGTAGTACTCAACATTAGTTATTTGAGAATATAATTCGTGGCTATATACTTAATAAATTATAGGGAAATTATCAATCATATACCCTTAAGTGTCACTGGTATCAAACGTACTACAACACTTTTCACTTGTATCACTCGTATACCCTAAGTTGACAAAACGCTTCTGCCGTCCACTATTCCGTTAATTGCCGTTAGAAAGTTAACCGAATTATGGTAAATTGACTATTTTGCCCTTAAAACTCAAAATGAAGTAAAAAGATAAATGTACCTTAAAAATTAACATAAATTTTCAATACACAATTTTTTTAAATTTTGTTATTAACAATATATTTTTTATTAAAAAATATGAATTATTAATGATACATATTATTAATAATTATCTATAAAAATATCCATATTATACCATAAAAATTTTGTTAACAAGATATTATTTATAATTATACATATTATATCATAAAAAATTTCAGTTGGAGCTTGGAGGAGTAGATCTTCAAAAATTTAGGTTAAATTTTAGAGTAGATTCGGTTGTAAAGTATTTTTTTAAGTAATTATTAACAATTATTAGATAAATGGGATGACATGTCATTTTTATCAATATATATTATATGACATGTCATTTTTTACTAGGTAAATGGAATGACATGTCGTTTATTTAATCAAAGTTTAAAAAGACTAAATTACCCTTGCCGGAATAATTAGCTAATCTGAATGGTGAAGCGTTTTGTCAACTTAGGGTATACGAGTGATACAAGTGAAAAGTGTTGTAGTACGTTTGATACCGGTGACACTTAAGGGTATATGGCTGATAATTTCCCTAAATTATAAATGAAGTCATGACAACATGATTTTCCTTTTAAATAGCTAATTCATCACACATCCCACAAACAGTAGGTAAGCACACCCAGATTTACTCGGAAAAAAAAGGGTTTTTACAATCTATTTGAGTGTTTGTATTTTAACTTAATGGACTTTTTTTTCTTTAACAAGACATAATGGAGTTAATTAATTTAATGTGCTTAAGTCATTTAAGATAATTACTATATTTGCCTTTTCAAGTTGATAAAAAAATTTATTGAATTTTTAACTTACTATAAAAAAAAACTTAATTTCTTTTAATTTTTACTGAATTTAAAAGTCTAAATGAAAACATTAAAAAATATTCCAAAATATCTAATTAATTTAATTTCACGTCACCAAAATAAAACCTACTAATTTCCCTTCTTCGAAGAGACATAAGTAATTCTTTTTATTGGACTATTTACCCCTCAAACTTAGCTTATAAAAATTTAAAAGCTGTTATTGTAAATTTCATAACTTGTGATAATATAACAAGACATTATTATTATTTTAACGAGTGTTATCTATCCTATGATTTCTTCAAAAAAAGAATTACTTTTAGTTTTGGCGCATAACATCATAAAGTACATTAAATGGCATTAACATAATATATGTGAATGTCTGGGTAATTCTACTATATAATGGTTAAAATTACGGCATCAATACTATAATTAAATATAAATTATGTGAATGAAACATTAGTGACTTGTAATATAACATAAAATTTATAAATCAATATTAACAGTAAAATAAAAATAAATTTTGAAAATGTAACATTTGGCCTTATAATGAATGGTAAAATAAATTAATTAATATAAAATTGGTAAATTGATGTATTACTAATAGACAAACTAAAAACTTACAAACATAAAATAAAACTAGTAAATCAACATTAACTATAAAATAAAACATAAATTTTGAAAATGGAACATAAGATTTACAAATGGTAGATAAAATAAATAAATTAATACAAACTAGTAAATTGAGATATTACGGGTAAACAAAACAAAAAATTACAAAAATAATATAAAACTATTAAATCAACATTTAAGTGCAAAATAAAGTATAAATTTTGAAAATGAAATAGAAGACTTACAAATATAATGTAAACCAAGTAAATTAATATAAAAATTTTCAATTGATGTATTACTAGTTAAAAAATAAAAATAAAAACTTACTAATATAACATAAAATTAGTAAATCTACATTAATTATAAATTAACACATAAATTTTAAAAATGAAATATAAGACTTGTAAGTGGAAGATAAACAAGTAAATTAGTATAAACCTTATAAATTGATGTATTAGTGATAAATAAAATAAAAACTTGCAAATGTAATAGAAACTAGTAAATCAACATTAAAAGGAAAATAAAACATAAATTTTGAAACGTAACATAAGACTTGTAATGAAAGATAAAACTAGTAAATTAATATAAAATTAATAAATTATTACATTGCTAGTAAATTGTTGCATTACTAGTAAATAAAATAAAAACTTGAAAATATAATTTAAAGCTAGTAAATAGACATTAAATGCAAAATAAAATATAAATGTTGCAAATAAAATATAAGACTTATAAATAGAAGGTAAAAAAAGTAAATTAATATAAGACTGTTAAATTGATATACTATTGGTAAACAAAACAACAACTATAAAACTAATAAATCAACGTCAATTATAGAGTAAACATAAATTTTAAAAAAGAGATACAAAACTTGTAAATGAAAGGTAAGACAAATTAATTAATATAAAAATAGTAAATTGGTGTCTTACTATCAAATAAAATAAAAACTTATAAATCAACATTAAGTATTAAACAGAATGTTACTTTTATTAATTACACCTGAAATTTATAAATGGAAGATAAAATAGGTAAAAAAATAAGACTTCTTGAAATAAATTAAAAAAAAAACTTACTAATGAAAAATAAAAACTCGTTGTAATATTTATTGCTTGAATATTTATTGATTTTGTATTTAAATTAAGTAATGATTTGTTCGAGTTTATGTAAATAATAATATGTAGATATTTATGTAATAATTGTAATTGTGCATCACGTGTGTACAGGAGAGATTCCTTTAGATAAAGATTAGAGTGTGATGTGATATAAAGTATTGTGTGGGTTGTAAATTAGATTCCTTAGTGATAAGGATCAATAATGTACACAGTGTATAATAATAGATCCCAATGTGATGTGATATAAAGCATTGTGTAAGTTGTAAAGTAAATTCCTTAGTGATAAGGATCAATAATGTACACAGTGTGTAATAGTAGATCCCTTGAGCCTATAAAAGGGAGCCCATAATTTATATCTAGGCATCGAGTCTTAGAGTCTAATATTGTATTTGTAAATCTCTCATTCCCTCTTGTAAGCAGCCGGTTCTATAATAAGAATTAGTTTGTTTAACAAAGTAGTATCAGAGCCAAATTTCCCAAAAGGAAACCCCTAGGTGTGCAACAATATTATGCTTTGTGGTTGTCGATAGTATTTCTAATCCTCCATATTAGAAAGTTGTTGGATACTGATTTACCTCTCTAAATTTTCTAAGTCTAAACATTACTGAGAGAATTCCCTAAAGGTGTAGCGCCCGTTTGAAAAGGCCAGGAGAGTCGTGTGTTTAGGACTTATTACCTCAAAGAAAACTCCTAGATTTCTTTAGTCATGGAAAACCAAAATAGCATTAGACCAGAATCCCACGTTCCTTCTGAACCATCCGCCTCAGCCATAAGAGTACCCACAGATAGCTCACCCTCTATAAACTTCCATTTTGAAACCCAAGAAGATGATTATAGAAACGGAACTGAGCAAACCTTCAGATTAGATCTCTCTACCCAAGAGATCACCAGGTATAAGAGTGAAGGGTACAAAAGTTTACACCTTGGAGTAATCTAGATAGGATTATAACCATTGTTCCTAGCTGGAAAAGATGTGACATGCTTCGTTGCCATTCTTGATAAAAGATGGCAAACATTTGAGAAGGTCTTGATTACTGCTGTGGAAGCAGGCCTTAACCAAGGCCATATTATCCTCCAAGTAGAGCCAAACTTCACCCTTGATCTTCACAGACTGTCCCTCACTAACACCATCAAAATATTAATATAAATGAATGGATTAGTTATAAAACCTGATGAGCTAGCCTTAGCCATTCATCACACTATGACCTACAAAGTCTAAACCCACATATTCTCCATAAGTAACTCTAGAAGACCAATCACCAGATTTCTTACTAGTGAAGGCAGAGTAATATGACCAAAGACTTATACGCAAGAAAAACTCATCTTTCCACCGAAATAGAAAAATGAGTATGAGAAGAACAGCAGACCTCAGCAAATCCGTGAGGTCCTAAAGGTTAACAAGCTGTAAGATGGCAGCGTATCAGTCTCTTTTCCATCAAAGACTGCACCTCTCTATCCATGTGAAAAATGTCAGATCAAAGGAAGGCGTCTGTCTTCCTGTAGACACATGGCTAGGAGACTTATTTCATATAGAATCATGGATCCAATTACCATGATTAACAGGGATATGTTTGAATTTATCAGGGATATGTCTAGAGGCTTGACTGCTGGACGATAGGTTATTTAAAAGGTCAACCCATTTGAGTTCGGTCCAATCGAAAAGGCGATCAACTAGAGCAACATCAACGCTGTTAAACAAAACCAACCATTAAGAGAAATCGTAATCAACCAACAGCAGATACTATCTGCGCTTAATAATCTGCGAAAATATATAAAAAAGATCAGGAAAATCCATAGAATGACCACCTAGCAGTTGTCACAACTCCATGAAAACCAAGGCCAATAAACATGATAGTCATGACTGGAGCTGCCTCAGATGAAGAAAGAGAATTGACCAGGCAGTGCTTTACTAAGAAGGACTGGAAAAGCAAGCCGACAAAGCCTTGGCACATTTGGGAAGAAAATGTATCTGGAAATTGCCAGAAAGCATTTTGGAGAAACTATGCCGCACCACAGTATCCGTAGCCCATAAAAGCCATGGGATAGGGAGACGATGATGAAAAAATAAACATCGACTCAGGATTTGAAACTTCATCAGACCCTGAAGAAGCCCCAATTCCAATCTCAATATAGAGACCCAATCCTGCTAATCCATTTTATGTGGATACTAGGAAAATGTTTGCAGCTTCATCACAAGAGCAAGGCCAAACCTCTAATCCCCACAGACAGGTGCCAACTCAGAACCCATCAGGAACAATCCAATTCACAGCTCCTAGATATGCAAAACCTGCAGCATGTAGAGTTGAATCCTCAAATCCAGCGAGAAGACAAATTGAAGATGCCTCTATAAGAAAACAAGGAGATGACATGCCTCAAGGAGAAAAATGAGAAACAAGAGTCAAAATTGGACACTCAACAACGAGACAAATATTCTAGAGCATAAACGGAATGAAGCTAAAAGAAAGACTGGCTTATTTTAAAAAAATGATGGCATGGTACGAAGGAGAATGCCAGAAAGCTCCTCAGCTAACAAAAAGAGCAGCTGCAATGAGATTGGTTGCAGGCTTTGTAAGATCTTTGAGAAGATTGTGGGGAAGAAAGCTCACTAGAGATCAAAAGGAGTTTATACTGAGTAGAGAAGATCCTTGTGTTTCTCTTATGGAAAATCTATCCTTAGATTTTCTAGGATAATTCACAAGAGAAGAAGAAGTTGCAAAAAAGTAATTCCTTCAAAACAAGTGTTGTGATGTCAGGCAAATGGAAGACTATTACCTAGAACAAGAAAGGTTATACTATACCTTTCACAAATCCACTGACACAATTCACAGGACGTTTGTGCTCAACATGCCAAGACTAGTTGCAGAGATGATGGAGGCCAAGTTCAAAGATGATGGAATAACAGATCTGTCGATGTATAGTATATCACAACTATAACAGATAGCGCCAGAACTAAGCTAAGGCCATTGCAGGTCGCAAGAACTAAAGAAGCACATGAAGCAGAATGAAAAAACATCATTACAAAAATTCTGTGACGATAAACCAAATAAATTTAGCTACCAACATACAGACAAGATGTGCTACTGTAAAACAAGCAAACAAAGGAAGGAGAATAGGCCCCGGAAGCTGTACAAAGAAAAGAAGTATCGCTTTGTCAAAAGGTGAAAACAAAAGAAGGGCTCGGGCAGATGCTTCATTTGTAAAAAGAAAGGACACTATGTTAAACAGTGCAAAAAGAAGAAAAGGATTCCAATAAAGCTCCTTCAGATGATACAACAGGCGGACTTTGATGATGAATGCTATAGTTGGACGAGTAATCCCACTAAGTTGATATTTGCTTTAAAGGAAGAAGAAACAGAAGAAAGCTCAAGTGATGAAACCAACAGCACAAAAAAAGAGCCTATAATGATGGTAAAACCACCGTTACTAGTAGATCTTACCATGCAGCCAGCGACCTACTTTAGGCCCTACATCAAAGTAGTCCTCAAACCAACAGAAGATGAACAGGTAGCATTAACAACACTGATCGATACAAGAGTAGTCAGCTCTATCATTAGAGAAGCTTGTGTACCCAAACACTGCTATGTTCCTACACGAGTAGCTTTTGGTACAGCAAGCGGAGCAGATATCTATAGCAACAAATACACAAGGCCCATAGAAATCCAACCATTTGGATTAAGGCACAGATTCTTTGCCTTGACCATACAGGGGAAAATATCCTGTTGAGAACAGACTTTTTAAGTCTTGTAGCCCTATTTGCTTTCTTTCCGAAAGGATTTTCCTACATTATCCATAATCCTATAGAAGGTAACGCCCATTTATTCCATGTTCCTTGGGTTGAGAAACACTCCGTTTTTGGGGAGGGTGATAATAGAAGAAAACCAAAGAAAAACCCAATCCATAAATTTAAAACCAAATCAAGGAGCTACTAGAATGCTGTGCAGAAGTACTAAACCAGTTTTGGGCTCGAGAACAGTATTTCGTGTCGCTACCTTACAAAGAAGGATGGACTATGCCTCACCAGACAACCTCACTAGACAGCCTCACATCCAAGCATGCCCCATGATGAAAAATTGTGCAGAATAGAGATCCAGGCCCTAATGGATCTAAAGCTGATTAGGTCTTCTAAGTCTCATTGGGCTAACCCAGCATTCTATGTCAACAAACATTCAAAACAAATACATGGCAAAAAAAGATTGGTGATAGAGTACAGGAAATTGAATGATTGCTTGCATGACATCAGGTACCCCATTCTACGCCGGACACACCTTTTGAAATGGATAGCGGGTGCAAAGGTGTTCTCAAAGTTTGACATAAAGTCAGGCTTTTGGCAGATAGGACTCAAGGAAGAAGACAGACACAAGACAACATTTATAGTCCCCCACGGGCATTATGAGTGGAACGTGATGCCTTTTGGATTAAAAAATGTACTGTCAGAATTCCAAAATAAAATAGATAAAGTATACAAATCTATCTCGGGATTCTGCTTTATCTACATGGACGATACTCTCATCTTTAGCAACAGTGAAGAGGAATATGCAGAGCACTTGTCTAAATTCAAGGCCCTAACCTATAAACATGGGTTAGCCCTGTTAGAATAAAAAATAAAGATAGGCCTTGAGGAAGTAGATTTTTTAGGACTTCATATCAAACATGGATAAATCATTCCTCAGTTTCTTGACCAACTGTCCACAAAAAAACAGATATAGTAAGTCCTCCGACAATCAACTACGCAGCAGATCATGTCCATAACCTTTCGGTAATGACAAGACAGATATCTAAGTACTTAAAAAAAGGTGCCCCACAATTGTCGGAAGAAGCGACAAAAGTGTGAAAAACTTAAAGCAAAAGTGCCAGTCACTTCCGCCATTAAAGATACTTGACAATGGACAAGTTATCCTATAAACAGATACTAATGACCATTATTGGGAGCACTGTTGATAGAGGAATCCGAGGAGAACAGGAGAGTCTGTGGTTATAAATCAGGCCAGTTCAACGAAGCTCAAAGCCACTATCTATCCTCCAAGAAAGAAGTGTTAGCAGTAGTAAAAGGAACAAAAAAATTCCAATTCTTGTTTTCTCTTACCCCTTTTTGTGATCGAAATAGATTACAAATACTTACAGGGAGTTCTGAAGAGAAAATAATGAGAAATCTTTTAAGATTCAAGATTGAAGTCAGGCACATAAAGGGAGTGCCCAACACCGTAGCAGGCTTTCTCTCCAGACCAGTCATGGGAATCAGAAGAATCCTCCCAAGGCGATGGGAAGAAGGACGTTCTAGAGCCCATGAGGCAAGAGGACAGTTCCTTGAGAATCTCAACACCTTCATCGCATGGCTTCCTGATGAAATACAAAAAATAATTTTCAAGAAGATGATTGACCACAAGGGAAAGCCAGAAGACCAAGCTCTGATATGGCGGCTATGGCAACTTATGGCCATGAAAAAATTCAGGCCCGCTCATAACGAATTGTGCCAGCGACCATTCAAACCGCATTCGAATCCAGACTAGATGCATGAGACAGTCGTCAAGATAAGCTGTACATTCCACTATGTGATAGACGAAAACACCAACTGAGATCACTATGTTATATGTGACATAACCCCAGAGGCCTATTACATATTATGGCACTGGCTGAATCTCTACCCAGTGGCTTTACTGTTCGAACCAAACATGATCCATACCAGCAGGAGATATAGAAAGGGATGTTGGTTTGATAGAATGTTCGCCACCATCTTTGATGATGTCCTGACACTCAAGCTAATCAATGGCTACCACATCACGCACACAATGATCGTGATCGTGAAATTAACGAATATTTGGGGAAGACGCAAAGAATTTACAGAACCAATAGTCCAGCTGGTATAACATAACCACTCATGTGAAGACATCGACTCCATGTGGACAGGATGCTTAACAGCAAGAAAAGCACTGGTAGAAGAATACGGTACGATCCCCATGTATATAACACACAGCCTTTTATCACCACAAGTGCAGACAACACCAGACCTTTACTATAAGGAAGAAATCAGAAACCACAAACTCCACCATGATGACGACGAAGCAGTAGAAATACAGGAGAGGTATAATGACTACCTTATACGTCATGGCAGATTAGAGAATCTATGGGAAACCCTAGAAGTCTACAGATGGAGAAGAGAGCTAGAAGAAATGGCAAACTAGCTAAATGCTCAATAATGGGGTGCAACTGGAATTGGACCCACAACCGCCAGATGTTGACACATACATGGACTGGTAGGACATAGTGGATAAGGCCATGATCCTAGCCCACAGATTAGGATGAAGCACGCTAACAAGTGGCAACTCTGGACTCTAGTGGAAGCAAGGTAAACTCCGCAGTGGAAGCAGTGGTGATAATAATACGTAGATATTTGTGTAATAATTGTAAGTGTGTATCACGTGTGTACAGGAGAGATTCCTTTAGATGAGGATTAGAGTGTGATGTGATATAAAGTATTGTGTGAGTTGTAAAGTAGATTCTTTAGTAATAAGGATCAATAATATATACACTATGTAATAAGTGGATCCCAGTGTGATGTGATATAAAGTATTGCGTGAGTTGTAAAGTAGATTCCTTAATGATAAGGATCAATAATGTACACAGTGTGTAATCGTGGATCCCTGTCTATAAAAGGGAGCTCATAGTTTGTATCTAGGCATAGAGTCTTGGAGTCTAATCTTGTATTTGTAAATCTCTCATTCCCTTCTGTAAGCAGTCGGTTCTATAATAAGAATCAGTTTGTTTACATAAACTCAAAACAATCATTACTTAATTTAACTACAAAATCAATAAATATACAAGCAATTAATATTACAACGAGTTTTTATTTTTCATTAGTAATTTTTTTAAATTTATTTCAATAACTCTTATATTATTTACCTATTTTATCTTCCATTTATAAATTTAAGGTGTAACTGATAAAAGTAACATTTTGTTTAATACTTAATGTTGATTTATAAGTTTTATATTTTATTTGATAGTAAGACACCAATTTACTATTTTTATATTAATTCATTTTTTTTACCTTTCATTTACAAGTTTTGTATCTTTTATTTTTTTAAATTTATGTTACTCTATACTTGACGTTGATTTATTAGTTTTATGTTGTTGTTTTGTTTACCAATAGTATATCGATTTAACAGTCTTATATTAATTTACTTTTTTTTACCTTCTATGTATAAGTCTTATATTTTATTTGCAACATTTATATTTTATTTTGCATTTAATGCCGATTTACTAGCTTTGAATTATATTTTCAAGTTTTTATTTTATTTACTAGTAATGCAACAATTTACTAGCAATGTAATAATTTACTAATTTTATATTAATTTACTCGTTTTATCTTTAATTACAAGTCTTATGTTTCATTTCAAAATTTATGTTTTATTTTCCGTTTAATGTTGATTTACTACTTTCTATTACATTTGCAAGTTTTTATTTTAATAAAAGAACCAAAAGATTCTCTTGATTATTGATTTTTGTTTAAATCAAACAAAGATAAATTTATGGAAACAATTTCTTATTTATTATGATTCACCATTATTTATGCTTAAATATTTTCTGACGTATTTTATGAAAAAATCATCCTATCATAAGGGGCATGAAAGCTATGTGTGATGGTTGACTTGATTTTATGATAATAGTGTGAACATCTTTATTTTATTTTGATCTTTTTATGAGTTAATTTACTTGAACTTGGAATTCAAAAGTTTATTTTACACTGTGGATTATTGAACAATTATTGGACAAATTTATTGATATAGAGGAATTGATAAAAATCACTTATAGAAAGCATCTTAATTTGGGCGTATGTCTTGCTGGTAGGATAATATGGTGATACAAAAAAAAAAAAGTCATTTCCAACGCGGAGTTTAATGCAATCCCATTTCCTCCCTACTATTTAAATAATAAAACTGGAGACTTGAGAATGCAGCTGTATTAAATACTTGTTGGGAGAGTTTTACCGTAATAATGATTATACCCGTCTCGAATCTAGATTAGTTAGGGCCCAATATGGTCTTCGGATACTAGATGGTTTAATACACAAAAAAAAAAAATAATAAAACTCATTCCATCTTTATTTCTTAAACAACAGTTCAAAACACCCAAACACACAAAAAAAGGTGAAAGAATATTGATTTATATGATTGGTCAAAATATGGACGTCTAGTCCACAAGCAAAAAGATGCAAAATTAATTAGCAAAATATGAAGAGTTTGGACCTATAGTCCATATTCATGAAGTCATAAAATTTACTAATAAAATGTGAATTTGAACTATGTATGTCCAAATTAATATAGGACGATCTATGTACTTATCCTTGAAAGACAAAATGCTTCAAACAAGTGCCTGAAATTCTAAACTAAAAGGCTTGTAAATTATATATTCTTGATAAAGTCATAATCATAATCGTGTATGTTAAAGCAATCTAGACTTATAAAATATAATCACATGAATAAAAATTAATTTATTATAAGTTGGATACGCTATTATCCATTTTTTTATGTAATTTTTACTGAAAATTGAATTATAAAATTTGCTATCTCAACAGATACATTGAGATGATTTGATTATTAAGATAACTCTTGAAGAGTGTATGAATTCATGATCAATTAATTTCTGTTTGAGGAAGAAATTCAAGATAAAAAATCTTGAAATGAAGAAATTTTGTAGTAATCTGCGGATTAATTAAACATTTGCATGACAGATAAAGAAATTAATTTTGTACTAATTTGCGTATTAATTAAACATTTGCATGACATAAAAAGAAATTCTCGAAGTATTTCATATAGAAATTGATATGATAAATTATCATTTTCTTCCTCGATAGCACAAACGTTGCTTTGGGTCTTGAAGTACCATACTACATTGCAAATATCTTGTGCCAAATTGCATTATATGATATTGCATTCTTACAATTGCTCCATATAAATTTGAAGGCATGAAAATAATGTGTAACATGAAGCTTATCCAAATTCTTTTATGAATACGAGCTTAAAAAAGATGGTGTGTGTATTTTCAGATATAGGCACTCTCATTTTTTTAATACAGATATGTGTTAATCTACGTAATTTAATATTTTATCTGTACTGATTTTATTAAACTGTACAGTTTAATAGTGCGTTCACATAAAAAAAAAAATTGAGGGTGCCCGTGGGGGGGGTGTGTGTATGTGCATGTGCTCTTGTGTAAGTTAATATAAAATTAATGAGAGCATAGCATCAGATATTACTATTAGTTGGTATGCTAAAAGCGCCCAGAATTAAATAAGAAATGTAGTAACAAATAGATACATTTCCATTCATACTACTATTATTTCTCTAATTAATAAAAATATATTAATTTCTTGCTCATTTTTCTGTCAAGTAGAATAATGCATGCGCGATATATGATATGTAATTAAGGATACTTGGGTGTTCCTTCCTTAGTTTTCCAATTGTTGAAACATGGACATTCTTCTTTATGCCCATAAGTGCCTGAAGGAACACATAAGCATTTTTTGCAGCACATATTGCAAAACTCTATGCATGGGTCTCTTTGTGGAGTCATCCTATAATACATAGTTGTATGCAATACAGCACCCTCAACAGTAGAAACAAAACTTGAGCAACCGGTATTTCACTGGTTGTTCATTCAATAATTTTTAAAAAATTATATTTAATGCAGAAAAAATAAAATAAAATGGAAAAAGTCGAGGAAATTGTGTAAATATTGAAGAGAAAAATTATTTAAGGGGAAAAAATATTTTTTGCTTGAATAAAAGTTAAAAATCAATTAAAATAAGTATGTCTCGACTGTTTTAGTTAAATATCAATATATTTGGTGACATTCCAAGTAAATTTAACATGTACCTAATTTTGATTAGACTTTCTCACTAATTGGTTTGGTTATCTCCATTTCCGATCCACTAGTTTTAGGTTTAGTATTCCCACTAAACTCGTAAAATACTCATATTTTCGGTTAAATTCCAATTAAATTCATTTCTTGTTAGATTAATTTGAGGAAAGGGTGAAACTTTCTCCAAATTTGGTTTCAATATTTCAACTATTATTCCATTAGTTTTATGTCTAATATTTCAATTAATTTGTGATGATTCCAATTATATGCGTTAGATATCGATGTAACTTTTTTTGGTTTGATTAGTTCCAAGTTTTGGTGATAGTTCTCCATTAATAGGTTCACTTTTCTTAACCTCAAATTTTGCGTTCGCTATTTCCACTAAATTCGTCAAGTATCAAAATTTGTTGTTAGATTCCAAGCAATTTGAAGTTTTTGTTGGATCGGCTCCAAGTTTTTGTTCACCTTTCTCTCTTAGTGGTTCCTATATTTCAACGAATTGTTTCTCCAATTTTATGTTCACAATTCCAATTAAAGCGTTGAGATTTCAGTTATTAAGGTTAGCTATCGGGTTTGGTTTCTATAAATTTATTTTGGTTATACGAGATACAAATATAGCTTAACCTTTCTCCAATTTTGGTTGACATCTTTCAATTATAATTTCACAAGTTTGCGTTCCTTATTCCAGTTTATTCGGTAAAATTTCAATTAAATAGGTTATACATCATTAACATTTTTCTTGGTTCGACTTGTCTCGGTTTTGCGTTAATAAATTTCACTTTTGAGTTCTTATCTTTCAACTTATGGATTCACTAATTTTGCGTTAATATTCTGACAAACTTCGTTGGGTACCAATATCTATTGTTATATTCCAAGTGATGTCAATTTGTTGTTGGATTTGTTCCAAGTTTTCGTTTTCCTTTCTCTATCAACGGTCATATATTTCAACAAAATTTTCTCCAATTTCACGTTAGATATTCCAATTAAGTCGTTGAGATTCCAGTTATTAAGGTTAGCTACCGGGTTTGGTTTCCATAAATTTATTTTGGTTATGCGGGATACCAATTTAGGTTAATCTTTCTCCAATTTTGGTTGACATCTTTCAATTATAATTTCACAAGTTTACGTTCCTTATTCCAGTTTATTCGGTAAAATTTCAATTAAATAGGTTATACATCATTAACATTTTTCCTGGTTCAACTTGTCTCAGTTTTGCGTTAATACATTTCACTTTTGGGTTCTTATCTTTCAACTTATGGATTCACTAATTTTGCGTTAATATGCCGACAAACTTCGTTGGGTACCAATATCTATTGTGATATTCCAAGTGATGTCAATTTGTCGTTGGAGTTGTTCCAAGTTTTCGTTTTACCTTCTCTATCGATGGTCATATATTTCAACAACATTTTCTCCAATTTCACGTTAGATATTCCAATTAAGTCGTTGAGATTCCAGTTATTGAGGTTAGCTACCGGGTTTGGGGGAATAAATTTATTTTGGTTATGCGGGATACCAATTTAGGTTAATCTTTCTCCAATTTTAGTTGACATCTTTCAATTATAATTTCACAAGTTTACGTTCCTTATTCCAGTTTATTCGGTAAGATTTCAATTAAATAGGTTATATATCATTAACATTTTTCTTGATTCGACTTGTCTCGGTTTTGAGTTAATAAATTTCACTTTTCGGTTCTTAAGTTTCAACTTATGGATTCACTAATTTTGCTTTAATATTCCGACAAACTTCGTTGGGTACCAATATCTATTGTGATATTCCAAGTGATGTTAATTTGTCGTTGGATTTGTTCCAAGTTTTCGTTTTACCTTCTCTCTCGATGGTCATATATTTCAACGAAATTTTCTCCAATTTCACGTTAGATATTCCAATTAAGTCGTTTAGGTTCCAGTTATTAAGGTTAGCTACCGGGTTTGGTGGAATAAATTTATTTCTGTTATGCGGGATACTAATTTAGGTTAATCTTTCTCCAATTTTGGTTGACATCTTTCAATTATAATTTCACAAGTTTGCGTTCCTTATTCCAGTTTATTCGGTAAGATTTCAATTAAATAGGTTATACATCATTAACATTTTTCTTGGTTCGACTTGTCTCGGTTTTGAGTTAATAAATTTCACTTTTCGATTCTTATGTTTCAACTTATGGATTCACTAATTTTGCGTTAATATTCCGACAAACTTCGTTGGGTACAAATGTCTATTGTGATATTCCAAGTGATGTCAATTTGTCGTTGGATTTGTTCCAAGTTTTCGTTTTACCTTCTCTCTCGATGGTCATATATTTCAACGAAATTTTCTCCAATTTCACGTTACATAATCCAATTAAGTTGTTGAGATTCCAGTTACTAAGGTTAGCTACCGGGTTTGGTTTCCATAAATTTATTTTGGTTATGCGGGATACCAATTTAGGTTAATCTTTCTCCAATTTTGGTTGACATCTTTCAATTATAATTTCACAAGTTTGCGTTGCTTATTCCAGTTTATTCCGTAACATTTCAATTAAATAGGTTATATGTCATTAACATATTTCTTGGTTCGACTTCTCTCGGTTTTGAGTTAATAATTTTCACTTTTAGGTTCTTATGTTTCAACTTTTTGATTCACTAATTTTGCGTTAATATTCCGACAAACTTCACACCATCCATTCATTGCAAAATTCCAAGTGATGTCAATTTGTCGTTGGATTTGTTCCAAGTTTTTGTTATACCTTCTCTCTCGATGGTCATATATTTCAACGAAATTGTCTCCAATTTCACGTTACATATTCCAATTAAGTCGTTGAGATTCCAGTTGCTATGGTTAGCTACCGGGTTTTGTTTCTATAAATTTATTTTGGTTATGAAAGTCACCAATTTTAGTTAGTCCATCTTTAATTTTGGTTGATATATTTCAATTATAATTTCACAGGTTTTACGTTGGTTATTCCATTTAATTCGTTAAAAGTTTCAGTTAAATGGGTTAAATATCATTAACAATTTTCTTGGTTTGATTTGTTTCGATATTTGGTTAGTAAGTTTCACTTATTGGTCCAGTTGTTTCAGTTTATTAGTTCATTAATTTTACGTTTGATATTCTTACTAACGTGGTTATATACCAATATTTATGTGATATTCCAAGTTTGGTTTGCCGAAATTTATTTTAGTTATGTGGGTAACCAATTTTGGTTAGTCTTTCTCAAAGTTTGGTTTACCAATTTCAATTATGGTTTCACAGGTTTTGGGTTGGTTATCCCAGTTAATTAAGTAAAATTTTAATAAGATGGGTTAAATATCATTAACTTTTTTCTTGGTTTGATTTGCCTCAGATTTTGGTTAATAGGATTCATTTTTTGGTTCAAATGTTTCAAGTTTTGGGTTCACTATTTTTGCGTTTGATCTTCCTACTAACTTTGTTAGGTACCAATATTTATGTGATATTTCAAGTAATTTCAATTGGAGTTTCACGAGATTTGTGTTCGTAAATCTAGTGAATTCGGTTAAATATCAATTACATGGGCTAAATATCAATAACATTTTTCTTGGTTTGATTTGTCTCGTTTTTCGGTTAAATAGGTCTCATTTTTTGGTTAAAGAGTTCTGATTTGGAGTAAAATGTTTCAACTTATTGGTCCACTAATTTTACGTTCAATATTCTTATTAAATTCTTCAAGTACCAATATTTTTTGTTAGATTCCAAGTCAAATGATTTTTCTGTTGGATGAGTTCCAATTTTTCTTAGACTTTGTCCCTTAATGTTTTATGTATTTCAACTAATTTTTCCTCTAATTATGCGTTAAATATTCCCATTAACTCATTGAGATTAGGTACCAGGTTTGTGTTTCAACTTGTTAGTCCAACGGTTTTGCGTTAAATATTCCAATTAACTTCGCAAGATTTTGGTGAATCCCAGTTAAATGTCAAATAATCTATTTTTAGTAGATTAGTTTCTAATTTTGCTTAAGCTATTTCATTAGCAGGTTTATTCGTTTCAATTTATTAGTCCACCAGTTTTGTGGTTAGTATTTCAACTAAATTCTTTAAATACGACGAGTTTGATTTTATGTAACTTTCATTCTCGGTTAGATGAGTTATTAATTTTTCTCTTTCTGTTGGTTGATGTGTTCCAGCCAATTATTCATTAAGTTTTGTATTGAATATTCTCATTAACTTAGTGCAGCTTTATTTGTTTTGGTGTGGCAACTAATTTACTCAATTAGTGTATAATTCCCGTTAATTACTTAACTAGTGCAGCAATTTCAACAAATTGATTCACTAGTTTTTTCGTTTTATTAGGGTCATTTCTTTGCGGGCGGGATCCTCTTACTCAAGTTCTAATTATGCTCATTTCTCGGGGGTCGGACCCTCTTGCACTATCCGCCATAAGGCAGTCGTGCGTGTATATGCATTGAAAGTTCTTGTGGGAAGTTTTTCCTCTTAAGAGCAATAACCTTCAAGCATGCGGTTCACTTAATACCTAACACTTCACAATTTTTTTTTCCAACTCGTTGCTCCTGTCCTCGTTGAAGGAATGAAGATGGCTTCATTAGTTTGGTACCATGCTTTTGCTGTTGACTCCTAAGTTTGACTGCTGTAGGTAAGTTTTTAACAATTGTTAAGCTAAGCTATTTCCTGCTTTTTCACTATATTGCACTGTGACTGGTGAAATTTACAGGTGTTTATTTAGAGAGAATGATCATGTGACTTATAAATGTAGGGACATTTGAACATAAGCAACAAACCCTCTCTGGGTTTCAATATAGAGGTGAGTAGTCCTGCAGTGTCAGTGGAGGACGCTATGAGTGGTGCTTCCGTTTCTTTTGCTGCCTATGCTCATAATTCGACATCCTCAGACCACTCTGGCCCAGCACATTTCGTTTCCTTTGCCAACTCAGAGGATCACACGGATAATGATCGGCATCTTTCCTCTTTTGTTTTTACAGAGAGGCTGTCTAAGTGTGATGTAATTGGCAGAGAGTTTTCATCAATAGAAGGTGCTGAAGAGTTTTACTTTACCTATGCAAAAAGTATCGGTTTCAGTGTTCGGAGAGATATTAAAAGAGCAAACTCAAAAGGCAATATCAAAATAAGAAGATGGATTTGTTCAAAAGAAGGTGAGAGGTGCAAGAAGTATTTGAATAAAAGTGATCGAAAAAGGATAGCCAAACCTTTATCAAGGGTATTGTGTGAGGCTGCTTTTCGCGTTGGTTTTAATCACGCTAAAGGTGTTTGGGTTGCCCGGGAATGGATCGACATACACATTCATGCACTAGTGCCTCCCACTCAGGTTCAATTTCTTCGCTCTTGCCATAATGTGCCAGAAGCTGATTATGCTACTGCTTCCATTCTCTACCACTTTGGAATAAAACCATCTCGGATCCATGAGTTAATGGCACAGCGCTCAGGTGGCAATGAGCATGTTGGATTCGTAAGAAATGACTTGGGAAATCGTTTATATGCTGGCCGTCGAGAGCAAATTGTTGAAACAGACTCAGAAACAATGCTTTCAATGCTACGTAGAAAACAAGACATAGACACCGGATTCTATTATCAATACACTCTTGACTCCTAAAACAGGCTGTCCGATATATTTTGGTGTGACTCTGGAATGCGTGCAAATTTCCACTACTTTGGTGATGTTTTAACATTTGATTCTACATACAAAACTAATGCCTATAATAAACCCCTTGTCTTGTTTGTTGGTGTAAATCATCACATGAGGAGTACATTGTTTGGCTTTGCACTGCTTTCTAGTGAGACTGAAGACAAGTACATATGGCTCCTTCACACTTTCATCTCAGCAATGGATGGTTAATTGCCTATGTCTGTTGTCACTGATAGAGATAAGGCAATTCGTAATGCCATACGAACAATGTTGCCAGATGCTTCTCACAGATTGTGTTGTTGGCACTTAAAGCGAAATGCAACTACAAATATTTCGAACCCGTATTTTACAAGTGCCTTTAAAGATGTTATGTTAGATTATATGACAGAGGATGAGTTTCAACTAAAGTGGGATGAAATGATTTCCAGATTTCAGCTAAATAACAACGAGTGGATAAGTAAATTATACACTGATCGACATATGTGGGCTGAGACGTTTTTGAGGCATAAGTTTTTCGGTGGGCTTCGAAGTAATCAACGATGCGAGAGTATGAATGCATATCTAAATAAATATTAGGGGTGGGCATTTTACCCGACCCGAAAAATTTCGGGTTCGGGTCGGATCCGGTCGGAATCAAAACCCGATCGGGTTAAAAATTACAAACCCGATCGGGTTCACCCGACCCGATCCGATTACCCAATCGGGTCCTTAAAAAAAAAAAACCTAAACTACACACACTGCCAGACAGTGCAACACACACACACACACACACACCGAATTTCTATTCCTAACCTGGTCAGCTCAACAACACACACACACACACGCGGCACACTACACATTGCACACACAAACTCACAACTCTGAACTCACAATAGATCAACAAACAATTCGCAAACAATACACACACACCACACCGGCACACCGGCCACAGCCACACCCCACACCAGTCTCCACCCACAGGATCTGCTGCTGCTGATAAATTGAAACCGTGATCTGCTGCTGCTGTGGTACTGACAAGGGCGAAGTGAAGCTGCGACCAGCTACTGCCTGCTGCCAAGAAACCCGTCCAGCTGTGAGCCGCGATCCGGATCTGCTGCTGCCAACTGTCAACTGCCAAGTGAAGCTGTGAAGTGAAACCCGTCCAGCCGTGACTCGTGAGCCGCGATCCGGAGCTGCCGCTGCCAAGTGCCAACTGCCGTGAAGCCCCGATCAGCCGATCTGCTGCTTGAAGGCCGAAATCCGAATCCTCACAACCCGACCCGACTTTCTACCCACCCGAACCCGATTTCTCTCCACCCGAACGGATTTGGAAGCTTTCCAGTTTCCACTCTCAAGTCTCAACTCTCAACTTCAAGAGTTCAAGTCTTCAAGCTTCAATTTTCAACTTAAGTTTCATTAAGTGAAACTGAAAATCATGGTCTATATATATACTATATAATTATATATCCTTAATTAGTTATTATGTAATTGATTATTATTTAATTGTTGTAATTATGTATTTATAAATATTAGCAATAAGATTAAGAAAATTGGTGTATTTATGATGTTGTTAACTTGTTATGAATAAATTTTTATTAATTGTTAATAAATAACAAAAATTTTGTTAATTATTAATAATTGAAATAATGTTAATTGATAATTGTTAATAATTGTTAATAACAGTTATTAATTGATTTTTTTATGAATAAATGAGCATATTAGGTAGATTAAATATTAAAATTAAGTATTATGTTGCATCTATTTTATAATTATAATGTGTTATGTGATTATGTCATTATGTGCACTTGGATAGTAGCTTCAAGCCTTCAACCTTAAAAATATTAACTAATTCAACTAATATTTTCTTGTATGTTAAATTGTTAATCATCCGTTAATCATTAAGTAAAAGTAATTTGGCCTTGAAATTAAAGGATTTATAATAATAATTAAGACATACATACTACATAGGCAAATAATATCTTATTATTATGAGGAATGGATAATTGGATATTTTAAATTAATTAATTAATCATGAGTTTCTTGCTTTTTGTTTATGGAGTATGAACAATTTGAATTGAAATTACTAATTAGATTATGTTAATAATATTTCTATGTTTCGATTTTTGAATTAATGATTATTTTTTATATTTAGATGCTTGGACATTCAAGATCGAATTCGATGAGTGACGATGAAGAACAAAGTGTACAAATGGAAGGAACTCAAAGAGGAAAGGAAAAGGCAAAGCGGAAAAGACCACCAATGAAGAAAAGATCGAACGTGTGGAATCATTTCACTTTACTCGAAGATAATCCAAACAAATGCTCGTGCAACTATTGTGGTAGACAATATCAATGTCATTCAAGGCTTGATGGGATTACAAATATGAATAGGCATATAAAGACATGTCTATCATACAAGACATTTCGCGAACAACATAGTGGAAGTCAACAAAATTTGACAGCTGAGGACGGCAAAGAAAATACAAGTAATTTGACTTTGGGTAAAGGATGGAGTTAAGACGCGTGTCGAAGGGCAGTAACTAAAATGATTATTATGGGTGAGTTGCCGCTGAGTTTTGTAGACAATATAGGATTTAGGCATTTCTGCAGTGTAGCTATTCCGCAGTTTGTTATGCCATCTCGAAGAACTATTGGTAGAGATGTTATGGAGTTATTTTTGGAGGAAAAGGCTATGTTGAAGAGTTTGATTTGCAACAACAAGCAGCGGGTGTCTCTTACAACTGATTTGTGGACTTCTGTTCAAAACATGAGTTACATGGTGATTACAGCTCATTTTATTGATAGTGATTGGTGCTTGAATAGGAGGATTATTAGTTTTAGCGCAATTGAAGATCATAGAGGGAAGTCGATTGGCAAAACGATTGTGGCTTGCTTACAGGACTGGGGGATAGAGAGGTTGTTTGCAATAACTATTGATAATGCCACTACAAATGATGTTGCAGTTGGTTATGTCACTATGCAGTTGCTTGCTTGGAGGAATGATGATGCACTTGTGTTGGCAGGACAGTATATGCATGTGCGTTGTTGTGCACATATTTTGAATTTGATTGTTGTTTCGGGGTTGGATGAGTTGCATGCTAGTATTGCTGCTATTCGGAATGCTGTGAAGTATGTGAGATCCTCCACCACGAGGTTGCGGACATTTAAACAATGTGCTGAACAAGTGAATTGTCCAAAGGGAATTGTTGTTTTGGATTGTCCTACCAGGTGGAATTCCACTTATTTAATGTTAATGACTGCGCTGAAATTTCAAGCGGCATTTGAAAGAATAGCAGAAGTGGACAAACCTTATGAGGCATACTTTGCTGAGAAAAAAAATAATGTTAAAAGGGTGGGCCCACCTGGACCGGAGGACTGGGAGAGTGCAGAACGAATTGTGAAGTTTTTTAAGGTATTTTATGATGCCACATTGTTGTTTTCTGCCTCTTTGAGTGTGACTTCTAATTTTTGTTATGATACTATTGGCTTAATTGAGAGTTCATTGACTGCACTACAAGAAAGTACAGATCCTTGGGTGGCTTCTATGGCTTATAGTATGAGGGAAAATTTTGATAAATATTGGGAGTCCACAGGGAAGATAAACAAAATGTTGATTGTTGCCTCTATTCTTGATCCAAGAGTGAAAATGGATTTTGCTAAACATATTTTTGAGATCATTTTTGGCAATAATAGTTTCATGGTTGAACAAATGACCAAAGCAGTGAGGGACTTGTTGAATGAATTTTATGATGCATATAGTGCATTCTCCGCTAGTTCCACACCATCGATGTATAGTGGGAGTGGTCTTAGTGGCAGCTATGGTGGTACAAGTTCTTCTCAACGTTTTACAATTGAGGCTAATTTGATGGATGTTGCTGGTGGTAAAGCTGATGACACTTTTCGAGTTGCTCGACCTTTCCTTGGATATGCTAAGAAGGTTTATGTTCAGAATGAGAGTAGAAGAGTAGCATCTGAGGTGGAAAGGTACTTGAAAGATCCAGTTGAAGATCCCAGCAATCTTAAACTCAATGTTTTGCTTTGGTGGAAGGTGAATGGATCGAGGTATCCAATTCTAGAGAAAATTGCAAGGGATGTCCTCGTTGTTTCTGTTTCCACCGTGGCATCTGAGTCTGCCTTTAGCACCGGGCGTCGTATTATTGATGAGTATAAGAGTTCTTTAACCCCGGCTATGGTTGAGGCGTTGATATGCACTGAAAATTGGCTGCAATCTAAACTTTTTGCCAATCCCGTCTACAATCTCCAAGAAGATATTAAGGAGCAAATGTTTCATATGGAATTACAAGAAGGTAATGTTTTTAATTTTTTATCATACATTATATATAATACATTATATATAATGTATTATATTTAAAATGCATTATAACTTTATATAGAACATCTACATGTAATGTAGTCATGTACTTAAGTTACTTATTAATTTTTGGTTTTTTTTTATAGAGTTGATAAGATCATGACTTGACCAATGCAAGGCGGTGAGTGCAAATTTTCTCGAAGTAGGTTGTGAGCTTTACATGATGTTTAAAAGGTAACTTTCAATATATATATTATTCATAATTTGATATTATAGCACTATTAGGTTGTAATTTAAACTGTAATTATAGTTGTTATAGTTTTAAAATTTTAAGTCTAATTGTAGTTTATAAAACTATAAATTTGTAATTGTTTTAGTTTTTTTTTTTTGAAGAGGTAATTGTTTTAGTTAGATAAGTTGAAATTGATAAAATAGTTTTATTTTCTAGTATTATTATTTGTGTTTGTGTTTGATGTGTAACCTTATGAATTTGGTTTTATTTGCTCAATTAAATATATGAATTGGATTTATTTATTTGTGTTTGTGTTTGATGTGTAATCTTATGAATTTGTGTTTGTGTTTGATGTGCAACCTTATGAATTTGGTTTTATTTGCTCAATTAAATATATGAATTGGATTTATTTATTTGTGTTTGTGTTTGTGTTTGATGTGTGTTTATTTGCTTAATTTTTTATATAAATTAAGTTTATTCATTTACAACATGCCTTAAAGAAAATAATTATTGTGCATTTCTTCAATCCTTCTTTAGAAAATCGACACTTGAACTTGAAGTTCAGGAATTTAAATTTAGAACTTATCAAAGTGCTCGCGTGGAGCCGTGGAGGAGCCAAGGTGGAGGAACCAAGGAAGCTTATTTAGTTTTTATGTTTGAACTTTGTGATTTGTGTTTTAGAACAATTTAATTATGTTTAAATTTTGTGACTTTGTGAGTTTGTGTTTCCAACTTTTAAAGACTAGTATTTAGAAATTATGCTTTGGACTTTGTAAGTTTGTATTAATTTTAACTTTTATTAAGTTTGGACTTTGTTGATTGAGCAAATAATAAATCTTAGTTATACCCTCTAAGGAAATAGGCAAATAATCTTATTCTAGTTTATTCATTTGATTTAATAGTATTTTGCTTTTTTTTTTTTCAGTTGAAAATTAGTAAAAATGATTACAATTAAGAAAAATGTCTTAAAAGTTAAAACTACCCTTAAAACTGCAAAAAGAAAGAAAGAAAAAACTCAAAATTGTATTAATCGAATTTGACCCGAATTGACCCGAAATGACCCGAACTCAACCCGACTCGAATTTAACCCGAATTAATGACCCGACCCGAACTTAGTTCGGGTCGGATCGGGTCGGGTCATTAATTCGGGTTAAATTCGGGTCAATTTTTTCCTAACCCGAACAACCCGAAACCCGATCGGGTTGACCCGAACCCGATTTTGCCCACCCCTAATCAATATATTGGTGGCAAGATGATGTTATTTGAGTTCGTCATGGAGATGGACCTTTTGATTGCACGACAATGTCATAAGGAAGCCGAAGATAACCACCTCTCATGCCACACATGTCCTGTGTTAGTCATCTCTTTGCACTAGCATTACGAGAAGCAAGCTGCCTTAGTGTATACTCGCAGAGTGTTTAACCGGGTCCTTGAAGAACTTCGTGAAGATGGATTGTTATACATCTCAAATATCATGTCTGATATTGGTCGCCGAGTGTATGATATAAAAAAATTCAGATCCGGGAATCGGTCTTGGAGGGTCATTTTTCATGAAACCGATTCAAGGGTTGTGTGCACTTGCAATCTTATGCAGACACTTGGTATACCATGCAGCCACTGTTTCGCTGTTATGAAGGCAGAAAATCTATCAGAGATAACTATGTGTATGATTTTGCCTCGTTGGACAAAGGATGCCAAAATTCCAAAATCTTATTTGCTAAATTCTTGTGGTAACCCAAGTATTAGTGAGGCTGTCCGCGTTGGATCTTTGACCATCGCGTGTTGAAACCTGATAGATTTTGTAGCGAAGTCGATTGATGGTTATAATGATGTCATTGAGGTTATCCGTGAATTGACCTTACGAGCGCAAGATGCATTAGGCACTGATGGTATTCCAGGACATTCAACGAAAACTACACATACGGGCAATGTTATTCACGATCCATTACTTGTTAAGTCCAAGGGTTCATCCAAATGTAGCTTTGCTAAAAAACGACGTGTTGTGGTGTTTGTCATCAACCTGGTCATACCAAAAGAAAATGTCCACAAGCTCGTGCAGCAAATGGTAAGAATGATAACGACAATGCTAGCTTCAACACTGATTTTATTTCTGAAAATACAATGAACATGACAGCAGCTGCAAGTTTCAATTTTTCAGCTCATGAGGATGGAAACTCCATGGGTACTGTTAATTTTGTTTGGTCTGCTTTGAATAAGTTTGATGGCCAATTCAATAGTGGTCTCAGCTTTCCTTCAAAAGGGCTTTCACCTACCATAGGCGTGCTACCTTATCCACATTGCTAGAGTTTTTCGAAACAGCTTTGTAGTTTGCATGACACTTTTTGTGATATTACTGAGCAGCACATTTTGTAACGTTGTGTTCTGATACAGTTTGTGGTTAAACATTTGTTACTCTCAACCTATTTGTACATGTTTGAAATTATATTTTGATACACACATCTAGGCATGCTATAGCAAATCGATAATGTATGGTATAGGTTGGTTACTTGGAGAAACAATTCTGATTATGGTTTTAACCATCAGTATTGCTCGTCCGGGTTGCTGATGATAAAAGCCGGCTTGGCGCTATGTTTCTGGAGTTCATGTGAATTGAAGAGGTTAGCCGGTAGATAGTAAGCGGTTAGCCGCAACCTTTCTATCCTGTAGTCACTAATTTCTTCTAACATTCGGTTAGCCGCATCAGCCATCCGGCTAGCCGTTTTCACTCTGGAAAGGTGTAGTTTTCTGGGTGCACCTCAATGTTACTGGAGCGCGGGTGAAATCATGCGGGTAGCCGCTGGGTAATATGCGTTTAGTCGTAACGTTTCTGTCCTCAAGTCCCAATTTACTCGCATTATTCGATTAGCTGCTTCAAAAAGCCGGCTAGCCGTTATCTTTCTGTACAAAAAGTTGTGTTGTTCCTATTTACTGTCGGTTAGCCGATTACAGTAGCACGCTAGCCACTATCTTCCTGAAGTGGAGCTGAATTCACACGGTTAGTCGGTGGATAGAACGTGGTTAGCCGCTAACTTTCCATCCTTTGCAAAGTTTTTCGAAAATAATAAAACTTACCCATAAATCTTTCTGAAATTATATTTTGATCGCAAATATTGGAATGATTTTTCATTCAGGCCCATTCTTAGGGTTTAAAAATAAGACTTAAATGTGTGTTTGGCACTCTGCCTTACGCCACGTTAGAACTCTATATTCTGTTAAATTAATACAATATCATGATTGGTTAAAAATTAACTTTGTAACAAAAACTTATTGTAATACACCAAACACAATCCTTAACCACAGTCATGAAACAAAATTTCTCTTCTTATATAACCCAAAATAAAAACTCTCATTCTGACTCGCGTGTGGACCAATTTCACTCCCTTCAATTTCTGAGCAGCAAAACATACCAATTATTAGAATATTTGTGCTCTGTTTTGTTGCAATTGTCGCAAGCATGAGATTAATGATAAGAAGTTCAATAATTATGTAAAAATAACAGATATTTTAATTTCTCAAATAAAAACATAAATTCATAGCTTCATACATGACATACTTGACTCAAGCTACAAACATTTCCAAATGCTTCCCCTCAGTGTTTCAGAGAATACCAAATATCTCTCTGATTAGTGTAGTACATCAAAAAATACCATATGCACATTAACTTCATTGTTGTTGAAGTTTACCGAAATTGTCCAACCCAACAACTATCAAAAAAGCAAAATATATCATGTTCACATCTATCCTTCCTGTGCCCTTTACATCCAAAAATTAACATATGCACAATAACTTCATTATAGTTGAAGTTTACCTAAACTGCCCAGCCAAACAAAAATCCAAAAGAACAAAATATACCATCTTCACGTCTACCCTCCGTCTTCCCCTTAACATCCAAAAATTACATATGCAGTTTAACTTCATTGTGGTTTAAGTTTACCTAAACCGCCCAACCCAACAAAATAACAAAATATATCATGTAATTATCTATCCTCCATGTCCCCTTTTACATCCAAAAATTACATATGCACATCAACTTCATTGTAGTTGAAGTTTACCTAAACTGCCCAACCTAACAAAATAATTTGTTGATTGAAAAGTGCACAAGACTTGATGCAAAATAGACACTCTAGTGAGCTTTTGAGCCTAAGAGCAACTTATTACATTTTTGCTCCTTTTATTTTTGTTGAGTGTATCGAACTTAGTGTGTTTATTCTAGAACTTGCTTATGAATGTGTGTTGAGACCACATTTTTGAATTGATGCTTAAGTGTGATAAGGGCAATTAGGTTTAACCAATTCTTAGACTCTAAAAGACCCACCTTTTATTTTCCCCTAGTTAGCCCCTTTGAGCCTATTCTTCCTTTTCGTTTGGTTTTAACACATTGTTTAACCTAAAGCCTTTTTGTTTGTTATCCTTGTTTTCTTTCTACCCTGTCAAGACAAGAGTGAAGTAATTGCATGAAAAAGAAAAAAAAAAAGAGAAGAAAAAGAAAAAGAAAAAAAAGAAAAAAAAAGAAAAAAATTCTGTTGTGAAATTTATTCCCTTAATTGGATGATTGGAGAATTATTTACAAAAGCAATTGAATTATCAAATTGTTTCTCCAAATGTTTTAAGTGCTTAAATGTGGGGATAAATTTCATTGTTTTAGAAGTATGTTTGTTTATTTTGTTTGGCATCTAAATCATGCATGTAACTAACTCTTTGTCTTGATCGTTAAACCCTTCATTTTTCCTTCTACCATACCTTTACCTAAGCCCCATTTCAACCCTTGTTAAGTCCCTTTGATTTTTGCATCATATTCATATGCAGTGGTGGAGATTTAAATCATTTGCAAGCCTATGGTAATAACATGCTATGCTTTGATTTTGAGAGTAAAACACGCACCCTAAACACTTTGAGAGCATTGAGCGAAACCATGTGAGGGTGTTAAGTCTTGCTGCATTTGATTTTGATGAATTGATAAGATGCTTATGTTTTTGTTACAAATTCTATCCTATGAATGCTTATTCTCTAGATTGTCACTATGATTCAACTCATTGATGTGTGTTTAGCTTTATTGGTATTCTTGGATATTGAATGTTTTGAAAGGAGGTAAAAGGGAGGATTGGTATGATGATTTAAGATATGCTTGAGGACAAGCATGGTTTAGGTGTGGGGGAATTTGATAGGTCATAAATAGTCATGCTATATTTAGTTTAATTCCCTCATATTTTGATTGATTTTGTGCTAATTTGTGGAAATCATGTTTGAATTGATTTAGGAGATGAATCCTGGATGATATGATGAAATTTGGACAAAAAGGGCTTAATTTGGGCTTTACAAACGTGGGCCGACTATTGGCTTGAGAGAGACAGTTCCCTAGCAATCAGAATTGGAAAAGGATTCGGTTTCCTAGCATTAAGAGAAGAAGAAGTCAAAAGGAAGAAGGAAAAGCTAGCAAAAAGGAAACAAAAAGCAATATAAAAGGCCAAGAAAAACGTGAGAGGAAAGGGAGGCAAGAGGAAGAACGTGAGAAAAGGGAAGCAAGGATTCGGCTGCAACTTTCTTCTTAGTCAAATACTTTTGAATTGTTTGGCCACTATGTGTGGCTAAGGTTTTAATTCTGGTCCAGGGGTTAATCAAATTCCAGTTGTAATTTTGTGAGGCTTTGAACTTGACAAGAATTTCTTCAGTCCAAGTAATTTTTATTTTCTTGTTCTTATTTTCTATGAATTATTTATATTGATTGAGTTGACGCCTTAATTCAATATTTATTTTTCTATCGCTAGTCAGGAGTTTGTGATCCGTAATTGTCATGAATGACTAAATTGAGTAGCAAAGAGTTGGCTCATGTGTGTGTATATTGATGGCCACAATTACATAGCTTGCATGATAGGCTCTAGGGGAATAAAAATACAAATTGATTAAATTGGAGTAATCTGAATTAATTGATCTTGTTTTAGTCATTCTCACTATTCTTAATGCTATCACTTAATTTGATATGGAACGATGATGCCCAGTTAAATTAGTGATAAGTTTGGATTTGGGCGATTGTTTGAGTCTATTACATTAGGAGAATAATTGCTTTCTGCGGGATTTCCGATTAAGTAGACTAAGTTCTTGGATTGAGTAATTTATATTTTTGCCTATGATCAAAATTGCAATTGGATGGAATTGATACCCTTGGATTGGAAGTTTGGTAAGATTGATCTTTTCTTTACTTAATTTTAAAGTCTTGTTTTATTTTATTTTACTTTATCAATTTCGTGTTAAAGAACAAACTCAAAACCCAGAAAAACGGCTAACCGGTTTCATTAACCGGATTGCCGTTTAGTTCCAGAACCGAGAGAAGCGCTAACCGGACTTCCGGATTTCCGTATCCGGCTGTCCGTTTAGAGTAAGCAAGGAGAGAATCAGCAACCGGTCTTCCGGATTTCTCCTAACCGGTTGTCCGAATTGTGTCCAGAATCGTTACAAGCCGCAAACGGTCTACCGGTTTTCCTCAACCGGTAGTCCGAAAACTTCCAAAAGTGTCACAAGCCATAACCGGCTATCCGGTTTCCCCTCATCCGGCCAGCCGAAATCGTTCCAGAAAAGCTACAAGCCATAACTGGTCTTCCGGTTGTCCTTATCCGGTTAGCCGGATAATTCCCAGAAATTTCCGATCAACAAACAGTTATCCGGTTACAAAATCCGGTGATCCGATTAGAGGCAGAAACTTTGCAAAACCTTGAATTTTTGGGAAATTAATTTTTGTTTTAAACTTTGAGAAATTAAATACATAGTTCTCTTGGGATTCGACCTGGTTCCACTATTTCTACAAATTAATTTAGGCGAATCAGTATTTATTTTGAAGAGCTTCGACAACTCTGTCAGCAACAAAGTTTTATATCTAAGAATGCCGCGCGGAAATGAAATAAATTAAGGAATTTATTTCTCCTATGGCTTTTCCATGGACACAATTTGTATGTATTAGTGCATCACCTGCTAGTAATTGAATAGCAAATTAGATTCTACTTTGTAGCTGTTTTGATGGCAAGCCGTGGCAAACACAGAGTAAAGCAATTGACAGTGAATGTTATTAAGAACAAAAATTAAGAACATCACCTGTACCTGCAACCTATCTCCTTTTTCCATGACCTTTTTCGTTTAGGCCTTGGTACGTTCCTTTTTCCACCAACCTTCAATTTTTTTTTTGTCACCAGTCTTCGGATAAGTTTTCCCTATTGTAGGAGGTAAATCTAAGATTGCAGCCATCGTCCTGGAATAATACTCACTAGCCAGATGCACAACACTACTGCGTGCAGGATTCATGTCCGACATTATCAACTTCAACGCCATTTTGAGACGCGCCTGATCTGAGTCATGCTGACATTCACACAGATGCACATTAATATCTGACCAAAAAATAAACCATGAAGTTTGAAATTTGTCCTTGCCTTATTCTTTCGAACTTAATTATTTTCATCAACACAATTGTCCATGCGTTGTTACCTTGTAACTTTGGGTTCCAACAATGGAAGGCTGATCCATATACATCATCACATCTGAGCCGCAATCATTCTTTGTACGTCATTGCGAACCCGACTATTTTGACATATCTCAATATGTACGAACTTGAAATTTAAACCATACACCTGCTGCCCTTCCTCACCTACAACATGGTCTAATGTAATATTGCACTTTTACAGATAAACTTTTTTCTCCTATTACGCTCTAAAAATGAAAGTCTAGTAGAGAAATGTATTCATATTCACAATGCTTACCATGGACAGGCAACTTTCTATAATCTTTGTTTTATGCCTGCCTGATTGTAGTGAATCCCATACTTCAGCAGAGTTAGCATGGATGTTAACCACGAGCATAAACCAATGATTTGAACCATCGTGCATTGGTATGAAGATCTGCATATTTCATATAAAGTTAATTTTTATTTTTTTAATACGAACTCAACCACGATAACATGCACATGTTAAATACACAGATAACTAAGAGCTCAAATTTCACCGACTCATAGGTCCTATGGATGCGACATGCTAACCTTCTCATAAGTGGCCATGCTCAGCATGAACCGATTAGCCCATCTGCTGCCACTACAGAAGGAAGTTTGGTTTGTACAAGCCGAGTGTAATACAGAATTCTATAAAAATATGCAATACGAGAGATAAACATGTAGGTGTATCTGTTAGAAGATTAACTGTTCTTCATAAACGCTATCCATGCTAACAAAAATTAATTTACCGAGAAAGAAGTTGGTAAGAACCATGTTCGTGGTCTAGTTGGATTATTTTGTAGCTCTTCGATTGTCTTGTACTCCGCATACATACTGATAACCTGATGTCACTTTTAGTTAGCAAACAAACCACCATATTCAACTAAAAAACACCCCAACTATTAAAATTGACAAGTACATAAGTGTGTATGTATTTCCATACATGGTCCATTTTTTCAAATTGAAAAAACTATCCATTATAATGGTGGTTTGTTATTTTTTTCCCTTTTAAATAATACGAAAGCATGTTTAAAATTTTACAAACTTTACATAATAAAAACTCACATCGCTATGTATCCACTTTGTTGGCTTCAACGAGCACATGCTGCTACGCGACACAGAGTTGTACGCTGTACAGACGATGATCTCCCTGATAACAAGCACACGAAATTTAGTACTACATACAAAATTATAAAAGCAACCTCTAAACTATTTATTAGTAAAAAAGTCGTTTCCTGTACAAAAATACACTAAAAATGAATTCCATCAAAGTGTACATAAATATTGAGCTTATACACGTCTTAGCTCTTACTTTTCATCTAGGCTGTCATCAAATACATAAGTAAGTAGTTACAGTTCATCGTCAGTGATAGGTGAAGTCACCATATAAGGCCCTGCCCAATATCGTGTCGTAACACAGTTGTCGTTAACCTTTTCAAATGGCGAGCGTTGAACCGACTAGGTTTTTTGATCGATCGAAACTCATAAGGACTGCGAATTGTTTTACACAAGTCTGCCTCATTCATATATCCCGTAATGTTATCCTCTTACATTACGGGATCAGTTAAAATGATATCACACTTGTGAGTACAAACGAAAGAGGTGAAATGGTTGTTACCAATCACTTAACTATTTTATCCACGTCATGGGGCACATCAGTAGATGTATTTTCATTGAAGGCCTCTGCATTTCTTTCACAATTGGTGTCTGTGGCTTGACCATGACACAATGGAGCAACATCATCATTAAAAAAACTGTCCATTATAATGGGATTTGTATTCTCAACTGTAACGTAACCAGGATTGTTGGAAAAGTCATGGGGTGCAACTGCAGGATCTTTATTCTCATTAAGATTCTCAAAAGAAGGGCTAACTTTAGGCGATGGTGGAGGATCATCTTTTGCATGCACCGGCGTCGATTCAGGGCCAGCTTTCTGACCTTTAACAACAGATTGCTTTACCATAGTCACTAAGTCTACAATAATATTACTAAGTTTGTTGATGCTCATTGTTAGGTTTTGTATTGCATCAGATTGCTCGGTAATGCTCTGCGGCGGTAGCATGTCGGCGAGGAGCAGGCAAGAAGATCCAGCGTTTCACGATCCATGATCCATCGGTGTTAGGGTTAGTGCTTCATCTGTAACAATGACACAAAATCAAAACACGCCCAATTCACGCCTTGTGTTTCGACCTGCGCGCTTTTAATCTCTTCCTCATTCCAAGCTATAATTGGAGGCAGTGGAGAGCCAAGATGGACATTTTCATAATATTCAACATTATGCATGTACAATATCTAATGATTTTAGCGACTTACATATGTTAGTGCATCAGTTGCTTGATCAGTAATGGAGACAATTATTTCACCCCTAGCAATATATGTATAAACCAAAACTCATAATCAAATAAGAGAAGTTACCAACCTGAAGAAATAACAGACAGCCCCCAACATAAGCTGAAGCATTTGACTTGAACTTGGAGACAGCCATTACAAGTCGATCGTAATAGAAAGAAGCCCAATTACGTTCTCTTATGGCACCCGTATAGCTTAGCGCGTGCAAGAAAGAAGCCGATATAATTGGTGCACTTGACGGGCATAAGACGGTGGCCAGTGCAAATAGAACAAATGTAACCTACAGTTTATTTTACTGCATCAGATAAGCTACAAACTTATAAACTTTCACGTGTTTACTAACTATATTATACCAATATTGATAGTACCTTGAAGTCATCACCAGTACCATCTGCTTGGTTTAAGAAATCCTCCAAGTTTTGTATGCTTAGTCCTCGACCAGTACACTTAAAAGTATTTTTTAATCTTGCAATTTTGTCAGCATCACCGGATAAAGACACAGATAAACCTCCATCATGTATTCCCATTATATTGGAGAATGTCGTTGTAGTCACCGGAATGCGCTGTTTGTTCAAAATGATGACACCATCATCAGGTAAGAACTGATCAATCAACCATGCACACAACTTTCGCTGCAGCCTACCGGTTCGCAACCGTAAGAGGCTATCAAATCCAATTTCTCGAACGGATTGCTGTTTTTCAAAACTGAACGTTTTAAGTAGCTCATGAAACCGATCTGGAGCACAACGACATTCTATTCCATTTTTACCCATCTTTTGTTGCAGTTGTTCGCCATCATTAGTTTGAAGATCATAATCTGCAATATTAATGGGGGGTTTCATGTACTTGGCCTTTTCATTTGGGGGTAGGCTTTTGTATGTTTCACCCAACCATTTTCTTATCTGCAGGAGAATAAAGGTACATTAGACATTGGTGTTAATCAGTTGTCAATATGGAGTGTGTTCCATATCATACAATGAAGTTTGTAACATAAAAATACACTTATATAATACCTCTTTCGCAACAATAAAGTTTTCATCGGATTTTTTCATGCACTTAACTTGGTCGTTGCTGTACGCGAGCCAATGAACCCCCAAACGGTTAGATATCAAAACAAACAAATTGCCAACATATAGCTGTTGACTAATATTTTAAGAGCACTAGGGCCTTCAGTCCCCAATATGTAAATATAAAATTTACGTTTTCATGTACTCGGCGTTTTACCTCAGACACTGTGAGTAATGATTTGCACATATTGTTTTAAGTAGATTATCTATATTTTCCTTAAGAAACATTTTAAAATTTATTTTGCTATGTTCAATATACAAATAGGAATATAGAAAAGTTTGATTAACATAATAATGACTTCAACTTACAAGTAGGACACGAAGCCATATGATGAACGACTGCAGTCCTCAGTGATAGTATCAACATTCCCTTCTTCCTGGCAGATAACGTTAACTGATCGTCTCTTCTGCCTCAAGTCTCCTTTTGCCATGAGCAGTCTACAAAAATAGATATGAGAGCAACTAAGCTATTAACAAGTCAAAAAAAAATCAGGTCACTAGGCAAATTAAACCAAACATCTCCTGGACAAACAATTAGCATTTACGAAATTCTTTCACTAGCCTAGACATGGTCTTATCTAGGTTGCGAGACTGTATTAGGTAGTTCCTGATCAATTGAAGCAATTTAATTTATGTGTTTTTTTCCCAGGGTAATTTATTTATTCGTTAATAATAATGCATGTTGGATTCAGTTTCCACAAACCTTTTACCCTAACAATTTGGAAAATTGATAAATATGCATAAGTTAACTTAATGAAAATTGTTTATTGCGGCCAGCAACTAATGGGGCATTTACATATATGGCTAATTAAAAGTTATTTGCCATAAAGTGAGTTGACAAAAGCCTACGCACACCATTCCAAGTCCATGGCTAACTTCATAACTATTTTCAAGCATGCCTGAGAACAGTCAACAGCATCAAACGCCTTTACTTACAATGTTAGTAATTGTGTCAAACAAAACTCAGAAACATTTTCAAATGCAGAAACCAAATGCGTGCTGTGACTGGTGGCGTTATGAAATCAAAGGGCAAAGTGGGTTACTTTTTACCAATTCGGTTTGTGCCCCTTTTAATTGACTTATCAAGTGAACAGTAAAACAAAGGAGGGCCCAAACTATTAGTCAGCCAAGATATATGGTCACATGTTGAAAGTTGAAAGTAACCCACTAGTGAAATGAAGATTGCCTCGTTGAATTACAAGAAAAGGGTGCTTGCTTTCAAACAGAAACCATATTTTGGGTCGAAAAAGAACATGGTATTTGGGAGAAACAGCGTCAAGTCCAGACGATTTCCAACTTACAAGCTGTTAGGGATTTGCTAAAGACAATGCTCTGCTAATTTACTGATTTCGATCTTTGCAGGGAGAGAAGTGAGGTAATCGTCATTATTATTTTTACCATTATTCTTATTGCAATAAGAATAAGAATAATAATAATTATTATTATTAAAAATCACAAGCGTTGATTTCTGTCAGTTTCAATCCAACGGCTTGTTCTGTTTCTGGCATAGTGCAAAGCTGAAAGTGGGTAATTGTAGCAAAAGGCCCAACAAAGAGGCGGGCAATATAAAAGTTATTTTCGCGCGTAAAATTCAAGTTGATGGCGCCATGCCATTTTTTTAAAATATTTGAAAATTATATCCAACGTAATTTGTATTAAACCATTACAATAACAATAAATAAAACATTGTTTCCCAACAAAGATAATGCATTTAGGTGAACGAATTATTATTACTGTGATGAAAAGGTATAGAATACTTAGGTTATGTTTGGGACGTAGGATTAAGTGCGAGATTGGACTATTTATTGGGACAAAATATTAATACCATGTCTGGCATGGTCACATACATTAGATTAATGGACTAAATTTAATTTTTTTTCCTAATTTAATGACATTGCTAATCCTAATTTTTATGTGCATTTAGTTACGAGTAGATAATGTCAAAAATTATTTTTCAATTTTGTTTATCGTCCATACATTATTAGACCATTTAATTTATAACTAAAAAATAAATAATTTTTTTATTTGATAAATAAGGAAATTGTTTTTCATTATTGACTAATATTTTATGAATTAATATATTGTTTGCATAATGTTCTTTATTTTATTTAATAAAATTGTACATCTCATTTGAAATAACTTGTAATTTAAATAATTTATATTTCTTGAAATTTCTTTATTATAATTATGACAACCCAATAACCATTTCAATATGTGTGTGTGTGTGTGTGTGGTGTTAATAGTGTTATTTTGAATTAATTGTAACAGGAGACGCCTGCTGGCTTAAGTGACTATTCCACCTCTGCAAATTGTTAACCATCGTGCATTGTTTCATCTTCATATGGTGCTTTCCGCCCCTAAGAATAATTGTAATAAATTTCTTCATCTTAAAATTGTCAATAATAATAATTACTGTTATTATAAAAATTATTAACAATGATATTAATTGATTGATGATAAATTAATAAATTATAATCACTCTTCTAATTGCAGTTAACATAATAACAGAACCTTAACAGCAAATTTCATTCCAATTGCATTTCCTTCATCTCAACAAAATGCATAATTTTTTTTTTCATTCCTAAATTTTTTTTCTAGGCCATAATAGTTCCATTTTTAAAATCTTTTGTACATTTCAATTATTTATATTTTTCCTACTGAATTATAACATTATGGGTATGCTTCAAGTTAAATTATTACAAGCTTTTTTTTCATGTTACTTAATTTGGGGTAAGTTATTCCTATTTATGAGTTAAGCTACTTATCTCATATCCCAAATACTTATTGGTTATATATTGTAAATCTTTCAACTGAATTACAAATTGGTGGGGAACTTTTATACAATAATTCAAATTTAGCAACTTTGCGATTCCTTTTATCAATTTCTTGTTAACAAATTTAAATTTTTTGGTTCAATTCCTCTACTTATGGTTTGTCCAATTTTTTGGTTTGATATTGCTATATTTATTACGCAATTCTTACATTAGGGGTACATATGCCTTCGCGTTATTTACTTTCTATCTAGTTCATGGTAAATTATTCCTAATTATCAGTGGAACTACTTAACAATTTTCTCAATAATTAAATGGGTTGAATATTCCATTCCCTTAAAATAAATTTCAACATTCATGTGGAACTTTAAATTTTATTCATTTTACCAACTTTACCATTTTCTTTATCGATTTCCTGTCCATAAATTCCAATTTTTTGGTTTGATTTCTCTACTTATGGTTTCTCAGATTTTTTGTTTGATATTTTTCTATATTCATAACGGAAATCTGGGATCATGGTTACATATTTCGAACTGTCATATGCCTTCTTTGTGTTACTTTGCATCTAATTCTTGGTCAATTATTCCTGTTCATGGGTTGAACTACTTAACTATTTATCAAGTCTTGTTAATAACTCGTTTGCTTATGGTTTCTTTAGTTCCTCATCCTAGAATCGTCAATCTTGCCTACTGTAACTTAAGACCTGGCCCCTCAACATGGATCCCACTGCGGTAAATTTTTTTTCTATAGTCACAGAGAAATCATGCATTTACACTACCTAAGCTCATGTCTCTTTCCACTATAATGCCATTCAACACGTTTTGGGAGGTGGTCTATTATAAGTAAGTTGTTTGTAACATAAAATCTAATTAGTCTCACATTACGGTTCTTGACAAAACTATGTTGCTATTGTTACATTTACACCGTTTGCTTGGATAATACATGATAATCATCCTCCAGTGTGTACAGTTTACAGTGACATTGAGCTATGAGACAAGATCCTGCTTCAGCTTTTATTGTACACGATAATGGTGCGGCTTCCGTGGACGGTGCCACTAGTGATGATTCGTTGTCATTGGTTGCGTACACTTTTAATTCAACATCCTCCAAAAACATTTTTAATATTTATAACCATGAAACATGTACATTTACATGTGCTATCGTAACATTTTACCCCAGTGCCCTTCAAAAAAATAGTTCACAGAATATGTTGTTGCCACCTGGTTGGCATCTAACCTTAATTTGGGGTACATAATTGTACAATACTACAAAAGCCAACATTTACAACAAAAATCACCCAAAAAATGCAATCCACGTTCGAGTAAGGCGCTGCTTGTATCCTGTTAGGAAAAATGACAGCATGATTAGTATATAAAATTACATAATAAAAATCTAACATTCTCAAAATTCGTAACACTATACAACTTTCATTGAAACTAAAATAAATGTATATCCTATTTCCCATTATTTTAACCCGTACAATTAATGTTGAATAACAATGCACACATGATTAGATCATGTGCATGCTTTTGTACAAATACATAATTATACCATACCCCACACAAATTTCATAAAAACATTGATAGTTCATTTTCTTCTATGAAATAATAATATTAATTTAGATTGATAGTTCATTTTCAAAAATAAATAAACAAATACTTAAAATAAAAGATATATTTCAAATAAAAGATAACACTTTGCCTGTATACCATAAAGACAAATATCACTTGCCCTCTATACTACCTTCTTTTTCCATGACCTTTTGGTTTAGGTTTTGGATTGTTATTTTGTCTATTGATTTTTAATTTTGTTGCATCTCTGCTGGATTTAATATTCCCTGTTGTTAGCGGCTTATCGATATTTCAGCCATCTTTCGGGAACAGTAGTCAGTAGCTAGCTCTACAATCATATTGCGAATAGGATTCATCTCTGATAAAGCCAAATATAGAGCTATTGTGAGGCGCTCTTTATCCGAGTCATGATGTTCATAAAATGTATAATGAGATTAACTATCAATACATAAAACATGGACTTCAGGGCATGATTTAGCTTTTTCTTTGCCATATTATGAGATAAAATATTTTCCAAAACATGTCATTATGGATTACCTTGTACGTATGGTCTACAACAGCGGGTGATTCATCCATATACCTCATGACATATAGACCGCAGTAATTGCCGTTTGGTTGTTGTGGCAAATTAGAATTTTGACCAAGCTGGAACTGGCTAAACCTGAAATTTGGACTATACATCTGCTGTCCATCCTCCCTAAGTACATGGTCCAGTGCCTTGAGCTATAGAAAAATAAGGCAATTCAGTTTGAATCAAGAAAATGCTTATCATTTATCAGAGGTTCGAGATGTAAAACTGAGCAGAATGTTTCCAAATTCACAGCACTTACCACTGCCAGACCACTTTGTGTAATCTTGTGCTTACGCCGACTTGACACTTGTGAATCCCATATCTGAGCAGAGCTGGAATGGATGTTTATCACAAGCACAAACCAATGTGATGAACCATCATGTATTGGTATGAAAATCTGTAATTTTTTTACAAATTATTTAAAAAAAGCTTCTACAACATTTTCAAACCCACACAAAATTTAACCATCAACACCATATTGCAAACCTTCTCACATGTCTCCATCTTTGGCATGAATTGATTAGCCCAGCTACTTCCCCTATGGAATGGAGTTAGGTTGACACATGTTGAGTGTAATATTGAGTTCTGCAAAAGACATCACCAGTGCTAAACCAAAGTTGCCTTTTTTTAATAATTTATCATCTTATGAAATTCATGACCAGTAAAATCTTTTGGGATATATTACTATAATTAATTTTGTTTTAAACACTAGATCAATGCTAACAATGAATGGTAACAATAAACAGCTTACCGAGAAGTAAACAGGCAAGAACCAGACCCGAGGTCCAACTGAGTTAATTCGACTCTTGATTGTCCCAGCACGTGCCGATAACACAGTGTCAAGTACATAGTTAGCGACCAAAACATCATATTGCAAACTACCATATTTTACAAACTATCAAATTAGAAATAAGTTTTATACATAACAAGACTAATATCGCTGTGAATCCATTTGGTCGGCTTCAATGAGCACATGGTTGTACGACTCAAAACATTGTGCTCCGTACTCACAAGGAGTTGACTGTTAACATGTATCACAAAAGATTTAGCGTTATACACCTTATAATCTATACAACAAACATTATGCACACATTATCACTTAAATTATACAATATAAAACATAATATTGATGAAACACTAAAAACAATATCTAAAAAAATCATGAAAAAAGAGATGCAATCAAAATGGCACAATCCAAATATTAATAATGAAAAAACATTTAAAATAACTTACTAATAATTCAATACTTACTTTTCATCAAGACTGTCATCAAACAAATAGTTGACCACTTGCAATTGAGATTCAGATATAGGCGATTTTACCACATATGGACCTGCCCAATAAGAAGGGCTAACAGACCTATTGCTGACCCTATCGAACGGTGAGCGTTGGAATCGGCTAGGCCTTTTCATCGATCGAAACTCGTAGCGACTACGACTTGTCGAAGAAAACACTATTTGTTTAATATATCCAGTGATGTTACCCTCCTACAAAAGAAATACATTACGAGATTAGTGGTTACTTGAGCACCAAGGTATAAAACAACTGAAATAAAAAAGGTCAAACACCCATAATTAATCACTTAACTAAATTATCTGCAGCAGGTGCATGCATAGATTTATCATTATTCATTGCTTGCACATTTGTTTCAGCATTAGCCTCACTTGGTGCACCATCAGCCGACAAGACAACATCATCATTAAAAAAATTCTCCACCTCAATGGGGTTTCTATCTTCAGATATCATGTCGCCAAGGTCATTACGAACATCATGTGATGGATCGACCGTATCTCTGAATAAATCATCAATTGTTGGATTCTCATCGTTAATTGTAGGGGCTATGTCGGTGTTGGAATGCCATTTTCTTTTACTGGAGCATGATGGACTAGTTTTGAGTCAGAGCCTACTTTCTGACTTTTGGTAAAAGATTGCTTCACTACTGTTACTAAATCCAAAACAAGACTATTTAAGCTGTTGAAACTCGTTGTCAAGAACTGTATAGATTCAGACTGCTCTGTAATGCGCTCAATCAGCTCTGCCATGTCAACAGGAACTTGACCAGACAATCGAACACCCTCAAAAGGGCGCATGCGCACCTATAATCATCAATATGTTAACTTATTAATGATTTCAATTTTCACATGAATATCTCTTTTTTTTCTACAAGAAACCAAAAATTGTATTAAAGATGATGAATTATGACAATAAAGTAGAGAAGCAGTCCACTAAGAAAGCAAAAACTAAAATTTTATGTGCTATGAAAAATTATACCCAATCAAAATTGATTTGTTACAAGCGTACATGACTATAAAATGCCATTTATCAAGCATATAAAATTAAGGAATATGAACAGGAAATAAAATATAATATGCTAAGTAATATAATGTCATTGCATTCATTACCTTTTCATAATTGTCACCACCATGTTTTTTCAGGCATCGCATGATTTTCTTTATCTCTTCGTCATTCCAAGCTAATACTGGAGGTAGAGAAGAGCCCCACTGGTTGTTGCAATAGTTTTTAATATTTTGAAAGTAGAATATCTACACATTTTGGCATAATTTTATGAATTAGTGCATCAAATGCCCACGTATTGATATGAAGAATAATACTGTGCCATCCTATGCATGGTAATCAAGTAACCCTAATGACACAATATAAATGACCAACCTGAAGAAATAACAAACAGCCTCCTAAATGAGCAGATTCATTTGACTTAAACTTGGAGATGGCCATTACAAGTCTACTGTAACAAAATGAGGCCCAATTGTGTTCTTTTATGGCATTAGTATTAACTAATAGATGCAAGAATGAAGCCGATACAAGCGTTGCACTTGATGGGCATAATACAGTAGCCAATGCAAACAACATAAATGCAACCTGCAGTTTATAATGACATATTCAGTTAGATGTAATAGATTAAGTCAACAAATACACACAGTCACATGTGGGTAGTAACAACTAAAAAAAATAGAAAGTATAACCAATACTAATGTTACTTTAAAGTCATTACCGGAACCATCTGATTGCTTAATGAAATCTTCAAGTGTTTTGATGGCTATTCTCCGACCCGTGCACTTGAAAGTTTCTCTCAATGTCGCAATATTTTCAGGTTGCCCAGACAGAGACACACATAATCCTCCATCATGCACTCCCATTATATCAGAAAACGTGGTTGCATTCAATTTTACGCGTTGATTGTTCAAAACAAGCACATGCTGATCAGGTACAGATTGTTCAACCAACCATGCACATAATTGCCTCCTCAGCCTACCAGTTCGCAAATGTAAAAGATGACCAAATCCAAGTTCACGTACAGCTCGCTGTTTTTCTACATTGAAAGCTTGAACAAGGTCAGAAAAACGATCTGGCGCACATCGAGTGTCAAGTATCTGCTTATCCATCTTCATTTGCAAATGTTCTGCAGTATTAGTTTGAACATCATAGTCAGAGACATTCAAAGACTTTGTGTACTTGGCCTTTTTGTCTGGTGGTAGGCTCTTGTATGAATCACCCAATTTTTTTCTTAGCTGGCCAATAATATAAGCATTAGTCAGTAGCTTTTTTCCAGTCAATTCAGATGGCAACAGAAATCATAATGCAAACCACGTGACCTGAAACACATGACAATTTAATTACCTCTTGGCTGACAATAAGGTTTTGATCGGAGGCCTTCAATCGTTTCACTTGCTCTTTACTGTGAGTGTAACAATGAACCATTATATATGTAGATATTAACAGAATAAAACATTAACGCACAATGTTTTTATGAGCAGTGGTGGAAAATTATGTGAACAACAAAACAGCAACAGGTACTTACAAATATGACATGAAGCCATATGGTTGATCGCTAGAACCCACAGTGGTCGTACCAATATTCCCATCTCGCTGAATGGCAACGTCATCTAAGCACCTCTTCTGCTTGCGGTCTCCCCTTGCCATATTTAACAGGCTAGAAATCTTTCTGCTTCGAAATTATATATGACTTAAACTGATTTTACTTTAATTTAACTTCTTAGATAAGTTCAAGTGATGAAAAATTAAGAGCAAGTTGTTCGTACAGTACTATGCAAATGGGACTTATTGAGGAAAAAAATAAATAAATAATCAAGGCTGTCAATGGGATTACAGTGGGATTTCATAACTTCGCATGATTTGTAAATATTTGTAATAGGGTTTTCTAGAAACAAGGGTTTATTCAACTTATTATAGAGCTTTACAAATAACATGACTCATAAAAAAAGTATTATACAACTTACAATTAGGTATACTGAAATTATGGATGTTAAAAATTTGTTATTTTTTAGTAGACACAGATTAAAATTGATTTGTTTTGCAAATAAAAAAATGATGAAGTTAAATCATTTCTAAAATGTGAACAAATTTCGGGGGGAAAAATTAAATGACTTAACAAAAAAATGTAGCATTGGCTGTTAAGCAAACAGGCAACGGTGAAATAATGAAATATAAAATTATGGAAAAATGATCAGCAAGCAATTTTAATTTTCTAGATATTCTTTCAACACATGAAGAAAGATGAAATTGTATTTTCTAGATTTTCTTTCTATAAATGAAGAAATCAACTATAATTCCACTACTATGAAGGTTAAAAGTTCAATGCATAAATGTGTCTGTATTGAAAACCCCATGTTGAACAAGAATTCTTCAAACTGCAACCTAACTTAACTAGCATCTCAATTAATTACATGTTACAACTATAATCCAAGGAATTAGGACCAGTAACAAAATCCATTAAACAAGCAAGCAAGTAGAAACTAAATCAAACAATCGGATTTTGCCAATTAAGCTGCAACTTGGACTCAACTTCATATATGAGGCACAAGGCATTAAGCAAAACGTAACTAGTATAGGGGAAAATACACACACAGAGGACCAAGAAAGATAATAATTTCAAATAAAAATAGACATTCTCAACAGAAAAAAAAAAAAGCTGTTTGAAGCTAGCCAAAAACAAAGAAGATGAAGAACAGACAAATATTCAAGAAGCAAAACAACTGAAATCCAAAAATGAGGAAGCTTGGGGGAGGAAAGAGGGAGACATGAAACATAATTATCTAATTTTAAAAACCTGCCACAGAATTAATCCTTGAGCCGTCGCAACCTTGAATAGACATGCAAAAAAATCATGTTTTCCATCAAATAAGGAAAAAAATTAATCGAACCACCGATATATAAAAAATAAAACCGTACCCCAAATTCAAACAAAAAAGAGAGATCAATTTGGAAAAGAGAATGAAAGTCATTGAAAGAAATAGAGCAAACCCCAACCTTTGTTTCTCTAGTGAAGAACAGAAGGCTTAAGTAGATGCTGGCAACTTCTGAAGAATGAGGGAGAATATGGGTGTTGCATTTGTAAATTTTTAGGAGAATGTTAGCAGCGGTTGATACAAAGGAGGGAGAATTTTAAGCAGTTGAACTTTAACAGTGATAAGCAGGAAGCGGAAAAGTCGAGCAGTCTAAAGGTTATAATGTGTTGCGTTTTGAGGGAAATTAGGCAAATTAGAATTTTATTCAAGTCCGCTAAACCAGTTTTGAAAAAAAAAATGGAAAAAGGAAAAAAGTCAACTAGTCCATTACATTACCATTTTAAAATGTTAAGAGTGGATTAAAAAAATAGAAAGAAGAAATTTAAAAAAATTCACAATTGATAATGCTTTTTTTTAAAAGAAAATTACATACTTCCCGTTTAATAAAGTCCACTAGTCTAGCTCTTATCACAAAAATGAAAAAAAAATTGTCCACTAGTGCAACACACCGCCATTTGGAATTGTTGGAAGGGAAAAAAAAAAGGGAAAAGGTAGAAACATTAAGAAAAATCTGGGTTGATAAATGAAATTTTCATTTTGGCGGTAAATGTTTTTCTATTTTGGTGGAAATTTTGCCGCATAAATGAACTAATTATCTTAAGTGACAATTGTTACTGCTGTGTCATATTCTATTATTGAGTTAATCCAACTCTGAATTATAGTTGTTGTAGTGACAAATGATTGTGTAATGTCTCTGCTGTTAAAAAATTTTGTCATAGTGATAAAATCCTTATACCATTCCTTTAAAAATTTAAATTATCAAAATATCTCAGGTTTAAAAGAGAAATATGTAAAATAATAAATTATCTGGCCATAAATGATAAAACTTCTACCTAAGAATAGTATAACTAGTATAGTTTTTATTTGTGCTTTTAGACTAGTACATCTTATAACTTTTATTTTTAAAAGAAGTATAAATATAAAAAATTAAATTATTTTCATCCTATAATTTAATATCTATCTCCACAACTCTTATCTCTTATTTGCCATATAGTGACAAAATATGAATTATGAAATGGGATAGCTGTAATAAGTTTGTTAAATTGAAAATTTTATTTGGTGCAATTGAAAATTTAATCTATGTTTTTGCATTAATTTGTCTTTGGTATTTACTTAGAGATCTAATGACATGGGCAATATTGCATAGAACAATGGCTCATGAGACCGGTTCTAATTGAAGAGCTATAGGACGCAAATGTTGGAAAATAATATGAACGAGTATGTAATCGTGGCATATATATCAATTCATAGTACGTAACTATAGCAGTGGTATAATGCAACCTGGAATATACTCACCAATTCATAGTTATGAAAAATTTAACTGCTTGCAAATAATAGCCAAAAATCACAAAGAGTAATGCCAAATATCCCAATTAATTTTCTGCCACTATTCAATCACAAGTGTGGGATGGGTGACTTTTATTTTTCTATATGTAATGCTTCGGTATATTTAACAGTGCAAAGAGGAAACGTAAATTTTCTTATTTTAACAATTTTCTCGTGATTGTTATTAGAAATTAAATTTGGGGTGTGTTTTTGCATTAATATGACACTTCTGAAAATATATAGCTCGTTCTTCTCCCCGTTCCTCAGCAAAAACCACTTTTGTAATTATCTCCCACATGATGCAGGAATGAAGAATGCATAGAAGGAGAAATGACCTATCCAAACATCCATACATGGCCCATATAGTCAACACAAACCACAAAAGTAAATTAACTGATGGAAAATGTAAAAAAGGCGTAATCAAAATATAACAAGTTCTGAAATCTGAAAACAAAATACATAATCATCATAATTTATGCCCATAAAACACAGAGGATAATCCGAGGAGGTGGAGAGAAGATGAGTGGCGACAGCGCCATCTACAAATTAGCGTCATTGCAAACATATGTTGCATCGATCGAAGTGATCGTGAACGTCAGAACCGTGTCTGAAGCTCGTTTTGCTGCATACATATGGAACGAACTTCAGTCAGCAGCTGCTGCATACGATCCTCGAGAGCAGCTGAAGATGATGATGGAACATCGGAAGGATAGGGTGGAGGAGGAGCTTGACGATGGAAGGACGGGATGAACTATGTCCCCGCAAATAAATACTAAGGTCAGGAAGCTCGTCAGGAGGAAGCACATCATTAAAGAATTGATGATCTATGGGAGCCATCTGAGTTTGCTTGTTAGCTAGATTCTGATTCTTATGCCATTCGCGATAGTAAACATCCCGCGCAAATCCTAAGCTACCAAGGACATCAGGTCCTAACTCCTTGGGTTCTTCATGAGATGGTTAGGCTATAGGAACATGGAAATGGTTAAGGATGCGGGTTATGATACTGCCAAATGGAAGAGAACGGGTTGGGATTCCTGAAGTGCTGAGCATATGCCGAAGGATAATGTGCCCCACATTCAGTTTCTTACCCACAAGTATGCTATCCAACAAGACAACATCTAATCGCGTAACCTCATCCGAATGTCCATGACGATGACTAATTATATGCTGTAGAATATTATGAAGGACGCGAACTTGAAGAGGTAATGCTTGCAATTTAAAGGAAGCGTTACAGAATTGCTCCGATAAAGTTTTATCAGGTTTCTTCAATCATATGTCTAGAGGAGTTTACACAGAACCCGTCATTTAAAGTTTTAAGGATCCTATTCAATTCCCGTACATCAAACTCTATTGGAATCCCAGCAACATTAGTAGTAACTTTATCAACCTCCTCCGAAGAAATCAACATGTTAGAGTAGCGAACACTTTCACCAAGTTAGGAAAAACAGGTTTGTTAATAACTAATATATTTTTCCAACCCATGTCAAAGAGTAAAGTTTTAAGGGTTTTGCTGCAAATAGATAACTGTTGTAACATGGGAAGATTAACAAAGTAGGATTGGATGATTGACCTCGTCATGAACCTGTCGAAGTAGCGTTTCCACAAAGGTGGGGTTGGGAAATGAGTCGTAATGAATTCCGGAACATCCTTATGAGTTTCCTTTCGCTTCTTCGAAACTTGTTTGGTCCTCATTGTTGAATGACATAAAAATACCCAAGTACACACAAGTTCGGGTTTCCAAATTGAAGAGAATTTTTTGAATTGAAACCGGTTAAAATGTTCTTAGGAGTGATTAGAGAGAATGCAAGGGTTTCATCTAATAAAAAACGGACTGGAAGTGGGTGAAATTGACGATTGAAGAAAGTGGTAATCTAGGGTTCAAGATTTGGGATTTTAGCGCAAAGTGGATGAAATGAGAGTTTGAGGGTTGATAATACAGGTGAAATGGAGCGAAAATGGTTTTCGGGAGTGAAATTGGAGGCAAATGTGTAAAGAACTCATCAATTTCAGAGAGAGTGAGAGGGGAGATAGACCACTAAAAATGTGAAGAGGAAGCCAGTGGAGGGCGGGTAGCCGCTTTGTTTCGGGAATGGCTTATCAAAAGCATAGTACAAGCGGCTAGCCACGTATGTAAGGTGGGTACCCGCAATGTTTCTGTAATGGGTTATCAAAAGTTCTGTGAATCCGGCTAACCGCGTACGGAAGGCGGGTATCCGCTATATTTCTATAATGGGTTATGAAAAGTGAATTGAATCCGGCTAGCCGCGTAAGGAAGCCGGGTATCCGCAATGTTTCTGTAATGGTTATCAAAAGTGAAGTGAATCCGGCTAGCCGTGTAAGGAAGGCGAATATCCGCGATGTTTCTGGAATGGGTTGATAAAAGTAGAGTTAATGCGGCTAGCCGCGTATGGAAGCCGGGTAGCCGCTATGTTGCTGGCATGCAAGTGAGTTGAAGAGGTTAGCCGCAAGAATCCTCGACCATGAGGACTATTTTCTGTAATTAGACTATTGACTCCCAAATTATCTGTAATTACAATTTGAAAGAGTATATTCAATTAATATTTTGGTATAGGTCCTTTTTCAGAGCTAAAAAACAATACATAAGGAAAAAAAAAAGTAAAATGTTGTTGATGTGGTCCGTAAATCATAAAATGCGCATTTTGATTAAATAATTTGCCATGCAAAATAAAAAACTTTACACAATGAAAATTCACTTTTTAAATCATAACAAGTAATTTTCATGTTGCAAGAAAATATAGAATTTTTTATTTTTGATTATTTCATAAAAGAAAAATAATGTTATAATGGATAAAAATCCCACAATCAATAATGGGATCATTGGATTTAATATTACCATGGTCACCCTTAATTAATTTTAATGGATAAGTAATTGTGCAACAAGGAATCTGTTAGTTGTGATATTTCTTCATATTTTGAAGTAATTTTTATCTAATCAATTGATAAAAATTTTAAATAAAAATAAATAAATAAATACAAATAATTATGGAAGTACAATTATTATGTATTAATTCTCTTACATTTCAATTTATCATTTTTTTTAACTTTTATATTTAGTATCAGAAATATATTTACTAGCATTAAAAAAAAATGTAATTGACAAGTAATGTTATTTCAATGATACTTTATATAAAGATATAACATAAAGTCTTATGATAGGTCATAAATAGTCATATTATATTTAGTTTAATTCCCTTATATTTTGATTGATCTTGTGCTAATTTATGGAGATTATGTTTGATTTGATTTAGGAGGAGAAACATGGAGATTATGATAAAAAGTGGATAAAAAGATGGTGGGGTGACCGTTGACTTGAAGGAGACGGTTTCTAAAGATTAAGATGAGAAGAAGCCAAGAAGGATTAGAAAAGCTAGCAAAAGAGGAAAAGAAATCGCAAGGAAAAAGGAAAGAGAGCAAGAAGAGGAAACCAAAAAGAAGACAAAAAGCAAGCATTATAAAAGGGAAGTCAAAAACGTGAGCAAAAAAAGGGGGGAGAGCTTGGAAGCAAGCAAAGAACGGCTGCTGCACTTTATTCTTTGAAAAACAATCTTTTGTTTTGTTTTGCCACCATGAGTGGCTAAGCTTTTAATTCTGATCCAAGGGTAATCAAATTCCGATTGTAGTTTTGTGAGGCTTTGAACTTAACAAGAATTTCTTCAGTCCAAGTAATTTTTATTTTCTTGTTCTTATTTTCTATGAATTATTTATATTGATTGAGTTGACGCCTTAATTCAATATTTATTTTTCTATCGCTAGTCATGAGTTTGTGATCCGTAATTGTCATGAATGATTGAATTGAGTAGCAAGGAGTTGGCTCATGTGTGTGTATATTGACGGCCGCAATTACATAGCTTGCATGATAGGCTCTAGGGAAATAAAAATACAAATTGATTAAATTGGAGTAATCTAATTGATCTTGTTTTAGTCATTCTCACTATTCTTAATGCTATCATTAAATTTGATATGGAACGATGATGCCCAGTTAAATTGGTGATAAGTTTGGATTTAGGCGATTGTTTGAGTCTAATATATTAGGAGAATAATTACTTTCTACGGCTTTTCCGATTAAGTAGACTAAGTTCTTGGATTGAGTAATTTATATTTATGCCTATGATCGAAATTGCAATTGGATGGAATTAATACCCTTGGATTGGAAGTTTGGTAAGATTATTTTCTTTGTTTAATTTTAAATCTTGTTTTATTTTATTTTATTTTGTTTTCACTCCGTCAATATTAAACAAAGACAAGAGAACCTCGAATCGGTCTTCCGGTTCCATTTTCCGGTTGTCCGAATTGAGTCCGTTTAGTTTCCTAAACCGCAAACTGAACCGCCCAACCGAGAGTCGTAACCGGATTTCCGCTTTCATCCGGCAAGAAGAATAGCTCCAAATTAACCGCAACCGGTCTTCCGGATTTCTCCTAACCGGTTAGCCGGATCGCATCCAGAAATATCACTAGCCGCAACCGGATTTCCGGATTCCTCTTCCGGTTGTCCGAATCAAGTCAGGAAGCTTGCGAACAGCAAACGGTCATCCGGATTCCTCAACCGGTTCACCGGTTAACGCCCAGAATTCTTCAACTCGCAAACGGCTAACTGTTTTCCCTTAAACGGCTATCCGTTTGGAGGCAGCAAGCTCGAAAATCAGTTTTTCTTGGAAATTAATTTTGTTTTAAACTTTGAGAGATTAAATACATAGTTCTCTTGGGATTCGACCTGGTTTCACTACTTCTACAAATTTATTTAGGTGAATCAGTATTTGTTTTGAGGAGCTTCGACAAACTCCGTCAAAATTGGCGCCGTTGCCGGGGAACTAATTTTAGTTTCTCATTGTTTAATTGTTTATTTGATTTAGTTTATGACCCGTTCTTCTCAGACTCCTAATTTGCAGTATAATCCTGAAATCGAGAGGACAGCGCGTCAATTGAGAAAAGAGACTAGAGAAGGGAAACGTCGTCTTGAGGAAGAAGCAGAGATAGATTTAACCACTGGTGGTACATCCATCTTTGCAGAAATTGAAGAAAAGATGGCGGACAGAACTCTCAAAGAACTCGCCGCACCAGATTTGAATCAACAGCCCCTATGCATTACTTTTCCTAATATTGCTAATGATTTTGAATTAAAATCTGGTTTGATTCATTTACTTCCTTCTTTTCGTGGTTTTGCAGGTGAAGATCCTCATAAGCACCTCAAAGAATTTCACATTGTTTGCTCTGGAATGAAGCCACATGGTGTATCCGAGGAGCAAATCAACCTTAGAGCTTTTCCTTTCTCTTTAAAGGATCAAGCTAAGGATTGGCTCTATTATCTACCGTCCGGTTCTATCACCACATGGAACGAGATGAAAAGGCAATTTCTAGAAAAATTCTTTCACCTTGCTAGTATTAGGAAGGAGATTTATGGCATCACGGATCATGGGAGGCATTTGTCAGTCTTGGGAGCGATTCAAAAGATTATGTGCTAGTTTTCCCCATCAAATTTCGATCAACTCACCTCGTCCAATATTTCTATGAGGATTGTTGCCAATGGATAGGAGCATGATTGATGCACGTGATGGTGGAGCTTTAGTGAACAAGACACCTGAAGCAGCCAAACAATTGATTTCAAATATGGCTGAAACTTCTCAGCAATTCGGTACAAGAGCGGGTGGAGGATCTATCAAGCAAGTTAACGAGGTAAGTGATCTTAAAAATCAAATTTCTGATTTAACTGCTTTGGTTCGTCAAATGGCTGTAGGCAATTGCAAGCGATGGCGTGTGGAATATGCTCACTTCACGGGCATCCTCGATATGTGCCCCATTGCAACAAGACTCCACGCGAAGCCAATGCCATGGGAGGGTTTCTGGTCACGCTCAGAAATCGATCCTATTCAAATCACTACAATCACGGATGGAGGATCATCCTAACTTTAGCTATGGAAACCAAGGAGGACAACAAGGCCATCTTTCGTAACTTCACTAGACCACTCCAATCCCTACAGACTCGAGCTCCAGAGCTCGGTATAAGATATTGTTAAAAATCTTGCTACCAATACTCTTGATATCAACAGAAACAAGAACAAGCATCCGAATTTAGGCAACCAAATTACTCGATTGGCCACGTCGGTTAGTAAGTTGGGCTCAAAATGCGGAAAATACCTTCACCCAATCAACCCAAGAGGCGTAGTGCAATTTCACTGCGAAGCGGAAAAGAAATTCCTTCAGGGTCGACTCCACCTAAAGAAGCTGAAATGGCCAAGGGAGATGAAGATGAAGAAGCGCCATCTAAAACAAGGCGTGGGGTAAAATTCGATCCTCCTTTATCTCTTTCATCTTACACCTCCTTTTCCTAGCAGGTTAGCCAAGCCAAAAGAAGATGAGCAAGAAAAGGAGATTCTGGACACATTCAGGAAAGTGCAAATCAACATCCCCTAATTGGATGCGATCAAACAAATTCCCAAATACATAAAGTTCTTGAAAGAGTTGTGCACCAACAAGAGGAAGATGAAAGCAAAGGGGAAGGTTGAGGTAAGTAAGAATGTGTCGGCAATGTTACAAAAGAATATGCCAGAAAAATGCAAGGATCCAGGTATGTTTTCATTACCTTGTGTGATTGGTGAAAAGAAAGTTGAGCATGCTATGCTAGATTTAGGAGCTTCAATTAATGTCATGCCATTTTCTGTTTACCAAGATTTAAAGTTGAATGACTTGCAATCGACTGGTGTAGTTATTCAATTGGCTGACCGTTCTTATATTCACCCACTTGGGATAGTGGAAGATGTCTTGGTACAGGTTAATGAGCTTATATTTCCTGTAGATTTTTACATATTAGAGATGGAAGGTAATCCTTCTTCAAAATCGGCTTCGATTTTGTTAGGGAGACCCTTCATGAAAACTACCAAGATGAAAATTGATGTAGATGAGGGTACTCTCTCTGTCGAGTTTGATGGAGAGATTGTTAAATTTAACATATTTGATGATGTGAAACACCCTACTGATGTGCATTCTCTTTGTCAAATTGATGTGCTTGATTCTATTGTGCAGGATGTTTTTGCCCAAGGAAGTGTTGGGAATGAGCTAAAATTAGATGCACAATCTAATTTAAAAGGCATTGGATGAATTATTAAACTGCGACTCATCGAAACAAACGACGTTAAACAATTGCGCTATTGGGAGGCAACCCAAATATTTTCTTTATTCTTGCTTTTGAGTTTTTATTTTTACTTTTAGTTTTCTTTACTTTCGTTGACTTCATTTTAAGCCTCCAGATGTTCTTGATGAAGAAGATTAACCTCAATAAATCGTGCTCACACCATCTTTCAGCTTTCCTTGGAACTCTCTCCCTAGCTCATTCGGGTCCACACTGCTCACATTTAGGGGAGTTTCTTTCTCCTTCGTCATTTACTTTTTCATTATCATTATTATTTTTTGTGAGCTATTTACTTGTTGATACATTGAGGACAATGTATTATTTAGGTGTGGGGGAGGATTTTGGCATGTTCTTAATAATAAAATTTTTGTGCTTTAAGTCTTCTCAATATCTTTGAATACCTTGTAAGTTATGGATACATCTTTGTTTTGAGTTTTAATGCATGAAAGAGGTAAGCATGAATAGTGTTTTTCTTTAAATTTTTCGATGGTGTCGAATTAATTTGTTGATTGAAAAGTGCACAAGACTTGATGCAAAATAGGCACTCTAGTGAGCTTTTGAGCCTAAGAGCAACTCATTACATTTTTGCTCCTTTTATTATTATTATTTTTTTTTTGTTGAGTGCATCAAACTTAGTGTGTTTATTCTAGAACTTGCTTATGAATGTATGTTGAGACCACATTTTTGAATTGATGCTTAAGTGTGATAAGGGCAATTAGGTTCAACCAATTCTTAAACTCTAAAAGACCACCTTTTTATTTTCCCTTAGTTAGCCCCTTTGAGCCTAATTTTCCCTTTCATTTGTTTCTAACGCATTGTTTAACCCAAACCTTCTTGTTTGTTATCCTTGTTTCTTTCTACCCTATCAAGACAAGAGTGAAATCAATTGCATGATTAAAAAAAAAACGAAAAAAAAAAAAGAGAAAAAGAGATGAAAGAAAAAAAAAAAAAGGAAAAAGAAAGAAAAAAATTCTGTTGAGAAATTTATTCCCTTAATTGGATGATTGGAGAATTATTTGCAAAAGCAATTGAATTATCAAATTGTTTCTCCAAGTGTTTTAAGTGCTTAAATGTGGGGATAAATTTCATCATTTTAGAAGTGTGTTTGTTTATTTTGTTTGGCATCTAAATCATGCATGTAACTAACTCTTTGTCTTGATCGTTAAACCCTTCATTTTTCCTTCTACCATACCTTTACCTAAGCCCCATTTCAACCCTTGTTAAGTCCCTTTGATTTTTGCATCATATTCATATGCAGTGGTGGAGATTTAAATCATTTGCAAGCCTATGGTAATAACATGCTATGCTTTGATTTTGAGAGTAAAACACGCACCCTAAACACTTTGAGAGCATTGAGCGAAACCATGCGAGGGTGTTAAGTCTTGCTGCATTTGATTTTGATGAATTGATAAGATGCTTATGTTTTTGTTACAAATTCTATCCTATGAATGCTTATTCTCTAGATTGTCACTATGATTTAACTCATTGATGTGTGTTTAGCTTTATTGGTATTCTTGGATATTGAATGGTTTGAAAGGAGGTAAAAGGGAGGAATGGTATGTTGATTTAAGATATGCTTGAGGACAAGCATGGTTTAGGTGTGGGGGAATTTGATAGGTCATAAATAGTCATATTATATTTAGTTTAATTCCCTTATATTTTGATTGATCTTGTGCTAATTTATGGAGATTATGTTTGATTTGATTTAGGAGGAGAAACATGGAGATTATGATAAAAAGTGGATAAAAAGAGCTTTATTTGGGCTTTGCAATCATGGGCTGACCGTTGACTTGAAGGAGACGGTTTCCTAGCATTAAGAGGAGAAGAAGCCAAGAAGGATTAGAAAAGCTAGCAAAAGAGGAAAAGAAATCGCAAGGAAAAAGGAAAGAGAGCAAGAAGAGGAAACCAAAAAGAAGACAAAAAGCAAGCATTATAAAAGGGAAGTCAAAAACGTGAGCAAAAAAAGGGGGGAGAGCTTGGAAGCAAGCAAAGAACGGCTGCTGCACTTTATTCTTTGAAAAACAATCTTTTGTTTTGTTTTGCCACCATGAGTGGCTAAGCTTTTAATTCTGATCCAAGGGTAATCAAATTCCGATTGTAGTTTTGTGAGGCTTTGAACTTAACAAGAATTTCTTCAGTCCAAGTAATTTTTATTTTCTTGTTCTTATTTTCTATGAATTATTTATATTGATTGAGTTGACGCCTTAATTCAATATTTATTTTTCTATCGCTAGTCATGAGTTTGTGATCCGTAATTGTCATGAATGATTGAATTGAGTAGCAAGGAGTTGGCTCATGTGTGTGTATATTGTGAATTACATAGCTTGCATGATAGGCTCTAGGGAAATAAAAATACAAATTGATTAAATTGGAGTAATCTGAATTAATTGATCTTGTTTTAGTCATTTTCACTATTCTTAATGCTATCACTAAATTTGATATGGAACGATGATGCCCAGTTAAATTGGTGATAAGTTTGGATTTAGGCGATTATTTGAGTCTAATGTATTAGGAGAATAATTACTTTTTACGGCTTTTCCGATTAAGTAGACTAAGTTCTTGGATTGAGTAATTTATATTTATGCCTATGATCGAAATTGCAATTGGATGGAATTAATACCCTTGGATTGGAAGTTTGGTAAGATTATTTTCTTTGTTTAATTTTAAATCTTGTTTTATTTTATTTTATTTTGTTTTATCAATTTCTTGTTACAAAGAACAAACCCAAAACCCAGGAAAACGGCTAACCGGTTTACCCTAACCGGCTAACCGTTTGTGGACAGAAAGAATAAGTCACAAGTTAAACTACGGTTTCACTCAAGCAGCTGGCCAATATTAAACAACAAGAGAACCTCGAATTGGTCTTGGGTTCCATTTTCCGGTTGTCGAATTGAGTCGAAGTAGACGACAACATAGGATTTCCGTTTCCCTAAACCGCAAACTGAAGCTGTCGAGCAGAGTTGTCGTGGTTCAGTTTCCCTCATCAAAGCCGAATAGCTCAGAATTGTTACTGAACCGGTCTTCCGGATTTCTCCTAACCGGTTAGCCGGATCGCATCCAGAAATATCACTAGCCGCAACCGGATTTCCGGATTCCTCTTCCGGTTGTCCGAATCAAGTCAGGAAGCTTGCGAACAGCAAACGGTCATCCGGATTCCTCAACCGGTTCGCCGGTTAACGCCCAGAATTCTTCAACTCGCAAACGGCTAACCGTTTTCCCTTAAACGGCTATCCGTTTGGAGGCAGCAAGCTCGAAAATCAGTTTTTCTTGGAAATTAATTTTGTTTTAAACTTTGAGAGATTAAATACATAGTTCTCTTGGGATTCGACCTGGTTTCACTACTTCTACAAATTTATTTAGGTGAATCAGTATTTGTTTTGAGGAGCTTCGACAAACTCCGTCATCTTATAATAATTTGTATTGTATGAATTTAATTACAGCCCATTAATACCTAAACAATAATGATAATAGAAGCCATTGTAAACAAAAATTTTATATATGTTTTATTTATCATATTATGAGTCAAAATAAATGAGAAATATTTTATTCACCAATTAAAAAAAATGAAACTATTAATTTCATGCAATTCAATGGTGGAGAATATGACATTATGAAATACAGTGGTCCTTAGTATTACATTAAATAATGAGCATTTGAATATGCGATTTTAATTTTTTTTAAAACATTAGTGATCAAGTAGTGTAAAGGTTATAAACAATCTAACCAATGAATTTATTAATGTAACTATGACGTTTACTTAATTATATGTACTTACTTGTGTTATTTATAACTGTTACATCATATATAAAGTTAACAATTGAAATTTATTAATTTGATTTGTGTTAAATAACCTACTTCATATTATATTTTATACTTTAATGATAATGGATTTTGGAAGATTTATTTATAAAATATTATCACAATACAAAGTTAAAGGATAGTTAAAAAATAATTTTAAATTAAATATACTATTTAAGTGAAATTACTTAAAACTCTAAAGGAGATCAATATTCTTAAACAAAAATTTTTCCACCTCTTAAACGGTTAACAAATTATTTATCAATATTTATATTCTATTTAGGGAAAATCTTGTATACCATTAGATTTAATCCAATGGTATACAATTAATACAATTAAAACCTTGTTGATGCTATAAAATAATTTACAGCATCATAAAGGAACCCACATTGTAGACTCCGGTGTGCAGAAAACGATCATTTAAAAAAGAAACAACTATTTAACATGTGCTTTAAATCTATCCATCCAAAATCTTATTTGTTTAACAAGAACATACTGTTCTCCTTGCGTCTTTGCAAGTTCATGAAGAAGGTTTTCATATCAGAAACCGAAGGGGCCTTTAGATGCACAAACCTGTAATACTCTTTTTATTTCACGTAACCAATTTGTGCCCAGTTTAGTTTTTCATTGGCCTTTCTCATTTCCCAACAACTAAACAACAATTCGAAAGTGTCCACCATTTACTCTTGCACTTTAAAAAAAATAACTAAAATCAAGCAACTAAGAGAACTTGTACACAAGTGTACATATCAATTGATTAACCATTACATGTACAATTTCTTGCTAAATATACACCCTCACATTTACAAAAAATAATAGGGCCATCACAGTTGATGTACGTTGTACGCACGGTAATTGTAATCTTGCGGGAACACACATGTTTGTACAATCAGCACCCTCAGCCAAAACATATGAGGGCCACCCATCAACTAACCCAGGTTAGTGAACTCGCACGGATTCTACAACAACACTAGTTGCTATACAAAATACCAAAAAATGGGGTGGCATAACAAAAAAATTGCCAACCTTTTACCCTAAGGTTGCTAAAATGCTACAAAATGGTTTGGTGAACCAAAAATTTAAAAAAATAAAATAGACTACACAACCTATAACTTGCGCGATTCTTGAATAAGTCGATGCCTAATCTTGTTAAGCGGAGATTGCACCAAATAAATAGCTAGAAGAAGGCGAGCGTGATCCGAGTCATGCTGATATAGTAAGGAAAAAAAAAACATTTTTGATAAGTTCATCCTCATCCTGCTGATATAAATCCTTATTTCTTAATCTAATACAGAAAAGATACTATAGACTAAGAAGAAACAACTGTACATACCTGATAAGAGCCATCGACAACAATACAAGGACTATCCATATACTTCATGACATAATAACCGCAATCAAAACCATTTGGCTGTTGTGGTAGACCACCTTGATGACAGATTTGAAAATTTAAAAAACTGAATCGATTCCCAAAATGAGCTCTAGCCTCATGACGGAGTACAAAATCCAGGGAGGCAAGCTGCCAACATCCACAAGCAATAAGTATTGCAAGATTTAAAACATTTAACTGTGAAATATACACAAATATAGTCAATCATTTTAAGAACATACAATTGCCAAAGACTCATTAATCATTTTCTCTCTTCGACTTGGCGATTCCAATGAATCCCAAATAATAGCAGTTCCATGGGAAATGTCAACAAGAAGCATGTACCAATGACCATCACAATTTATGGGGACATAAATCTGCCATGGTATAAAGTATGCATAATGTTTGGTTATCAATCAGGTGAAATGAAAAGAAGTGATAACAATAACAGTAAAAAAAAATAAAAATAAAAAAAACTAAAACCGACATTGTGTGTTAACCTTTTGACAGGTATCCAAACGACCCATGTATCGATCTCGAAAACCAGCAGCTTGTGCAAAGTTAAGGCTAGTCCAATCAGCTAGTGCAGCTTGCTTTAGAACAAAAGTAAAATCAAAGAAAGTGGAAAAAGGGTCAGGCAACTAACTACTATAGCTTATTTCTATAGAAGTGCTTGAATGATATAATTTTATGGATATCTTACAGAGTAATATGTAAGTAGGAACCAACATCGAGGGGAACTGACATCTTTTTCGGCCTCTTTCATATTCTTATAATCTGCGTACATAGTTATAATCTGAAACATAATGAAGAAATGCAAACAAAGCATACATGTTAGTAGGATATTTATTCATACTTAATAATATAACATTATACTAGTCTTTGAAATTGACCAATCCTAAATATTAAACATAATAGGCAGCAACTATTACATCGCCATCAATCTATTCTCCGTGAAAAAAGTCGCATCTTTGCTCAGTTATCTTGTCTCTTATATCCACCACAATTTCCTTTTTACCATGAAAGAATGGTGTTATTTCAATAAATAACAGCAAGATAATAATATTTACGCACACTTTACAAAAACACTTGTCGTAAAAGCAGTTTGTATATATCAGATGATACATGTTATTCAATTTGTCATGAAAAAGATAAAGAATAAGCTGTTTTGCATCCTCAGAAATTGGGGAGGGAATAATGAAAGGACCAACGGAGAATCGCAGTCGAGAAGATTTACAAATAACATTATTGTCTCGAGAATGTTGAATATGCCCAGCCTATGTAAGCCACGAAAAACAATTTACGTTAGTAAATTATACACCAAGTGCAATAATGCTAAATACACACAGTAATTGTGATCGTGGACACTTCGCTACCTTATATTCCTCCATCGCCTTTGATGTTTGCTTGTCCATTTCCAATGGTTTTGATTGAAATGTATCATTACTTTCACCATCCAAAGCCCCTTCTAATCTATACAATAAATCATGCAATTGCCTTTCCTTTGAATCAAAGATGGAGTCATCATAAGGATTACCCCGACGACATGAGATTGAACCTTCCGTTGATGATATTTCAACTAAAGTCCCACCATTTTTTTCTTGTGGAGAAACAAAGTCGGGGGATGGATTTGGAATGGCACCAGTGGTGGGACAATTGCCAGGAGATGAAGAATGGCCCTTGGTTTTCCATACATGTAACACTTCATTTAGAAGTGTAGTTTGACCAGAGATGGCTTCAATTATCTCATCAACCTTAAGGGTCAATATCCTAAGTGCAAAACATTGTTTCTTAATTATTTCTTCAAAGTTAGGATATCCAACAAAGTTTTGCTCAGAGAGTCCACTAATGTCACAATAACGAATCTTGATCTGTTTAATCACAAAATGAATGGCATCAAGGAAATAGGAAAATTGTCAATATGCCAAAGACACAATAATTTAGAATGTATCAATTTTGATAGCATTGATAATGCTTTTTTTTTTGGGCAACTATCCATTGGATAGGTAATGAGTAACTACTTTTTCTTTTTAATCATTCAAAGAAAAGTATTCCTTTAATTACTACTAGGGTGAAGAATATTCGTGTACAAGGAGATACAAATTTTTTCACTTAAAGTGTTTGTTCAATTTTTTTCCCCATAAGAAACTAAAAAATGTATTAATGAATAAGGTGTGAAACATAAAGTGGACAAGCCGTCCACTTAAAAAACAAAGCCTACCACTATTTGTGCCATACGAAAGTGTACCCAATCACCCCTAAAGTGTTTTCCAACTTTTTCTCGTATGTTTCTTTATGAATACTTGATAGATTAGATATTGTACTATCAAAATTGAAGACGAAAACAAACATGAATGATGTATCAATTAATTAATGGCAATCTATTCCTCAATTTGGAGTAAAATTATGAATTAATTGACGTAGCTAATGAATTTATGCATGTACTCCTTAATACAACTAATTCAGTTTTCTATTCAACTAACGAACCCATAAGAAGAGATTATCGTATTGCTTCCAATCCCTCCTTTCGATCTAAGCCACTTCATGAACTTCTTGATCCTTGATTCGTTCCAGAATGTGATGGGAAGTATACTCCTATCGGGCTGAATGTTGTCATATGCAACATTATGGAGATAAAATATCTACATGAACAACTTATAATTAAGAAAAATAATATTGTCGACATTATTCACAGTAAGCATCTACTCAGTTTAGTTCCAGCAACTACCTATAAGAAGTGCAGACAACCTCCAATGTATGCTGATTGTTGATTCTGAAATCTACAAATGGACTTCACCAACCAGTCATAACAGAACGTAGCCCAATTCAGTGATTTAATGGTGCTGACATCCATGAGAGGATGCAAAAACAACGGTGAAATATAACTGCCTATTGGACATAACAATGTCGCTAGAGCAAATAAGGTAAATGCAACCTGCAAAAAAGTTTATGTCAGAATATCAACATCATAAACAGTTGCAAGCATTAATAAGCTACATAAATAGCTTAAGTGTGCACATTTTTAAAAATAAGTTCAAGTGTTTCATACAACTACAATCACAAATACTATAGATTATACGGGGGCTATGCACAACCATTCATAATTAAAAACACAATCAATTGTAAGCAATTACGTGCGCTGTAATTGAGTTATCCACAAACCTTGAAAATCTTGCTGGCTTCATCTAATTGCTCTATTAGTTCCTCGAGCGTGCAGAAGCGAATCCCTTTAACAGTTGGTAGGAAAATACGTCGCACTTCACCAATATGATCACTTGCACCATTAATCTGAATGGCCATACCTCCATCTTTTACGCCCATGATTTTCGAAAACATTTTGGGAGAAAGTTCTAATTTCTTACCATGAAGTTCAATTATATTCCTTTCAGGTTTAAACTGATTAACTAACCAATAGCATAACTTCTTCTTCAGCTTGCCACATCTAAGTTCAAGCAGGTTTTCAAATCCTATTTCTCTTATTGCTTTTTTCTTCTCTTCTGATAAATTCTTAACCAGCGCACAAAACTGCTCAGGTACACTCTTAGTTTCCACTATTTCATTGTCACCAGAATGTGAGTTTGAATTACCCATCCTTTCATTTCTCTTTTTGTACCTTGCCTTTTGTTCGAGAAGAAGTTCTTTGTAGGTTTTCCCAATATGTTTTCATAACTATAAAAAAGGTAATGAATATGTTATAAAACATAAAAAAAACCCACAAAATAATATCTATACATGCTACATTTATTGAATATACTAACCCCAAGCGTAACAGACAAATATGAATTTTCACTTCTCAAACGCTTAACTTCTTCATTGCTACAAAAGCATAACATCTAATTAGTGTTATCTAGTATGAGCATGTTTATTTCCTGATAGGTATGTCACAATGACTACTTACAAGTAAGAGACAAATCCATAAGTTGAAGATGTTGCCACTGCGTCCTGACCATTTGCTTTTAAAATAGGAGCGTTTTTTTTTAAGCCCTCTGGTACTCGTTTACGCTTTTGTTGGTGACTGTCCATTTGTATTCTTCCAAAAGAATAATTTTTAATAATTTAGGGAAGGCTAATTATTCCATCAATATGTATTAAATTTTTTTTTTTAAATAAAATGAGTTCCCCCACTTGCTATTCAAAGTCATTGTATACTCCTTACTGTTTAATCTATTCAACATTCCATAGATAGTGAAATTCATGCACAAATTATAATTTTTTTATGTTTGGCTTTTTTTCCTCATTTATACCAATGAAGCACAAGAAGACAAAAATACCAAAGTAAAGATCTTTACTTTTGCCCATGACTAATACCTCTAACACACTTTTGTAATTCACCTTTTTCTTTAGGTCTAATAGAAATGAAATGTGTATACTATCCCTCAATGAGCTACCCATTAACAGCTCTCATATACTTTACGTGTTGTAACTTATAATATGTAGATACCATATATGTGAACAATTAGATAAAAAAAAGAGAGTGTTTTACATTTGCAACTTCAACGGCAAAGACCACAGAAAGAAAAAGAACAAGAGCAATATAGCTCCATGAAAGCTTGGCCATTATTTTTGGTTTAGAATGAGAAAATAATAAAAGTTAAGGACAATACTGAGATGCCAAAACTATGAATAGAAGCATGCTATTTATACTAGATATAATCCTCTTGACTAATACTCTATTTAATTCGATCTGCTCTCATTTCTTATTCCGACTAAATATGTTACCAAATATGCAGTTGTATTTTTTAGAACAATTACAATTTGTATTGGTAACTACATCGTTTTGTTTTCTAATTAAAGTTCGTATGTTCGCATCATCTGATTTTACATTCTGTGTATAAGTTTGTCACTGCATCATACAATGTGTCATATTCCATATATATGGTTTGTTATGAATTTTATTCTACATAAATATATAATTCGTTGGCAATAACAAATAAGATTAATCTCATACAATTGTTGTTGATCTAAATGTAAGCTATCCAAGCTATTAAGCACGTAATATGAATAAATTGTTGTAAATCATGATGGATTCCACCAAATGGTGCTCTCCCCATTTTCTCTTATTACTCTTCCCATTATTCTTTTTATAATTAATAATGGTGAATTACTCCACCTTGTAATGCCTATATATAGCCTTTCTTTGCTAATGAATTTACACACTTTCAATTCCTTACTCAAGCTATTTTGCTTGTTTTCTTCAATCTCCATTTGAGTCTTTCTTACTTAGATATCATCATTAAATAATTGCTTACATAATAATATCAATTATCTCCAAATTCATAACACGTTATCAGCACGAAGTTCGCTCTAGTACAGGAAGTATTCTATTCATTTACGCTTTTATTTTTTCTATGCATTTATTTTTTAAAAAAATTTCCTATAAGCAATACTTATTATTTACATTTTTTTATTTTAATTTTTTTATACTAATCTCTTTTTATTTGTTTGTGATAATGTCTCACTTGACAAAATTGGAGTTTAACGCTTTGGATATATCTGTCGATAATTATTTATCTTGGATCCTAAATGCCGAAATTCATCTTGATGTTATGGGGCTTAGTGACACGATAAAAAATAACAATGACTCATCTACTCAAGATCGAGCTAAGGCCATAATTTTTCTACGGCATCATCTCCACCAATCACTTAAAATGGAATATCTCACTATAAAGGATCCATATATCCTGTGGAGCAGTTTGTATGAAAGATATAGTCATTTTAGGTCAGTTATTCTTCCCAATGCTCGTAGTGAATGGAATACCCTAAGGCTACAAGACTTTCAGTCAGTACATGAATATAATTCTGCACTATACAGAATTATCTCACAATTAAAATTGTGTGGGGAAAATGTTACTGATGAGGATATGTTGGAAAAAACATTTACAACATTTCATGCTTCCAACATGGTTTTACAACAACAATATAGAGCTCGTCAGTATACAAAATATTCTGACTTGATTGCATGCTTTCTTGTGGCAGAAAAGAATAATGAGTTATTAATGAAAAATCATCAAGCCCATCCTACTGGTGCAAAACTAATTTTTGAAACAAATTATGTCTCACATGATCGTGAAGACAATTATGAAAATGGGCGTGGCCGTGGGCATAATCGCGGCCGTGGAAATAGTCGTGGTCGTGGTCGTGGCTATTATCGAGGTTGAGGACATAATCATTATTATCGACCTCGTGGTAGATATAAGAACCACAAAAAGAGAAAAAATGAGAACCAATATAATACTCAAGAAAACACTTGTAATAGATGTGGAATGTCTGGTCATTTTTGGAGACAATGTCGTACTCCCAGACATCGTGTGGATATGTTTTAGGCATCCCTAAAATCGAAAGGAAAGAATATTGAAACAAACTATGTTGATGACTCGGATCCAGTGGATATTACACATCTTGATGTTTCAGACTTCTTTGAAGACAAGGATGGAAAAATTGATCATTTGATTGGTGATGGAAATGTTCATCACATTTAAAATTTTACTTGTCCTTTATGTTTGTTCATGTAATTTTTATTTTTCATGTTATCTAATATGTATTTCCCTTTCTACTTTTGTTTAAGGATATGGATTTCAATAAAATATTTAATGGAGAAATATGTTTGGCTGATAGTGCAACTACACATACGATACTTTGAAACAAGAGGTATTTTTTTAAATTTAAATGTAATTAAGGCATATGTGAATACAATATCAGATTCAATAGATCTTATTGAAGGGACTGGAAGAGCAATGATCATATTAGCAAAAGATACGAAATTGGATATTCATAATGCTCTATATTCACCTAAATAAAAAAGAAATTTACTTGGTTTTAAAGACATTCGTCGTAATAATTTTCATATAGAAACAAAGGATGAGAATAATGTAGAATATCTATACATTATTTCTAATATGTCTGGAAAGAAAGAGATATTAGAAAAGCTTCCAGCTTTCTCATCTGGCTTATATTATACGACGATAAAATCAATGGAAAGTTACGCAGTCATAAAAGATAAGTTATATGATCCAAAATCTTTTATACTTTGGCATGACCGCCTTGGTCACCCTGGATCAACAATGATGCGTAGAATTATTGAAAATTCTCATGGACATCCATTGAAAGATTTGAAAATTTTATTGTCAAATGAGAATAGTTACACTACCTGTTCACAAGGAAAATTGGTAGTTAGACCATCACCCAATAAAATTAATTCTGAATCTCTATCATTTTTACAAAGAATTCAAGGAGATATATGTGGGCCTATTCACCCACCAAGTGGACCATTTCTTTATTTCATGGTTTTGATTGATGCATCTGCACGATGGTCACATGTTTGTTTATTATCTACACGTAACGTTGCATTTGCAGGATTGCTTGCGCAGATAATTAGGTTACGTGAACAATTCTAGATTATCCAATCAAGACCATACATCTAGATAATACTGGTGAGTTTACTTTCAAAATATTTAATGATTACTGCATGACAGTTGGGATTGATGTAGAACACCCAGTACCACATGTACATACTCAAAATGGATTAGCAAAATCTCTTATCAAACGTCTTTAGGTAATTGCCAGAACTTTATTATTACGAAGTCAATTACCTATTTCGACATGAGGACATGCTATTTTGCATGATGCGGCATTAATCTGCTTGAGGCCTACTGCCTATCATAAATATTCCTCATTACAATTAGTATTGGGACATCAACCAGATATATCACATTTACGCACTTTTGGTTGCGCAATACTAGTGCCAATTGCGCCCCCACAACGTACTAAAATGGGACCCCAACGGCGTTTGAAAATTTATGTGGGGTTTGCCTCACCATCTATTATCAGATATCTTGAACCATTAACGGGTGATATATTTACCGCAAGATTTGCGGATTGTCATTTTGACGAGACAAATTTTCCTCCATTGGGAGAAAGGAAAAAAGTTCATGAGGTTAGGCATGATCCTCAATGGAAAGTGACCCATCTATCTCATTTAGACCCACGCACATCTCAGAGTGAATATGAAGTGCGAAGAATAGTAAATTTGCAACAAATTACAGAACAATTGCCAGATGCATTTATAGATGCGGCAAAAGTAACCAAATCATATATACCAGCTGCAAATATACCCGGCCGGGTCATTGCACCTAAAAAAATAATTAATGAAAAGTGCAGTTGAGGAATTATCTATGTCATGCAAAAAGTGTGGTAGACTAATTGGTTCAAAAGATAGTGTTCTGAGAAAAAAAAATGATTAAACAGGGTTTTGCTGCAAATGATGATAAAAATCTAAAAGAAAAATTTGCTTTAGAAAAGCAACTAGCTTCTGAAAAGACTAGAAACCCTGACAATACACAAACTCTTCATGAAGAACAAAGCCTTGAAAAGGCACATGAATTCAGAAAATAGTGAGATTTTTGTTGATCATACTCATGGTAATATTGTCATCAATGATGTGTTTGCGTTTACAGTAGCTACTAACATTATAAATGATTATGATCCGCAAACTATTGATGAATGTAGACTTAGGCATGATTGGCTTAAATAGAAAGAAGCAATCCAGGCAGAGTTGACTTCCTTAGCCAAACGTGAAGTATTCGGACCTATAGTCCAAACACCTAAGGATGTCAAACCTGTTGGGTACAAATAGGTATTTGTACGGAAACGTAATGAAAATGATGAAGTTGTAAGATATAAAGCACGACTTGTTGCACAAGGTTTCTCACAGAGACCTGATATTGATTATAATGAGACATACTCTCCAGTAATGTGTGCAATTACGTTTCGATTTTTAATTGGTTTGGCTGTATCAGAAAATCTTGATATGCGTCTCATGGATGTGGTAACAGCTTATTTTTATAGGTCACTTGACACGGATATATATATGAAAATCCCTGAAGGATTTAAAATGCCAAAATCTTGTCAATCATCACATCGTGGCTTGTATTCAATAAAGCTACAAAAATCTTTGTATGGATTAAAACAATCTGGACACATGTGGTATAATCGCCTCAGTGAATACTTAATAAAAATAGGATACGTTAATGATCCTATCTGTGCATGTGTTTTTATCAAGCAATCAAAATCTGGAATTGCTATTGTCGCAATTTATGTTGACGATTTGAATTTAATAGGAACTCTTGAAGAGCTCCAAAAGACCGCTGAATGTTTGAAAAATGAATTTGAAATGTAAAATTTGGAGAAAACTAGGTATTGTCTCAGGCTGCAGACCGAGCACAGACCTAATGGTATATTTATCCATCAGTCAAATTATACTGAGAAAATTTTGAAACGTTTCAACATGGATAAAGCTTACCCATTGAGTACCCCAATGGTAGTTCGGTCTCTTGATCCTAAAAAGAATCCATTCCGTCCTAAAGAAGATGATGAACAGATACTTGTTCCTAAAGTACCATATGTAAATGCAATTGGTGCTCTGATGTATTTAGCACAATGTACTAGACCAAACATAACATTTTCTGTTAATCTGTTGGCTCGATTTAGCTCTGAACCAACTACAAGACATTGGAATGATGTCAAACATATTTTTCGTTATCTTCAAGGAACAATTGATTTAGGTTTATTTTATTCTAATGAAATAATGAAAAATTCAGGTCTTGTTGGTTATGCTGATGCAGGTTATTTATCTGATCCCTATAAAGCTCGTTCACAAATAGAATATGTTTTCACTTTCAATGGTATATCAATTTCTTGGAAGTCTACAAAACAGACTCTCGTTGCAACATCCTTCAACCATTCTGAAATTCTTGCACTACATGAAGCCAGTCGAGAATGCATATGGTTGCGATCCGTAATCCATCATATTCAAAGTACGTGTAGAATATCTTCAAGTTCAAATATCCCAACAGTGATATATGAAGATAATGCTGCATGTATAGCTCAACTTAGAGGAAGATACATTAAAGGGGACTTAGCAAAACATATTTCACCAAAACTTTTCTACACTCATGAGCTCCAACAGAACAGAAAGATTGATATCAAACAAATACGCTTCACGGATAACTTAGCTGACCTATTTACAAAAGCTCTACCTACATCTACATTTAAGAAAATAATATACGGCATTGGCATGCGTCACTTCAATAAACTATCAAATTAACACATGTTGCCATCAGAATGAATACTCATCAGGAGGAGCACTCATAAGGAGGAGTGGAATTTGGACATATATCTGTTGTCTTTCCTTTTCGGCACCGGGTTTTCCAGGTTTCTTGTGAAGGTTTTAATGAGCGGTTTAAAATCGCATCCAATGTTGTCGAGGGACATCTAGTGAATAATTGGTGAATCAGGAGGTGTTGTAATTGTGGATTAGCCAAATGGTGCTCTCCCTATTTTCTCTTATTGCTCTCCCAATTTTCTCTTATTGCTCTTCCCATTATTCTTTTTATAATTAATAATGGTGAATTACTCCACCTTGTAATGCCTATATATAGCCTTTCTTTGCTAATGAATTAACATACTTTCAATTCCTTACTCAAGTTATTTTGCTTGTTTTCTTCAATCTCCATTTGAGTATTTCTTACTTAGATACCATCATTAAAGAATTGCTTACATAATAATATCAATTATCTCCAAATTCATAACATAAATTAAGTTTTGGGAGCTAATAGAATATGGACCTTAAAATGGGAGCCATCCATCCTTCTCCCAAGGTCTGATCTCTATGAAAATATTTACATGTTCGTAAATATGTAAATAAATTTTAACAACAAAGATATTTATACCCTTAAAAATTTTAAAAATCAGTCATGAAAATTCCTAAATTTTTAAAAGAGAACGCTAAAATTCTCTTTTAATCATAATGCCCTTTGGATAAAAATTTGACTATAATATTTTATAATAAATAAAATATATTATTAAAGTAAAGGAAATTATATATATTATTAAAGTAAAGGAAATTATCATTCACCTACTTTTCTTTTTCATATATTAAATATAGCGTAAAATTTTAAAATATTCTTTCTGTAATTCTTTTTAAATTTAAATGATTAATATGCTTGTGATAAATAATTTAAATGAAATGACAAATTTACCCTTAAATAAATTAAAAGACTATTTTATTTTATAAAAAATTTAAAAAATTATAATTATAATTATAAAATACGTCTAAATTAAACAAAAAATAAATCCAAAATAGAGGTGCTCAGTTGACTTTTATTAGATTTAGATTTTACAAAATTTTAATAATTATTTTTATTAAAACTTTATAATTTTGCAAAATTTTAATAAAAATAATTTTATTTATTTATTAAAAAAATTATAATTTTGTAAAATTTTATTAAAATAAATGAACTTATTTATTAAAAATAAATCCCAAAATTTTAAAAATTTAGGGGATGTTTATTAAATCCCAAAATTTTGTAATTATTTTTATAATTATAATTTTTATTAAAATAAAATTTCTAATTTTGGGATTTATTTCTTTATTAAATCTAGGGTATTTTTATAATTATAATTTTATTTTCAAAGTTTTATAAAATAAAATAGTCTTTTAATTTATTTTGGGGTAAAATTATCATTTTATTTAAATTATTTAATGGTGTTAGTGTAAAAGTGGCTAATTGATACAAATTAAAAAAGAAAAGTGGTGCAAAGAACATGTTAAAATTTAGTGGTGGTTAGATGAACATAAGACAAAAGAAAGGTGGGTCAATGATAATTTCCCTTAAAGTAAATGTAATAATATATACATTTTAAAAATAATTTTAATAGTTAAAATATTTTAATATTTTATACGTTATTAAACATACTGCGTTATATTAAAATAAATTTTTAATAAATAGAAACATAATATTCAAATAAATATATTAAAATTTAAATTATTTGAAATATTAATAAAATAATAATTTTAACATTATTAGTACGTGAGATTTTTTTAAAATGAAAAATGTATTTAACCCCATTATTTGTTTAAAAGCTCTACAATAAGTATAAATATATTATTAAAAATATAATACTTTACATATTTAAATTTATTTTAATATTTAAATTATAATAAATCTACTAGACAAATTACATTTTTTGTATTATATTCATATTTGTTAAAAATCATAAAATTAATTTTTAATTACTATATTAAAAAATATTATAATAAAAAGAGATCTCAGTATATTTTTTTAATTTTATATATATGCATAGATATAACTACATTATTCTAAATCTAATGGAAGTAACTATCATTTTTCTTTCAGTTAATTTTTATTTAATTATGATATTAACGTCATAATTAAATCTTTAAATTTTTTACCTTTGGAAGAATTAATCATGAGGAGAGCTTTTCTATTCCACACCACAACAGAAATTATTATTTTACTATTAAAATTATTTAGACATATTATGTCAGTAGTATAATTTTACCAAAAATTATATTTTACTATCAAATATTTGTGTTGTTATCAATTCACTGTTATTCTCTCAAGAAAAAAAATTAATTTTTAATGAAAATTAAATTAAAAATTAATTTTACCCAAGAATTTGATAATAAAATGATAATTTCCCAAAAAACTTAATAGTAAAATAATAATTTCCTTAAAAATTTAGTAATAAAATAATAATTTATCTATCAAATTATTAAATAATTTTATTTTTACAATAAAAAATATCTTTGATCCCCTTATAACATCAGTAAATTTTTTACATTCTTAACGGAATGGTAATAATTGATAACGACATAAATATTTAGTAGTAAAATATATTTTTGATACCACTTTGGTAGAGTGGTGGCTCTTCTTACTCCATTTGGAGGCGGCGATTCAACCCCACATGACGCATCGTTGTGGAGGTAATTTCTTCCTCAATTATATTGAGTGAAGATAGTCTTTTCCTTGTCCAGCGGGTGAGTGGAGTACGTCTCGAATATTAGTGGTCGAAAATCTGACAGCCCATTAAGCGTCGATGTTGTAGTTGGTGGGTTATAGTCGATTGTAAATATCAATTATAATCTCATGTAATATGAGTTATAATTTAAGCAATAATCTCGTGTAATCAAAAAATAAATAAATAAATATATATATATATATATATTTTTTTTTTTTTTGATAAACTATAATACTAATGTGATATGTCAAGAATAATATTAATAGTAAAAAAATAATATCCCATAATATTATTACATGGTTGAGGATGAAGATTAAAGATTGAATATTGAAGATCAGTACGAGCCAGCCGGCTAGCATAATCGATTAAGATGGCCGGCTGGGAAAGCTTTTCACTAAACTCTAATACATGCGCATTTATAAGTACTATCATGACAAAGTTGAGGATGAAGATTGGGGATCAGCATGAGCTGGCTACCTAGCGACCACATGCTCGATTGAGATACAATCCACCAGGGGGAGGACTACAATGTTCACCTTTCTTGGAATTCCGGGGATCAGGGGTACAAGGCTTATAGGCCCCAGGTCTCGCACAATCGATTACTTGCTTAGCGGCCATCCCCGTGTTCAGAGTGGTAGTTCTTGGAACAGCAGCAGCCAATTGCAATTCCGAATCATCCTCAGAAAACAACATGTCATTGTGATCAAAATGGAAATTAGCAATGATGGTTCTGTTGCTCTTATTCACGCCTGCAGCTGCAGCGGCATCAGCACAAGATTGATCATTTGCGGCGGAGAAGAGTATCGTGACCATGATGGTCGTTGCTAAGGCACCACCTCCCAATGCCATCACCTTTTTCCCATGTTTTTTTTACTCTCTTTTCCCTGCACACGCTACTGACTTCTTTTTCAAGCTTGTTTGTGAGAACTAAGAAGCCAGCTTCTCCCCAAGTTCTCCTTTACTATTGCGCTTCAATTACGAACTGTTTTTTTTTTTCTTTCTTAAATAAATAAATTAAAAGGAGAGGCCCTTATCCAGCTAGAAAGTTTGTATGGTGGAGATTGCTCTTATGTACACAGATATTTATGGCAAAAGTTAACGTCATAAAAAGTTTTTTGTCCAGAAAGTGACTCTCCTCTCAAGTTACGTTTGTCATGCAAAATTTGATAAAATTAATTATTAAGATTGAACTGAATTTAGGTAGATTTGATTAAATTAGATTATATTATATATTACATTATATTTAGTATAATATTAAACAGGATAATGTTAAATTATATTTAAATATAAAAATATTTATGAATATTTAAAAATAATAATTAAAATTAATTTAAAAATAATTAATAAGAGCATTAAATATGTAGTTAATTAATTATTTGATAGTCATAATTATATTAAAAAAATATAAATTAATAAAACTATTTAATTATTTAATTAAATTTTATTAGGTATTTTAGATATATTTTATTTTATCAAAAAGTTAGCAAACAATGTATATATAAAATCAAGTATTTACTCGTATTATTAATTTCCATGATTATTTTTAATATTACATTGGTGATTATTAAATTTAATACAATCAATTATTGTAAAAAATTATTAAATAGTTAATTTTATTGAAGTAAAAAAACCAATTTAATTAGACTATAAAAACAAAATAAAAAATAAATTCAAGTAAATCATGAATAAAATAATTAATTAATTAATTTTTAGGTGACAAAAAAAATAGTGTTATATATGAAAGAATATGAATTAATCTTTTTTCTCTTATTCTAATCCCATCTAAACCCACTTATAAATTGGGATCGTTAATCCCATGATTTAAGGACTAAATTTAAATTTAGTCCTCTCTAATCCAATCTAAGCAAGGTAGCCAAACATAGGATAAAATATTTAATCCCAAAATTAATCCAATCCCATATTTAATCCTAACTGTAAGTGAGATTTTAACATTTTATAATTTGAAATTCGGAAAGAAAACGGCTAACTGTTTGAAGAAAATGGCTAACCGTTTAATTAGGAAAGCGTGTTTTCATTCATCAGAAAAAATGCAACCGTTTTATAAAACAGTTAACTTTTTATTCAGGAGGCGTGTTTTTTGTTCTACAGAAAACGGATAACCGTTTGAATAAAAAGGCTAACCGTTTATTTTTAGAGAGTAACTTATTTGACATTCTGTAATAAAACAGCTCGCCGTTATTGAGAAAACGGCTAACCATTTTCTTCCAGAAAGAATATTTTGCGTCAATTGTAAAAGAAAAAATTTAGAGTTTTTGGAAAGCAACAAAAACAGACAAAAAGAGGTTGAAAGAAAACATCTTTCATAAAAACTTTTTTTTTCTTATTTTAATCAAAAAACACTCACAAAAAGAAATATACTAGATCTTACAGATTTCATATATATTCTGGAATTACAGTCTTATTTGCTAGAGATTGTATCCAGCATTTATTATATCTTGGGGGTAATTTGCCATTGAAACTCTATAACAAACCAAGTGTGGAGAGGGCAAATAAAACCTTAAAGGAAAGTGTACAAACACGTCTCAAATCCTAAGAAATCTTCTTTGTTCTTTGTCTCTATATCTTAAACCTCTTCAACAATCTTTAAGGTTTTAGTTTGGTTTTGTAAATGGAGGCTGAGAAGAGTTTGACATCATTTTTTAATCCTAGTATCCATCTCGATCGTTTTGATGGCACTAATTTTACTCGTTGGAAGAGAAAATTGTTCTTTCTCCTTACTGTTCTTAAAGTGGCATATGTTCTTGATCCAAAGTTGGAACCATTTCCAGAACCAAGAGAAGATGATGCCGTAGTTGTTAAGGCTGCAAGGAAACATCGTGAAGATGATGAATTGATGTGTCGGGGTCACATACTCAATACGCTTTCTGACAGGTTATATGATCTTTACAACTCTATGACTTCTCCGATGGAAATTTAGAATGCTCTTGAATATAAGTACAAAACGGAGAAAGAAGGTACTGACAAATTCCTTATCTCTAAATATTTTAAATTTTTTATAGTAGACACAAAATCCATTCTTGATCAAATACATGAATTACAAATTATAGTTACTAAGCTTCGTGATTTGAAAGTTGAAATTTCAGAATCATTTCAAGTTGGGGCTATTATTGCTAAATTGCCTCAAAGTTGGAATGATTATAGAAAGAATCTTCTTCATAGTAGAGAGAACATAACCTTAGAAGAATTACAAAAACACTTGGTAATTGAAGAAGAGACAAGGTCTCGAGAAGTCAAGAATAAGTATGATTCTACTAAGGTTAATGTTGTTGAAGCTAGTAAATTTTCAAAGAATTTCAAGGTCAAGAATGACAAGAAATTCAAGAAGTCTAGCACACAAAAGTTTTCTGGAAACTGTTTCTTTTGTGGCAAGAAAGGTCATCGCCAAATTGATTGCAGATTCAAGAAGAAAAAGGAAGAAGTGAATTCCCATAAAGCTAACATTGTTCAAGATAAATCTGAAGAGATTTGTGCTATGGTTTCTGAGATGCAAATTGGCATGATTACTGAAACCAATATGGCTGAAACTAAGTCCTTTGATTGGTGGCTCGATTTGGGTGCAACCATTCATGTTTGTAATGATAAGAAATTTTTCTTATCATACAAAGAAGAAATAAAAGGACAAAAAGTTCTCATGGGGAACAATGATGCAGCCATAGTAGCAGGGAAGGAGCAGTTGAGATCAACTTTACTTCTGAAAAGAAAGTTACATTGTATAATGTCTTTCATGTACCTTCCGTTAGGAAGAATCTTGTTTCTGCAAGTTGTATGTGTAAGAATGGACTTAAGATTGTGCTTGAGGGTAATACTTGTATTATTTCAAAGAATGGGATGTTTGTTGGGAAAGGGTATTCTTGTAATGGAATGTACAAACTCAGCATTAATAATAATGATATCAATTTAGCTTATATTGTTGAGTCTTGTGATGTTTGGCATGCTAGACTAGCACATTTGAATTTTAGATCTTTGAAATACATGTCTAAGCATGGTTTGATCTATTGTAATGATGTTAAAATTGATAAGTGTGAAATCTGCATCCAAGCCAAATTAACTAAGAAGCCTTTTCCTAAAGCCGAACGAAATACTCAAATATTGGACTTAATACATACCGATATTTGTGAGTATAATGGCTTTTTAACAAGAGAAGGTAAGAGATACTTTATCACTTTTATTGATGATTATTCTAGATACACCTATGTGTATTTACTTAGAACAAAAGATTAAGCTTTTGATAAATTTAAAATTTTCAAAGCTGAAGTTGAGAACCAAAAAGATAAGAAAATCAAAATAGTTCGAAGTGATAGAGGTGGTGAATATTTATCAATTGAGTTTGATATTTATTGTGAAGAATTTGGAATTATTCACCAAAGATCAGCTTCGTTTACTCCTAAACAAAATGGTTTGGCTGAAAGGAAAAATAGGATCTTTACGGATATGATAAATTCTATAATCCTTAATGCAAAACTACCAAATAATTTATGGGGGGAAACATTACTCACTGCATGTCATGTTCATAATACAATCACTTCTTTGAAAACGCATGTATCTCCTTATGAAATTTGGAAAGGAAGAAAACCAAACTTGATGTATTTGAGGGTCTGGGGTTGTTTAGCTTTTTATAAAGTACATGATCCTAAATCATCTAAGTTAGGTGCTAGAGGTATAAAAAGTGTTTTCGTAGGATATGCTGAAAATTCCAAGGCTTATAGACTGTTAAATTTAGATTGTAATGTAATTGTGGAATCCAGAGATGTTGAATTTATTGAGAATAAATTTTAACATGATTCTAGTATTGAATTAGAATTATTTATTGGTCAACCATGTGCTAATATTCCCGGCGCCTCCACCAATAATAATAAAAAGAAAGAGTCTATGACATCTTTCGAACCAAAGAGGAGTCAACGTGAAAAGAAAGAAAAGAACTTAACTCCAGATTTCATATCATCACAAGCATTACTCTTCTTAGTTGAAGGGGATAGAAAGAATGTACTCAACAAAGTACCATTATTGTTAAATGTTGAAAAAGATCCAAAGACGTTTAGCGAAGCTATGTCTTCTAGAGACGCTTCTTTTTGGAGAGAAGCGATAAATGATGAAATGGATTCAATTATATCAAATCAAACTTAGATCTTGGTTGATCTTCCTCCGGGTTCTAAACCAATTAGCAACAAATCGGTGTTTAGAAGAAAGTACAATAGTGATGGTTCTTTGTAAACTTTTAAGGCTAGATTAGTAGCCAAAGGGTTTAAGCAAAGAAATGGTATTGATTATTTCGATACAAATGCTCCGATGGCAAGGTTAACATCTATAAGAGTGTTATTTGCAATTGCTTCATTGAGCAATTTGCATGTACATCAAATGGATGTTAAGACCGCTTTTCTTAATGGTGATCTTGATGAAGAAATCTATATGGAACAACCCGAGGGATTTGTTTTGTTTGGAAATGAGAAAAATGTATGCAAGTTAGTCAAGTCGCTTTATGGTTTAAAGCAAGTACCAAAACAATGGCATGAGAAATTTGATTCAGTAATCTTATCGCATGGGTTTAAGCATAATAATGCTGACAAATGTATATACTCTAAGTTTACGGATGATTTTGGTGTGATTATATGTTTGTATGTTGATGACATGCTTATCTTTGGAACAAATATGCAAGGAGTAAATGATACAAAGAAGTATTTAACTTCGCAGTTTAAGACGAAAGATCTTGGTGAAGTAAATACTATCTTGGGTGTAAAAGTGAATAAACATAGTAGGGGTTACTCGTTATGTCAATCTTATTATATAGAGAAAGTACTTCTTAAATTCAATTATTTGAAATTTAAAGAAGCTAATACCCCATATGATTCTAGTATTAAATTGCTAGAAAATTCACGTCGAGCAATAGCACAACTCGATTATGCAAGTGCCATTGGTAGCTTGATGTATGCTGTGCATTGTACGAGGCCGGATATAGCTTTTACAGTTTGTAAAATGTCAAGATTCACGAGTAACCCTAGTGTTAAACACTGGAAAGCAGTTGGTAGGGTATTTGGTTATCTTAAAAAGACCATTAATTTGGGTTTATTTTATAATGATTATCCTGAAGTATTGGAAGGATATTCAGATGCTAGTTGGATAACCAATACAAGTGATAATAAGTCCACTTCTGGTTGGATTTTTACAATTGCTGGAGGAGCCATTTATTGGGCTTCAAAGAAACAAACATGCATAACTCACTTAACAATGGAAAGTGAGTTTATAGCACTTGCAGCTACAGGCAAGGAAGTAGAATGGCTTAGAAATTTATTGTTTGAGATAAAGTTGTGGCCACAACTGATGCCATCTATTTCCTTGTACTGTGATAGTGAAGCTACATTGTCTCGAGCTTATAATAAAGTGTATAATGGAAAGTCTAGACATATTAGCTTGAGACATAAATATGTGAAACAATTAATAACAGATGGTGTTATTAATATTGTTTATGTTAGGACTAATAAGAACCTAGCAGATCCTTTAACTAACGGTCTTTCAAGAGATCTAGTTAAGGATACATCTTTTGGAATGGGATTGAAACCTCCTTTTGATAAAGTCACCAACTATGGCAACCCAACTATGTAATAGTTATACCGCTATTCCATAGTTAAATGGGTAATAACAAGTTGTTGTTATATGACTGGTTTGGCACCGAAAATATATAGTCCCATTCGAGATATTCGGTGCAAATAGCTATGAGGTTGAGGTTGAGTATTTACTCTTAATGAAGTTCAAGTCTTATAGTAGCTAAAGACATGATTTGAAGCTTCACCTAAGTGAACATAAGAAATGGTGTCGTTTCTAACAAGATCGTGGTTTAATCTTGTAAATATTCATGATTCTAAGATGGAGCACAAGGCCGGAATAGTGCTATATATATATTGGAACATAATTTTGAAATTTGGGATAGCTTATATTTGATGTGTCTCCGGTATTTACTTAAGAGACAAAGTTTAATGTTTAACACATTATTGTCTTGTAAATGCTTTGAGATACATTCACTAATTAAAGGTTAAAATCGAAAGATACCTTTTTTGTACGTATAAGTATATCATTGATAAATCTGAAAATATTACAATCTAGTGGGGGATTGTAAGTGAGATTGTAACATTTTATAGTTTGAAATTCGGAAAGAAAACGGCTAACCGTTTGGAGAAAAACGGCTAACCGCTTATATCCAGAAAGCATGTTTTCTGTTCTACATAAAAACAGTTAACCGTTTGGATAAAAACAGCTAACTGAAAGAAAATGGCTAACCGTTTGGAGAAAACGGCTAACCGTTTAATTCCAGAAAGCATGTTTTCTGTTCAACAGAAAAACAGCTAACCGTTTGGATAAAAACGGCTAACCTTTTATTTCCAGAGAGCATGTTTTTTGTTCTACAGAAAACGGATAACCGTTTGGATAAAAAGGCTAACCGTTTATTTCCAGAGAGTAACTTATTTGACATTCTGTAATAAAATGGCTCGCCGTTATTAAGAAAAGCAACTGCTTTCTTCCGAAAGCGTATTCGGCGTCAGTAAAGAAAAGCTATGAGTTTGGAAAGACACGAATTCAAACAAAAGAGTGTTCTTTTGGAAGAAGAACAATTTTTAAAAGGTTGTCATCTTTCATAAAAAAAATTTTTTTCTTATTTTAATCAAAAGACACTCACAAAAAGAAATATACTAGATTTTACAGATTTCATATATGTTCTGGAATTACAGTCTTATTTGCTAGAGATTGTATTCATGATTTGTTATATCTTGGGGGATAATTTGCCATTGAAACTCTATAGCAAACCAAGTGTGGAGAGGGCAAATAAAACCTTAAAGGAAAGTATACAAACACGTCTCAAATCTTAAGAAATCTTCTTTGTTCTTGTCTTTATATCTTAAACCTCTTCAACACTAACTCCCAAACATGACCTTAGGGTGTTAATATTTTGGGCCTTCCCACCTTACGAAAAAATGTAAGGTACGTCTCAGGAAATGACAAATACATCGACAGTATTAATGAAATTACTTCTATCTAATTTTAATTTTAAATTTATCTTAAAATATTTATGAGTAGAAATAGATTTTTTTTTAAAAAATATTAGTATTTTAGACTGGTGATAGTAAATTTTCTTGATTATAATGTAAATGCATTTAGATTTTTTTTTTTTAATAAATTCTGTTTTGTATCATGTATAGGTTGTATCAAATTTCCAAAAAGCATTAAAAAAAAATAGAATATAAAAATGTTGCAATATTTTTCTAAGCTTATCCAAGGTGTATTTCAAATAAGAAGTTATGAGGGATGTGGTATTTAACAAGAGAATGATGATTTTGAATAACTTTTCAGTTCATTTTGTAGTCCTTACATGATGAATATTACATTATATAAGATGTAGATAAGTTTTTGGATGATATAGGCATTACTTAATGAAACAAAACAATTTTTGCTATTAATGTTAATAATATTAAAATAAAAATATTTTAACTTTTAGTAGCCCACAAACTGCACACAATTTTAAACTACATGTTTGGGTTTAAGGTGCTGATGTAGTTAGATAGCAGAAGGAAAAATAAAATTAGTTAATTAAACTTTGGGGAGAGTATTGTGACTATGATGGTCGCTGCTAAGTCACCACTTCCCAATCCCATCACGTTATTTCCCATGTTTTTTGCCCTCTCTTTTCCCCGCACACTCTACTGGCTTCTTTTTCAAGCTTGTCGGTAGGGGTGGGCGTTCGGTTTGAATTAACCCGAACTGAACTGAACCCAAAATTTATTTCAGGTTTGGTTCAATTTGAGTTAATCGGTGAAATCCGAACGGGTTCAAAGCTTTAACCCGTTCGGATTGAACCCGAACCGAATTTTCAACCTGTTCGAGTTGAAACTTTTTTTTTATTTAGCTTTTTAAAAATAATATATATATATATAAGCCCTAAACAAAAAAAAAAGTCTTAAATTTGGTTAATTATTGCTAATTTGGAGATGTTGTGTTGAGTATTGATGGTGTTGGAGGTTGATTTTAGCCTTGTTTGTCATGTGGAGATGTTTAATCATGTTTGTTATTTGCCATTTTAATTTTTAGATTTGTAATTTTTATAGCTTTATTAACCTTGAATACATGTTTTATGTTTTGTTAATTTTAAAAAGACTTGTTGAAAATTTATTAAGGATGATTTGTAGTTGATATTTATTGTTAAGGATGATTTAGAATTGAGATTTTTAAATTATTGAAATATTATTAAGGATGATTTGTATTTTGTAGCTGATATTTGTTATTAAGGATGATTTAGAATTGAGATTCTTAAATTATTGAAATATTATTAAGGATGATTTATAGTTGATATTTGTTGTTAAGGATGTTTGGAATTGAGATTTTTAGATTTTAAGTGATTGTTGTTAGAATTTTTAGATTAAATTGTTCTAATATGTTCTAACCCAAACTAACCGAAATTTTTATATTGAATTATTAGCACATTAGCAAGATTAACCCAAATTAAAATTTTAACAATTTTACTCAATCCAATCTGATTCTTACTTGAAACCAAACCGAAGGCAAGATTAAATTTAGTTCGATTTGATTCGAATTGACATTTTCAATCCAATTAGGTTTAATTCTCCAACCCAAACAGATTAAAACCCAAACCAAAATCCGAACCATCCGAACCAAAATTCTATTTGCCCACCCCTCTTCGTCAGTGAAAACTAATAAGAAGCCGGCTTTTAATTTCCTTTCTTAAATAAATTAATTAAAAGGAGAGGCCCTTATCCAACTAGAGGGTTCGTATGGTTGAGATTGCTCTTGTGTACCCAGATATTTATGGCAAAAGTTAATGTCATGAAAAGTTTTTGTCCAGAAAGTGACTTCCCCTGAGGGTGTTATTGGGTACCTTTTCCTAGCCAAACCGGTTCGGTTTAAACCGATTTATTATTTTTCAAACTGATTTATTTTGGTTTGATATAAGTACACATAAAGTAAAGATTGAGCGATGATACAGTTATAAATTTTTATATAAATTTATTATATATAAATTAATTTATTATTAATTTATTAATTAAATAAAAATATAAAATATAAAAATAAATCATGTAGGTCAAAAGATATTTAACTCAATTAATTTTATTATGCCACATCAATTTGTATAAAATAAATTTATACAAGAATTTATGGCTATATTATTACTTATAATGTAAATGCATTTAGATTTTTTTTTGTAGATTTCGTATTGTGTCACGTACAGGTTGTATCAAATTTCAAAAAAGTATTAAAAAAATAGAAAATAAAAAAGTTACAATATATATATTTTTTAAAACTTATCAAAGGTGCATTCCAAATAAGGAGTTACGAGAGATGTGTTATTTAATAAGAGAATGATGATTTTGAATATTTTTTAAGTTCATTTTGTAGTCCTTGCATGATAAATACGACATTATATAGGACGTAGATAAGTTTTTGGATGATATAGACATTACTTAATGAAACAAAACAAGTTTGATATTAATGTTAATAATATTGAAATAAAAATATTTTAACCTTTAGTAGCCCGCAAACTACACAATTTTAAACTATATGTTTGGATGTTGGGATTTAAGGTGCTGATGTAGTTAGATAGCAGAAGGAAAGATAAAATTAGATAATTGAACTTTGGGAAGAGAGGTGCAATTATTCCAGACAAAATGAGAACTAAATGATGATATAATCTAAAACGAAGTCCTGCTCACATTGTCCTACTCACATAAGATGGAAGATAAAACTCCCATTATAGTAATAGAAGGAAGGATTTTATTAATTTAATAATTTATTGAAATTATAAAAAGACCTCCATAATTATAATAGAATAATACACTTTCCTAAGTAAACTTATGTTAAAAAATAGAATCACAATCGAACACAAAGTGAAGAACCTAAAACATACCTAATTGACTCCAATTAAGATGGCAACTATAAAACAGACCTAAAACAACTGAAATTCTAAAATTCCTGATAAGCGACCCTTATAAGTTGATTAGTAGCACAGATTTCCAAACTTCGATATAGACATATTAGTACATTGTAATATAATTCATTAAAAAAAAGGTACATATTATGTAAATAAGGATGTTGTGACTCCAATATTATGCTGAAGCACAAATATATACCTTTAGGATCTACTTGGTACTTGGATAAAATCATGTGATTGGTTTATTTTGGTAGAAATAATTCTAATACTACAAATTGGTGTAAAATTAAGTAAACTTAAAATAAATGTTTGGCCCCGCCGTATAATTCAATGAATAGTGTGAAAACTTGTTCAAGGAGAGCTAGGGATAATTTTGTTAAGGCTAAAATCTAATCCTAAGTATTGCATGAGTCAAGGAAAAAGATTAAAAAGGGAACAAAATCCTTTTTTTTTCCTAAATTAATGATGTATGGTTAAATAAATATATGTGGTTAACTAATTGATTTTTTTTTAATATTTTAATAACAAATTATTTTTAGCATCTAATTTCATCTTATATAATCCAATTTAATCTTTTGCACATCAATGATGTTGTATAAGTCCTATGGTCGATGATAGAAAGCAGTTCCGTACTATTTTGCTGATGAGCTCACCTGTGAAATAGTAATCGCTGAGTTTTGTTTTGTTTTCTAAATTTTTTTAGAATTAATTGACAGCCAGCCTGTCTTCTAATCAACTTTTTATTTTAAGGATAAGTTTCAGCATATCCCTCTCGTGAAGTGATAATCTTCAAATTACCTCTCTTGCTATTAAAAATATTAAGTTACCCTCTAAAACTCGTTATCTTTCTGTTATTTTTAACGGTTAAAATGATACAATAGTATTTGCACATTTTCCTAATAGTCAATTAACAGAAAAAAGTCAAATGTAGTTAGATTAATTTTCATGGGTCTAAATCTTTTTAAGTTTTTCAAAACACACATTTTACACGGTGCAGTATACTTCCTAATGTAGGGATGGCAGAATAACTTCGGGACCCATTACTATTAGACTCACCCGACCAACCTCCGGTTAACGGTTTGCTGAACCTACATCGGAGTTGAATATGATTAATTAAATGTGGATCTAGATTTAATTTTGTGAACCCAGATGATGTCTGGAACCTGCATATACGAAACCCGGACTCAGATATCTTTTCATTTTAATATTATTTTTAATAATTTTTAATATAAATATAAAAGAAAGGAAGGAAAAAATTGCTGCGTATAGCCAGCCCTAATTTTGCAATTCACATTCCTATTCTCAACTCTCACATCCGTCGGCCGCCAACCATATTTCCTTTTCTCTTCATCAGATCAAATCATCATCATCAATGCTTCAACCATTTTCTCTTTATTGAAAATTGATTAAAAAAAAAAGAGTTGAAAAGTCAAATTAGAACACATTATTTGAATTCAATTTGGAAGACATCAATTGAATTCAAAATTGAGATGGCTGAGAACTTTGACAAGAAATTGGAAGTGGCCAAACTATTGAAATGGTGGCTATTTTAAATGTTGAATGGTGGCTATTGAATGTTGAAAAAATGGCTTGATTTTAGGTAAACTTTTGCCTATAAAAAGCAAGCTCTCATTTGAGAGCTTGGCATCCCAAATCCTAAAGAAATTATCCAAGTTTTGGTGAGAAATTGAGAGGGAGAAATGTTCTTAAGCATGTAGTTAGATTGAAGGAGCATTTGGCTCCTCAATATGGGTATTATGGGTTTGCTTTGTTAAGGAATATTTCTCGGGATTATTTATTTGGGGCTTGGGTGAGAGAAAATTATTTCTGAGAGTGTGGTTGTAATAATTTTTCACATAGTGAATATTTTTTCTGTAGTTGTCTTTTGACAACGGCCGTGGTTTTTCTCCGGATTTGGAGTTTTCCACGTAAATCTTGTGTTGTGTGATTGGTGTATTTTCCATTTAATTTTTTCTGTTAGTTTGTTACTTAACAAATTACTTGAAGTGATCTTGGGAGGAAGCTCAATTTCCTAACAGTGGTATCAGAGTCAACGGTTCGTACTTGGGGTATATGGTACTGTTCACGTGTGCAGTACTGTTCATGTACAGGGTACATTCATGTGAAGCAGTGGGAGACAATCCAAATAGTCCGTGATGAAGAGCAAGACTGATATGTAAAGTATATATGTCAACAGCTGGTGTTTTTTCAAACTTGATGGAGTTCGATGTTGTTGAAAAAATTAATGGGAAAATGATTTTCTGTTGGCTTGTGAAAAATTCAAGTCAAAGGTGTATTCAATCTAGTATACACAAGGATTTGAAGGTGTGGCAATTGGCACCTCAAGGAAATTGTCAAGAAGGTGGAGCGGGCTAGGCAAATTGCTTCGAAATCAATAAAGGAGATACTGATATTCTCGCAAATGGTAAGTTTCTTTTAATAAGAGACTGGTTTAGTTCTTTTGGCATGTAGATCTCCAAGTTGCCATGAAAGAGAACATGTTATTATCAGCAGGGTCCACAAGTTTGCACACGGGCATTGGCTTGGTATAAATGCAAAGTGTGTGGTGGAAAAGTTATGTCATGGCTGAAGAATTCCCAAGGAAACCAAGCATGAGAATTGCACCATAAATTTCAACAGGATGTTTTGACATGTGCCGGAAAAAAAAAATCTTAGAATGATTGATTCTAAGTGGTATACTCTTTATGGTGGAGTATGATAATTTTCTATGTTGAGAATTATGACTGTTGGTGAAGATAGTGTTTTGTAGCAGCGGCTATGAATTTTTTTTAATCAAGGTGGAGATTATTGAAAATTGATTAAAAAAAAAAAGTTGAAAAGTCAAATTGGAACACATTATTTGAATTCAATTTGGAAGACATCAATTGAATTCAAAATTGAGATGGCCGAGAACTTTGACAAGAAATTGAAAGTGGCCAAACTATTGAAATGGTAGCTATTTTGAATGTTGAATGGTGGCTATTGAATGTTGAAAAAATGGCTTGATTTTAGGTAAAATTTTGCCTATAAAAAGGAAGCTCTCATTTGAGAGCTTGGCATCCCAAATCCTAGAGAAATTATCCAAGTTTTGGTAAGAAATTGAGAGAGAGAAATGTTCTTAAGCATGTAGTTATATTGAAGGAATATTTGGTTCTTCAATATGGGTATTATGGGTTTGCTTTGTTAAGGAATATTTCTCGAGATTATTTATTTGGGGCTTGGGTGAGAGAAAATTATTTCTGAGAGTGTGGTTGTAATAATTTTCTACATAGTGAATATTTTTTCTCTAGTTGTCTTTTGACAACGGCCGTAGTTTTTCTCCGGATTTGGAGTTTTCCACGTAAATTTTGTGTTGTGTGATTGGTATATTTTCCATTTAATTTTTTCTGTTAGTTTATTACTTGACAAATTACTTGGAGTGATCTTCGGAGGAAGCTCAATTTCCTAACACTCTTCTCTATGTTCATCATCATCATTAGTTGTTGTGTTCCTCTTCTCTGCGCTGCTGCGACCTCCAATCCTTTTCAATCGTTCATCTTCAACTGCTGCAAAATTGAGTGGATTAGCTTCCACCTCTAAGTCCACCTTTGCTTCTCGTTTTTCATATTCCATGGTTCTTGTGGAGTTGGGTGGGGGCTGTCTTTAATGGCATTGCATGGTGGACAGTGGCGGACCCAGAAACTAAAATGAGGGGGAGCTTAGTTCAACAAATTTTATTTAACTTAATTTTTTTTAAAAAATGTTCACTTGAATATATTTTAAGTCTTATAAACTCAAATTTTATTACTTTCTTTTAAATTATAAATAATAATAATAATAAATTATTTATTTTAAATGCATGAAAATATCATTTTTTGAAATAGTTTTCATAAAATATTTAAAAAAAATGTGGCTATTGGGATTTGAACTAAGACTTTAAAACCATCCAATAACACTTTTACTATTGAACTATAAGCCTTTTAATATATAAAAAATATGTCCAAATTTTTTTATATAATTTTTGCAGAAGGGACTGCGGTATATTTAAAAGAAAAATTAATGACGTGGGGGGCTGAAGTCCCTCTTGGGCCTTAATTGGGTCCGCCCATGATGGTGGATCTTGGTGGGCCGTGGTCTTTGATGCCATTACAATTCAAAATTAATTGTAATTTTTGTGCGTCCACTTCCTATAATAAGTTATTAATTTATTTAATTTTGTTGGTAGTATTTGCAACGCCTCTATATTAGGGTCTATAAGCTACTATCTTGTGTACCTGCCTGAATTTCATCAACTAAGAAAAAAAATGGTTCATCGGTTTTAATTTGTGCTTTACCTGTAGTGTCCAATTCTTTTTTAATTTTTAAATCATAATTCAAAAGACAATTCGGGTTTTAAACCCATAATCTGAAAACCAGAACTTTTCCAAATTGAACCCAGACCAACCCGCATGTGAAGAAAGGGGTTTATATCTGGGAACAGTATAAGAAAATGGCATCCAGGTCCAGAACTGAGAAGCCTGAACCTGGATCTGAACCCCTATTTTGTCATCCCTATTAATACTTTAAAATATTTTTATTTTGTGCCTATATGATTAGTTTTTTTAAATGGATTAAATTTTACCTTCTTGTATTTAAAAAAATTTATTTTAGAAAATAAATATAGATATTAATTAAAAGCCACAAATGAAAAAAGAATAATATTTTACAGGAGATTGCCAATTTCTCCCCTACAGTAATCAACATATATCATTTCCCCCCCTGCTATTTTTATAATGGCCAAAAACCCCCCTTGATAACATAAGTTTACAATATTACTCTTATTTTCAATTACTCTTTTATTTATATTTATTATAAATTAAATAAATCACATGAATAGAAACTAAATAAAAAAAAATTAAGCATTAAAAATAAGAAATATATGTTTTGATATGAGCAAAAAAATTAATCATAATTTTTTTTCTTGTACTTATTTATTTTGTGAAAATTTGCTTATAATAAATAAATAAGAAAATTATCATAAAATGATAAAAAATTATTATAAGAAAACTTGAATGACAAATAAAAATTTATTATAAGATAAATAATAAAATATTTTGCCTATACTTTTTACATTTAATTTTAAAATATTACAAATTATTTATTATAAGAAAATATTCACAAAATAAATAATTACAAGAAAAAAATTATTATTGATTTTTTTGCTCATATCTAAACATATATTTCTTGTTTTTAATACTTAATTTTTTTTATTTAGTTTCTATTCATGTAATTTATTTAATTTATAATGAATTTAAATAAAAGAGTAGTTGAAAATAAGGGTAATATTGTGAACTTATGCTGTCAGGGGGGTTTTTGGCCATTATAAAAATAATAGGGGATAAATGGTATATGTTGATTAAAATAGGGAGGAAATTGGCAATCCCCCAATATTTGACCTTTCTCATATTTATTATTATTATCCTTATTATTCTTTTTTTCATTTTGTAAAGGTACTTAAAGAAAATATAGATATAAAATAAAAAAATTCAAAGAACAAAAGAAAAATGCTACTTGAGTTTCACCAAACAAATAAAAGGAGTAAAGATAAGAAAAATGAAAGGAAAGAAAAAAAAAAGCTACTGGAGTCAAGTACATAAAAGAAAAGAAAAAAAATGAAGAAAGAGTAAGGATGAGGGAAAAAAAACAAATGAAAGGAAAAGAGGAAGGAGTAAAGATGAGAAAAATGAAAGGAATGAAAAAAAATGTTATTGGCATCATGTACATGAAAGAAAAGAAAAAAATAAAGAAAAAGACGAATAATTAATGAGTAAGGTTGAGGAAAAAACAAATAAAAAGGTAAAGGCAAAGGAGTAAGGATTGAGAAAAAAAAATGAAAGAAAAAGATAAAGAAAAATGAAAAAAAAATGAAAAACGAAAGAAGAAGATGAGGTGGTGTGGCTTTTCATTTTAAAATTTGATCTTGATGGCATTATCATAATTTATATATGATGACATGTCTTGTAATTTATTTAATCATAATTTATATATAATGATATGTCTTGTAATTTATTTAATTAAATGTCTAATTTAGGAAAATTATCAATTTATTTAGGTCCATTAAATCATTTTAACGCTTTATTTTTTTAATTTATTTTTAATATCTAGTCATACATGAACTATTTTTTTCATTTTCTAATGACTAGTCACACGTCAAACTTTTTTTTTAGCCCCACGATGCCGTCACTTTTTTTTTTCCAAGAGTATTATGTTAAAGTAAGGGTACATTCATACTTTTATGAGTCAATGGTGGTCAATAGTTAAAGATAACGAGTTTTGGGGATAACTTAATATTTTCAATAGCAAGAGGGATAATTTGAAGATTGTCACTTTACGAGAGGGGTAGGCAGAAATTTTTCCTTATTTTAATCATACTATTTGGGGTCCTGACAATACATAAATAAAATAATAATATTAGATATTTCAATATTTAAATTTTAAATTGAATCCTAACTGATGTGGCATTCATCGTAATTTTATAAACTATAAAATCTATCATTCAATAAATAAGTGACGTATAGTATTTAAATTCAACTTAAGACTTGAATGTTGGAATCCTTAATATTATTGATAAATAAATCACAAAAATTTACAAAACTTAATGAAAAACAGAACAAGAGGATACAACATATAAGTTGTATCATCAGGCTGACATATTCTATAGTTAATTAGAAGTTTCAAGTTAACTCTATTCAGGTTAAATTTATCAAATTAAGTGCAGAAAAAAAATTAGAAAAGCGTAATACCCAGGATATTTTGTTAAAATAGAATAGAAACTGGATATCATATATTCAACAACATAAATTATCAAACTTAAAAATTATATCAATACTCTAGCTCTTCCTTAATTAAAACATATTTTGTGCCAGTTTGGTAATACTATAGTTTTTTAAAGTAATTGTTATTAGTTGTGCTGTAGAAATAATCAGTTATGAAGAGAATCAGTTAAATATTTAATAAAATTCATTTTCAAAAGTACTATGAATTTTAAAAATAGTTGCATGTATTTGATGAATTTTATTGTTAAATTGCTATAAGAATACAAATAACTAAAATGGATATAATATAAAATAAAATTTTTTTGCCATATGTATATATATAAAAAATATTTTTTACTGTGGATATAAAACAATCGATAGCTAAAATAAATATTTTTATATTTTAAGTTTTATTTTTTATTTTGTTATCTCAATATTATTAGTAGTAATAATATTAATATCTTTAGATTTCTTGATTTTGGTTCCTAATTGAATAAGCATAATTTTAAATTGTTATAATATCTGTAAGGATATATATAATTTTAATAAGTATAAAACTACTTCTCAAAATTAGAATTTGAAAAGTTACTCATTCTCAACTTTTTAAAATCTACTGTGGAATGGATGATTTTGGCAAAAGTGAATTTTTAAAAAATTTACCAAATATAAAATTAGCTTTTAACTTTCAAAATTATTTTTGAGCCTTTCAAAAGTAATCCCGAATGAATTCTTAGTAATCCTAATATAATTAGTTCAATCTTTCAGTATCTTACAATAGTTTAAAGAATAATTTTAAATTTTGATTTGGAGAATTAGTTTTATCTTGAATAAAATATAAAATATCACTGTAGGATGCATTTAGTACATTGTATTGTTTTGCAGTGTATTGCATTATTTAATGTAGAGTATGTTGCATTAGACTATAGTATTGTATTATATTAATTCATTACAATGTTTTGTGTTATATTCTATTGTATTATGGATAATAATTTTTTTATAATTATTTATAAAAATTAATATAGGTTAGATTTATTAATATTTTAAAATTTAATGTTGTTAATTTATTAAACCTAATAATATTAATATTTTAAATTTTATTATTTAAATTTTATATAAAAATAATTCAAATGCATTAATTTAATAAATAATTATAAATAAATTAAATAACTTTAACTAATTAAAAAAAGGTCAAAACTATGTTGCCCCGTTGTACCAAACACTCAATTTTGACATTTTCTTTAGTAGCCCTATTGTTTTCTATAAATAATAAAAATTATAAGTTTAAAAATCTTACACAATAAGTCCCAATTAAAATATAATAATTTTAAAATTCTAAAAAATTTATTTAACATTTTCTTCAACAGCCACTGCTATTTTCTATAAATAATAAAAATTATAAGTTTCAATAATTTATATAATAAACCCCAATTAAAATATAATAATTTTAAAATTCTTTAAAAAATTTATTATCTCTATCTCCTTCTCAATCAATCTGTCATTCTTTAAATCATAATCTATTCATTCTCAAATGTATAAATCTTCTAAAATACTAAAAAAATAAAGAGATTTTTAATCACATAAATTACATTAATTTCTTAAACACAAAACCTCATAAAAATAATTCTTACATTCTCTTAATAATATCTATTGTTTTTATATTTTCTTCTTTACTAATGTAATAAGAAATAAGCTACATCTTACTTTCTATAATAAGATATAAACAATTAAAACCTGCTCAATGCGGTTAAAGATGGTGGGATAGACTTATTTTACAAAAATTTAATCCTAATATAGTGTTTGGCATAAATAAGTAAACTAAGAATAACACAGCTTGAACATACCAAATTATCGTGTGATAATGATATTTTAGATAAATTTTTAACACTAAAATTTTTATCTTATGTTAACAACATGAGATAAAAAAAATTACATTAGAAGCCTTAAAAGTTAGTTAATATTAATTTTTAAAAAAAAGATAATTCTCCCATAATCCATTAATTTAAGTTTTTATTCATTCTTTGCAATTTTAAATTTAAGTTTCAATCTTTACTGCTTTAAATTTAAGTTTCAATCTTTACTACTTTAAATTTAAGTAATTTAATAAATATTATACAATTTATTTGTTTTCACATTAAGTAGATAATTGAGATTATATTTATCTAAATATTATCTCATCTCCATATACGTGATATGGTTTAAGTAATTTTACATAATTTCAAATTTGCACATAGAAATCTATTATTTTGAAAATAGCATTTATAAACTCTATAATGAAACTTAAATTACCGTTCAAGTACTTATTTAATATTTATTTATTTTCTATTTTAATATTTTCAAAACTTATATAAAACTTTGTTCAATCATGTATTAAACTAAACACAAGATAACGATATTGTAATCCAATTGGTGTTTTAAGTAAATTGATGTGGAGAGTATTTAGCAAGTTAAAATAATCCATCCATATTTTTTATACTTAATTATGTTCATTTACTAAATTACCCTTGATCTATATAAGGATAATAAAATAATTTAGTGGACTTATGTGTAAAACTTTTGAAGACTAAACTTTCCTTATAATTTTTTAAAAAAATGAGGGGCTGCAATATTAATAACCAAGTAATTAAATTCTTGCAGTTAGAATCTAATGGTTGTGTCACAAAAGATAAAAAAATAGGATACCAAATCATTATTGCACAGCAGATGGACCTTTAAAAAAGAATTGCTTTTAAAAAGAATTTAGCGTTTGTTTGGCATGATGTATTGGATAGCATTATTAGCGAGCCTTGCATTAACTAAGGAGAATCCTGTGTTTGGCAATATAAAGAAAGCGATTGTGCATCATTAGTTAAAAACTTCATGCGGATTTTCCTGCATAAAAGAAGCTCGCGACCTTTTCAGTTTTCAGTTTTCAGTTTTCAGTTTTTGGTTTTACGCAGGTATACATTAAATTCTTTTTAAAAGCAATTCTTTTTTTAGGGTCCAACTGTTATACAACCGTTATTTTTAAGAGAATATTGCTCATGATATTTACAATTATATAATTATTGAGACCAGTTTTTATCAAATATTATATACCACCGCCTAGATTTTAACCCAAATTTTAATTCTTTTAAATATTCGAAAGACGTCAACTCGACTTCTGGGAGAAAGACTGCCTTCACTTAAGGTTTGAGAAAGAAGATTTAAATTAAACTCCTACAATGCTCTATGGGGGCTCGAACCACTTCTCTCACACTTGTGAGAGAGTGATTCTAGTCACTGAGCCAAGCCCTAGGGGTTCTATGCAACCGTTAATTGGTATCCTATTTTTCTGTCTTTTTGTGATACAATCATTGGATTCTAACTGCAATGATTTAATTACTTGGTTATTAACATTGCAGTTCCTCATTTTTTCTAAAAATTATAAGGAAAATTTAGTCTTCAAAATTTGTCCACATGAGTCCACTAAATTATTTTATTGTCCATATATGGATCAAGGGTAATTTAGTAAATGAACATAATTAAGTATTAAAAATATGGATGAATTATTTTAACTTGCTAAATACTCTCCACATCAATTTACTTAAAACATCAATTGAATTACAATATTGTTATCTTGTATTTAGTTTAATACAGAATTGGACAAAGTTTTATATAAGTTTGGACAATATTAAAATGGAAAATAAATAAATATTAAATAAGTACTTGAACGGTAATTTAAATATTAAGTAAGTACTTGAACAGTAATTTAAGTTTCATTATAGAGTTTACAAATGCTATTTTCAAAATAATATATTTCTACATGCAAATTTAAAATTATGTAAAATTACTTAAACCTTATCACATATATGGAGCTGAGATAATATTTAGAAAAATATAATCTCAATTATTTACTTAATGTGAAAACAAATAAATTGTATAATATTTATTATATTACTTAAATTTAAAGCTGTAAAGATTGAAACTTAAATTTAAAATTGTAAAGAATGAATAATAACTTAAATTAATAGATTATGGGAGAATTATCTTTAAAAAAAATTAAGATTAATTAACTTTTAAGACTTCTAACGTAATCTTTTTATCTCATGTTGTTAACATAAGATAAAAATTTCAGTGTAAAAAATTTATCTAAAATATCATTATCACATGATAATTTAATAGGTCCAAGCCGTGTTATTCTTATGCCAAATGCTATATTAAGATTAAATTTTTGTAAAATAAGTCTATCCCACTATCTTTAACCGTATTGAGCAAGTTCTAATTTTTTAATCTTATTATAAAAAATAAGATGCAGCTCCTTTCTTATTACATTGGTAAAGAAGAAAATATAAAAACAATAGATATCTTTTAAGAGAATGCAAGAATTATTTTTATGAGCTTTGTGTTTAAGAAATTAATTAATTTATGTGATTAAAAATCTTTTTATTTTTTTTATATTTTAGAAGAATCACAAGTTTGAGAATGAACAGATTAAGATTTCAAGAATGACAGATTGATTGGGAAGGAGGTAGAGATAATAAATTTTTTAAAAGAATTTTAAAATTATTATATTTTAATTGGGGCTTATTATATAAATTATTGAAATGATAATTTTTATTATTTATAGAAAATAGCAGCGGCTATTGAAGAAAATGTCAAATAAATTTTTTAGAATTTTAAAATCATTATATTTTAATTGGGACTTATTGTGTAATATTATTGTGTAATATTTTTAAACTTATAGTTTTTATTATTTATAAAAAACAATAGGGCTGCTAAAGAAAATATCAAAACTGAGTGTTTGGTACAACGGGGGCAACATAGTTTTGTCCCTTTTTTAATTAGTTAAAGTTATTTAATTTATTTATAATTATTTATTAAATTAATGTATTTGAATTATTTTTATATAAAATTTAAATAATAAAATTTAAAATACTAATATTATTAAATTTAATAAATTAACAATATTAAATTTTAAAATATTAATAAGTCTAACCCATATTACTTTTATAAAATAATTAGAAAAAATATTATATATAATGTAGTAGAATATAACACAAAATATTAGGGGTGTACAGAATCCAATCCGATCCGTAAAAATCCTATCCGTAAAAGTCCAATCCGTGGATCCGTGGATTGGATCGGATTGAAAATTTAAAAATCCGCAATCGATGGATTGGATATGGATTTATTATGTAAATCCATAAGAATCCGTAAATCCGCAAAAAAAAAATATTTATTTAATTAATTAAAAAATATTATAAATGTGTCATTACATAGTTACATAATCACCGTAACATATCTTACCCATTAGCCCACTACCCAATAATAATATAAAATAAAACATAATTATATAATCAAATATATAAATATAAAGTCATCAAATAAAATAATTGAATAATCAAAAGCCAAAGCAACATAATTAAATAATCAAAAGCTAAAAGCAAAATAATTAAAAAATCAAAAGCTAAAGCAAAATAACATGTGCAAGTCACCCGCAAGTCACCAACAATCTGAAGGACATCGGTAAGTCAACAACAAAAATAACATATGCCAAGTCAGTGAGTCACCAAGCAAAACAACATTGGCAACCAAAAAAACCCTAGCTTCCCTTCCGTCACATGCACTAGCAGCACCTAATATCGGCTCCAAAATAACACTGGCTAACAAAATAACGTTGCTCCATAGAGTCACGGACACTCGTGGCTGTCTTGGGTTTTCTTGTGTTTGTGCAAAAACTTCACCAATTAAGGTAATTAAACTTTGTTGTATTTTTTTTTTCTTCCAATACTTATCACTTAATTTGTTCATGTTATTTTTCATTAATTTTAGTAATTTTTTCTGTCATTGAACCAGAATTGTGTGTTTGTGGAAAGACCTTACTAATTGAGGTGATTAAACTTGAATTATTATTTTCTTTCAAGCTTAATTTGCTCCTGTTATTTTCCATAATTAATTTCAATGATTTTTCATATTTGTGGTGTAGATGAGTTCTCAACTTGATAAAGGAAAACGTATAGCTGCAGATCAAGTTCCTCCAGCTCCCAAATCTTCTAGTAATGTTGAAGGTACGCCTAATAAATCAACTACTTCAGAAGCTTGGGAGCATTTTATACAATTAAGTTTTGATCCAAGGAATCCTAGATCAAAATGTCGATATTGTGGAAAAGAATATAAATGTGGGTTTAATAGAGGAACATCTAATCTATTGAATCACATAAAGGAGAGATGTTTAAAATATCCTGGCCGAATCCGAGTGGACAAAAAATAGAAAACTTTGTCTTACCAACCAGTGAAAAATGGAGAGCCATGTAACCTTGTGTCAACGACCAATAGTGTTGAGGGTTGTAGAGAAGCAATTGCTAGGTTTGTTATAAATGATGAGATGCCATTTAGAGTTGTAGAGAGTGAAGGGTTTAGGGAAATGTTGGAAGTTTTTGAAAATAGATTTAAAGTGTCATCTCGCGTTACTGTTGCTCGTGATAATTTGCAACTTTACAAAAAAAACAAAAAAGAGTTGACTGATTTTTTTGTGAGTAGTCGTCAAAGAGTTTCCCTCACTACAGACTCATGGACTTCAGCTCAAAATCTTTGCTATATGTGTCTTACAGCTCATTTTATTGATGATAACTGGTGATTGCAAAAGAAAATATTGAATTTTTGTCAAGTTACTGACCACAAAGGTGAAACAATTGGTAGGCAAATTGAGACATATCTATTAAATTGGGGCATTGAGAGAGTTTTTACTATAATAGTTGATAATGCTTCTTCTAATGATGTTGATGTTTCATATTTATCAAAAGTTGTGAACAATTGGAATGGTGCAATCGTGGGGGGTCAAAATATGCATTTGAGGTGTAATGCACATATATTAAATCTTATCATTGCGAAGGGGTTAAAAGAATATCATGAGTCAATTGCTTAAATTCGCAATGTTGTAAGATTTGTTAGATCATCACCTTCTAGGACACAAAAGTTTAAGGCATATGCTGAGCGAGAGAAAATTTCTTCAAATAAGTTGTTATGTCTAGATATTGTAACTAGATGGAATTCCACTTATTTCATGTTAAAGGCTGCAGAAAAATATCAAAAAGTATTTGATCGATTAGAGCTTCATGATGCACAATACATTCGTGAGTTTTGTTTGAGTGAACCGAAAGCGTGTCCTTCTTTAATTGATTGGGAATATGCTCGTTACTTAAATTTTTTAAGGTTTTTTATGATGCCACTTTGACACTTTCCGGTTCTTTGTATGTGACATCAAATACTTTTTTACGCCAATTATGTTTGATTTATACACAATTGCAAGCTTGGAGGGAGAGTAAGGATTTATTTTTAAAGATAATGGCTGAAAATATGAAAAAGAAGTATGATAAGTACTGGGGAAATTATGAATCAGTCAACCCTTATTTGTTTGTTTCTATATTACTTGATCCTCGACATAAGGAGCACTGGTGGTCGTGTTCTTGATCCACATTGGTGCTCACTATCTACAAGGACGGTGGACGCACTGATTTGCACACAAAATTAGTTACGCTCAACTCCGATAAACCTTAGTGAAGCAATAGATGAGATTGAACATATTGAGATAGGTAATTTTAATTGTGTATGTTGATTATTATTTGACTTTATTCTGGTATTCTATTTTTTAAAATTGACATTTTTCTTTTGTCTTACACGTGCAAAGATTTTGGGAGATGATAAGAATATATTTGATGAAGCTTGACAAATTTGATGGGATAGTAAGGGTAAATATTTATTATACTTTTTATTAAATAAAAGTGTTTTATTTGTTATTTATTTGAATTATATGTATTTTGTTCAGGTTAAAGTACGAAATACAAATTGGTAGCAGACATTTTTCTTTTCAGAGTATCATAATTTGCAACTTCAAATGCATTATAGTAACTTTATTTTAACAATTAATTTTGATGTGTTATATTTTGAAATTTTGAATGTATTATTCTAGTGTGTTGTATTTTTAAATTTTTATGTATTATTTTAGCTTTATTTAAATAACTAATTTATTTAAATCTTATTTAATTTTGAATTTGATTGTTAGTAAAGTTATTTTTATATTCGATTTTTTTCTATTTTATTAGTTCGTGGATCGGACAAAATAAAAAATTTTTAATCCGTAAACCAATCCGTAAAACGATGGATCGGATATAGATTGGGTTAAATCCGCATCCGATCCGTAGACGTATGGATTGGATTTGAATTAAATTTAACCAATCCTTGGATTGGATTGGATTGAAAATCTATAATCCGCAGAATCGTGGATCGGATATGGATTGATGTCCGATCCGTAAAATCCGACCCGTGTACACCCCTACAAAATATTGTACAAAATTAATATAATACAATACTATAGTCTAATGCAATATACACTGCATTAAATAATGCAATACACTGCAAAGCAATACAATGTACTAAATGCATCCTACAATGGTATTTTATTTAAGATAAAATTAATTCTCAAAATCAAATTTTAAAAATTATTCTTTAAACAATTGTAAGATACTGAAAGATTGAACTAATTATATTAGGATTACTAAGAGTTCATTCGGGATTACTTTTGAAATATTCAAAAATGATTTTGAGAGTTAAAAGCTAATTTTATGTTTTGTAAATTTTTTAAAAATTGACTTTTGCCAAAATCATCCATCCCATAGTAGATTTTAAAAAGCAGGGAATGTGTAATTTTTTAAATTTTAATTTTGAAAATCAGTTTTATACTTATTAAAATTCTATATATATCCTTAAAAATATTATAAATATTTAAAATTATGCTTATTCAATTAGGAACCAAAATCAAGAAATTTAAAGATATTAATGTTATTATTACCAATAATATTGAGATAACAAAATAAAAAATAAAAATATTTATTTTAGCTATCAATTATTATATATCTACAATAAAAAAATATTATATATATATGCACATACATATGGCAAATAAACTTTATTTTATATTATATCTATTTTAGTTATTTGTATTCTTATAACAATTTAACAATAAGATTCATCAAATATATGCAACTATTTTTAAAACTCATAGTACTTTTGAAAATGAATGTTATTAACTATTTAACTTATTCTCTTCATACCTGATTATTTATACAGCACAACTAATAATAATTACTTTAAAAAACTATAATATTACCAAACTGGCTCGAAATATGTTTTCTTCGGGCTTGTTTGGTTGTTGTATTGCAACCCCCCGTTGCATTAAATTTATACAAACACATGTTTGACAAACAAAAAATTACGGTAGCACCATTAATGGCTCAAGCTATTGTGGCAACTGTTGTTTTTTTTTTTTTCCCCTCCCTTTCGCTTTTGCATCTGCTGCTTGACTTTTGCTTTAGCTTTTTGACTTTTGCTTCATAATAATAATAATGAATAAATATAACTTTTAATTTAATATAATATAATATTTTTTTATTTTTTATTTTTACATTATAATTTATTATAACTAATAATAAATAGTTAAATTTGAATAATATTAATTTAAAATTAATAATAATATAAAATATTAGTATAATATAATATAATATTTAATTTAAATTAATCACAACAAAATTATTATAGTACAGTGTAGTACCAAATATTATACAGTATTATTATAATACAGTGCTAATGCAATACAATATAATATAATACATCAGCATTAAAATAATACGTTACAATATAATACAATACAATATACCAAACGCACCCTTAAGGAAGAGCTAAAATATTAATATAATTTTTAAGTTTGATAATTTATGTTTTTAAAAATTTCTTATCCAGTTTCTATTCTATTTTAACAAAATATCATGGGCAGCGTACTTTTCTAATTTTTTTTTTCCGTACTTCATTTGATAAATTTAACCTGAATAGAGTTAACTTGAAACTTCCAATTAACTATAGAATATGTAAGCCTGATGATACAACATATATGTCGTCTCCTCTTGTTCTGTTTTTCATTAATTTTTGTAAATTTTTGTGATTCATTTATCAATAATATTAAGGATTCCAACATTCGAGTCTTAAATTAAATTTAAATATTATGCGTCACTTATCTATTGAATGATAGATTTTATAGTTTATAAAATTACGATAAATACCACACCAGTTAAGATTCAATTTAAAATTTAAATATTAAAATATCTAACATTTTTATTTTATTTATGTGTTGTCAGTAACCCAAAATAGTATGATTAAAATAAAAAGTCGGTTAGAACTTGCTATCAATTAATTCTAAAAAAATTTAGAAAACAAAACAAAACTTAGCGATCACTATTTCACAGATGAGCTCATCAGTAAAATAGTACGGTGCTGCTTTCTATCGACCATAGGACTTGCACGAGCACCTTCCTGTCTGCTTTACAGGATGAAAGCTGCATAACTCGTACAGTTGTTGAATTTGGCCCACATTATTGATGTGCGATAGATTAAATTCGATTATATAAGATGAAATTAGATGCTAAAAATAATTTGTTATTAAAATATTAAAAACAAAATCAATTAGTTAACCACGTATATTTATTTAACCATACATCATTAATTTGAAAAAAAAAAGAAGAAGATTTTGTGCCCTTTTTAATCTTTTTCCTTGACTCATGCAATACTTAGGATTAGATTTTGGCCTTAACAAAATTATCCCTAGCTCTCCTTGAACAAGTTTTCACACTATTCATTGAAATATACGGCGGGGCCGAAAAATTTATCTTAAGTCTACTTAATTATACACCAAATTGCAGTATTAGAATTATTTCTACCAAAATAAATCAATCACGTGATTTTATCCAACTACCAAATAGATCCTAAAGGTATGTATATATTTGTGCTTCAGCATAATACTGGAGGCACAACAACTGTATTTACATAATATGTACCCTTTTTTTAATGAATTATATTACAATGTACTATTATGCCTAGATCGAAGTTTAGAATTTCAGTTGTTTTAGGTCTATTTTATACTTGTCATTTTAATTGGAGCCAATTAGATATGTTTTAAGTTCTTCATTTTCAGTTCGATTGTGATTCTATTTTTTGGCATAAATTTACTTTTGAAAGCGTATTGTTCTATTATAAATATGGAAATCTTATTATTATTATTTCAATGAATTATTAAATTCATAAAATCCTTCCTTGTATTACTATAACAGGAGTTTTATCTTCCATCTTCGTTTTAGACTATAGCATCATTTAGTTCTCATTGTGTCTGGAATTATTGCACCTCTCTCCCCAAAGTTTAATTAACTAATTTTATTTTTCCTTCTACCATCTAACTACATCAGCACCTTAAACCCAAACATGTAGTTTAAAATTGTGTGTACTAAAGGTTAAAATATTTTTATTTCAATGATATTTACATTAATACCAAATTTGTTTTGTTTCATTAAGTAATGCCTATGTCATCCAAAAACTTATCTAAATCCTATATAATGTCATATTCATTATGTAAGGACTACAAAATAAACTGAAAAATCATTCAAAATCATCATTTGCTTATTAAATACCACAACTCTCATATATAACTTGTTTGAAATACACCTTGGATAAGTTTAAAAAATATATATTGCAACTTTTTTTGTTCTATTTTGTTTTATTTTTGAATACTTCTTTGAAATTTGATACAGCTGTACATGATAAAATACGAAATTTACAACAAAAAAAAAATGTAAATGCATTTACATTATAATCAAGAAAATTTACTATTATCAGTGCAAAATTTTACTCGTACTGATATTAAAAAAGAAAGAAAATCTATTACTACTCGCAAACGTTTTAATCCGCAAAAATAGTAGTGCCATCAACAAATCACTAGGTCAAAGTCCCTAGTACTTACTTTCTGGGTAATTATAACAAACCAAAATAAATCGGTTTTAAACCGAACCGGTTCGGCTAGGGTAAGATGCCTAATAACACCCCAAGAGGGAAGTCACTTTCCGGACAAACCATAAATATCTGCGGACACAAGAGCAATCTCAACCATACAAACCCTCAAGTTGGCTAAGGGCCTCTCCTTTTAATAGATTGTAAAATATTAAAATATTTTTAAATATTTAAAATTATTTTTAAAATGTATATGTTATTATATGTTTTAATATTATACTTTTATTTATTATAAAATATTAAATTTAATTTTTTAATAAAAAATATTGTCGTTAAAAGAAAATTTTAGTGTCCCCTTTTAAAAAATTAAGAATCTTCATGATTAATTTTTTAAATTTTAAAAGCATAGATATCTTTATTCTTAAAATTTATTAGATATTTACAAACATGTAATATTTTCATGGAGATCAGACCGTGGGAGGGATGGCTCCCATTTTCAAGTCCATCATCTATTAGCTCTCAAAACTTCATTTATTTATATTACGTGCTTAATAGTTTGGATAGCTTACATTTAGATCAACAACAATTGTATGAGATTAATCTTAATTTGTTGTTGCCAACGAATTATATATTTATATAGAATACAATTCATAACAAACCATATATATGGAATATGACACATTGTACGATACAGTGACAAACCATATATATGGAATATGACACATTGTATGATACAGTGATAAATTTATACATAGAATGTGAAATCAGATGATGCAAATATACGAACTTTAATTAGAAAACAAAACGATGTAGTTACCAAAACAAATAGTAATTGTTCTAAAGAATACAACTACAGATTTGGTAACATATTTGGTCTGAATAAGAAATAGGAGCAAATCGAATTAAATTTAGAATCAGTCAAGGGGATTATATCTAGTATAAGTAGCATGATTCTATTCATAGTTAATAATAATAAATTAGGAAAAAAAACTCAACAAACTTTTTTTTTTATTAGCTGTTGACATATTTTTTTTAAGTTTATGTATTTTTTTTAAGTCTACACCTTTATTCAAATTTAAGACTCAAGTCCATATTTAATAATAATAAATTAATAATAGTAAGAAAATGTAATATTAATTACTAAATTTGACTTTATAGTAGTAGAATTTTTTTTAATACTTAACAACAATAATAATAATTTTTTCTTAAAGGTTAACTTAATTATTAACTTGGGATTACATAAAGTCATGAATCATAGTTCACAATAATATTAATACATATTTATAAAATTATGATATTTGTAATTTTATTTATTAAAATCATGATATCAATTATTTATTTAATAAATTATAAATATAAATCAATTATAATATTTTTTTGAAACTAAAAATTAAATAAATTTAAAAAATTTAATTTTAAATTATTTATAAAATCATAAAATTTTAAATTTACTTTTATTAAAAAATAAAATATATTTATTACAGACTTTTTTATCGTACTATACTTAATCCATCTCTAATCATACTGTATGTTTCGCCTAAAATTTTAAGCGTGACCTGATCTTCGTGCGTGTCATATCGTGTAACACATATCCTATGAAAACATAATCGCGTCGTGGCGCGCTTTATATACATGTATGTGGTGCCATGTGCTGTTAGGCCCAATGGCAATATCTAGAGATTCCCAATAACACGCTTAGAGGGAGGCGAGTCACTTTCTTGACAAGACCTTTTTATGACATTGATTAGGGTCTAGCTGTAATACAGAGGCGGTACCTCGTACAGCTACTTTTAATTTTTTTTTAATGGGTTTTATAACCGGCCACCGGTTACTCATTGTCTCACTTGGTTACTTTGAAAAATATTAAAGGTAAATATCATTCAAGTGCCCTAGTTTAAAACAATAGCAAAATAATCAATTCAAATATTAAAAATATCAAATACCCCCTCAATTTTACATGAAAATATATTTAAAAATGAGACTTTTTTTCTCAAAATAGGTGACTTCTTGCTAATGAGAATATTACATTATATAAGTAAATAATTATAATTATAAATTATTAAATATTTTTTATTGCATGCATTATAAATTGAATGATATTTTGCATAAAAACTTATCATATTATTTTATTAATCTTTTATTGGAAAAATATAATATGAACATCTAGACCCATATTAATTAGATTTATTTTCAAATATTTAGAAGAAATCAATCCATAATGCATATAGAGTATTCAAGCCTCTGCTTGCTAATATGAGAATAGTTTTGGTTCAACTATTAGATAATTATCAAACAATTATCTTGTCAATTGGACCAAACATTATAATTAATGATAAAATATTATTTTTTATTATTATTGATTTAATACTAGTGGCTAATATTATTATATGATATGTATAGACAAATATATGGTGTCTCAATCTCTTACGCAAACTAATTCACACAAACTTATGTGAAATTAATTCATTCTTTTACACTGTATTATTTTTATGGTTACATTTATTCACTACTATCAAGTTACCACATTTTTACTACATACCTATAATGAACAATTCTATATATTATGTAATATTAATTTTTAATCTATTGCTTTTAGCAGGATTGTAATTAATGATTTATAATATTAAACTTATTATTTATCTTGTTAGTAACCACTGATTGAAAAGAACTCAACTATGATACTTATTATCAATATTAGAAGTTTATTATTAGAATGTGTTTATATTCTATAATCTACATATATATCTTTTTGGACAATTATGCCCCATGACTATAGTGACATAAATTCACAATGTAATTACCAATGTGACATAGATGCTATTATATTTTTATTAGTTAATATAGTAACAACTTAATTTCCTCCTCACATGAGATTCAAACCCTTAACAGGTGCCATCCACAAGCATAATTACAATTTTAATACAACTAAATAATCTTGTATTTATTATATTTACCATTATAAAATTTAAACATGACATAATTACAACTTTTTAGATAATAAAATCAACAGTCACTGAAATATACCAATTAAAAATAAGTAGCATTTATAATACAAATTATACAAATAAATATCATTATATTAAATTAATTTACTAAGATAAGCAAAATTAAAATGACATGAAAAAATTTTTGGCGGGCAAACTGCCGCTAAATGAAATATTGAACAAAATTTATTTTTTTAATCTATAAAATTAAAGATTTTAAATTTTTTATTAAAAGTATAAATACTTCACATTTTACTTTATGAGAAACCCTAGCCGCTCTAACCAAAAATCTTCAATTTCTTCTCATTCTTTCCCTCCTCTCCACCCTCGCTACCGTATGTCTTTTTAAAAAAAAAAAAAAAAATCAGTGCTTATCGATCTCTAATCTTTACTCTTCATTGATTTTTCATGTCTCCACTCTTCAATTTCTATTTCAATATCCATGATCTGGTGGTTTTTTTTTTTGAAAAAAATATTTAACCTCTTGTGTCACTTTGCATAAAAAGTTTGATGGGGATTTCGGTGACCTTCAGGAAAAAGATGTGATTTTGGCCTTGATGAGGTTTGTTAAGTTATTTTCTTAGTGATTTAATTGTTTGGGACCATGTGTTTAATAATATGATTTTTTTTAATTTTTTGAATGGTGGTTATTGATTATGGTTTGAAGCTGCTGAGGGCATATGTGCAATGCAAGAAATTTTTTGTAAGTGTTCTTCTTGGTGACATGGGAGCCTAAGATTTGAAGACTGTAAGGTTTCTCTATTTTCAGGCTTTGCCATTTTAATATTTAATTTGGACTGTTTTGGATGGTCTATATTTTTAGTATGATCTGTATTGCTTTGTTTTGTTTATAAAATCTCATATGAAAAAGAATTGGGATTTAACTGGTGTCGTCGTTAGTATTATGTTTGTGATAAAAGTTGCCGCTAGTGCGTGGGTACTTACGGTGACGGATAATTTATAAGTGATGTTAAATTAATTTGGCACATTAGCTCTTCAATTTCTATTTCAATCTCCACTCCCCAGTGCTTGAACTGGTAGCATTTTTTCCCTCAAATTTTATATAATCTCTTGTGTCATTGTTTATGCATTGAGATATGGTTTTGATTATTTGGATTAGTTGTGATGATCTTGTTTTTTGGCGCCTTAATATTTCTTAAATTTATTATGCATTAATATTTCGTTTGCTTTGTGGTATGATTGTTGTGTGTTTAACTCCTCAGTTCAGCCACTTGCTGCAACCTCTCCAATTTTTTATTCCTTTTCCTTTTGTTTCTTTGGTTTCTATCTTTAATTTTTTGTTTGGAGCATTTTGATCTGCTTGTTACAGTTTTCTTTAATCACAGGAGTAAATAAAAATATGACATGAAACAATAATTCATAGTAGGAATGGAAATGGTAGAAAATTAGATATTGAACTCGTTATTTTAATTTGTTTATTTTTGTGGTTTTACTCTATCTTAAGAATAATAGTAAAGGATGCTCCTCTAATCTTTACCTAATTCTGTTTCTGTAAAGGTTCAATTATATTTCAGTAATAATATTAATGGGAACTTCTGTTAGTGTTTCGGCATGTGTAAAGAACATTCGATTTAATTAAATATTTTTGCCTATGTAATTGATTAGCTTTTTATTTTAGTTACAGGGGATATTTTAATGATCTGAAACTTGAATAGTCTTTAATGTTTTAGTTGAATTATACTTATTTGATTATTATATTTAATTTTATCTTTTAATTGTTTGTTGGATTTTTCTACTTGTTACAATTCCTAGGATTATAGTTGTAACATGTAATATGATTGAGTTGTTGTTTTAAAATAAAGAAACATTTACCTGTTATTTCATTTTTTTTTTTTTGTGGTTTATATCCCCATTGTCTATTTGCTTAAATGTCAATTTCACACTTGATATGATAATTTAAATGCCATATTATTTCATTTTATATTACTTATTACTGGTTAAAATGAATTAGTGGGTCAATGGAATTTGGGAAAATAAGATAGGCTTATATGAGATAGACATAATATGTTAAATAATCTTATAGGATAAGCTGATTTTTTTTTTTTTTGTTGTTCAAGATAAAATGTTTATATTGTATGTGTGATTAATTTTCTTAATTACTAATTAATCATTGATTGAATCAAGTCAGTTAAGCTGTTAGGGGAAATATTTTATATCTTCTTCTAGATCTAAGTACTTTTGAGTTCATCTTTCTTTTAATTGAAGGCATTCATTATATTGCATAATTGAGTTTTTTGGTGAACTATTTCTTGGGTATTCAGTTACTTTGCGTTCATATTTGTATTTTTTCTCCCTTTGGGAATAACAGATACTTGGTTCTGAGAAGCACTTTGTAAATTCTTCTTCAAAAGAATTTTTTTTATTTAGTTTGAGTTTTAATTTATGAAAATAAAATTTGCTTTGTTAGAGTTAATTAGACTTTCACTTAGCCAATAATTATGTAATTTTTTTCAATTTTAGACATGATTGGGAAGGATTATGCTTTTATCATGGTAATTCTTTGTTGTGAAAGCTCCCAATAGCTCTAGTACTCCTATATATTATTAGTTTCAATTATTAAAGTAACCCTATCAGGAGGGGTGGTAGATTAATTTGTGAGATTTCTAATAGATCTCTCAGTGAGACTCATTTGGGAGATTTTTATATGTTGAACTTAACTGTAATTCTGTATTATTTATAACTTTATAAAATCTTGTTTATGAAGGCTTGGCTGTTTATTTATTTTTTTTTTTATCTCTGATGATGTGTTGTTAAAAAAAAGATTTTCAAGTTTTTTTTTTCAAATATGTGGAATAAGCATGACCATGGATCTTGGGGCTTGTCTTGTAAGTGGCTTGATTGGCCAGCATTAGTAATTTAGCATCCATTTCTTTCCAACAAGGTGCTTTTAATTTCAATTACTCTATACTGACCATGGTAATCATTAAGGCCAAGCATAAACCTACAACTCACTAGAAATTGATCTAAAATTAGGAATACTGTAGAATTCAGATGACACTGGTTATAACTTATGATATTGCAAAGCTGAGGTTTAATTTTAATGTGTGTTTGCATAAATATGCGAGAATTTTATGGCTCTAACACTTCTTTCTTGAAATGTTACGGCGTTGTTGCAAATGTCTTTCACAGTTTTGTCAATTTTGCTTCATTAACAAGAGTAAGAATTGGATTCTTTCATTTGATTCTTTTGGGATTGATGTTCAGTTATTCTATTTATTGATAAGCTTCTTTTATTTTCACCATGAAAATATTATAGATAAACAATTTCATTAGTTGAGCTTTTAGGACAGTGCAGATCCAATGAAGTTTAAATACAGACTAGGTTATTGTTTGTGAATTATAATTATGAGAGAATTTGAGATTAAATAAGCTTTCAGTTTTGTCAACTATGAACTCAATTAATGTTTCCATTTGTTCAACTATGTTTTTTTTGGGTTAAACATAAAAATGACATGAAATGGTTAGAGAATTTTTTTTGATTTTCTTGGCCATTAGTGCTAATTACAATGTTAAAAGGTATGATATTTTGTTTTTGTATATTTCAACACTACCGGAATGATAGGCTTTCTCATTTTAGCTTTGAAATTATATTTGTGGATTTGTGACTTTCATTAAACGATGGATTGATTTGTTCAATATTCATTTGGATTGTGCTCTTTTGTAAATGTGTTGGTTTATATGGATTGAGAAATGGTGTTGTTTATTTGGATTAGCTGTGTGATGACTTTGTTTTTTGGTTCCTTAATATTTTTTATTTGTTAAACATGAATATTTTGTTTGGTTTCACAAATGATACTAAGGTTTTGAGTTAATCAAGGCAACTATTTACTATTTAGTCACTTTTTTCCTACCTATCCAATTTCTGATTCTTTTTCCTTTTACTCTTAGGTTTCTATATTTAATTTTCCATTTGGAAGATTTTGATTTACTTGCTACAATGTTGTTCATTTGCAGGAGAAAATGAAAATATGACGTGAAGCAATAATTTGTAGCAAGAATGTAAATGCAGAAAATTGGAGATGGAACTCTTGTTATTTTTAATTTCAGATCTTTTTTTGTTTTACTCTAATCTTAGGGATTTAGGATATTCTACTATTTCTTTATATTATTTTCTTATATAAAAATGCTCAACTATACTCCAGCAAATCTATCAGTGATCTAAATGAAAATTCATTTTAATTGAGTATTTTTACTGATGTGATTCATTTTTCTTTGGTTATAGCTGATATTTTTCTTGGTTTAAAACCTGAGTTTAATTTTTTTTCTATTTGAAATAAAATTTTATTTTTCAAATTAGAATTTTTTGGGAGAAAAATAAAAATAGGTCAATCTATATGATAGTAATTCATAAATAATAATAGTTGAAAATGTTGATTGTTATGTTAAATTTTGAATCAAATTTGTGAAATGATAATAAATTAATAATACACAGCATAGCTTTTAGAAATGACTCAAACTTGTGAAAATTTTTTGACTTCATTTGTAAATGGAAAGGTATGTACGTACTTTTTTGTTTTTTCAAAAGAATACGTAATTAAACAAGAATAATACAAATTATGAACCAGAAAAATATGTTAGCTAGTTATGATTATTTAAATGGTAAATGAGCGTAATTATAAACAAAGGTCAAAAGCTCCGGACATGACAAAATTTATGATCAAGCCTCCTAAAATCTCCAAAAGTAATGAATTACGATTTTAAATAGAAAAAATTAAAAGACATTTCAACACATTAAGTTTTGCAACTTATAAAAATTAATTGTGTAATCAAAATATGAATAATATCTTAGTAATCTAAAAGGAGTACAACATAGTGTACATCTTATATGCATTCTTATTATATTTAACTATAAATCTTAGGAGGCATGATAATAGCTGTAATTATATAAAAATAAAAATAAATAATAATTGTAGTACTCTTACAAATAAAATAATAATATTACTTATAATAACATGAATGTTTGATTGAAGTGATGAGAAATTAAAGAAACTATTTTGAAAAGAAAATATAGTGGTAAAAATTTTTAAAAAGTAAAGAGTTTTTTATTAAATTTATTTTAAAGACAAATAATTAGAATTAATTGAAATGGTAAAATGGGCTATCCAATAAGAAAAAGAAAAAATGGAGATATTTTAATAAAAATAAATTAAGTGAGCTTCGCAAATTAAAATATTTTTTAAAAGCATACTAGTTTGCAATCATCCTTACTTGTTATTTAAATATTTACCATTCAAGTTATGAAAAATTAAAGTAATTAGTTTGAACAGTAAAGAGAAATATGAAAATAAATGCATAAATTTATTTTAAATATAACTAAATATTATTAATTAAAATGATAATAAATATGTACAAAGATTAAAAGTTCAAGTATGCATACAATCAAATTCAAAAGATCTCGTGAAATAATGAGAAATAATAATTGTAGTAAGAGTAAAAAATAAATAATAATAGTGATAATAATACAAGTATTACATAATAACATTTATAATTAATAACATAAATTTTTGGTTGGAGTACTAAGAAACTAAGAAAACTAATTTGAAAAGAAAATGGAGTGGTAAAATTTAATTTCAATTTTAAAAAATCTTAATTCTTGATGCATTTTGGTATTAAGATAAATAAACATAATTAATTGAATGTAAAAATGGGAAAAATGTATATAAAGATTAGAAGTTAAGTATACATGCTCTGGCTACCTGAATCGAGCGTCCCGAACGTTATCAAATTATAAGAATTATGAAAATTACAATAAATATACAAGCAAATGAATAAACAGGCAAGGTTTAGCTTTTGAGTAGGACATATGTACAATCTTACAATCTTATTATATTTAATTATAAATCCCACAAGATATGATATTAATAATAATAACTGTAGTAATATCCAACAAGCACACAGAAAAAAAAAATAGAGATGTTCAAATAAAATAGATTAACTAAGCTTTAATCTTGTAAATTAAACTACTTTTGTAACTTTACTTTTATCATCATAGCTTTAGAAGCATAGCAATAGCAATCATTCTTACCTGTTATTTATTTACTTTATGAAAATCTAAAGCAATTAATTTGAAAAGTAAAGAGAAAGATGAAAATAAATGCATAGATTTATTTTAAGTATAATTAAATGCTATTAATTAAAATGATTATAATGAGAATAGATATGTATAAAAATTGAAAGCTCAAGTATACATACAATCAAACTCAAAAGATTGCATGAAGTAATGAAGATGAAAAAAAAAAAGTAGTTAGATTATGGACTCAAAATGTTGAAAATGATGAAGGGTTGTAATAAAAAATTCTTAGTATTATGTGGTAAATTGATATTTGTTAAAATACTAAGGGGTCAATCATAATTTGCCTTACTGGTATTATTGTTATTTTCAACAAGTAATTTATTATTAGTTAAAAAAGGACTTGAAATATGTACCGGTAGTGTTGGAATATAATAAAAATAATAGGAACATAAAACCATTATCAGAGTTTAACAAGAGTTGAGGAGCATAACCTAAAAGTTTGAAGAATTTAACAAGAATTTGATAAAGTTTAACAATAAGTTAAGATCTACAAAATGAACTTGATATATTTAAGCAAAATATTAGAAATCAATGAAAAGATTTAGAATATAGAACCAAAAAGTAGCGGGAACAAGAGTGGAAGAAGTTAACCTAACAATTGAAATAACATAACAAGAATTTGATAAATTCCAATGCGAAGTAGGGATCTAAAAAGTAAATTAGGCATATTTACCTAAAATTTGGAATTCAATAAAAAGAGTAGAAATATTGAACCAAAAAATGGTGGAAAAATAAGTTAGAACAATTTAATGATAACTAGATAATGTCTAACAGGATATAGAGATATAAAAAATAAACTCGAAAAATCAACCTAAAAATTTAGAATTTAATAAGAAGAGTAGAAATATAGAATGAATAACCGGTGGAAAAATGAATTCAAACAGCTTACCAAGAATTTGATAAATTTTAACGGAAAGTGGGGACCTAAAAATTGAACTTGAAATTTTCAAACAAAATGTTGAAATTCAATAAAAAGAGTAGGAATATTGAACCAAAAAGTGGTGGAAAAAAAATTTGATGAAGTTAACCTAAAATTCGGAAAGAGTTACCAAGAATATAATAAATCCAACAATAAGTAGGGATAAAAAAAATAAATTTGAAACATTCACGAGAAATATTGAAATTAAATGAAAAGAATAGAAATATAGAACAAAAAAATAGTGGAAACAAGAGTTGAGAAGCATAACCTAAAAGTTCAAAGAACTTAACAAGAATATGATAAAGTTTAACAATAAGTTGAGATCTAGGAAATGAACTTGAAATAATTAAGCAAAATATTAGAAATCAATAAAAAGAATTGGAATATAGAACCAAAAAGTCGTGAAAATAAGAGTAGAAGAAATTAACCCAAAAGTTAGAATAACTTAACAAGAATTTAATAAATTCCAACGCGAAGTAGGGATATAAAAAGTAAATTTGACATATTTACCCAAAGTTTGGAATTTAATAAAAAGAGAAGAAATATTGTAACAAAAAGTGGTGGAAAAATAAGTTGGAACAACTTAGCGATAACTAGATAAAGTCTAAAAAGATATAGAGATATAAAAAATAAACTTGAAATATCAACCTAGAATTTTGGAATTTAATAAGAAGAGTGGAAATATAGAACGAATAATCGGTGAAAAAATAAATTGAAGCAGCTTACCAAGAATTTGATAAATTTTAACAGAAAGTGGGGATCCAGAAATTCAAATTGAACTTGAAATTTCCAAACAAAATATTAGAATTCAATAAAAAGAGTAAGAATATAGAACCAAAAAATGGTGGAAAAAGAGTTGATGAAGTTAACCTAAAATTCGAAAAGAGTTACCAAGAATCTAACAAATCCAACAATAAGTAGGGATAAAAAAAATAAACTTGAAACATTCAAAAAAAAATATTGAAATTAAATGAAAAGAGTAGAAATATAGAACAAAAAAAATAGTGGAAACAAGAGTTGAGGAGCATAACCTAAAAGTTCGAATAACTTAATAAGAATATGATAAAGTTAACAATAAGTTGAGATCTACAAAACGAACTTGAAATATTTAAGCAAAATATTAGAAATCAATGAAAAGAATTAGAATATAGAACCAAAAAGTAGTGGGAACAAGAGTGGAAGAAATTAACCTAAAAATTGAAATAACATAACAAGAATTTGATAAATTCCAATGCGAAGTAGGGATCTAAAAAGTAAATTAGGCATATTTACCTAAAATGTAGAATTCAATAAAAAGAGTAGAAATATTGAACCAAAAAGTGGTGGAAAAATAAGTTGGAACAATTTAACGATAACTAAATAAAGTCTAACAGGATATAGAGATATAAAAAATAAACTCGAAATATCAACCTAAAAGTTTAGAATTTAATAAGAAGAGTAGAAATATAGAATGAATAACCGGTGGAAAAATGAATTGAAACAGCTTACGAAGAATTTGATAAATTTTTATCAAGAATTTGATAAATTTTAACGGAAAGTGGGGACCTAGAAATTGAACTTAAAATTTCCAAACAAAATATTGGAATTCAATAAAACGAGTAGGAATATAGAACCAAAAAGTGGTGGAAAAATAAATCTAAATAATTTACCAAAAACTAGATATAGTTTAACAAATTGTAAAAATATAAAAATAAACTTGAAATATCTACCCAAAAAGTTAGAAGTTGATGAAAACAATGGAAACATAGAACCAAAAGTCAGTGGGAAAATGAATAGAAATAACTTACCCAAATTTAGATAAATCGTTACGAGAAATAGAGATTTGAAAAGTAATCTTGAAACATACATTATAAATATTAGAATGTGACAAAATAAGTGGAAATATAACTATTTTGTGATATATTTATATTTTTTTAATATTTTTTGTACTATTTGTAACTTTAAAATTATTACAATCTTTTTCCTCATTTAATTATAATTTTATCTTTTTTTCTATTTTTTTCATAATTTTTTAATATTAAAAACAAATAAAAATATAATTGTTATTATATTGACCGGTTAAAAACCGGTTGTGTCGGTTGCATGCACGCGCTGTATGAGATACAGCGCCGCATGCTAGGTTGACTCCTTAACTGGGAAGTCACTTTCTGGACAAAAACTTTTGATGACATTAAATTTCGCCGTAAATGTCGGTGTACAGACTCCTTAGTTGGATAACGGCTTCTCCTTTTAATTTATTTATTTACAAAAGGAAAAAAATGATACAATTCGCAATCGAAGCGCTATAGTAAAGGGGAACTTGGGGAGAAGCTGGCTTCTTAGTTCTCAGTGTCACTTCTCACAAACAAGCTTGAAAAAGAGATCAGTAGAGTGTACAGGGAAAAGAGAGGAAAGAACATGGGAAGTAACGTGATGGGATTGGGAGGTGGTGCCTTAGCAGCGACCATCATAGGCATGATGCTCTTCTTCGCCGCAAATGATCAATCTTGTGCTGATGCTGCTGCAGGCGTGAATAAGAGCAACAGAACCATCAATGCTAATTTCCATTTTTATCACAATGACATGTTGTTTTCTGAGGATGATTCGGAATCGCAATTGGCTGCTGCTGATCCAAGACGTACCACTCTGAACGTAGGAATCGCCGCTAAGCAAGTAATCGATTGTGGAAGATCTGGTGCCTACAAGCCCTGTACCCCTGATCCCCAGAATTCCAAGAAAGGTGAACACTGTAGTCCTCCCCCCGGCAGATTGTATCTCAATCGAGCATGTGGTCGCTAGGTAGCTAGTTCATGCTGATCCTCAATCTTCATCCTCAACTATGTCATGATATTACTTATAAATGCGCATGTATTAGAGTTTAATGAAAAGCTTTCCCAGCCGGCCAATTATATTGTATCTTAATCGATTATGTTAGCTGGCTGGCTCATGCTGATCTACAATATTCAATCTTTAATCTTCATCCTCAGCTATGTAATAATATTATTTATATATGCACATGTGTTGTGTTGTGGAATCAGACAGAAAAGCTCTCCTCATGATTAATTCTTTCCAAGGTAAAAAATTTAAAGATTTAATTACGACGTTAATATCATTATTAAATATAAATTAACGGAAAGAAAAATGATAGTTAAATTCTTAAAATTATACAAAAGAAGTAGTTATATATATATATACACACACATATTCCCCAAAATTAAAAATATTATTAAGATCTCTTTTTTATTAATTAAAAATTAATTTTAAGATTTTTAATAAATATGAATATAATACAAAAATATAATATGTCAAGTAGATTTATAATATTAAAATAAATAAATAAATTTAAATATGTAAATTATTCTATTTTTTAATAATATATTTATACTTTTTATAGAGATTTTAAATAAATATTGGGGTTAAATACATTTTTCAATTAAAGGAAAAAGTCTCACGTACTAATAATGTTAAATTATTATTTTACATAATATCCAAATTTATTTAAATTTTAGTATATTTATTTTAATATTATGTTTAAATTTATGAAAAAATTTTATTTTAATATAACATAGTATGTCTAATAGATTGCAAAAAATTAAAATAATTTTAAAATGTATATATCATTACATTTATTCTAATTTATTATAAAATATTTGAGTTAATTTTTGAATCAAAGAGTATTAAGGTTAAAAGAAAGTTTTAGTATCTTCTTTAAAAAATTTAAGAATCTTCATGATAAATCTTTTAAATTTTAAGTGTGTAGACATCTTTGTTCTTAACATTTATTTAGATACTTACGAACATCTAAATATTTTTATAGAGATCAGACCTTGGGAGAAGGAGGGACGGCTCCCATTTTCAAGTCCATCATCTATCTGTATTAGCTCCCAAAACTTCATCTATTTATATTACATGCTTAATAGTTTGGATAGCTTACATTTAGGTCAACAATAATTGTATGAGATTAATCTTAATTTGTTATTGCCAACGAATTATATATTTATGTAGAATATAATTCATAAGAAACCATATATATGGAATATTACACATTCTATCGATACGAACTGTAATTATATGGAATATTTATATATGGAATATTTATATATGGTATATACATAGAATGATGTAAGATCAGATGATGCAAACATACGAACTGTAATTAGAAAACAAAACGATATAGTTACCAAAACTAATAGTAATTGTTCTAAAGAATACAACGACAGATTTTGTAACCATATTTGGTGTGAATAAGAAATGAGATCAAATCAAATTAAATTTAGCATCAGTCAAGAGGACTATGTCTAGTATAAATAGCATGCTTCTATTCATAGTTTAGGCATCTCAGTGTTGTCCTTAACTTTTATTATTTTCTCATTCTAAACCAAAAATAATGGCCAAGCTTTCATGGAGTTCTATTGCTCTTGTTCTTTTTCTTTCTGTGGTCTTTGCTGTTGAAGTTGCAAATGTAAAACACTCTCTCTATTTATCTCTAATTGTTCACATATATACTGTCTGCATATTATAAGTTATAACGTGAAAAATATATGAGAGCTATTAATGGGGAGCTCATTGAGGGTATGGTATACACATTTCATTTCTATTAGACCTAAAAGAAAAGGTGAATTACAAAAAATTAAATAAAATAGCACAGGATCCGGAGTTTTTTTTTTTTTCTTTTGAGAATAATAAAATTGTCATGACAAATGAGTACCAAACACATCAATATTTTATGTTTTCAATTTTCTCTTTCAATTTAATAACGGTTGATATTCACAGGCTGGTGGAGAGGGATCGCTTAAACCTGAACGTAAGTAACACTTTATTTTCCTTCTCTTTTTTCTTTTAATAATTAATATTTTTGAGTCATATTTAAATTTGAACATTCGGATTTAATAAAATTTAGATTTTTAATTTAAATTCGAGTTTTAAAATCCAGACATCCGCATCTGAGCATCATTATTCAGGTTATAAGTACTAATTAAATGTATCTTTTGTACATGAACGTGTAGAGTGTGCGAGTGCCTGCAATTATCGTTGTTCAGCAACATCACATAGAAACCCATGCATAGAGTTTTGCAATATGTGCTGCAAAAAATGCTTATGTGTTCCTTCAGGCACTTATGGGCATAAAGAAGAATGTCCATGCTACAACAACTGGAAAACTAAGGAAGGAACACCCAAGTGTCCTTAATTACAAGTCATATGTAGTGCATACATTATTCTACTTGACAGAAAAATGAGCAAGAAATTCATATACTTTCATTAATTAGAGGAATAATAGTAATATGACTGGAAATATTGCTATTTGTTATTACTTTTCTTGTTTAATTCTGGGCGCTTTCAATGTACCAATTAATAGTAGTATCTAAGATATGCTCTCATTGATTTGATATTAACTTGCACATGCGCGCGCACACACACACACCCCTACGGGCACCCTCATTTTTTTTTTTAACGTGAACACATTGTTAAACTGTGCGGTTTAATAAAATCAGTGCAGATAGGTTATTAAACTACATAGTTTTAACAGCGTATATACATAGTTTTAACAGCGTATATATTTAAGTTTGAATTCGTAAAAGAATTTGGATAAGCTTTATGTTACACATTATTTTCATGCCTTCAAATTTATACGGAGCAATTGGCACATGATATTTGCAATATAGTATGGTACTTCAAGACTCAAAGCAACGTTTGTGCCATGGAGGAAGAAAATGACAATTTATCATATCAATTTCTAATAGGAAATACTTCAATTATTCTTTATATGTCATGCAAGTGTTTAATTAATCCGCAGATTACTACAAAATTTCTTCATTTCAAGATTTTTTATCTTGAATTTCTTCCCCAAACAGTAATTAATTGAACATGAATTCATATACTCTTCAACAATTATGTGAATAATCAAATCATCTTAATGTATTTGTTGAGATAGCAAATTTATAAATCAATTTTCAATAAAAATCGCATCAAAAATGAATAATAGTGTATCCCACTTATAATAAATTAATTCTTACTCAAGTGATTATATTTTATAAGTCTAAACTACTCAAACATGCGCAATTATGATTATGCCTTTATCAAGGATATATAACGTACAAGCTTTTTTGTTTAGTACTTCACGCACTTATTTCAAGCTTTTTGTCTTTCAAGAATAAGTACATAGATTGTTCTATATTAATTTGGACATACATAGTTTAAGTTCACATTTTATTAGTAAATTTTATGAGTTCATGAATATGGACTATAATTCCAACATTCTTTATATTTTATTAATTAATTTTACATCTTTTAACTTATGGACTAGACGCCCATATTTTGATTAATCATATAAAATTGATATTCTTTCGCGTTCTTTTGTGTGTGTTTGGGCTATTGTTTAAGAAACAAAGATGAAATGAGTTTTATTAGTTAACTAATGAGGAAATGGGATTGCATTAAACTCTTGGGGTGGAAATGAGATTTTTTCTTTTGTATCACCGTATCATCCTTCCAGCGAGACATATACCCAAATTAAGATGCTTTCTATAAGTGATTTTTATCACTTCCTTTATATCAGTAAATGCTTCCAATAATTGTTTAATAATGCGTATTGTAAAATAAACCTTTTGAACTTCCAATTCAAGTAAACTAACTCATATAAAGATCGAAATAAGATAAAGGTGATACATACTATTATCATAAAATCAAACCAGCTATCACACACAACTTTCTTGCCCCTTGTGATGGGTTGACTTTTTTATAAAATATGTCAGAAAATATTTAAGCATATATAATGGTGAATCATAATAAATAAGAAATTGTTTCCGTAAATTCATCTTTATTTGATTTAAACAAAAATCAATAATCAAGAGAATCTTCTTATTCTTTCATTAAAATTCTTGTGAATTTTCTATAATTGGACACATAATCATTAATCATTGCCCTCATTTACAAATTTTACCATTGCAACTTCATCTTTTCAAACTATGTGAGAAACTCTAGACTTATTGAACTTCTAGTTCATCATAAATTATTTTAATTTTTATTTTGTTCCACTAATGATGGTGCTCTTTATCTGTCTACCTATCTATCCATATATATCTTCCTTAATTAATACCATCTTGCTCTAGCTTTCTAATCCTCAGTAACATCAGAAGGCATCAATCATCAAAACCAATAACCCACCAACTAAGAAATCACCTTTTTTTTTCACCATGCTAATAAAGAGTGAAAACATTCAAAAAATCTCAATATTTTAGTTTAAGTATTTATTTAATTTTTATACTTTAAAAAAATACCTTCATACAAGATATTTTTCCTATTAATTAGTTATAGTTCTTCTTTTTTTTTTATATATAAAAATACATTTATAACAATTTTAGAGATATTAATAAAAATTTAATTTATACAAAATTAATTTATACTAACCCTCAAAATAAATAAATAAATAAAAATTACATTAATTAAAGGTAAAATATTTTTTTAAATTCGATAAATGTCAATGCCACGTCAAGGCTCTTTGGGTGCGTTTGGCATGCCTCATTATGGTGTATTAGAGCTAGGGGTGGGCAAAATATCCAATCCGATCCGATCCGATCCGAATAATTTTGGGTTCTGATCGGATCGGATGGTGAATGAAACCCGATCGGGTGAATTTCTGTCAACCCGATCGGGTTGAGACAAAAAAAAAAAAAAAACCAAACCCGATTATAGTAAGCGTAACCCTGCAGCCCTGCCCGGTGCCCATCAATTCAAATTTTACAGCCACACTATCACTAATCACTATCACACACACACGGATAGCCACACAAAGAACAACTCATCAAGCCCTCACAAACCCTCACTCCCTCAGGCCACCGGCGACATTGCCACAACAACCCATCAGCCTTCAGCCCCTCACAAAGTTCACAAACCCTCTGCCATTAACGCTTAGCATACAGCCACACACACAGTCAAGGTACACGGCTACACCCATCCACGGCATCCCACTGCCAACAGGCAACAGAGTGAACAGACACACACGCAAGTTCACGGAGCTAGCTTCATACGGCCACCACACGCAGGCAGCAACCGCCGACGAGAACGAAGCCAACCGAAGCTGATTCGCGAAGATCGTGACCCGATCTACAGATCTGCAGCTACCAAGCACCGGATCTAGGCCTTCAATCCTTCACTCCACCATCACCCGGTCCGATTGAAGGTCCACCCAGCTAGCTGCCCCTGATTGAAGCTCCATTTGGATTTTTGCTCATTTGGCTGACGGCTGTTGAGTGTTGGACTGTTGGGCGTTGCCTACTTGGCTGTTAAGTATCTCAAGTTTTTGAAGCCGGCCTTTGATAATTGATACTTAAGTGATGGTATTACTATTATATATGCATTAATTATATATTATTAATTTGTTAATTGTTATATGTTAATGTTATATGAGAAATAGGGAATTGAGAAAGTGAAATGTTAAATTGTTAATTGTAATTTGGTTGTTATGTTAATAATATATAATTATGTATTGTTAAATTTCAACAATAAAATGGAAAAATTGGGGCATTAATTTTTTGTTATTATTAATAATTGATTTTTTTTGTATGAATTGAGAAAGTGAAATGTTAAATTGTTAATTGTAATTTGGTTGTTATGTTAATAATATATAATTATGTATTGTTAAATTTCAACAATAAAATGGAAAATTTGGGGCATTAATTTTTTGTTATTATTAATAATTGATTTTTTTTGTATGAATAGATTAGGTATATTAAAAATTAAAATAATTATATATGTCATATGATATGTGTGCAGTGTGCTACTGCTTGTGTAGGAGTTTCAACTTCAACTAAAAATTAACCAATTTAAATATTTAATTGCAGTAGTTTCAAGTTTCAACTTCAATAAATAATTAATCAATTTAATTAATTGCATGATAAGCAATAAGTAAATATTAAGTGGTTAAAAACATATAAATATATAATGTGGGCATAAAATTTAGGGGTTTATAGTAAGAATTAAGAAACGGATGTGCAATTAATATTATATTATTTTGGCCAATGGATAACTAGATATTATAAATTAATTAATTACATTAATTTCTTGATTTTGTTTTATGGAATATGCATCTTGAATTCTTGATCATATATAATTATTTGAATCAATGTGTAATACTAACTATTAAGTAGATTTTTTTTAATAATCTTTTTGTGTTTTGGTTTTTGTATTAATGATTAATAATTATTTGTTTGTATGTTTAGATGTCTGGACACTCAAGATCGAATTCGATGAGTGATGATGACAATCAAAGTGTTCAAATGGAAGGAACTCAAAAGGCAAAGCGGAAAAGACCACCGATGAAGAAAAGATCTGCGACGTGGAATCATTTCACTTTACTTGAGAATAATGCAGACAAATGCAAGTGCAACTATTGTGGTAGGCAATATCAATGTCATTCAAGGCGTGATGTGATTACAAATATGAGAAATCATATAAAGACTTGCCTTGCATACAAGACATTCCAGGAACAACATGAGGGAAGTCAACAAAACTTGACAGCTGAGGGTGGGGAAGGAAATGCAAGTAATATGGTTTTGGCTAAAGGGTGGAGTTAAGATGCTTGTAGAAAGGCAGTCACCAAAATGATCATTATGGGTAAGTTGCCACTTAGTTTTGTGGATAACAAAGGGTTCAGGCATTTCTGTAGTGTAGCCATTCCGCAGTTTGTTATGCCATCTCGGAGAACTGTTGGTAGGGATATTATGGATTTATTTTTAGAAGAAAAGGCAATGTTAAAGAGTTTGATTTGCAACAACAAGCAGCATTTTTGGACTTTCGTTCAAAACATGAGTTACATGGTGATCACAGCTCATTTTTTTGATAGTGACTGGTGTTTGAACAGAAGGATTATTAGTTTCAATGTGATTGAAGATCATAGAGAGAAATCTATCGGTAAAAAGATTGTACCTTGTTTACAAGATTGGGGGATAGAGAGGTTGTTTGCAATAACCGTTGATAATGCCACTACAAATGATGTTGCTATTAATTATGTTACTATGCAACTGCTTGCTTGGAGGAATGATGATGCACTTGTGTTGGCTGGACAGTATATGCATGTGCGCATATTTTGAATTTGATTGTTGTTTCTAGGTTGAATGAATTACATGCTAGTGTTACCGCCATTCGGAATGCTGTGAAGTATGTGAGATCGTCCACTACGAGGCTACAGGCATTTAAACAGTGTGCTCAACGGGCGAAATGTCCAAATGGAACGGTTGTTTTAGATTGTCCTACTAGGTGGAATTCCACCTATTTAATGTTGATGACTGCGTTGAAGTTTCAAGCGGCATTTGATAGAATGGCAGAGGTGGATAAACCGTATGAGACATATTTTCTTGAGAAAGAAAATAATGCTAAGAGGGTGGGCCCTCCTGGATCTGAGGATTGGGAGAGTGCAGAACGAATTGTGAAGTTTTTGAAGGTATTTTATGATGCCACATTATTATTTTCTGCCTCTTTAAGTGTGATCCAATCTTTGTTATGATACCATTGGTTTAATTGAGAGCTCATTGACTGCATTAGAGGCAAGTAGAGATCCTTGGGTGGTGGCTATGGCTTATAATATGAGGGAAAATTTTGATAAATATTGGGAGTCTTCAGGGAAGATAAATAAAATGTTGATTGTTGCCTCTATTCTTGATCCACGAGCTAAAATGGACTTTGCCAAACATATTTTTGAAATTATTTTTGCCAATGATGGTTCGAAAGTTGAAGAAATGACCAAAGCAGTGAAGGATTTGTTGAATGAGCTTTATGATGCATATAGTGCAATGTGCTCCAGTTCCACACCATCCACGTGTAGTGAGAGTGTTCCTAGCGGTAGCTATGGTGGTACAAGTTATTCTCCATATTTTACAACTGAGGTTGGTTTGTGGTGAAGGTGATGACATTTTTCGAGTTTCTCGCCCTTTCTTTGGGTATGCTCAGAAAGTGTTTGTTCAGAATGAGGGCAAGAGAGTCGCATATGAGGTGGAACGATATTTGAGTGACCCAGTTGAGGATCCGATCAATCTTAAGCTCAATGTTTTGCTTTGGTGGAAGGTTAATGGATTGAAGTATCCGATATTAGAGAAAATTGCAATAGATGTCCTCGTTGTTCCTGTTTCCACAGTGGCATCTGAATCTGCCTTTAGCACTGGGCGTCGCGTCATTGACGAATATCGGAGTTCTTTGACCCCTTGTATGATTGAGGCATTGATATGCACCGAAAATTGGTTACAAGCTAAACTTTTTGTTAATCCGGTTTACAACCTTCAGGAAGATATTAAGGAGCAGATATTCCATATGGAGCTACAGAAGGTAATATTTTTCTTGTACTTTATAAAGTTAATGTATTATAACTTTATAAATCGCATTTACATTTACTTAAGTTCGTTAATAATTTTATTTTATTTTTTTGACATTTTAAAGAGTTTGTAAGATCACAAGCTTCAACAGTTGAAACAGTGAGCGCTGATATGGGTGTTATGGATATTTAAAAGGTAATTCTTAATAGAAATTATTATTTATAATTTCATATCATATGTTTAGGTTTTAATTTAAACTATAATAATAGATAGTAGATATGTTATAATTTTAACTTTTAAGTTTTAAGTTAAATTGTAAGTTTGTAACATTATAATTGTTTTATTTATTTTAGACACATTGAAGTTGGCGGAATCATATTACCTAGGATTATTGTTAACTTTACTTGGTGATGAATGCCATGAAATAAGCCACGATTAACTAAATTTTTTTCCTTATATTTAATGAAGTACACACATGAATTGGGCATATGTGGTGTTTAATGTCGGATCAGGATTCTCTCATGATCTGATCTCCTCCTGATCAAAAATACATGTGGTGATTGGTTGTTAATAAATAAAGAAAATAAAGAAGTTAAATCCTATCCATACACTACCACTTAAATACACATGGCACAAGATCTTTAAAAGCTCATGAGAGCTCAGATCATGAGAGGATCCTTTTCCGTTTAATGTCCTTTTATTTGCAATAGATATATTATTTTTTCAATTCTTCTCTAGGGGATAGATGCTTCAATTCTTCAACTTGGAGTGGAAGAAGTTGAAGTTAAAAGTTGTCGAAGTGCTTGCGAGGAATGGTTGAGCCGTGGACGAAACTGATCTAGATTTACATTTAAACTTTGTTGTGTTTTGGAACTTTATCATTTATGTTTTGGAAAATGAAAACTATTTAATTATGTTTAATTTTGTGACTTTGTGTTCTAAAGATTGATGTTTAGAAATTAGAATTGGACATTGTGCTTTGAATGGAGACTATTAAATTTAAACTTTGTGTTAATTTTAATTTTATGCTTTGTGCCAATTTTTAATTTTCATTCATTTGAATTTACTTCTATAGTAGTTTTCCTTTTTTGTTGGTTGGAAATTAGTAAAAAAAATGATTAGGAAGGTCGATGAATGAGGGAGGACATCAAATGTGGGAGAGAAAGGTCTTAGTTAGTAAGTGACAAGAGGGTTTTTGAATTGAAATTTCATTGGTCAACATTATTATTATCATTACTAGTATTATTATTTTTCATGTGGATTAATGGATTGGGGAGGGTTTGCCTTTATGTTTTAGCCCATGGATAAATTAAAGATTTTCTAATCTCTACAACAAATTGGCATTTGTTAAATGTTTATGATAAATTTTTAAGTGGGGTGTGCTAACGAATTCATATTAAAGGCAAAGAAAATGCTCAAAATTGCATAGACCCGAATTGACCCGAATTAATCCGAATTGACCCGAATTGATCCGAACCCGATTTCACCCGACCCGAATTAACCCGAATTAATCCGAATTAATCCGAATAACCCAAATTTAATCCGAACCCTATATAACCCGAACCCGATCCGATCCGATTCGAATTACATTCGGATCAGATCGGATCGGGTTATAAGTTCGGGTGAAGTTCGAATGGATTTTTATCCAACCCGAAATCCGATCGGGTTGATCCGAACCCGACCCGAACCCGATTTTGCCCACCCCTAATTAGAGCTATGTATAGTATTAAAATATTATAATACAATGTTTGGCACTTACCTTGTATTGCATAAGAAAAAAAAATTGATGCGGGAAAACCCGCATAAAGGAAACCCGAGTGAGACTCGGGTTTAGACCGCATTGCATTAGCTCATTTTCTTCGTTTTCTCTGCTTCTCTCTCTCACTTATCCATTTTTTTTTTGACCTTTTTTTTTTACCTTTTCCCGTCTTCTTCTTCTTCTTCGTCTTCTCTGTTTCTCTCCCTCTTGCTCTTTTTTCTTTTATTTTTTTCCTTTTCCCACCTTCTTCTTCGTCTTCTGTGTTTCTCTCTCTCTCTCTTCTTTTATTTTTTTCTTTTCCCCTCTACTTCTTCGTCTACACTGTATCTTTCTCTCATTTTTTTTCTATTTTTCCTTTTCCCCTTTCTTCTTCATCTTCTCTGTTCTTCTTCTTTTGTGTTTCTTGTTCGTCCTCTACTCCTTCATTTCTTCAACATCTTCATATAACCACTAATAGCCGCCGCCGCCGCTGCCGCCCTTAGTTCCTTTTTAGGTTTGATTCAAGGGGTTTTGATTTTGTGTATTGGTTGAAGAAGACATTGATGGATGAGATTTTAAAAATTGAAATAAAAGTGAATGCCTTAACCAAATTTTTATTTTATTTTGCGATGGGAATTATTTTTGTTCTGATCAGATTTGTTGTGCCACCATTATTGGTAATTAAATTTGAGCTTAGATTAGACGTTTGTTTTATAAAAAAAAAAAATTCTTGTCATTTTTTTCCAATAAAACTTGTATATAAAAATTATTTTTCTATAAAAAAATACAAATCAACTAATATAAGGTAAAAGACAATTCTTGACTAGGGTGGCGATGGGCGGGGCCAGCCTGAGGCACGGCTCGCTGGTGGCGGCGGAAGGCGGCGTGTTGCGTCTGGCCAGCGGCGCGCGAAGCACGTTTTGAGTAAAAGCATGCGGCCACGGCTTTGCAAATGGGCCGTGCAGCTCGTTAATGACGCGGGCTTCCCGCCGCAGCCGCGATTAGAGATGGGCCATGGCAGCGTAAGCAGCCTTGATAGCGCGTTTATTTTAATGAAACTTAAAATTTGATGATTTTATAAATAACTTGAAATTAAATCTTTTAATATATTTTATTATTTCAAGTTTTTTAAATTTATTTAATTCTTAGTTTCAAAAAAATTATAATTGATTTATATTTATAATTTATTAAATAAATAATTGATATCATGATTTTAATAAATAAAATTATAAATATGATGATTTTATAAATACGTATTAATATTATTATAAACTATAATATATGACTCTATGTAATTCCAAGTTAACAATTAAGTTAACTCTTAAAAAAATTATTATTGTGGTTGTTAAGTACTAAAAAGTAATTCTAATACTATAGAGTCAAACTTAGCAACTAATATTACATTCTCTTATTGTTATTAATTTATTATTATTGAATATGAACTTGAGTTTTAAATTTTTTACTCTATTAAATTTAAATAAAGGTACATGGATTTAAAAAAAGTATATAAGTTTAAAAAAATAAAATGATAACTTGGCGTCTTGTTCTTAAAAAAATAAAAAGAAAAAAAAACTTGGTAAATTTATTTTTAGCACAAGCGAGCGCGTGTGAAGCGTTCTTGTCTTTGGTGACCGAAATGAATAGTAAATAGCGGCGGCAGCGTGAAACTTGCGCTACATAAGAAAGTAAGCGGCCGAATGGTTAACCCGTTATTCTTGACATTAATTCTATTTTTTTACATTTATATTAAAAAATAATTTTTAATTTTTAAAACTTAATATTTTTATATTTAATATTTTTTTAAATATAATGGGATTATTTTATAAATATATAATATAAATTAATCACAAAAAATTAAATATAAAAAATTAATACAGTATAGTGTAGCATCAAACATTACATGGTTATAATACAATATTAATATAATATAACATAATACAATAAACTGATATGAAAATAATATAATACAACATAATACGATTAAATATACCAAACGCACCCTTTATGTAACCTTAGCGAACTGATGACGTGGCAGTATTTATTTGCTCACCGTGTGACAACGCTACTTCGGTGCTTCCTTTCCCGGAGAAATTGGAACTCCCCCAAAGCCCAACTCGATTAGTAAAATGAACAAAAAAAAACTTCATCGCTTTTAAATTTTCACCTCATGCGTGAAGTAGTTGAGTGACAGCGAGAGCCTTTTCCTCTCGAATTTTAAATTCTGCTTTTGCCGCGCTTTCCGCACAAACGTAAGATCACAAATCCCTAAAAATTCATTCGAATTCGAACCCAATTTGTTCGGTTCACAAACAAAACCTAGAATAACTTGAGAGGCCCGTACGGCCCCCGCCTCTGCGCGTTTCAGCTCTTCACAATCTCATTCAGCACTTCCGTTTGCAGCAAATAACTTGAGAGGTCTTTTTTCTTTTTTAATTTTTTTATTTTTATTTTCTGATAATAATTTTTCTTGTGCGTTTATAATGTGGGGTTTTTTTTTAATTTATTTCACCTTAATACTGAGCAGACGGATGTTGTATTATTTAGTAGATTGTTTGCTGAAATGAAGATTTCTATGTGATATTTATTTATTTGATTTTTTTTAATTATTGGTTGATTTGGTGAATTGAAGTATTTGATTTTGGGTTTCTGAGTCGGGGCCCGGGGTGTGTTTGTTTGATTGTATGTTTTGTGTTTGATTAAATGTCAAAGTGCGGCCGTGTGCATCGGCTTTGTCAACTTGCGTTTAGAAAAATGAAATTTGTGAGAAAATTCACCCTTTTAATTTTTTTCTTCTTCGATTCTCTCTGTGTACGTGTTTTAGGTAATTTAAGTCTATGATTAATTGCTAACTCTTGTTACAGATGGAATCTTTGTATAAGAAGCTCTACGATAAATATGATAAACTAAAGGTATCTTTTTCTCTCTTTCCCTAGAAAATTGAGGAAATGCCTATATGTTTTAATGAATTTTCTTCTTTTTTTTTTGGGGGGGTGGGGTTACTTCAGAAGAAAAAATTCAGTGAATTGGATAATCTCAACAAAGAACAAGAATTGAAGTTCACAACCTATGTGAATGGTATGTATTTCTTGCCAACGTATCAGATTAAATGTTGTGTGCTAGCTGTAAAAAGTTTCATTCTTTTTACAAATAAATTGATGTCCATTTAATTAATGTAGAAATTGATTATATTTGCTTGGCAGCTTAGGTTTCAATGAATTTAAAATTAATTCACTTATTGATTTGAAATTAACTTAATAGATAACGTGTGGCGTATGTGTTTCTTGATGAAACCTCTTTATATTCTTGCCGGACACCGAGATCCATTTTCGGAAGATTTTAGAGGTCTTTTTGTTAATTATAGCTATGATTATCCTGATTGTTTCTAGCAACTTTATGGAACTCAACTTCAACAGAACAAAAATATACAACGTAAGGCCTCATCAAAGCCTTTTGGACTGAACTTTTACTCCAAGAACTATTCCTTTGAAACTGCCTTCAATTTTGGAACCATGCTTTGTAATTACGGTTATTCATTCACTCAACATAAATATGTTCAAAATTACAACTTTATTAGGTTTATTTATAGTTTTATTTTGCATTTTCCTGATCTCAGCTCTGCAAAGATGAGATAGATCTTTATTGCTTTGCCTATGCTAGACTTTCCATTAGCGAACTAGCCCATGAATTGTGATGTGAACCCAATAGTGAAACTTTGGGAGCCATGCTCAATTTGAAGTTTTAAACGCCTTAGAAAGTTCTAAACAGATTTTTAAGTTAAAACAAACCTTGACCCAATGTTTAAGAAAACACAAAATCAAGATAAACAATCCTTAACCTAATGTTTTTAACTAAACATGAACCGAAGGTATGAAAGAATACTATTGATGCGACACTCAAAATATAGATGAGAAAGTGATTGATAAGTCATATTTAGAATGCCACAAGAGTACAATTCTTGATAAGTTAGTTGGTCCTCCAAAGAACCAAAGAAAGAATTATCTTTTAATTCAAATAACAATATTATTCTTCATCAGTTCTACAAACCATGGTAGCTAAATACACATAAGTTAATAGAAACCTAAACCCTAATGTCCACTTGAATTATTAGAACATCCCTCCAAGCATAGGTTTACTCAAAAAGATCCTTTAAATGACTCGATAAAAGACTAACATTAAAACTAGACTTAAATAAAATGTTGGTAAATTTAAAACACAGCAAAAGACACCACAAATAAAGTTGAAAACTCCCAAACTCATGCAAGTTCTTTTTGACTTGAAAATTACAGTGAATTGATCATAAATTCTTTTGAAAAACTCAAAATCCAGCTTCGTAAAATGCATTAGAAAGCTAACTCAGTCATCTTTCCAATGTATACAGTTTGCAAATTAATTCCAAATCAAGCAAAGTTCATTTAATTCCGAAATATTCCTTTCTGCATTGACTTGAGCTGAAATTGGCATAACTTGAATTCTTGTCATGTATTTAGGCCAAACTCTATATTTGGCTATCCAATAGCTTAAACAATTCTTACAATGACTTGTCTTCTCTCCAAGCCCAATTCACCTTATCTTGCATCTTGAATTGCGATTTCAGCCCATATGTTCTTAATTAATTCTTTTAAGGCAACTTACATCTTCTTGGTTCTATCTCTTGTAATCAGGCATCCATGAATATGCAAAGGATCACTCAAAACTTTAATCATATCTCCTTGATGGTTCTCATCATTCCCTTCTCCTCACAAGGATTCATTTTTGAATTGTTATCTACATCAAAAGGAGAAAGATCGAAAATATTGAAAGTGCTACTCATATTATATTGACTAAAAAGATCCAATTAGTAGCCTTTTTCATTGGTCCGTGCAACCACTTGAAAATGGCCATCTTCCTGTGGAAGGAACTTGGAGCACCTTTGGGCTGGAAACCTCTCGTTTCTCATATGCACCCAAACCCAATCCTCAGGTTGGAAAACCTTTTTCTTGCGTCCTTTGTTGGCTTGAGCAGCATATTGTTCTGTCCTTTTTGCTATGTGTTCTCATGCTTTCTCATGCAGTTGCTTAACAAATTCAGCTTTCTTTTTACCATTTAAATTACCACGCGCATCAATTGGTAAAGCTAATAAATCCAAAGGAAATACTATTTAAGCTTCAAGTATTTTTTGTACATTCATTGACGCTTGATTACAAGAGCTAGAGTGAAGAAGCTGCCTTAAATAGATCGATTTAAATGGATGAATTGAGAAGGCAAATCACAATTTAAAGTGCAAGATATGATGAATTGGATTTGGAGAGAAGACAAGCCATTGTGACAATTCTTCAAGTTATTGGACAGGCAAATATAGAGTTTGGGCCGAATGCTTGACAAAAATTCAAGTCATGCCAATTGTAGCTTAAATCAATGTAGAGAGGGGTATCTCGGAATTATACTGACATTGCTTGAGTTGGAATTAATTCATAAGTTGTATACTATTGGAAAGGTAATTGATTTAGCTTTTTAATGCATTTTATGGAGTTGAATTTGAAGTTTTATAGAAGAAGTTATGACCAATTCATTATAACTTGTTAGAGTTTTCTAGTCAAAAGGAACTTGCATGACTTCAACCTCATTTATGGTTTCTTTTGCTGTGTTTTAAGTTTACCAATGTTTCATTTAAGTCTAGTTTTGATTTTTATCTTTAGTCTAAGTCATTTGCAGGATCCTTTTGTGTAAAACTATGCTTGGAGGGATGTTCCAAGAATTCAAATAGACTTTAGGATTGAGGGTTAAGTTAAAAACACTGGATCAATGATTGTTTATCCGTGCTTCATGTTTTTTTAAACATTGGATCAAGGTTTGTTTTAACTTAAAACTCTGGTTAGAACTTTCTTGGGCATTTGAAACTTCCAAATTGAGCGTGGCTTTCAAAGTTTTACTGTGGTGTTCGCATCAACTTGTTTATCAACATACTTGCAACTCAGCTTACCTTATGTTAACTCAATCATTTTTGGACTTGAGGTTCAAATGCATCAACAGAACTAGTTCAGATACACTATTTATTCATGATCAGTGGACTTTTAATGTGTTACTGATTTTTGTGTTGATGCATTGAAGTATTGGATTATTGACTGATATGATATCTTTAAAGAGCTGGAGTGATTATAATTGATTATGGGACCTTGTCTAGTGTTTTTCCTTTTGTTTTGCTCATTGAGGCTAAGAGCTGGGGCCTATTTAGAGCCTCTTCTGGCTTGTCTGAGTCCTTTATATTTGCTAGGGCATTAAAGGTATTTTGTTGCCTATTAATGCGGCTTCTGAATATTTTGACTATTTTTGAGCACGGGCCATGTTGTTATCAATTTTAGGGCAAATTCTTTTCAATGTAAATATGATTAGCATACTTTTGGGCTCTGTAACTAGTATACAAGTATTTAAATGTAAGGAAAGAGTTTTAATAAAGTATTTGTGACCATAATTGGAATCAGATAAGTAAGTTTGTGCTGGAGTATTGTTTTTATCTGTTTAGCTCCTGCCTCCTAGAAATTAGAAGAGAATGTAATCTTTGTATAAGCCTCTGAAGTGTTGTTGGAATTTAGTAGTCCGTTTCTTTAAAAGGAATTTAATCTGGCTTACTGTATCCAATAGAATTAAAGTCAAAACTCTACTTTTTAATCATACTCTGAATTGATCAAGTGCTTATTTTCTGTCATTACAGCTGCAGATAAGTATATAGAATTCTTAAGAAGTGAAAATGAAAAGTTATGTGCACATGTTAACAACTTGAGGAGTGAAGTGGACTCAATCAGGCATGCACGCTCAACTTTTTTTTTTTTTTTAAACTGGATTTTTGGTTTTTGCTGATTTTCTTCTTGGTTGTAACTTTTTTTGTTGTTGCGATCAGATCCAACTTTTTCTGGGGCATGAATAACAGAAATTGACGCATATATTACATTTCATTGCAGGTCAACCAGTAACGAGCGATGCATGCATTACCAGAAGCTTCTAATGGAAGAGAACCAAAAGAGTAAGAAACATTTAAATATTTTGATAGATATTAAAAGAAAATAAAAATAATACACACGCTTCATGTGCATTAGTGTATCAATTTGAAAACATTTTGCAACCCTCGACATTTCTGTTATGCTTTCATCTAAGACCACACTCGATGTTTAAAAAATTGTCATACGTACAGAGAAAATGGCATAGATTGTATTTAGGAAGCTGGGTTTGATGCTTATGTTATTGAAAATACCTTGTTAAGGACTACACATGAAATATGTTTTCTGGATAAAAAAATGTAGAACCCTGCGCTCATTCTTCTCAGGATGCTAAGTGCGAACTGAATCAGCCTTGAACCTGGCCAACCTAGGCCATGGTTCTTAGCATTCTACAAAACTAATTGAAAACTAAGTGGAGCTGAGATAGACCACCTTGATAGAAGTAAGTTTGATTAGATGTTTTTACAAGTATAAAGATTGAGAAATTGAATTGGCAATGTAGTGGGGAAGGAGCCATGGATAATTGATCATTCTTCTTGGAGAAGGAGTCACTAGCATCTTTAAGCTATCCATATTTATAAAAGGATGCCAATACCTTCTGTAGGAAGGATGAGCTTGACATATAACATACTGTCCATGTCTTTCTCTTGTCTGCTAAGCCTAGGAAGTTTATTAAGGTTTTTGAAATCACCAATAAGCTTTCTTCTTTTCAAGGCTAATTCACCTAAAAGAGTGATGTGTGCATAAGCTCATGTCAGATAGTTGTTTGGTGGTCCCTTTGAGATTCTGTTTTTTAAATATTCGTGCATGAAAATGGCCCTGTAGAGCCCAAACTAATTTCTCTTTTTTATGGTCCATGTCTCTGTATTGTTTAATTATCCACAAGTGTTATAAATCAAAGTACCAAAAGGTTCTCTATAGTCACCTTTGTTATTCTCTGGCCGTCAGTACCATAAGAAAAACCCATTTGTGTTTGCGAGAACCTCAGCCTCACTAAAGCAAGGACTCTCAGACTTAGAGAAGCATTATGAAGCAAAATCTTATGTGAACTTATTGTTTGTGGTATGTTTCATACTTGGTTGTAACTCTGACCAAGTATTCAGATCTCTTTACTTGTTGAGGGCTCAATTTTTGTCAGATAAAGCACTGTCTGAAGAAGTTGAGAGACTCCAAAAGCTTCTTCAAGAGGGGACTGCTTCCTCTTCAAAGGATGACAACAATGATAACATGCAGCTATATACTCCTGAAGGTGCTCAGCCTACATCTGGAAATCAATCCAAAGAAAAGACAAGAAAGCGTAGGAGGAAATTTGGAACTGACTCTGAGAGTGAATGCATGATCACAGCTAGTTCTTGTGGTCAAGATGACGCCATTGCAGGACAAGCAGCGAAGGATTTATCAAAGGAGAATGTCTCCTGGGGGGCTCTTTTAAATGAGCAGCTGGTATGCCTGTAACCCTAAGCTTGTTAAGCTGACGTTAGTTATATTGTTGTTGTGTCTGACTATTTTATTATGATCTCCAGCCTGAATGCTGTAAAAGAACTATTGACACATCAGGTAGGAGATACATGTTTGACCTTCTGGCTTTTACTTGAATGTGATGTCACTAGTTTAATTGTTTGTATTATTTGTTTCTTAGGTGGTGGTGAAAATGAGAGTGGTCCAGCTAATTGTCTGTTTCAAGCTCTTATTGAGTACTTATTAGGCATGAAATTATCCCCATACCATGAATCTGAAGGAAGATGTGTTTCAGCTCTGCATCAATCAACTGGTAATTCTTTTACATGGAATTATTTTTAGCTCCGCGCAATTACATCATTTCCATTTTCCTTTAATTTGATTGCTTTTTGTCCACCGTATAAATGTTTTTTGATTGATGTTTTCATGTTTAGAAATATCCAAATCGGTAATGATGATATTGGATGAAAATTAAAGTGGAAACTCACTAGAAAATTGTGGTGAAGTCAAGACAATTCATGAAAACTCACCCTGGGTCAGTTGTTAGTAACTTAATACAATCCTCCATTGTGTGCGCAATAGGTTACTCGTTCAGTCTGACATTGGTAAAAAGTAAAGATGGAGAAGAATTCGAGCTGCTTTACCGTGTGTTATCTTTGGGTACACTGGAGAGGGTGGCGCTAGGGTGGATGATGGATGAAATAATGTTCAGCACAAGTATGTGTCCGATATTTTTCGAGAGGATATCCCGGGTGATCAAGTAGTACTATTGATTCTTAATCATGGTTACTGGTGTTTTTCATGATGTGAAATTCTGCCTTCTCAAATATTGTCAATTGTGAGTTGTGACAAACAGACTTTGATTTGATAAACTGATGTCGATCGATCATAAATGAGTAGATTATTTTGTGAAGTTTTTAACAGCCAATCCCCATTTTGATCCTCTAACCAAACGCACCATTTGATCTTTAGATTAATAGGATATTGGGAAATATCCGAATCCGATTCGAACTTGGGTCTATCCAAGTTTGATCCGATGCCCACCCTACTTTTGTCAATCGACAGCTTGTAGTATATTTGAGCAAATAACATGCACCGAGCTTATGTGGTCTTTGGGTGAAAAACAAGGCAAAGGAAATAATGTAAAGGCTATGGACATATAATACGTACGTAGATTGAGCATTATTTATGTTCAAGCTTGTGGTTACATAATGACGTTATTAAGCATTATATCCACAACATCTCAGCGGCCATGGTCTAATTAATAAGAACAAAAATACGTAAAGTTTATTGTAATATCGTTTGATAGTATTATTTAGATTTATTAGTATTTTTTATGTTAAATTAATTATTTTACTTATTTTAGCAAGATCTTTATTTGTCCACATGTCGCCTCCCGATTAGTTGGAGATAATTCTTCATCAACTAGAATTAGGATTCGGGTCAATATTTGTGTTGAAGCTTTGACTACGGTTGGCTTGTTGAATAGCAGTGCTGGGTTTGAATAGTATTGGCACTACTGTGAGTAGTGGTGTGAGAGTAGACTACATTAATGAATAATACAAAACTGAGTTTAGATTACTGCCTTAATAATTAAAACGACAGTATAATAAGAAAAAAGTCCTAATACGATCTAAAGCTTAAAGATGGAATTTTAAGATGATGGTAACCTGGAAAGTGTAATTGAGTGATGTCTAAGGTGTTTCTAACACTAGTTTACATGAATAAAAGGATTTGGTTGGTGATTCAAGAAAATTGTCGTAACAATTTCTTGAAGTTTAAGGTCAACGTTCGAGAGTTTAAAAGCGGATGACTAAGAATGAAGGTATGTTCTAAGTCAAAAAAGGTATTATAATGGTGATAAGTTGACAAAATGGTAGTTTAGGGTTTCTTGAGGTCCAAGAAATCTAAACTATAGTTTTTTTTTTTTGGTTCAAGGGGAAGAATGTTTGTTGAACAAGGAAGGGAATAATTGTAGAGGTTTCTATTTAGAGGGGTGTTTAAGAATGTTTGTTGAACAAGGAAGGGAATAATTGTAGAGGTTTCTATTTAGAGGGGTGTAAACATTTGTTCGGTTGCTGTTGAAAGCTCATGGGTATGTTACAATGATGGTAAATGAGCGAATAATACTTGGGTGCTCTATTTATAGGGTTTATTGTAAAACCTAGTTGACAAAGCTGAGAAGTCTCACTCTTATAAAGGTAGCACAAATCTTTGTACCATAATGTAACCAATTCTCCACCTTTTAGGAATAGGAAAGGTGATAGACCGAAATTAGGGTTTAAGGAAGGTCTTAATAGGACTATACCAAAGATTAATGCCGGATCGAAAACACTAATTCTACTGTGAACTTAGCTATGGGCCTAGATAGTATTGAAATCTATTGATTTTGTTTGATTAAACAAGAATTTAAAAAATATATATATGATTTAACAAAAAATAATTCGTTAATTGCACTTAGATATAATTTTTTATAAGTTTTTCTATTTAAAAAATAAAAATAATTGAGTAGGAGCCAAAATATATTTGGAAACTAATTTAGGGATAAAAATGTAATTTTGTAGCTATTATAGGGGTACAAACATTATTTTATAATTAATTTTAGGAGTAAAAATATTATTTTGTAATTAATTTACTATTCCCGTTAAACGAAAAAATTAACGAATTATCATCCGCTCGCCTATTTTAAAAATTTTTTTTTTATTTATCAAAAAATCTGTCACCCAAAAATAATTAACCCATTCTTTTATGGGACAATCTTAATAGTTCGACCAAGGTTTCAATCCAACCAAATTACTTGCCTAGCAAAGTGGCTCAGGGTCCGCCATAAACACACGTGTCTAATGGATTGGACCGAGCTTTTTTGCCTAGTATCAGTTTTTCGGCGATAATATAAATTTATTTAGTTATAATAAAATTTTTCAACAGCGACCGCCACTTACCATCATCGGCAGTTGTACTCGAGCGTCTTTTGAGCTAAAATTTGGTTTCTGAAATTAGGAACTGCACTGGAAGTGTAGGATTACTCTTGTTAATTTCTGTTCCGATTTATATTAATTCCTACAAATTGTTGAACTTACAATTTTCTTTGTTCCACGAAAATATTTTCGGTAATCAATTAAAAAGAAAAAGAAATATCAATTTGTATGGGAACTTAATCTTTTATTTCTGTAATAACTCTCGAAATTAAAAAGAGTGATAAATTTCCCACGCTAATGGACGTTTAATTACTATACCTGCATGGCTGCATTTATTTTCTATTTCTACTGTATTTTTACTATCATTATTCTATATTCTATCTTTAGATAAGCATAAATATTTGCTAATGTTGTGATATAATTAATGGTCTTAGGCAGCTGGATTTTTTGACGAATCTGTTGATTGATCTCTATTTAATTTCTTGTTGTAGGTTTGTTTATTTTAATATCAATACTTGGAGGCAAGGGTTAATATTTAATTGGTAAGATTTTTTTATTCCTATCCAAATCTAATATTAAAAATTAATAAAATTAAATTGTAACAAAGATGAAATGTGATACTCTGATCAAAATAAATAAAAATGTCATTCAAATTTTGAGAACAATTGAAATTGTCTTTCCAAAAGTTGGTCTTCGAATTTGAAATGCCCCATTTAGTATTGTGTTTGTTTGACTTATAAACACAACTGCTGCACAATAAAAAAATTATAGTTTTGAACAAAACTTTATTGTGTTTGAAAAATTAATTTTAATTCAAAATTGTAAGGGTAATATATAAATTTATCATAAATAAATATAGAATAGAACAAAGTGTCCTTAACTTCTAAATCACAGTTAATATTAAGTATTTGAATTTGGATCTAGTAGTAAATTAAAATATGCTAATCTTTTCATTGGACCAGTTTGAAATTACGGCTGAAATACAATAAGCTGTTTATTTTATAATTTTTTTTATAAAAAAAGTGTTTGGTAACTTTTGTAAACTTAGTTTATTTCATAATTTTCTTTATTTTGTCAGAGTTGTTAAAAACAAGTAGGGAATTGCTTTTCATAAGTAGCTTATTTAATAAGCTACCATACATTTTGAAAATTCCTATTATAACCATATATTTTAATAAAAAGACAATTGTATCTTACTTATCCATAAGCCATAATATAAAAATCATCAGATATCATATTACTGCCATAATTTAGTTACTGCCATAACCACATACATTCTCTCTAATTTTGATCCAGTAAGTTCATATTCTAATTTCATAACTATGGCTTTTAAAGTTTAATCTATATATATTTGTATTTTTATAAGTTAATTCTTTCAAATCCGTTGGCAATCTATTTTCAAAAGAAAGATCCAATTTATTGTAAATGTAATGCATATTACTTTTTATTTTATTTGGGTTTTGTATAAGTATTTATTTTTACCATATTTTATGTAACAATTTATTAAGTTCTTTAGATTTTTTTAATTGAGTTTTTTTAATATAATTTTATATAGTTGAGGGAAAAAAAAAGATATATTTAAACAATTTATTAAACATATTCTTAAAATAACAAGCAATTAAGACTTATGTTTATTTTGATTATTATTTAATAAAACAATACTTTTGTAATAAAATTTACCAAACGCATGTATTCTACTTTTTAAACTCACAGCAACCGCAACAACATAATTTATTAAGCAAAGCTACTTTTTAATCACATTTATTTCATAGCGAATAAGCAGTTTATTTCATCATTCGACCTCATATAATCCTAAATTATTTAAAATGTACAATTAAAATTTAATTATCTTTATAGTCTTATTCCATAACTACAAATTACATCTTTCTAATTAAAATAATAAAAAGCCTATAAGCTTAACATTAAATTCAAATCCTAAATAATTTACTTATTTAACAATTTGCAGTTCCGTAGCGAACCCCAGCAAAAGGGGCTTAAATGGAATGTCAATCATAAAAAAGCCTGTATTAATTGAAAACAGCAAAATATGGTATGCGGTTTGTAGCCAAAAGTCTCCCCACAAGGAATGTCCAATCAGGTAATGCAAACACATGAGAAAGAGAATTCTAATTAGGAAAGCAAATTATTACATATATTAGGTTACTAAAACAAGATTTTTTTTTTTATCATAACTAAAACAAGATTTGTTATAAAGAAAACAACTAGAAATTTAGACACCCAGATACGTGGCACTAAATAAGAGGATTAGAAGTTCTATAAATAGCATGCTCAAATGCTAGCTGGAGCACGCCAAGATTGTTATATCTTTATTATTATTATTATTATTATTTTCATTCTAAGCAATCAAAAATGGCTAAGCTCTCATGGAGTTTCATTGCTCTTCTTCTCTTCCTCTCTTTGTCCTTCACTCTTGATGTTTCAAATGTAAATCTCTCTCTCTCTCTCTCTCTAGACTTATTTAATCGTTTGCCTAAATATTTTCTTATCTATCGGTGGCCAATACAAGAGTTTTAACAAAAGATTATGAGCATTTTTAAAGCTTGTAGTTATTTATGTTAACAACAATGTAACATATTCAAGCTTTCTTCGTATGCATGATTTTTTAAACTTTTTTTTTTTTTCAGTTTGAAATTTTAATTTTTTTCGCTAATTAACATCTTTGATTGTTTGATATCCACAGGCCGGCGGAGAAAGATCACTAAGACCTGAACGTAAGTAACAAACTTTTAAAGCAATGGGGTCAGATCTTATTTGCCTAAATATTTTCATCTTCTGTTTAAGTGTTTTAATTTGTTGTCGGGCATAAGCTACATATTTAGGTTGATTTTGGTGATAAAAATGTAATTTTAGACTTTTCTTTTTTTGGGTGCATTTTACTCAAAGCAAATCAGCAGAAATCACGAAATTTATTGAGGAAAAATACAAAATTAAAGTGAAATTAAAAATAATTTTAAAAAAATAGAATTCAACTGGGTACCTGCCCCCCTTTGGCCTCATGTGGTTCTGCGGTTGCTGACATGAATATACATTATCCTTAATTAACACATGACACATTATTTTTGTTTATAACAATTATTCTTGGCGTATTAATTGGTAAGTAAATGTGCGTGCATGCAGAGTGTAAGCCAGCTTGTGACTACCGGTGTTCGGCAACTTCGCATAGGAAGCCATGCTTGTTCTTCTGCAACAAGTGCTGCGACAAATGCTTGTGTGTACCTTCAGGCACTTACGGGCATAAAGAAGAATGTCCATGCTACAACAAATGGAAGACAAAGGAAGGGAAACCTAAATGTCCTTAGAATTAGTAGTTGCCTCTTGAGGCAAACAAAACTATGCACAACATGTGATGAGAGCTCGAAATAAACTAACGGATTGGATGCCATAATGATGTTATTGTGGTGTATACTAATTAATGGAAATGGGATTTGCAAAATGTGTTTTATTTTTACCTTTTTTCGCTATTGTTTTCTAATTGATTGTTATGTCATATTGTTTATGCACGGGCAACAATATCCAACAGCCAATTAAGTAATTAATTGCTGAAAACGATAATCGACCATAAAGGCAAATATGAAGGCGACAGAAATGACTTCTCTTATTATCACACCAGAGTGTGTCGTTTTTGTGACCCTCCTATTCTATTATTGTTGTGGTCAAATATCATTATTTTTTATAACTATATTAGTTTATTACTGTTTTTTGATTACTGATTTATTTGGATAATATTTTTTTCTTTTATCATGAATTAAATTTGAGAATTTCAAAAGCATTTAAGGGGGTTTGCGGGTTTGGTAGTTTTTTCGAAAGTAATAATGCCACAATGTCAATAAATGGAAGGTGAATAATGGCAAAACATTTATATAGAATATAAAACTTTATTGAATGTCATTTTTCGTAATAAATTCTGTAAACATAGATTTAAAATTTTACAGGAATTAAAGTCATCCTCAGTTATACTCAATTACTTATTACCACTAGAGAACAATCTCGTTTAAATAACAATTACAAAGTAATTTGAAAGAAGGAAGTCAAGCCCTCAAAACGTGCCATCTTTAAGGGGATTGTATAAATACATATAAATGCCTAGCTAAGCTCCAACATATCAGTTTAATTTTGTTTCGTGACTAAGGTTCCGTTTGGTGTAATTTTTTAAATAAAATTTATTTAAATAAAATTTTTGTTATTAGAATTTTTACAAATAGAGTTTTTATTAAGAAAATTTAATTGTTTAGTTGTCAAGGAGAGTTTATATTAAAAATCTTAAAATTAATTTAGAAGGTAAATTTTTAAAATTATGTTATAAAATGAATAAAATAAGATTATCAAATAAATAAATGATATTTTAGATATTTTGACACTGAAAAAAAAAAACTTTTCAACATCTACTTGTAAAATACCAAAATTGAAGCTCTTATTAATAGAAGTAAAATATCTTATTTAATCTTAAAAAGTTCTATTAAAAAAAAAAAAGCAAACAATAACAAAAATTTTAAAAGAGCTTGTGGGATTAACTAAATACTTATGAACATTTTCTAATTCATATCAAGCAGCACTAAATATTAATTTCGAGTAAGTGCTTGCTTAGTCTTTATTTGGTTAAAAATCCATTTAATCCTAATATTTTAACATTAATAATGTTACTCTTTCTTTACTTTGACAATAATAACCTTCCAACAATTTTGGGGGACATTAATTAAAAATGTTAATTTACCAAATTAACCCTAAAAGTAAAATAATAACCAACAAATTTACATTAATTTTTATTTTACTTTTGGGTATTTAATATTTATAAAATAATTTGGTATTTAATATTTTTGACAGAAAAATAACTGCTCATTTCTAGATTGAGGGAAGTCATCATATATAATTCAAAAGTTGAGGGAAAAAAATGTCACATCCTAATTGAGTTTTTATATATCTTTTTTTCACAATCTAGAAGGAAATTTTTGCAAAATATGTTGAGAAATGATTTTTTAAACCGGTTAATCTAATTGAGGACTAGTTTAGTAATCTGGTGGGTTATAAAATGATTTGTTTTATTATATTAAATAAAAAATCAGTTTTTTGAAAATAGTAGTCAAGAGTTCAATTCGTCGTGTTATTAAAGGTGTTGTGAGTATAAAAAAATACATCAGTGTATGGGTTTGATTAATTTTGTTATTAAAGTGCTGTAATATAATATAAATAAATAAATAAAACACTTAAATTCACACTAAAATGTTAAAAAATTACTTAAATAAAATCTGATGAATTCAATAATCCATACAAGATAACATAATATGACAATAAATTACGAATATCATTAATAAAGTAGAGTTTATTGAAAAATGTTAAAAGGAACTCTAAAGGTCAATTAATGATTTTGTTGAATCATTATATAAGCCATTTTAAAAAGTTTTAAGGCTTTTGATAAATGCATTTTTATCATAAAATTGTTAATAAAATATTTTTAACATTTCAACTAAATCTCATCTCACCGAATAAGTATTTTTTTATTCTTTTAGCGTGCTCAGTGCACCCATAGATATTTTTATTTTAAAGAATGGACACGTATGTGGTTATTATAATTGCGAAGCCTAAATTTTTATTTACTATTGTAAATAATTATTAAAATGTATATTATTTTAATTTAGTTTAAATTTATTGAAATTTTTTATTTGCGGTAGAGAAATGGTATAATGGTAAAACAAATAGGGTCTGTATTTTTTTTTCCAAAACTAAGTATATCTATATGCACATATAAGAAAATGTGAGGGGCTAAATGCTCTTTTATCAAAAGGAATTGGTAAATAAACAGGTGGTATATAAAGTAGGTTGGTTTTATCATTGACTTTTTGTGGTTGATCGAGCGAACTGCGAAGAAATTTCGGATTCTCTTTTCTATCGAGTAGACGAAACCATGACTCATATCCTTTGTTTGTTTTTTTTTTTTTTTTCATTTTCAATAAATGATTTCGAATTTAATTAATCTCTATTAATGATGTTGCAAATTAGTAAACAATTAATTACAGTTAGCTTTTTCCTTAATTCATTGCTTTTTGATTTTTGATTCGAATCTCACGCGGAAACCAGAGAGAACGCGATCGCGAGCGAGCCGCCTCTCGCGGCGGTAACAAGGGAAAGAGCAAGGACGACGGCTTGACTCCCGAACAACGCCGCGAAAGGTTTTCTTTTTTTTTTTTTTTAATTAAAAAAATTCTCCCCTACGATGTCGTTTTGACTTTTGACTTCTTTTAAAATTAATTAATTAATTAAAATAATGTTAAAAATTAGGGACGCGAAGGCGCTGCAGGAGAAGGCTGCCAAGAAGGCGGCGCAGGCGGCTGGCGGAGATTCCGCTGGAGGTAAAGGCAATAATAAGAAATAAACAAACTGAGTAAATGTTCGATTGAGATCCCGCCCGTGGTTTGTGTTTTTCGAGCTTTTTTTGTTTACTTTTAAATTTATTGTGGTGTTAATAAACAAGTTGATGTGGTTGTACAATGTTTCTATATTTGCTTTGTATTGGTATTCGGATTGGCGTTTAAATACAAGAATTTAATTTTTGTTGTGTTTGTTTCTTGTATTTTTTATTTTTTGCTTTGAGGTAATTGTGATTGCCAGGAACTAAAGCGAGAAGGCCTTTTTAATACATTGAGACATGGTTTTGTGCTTGGTATTTTTTTTTCTTTTTGGTGCATGGATTGCTTGATATAGATTGATTTATAAATGAGTTTTGTTTTTATAAAAGATATATATTTTCTTTTCTTTTTTACCCTTTTGGCTGTTCTAAGCTTTCAATATGTGGGTGTGAGGTGTTTGGATGGACTTGTCTGTGGTCATCCATTCTTTATTGTGCATTTATGGTGATAATTGTTCCTAAACCGAGATAGATATGCACACAATTAATAGTTGACTTTTAAGTTTATGGTATTTTGTTAACCATAATTGTAAATAATAGGATCTAAACTTATGAGAAAAGGTGGGATTTTTAGTGGTGTCACAAACTAGGCTGACTAGGTGAGAAGAAAACATAGTTAATCCCAATATAAATGTTGTATCATGAATAACTGGGTTTGGCATCACCGTGCCCAACTCAAATGATTACTCATTTTTCTACAATTATCTAGTAACTGATGATTGTTTAGGAGAATGGTGCAACTTATGATAGTTTCATGGCTGTCTGAATTATTTGAGTTGTCGATTTTGTTAGTGTTTATGTTATCTATTATGCATTTTGCTAGTTCTCAAATGCCTGTGTCGGAATCTTGACATAACCATCTTGTAGTTTTTTAGAAATTAATGCTACTGTTGTGATATGCTTTGACATAAATGCTAGAAAGATGCAAGCTTTTGTCAATCTTATACAACACTTATGTCATAAACATGGGGAGGGGAATGCATCTACTTTTCCTTTTCTTTTTTCAGTAATTGTTCTTTTGGGTATTAATAATTTTGTAGTTCTAGTGTCGATACTGCATAGAATGGACATTTAATCTGATTGCTACACTTTTTTGCTTTATTATGCCGCTAGTTGGGCTTCGCCATCATTCATTGACATCATGGTAATTTGATAGCTCCAGGTTTTCCCATTTATGCTATGGTACTGTTAGTAGATATAACAATAGAGCAATGAGTGTGTTATGAAAGAATCTGAGTTTTATAAAAAAATCTGTCGAGCTTGTGATTAGTGTTCTACCTCTGGTAGTGTCATCCATTGCTTCAAGGCTCTTTCATGGCAATATTAGTGAGGGGTCAGGTAATTTTTGAAGCCAATAAAAAAGGAAAGGCTTGTTTGCCAGTAAATGCGTGGTGCTTGCAATGTGTTTTAGTACCTATATCGGTCTTGACTTGGCATGATAATTTAGGGCGAGTGCTACTAAAAGTTGTAATAAGTCCTCAAATTTTTATGCTTGTACACCTTTCTATGCCCATCATTCAATTCTATCCTTTGTGTCATTGGGTTTGTCGGCACACACTTGCATCCAAGGTTATATGTATTTGCATCTTAAGATCTAGTCTTTAGAGGTGCACTTGTGCTGATTGATTGATGGTTAAATTGGGTCATTTCATTCTCTAGATATCAAAATCTAGTGGGCACAATGTCCTTTTTATTAGGATCATCTTTCCAGTGTTGTGAAAAGCTATGAAATAGTGTTAGAAGTTAGGATTTCCTATTTCTCCGGTGTAGATATTTGCACTTTTTGAAAAAGCAGAATGCCAACTCTTTGTTCAAAGAGTTGTTAAAAGACAAAAACTTTTGACTCAGTAACAAATTTTTGTCTTTAGTAACTCTTTGTACAAAGAGTTAGTGATCTGCATTTTAGGAGGGAAAATGCTAAATGGCCAAAACAAAGAGAGAGGGATGGCAAAGATGGCAGCATGTGCTGTCGTTTTTGGCCCCATTATCTCTCTCACTTTTAACCATTAAAGAATTAAAAAAAAAATCAGGGGAAATCTAAGCCTTATCCTCCCTTTTTACATTATCCCATTGAAAAATGCTAAATGAAGAGAATGGTGAGAGAATGCCGAGAGAAACGGCAGCTTGTGCTGCTGTTTCGAGTGTTGTACTCCTGCTGATGCCGTTTCTCTTTTGCTTGTGATGAACTACTGCTAAGGAAAATGCTGCCAATGCCGTTTCCTTTCTCTTGTGATGAACTACTTCTGCTTGAGCAATGAGCAGAACAGTTCATGTGGGGGAAATGGATGAGCAAAAGGAAAAGTGGAGTTCACATGGGGGCCAAAGTGAAAAGAGAAAGGAAAGGTGTGAGTCACGTGGGGAATGAGAGAACACTCGAAACGGCAGCACAAGCTGCCGTTTCTCTCGTCATTCTCTCGCCGTTCTCTTCATTTAGCATTTCTCTATCCCATTTGCAAACGATCCTAGCTGCAAAGCACCAAATTCTTTTTTTTTGGAAAAAAAAGAAAAAGCACTTAGTGACAAATGGAGTTGCCGGTTGCACTGCCAACGACGACCATGTTATTTTCCCCTTTGCACTTTATCCTCCCCACCTTGCACTCATGCTGAATGGGGGAACTCTCTAGGGGAGCCCTTACGATATGGGTTAGATAAGTCTTGCTTTTGGTCAATTTCAACGATCTGTCACCAAAAAAGAAAAAAAGAAAGTAATGAATAGAGTGTTAGTATGGCACCAGCTGACAGCGATCACGCCAACGACATCTTATCCTCCTTGATAACTGGCTAAGAATCTCTTTTAACAAGGACTCAACAGAGCCATAACCTTGCACTCAACAGAGTCTCTTGACTTATAACAGAGCCAACAGAGCCATCACCATTGCCACCACGCCGACGCATTACGGAGACAACAGAGCCACTGCCACCACGCTGACACTGTCATCACCAAAGGTCCCATTTAACTCTCTCTCACTCACTCACTCGTGCATGGTCAATTTTTTTTCAGATAATTTAAAATAAAAAATCTGAATTCTGTGATTTATGATAATTTTCGTAGTTATTGTGGTATAATGGTTAAATAGGTTTTGATATGTTGTATTTGTGTTATGATAATTCTGTGACTTGTTATTTATGATAAGTCTATATGAAAAATTCAATTCTGTGATTTATGATAATTTTTGTATGATAACTTGATCTGGGAAAAATTACATAATTGAAATCTGTATTTGTGCCTGACAAATCAAATTGTAAAAGCTTGCTAATTAATTCATTAGATATTTCATAGGATTGTGAATCGGCTCTGTGGTGCCCTTGGCAGCTCCATTCGTCGCTAACTGTTGTTGTTTTTTTTTTTAATATAAAAAAATAACAAAATAAATGTGGTGTTGTTGAAGCTGGAATCATTTGTAAATGAGATAATATAAAAAGTGAGGATAAAGCTTAGATTCCCTCTGATATTTTATTATTTTTTAAAATTTTTTAATGGCCAAAAGTAAGAGAGAGAACGGGGCCAAAAACGACAGCACATGCTGGCGTTCTGTCGTACCTCTCTCTTCGTTTTGGGCATTTACCAGCACTCTTTTAGGAGAGTGTAAAAGAAATAAGGAAATAATGAAGAGTAATTTGAAGAAAGTAAAGTGGGTGTTAGTGTTATTATTTGATATAGAAGGCAAACTCCATTTTGTTGACTGCATTTCAAATACAAAGGCTTATCACCATTTGACTTATGATTAGGACACAGCAGTAAAAGTTAAAGCGTGGTAAACTTTGTATATAGTCTTCTTGAACTTTCCCCACTTTTGGCCTTCCTTGGAAACCAACAAAGTTTTGGTTGGCTTTCATGGTTACACATCACTTTATATTCAATAAATGATTGTATTCCTTTTTTTTCTAGATTTTTATCCCACCATATTTTTCCTTGATGAAAGTTAAATGCAATCTAATGTTAAGGGTGAGTGTTGTGGAAGAGTGGATCTCCACCATTGACAGCTGGCCAAAACTATGAATGGGGATGGTGCACTTGGCTTTTAATTTGGTTTATATTTGAATTAGAAGTAGCCAAACCAAATGGTTTTGGTTCTTTGGTTCAGTCCTGGTTTAAAAAGTGAACCAAACTAGTGAAAAATAGAAAGAAAACGAAAATTTTAAGCTGAACCTACTGAACCCAGAATGACCACCGCTAGTGAGCTGCTCGTTTTGGTAATTAGAAGGGAAATCTGTTGGGGAGTTGGGCACTTGTATAGCACATGAGGGTGTGGGACGAAGGGGCTTTGGAGTGCAACGAAGTTGGAAGTGGAAACTGTTATCTTATTTGTAAATGTAAATATACAGGGATTTGCATTATCATTACTTGTTTAATATTCTTTCTATTCACCATGTGTTATCTTATGTTTATGTACAGGGATTCTCATGCACTCTCTCTAATTTCAAATGTAAAATATGGGCCTTGATTTTCAGCTGAAATGAAATTGGTTAGGTTCAAACAACTCTCAGTACCCACTTCAGTGTTATTGTGATTATTCCAATTGTCGAGATGTGAAAGCTTACTCTTTTTTTCAATAGATTTAGTTAAGAGAATTTGTATGGTTGTGCTGGAGTGTTTGGAAGGCATGCTTGTGCTGAGCTGATAAAGTTCGGCTGTCCCGACTGGTCGAAATGTAGTTGGTTCTTTCTCTGTGAGAAGCAATTAGAGGTCATTATTTAGAAATTTGATCTTAGTAATTGTGACCTTGCCTAATGACATCTTATGGACGTTTTTGCAGCTACAAAAAGTCCTAAACATATATGCTTTATATTGGTTTAGTGTTACCTATGGCCATTTTCTGGTTTTTCCAGAGGTTGAAGCAGATTTATACACTGCTTTATTCTTGTTGGTCAATGAATAGATCAATTGCCCTCCGTACACAGATGCCATCATATCATGTGCTTGCTATGCATTCCCATGATTCCATACTCGGGAGATATTAGATATTTTCTAAAACAGCCGATTGCTTGTTATACCCACACACACACACATACATGGCATCGATACACTGGTTTCAACATTTAGGTGTATTGACTGCATATGTAATTAGAAGCATTGTTCTTACTTTGCTGCTGAATCAAGCTTAATTTATAGAAGCTCAATGCCATTTGTTTCAAATTAGTAAGCCTTGTGTTATATTGTTGGAGAAAGCGTTAGTGTAATAAACTTTCTTCAATTCTAACCAAAGTACCACAAGTATGACAAGAAATTTTCTTTTCTTAAGCAATATCTGTTATTTTTTCTGTTAATAGTAGCAAATTTTTCGTTATTGGTAACAATAATTTCATTGTGTTCCTGCAATATTCGTGATGACATGTAATAATAATTTGCTAATAACGACATTTTTTTTATTAATAACAAAAAATTGGGAGAGATGTTACTTATAGATGCTGCAATGTAGTTGTAATATATTCAAAATTGTGAGAGAAAACTACGACACAAATTATATATTGGCTTTCTAGAGTAACCAAGAAGCAAACTTCAAACTTTTACCTCTTCGAAAGTACCTATGGGGAATATATATAATAATGAGTGTAAATGTGGTCAGCTTTGTATTCAAGGTGCAAATGGATGTTGATATAGCTCTTATTTTTACTCCAATTGAGCAAGCACGCTAGAATAATGCAGATAAAATATACATGTGACCACATATTCATATTAAATGAATTTCAATTATGTTATATATTTGTTATAATTATTTTGTCAACCTCAGTGTCTTGGTAGTTTGCGTAAGCAAACTACATTTTGGTCCTTTCTTAGTAACTCAAATGAAAATGACGTTTTCTGTTCAATATTGTATCTGTTGATGGTGTTTTTATCAAAGTCTCCACAAACGTAGAGTTTTAAAGTGATGATGGTAATTTTTTTTTAAAAAAAAAAAGAGATGATACTAATTTCTTTTTATATTAAAAAAAATGTCTTAACAACTCCTTGGATAAAAATTATTAAAATACAAGAGCCATAAAAAATAAAAGAAATTTTCCTTCAACGTCAACCTTGCAACCCGATTTAATTTAAAATATAATTAATTTTTTTAAAAAATATTATTTTTCAATTAACGTGCCATCCACACCCCTTACCGGGCACGCTATGCATACAATCCCCATTGCTACTAACTTTATTCTGCAACTCTAATTCTTAATAAAATAGGTTATTGTATTATAATATAGTTGAAGGATACACAGTAAAGGGATTGGATCTGGCTCTGTACATGAATAGTTCTATATATGTGTGTGTGTGTAATCCCTTACATTTGGAGATGGAGTTTAAAATCTAGTTTATAATGGACAATTTAAGAATGAATTTAACTTCAAAATTCAAAACTTCAACTCATAAGAACTTTTTAACAGAAGTTTACCAGAGCAGAAGCTTAAAGAACGCATGTCTTATAGGATTTTTATCATCAATCGGCGGTAGCTTGAACATAGTAACTACTTATCTAGTTATAATTTTGACTAAATTACAGTCGGTAAAATATTATGTGTCCTAAAATTATACTTTTTTTTTTAATTATATGAGACTAATACTCAGATTACAACTTATATTATATTAGATATTTATAACTACTGAGACTTGTTTACATGATTCTGAGCGTATTTCATCACGATTTGACATCAAATATTCGGCGATTAAACTTCATATTTTGGGATAAAGCGCACTCACTCTAAAGCTCTTGCATTCAAGGAAAGAAATACTCCAATTCAAACACTGTGTCGTATGGAGGCTCAGTCACCTGCACTTGCAGGGGTGTTCAAACAGCTTGGGTCCAAATGGTTACAAAATTATATTATTTAAAATTATACTTTTGATACTTAATTGATGCAGTTAAAATTTTTATCTTATTTGGTATTTTTAATTGTATAAAAAATATCTTTAAATATATCTTATTCGTGTCAAAATTCCGTCAGCTTTCAGTTTCTCTAACATTTTTCTGTATTAATATATGAGTCCGAAAGATTCTTTCTAACTATCCTGAGCATTTTCGCCACAATGCATATAGTCTTTACAAGACAAATAATAAAATAATGGCTTAAAAAATAAGTGACCGGCAAAAACAGTAAGTGCTTGGACACTTTGTGTGGTGGAGTGGGCTTGTTGCAGTTGCTTATTGGAGAGTTTATACCTTTATAATTATAGTAAGTGATACATTAAGAAAAAGAAATTAAAAATGCACCTTTTGTCATTGAAGCGACATGGCTACTAAACAAACATGTCTTAGGTCCTAGGACTTGACATATGTCAAAGGGGAATGAATATAGGCGCACAAAGCGGCAGGGATGGTAATGGTAACCATAAATTTGCCTAAAATTACTTGTTAGGGATAATTTTGTAGGTTATAAATGAGTTTATTAGTATAAATTGAAACTCGTCCTAAGTTGCGGGTGAATTTGATATTAGTCAAATATTTGATGGATATTTATAATTTTTTTAATTATTTTTTAATTTAATTTTAATAAAAAAATTTAAATTTAAAAACATACTTATTGTAATTAAGACGTGGAAGTGCATGGATAGAAAAGATTAGTGGTTGTGGGTTTACAACCACAAAGCTATTGACACGTGGAAGTGCCCCCGGTTCATGGCTAGCTAAGCAGCGTGCTCTTTTCACCTGTTCCTTTTATTAACCAAACTTATGCCGTGTCTCATAGAGTCCATTGCCTTGGCCAACAATTTAATATTTTTCCCTCATCAATCATCAAACCGTCAGCTTTGTCACATCTAGCAAATCATTAAATTAATCGAAGTCGTGATGATGATGATGATTATGATCGTAACTATAGCAACATTGATAACCACGTTGATGTTAATATAAAATCAAAAAGTGCTGCGGTCGGTATTTATTAATTAAATTTTTAAATAAGGTTTGTAAGTATTGGTGGAAGTGAATAATTGATGATCATGATGATTGATGGGAATAGGTAAGTATAACTTAATTTTCGGAGCAAGGGGATAACATTTTCTAATGTATCTTCCGAGAAACTTTGCTGGCTGCCTACGTATTTGCTGTGTAAGTATGGATATGGTGGAGAGTTACATGGCAACTTCTACAACTTTAGGCTACTGCAACTTTACATAGCGCTTATATATTTATTTATTTATATAATAAAGAAGAAAGTGAATTTAAAATTCATCATTATTCATTTAATTTCCTATTATTTTATAATTTTATTTTCCTACATAAACTATCAAATTCTTATAAAATTTATTTAATGTAGTAATTAGTAGTTTTAATTCATACAAAACTGATAATTAATATTTTCAATTCTACGAATTCTCTATTTCATTGTTAGAATTAATATGTTATAATTAAAAAGTTTTATATTCATTTTAAACCTCTATAAAAGCCCCACATTTTATTACTTATCCATTAAATTTTTCCTCCAACAATCAAGACACGATATGTTATTAATGTTTGAGAGAAAGAAAGAGAGGGGAAAAAAAGTCATACTTCCTCTACTTTCTACTCAAGAAGAAAAAGAAAAAATCTAATAATTTTCTCTATTCTTTATGACTATTGGTCATTACTCAAATCTTCAAATAATTAATATAGAGATAAAGTTAATTTATGATTTCATCTCAAATTTTAGTTTTTATCTTTTTATTATTCTCTTAGTTAGTTGTGTTATCTAGTTGTTCTTATTTCTTTTTAATATATTCTTTTATTCATCTACTTTTTTTTGTGTGTGTACTCGTTTTATCTATTTTAAAGTAAAACTATATCGAAAAACTTTAGAAAATAGAAGAATAGAAAAATTAATGTAATCTAGAAAAGGAGTAATAAAAAGGATGTAAATTGAGTTAGAAAAACAATAATTGAAAATTTTATAATTGAATTAAAATTTCATGGATTAGTAATAGTAGAATAGACTTTTATTTAATGTTTTACATTTTAGAGTGTTTAAAGAATTGATTTTCAATAAATAATATATATATATATATATATATATATATATTGTACTAAATTTTAAGAAGAACTAATTAAAATTATTTGCCTAAGGCCCTAAACATGGTTGAGCCGCCCCTTGAGTCACATAATATATATTTTTGGGTTTTTTAACTTTTTTTTTTTGGGGGTCAATGGACTATAAAAGTATTAGGTAGTTCTTTTCAAGTTTGAAAGGATGAGTAATTTTTTGAGCATATTTATTCAGTCGATTATTTTAATTTGAATCTTAATATAGGAAAGGGGTTAAAAAAAAGTTTAAAATTGTGAAAAATCATAAATTTTAAAATGCTACAAAAACCAAAAACAAACCATCTTTTATAACTAATTACTGGGTAGTAAATCTACATTTTATGAAATTTGAATATTAATGTTTGAATTTCTTATAAAAGTATATAATAAAAGAAGAAGAGAGTGCTGTTTTTTTTTTTCCTACTGAAATCAATATATATCACTTACCCTTTTACTATTTTCATAATAACCAATAATTCCCTTGGTAGCATATTTTTATAGTATTACTTTTATTTTTAAATACAGTTTTACTCATATTTATTATCAAAATTAAAGAAATCATATAAATGAAACTTATAATAAAAAAATTAAGTATTAAAAGTAAGAAATATATGTGATTTTTCTTGTATTTTTTTTTTATTTTATATATTTATTATAAGAAAAGATTTATAAAATAAAAAACGGAAAAATATTTGTTATTAATGTTTTATTCGCATCAAAACATATATCTCTTATTTTTAATACCTAAATTTTTAATTTTAATTTCCATTCATTTGATTTATTTAGTTTATAATAAATATGAATAAAAATGTATAAGAAAATAAGGATCATATACTACAAAGTTATGCTGTGAGGAGGGTTCTTAGCTATTACGAAAACAGTAGGAGCTAGTTAATTGGTATATATTGATCTCAGTAGAGAAAAATTAACAATCTCCCTAAAGAAAGTGTGTTTGGAGTGCTTTTATTGTAATTTTTTAAAAAAGAGCAAACATGATAATCATTTCATGGGCATTAATGATTAATCAAGAGATAATTAAACATACACGAACTACATTCTATTAATTAAGGACAATAAAACAGGCCTCAATCCACCGGCCTTAATCCCACTTTATTTGATGTAGATTTAATTAGAGTTTAGAGAAGATTTTGTACCAGTCTAATGGGGAGAAGAGTGTGTTTTTCAACTTAAAAATCTTGTGTTAGGATGTGATCCACTCACACATAGATTAACTTCACATATAGTTGAATGGACAACTTGTTATTAGATATACGTGACAATTATTTGGACCCTACATTAAAGTTTAATTGAGTATTTTGAAGATACGTATTAAGAGAGATTCAACATTGATGATATGTAGATACGTATCTACAATTATTTGAAGATACGTATTAAGAGAGATTCAACATTGATGATATGTAGAAGCTCATAAATCTAACTCATGCTTGCCTCTAACTTGTATTCTTATGTAAGATATTCTCCTCAACATGCAAGCCTATTTTTTTAAAGAGGTTGTTATGTTACATCATCATGTAACATACATGATGATGTAACAGCCATTGGATGAAAATTCAATGGTTGTGAAAATAATATGATTTTTTCATCTTATATTTTTACAACCGTTGGATGAAATCTAACGACTGTTATATCATCATGTATGTTACATGATAATGTAACATAACAGAGACCATTTTTTTATGGTCATTATTACATAGTAAAGTAGTGTGTCCACTTGTGTATGAGTCTGATTTTAATACTATGTAAGAGCCCATGACTTAACTCATACTAAAGAAACTAACTAAAAAATTAAGGGCAATCTCAGGCTTATATTTTATTATGAGATTTTCCACTATAGAAGATTTGTAATTTCTCCGTATGCATAAGAATGTGCATATGAGGATGATACTTGATGAGAATGGTCATCGGCGGGTATATACATGAATGTGATTTTTATTGATTCTAACTTAAAGAGAGATTCTCTTTCTAGACAAAGCCATAGAATTTGAGTAATATTGAGCTAGAGAAAAGGGGAAAGAGTAAGTGGTGTAAAAGAAAAGATGGAATCATTCGTACCAGGAGGATTCCACTTTGCTGCAGTTGTTTTCATCTTTTATACACTAATCAAATTAAAATGTTGTTCTTATCCAACTTTATATATGTGGGTCACATGTATAAAGAATACATCATCTATCTGTAGGCTATTTTAGCAGGATGACTAAGGGGAAAGTAAATTTAAAAGGGTTTGGCTTATATGAAAGAAAGCAGCTTCCTAGTGAAAATAATTGAGAAAACCTAGAAATTAAAAAATGAGATTAAAAGAAAGGGCCAAAGGGAAGTTGTTTAGTCGATTGCAGGGGTAGTTGCACCAGCCTTAGTCCCGTTGCTTTGTGTTTATATAGTCAGCTTATAGGCTTCTAAAGAACATTTCTTTAACGGGTATTTGAAACTCTAACTAGAAGTTTAAATTAATAATATCTAATTTTAATAAAAAGAAATTTTTTAGTGCAACGGCATATCATATTACTTGCGCACTTATTTAATAATTTTATCACGTATATATTCATTTAAAAATGATTAATCATGAATATGTTCAAAGAAATTAAGAGAATAAATTTAAAACATTACAATATATGCATAAAAATTCTTTACTAAACTATGTTCTTATGAGTTTTTAAAGTTTTTATGTCATATGTCTATTATTATTGCTTATACATGGTTTAAACTTATTCTTGTTTTATTTTATTAACAACCAATCACTTACAGGCTATTAAAATATATCAAAACTGGTGCAATTTTTATCAAGTTGCTTGTGTGTATCGTTTCTATCCGAGATAGATAAATAACAAAGTTTGTATTTCTACTATGTTGTAAGTTCAAGGAATGAACATATTTATATATAGGCATTAAATCAAGACAAATAAAGAAGCTAAATATTATTGAGTTTTGTCCCACATTACCTAGTAAAAAAGAGATACTTGGGTAATAAGTAGGATAGATACCCAATAAGTTAATCTTTTGGATTGGAATCTAGAAATCCTAGGCCAAGTCCCTTAACAATTGGTATCAGAGATAGATCTTAGTAGATAGAATATGGTAGTGGAACAATTCAGGTGTGTGTCGAACGAAAGGACCAAAGTCTGATGGTGGTTTCATCTGAGGGGAGATTGTTGAGTTGTGTATCACAATAGCAAGTAAAAAGGAGATACTTAGGTTAATGTATTAGACGCAAGGATTGGAGTCCGGTAGTGGTTTCGTCCGGGGGCTTATTGAGTTGTGTTCTACGTTAACTAGTAAAATGTAAATACTTGGGTTAAGTAGGATAGGTCACTCCACCTAATAAGTTAGTCTTTTGAGTTAGATACTTAAAAATACTGGGCCAAATCTCCTAACAAATATTCTCATAATTACATAGTTAGAAATCTCAATAATTGGTATATGTTATTTTGAAATTGTGGACATGATAGAGGTTTTATTCGAGTGATTATTTTCTTTAACGATCCTCTCTCGCTAAAGTAAATAAATTAGATTAACAGATTATAGCTAGATTAGTTTATTATAAATTAGATTAACTGATTATAGCTAGGTTGGTGTATTATTGAAACCGTGTCACCAAGGCATTTTCCATATAAACAGTTGACAGGGAAACAAAAGTCTCTTTGTCTCATATGCTATTATTCATCAGATAAATATATAGAATACTCATCACGTTATAAAAATTAAAAGTACAACAAGATCTGTTGCTTATGCAATGTATCTTGTGTTTGTGTGTGAATATATATATATATACAAGTTAAACAAATATACCTTTTGTGCGTCAGCTATGTCTGCATTTTCTCATCCTTTGATTCAAAAACCCTCTCACTTGAGTTGGCAACCTATACCCCCCCCCCCACCCCAAACACAGATATGTACAAATTATCTTTTCATCAAAGCTTTGCCATTTCATCACCAATAGTAAATTAAATAGCAGACAAGCAAAGGCAAGAGGTAGGTTTTGAGCTATATATATAATAATATTAAAAAAAGACCTTACTTTTGGTGGGATCAGGATCCTCTCCTGATCTGATTTTTATCTGAGCAAAACTTATTAATATGATTGGTAGTTAATAAATTAAAAAAAAAGTAGTTAAATCCTAATCATCCACTAACACTAAAATACAGGTGGCACAAGATCTGTAAAAAATCAGGAGTGCTCAGATCAGGAGAGGATCCTGATCCCTTTTGGTGACAACTAAACTGGCCAACAAAACAAAATATTTATCTCTATCCAAATAGCTGCCCTTTAAATTTTATCAAATTCTTATCTTCAGTGCTGACAATCTATTACATATATATATAGAAGAAAACTAAAGCAAGGTGTGTCATAAGCTCCATCGTACGTTGTTACCGCTTAAATGTTAAGTTTTAACTAACCGAGTGATTAATTACTTAATGTGGTTTCAAAGCAGCTTAATTCTGATCAACCAAGTATTTTAATTCATTCCCTCTCTTCTCTATCACAAGATTGTATTTGATATAGGATCAAATCCTAGGAGAACCTTGATCCTTAGTTAAACTATATAACAAATTTTTTTTTTCTTTTGTTGTGATTGATTTAGTGGTTTGTGCTTTTTGAAGAAGTGTTTTAGTCTTTTAGAAACTAAAATATTATTATCGAGTACTTATTCTTTTTTCAAATTAGTTATTATATTACAATAAATTGATATTACAACCGAAAGGCCATTGGAAGTCTAAATTCATACAAAACTATAAATAATAATTGTATAGTTTGTTCTATTGAACAAAGTTCTTATGTACAAGCTAAGTAATTTTTATCAATGGATTACTTGATGATCATGGTAAATTAGGTCCTTGTACATATACTCCATGTGCATGGACCAAGTATTTATGATTTTGTTATGTAAGTTTCCACAAGTTTAATCTTTCTTTTTCAACATTAAAGCACTAGGATCATCTCTTAATTTGAACTCTATTAAATTTTTAAAGATTTACTACCATATATCTTTTAGTGATAGGGCGTAGATAAGATTAAATTTCTTTTTTTTTTTTAATCAACTATCAATAATGTACTTGAGTTATTTATTCTATAAATGATTTGTTTACGAGAGAATACTGATCCTAAAGTAATAGTAGTGATGTATGGAGAGATGCATTTCTTCGTTCTTTTGTTTTATTGTCTTGAAAGGAATAAACTAAGTGATCAGAAAACGGGGAGTTTTGATACGGGGATCGAAAAGACAAAAAGAGAGGGAGGGGAAAAAAAAAAGGGAAAGAGCGAAAGCAAAAGCAACATTCAGAAACATGGGCTCGTGGTTCTACTTAATTGAATTTACTTATATTAGAGAGATGACACATAAGACCAAACCATGTGCTTGCTCTATAAAATAAAAATAGACAAAACAACAACACTACTGCACCAACTTAATTAATTAATTGGTCTAAGTAATTATGAAATAACCCTAACTTCCAAATGGTGAGCTCTTTGCCTTTGGAATCTGCCTTCTTTCCTTGTGGAATTAAAGTGTATTTTCCTATCTTGGAATAGCTAAGCAATGTGTAATTTATTGAATGAGATAGCTTAAAATGGCTGCAAACTAAAACCACCCAATTGGCATCCTAATCATTTAGGGTTTCAAAATTTTGGAGGTGGAGGAGAATATGCATGGCCCATAGATTAATTGTCCCTACTTTTTATTTTTTAAGTATTTTTAAAATTCTTTTTTACTTGATATGGATGGAGATGCCCAAGTGTCCCCAAACCCTTCTCAAAAGACAAAATTAAAGTAGGGTGATGCCCCCAGGAAAGCCGAAGAATTTAATATATATTTATATTACCATGTAAAAGGCTTTGGTCATTTTTTTAATACTTAGATCTATAGAAAGACAACCATGATTTCCTCTCTTACTCAAAAAGAACATATATAATAGTTCACTTAATTTGGTATATGTTCAGGCCTATTCAAACGTAATAATTATGTTGACGATAATGTTTATAATGTTCAAACTAATTACATTAATTTGGGGTCTCATCTCATTATCAGTAATTGGTCAGTACCAATTATGGATTAGGTCGGCCACCAATTTGTGGTTAATAAATTATAAACATTAGACGGCCCAGCAATTAGCAAACAATTATACTCTAATTAAATGTTTCTTTTAATCATTTGTAATTTACATCTTAAAAGAAAAAGATAATCATTTAATCCTGTGATGACATCAATTAGAAGGAGCTGAAAAAGTAAAAAGATGGATGACCATGTGGGTGTTTGAAAAATTCACATGATCATGAGAAGGAAAAAAAAAAAAAAATGCAAAACAATTAAAGGCTTAAAGCCATGACAAAGCGAAGGTAATGAGGTTCTTGTATTTTAGTCACTATCGTAGTAGAATGTCCACCAATCTAATGAACTTTAGCTAAAATGCCAGATAAGCCAAGAAGAGATGAGCTGTCAAGTTCTAATTGGCTAATGTCGGCTAAGCAAACCGCATATTCGAAAATGGCTAGCACTAATATGGCTCATGGTAAGTGCCTAAGTGGTAACCTTATATTCTTTTGAACAAGTATAGATCTGAGTCAGCAGATAACTTCAATTGTTTTGTGTAATATACTAGAGTGTATAGCTAGGTTCCCTTCTCCTCTAATTAATTTAATTTTAATTAATTTCTCTTAGCTTTTCTGAATACTATATATATTCCATAGTTAATTGACTTTGCATCATTCCTATCTCTCTTTATTGTTTCATCATAAAGATTGTATCAACAGTTTCCTAAAATGGAAAAGTTCATGCACAAGGAAAATTACCCCTCTTGTTTCCATGGATTGGCAACAGGATCCAAGTTCATTGGTGACCAAGTCACTTGGGGTGCATTAAGTAATGCTTATTGTCAAGATGATTCGAGTGCGGAGTCTAATTCATCTGCAGAAGAGGCCTGTGGTGCCAATTTGATTAACAACATTCCTGGATTTGTTAAAGGGCATGTTGAAAGAGGAAAAAATTCGTCCATTCCATTTGTTTCAGGATTTAATTCTGTTCCTGTAAATTTCCTGGAGTCTTTTCCAAAACTAAACCGGGAAGCTGCTGCAAATCAAGTTTCTGATCAACGATCTTCTTCTCCTTCTTCGCTATCGACTTTCCCAAATTTAACTTTGTTTTTGCAGGGATCTCCCATGTTAAACCCTTCCGCAGCAGGTGATGATGATTCACTTGGCAATAAGGACACTTCATTTGCTCAGTTGCCCCAGTCAAGTAATGAATGGCTGAAAATGAATCAGAGCTTGGCAAACTATTCATCCAAGGGTTTTGGTGATTACTGGCTGAGCACAACCAAGACACAGCCAATGAAATACACAGGAAGAAAATTACAGAATCAGCATCATCATCATCAAAAGTGTAGTTCCTTAGAGGCCACGGCGATGGCGTCTCCAGGAAAGCTGTTCAGGGGAGTGAGGCAGCGGCATTGGGGCAAATGGGTTGCAGAGATAAGGCTTCCGAGGAACAGAACAAGGGTTTGGCTGGGGACTTTCGACACGGCGGAGGAAGCTGCAATGGCCTACGACACAGCTGCATACATGCTGAGAGGAGAATATGCTCATTTGAATTTTCCTGAGCGGAAGCATCAACTCAAGGCCAATTCTTTGAATGGAAACACAGCTACTCTTCTTGAAGCAAAGTTGCAAGCATTATCTCATCAAAAGCCTAATAATGACCAGCAGCAGCAGCAGCAGCAGCAGAAGCAGGGACCAACAACAAAGAAGAATAACATGTCCCATCATGAGAACACATCAAACACAAACAAAAAATTCAAAGGAATATTGGAGAGCAAAGTAGTCATTGGATCTCATCATCAAGAGCTTGTGATGGAAAATAAAAAAACTCATCATCATCAAGAGGCGTTATCAGATGTGGATGCTGTTCAGTTAAGTAGAATGCCTTCATTGGACATGGATATGATCTGGGACTCTCTTTTAGTCCCTGATTCATGACAACAAGCTACCCTTTAATTTTTATTTATTTACTTTTTTTTTGGGAAATTGGGTAGATTTCTTTAGAAGTTTATGTGCTTATCATTATTATTATTTTTTAATAGCACATACTTGAAACTAAATTTTTCCTTCTCTAATATCCTAGTAATTTGGTATTATTCCACTAATAATTATCATATATTATATGATCTATCTGTGCAAAATTCTCCATGATGCTTTAATTTTTTGCCTGATTGAAGGTGATGCCTATTAAGCCTTTTCTTTTATTTTATTTTATTTTTTGCTTTTTCATAATTCAGTTTCTGATAGTTTTGACAATATTGTTTATGTATTGTGTTTTTGGAATTTAAAATCAGAAACTGAAAGCAGAAGAGATCTAGTTGTAGACTTGTAGCAGCTCCCAATTTAGAATGCGGAAGGTGGGTTGATGGCCTTTCTTCAAAGTCAAAAGGCCTAGATTAAAGAGAGAAAGCAAAGTAATTGAGTCAGATTTGGGACCTTTTTGGAACTGTATTTGTATTTCTTTTTAATTTTTTATGAGTATATTTGGGTGTCATTTGGTGTGATTATGACAACTTTCTGTTATCATAAAACAACCACACAGGCCAGCACCTAAGTTTCTATTTATTCGTCTGCCCTAACAGTCATTCATTTTCTCTTCACTCATGCCAGTATAATTATCATGAACAAAATTGTTATTATAATTTTATAGTTTTTAAACAGCTTTCTTTATTCTGTGATCAAATTTTAGGAGATGTAGAGAATAAAAAAATCAATTTAATTAAATTTTATGATAACTTCAAAAGAAAAAAGTTTGAATGTCCCATAGAAATCGGAAACTAACGTTTTAATTTGTATTTGTTTTAGCAAAGATTATATCAGTCATACTACATTTACCAACAAAATGTCAATGTAATGCATATGATAAGAAAAATAACAAAATTCCATTATTCAAAAACCAAGTCTAACGAATAGTTGGAGTCCAATAAGAAATTAAGTATGCAGCATGGCAAATATAGAGTGTGTGTGTGTGTGTAGCAATACCTTATTTTTGTGTGGTTTCCAACAGTTGTATTTGCAATTATGCAAATGTTTTTAATATTTTTTAATATTTTTAACAATTTAATTAATTATTCTTTCTCTAACACAAATATTAAGAAAAAAAAGGAAAGAAAGAAATAATTACATACTCTAACTATTCCATGAAGGTTTATATCAACTTATTAATTGGATTACTGCTTCTCATTGATATAAGTTTTATAAGATTTTTTTTTTAAACTCATTTCTCAAAAGCTCAAATCACTGATTAATTTATTTGAATTTTCTTAAAAATTTAATAGTAATAATTTAAATTTTTCATGAAAATTATGTTGTCAACGCTAAAAATTTATAATATTTTATCTCTTACTCAAACATTAATAACTCTTCCAATGTATGACACACATTGCGAAACAAACTGCATGAAAGAAATAAATAAAAATTCTTTTTTTTTTCAAATATATTTGTAACATCATCTTGTTACTGTTTTTGTTATATTTCTATCTGAATTAAAACTTAACATCTTATTTTATTTATTTCACTTTAATAAACATAATTTTGAAATATTAGAGAAAACTAATTAGGAAGACACAATAACACTATCGAACTTGCATATTTTTGTGGCCGTAACTCGTTTAATCTAAGTATCACAATGATCTCATTTGCTAGCAACAGTTGCAAACAGAGGTCGGTGAAGAGGAGATATGAGCTTCTAACCCACTTATATATTTTGCAGTAATCTCAATAGATAGAAAAAGCAAAGGTATTTTCTCTTTCTTCTACAGTAACTTTTTCTCTGAAAAGTACTGAGAATGAAAGAAATTTGAAGCCTTCATGACTTAGTATCTTCACCTATTGGTTGGGTGTTTCTTTTTTTAATCTTTTCTTCTTTTCTTTCTTTTATATCCTCTTAGCTCACTTTAATTTCATTTCTAAATCAGAGTTCTTGCATACAGGCATTGTCTTAAATACAATTTTTCTTGAAAAGCTAGTGGGGGCAATTATTATGGGATTCTCGGGGTAATATGGATACAGAGAAATTACACCAGAAGTGTCAGACAGTACTATTAAAAGAGGAAGAGGAAGATATAGTAACTTTTATGGGGAAAATGAAAATACACGGAGAATGTGTTGTAGCAAAGTGCCTGGTGGGCAAGGTGTTACTCAGATGTGGCATCAACAAGGAGGGTCTAAAGATAGTAATGCAATTAGCTTGGAGAACGGTTAAGGAAGTAAAGGTGGAGAGTATGAGGGTTAACATATTCCTGTTCAAATTTGCCTCTGAAGAGGAAAATAAGAGGGTTTTTATGGAGGGGTCATGACATTTTTGACAGAGCGTGGATAGTGTTATCTAAACCAGCAGGTATAGGGGATACGAAGAACCAATCCTTTGCACATACAACCTTCTGGGTGCAAATCCACAACATACCTATAATGTATATGAACATGGATGTTATTCACAAGCTAGGGGAAAAGATTGGCAGTGTAAAAGAAGCTGAAACTAACGAAATAAGGGAATGCTTAGGTCAGTTTGCTTGGGTTAGAGTGTCCATTGACATAACACAACCTTTGAAAAACTTCCAAATTACTGCAACAAGAGGAAGGAAAAATCCTAATGCCAATATTATATGAAAAAATTCCAAATTTCTGCTTTTTCTGTGCACACATCGACCATCAGTACAGTGAATGTTTGAAATATAAAGGCCAACAAAAGGAAGAGTTACCATATAGAGGATGGATGCGAGCCGTAACACAGGCTGCAAAAGTAAAGCAGAATCGAACCAGAGAAAGGGCAAATCGTGAATCAAAAGCAAATGTCACAGAAACAAATTGCTCAAAGTTACTACAAGTTCAACACAAAACTGATTGGGCAAAATGGGCCAGATCCAAGTCAATTGGGTGATGAGCAAAGTGCATATGCAGAACCGAAGGATAAAAGTCAGAAATAAGGGGTGAAAGCAATCAATTAATGCTGACTGAGACTGAAATGGAAAACCAACAAGTGAAGTGCCAGATCAAGGGTAGAATAATCAACAAGGAATAAGCTAGGATAATTAATAATGACAGCCAGCCTAAAACAAAAAATATGAGGGTGGGAAATGGAAATGGAGGGAAAATAAGAATGAAGGAAATTTGATGACATCGAAAAGGACAAATAAGGAAAATGATGGACAGGCCGGATCGGATGAAGAAGAAGTGGATAATGGGCCAAACAAGTTCAGGCAAGGCCCAAAGGTAGAAAATGGAAGATACAAGCCAGAAATATGAAGACTAAAGGAGTTGATGCCAGTGGGCCGACAAATGCCAAGAGACCCAGCAAATAAATAAATTGGCCCAGCCCAGAAAAAAAAAAAGAAAATGATTGCTTAGCCCATCTAAACAGTCTCACTATTGCAGAAACTTAAGCCCATGCAAAACAGCAATTCAGCGGGAATTAACAGAAGCAAAGCAAGATGCAAAGGGGTTTATGGAAGCAATGGATGAAGACTCATCGGTAGGAGTTGACAATCAGCCTCGCTGGGAACAATGAGGATCCTAAGCTGGAACGTTCGAGGTCTGGGGAAGCCTTGAACGCTCCTAGCTGTCAAAAAAATTCTCCACCTGTAGTGGCCTCAAATTTTCTTTTATTGTGAAACAAAAATAGTGGCTAGGCAGGTTAAATCAACATGTAGAATTTTCAATTTTGAGGATTGCTTCGTGGTAGACAGGCACGGAATAGAGGGAGCCTAGCTTTATTTGGGAGCTCAGATGTGAATGTTAACATAACTTCATACAACGCCCATCACATAGATGCGATTGTGTATAGCAAAGGGGGGAGAATGTGGAGATGCACAAGAATTTATGGCCACCCAGAAGCTAGCCAAAGCATCACATTTTTACTTTGTTGAAAAGGTTAACGAGTTTATTTTCTCATCCGTGGTGTTGTTTTGGTGTCTTCCAGGAGATTATGCATTTGCATGAGAAAAATGGGGGGAGTGACAGAAACGTGCATTTAGTGGCTGAGTTTAGAGAGGTTGTGCATGAATGTAATTTAATGGACATGGGCTATAAGGGATATCTGTTTACATGGTCGAATAGAAGATATGGAACTCAATTCTTAAAGGAAAGATTGAATAGAGTTCTATGCAGTAAAGATTAGTGTACGACTTTTCAGGATTCAGTAGCAAAAAATCTAGAAAATTGGGTCTTAGATCATTGTTCAATTGCTTTTGAAGTCAAAGAAAGTGGTAGTGTAGTAAAGCATACAAGTAGATTTTTTTTCCCGAGCCCACTATGATGACATATGGAGCACTTATGAAGCCTGCAAAAGTATAGTGAAAGAAGACTGGGTCAAATTTGGTGAAAAAAGATGAGAAAGTCTAGTGCATCAGTTTTAAAAAGTGGCTAAAAGCTTCTTAGCCTAGCCAAAGCTCTAGAGTAAAGATGAATTCGATGACAGGCAGAGGAAGCAAGAAAAGCTTATTAAGCAACAATAGAGTAAAAACAAGATGACCCCACTTGGTAATGGAGATGAAATCAGAAGAATGGAAAGCCAGATAAATAATATGTTGATGGATGAAGAGGTTTACTGGAAGCACAGGTCAAGAGCAGACTGGCTGAGGAAGGGCGACAAGAACACGGAATTTTTTCACTCGAAAGCTTCTGCCTGAAAGAGAAAGAACAAAATCTAGGGGATTGAAGATTCTCAGGGGAAGTGGACAGATAAGCGAGAGGAGGTAGAAAGGGAGTTCTGCAAGTATTTTTAAGAGTTTTTCTCATCTTCCAACCCAAACTAGAGCCAAATTCAAGCTACTACACATGATATGCCTTCTAAGGTAACTCCAGAAATGAATGGTCATTTGGATGAGCCAGTCACGCTAGAAGAAATTGCTGAAGCTCTGACTCAGATGTTCCCCACGAGGGCCCCGGGACCAGATGGATTGCCTGCTGCCTTTTTCCAGAAACATTGGTTGACAGTCCGGAAAAGAGTGATTGAAACATGTCTATACATTTTGAATGAGCAAGGTATGCTCGGGCCACTTAACCACACTTACATAGCCTTGATCCCTAAGGTAGATAAGCCAAAAAAGTCACAGATTTTAGGCCAATTAGTCTTTACAATGTTATCTACACAATTATAGCCAAAGCAATTGCCAATAGGACGAAACCAATCCTTTCCGATGTTATATTCCCAACACAGAGTGCATTCATATTCAATAGGCTCATTACAGACAATGTCATCATTGGTTATGAATGCCTCCGTAAGATTAGATACAGCAAAGGGAAAAGGAATAGCCTAATGGCTCTTAAACTAGACATCAGTGAAGCATATGATAGAATATAATGGCAGTTCCTGAAACAAATAATGGTGAAGCTTGGTTTCTCAAACAAATGGGTGGATTTGATAATGAGATGTATTTCCTCTACTTGCTTTTCTGTGTTAATTAATAGGGTCCCCAAAGGTCTAATTTAGCCGGAAAGAGGGTTAAAACAGGGTTGTCCCCTATCCCTATATCTCTTCATCTTGTGTGCTGAGGCTTTTTCAAATTTACTGGTGTTGGCAGAAAGGAAGCAACTGATTCGAGGCTTAAGGTTTGCCAGAGATATCAACATATCATATTTGCTCTTTGCAGATGAAAGCCTTGTCTTTGTAAGGGCATTAGTGTCAGAGTGCAAACACTTAAGGAAGATCTTTGATTGTTATGCAGAAGCATCCGGACAGATTTTTAATTTCGACAAATCTTCCATATTTTTCAATGGAAAGATAGTAGAAGGACAAGTTGTAGTAATAAGGACATCTTCAAACTTAATGTGGTTACTAGGTATGAAAAATACCTAGTACTACCGTCAATGATAAGCAGGAAGAAGATGGGCTTTTCCAATGAGGTCAAGCTCAAAATTTTAAACAAAATTTTATACTGGCAGCACAAAATTTTTTTTAGCGAAGGAAAGGAAATTCTTATTAAGGCAGCAGCCCAAGCAGTTCCAGCTTACGCAATGAGTGTTTTCAAACTCCCAAAGGGCTTATGTGATGAGATTCAAAGGGCTATAGCAAAGTTTTGGTGGGGATCAAAAGATGACAAGCAGGGCATTCATTGGGCAAGGTGGGATAGGCTTAGTTTTGCAAAAAGCAGAGGGTGTTTGGGGTTTAGAGATTTCATGAGTTTTAACCAAAGCATTGGTGGCTAAGCAAGGATAGAGGCTTCTTCAATTTCGAAATTCTCTGGTGTCTAGAGTGTTGCAGGCAAGGTATTATGCAAATTATGATTTTTGAGTTCAAAATTAGGCTCTAATCCATCATATATTTGGAGAAGCATTTTGTGGGGAAGACAAGTGCTTAATAAAGGGATCAGATGGCGTATAGGGAATGGGAAAAAGGTTCTAGTCCACAAGGATAACTGGCTGCCAAGGCCAGACCCTTCCAAGCCAATTTCCCCAAGAACTTTGCCAGAGGACACTGCGGTAGTTGACTTGATGAATGCTGAAAACCAATGGGTGCAGCTTAGCTGAATCAACACTTCATGAATGAAGATATTGAGATGATCCTTAAGATACTAATACCACAGGACAATTCACAAGATGATGTGTTGTGGCATTTTGATAAACGGAGAGAATACTCTGTGAAAAGTGGGTATCAACTAGCACTCAAAGGAGATTTGTAGAAGCATCTGGCAGCACAACAAATTCCTCAAATCAATGGAAAATTTTCATGTGGAAGGTGGCAAAAAACCTGCTGCCATCTGCAGAAAATCTCTGGAAACGAAAGATCCTGCAGGAGCCTATCTGCCAAAAATGCAAGAGGAATGTAGAAATCGTCTGGCATGCTCTAATGGATTGTAAAGCAGCTAGGAAATTTTGGTCTCAAGCCCTTTTACAGCTCCTGAGCTCAATGACCAGACCAAGGATATTTCCAGTGGCCTGCAGGAAATGAGTTTTAAGTTAAGGAAAAGTGATCTCGAACTTATGGTAGCATATTGTTGGGTTATTTAGTATTCAAGGAATAAGCTCATTTTTGAAGGAAAGAAGATAGACCCAAGAATTTTAGCAGCAAAGGCAGAAACAATTACAGAAGCCTATAAAAGAGTTAGACAGATGCAGACATCTCATATTGATAACTCTAGGATTGAGAAGCTGACAGAGTGGACTCCTCCTCCAGAAGTTGTCTTCAAACTAAATGTTGATGCTGCCATAAGTAGTAAAGATCAAATGGCAGGGATGGGGGTTGTGATAAGAGACTTAAGAGGCAAGGTGGTAGCAGCTGGTATTAAGCAGGCTCAACACAGAGGGAATGTAAGTTTAGCAGAGGCTAAAGCTGTTCAATAGAGTATGCAGGTGGCAAGAGAAGCAACCTTATCTTCACTGATTATAGAGTTAGATTGTTTAGAGGTGGTGGAGCTAGTAAACAACACTAAGGGCAGCAGAACAGAAATCTACTGGACAATTTCAGAAATTCAGAAACAAAGGAAAAGTTTTTCAGAATGTTAAAGTGAAATATGTCCCCAGACAATGTAATGCTAGTGCCCATTCTTTGGCCAGCCAAATTGGCCTTAGAAAGAAATACTCCTGCTGTCTGGTTAGAAACAATACCAGCAGAGGTTTCAAGTGTAATAGTGTTGTGATTGACGGAAAGGTTTACTTTCTTATCAATTAAAAAAAAAAAAGAAGATAGAGGTGGCATTGATCCTTGGCAGGAACTAACATCAATTTGATCTTCCTTCCCATCCAAATGAAAGAAGGAAACAATAATTTTTTTCGACCGATAGACTAATGTAGAAAAATTTCCATAGTTTTACAATAATGATATGCATTTAATTAATTGTCATAACAAATTTGATATGTTGTAAAATTGGTAACTAAGTCTGTTGATAATTTTTTTCATGTTGGGTACTCGACTCGCATGATTTCATTCTTGTAAAGTTAAAAAAAAAAAAAAAAAGCCGTCCAAAAATACAATTCAAAATTTAAAAAAAATCAACAAAATTCGATTTTTATTCAAAGCCTAGTAACAAGAGTAGAGACTAGAACCCAAATAACAATTAATTCTTGCATTCCCAATATATTGAAATAGTGCATTATTTGGCAGTAAAAAAAGCTATGATTGTCATGCGAGTCAATTTAATTTGGTTTGTGAAAGTTTAATTAATGTCAAAAGCTTAATCAATTTTAAGAGAACCTCAAACTATCAGATGTGCTGGAATTCACAAAAGAATGTGTGTATGACTTTCAAAATTCTAAATATTCTAATTATAGTTGAATTTTCTAAAGTCTTTCATTCTTCTTCAATGTCATTTATGTACTTCTTGTAGGTTTTTTTCCCCCTTTTGAACGCAAAAGTTGATTTTAATTATCTATAAGTTTAACTTTTTTTGGAAAACAATCTTCTTTTTTCCCCCAAAATCTTACTATATGTACAAGTGGAGATAGATTTTTTCTCTATATATTTTGAAGCAGATTTGGCCCATTTAAAATTACTATCAAAATGTTAATTTAGATTTTTTAAATTACATAGTAATTTTTTTTTTAATATCACACTTCTATCGGGTCCAGCTAAGTTGCCTCAGTGATATGGTACAACTCGTTTTTGTCTTTTTGTGACTTGACCGTTGGATCCAACGAAAGAATTGCAAAAGTAAAAGCAACGGCAGGATGTATTTACTTCGGTAATTAACATTTGAGTCCCTCTAGTTTTCTAAAATTTTAGAAATAATAATATTATTATTATTTTACCCTCCCACCTCATTAATAGTCATCTTCATCTCTACTTCTCATGCAACCCGTGATTCATATTTAGACTTTCATTTTTTTCCTTTTTATCTTAGTTGTTTTATTTTATTTCTTTTGGCAAATATTTTTGTTTATTGGCTAAGTTATTAAATAATAAGGATAAGGAAGATATATGAAATTTTAAGAGCATTTTTTATTATTGCTATTGGGTGATTATAATGTATGATTTAGTTGCCCTTCTATGAGAGTCATAACCTCTTAAATACAACAAAACTTATGAACTTTAGAAAGACAGATCCCTTAATTTATTCCACAAGTACATGAATATTTTATAATTCTCTAATTATTACTATTATTTCGATGTCTACTTCTATAATTAATTATCCATAATATTGAGAAAGTATATAACATTAAAATTGAGTATAAAAATGATTAGGAGATATTATTATCTTGTCTTTAGTGTAAATTGGATAAGGTTTTATAAAAATTTTCACAATATCAAAATGAAAAATAAATAAATATTAAATAAATGCTTGGATAGTCGTTTAAATTTCATTATGAAGTTTATAAATAATATTTTCAAAATAATAAATTTCTATATGTAAATTTGAAATTATGTAAAATTACTTATACCTTATTACACGTACGAAGCTGATCAATTATTTATTTAATGTGAAAACAAATGCATTGTATAATCTTTATTCTATTACTTAAATTTAAAATTATAAAGAATGAAACTTAAATTTAAAATTCGAAAGAATGAATAATAACTTAAATTAATAGATTATGGGAAAATACCTTTAAAAAAATTAAAATTAACTAACTTTTTAGGCTTCTAACGTAACATTTTTATTTTTTTGTTGTTATCATAAGACAAAAATTTTGTCTAAAAAACTCATTTTGGGGTCTCCTTAGGGTAAAAAAAATATATATATATCATTATCACATGATAATTTGGTAGCCTAAGTTATATTATTTTTAGTTTACTTATTCATGCCAAACACCTTATTGAGATTAAATTTTAGTAAAGTAAACTCATCCCGCCATCTTTAATCGCATTCATTAGGTCCTAATTGATTAGATCTTGTTTTAGAAAAAGACATAAACACAATATATATCCTCTTGAGAAAATGCAAGTATTATATTTTCGAGGTTTTGCACTTAAGAAATTAATCTAATTTATGTAGTTAGAAGACTCTTATTTTTTTATGTTTTAAAAGAATTATATGTTCGATAAGGAATAAATTAATATTTAAAGTAGGACAAACTGATTTGAGAAGGAGATAAAAAGAAATTTTTTTTTAGAATTTAAAAATTATTATATTTTAATTGGGACTTATTGCATAAAATTATTAAAACATATGGTTTTTATTATTTATAGAAAATAATAGGGATTGCTAAATAAAATACTAAATAATTTTTTTAAAATTTGAAATTATTATATTTTAATTGGGGCTTATTGCATAAAATTTTTAAAACTAATAATTTTTATTATTTACAGAAAACATTAGGGACTGTTAAAGAAAATATCAAATTTGGGGTTTGGTACAACGGTTGCAAAGTAGTTTTACCCCACTTCTATCTAGAACATTTGAAACTCTCCACCTTAAAGTTAAACGGAGGAGATGTGGACAACCCAATTAAACAATTGTTAACAGTTAATTTAGAAAATTTAATTACTAATTATAAATATCAATAAATTTGTAAAATAATTAAAAAAAAACAGTAATATTAAAGTTCCTACCCATTAGGATATAAGAATGGGAGGTGGCTTGTGGGCTATGTTGAGGAATAATACTAATTGGGCCGATAAGAGAAAACACGATTAGGCAGCTTTTGGGCTCATAAACTCAAAATGCTGATCCGCACCCATCTTTTATGGCAGTTAACAAGGGATTGCAGTATCCAAATGTATAAATAATTGACAAATATAAATGTTTATAAAGAATATTAGATGGGTGGTGATATTTTCCAAGTTTGCGCAAGGATTCATGCAATTTGTATCTTGAAATAACCTTAAACGCTCATGTTTTATTGAAAAATTATCACTAAAACACAAATCAAGTAATAAAGATTGTTGATTTGGTGAAAAGAGAGAGAGAGAGAGAGAGAGAGAGAGAGAGAGGTTGGATATGCACATAATTGTGAATGCCAAAACAAAAGATAGGAAAAAAATGATAATATTCAGTATTCACATTGCTGAAATGAAAGGAGGCAGTTTTGGAGGGAAAAAAAATGATTTGCTTGACAATCATAGGTAAGAATTAACACAAGTAGCTAAAAGACCAAGTTAAAGAGACTGACGGAAGGTGAAATCTTGCAGCCTCTACAGTTTACAATATCGAAGCAAGCAACTGCAATTGCAACTACAAGGAAAACAAATGGAAAGAACACTTGAGTTATCATATCTGATTTTGAATAGCAACAATGCTAAGCAATCTATAATGAACAAACATATTTGAACTAAACTACTACACCTTCACTGTAGGAAATTCTAATATTCTTGTGCTATAAAGCAATGGATGCTCTCCTCTCCACCAAAGTGTCTACCTAATTGCTAAGCTTTCGCCACAATCGTCACTGGCTTTTTTGACCACATCATTTCTAACAATGTCATCAGTAACATTCTCAACATTCTTATCTTTGGCATTCTCTTCGGCCTTCGGCAGCTCGAAAGCTGGCTCCTGAGCTGAAATCTCCAAGTCAACATTGCTTGTTTCAGTACCCAATCCCACTCCTGGAGATTCCTCCATTTCCGTGTCCTTCTCCATGGTCTTATCATCTTCGAAATCACTTCCACCAGAGCTACTCTCGTTATCTGGGGTTTGAGGAGAATCCCCTCCAGTTTCATCAAGCTTTGTCTCAACTTCCACCATGTCTACATCTGCTCCAGGAAGCCGCTGTTGTAGTGGAATAGCATCACTGATTACTTGACCTGTCTTTAATCTCTCCCTGTAATCTTCCATCTCTATTCTATATCTTTCTTTATCTTTAAGAGCTTTCTCCTGATAAACCTGAATATCAGGCACATCCGTGTCTAAGCAAATAGTATTTGGACAAAAAATATTAAAGAGTAGCAGGAGTAAACAATGAGTTGAAAATTATAGAGTCCTTACAGCCTTTTCAGATTCTTTTAGCTTGTTCCACAGTTCACCAATCATTCTACTGATCTCTCTGTCTTTCCCTGGGTGTAACGGTTTCAGTCTTGCATGCTGCTCTGCAAAGAAAAAATTATAGCCACTTCTGTTAGGTTTTGGATGAGCAGGATCCCTCCTTTTGATCTCAGATTTCTTCCTGCGGCGACGACGTTGTACCCCAGAGACAGCATGCACAGTGGCATTATTATTGTTGATAACATTGTAAGATGATGGCACTTGGTGTATGGGGTTCTGAGGAGCCTGATAGAGGACACCTTTTAGCTTCTCCGATCCTATTGTTACAGTAACAAGATAGCCACTTTCAAATTTCCCATCAATGACCCCTATTACTGGAGATCCTCCTGATGAAGCTGGTCTTGCTGCAATAACAAGAATGCAGGGTTATAATAAATAAATTGCAAGTATATTCAGAGTAGCGTTTGGATAAATAGGGCATGAGAACATAGGAACAACACAATCAAAATAATAAGAATGGTTACAAAAAGAAGTTAATTATGAGTTCATCATCCCTCATGAAAATATCTTTTATGACTTGAAAATGTTTCACATATAGTTGTATTTCAAAAAAAAAAAATATTGACAATTACAACAATCCCCAAGGGATCCAACAACTAGTCAAAAGTGTTGACAAATTTAAGATACAAAGTATTCAAAATAAGGCGGCAGTTCTGAGCAAGACAAAGAACAAGGGCTGAGAATGAAAGAACCTTCAGGCAACACAGCAGCATTAATTCTTGGTTGCTGAACAGCTGATTGAATGCCTGGCGATGGCTGTGCTGTCCCTGGAGCTGACACCACATTTGTGGATGGGCCCTGCCAAGAATCTGCAAAAGGTCATTTAGTAGTAATCACATTCATGAGGAAAACACATAGAATCAAAGACAAAAGGAGTGTTTCAAGAACAAATCAGCTGAGACATGACACCAACCCTGGGATCTGAAAAAGTAAATTTGTTCATAGTCGCGAAGCAATGATTGATAATATTTGCGCAGCACAAAAGATGCATTTGTAGCAGTGGAGGGAAAGTTGAATATAGCAGTGACTTCTTTCCATCTTCGCTCCTTAATTATCTGAGAATTGGGTTGTGAAAGTATGAGTACAGCAGGATTAAACTTTGCACTCTTGATAAGCAATGAAAAAAATTAACTCTTGATCAGCATTGAAAAAAATTAACTGAAACATTTTGATTACGTAATTCTTAAAACCATATATTATGCGTATTTTAACAGCAGTTTGCTAGTTAAATCACCAGCATAAATGCATACAACTCTAACCGACAGAAAGATCTGGAAACAATATATGGCCTTGTTTCGTTGTCGAGTGAGCAGAAGGATGATTAAATAAAATATCTTGACTTCAGAACAGAATAAACGATGTAATGGTGGACTGAAATAATTGTATGAATGGACTTTAAACAAGTAAATGGCAAACACACACAGACCAACTAACACACACAACAAAAGGAAGAGGAAGATGTCAACAGAATGTTTTCTGTTGCAACCAAAAGGCCTCTCTAACTAGGCTGAGTTGCTGAAAGTATATGTGATACATAAAGACAGCCAATACAGACCCCAAACTGGGTATAAGCCGTGTACGAAACATGTTAAGGGCATAGAAATATTAGACCCTGCTACAACTCACGTATCTGGATAAGGCTCCCAATCACAATAATAAAGAATAAAATCAGACAACTAATTGCAAATACTTACCTTCTCAATACCACCACGAGAGGTTACCTCCACAAAAAGCCGATGCAAGTCTAACTCCTTTCCTCCAATAATCGGGATCCTAAAACCAAGGTTCAAATATACATCAGATTGCCAATGGTGAGAAGAGAGCTCCAGAAAGAACAACCAAATTGAGAATATTTTAAAAAAGGTAGAAAATCAGAGAAAGTTACTGTAAGGCTATGCATTAAAAAAAAAAAAGGAAGAAAAAGTGCATACAAGTATCTCACAACTTTTGCCATGAGGCAACTACTTGTACAAAAATACAAATCAGACTTGTCTAAAAACACTATAGCAAAATCATTTCGCTCTAATTATTATAAGTGAATATGCAGAGCAAAATAAATAGATGGATGCCAAAAGTTCTTTAAAGGAGAGGAGATTCTCCCACCATAGACAAATGAAACCAGAAGCAAAACCAACAAACCTTACAAAAATCAAACCATTATCTGTCGTAGCTCAAGAAAATATACAAGATTTTGGCCTAAAGCTATGATCAATTAATTTGACTAAAGCCAATATACAGCAGTCAATGCTTTATATCTGTCGAGTTTTACAGGACAATTAATTGTTAGGCAAAGCTACAACCTTGCAGCAATGAGCAAGTTTATCAACTATTATTTTCTTAATCTTTGGTGAGTCTTATAATCTGCATGTCAAGATTTTCACTTCAACAGAAGAAGAAATCTCTTTCCACTGATATTGTATATAATTCAATGACGAATTCCGTTTAAATCATGCAGAAGAGGCATGCTGTCTTAGCGTCCATCACTTCCATATATTCCAGTCATTTCCTAGGAATAAAGCTTCTGTGTAGATGACTCATATTTACCCCTGAAACATGCTCAATAACAGATACTCCTTTTTATCCCCCCTCTCCCCGTTTAACATCCAGATCACTAGATTCACACCTGACGAAAATAGAGTTATGGGCTTAGGATAGACATCAAAATGGCAGTCTACTAACAATTGCAATATCTATCTGTGGGATGGGACACCGAAGTTAGATTTTTTAACTGTTCTACATTGGATAGTTAATATCAATTTGAACAACCTGGAACCATATTTGATTTTTTGATGGCATTCATCCATATTCGAGTTATTGAACTTCTATAATGAACTTAAGCACATGCCAACAAAATATATTAAGTACCAAAATAGTGGAATACTAAATCCATTACAAAAACAGTGGTAAGAACATTAAGCAATCTAAACCTTGTCTGCATAACTGACGTTCGAAATAGAAATCTCCTTTTAATTTATTAAAGCTTTTCATAACTCAATGAGCCAACGATGATGAGCTTCATTTTTCTCATATTTAATAATGTCCCACAAACACGCATTCTATAAAGGAAAAAATTTCCCAAACAGAATGGAGATATAACAACACAAATTTTGCTCGATTTGGCGCCACTATATTCGGTGGCGTATAAGGCAATACAGCACTAGAAGGAAACAGAGAGCTCCATTTTACTAAAAGAAGCACTTCATACAATATAGATACATGAAGCAAATAAATTAACTATCTCATAGTCAGCGCTAGTAGCCCAACAACTAATGCATCAAAATTAACATCATATCAGCAATCCTAAAATCTTCTTTTCTTCATTCGAAGATGACAAATCAACCAAAGCTTTCAACAAGATGAGCTCAATAATGAAACATCCCCATTTAATGTCTAATCTGGCTCAAATGAGCCAAGATTAAATCCCTGATTTTATCAAACGAACTTACTTTGGCCTAAAAAAAGTAACAGAAAAGTAAAAAAGACCAACTTAAGAGGAAAAGTGAGGAAACAAAGCACAGATAAGGAAATGATGATAACAGAACATTAGCATTGATAACGCAATTTATATAAATTCATTGTAGTCCCCTTTTATAAAGAACTAATCATGTCAGAAAAAGAAACATTTTAGAATCTAGGATATTAAAGAGAAATCAAAATGAGTGGCGAACAAAAATTCATACTACAGTACACGAGTCTTACAAGGAGTGTTATCTAAAAAGTAACAAACTGATACAGAATGGATGAAATGACAAGAGGCTTACATGAACTTGGTTGACATGGCAGCATGAAGCTTCTCCAAGGTAGCCATGAAGAGCTTGGGACTAGCCACGATATCTTCATATTTTGCAAGGGGTGGTGGGTATGATTGATGACCAGAAGCTGGTTCTTTCTTTGGAACAGGGCTTTGTTTGGCACAAGAAGTTGATGCCATTGGCCTGTACAACCACCAAGCAAGCACACTCTACTATTCAACTTTCCTCTCACTGCACAACAAGACAAAAATTGAAAATCTTGAAAATCACGAAACAAACAGAACTTGCAGGTGAAATGAACTGCATGCAGGATTCAAAACAAGAGAGAGAGACAAACCCAGAAAGGAAAATAAAAAGAAAACGAAAAGAGAATATATTGAGAAAATCAAAATCATTAACAGCATCAAGGTTAAAGATTCAACAACCTCAGTCGATGTAATAACTCCCCAGTAACAAAGGAGAAATGATTCAGAACCGAAGAAAGGAAGTAAAAGGCACGGCATAGGCATAGCCATAGCTGTTATTATAGCTGTCATGGCTATGACATCCATCACAGACACAGAGTAGTACCAAGGATTAAAACAGAAGAAACCCATCAAAGCTATCATCAGACTTTGCAGAACTCAAAAAGGGCTATAAAGAGACAAATCCTTCTAGGCTCTGGCAATAAAGATAAGAACCCAGATACACTATTAAAACAGGCCTATATAGTGATAGACAGGTAAAAGCTACATATGATGACTTTAAAGCCTCTCACTCTCTCTGACATTCTAAAGATACGCTTTTGTATCTATTGGGGTTACTATAAAGTGTAAACAAAACCAAACAAAAGAAATTGTGTGCCAAATTGAATAAATAAAAAATATTCAATTTTTTATCCATCTAATATTCATTCTCATTCACTAACAGAGTTCCAACGACAACTCTTTTTCTGACACTGTTTCAGAGGGAAAAAGGATTTTAAAGATTTTGAAGAAGGTACCAATGTGGGGCATAAGGAACCGTCCATCAATCAACTAATAAAAATTAAGAGAGAAACTCTCAATAGAAACCAAAACATACCTTTGCTTAAAAGACCCATTAACATTGAGTTTTCAAATCAAATAATGAAAAGACACCGTCTGTTGTTTGTCCTTCCTCTTTCATGGAGGACAAGATAGAAAATTATATTTAAAAGATTATGAATAAAGAAATAACAATTACCCGCAGTAGATATAATAAAATAATATACAAGTACTATTCATTATATCTTTTTACTTATAAAGTTTGTTTTGTTTGTGCTATTATTATTATAAGTACTGGTATTATTCCCTTTCAAAAAAAAAAAAAAGTATTGCTATTATTATTATATAGAAACCCAGATAAAGAAGAACCAACAGACAAAATAACCCTAAAATACGAAAATATAATAAAAAGAATAACTTACCAACAGTGAGAAGGAGGATTGAGCATGGAAAATGAAGTGACATTAACCATGAATTTGAAGCTTATGGCTAAACACTGATTATTAAAAAAATATATGGTGTATTGTTTTGTTATTTTTAGAAAGTGATGACAAATCACATAACCCTAGGATTACATACCCACAGACGAAAAGACAATTAAACCCTCCAAAAACTTTGCTTCAGTTTAAAATTCGAGGGGGGTATTTTGGGTTTTCCACAATATGTGAATGGTTGGCAGTCAAAATTTTTGAGTTGCCCAAGAGAAAATATTCAATATTTTACGGATATTATATGTGTAATTATGGAAGTGGGGTGAAAAAAATAAAAAAAATAATAATAGCAAAAGCTTAACGTGTCCGATTGACTTCCCCGTTTGAAACGGCAAAATCTAAAAATCAAAAATCAAAAGCAAAAGCGGGAGAGATAAGAAGAAAGAATTGGAGAGATATGAGTGCCGTAACAGCAGCTCCAGAAATTAATAAAGGGCGTTTAAAAACACCATAAAGAACAAGTCCCAACCAATCACCCTAAAAACTCTTAACCTCTTTATTTATAGCATATTTAATACCCATTCTTATTTCCATCACCAAACCCCCCACTATTTTTTTTTAGAGTGAGACTATTGACATCCCTCTAAATACCTTTTAAAATTTTTTAAATTATTTTTTAATTTTAATTTTTATTACAATTACATAATAGAATAATTTCTAAATAAACTCCATTCAAAAGTTAATTAATTTTTATTTTAAAAATTAAAAAATTTATTTTTTTATTTTCAGGTGAAGAATTTATCACCAATGGTTGTAACAGAGAAAAGAAAATCTGTTTTTTTTTTTTAAATAAAAGAAATCTAGTTGTTGAAATGAGTTTTAATAATAAAAATTAGAGAATGAGATTTACACAATAAATTTTGCTTAAGAGTATTCTTGTCATTGAAAGAGGTTTTAAAAGAATTTTATAATTTTTTAAAATATTGTGATGGAGTTAATTAAGAAAAGGGTGTATAAATTTAAAGGGTTGCAAATAGTCCCGCTCATAAAAAAAATTATATTTTTCAATAACAATGTTATTTCCGTTTGAATTCTCTTAACACTACATTATTATTATCTTTCATACATATACTTACCTATGCTAAGAATAATCAACCATATTTTCAATTTTTCAATATGAATGTTTATTGATAGTTGCTCTCATCTGCATTTAATAGTACTATTAGGAATATAATAATATTATGGGATATTATCAATTTCTTCTTATTAAAACAGATATATAAGTCTTACCCCTATTATTTTCATAATAATAAAAAATTTCCTTGCACTATAATTTTATAATATTAACTTTATTTTTAAATACAGTTATATTTATATTTATTATTAATTAAATAAATTATATAAAAGAAATTAAAATAAAAAATTTAAATACTAAAAATAAGAAATAAAAATTTTAGTGTCAATTAAAAAATTAATAACAAGATATTTTTCTTATATTTTTATTAGTTTTAATCATCTTTCATATAATATATATATATATATTCTGAAGATGAAAATATCAAGAAAATGACTCATTTATCTTTTTTTTAAAATTTTTTATGGCGGGGATTATTGGCAATAATGAAAATATGAGGATAAATAGTATATATAGATTTCAACAGGGAAACTGACAATCTCCCTAATATAAATTTAAAGTTTTAAATTATGAATAATATTTGGTACCTGGTAAATACAAACATTATTAGTGTCACTGCCGGAACCAAGCTTGTTGTTGCCTCACCATTTTCTTTCGGTGTCAGTGCCAAGCTCCTCTCATACAAATGGTTAGGTAGTGATACTCTGAAATAGTAGATTGAGTGTTATTATGGAAACTAAATAAGTAATCATACATTAAATTTAAACTAATTAGTTCAAAAGTACTTGAACAAAAAATCCACCAAAAAACTTTAAGGCAAGTATTATGAAAAAATTTTTATGTTCTTTGACATCGAATTTCATAATTTTTTCAAACAGAATGATGCCGGTTAAAAGAAAAATAAATGACATAGTAAAGGAAATATTATAACACTGTATTATTACATTTCGCAATAGCACACAAGAGCACCAGCTAGAGTGGCAGTCACTATAAATAAGTAAGCAATAGGAATTGCAGGATGGCTTCCATTTTTACCCGCTAGCTCCTCCAGTATGTCGGCGCCAGCTGCAAAAAATTTTGCTAAAATCATTTTGATAATAACGAGAATATGTATTTACTATCTTAACTCTAATAAAATACGATTTAGAAAATGTATGAAAGCCAACAATAATAAAGATGAGGCACGACACGAGGCAAGGCATGAGCCACATAGCACGAAATATTACCTATATCCAGACCGGGGCACGCACGAGGCACGACACAACCATTGCATGGGCAGGGCAGGGCACGGGCACAGTACAACCACCGTATCGGCAGACAGATATACCGCGGGTGTTCGATAGCACGACACGCACGAGTATATTTCAAAGAAGTACAATGCACTTATTATTACGGGCTAGGCTTGGCTTAGAATTTTAAGACGCCAGACAGTTGATGCACGATTAGAGGCCGTGCTACGACATGAAAAGCACTAATAAGCACTATTTTTAATGAAAGTAAACTTAATATTTTATAATTTTTAAATAACTTGAAATTGAATCTTTTAATATATTTTATTTGTTCAAGTTCTTTAAATTTATTTAATTCTTAGTTTCAAAAAAATTATTTGGATGACATGTGTAAGGCTCTGGTAGTAATTATTTGGAGGAAAAAAAATGAAAAACTCTCACTGGTAATTACGTTAGGATGGAAAATTCAAAAACCTTGCAGTACATGCATTCAATTTCTGGATCAGGATTCTCTCATGATCTGATCTCCTCCTGATCAAAAATACATGTGGTGATTGGTTGTTAATAAATAAAGAAAATAAAGAAGTTAAATCATATCCATACACTACCACTTAAATACACATGGCACAAGATCTTTAAAAGCTCATGAGAGCTCAGATCATGATAGGATCCTTTTCCTCAATTTCTTGTGATGTTTTTAACAGTAAAAAATTAAGAAGATCATAATATCTCTATAATCTCTTCAATAACTTCTCCTACTAATTCAAATGTATAGTTCTATATCTTCAATTGCTTGCTCTTGTTCTTATCTTGTCTTCTTTTTTCCTTCTTTATTTGCTCATAGAACGACAATCGTCACGCCAAGAATCAACAATCCATCAAGTAAGCTGAAATTAAAAATTTGCAATTGTGGAAAATGATGATAAACTTAAAAATTAGATGTTTCGTGCAAAAGAAAAAAAGAAAAAGAAATAAAGAAAAAAAACTGTTAATTACCTATTTAGATACAATGATTTGTGTATAAACAAGCAGCTGCCGATAATTAAAAATACTTGTTGAGGAGGACTAAATATTGGTGCATATACAGATCCTCGAGTTCTTATGCACCAAGATGCACATATGGCGTTCAAGCTAAAAGGCAAGATACCCTGCAGCATATATATCAAATCACCGTTAAAACTTTTTTTTTGGCATTAATTTAGTATGTGATTATATAAATATAAAAAAAGACTTACCGACATAATAGTTGTTGACAATCTAATGTTGAAGCCCAATTTCCATTCAATCCAATCTTTTTTTTTCTTTGCACAAAGTGCAATCAACACTAATTAGATTGTTGCAAAGAAACTTATGAGGGCTATATTAGTAAAAAAAAAAAAAAGGAAATCGATGGTTTAAGTGAGCCTGCAAACATAATAACAAAATAAGTCACGTTACATAAAAAAAATTATGAATATATCACATGATAAAATAACATATATAATCATATTTACTTGAAGGACAAGTCTAACTGAATATGATAAACAAGAGCCCATGGCCAATAATAAAACAATGGTATGTTTGTGGCGTTTCAATTACCATTGGTCTCCCGTGCTTCTTGTATGCATAATGCTCAAGTGTGTTGATACTATCATGGCTCCTTTGTAGAAGAAGAGTAATATGGCTGTTGCTATTAATATAGGACATTATTTTAGTATCATTAACATGTTTAATCATATTTTTCAATAATTATAAAAAAAAAGAGCGGACTATTGACACCCCTCTAAATACCTCTTAAAACCCTTTTAATTATTTTACAATTTTAACCTTTATTAAAATTACATAATAGACAATTTCTAATTAAACTCCACTCAAAAGTTAAATAATTTTTTATTTTTGAAATTCAAAAAGGTTGTTTTTTTTTTTCATGTGGGGAATTTAGTACCAGTGGCTACAATAGAAAGAAAGAAAACCTTTTTTTTTTTTTTTTAAATGGAAGAAATCTAGTCATCGAAATGAGTTTTAATAATAAAAATTAGAGAGTGGGGTTTACACAATAAAATTTGCTTAAGGGTATTTTTGTCATTGATGGAGGTGTTAGAAGAATTTTCTAATTTTTTAAAATATTGTAATGGAGTTAATTAAGAAAAGAGCTGTTAAGAGACATTTAGAGGGGTGCCAATAATTCTACTTATAAAAATATTCATATTTTTCAATAACAATGTTATTTTCCTTTGAATTCTCTTAACACTATATTATTATTATCTTTCATACATATGCTTACCTATGCTTACCTTTGAATTCTTATAACACTACATTGTTATTATCATTCATACATATGCTTATCTATGCTGAGAATAATCAACCACATTTTCAATTTTTCAATATGAGTGTTTATTGATAGTTGCTCGAATCTGCATTTGATAATACTATTAGGAATACAATAATATTATGAGATATTGCTGGTTTCTTTCCATTAAAATAGATATATAAGCCTTATCCTTATTGTTTTCATAATAATCAATAACTCGCTTGCACTATGATTTTATAATATTAATCTTATTTTTAAATATACTTTTATTTATATTTATTATTAATTAAATAGATTGTATAAAAGAAATTAAAATAAAAAATTTAAATACTAAAAATAAGAAATAAAAATTTCTCTGTAAATTAAAAAATTAATAATAAGATATTTTTCTCATATTTTTATTATTTTTAATCATCTTTTCTATTATATATATATATATATATATATAAATGACTCATTTATGTTTTCCTTTTAATTTTTAATGGCGGGTAATTATTGACAATAATGAAAATATGAGGATAAATAGTATATACAGATTTCAACAGGGAAACTGACAATCGTCCTAATATTAATTTAAAGTTTTAAAATTTAGTACTTGGTAAATACAAATATTATTAGTGTCATTGCGAGAACCAAGCTTGTTGTTGGCTTAACATTTTCTTGTAAGGTCAGTGCCAAGCTCCTCTCATACAAATAATTAGGTAGTGATACTTTAAAATAGTAGATTGAATGTTATTATGGAAACCAAATAAGTAATCATACATTAAATTTAAACTAATTAATTCCAAAGTACTTACCCAAAAAATTTAAGGCAAGTATTATGAAAAAATTTTTATACTCTTTGACATGGAATTTTAGAATTTTTTTCAAACAGAATGATGCCGGTTAAAAGAAAAATGAAGGGCATAGTAAATGAAACATCATAACTGTGTATTATTACCTCTCGCAATACCACGCAAGAGCACAAGCTAGAGCGGTAGTCACTATAAATGAGTAAGCCATATGAATTGTAGTATGACTCCCGTTCTTGCCCGCTAGCTCCTCTAGTATGTCGGCGCTAGCTGCAAAAATTTACTAAAATCATTTCAATAATAGCGATAGCTAAGTGCGCCTGCATTATTCAAGAACTCAGAATAAATATGAGATTTAGAAAAAATAAATGGAAAGCCAATGGGCCAAATGGCAAGAAGCACGAGGCACGACACATGCACGGCACGGGTACGGCACGGCCACTGCACGGGCAGGGCATGGGCACGGCATATGTTCGTACAGCACGACACAGCATGAGCACGTTTCAGTAGAGCATACAACACGACACATGGGCTAGGCTGAACTTAGAATTTCAGGCACGTGGACGTTACAAGCATGGTATGATTAGAGATGGGCCAAAGCACGACATGAGAAAAAAGCACGCAATAAGCACACTTTTATTTTTTAATGAAAGTAAACTTAATATTTTATGATTTTATAAATAACTTGAAATTGAATATTTTAATATATTTTATTTGCTCAAGTTCTTTAAATTTATTTAATTCTTAGTTTCAAAAAAATTATTTGGATGACATGTGTAAGTCTCTAGTAGTAATTATTTGGAGGAAAAAAAAAACTCTCACTGGTAATTACGTTACAATGAAAAATTCAAAAACCTTGCAGTACATGCATTCAATTTCTTGTGATGTTTTTAATAGTAATAAATTAAGATTATAATATCTCTGTAATCTCTCCAATAACTTCTACTAATTCAAATTTATCTCCACTTAGTCTATATCTTCAACTGTTTGCTCCTGTTCTTGTCTTGTCTTCCTTTTTCCCTTCTTATCTGCCCATAGAACAACAATCATCAAGCCAAGAATCAGCAATCCATCAAGTGAGCTGAAATTAAAAATTTGCAATTGTGGAAAATGACGATAAACTTAAATATTAGATGTTCCTTGTAGAAGAAAAAAAAACTGTTAATTACCTATTTAGATACGATAATTTGTGTATAAATAAGCAGCTGCCGATAATTTAAAATACTTGCTGAGGAGAACTAAATATTGGTGCATATACAGGTCCTCGGGTTCTTATGCACTAAGATGCACATATAGTGTTCAGGCTATAAGGCAAGATACCCTGCAGTATATATATCAAATCACCGTTAAAAACTTTTTTTGGCATTAATTTAGTATGTGATTATATAAATATAAAAAAAGACTTACCGACATAATAGCTGCGAACAATATAATGTTGAAGCCCAATTTCCATTCAATCCAATCTTTTTTTGCACAAAGTGCAATCAACGTTGATTGGATTGCTGCAAAGAAACTTGTGAGGGCTATATTAGTAAAAAAAATAATAAATAAAGGAAATCGATGGTTTAAGTGAGCCTGCAAAACATAATAACAAAATAAGTCACGTTACTTAAAGAAAATTATGAATACATCGAGTGATAAAATAACATACATAATCATATTTACCTGAAGGACAAGTCTAACTGAATATGATAAACAAGATAAAGAAGAGCTCCCGGCCAATAATAATTCAATAGTATGTTTGTGACATTTCAATTACCATTGGTCTCCCCTGCTTCTTGTACGCATAATGCTTAGGTGTGTTGATACTATCATGGCTCCTTTGTAGAAGACGAGTACTATGGCCATTGCTATTAATATAGGATATTATTTTAGTATCATTAACATGTTTAATCATATTTTTCAATAATTATAAAAAAAAAGCGGGACTATTGACACCCCTTTAAATACCTCTTAAAACTCTTTTAATTATTTTATAATTTTAACCTTTATTAAATTACATAATATGACAATTTCTAACTAAACTCAATTAAACTCCACTCAAAAGTTAAATAATTTTTTATTTTAGAAATAAAAAAAGGTTGTTTTTTTTTTCTGGTGAGGAATTTAGCACTAATGGCTACAATAGAAAGAAAGAAAACCATTTCTTTGTTTTTTTTTTAAATGGAAGATGTTTTTAGCTTATTTTGGGGCCAATAAAAGGAAATTACCAAAAACAAACTAAGAACAATAAATCGATCGGGTTTTACGGAATGAAGGAAGATGGAGGAGACGGTGACTTCGGACACAGAGGGCTGGGAAACCTTCTAAACCTGCGAAATAATGAGAAACGAGGTCAGAGGTGGAGCCGGGTGGTGGCGACCACACCCGACGCCAAGTCGAAAGGTTATTCAGGTTTGAGAGCTTGCAAGCTCTCAGAATGGAGGTTTTGAGGTCAAGAAACCTTAGTTCTTTGTGTGTGTGTATGAAAAATTTACTTGATCAAAATTAACCCGAGTATTTATATGGTACCCCGCCGTGCCACACCGGCTATTTTATTGCCTCCGTGATATCGTGAATATTCTCCTTTCAGACGTGGCCACGCCCAAAACATACTTGGGAGCAAGTTCACTTGGGTGTGGAGTGGTCCCGCAGACTGCAAATCCGTTGTAAATTTGCAGTGTGGAAATGTGGGTGGTCCCAACTCATAGAAGAACTTTGGTCGATTTGTTGGATGCTGGCCTCCTCTTCACAAAGACAAGATTTCCTCAATGATTCTTTATTTCTCGGCACGTATTATGCCGATCTTTTTGAGATTTTGGGCCCACCTATCCTTGGATATTTTTACACATGTTTCTCTGACCTTTAAACCTTTACATGGTGCAGCCGAAGTACCCCTGAGCACCTGGGTACCTGCCTGGTCTGGTATCTCAGGTACCCAAGATATCCAATTTAAACGAACTCCTTAAATGTTGACACGTGGCCTCTTGATTCCTTCCCCAACAACATCCCCCTAGTTTCTTTTTGGCGAATGTAATAGAGGCAAAAGAAACTCACTTATGCAGTTGAAACGACATGTGGCGATGTAAAATTCAGCTTGGAGGGGTACCCCATGCAATTCCCTTACTGGTGAAACTCTGCATAGTACTGGGCTAAAAATCCTTTTTTTTGTTTTGTACCGTGGCGAGTGAACAGTTGTCTTCGTGTCCCTTCCCGCTTTTCTTGGGAAATGGCAGCCGTCTGACACATAGTTTAAAATTCAAAACTCACTGACTTTGTACATAAAGAAATCGCTGACTTCTTCAGTCTTCATTTAAAATTCTGTTCCGTCTCACTTTCCCAGGTTATTTTGAAAATCCCAAAACTCCTCAAAAATCAAATTGTTTCCAGCAGTTTCTTCGTTCTGACTCTCCGTCTTCTTTCTCAACCCGCTTGCAGGTAAAAATATTTTTTTTTATATGCTCGTTCGTTCTCCATAGACTTTTTATTTTTTCGTTCTCCCTGGACTTTTTATTTTTGCTCTTTCTCCTTCCTTCTTTCTTCCCTTTTCTTTTTCTCTTTTTTTTTTCTTCCTCACGCGGGCCATTTCTCTCTCTTTTTTTTTCTTCCTCACGCGGGCCACCTTGTGCTTCTCCCTCTCTTCTTTTTTTTTCTTCTTCTTCTTCTCGGCCAATCCTTCTCTTTCTTTCTTTTCTTTTTCCTTTTCTTTCTCTCACGGCCCACCTTGTCCTTCTCCTTTTTTTTTTTTGGTCAACCTTTCCTTTCTTTCTTTTCTCCCTTTTTTTTTGTTTCCGCCGGCTTTCATTCCGACAATTTCGGCGATGGTTCCAGTCGAATCCGACTTCTGGTGTCCGACCCGGTGGTGCAGTGATCTCCTCGTGGTAAGCTATCTTCCCCTCCATTTGTTTTTTTACAGTGGGTTTCTCTTTTACTTTTTTTTTTAAACGCTTCCTTTCACCTTCTCTTTTTTTTTTTTAAAACGCTCCCTCCTTCCTCCCCCCTTTTTTTTATGCTTCATTCCTCCATTTTTTTTTACGTTTCCTTCCTCTTTTTCCTTCTTTTTCTTTCTTTCTTCCTTTCTTTTTTTTTTTTTGGTTTAACATGTATTCGATATCTCTCCTTCCTCCTCCCTTTCTTTTTTTCTTTTTTGATTTTTTGTTCTTGGTAGTCATCCAATTCTCCAGATCTGGGCGTTGATTCGGCTCACATGCACTTCTCATTTTTTTCCTTTTTTTTTTTGAAATGCATTGTTATCTCCGACGAAGCCTCGCAGAAATCCACTACTCTTGAGTGAAGTTTCAGGTATATATACATGTATATATTATTATTATTTTTGGAGAAATATTATTGTGGCATTGTTTCTGGAATTCTTGTGGAGTGTTGTCGCTGTCTCTCTTTTTTTGTGGTTTGATTGGTGGGTGTTGGTATTTGTTTTTTATGGATGGAGTTTGAGATTTGTGGGGCTTGTATGTTCTGATGTGGGAGCTTTTGTTTTCAATTTGTGGGAACAAGATGGGAGATGGGAGAAATGTAACGTGGTCGTGAATCTCGAGGAGGCTCCCTTTCCGAGTCGCCCCCATATTTCTCTTAAGTGATGACGATAGATCCCCTCCCACTAGTCCCAAGTTATCTCGAACTAACCCTCGTAGTAAACCCAAGACTAAAGGCAAACAACCAGCTAAGCCAGTCCATAGAAGAACTCGTGCAAAGAATAGTAGACCCAAATCTACTACCCCAGCCAGTATTCCCGAACCTCCCCTGGTCTCTCCCTCTATCTCTGTATCTCGTAAGCTCTACTCATTGGGGTGTAGGACAGCTACTCCCAGAGATTTAGATAGAGTTAGAGCTAAATACAACATACCATCTTCTGTGCGCCTTAGGGTACCTCGCAAGGTTGAGCGTCCCGAGCACCCTTTTTCTGACGGTGTAGCCCTCCATATTAACCTCTTTGATTTAGGTCTTCATTTGCCTCTCCAACCATTTTTCAAAAGAATGTTAAGTGAGATGCAAATTGCGCCCGGACAGTTATCTTTACCCGGTTGGAGATTGCTCACGGGTTTAGAGGTATTGTGGTTGGATGTATTTGGGGAGGATATCTCTTACCGAGATTTGAGGGGGCTTTATCAGTTGAAGAAGCCGGCAGGTTTATCCGCGGCTTACTTCGCCACTCGGGGGGGGGGGGTTCACGGGAATTTGGTGAGGCTGGATCCCTTATAAAAAAAAGGGTTATAGATATGGCTGGCTTGATTGATGGGAGTTCTACATCTTCTTGTGGGGCGATACACGGTATTGCTTGGGGTACGGTACCGCCTTCACTCATTTTGTGGGGTGCCCCTACCATCTGCATATTTTTTGTTTTATCCGCTATAACTTACATTTCTTAGTATGTCTCTTCGCCTGTGATGGTCTTTATGTCCATTTTCCTGATCTGCCTTTTTGTTTCTCCTTGGCACTGGACAGGTATGGATCATGGTGCCGAGGACTTTGATGCCTTCTTCCACCGAATGAGCGGCAGTTCTTCCGGTACCCTGGGTACCTCAGCGAAGGGTGCTCGACCTCCGGCCGTTCCAAGCTCCAAGGGAAGTTGCCTGACCTCTTTAGTTCCCGGTACCCTGTACCCATAAGCGCAAGTTTAGCTCGTTGCTCACGGTTTTTGGGGATCCCGTGGAGGGCGAACTTGATCCAGTGGCGAACAAGAGTATATCTTATCTGAGTGATTGCTTCCTTCATTCCTCCGAGTGCATTTCTGGGGACATGAGGGTATAGTGAATGAGCTATAGTCGCGCTTAAGGCTTGTCATGAGTGAGTGTTTTCATTCACCTCTCTTATTTTTTCTTTCTTTTTTTTTTGTTTAATCTTCTTTCTTTTTTTTTTGTTGTAGGCGCCTTTTATCTCGCCATAGTCTCATGACTTTAGAGGTACCTCACCGCCCGCAGAGGTGGAGAAATTAAGAGAGCTCAACCTCGGTCGTTCGGGAGAAGCTCGCAGGGAGGTCGGTGCCTTAAAGTGCGGCGGGAGGATCCGACTCGAGAATGTCCGCCATCCAAGGGCTTCAAGAGGTCAAGCTATGATGAGTTCAGATCTCGCCAAAAGAGATGATGGACAAAGCCTTTACCTTATTATGACAGAGGTCCGAGTGTAGATCCGTAACTCACCCCGAGAGAAATGAGTGGACAAGTCACCATTCCGAAAGTGATCAAGACAAGGGATACCCTGTGCTCCTCCATCTCTCGAGTCCTCAATCTTCCTGCACTTGGTACCTCATGCACCTCCCTTCCGCCAACATTGTTCATGAAGGTAGTACTCTTTGGCATGGGTGCTTGATGCCCCAATTGAGGGAATGGTGTAGAAGATGTCTCTTCGCTTGATTCTACTTCGTTATTTAGGGTTCATTCCCAGATGTTTTGGTAGTCTCCTTCCTTTACTTTTATAGCTTTTAGTGTATCTGAATATTTCCCTTTTGAAAGGTTGCCTCGACAATCTTGCTACTGTTCACTTAAACTTTCCATATCGGACTTGACTTGGTTGTGCCATTGCATTCTTTGTTTATGATTGATTGTGTAGACTTGTGGAGGTTCCTCAGGTACCCCAGGTACCTCTTGATATGTTCTTGACGCTTGCGTGGTGGTCCTTGTAGATATGCTTGCTGCTTATCTTAATAAAGATTGTGGCGTATCTCAAATAATTTAATAATCCGAGCATCATCATAATATAAAATGAAATTCATAATTGGCAAAACTAAGACGTAAATAGACATTATGGCGCATCTTCGAGTAGACTTGTCGAGGTTCGTCGGGGTACCCCAGGTACCCCTCATTATTTTTATCGGGGACCTTCTTGGCCTCCTCTCGCGTAATTGATAAAAACATGCTTGTTTTGGCCATCTCGCTTCTAGTAGGCGTTTAATGAATGGAGGTGCATGCTTGCCTCCTCATTTCTTTAGGTAATCAACTCTTGTGATTGCCGTTGTTTGATTATTCTTTACTTAAGCTAAGTAAAGAATGGAGGCGGGTGCATGCATACCTTAACGGATCCTCATGGCGCAGGGTATGGTTTACTCCCGCCCTGCCTTCTCTCGACCCTCCTCTTTAATTTATTGTTTTTATTTATTTATTGCTTGACCTCAAGAGATCTTCATGATCAAGTCGGGTCGATACCCAGTGTTCCTTAAGTTATCTTGTAATGGAGCAATCTGTGCTATAATCGCACTACAAATGAACATTGCACAACGAAATACATGGAGTTAGTTTAATAGCGAAATATTCTTATAGCATTTCAAACTACTTATTCATATCAAATAATCAAAATGCAAATAAAAGTGCACACATCATCAAATTTTGTAAAGCGAATGCATTCATAAAGAGCGAGATATAGATCATTATATGATACTATTTTGTTATCCTGTGGAGACTCCAGGGGATCCTAGGATCACTTGTTATTGTCATTAGAGACTTGGAGAATTAAAAAGTGTAACTAATCAATTTAGGGTATTCTGGGTACTCTATATGGTCGACCACATATATCAAACACATAATCATTAATGGAAAATAAATAAAGTAAACTAAAAGAAGTAACTGTTCATAACTGTTCATTTGATGTGGAGTTAGCCTTTGTGCTTCATGTCCTACCTACTTATCCATCATTTTTCTCAATTTTCCCCCAACAAGCCCTCAGAGGGTGCCCTGGAATTATAGGTCGTTAGGTTTCTGAATTTCTCGAGGCACCCTTGTGTGGCTTATCACTTTGTCTTCCTCCCGTTTCAGATAACACTTCTCGTCTATTTCTATTTGCTAGAGAGCTCGAGAACGAGCTTCCCCATATGAAAGAGGGCGACGCTTCTGAAACAACCGCCATAACTTCCCCAAGCGCAAATTCTTTTCAAAATGAGTAAGAGTATGCTGGTGACCAAATGTACCCGTGCGCAACACCTCTTGGTGGAAGCGGGTTACATACTCGGGTAATGACTCCGATTCCCCTTGCTTGATGAAAACAAGCTTGGAGGATGCTATCTCTTGGGAGGAAGCATAACCAAACTCATGAACAAAATCTTTTAGGAGTTGGTCTAAAGAGGATACACTACACGCTTCAACGGCGGAACCATGACTTGGCCGGTCCGGTGAGGAGTGTCGGAACATCCGCACATGACATGCCGCCGCCCACCCCTTTAATCAGCATCTGGTCACGATATAACTCAGTATGCTCCACGGGATCTGAGGTACTCGAGTATTGCTGCATTTGAGGCATGGTGAACCCTTTCGGGAGAACCGCAGTTCGAATCTCCATGGTGAATGTTGAGTTATACGTTGCTGGTGCTAGAGCATTGGTGGGGTTTTGTCTTTCAGAAAGGACCTTCACTTGAGCTTCGAGGTATTCCATTTTTTCCATGAACTCGCGGGGTACCCCAGGTGCACCTGAGAATGCCGCAGTTGTTTGGGAAGCTCTTTTGGTGTTCAACTTGTATCGAAGGTCTTCTTGTGCCTTTTGTTTGCGCTTGGTGCCTTGGCTACTACGAGAATAGCAAGAAGCAGTGGAGCGTTCTTCTCGAGAGCCGCTGGTTTGAAATTTTGAACGGGTGCCCGCTGGTCCGTGTTTTGGTCTACTCCCCTCCGGTATTTCAGATCTTGGTACGATTTGCTTATCACCTCATGGAGGCGGGATATCTTGAGTCACCGGGGAAGTGGCTGCTTCGGGTACCCAAGATCCTACAGCCCTGAGAATCACGTGAGCTAGATCTTCGAAGTATTTATGAGTAACGGGCTCTTCGTCGGGATGAATTCCGGTTGATTGCTTAACAGATTTGCCTTTGTCTAGACGGGGCGCCCTCCTTGTTGAGTCACCCGTCTCATCATCATAATGGTCCCCCAATCCGCCATGACCTAAAACTGCATTGTCAGCGGGTACCTCGGGTGCCATTGTTGAGCAAGCACTGGTACCAACAAGCAAGCACTGGCGCCAATTGTTTTTAGCTTATTTTGGGGCCAATAAAAGAAAATTACCAAAAATAAACTAAGAACAATAAATTTATATTTAACGGGAGAGCGGGGTGCCTCGCTTGTTCGGGGAGTATGGGCTGACTGGGTTTTTAGGAATGAAGGAAGATGGAGGAGACGGTGACTTCGGACACAGAGGGCTGGGAAACCTTCTAAACCTGCGAAAAGATTTCTAGGCCATCATCAGAGGTTCCTAAAATAGAATTCAAGTCCGAATCATCAAATTCAATCGAAACTCTTCCAACTTTGGTGATTACTCGATTTTTTTTCTCCGCGGAAGTATTCATATTCGAGTAAAATACTTTCACCAAGTCAGGATATACATTTTCGTCAATCACAAGGGCATTTATCCAACCAACATCTTCTAACAATTGAAATAAATTACGATGACTAATATTGAGACTAGACAACCAATCTAGTACAACGAAAAAAGTTTGGAGTACCTCACGAGATATGACCTGACGATGAAATCGTTTAACTTAGTGTTTGGTCAGAAAATGTATGGATTCAAAGGTGGATTGATTGGAAGAACCCTCTGCTTGCCGTGGCCGTTTGGTTTGTTGAACCGGTTCTTTGCCTTTATTCCGAACCAGCCGTGAACTTGACATGATGATTTTAAGTGATTTAAAGTGAAAAGAGGTAATGAGAAGGAAGATGATGATGATGGGAAGAGGTTTTGAGAAGCAATTTGGGTCAAAAACAGCTTAAGGAGATGAAATCTAGAGAGAGAAAATTTGTTTGAAAACCTAGATTTGATTTTCGGATCTAGAGATTTATATGGTGAAAATGGATTTTAAAAGCGTTTTTTAACACAAGAATCGATGAGGAATGATTTTTAAGGGTCCGTTTGAAGTGAAAAAGGATGAAAATAAAGTATTGTGGAGTGAGAAGGAGAGAGAAAGAACCTATTTTTAGAGAGGGAATGACACCCGGTTTACTGAAAATGGAAGAAGATGAACAGTACAAATAGGCTCACGAATCCGGCTAGCCGGATTATCTTAATCGGTTAACCGGTTGAAGGCAGCAAGCAAGGTGAATTCGGCTTTTCGGTTCTCATAACCGGTTATCCGGTTCTGGATAGAGAGTAGATTACTTGAATCCGAATTTTCGGATATGTGAACCGGCTGTCCAGTTAGGGTCAGTGAAGCACAAATGTGAAACCGATTTTTCGGTTTTAATAACCGGCTATTCGGTTTTGAAGAAAATAGTTGCTGGACAAATTCGACTTACCAGTTAGTAGAATCGGCTAACCGGTTGTACGACATAAATGAATCTTTGTAAATCCGGCTTACCGAATTTCAAGGCTGCTAACCAATTCTTTGCAGCAAATAAAGAAATGTGAATCCCGTTGACTAGTTGATAATAACCGGTTATTCGATTGACTCCAGCAAGTGAGCAAGGATATGAGTACATGAATTCGGTTTACCGGTTGTTAAGAATCGGTTGTCCAAAAGTCGAACCGAGAGTAACCAAGGCTAATTTGGTTTACCGATTGGTGAAATCCAGTTATCCGGAATAAGACTCTTATTGAATTTTGGCTAACTCTTATACTTGTATTACACACCATTTTATTTTTGGCTTAAAAATTGATCAATTTTAAATCATTTTGTGATTTAAAACTTTTCAAGAAGTCATTCAATACATTAACCATAAATGCATATTGTTGAGTGTTAGAAAGTGTATATTTATAAAGGAGAAAATCGTCATTTTACACTTCAAGTCTCACTAACATTGCTACTTTTATTTATTTAAGTATTTTATTATTTAATTATGTGTGTTTCATTATAATTAGGTATTTTATGTATTTTAGGGGCATCACGATCGTTTCATAATGAACGAGTGATCGATGACGTCACGAAAACCTTGGGAGGAGCGTAAAAGGAAAAATGTCATTGTTCACATATCGACACTATTCATAAATGCATGCATCGTTCATGGTCTTATCAGAATAATGTCTTGTGCAAAACCGTGGTCAAGCGTATTGCATACAAATAGCGGTCAAACCGTGTGTACTGTACAAATAGTGGCTGTTGACTATTGACTGATGACGTGGCGCAATCCTGAGCGTCCGAACTGTTTTTAATCCGATGGTCATGATTCACTCGATATATCTATAAAAAGAGGGCTCCCCCCTAATTTGATATCCCTGAATTCATTTCTAAGCTTAGATTTCTGTAATTCCTTCTCCTTCTTGTATTTTCTACGTATTTTAATAAATTTCCATTTTACCCCTAGTTAAAAAATGAGTAGCTAATTTTCTTTTAAACTTGGGTTGAGGTGAAGTCTCAACATGTTCCATGGGCTTAATTTGGTAAATTTACTTTCTCTTCCCCTCTAATATTTGTGGTTGTTTTGACTTTTCGTCGACAAATAATAATAGTCTTGTCTAGATACCGCCCTGGTTAAACCGGCACACTAGTACAAGGTTATTATTATTTGGCACGATAAGCCCTTAGCACCATACTTATTTGAGCGTGGTTCATGAGGTGTGGAATTGAGAGAAGTGTCTACAACACCCAGTTGGAGCTTGAGGTAATTCGATAAGAGGACGATTTTAGTTTGTTTTGTGTGTTTTAATTTGTTTCTCTATTTGTGTGTTTTAGTTTGCTTTGTGTGTTTAAGTTTGTCACCCCGGTGAAGTGGCGGATAACGGTACTCCGTGACAATCAAGTCGGTTACTTCAGTTTCCCACAATAACTGATATTCTGAGACGAAGGCATGGACAGAGACGAGATTTTAGCAAAGCTTCACAAACAATTCCCTTTGCTTCCTCAGAATGCACTCCTTTCAATCTATAATGCCCGATCCGAACGCATGCGATTGCTTATGAAGAATGACATACCTACTGACATCCGCTGGTTAATCGAGGCCAAAGTACGCTTGGCAGGTGAGTTGCCTCTTAAATTTATTGCATACATGCCTGGTTGTGGTAAAGAAAATTATGCGAGAAAACGACGAGCTAAAAGACTTTCTGTTGCTTGTCATAAGTGTGCCAGAACGATATGCAATAAAAAACCATGTTCTTTAGGAATGGTGTCTGATAACAGGGAAGATAAGATTAAATTCATGAGGGATGGCTTGAATAAAGAGTCATTGGATAATATCCTTTTGTCTCTTGAAACGCATCCCAGTGGATACGTACAAAGAGCGATTCTCCAGTTATGGCCATTATTCGAGAAAGAACGTGCATGATACAGTCTCGGGAATCTGACTATAAACGACCCTGTTTGCCAGTTTGTAAGAAAACTGGATGGGAAGCCTATCCTCGACCCATAGAGGGCGTTCAAGCCGTTTCTGGACGTAAAACCAGAGGAAGATGTGAGCCACAGTCGCAACTACCTGTGAATATCCTTTTACTTTACTGTTGTTTTATTTCACTGTTGTTTTACCATTCGCATTATTGCCTGTAATAATTTTTTTGTTATCATTGTTTGTTTTTCCTTTTTACTGTTTTCTTTTTTACTCTCGAGCCATGTGCCTTACGCGTTAATTGACACTGACATAATGCCTCATACATAGCTGTGACCCGTTGTCACCAAGGTCTTTAAATATGATTTTTGTTGTGCACTCACAAATTGTTTTTGAGCAGTATTCTAATGGCAGCTACTCTCAGTAAACAATTCAAGAACATTTGTGTGCTCTCTAGATTTAACTATGGCAAACATAAAGAGTTTGTTGAAGCAGCCATAGATTTTGGTCGAAGAATAGCAGAGAGAAAAATGCACTTGGTGTACGGAGGAGGTGACCGAGGGTTATCCAAAATGGTCTTAGAAGCTGCTTATGTCAGAGGGAGCCAAGTGTTAGGCATCATCCCAACAATCCTAAAACCTTTGGGCTGTTTGTCTAACTCATCAACTGGAGAAGAGTTAGTCGCCCTGTATGCAAGAAAGAATAACTGAAATGTTAAATCATGCCGATGCTTTTATTTTTCTTCCAGGAGATCTTGCAACTTTAGAGGCACTAATCACATTAGCATCTTGGGCCCATCTGAACATCCACCAGAAACCCATCGGTTTGTTAATTGTCAATAATTTTTATGATGGCTTTATCGTATTTCTTAACCATGCAATAAAAAATTATTTCATTCCTTCCTCAGTTAAAAAAATATTTATTTGTGCACATACTGCTAATGAGCTACTTGATCCGTTATGTTTATCAATCGAGATGCATCCTGTGACTATTGTGTTGGAGTGTTCAAATAATGATGGTAACAGTAGCCGCAGTAAGAAGTACAAATTAGATTTAACTCTCCGCTTGTAAATATTTCCTTCTGTGTTGCACTACTCAGGTGATGTCTTCTAAACTCTACTTCTTTCCTTTCAAACATTGATGACAATGTTTCATTCAGGTTGGGGGGAGGGAATAGTTGACAATTGTGGAATGTTGGTTAAGTTTTTACTAATTTTTGTTATAGAACTAACCGTGGCTAACTTTTTAAGTAGAAGATGGCTGAATATAGAGTGTAGTTACTCTAGAAACGCATCTTCCTAGTTTGAAAGTTTTAAAAAAAAAAAAATTTCTTAAGTGTCTTTTTCTAACTTTTTCTTTTTGACTTCTCCTTTATAAATATACATTTTCAAGTTTTTTTTAGTCGAAGATGGTTGAATATGGAGCGTAGTGACTCTAGAAACGCATCTTCTTAGTAAAAAAAAAAAATTCAGACATTTTTCTTTAATTTTTCTGCATGTATGTTTTCTTTTTATGTTTAGAATTTCGTTAAAAAAAAAATTTTGGTAATTTTGTGTGAGTTTTTGATATTGGATGATATGATAACTTTCGAATTTTAGTATTTGTATTATCTTTGGTCTTGAGTGATGTTACACCATGTTTACTATTCTACATGTTGATGTTGGGGACAAATATGAGTTGCTTGAAGGAATGCAAATGTCATAATAAATTCCAAGTGAGTTTTTGAGTCTATTAATTTTTCTTGGAGAGTAACATTTTTTGCCCATTCTTCATACAGCTTAGCAGTTTATTATTTTATAGATGATCTCTTGATTTCCTTTGAGCCAACCCTTAAAAAAAAAATGTGTGTGTTGCTGCATCTAAAGGCCCACCTAACTAGTAGATATGAAAGATTATTTAGAGCCCTAAAAGACGATGGAAGGCCATTTTTGACCCGTTTGAGCCTTTCAAGCCATCCCTGTTATGCAATATCCATAGTTAGCCCTTTTAAGCCTTTTATTTTAAAAAAAAATTTCTTTGTTAACATATCACTTTAACCCACTCCGATTTGGAGTATTACCCGATATCTTTACAAGTTCCATCACCTATTCATGTTTGAAAAAAAAATATAAATAATTATTTTGTTCAGCAAAGTTGTGTTATAAAAACAAATTCAAAAAAAAATTCAAAAAAAAAAGAGAAAAAAAAGAAAAGATATGCAGTAATAATAAATAAGTGAAATGCATATTTTAATTTCAAAAAAAAAATATTTATTTTTCTCAAACATGTATTTTGTTTTCCATATTTCCTCTTTTTGATAACCATTTTCCCTAGCCTACGTTACGCCCTAATAAAAGTCCTTCTTGATTTTAGGGAACTATAGTCTGAAGTAAAAGCTAGTTATATGGGCTATTAAGATGTAGTGATGCATTAAATAAAAAATAAAAAAAGAAAGAAAGAATAATATTGGGTTGACTAGTACTTTGTTTGAGATCGTATTATTTCTAAGCTATGGGCATATTTCTTTCATCTTGGTGAGAGTGTGTGATATTTCTATTTTATTTTCTCTCAATTCACCATTCATTGTAGTGGCAATGTTTATTGGGTTTAATTTCTTTGTGAGAGTGTCACTACTACAGGTGAGATTTTGGGGTTTGACATGTCATTCTCGAAAGTGGCCTGATTAGTATAGTCTGCTGGACTGATGCATATGGATTGTTGATGTGGTTGTAATATTTCTTTAGACTGGAGATAATGTTTGTACTTTTATTTGATTGCTATCATTAATCTGATTGAATAAACACGTGCATTTTATTAAAAAAAAAATTAGTTTTGAATTTTATCTTCGCTTTATTTGCTAGGGACTAGCAATAAGCTGGTTGGAGGGTGTGTTGAGTGTTAGAAAGTGTATATTTATAAAGGAGAAAATCGTCATTTTACACTTCAAGTCTCACTAACAATTCTACTTTTATTTATTTAAGTATTTTATTATTTAATTATGTGTGTTTCATTATAATTAGGTATTTTATGTATTTTAGGGGCATCACGATCGTTTCACAATGAATGAGTGATCAGACAGCAAAACGGACGTCACATTTGAACTCAGGACGGTCGAAAACCTTAGGAGGAGCATAAAAGGAAAAATATCACTGTTCACATATACGGCTTTATTCATACGTATGGTACTGTTCATGATACTGTACAAATAGTATTACTGTGATCAAACCGTGTGTACTGTGCAAAACCGTGATCAAACCGTGTGTACTGTGCAAATAGTAGTTAAACCGTGTGTACTGTATAAATAGTATTACTGTTCAAATAGTGGCTGTTGACTGTTGACTGATGACGTGGCGCAATCCTGAGCGGCCGAACTGTTTTTAATCCGATGGTCATGATTCACTCGATGTATCTATAAAAAGGGGGCTCCCCCCCCCCCCCAATTTGATATCCCTGAATTCATTTCTAAGCTTAGATTTCTGTAATTCCTTTTCCTTCTTGTATTTTCTACGTATTTTAATAAATTTCCATTTTACCTCTAGTTAAAAAATGAGTAGCTAATTTTCTTTTAAACTTGGATTGAAGGTGAAGTCTCAACATGTTCCATGGGCTTAATTTGGTAAATTTACTTTCTCTTCCCCTCTAATATTTGTGGTTGTTTTGACTTTTCGTCGACAAATAATAATAGTCTTGTCTAGATACCGCTCTGGTTAAACCGGCACACTAATACAAGGTTATTATTATTCGATGATAAGCACCATACTTATTTGAGCGTGGTTCATGAGGTGTGGAATCCCCCCTCATGATTTAATTGGTATTAATATGGAATATTTAGCCCATGGAGCATGTTGATGCAGATCCAGATACCCAAGTGCTTTATTTCAATAGATTTCGTTTAAGTTATTTCTGCCATTCCAATTTAATTTCTAGCACAATTTAAATCAATTTCACCACAAATCCAACCACCCATTTAAAGAAAATTAATTCTGCACATAATTAAAATCAACCTCCTCGTGGGATCGACACTCATCACCATTAATCTATTCTACAATAGATTCGTGCGCTTGCGAGTTTAATAAAATTTGCACAACACATATAAGAACAAACATATTGATTTAATCAACAAATTATAATTCAAAATGCAACATTCATCATTCCAAACTCATGTCTTATCTTTATAAAATGCTCTACACTAAGAGGATTTGTAAAGATATCCGTAAATTGATTTTCAATAGAAACAAATTTTATCACAACATCTCCTTTTTGAACATGATCTCTAAGAAAGTGATGCCTAATTTCTATATGCTTAGTCCTAGAATGTTGAATGGGATTCTTGGATAGATTAATAGCACTAGTATTGTCACACAAGATAGATATTTGATCAAGGTTTATACCATAGTCTTTAAGGGTTTGTTTCATCCAAAGAATTTATGCACAACAACTACCCACGGTGATATATTCGGCCTCGGTGGTTGAAAGAGCAACCTAGTTTTGTTTCTTACTAAACCAAGAGACAAGTGAATGACTTAGAAAGTGACATGTTCCACTCGTACCTTTTCTATCAACCTTATAACCGGTAAAGTCGGCATCCGAATAACAAGTGAAGTCAATATGAGTTCCACTAGGATACCAAAGACTAAGATTGATGGTGCCAATCAAATATCGAAAAATTCGTTTAACGGCAAGCAAGTGTGGCTCTTTAGGACAAGATTGAAATCTAGTACACAAGTATACACTGAACATAATATCAAGCCTATTTGCAGTCAAGTAGAGTAAGGATCCGATCATACCTCGATAAGTCTTGATGTCAACTTCCTTACTCTTTTTATCTTTGTCCAGCTTGATGGTAGTACTCATTGGAGTGCTTTTTGCTGTTCCATTTTCATAGCCAAATCTTTTGAGTAGATCTCTCACATATTAGGCTTGATTTAGGAAAATTCCTTCCTCGTTTTGTTTGATTTGGAGTCTAAGGAAGTACTTCAACTTTCCCATCATACTTATCTCAAATTCTTTACTCATACAAGATAAAAATTTCTTGCACATAGACTCATTTGTAGAACCAAATATAATATCATCAACATAAATTTGAACAATAAGTATATCTTGATTTTTATGCTTAACAAAGAACGTTGTATCCGCTTTTCCCATCGAAAAATCGTTATCTAACAAGAAGTTTTTAAGCTTATCATACCATGCCCTAGGTGCTTGTTTTAATCCATATATGCCTTAGACAACTTATACACATGATTTAGAAATTTTTCATTTTCAAAACTAGGAGGTTGTTTAACATATACTTCCTCTATAATATAACCATTTAAGAAAGCACTTTTTACATCCATTTGAAATAGTATGAAATCTTTATGATATGCATATACTAATAACATCCTAATGGATTCTAATATAGTTACAGGTGCAAATGTTTCATCAAAATCAATTCCTTCTTCTTGGTTGTAACCTTAAGCCACAAGCCTAGCTTTATTTCTTACAACCACACCGGATTCATCCATTTTGTTTCTAAATACCTATTTAGTACCTATAATGGATTGATGTTCCCGTTTAGGAACTAATTCCCACACATTATTTCTCTCAAATTGATTTAACTCCTCTTGCATTGCCATAATCCAAGATTCATCATTTTTCGCATCTGCAAAGGATTTTGGTTCAATTTGAGAAATGAATGTAGCATACTCGCATGTGTTCCTAAGTGATGATCTAGTTGTAACACCTCTTGATGGATCTCCTAAAATGGCATCCTCAGGGTGAGAAGAAACATACCTCCACTCCTTGGGGAGTGTTTGAGAAGAACATTCATTTTGCTCTGCATTTTTTTCTTTATATTGCTCCTCTTGATTTTCTGCATTCTTTTGGTTGTTCTTTGATGCATCTTCTTGTATATTATCATCTGCATCATCACCAACAACAACGTTTTCCATAGAAGAAGGGTTAGACTCATCAAATGTAACATGCATAGACTCTTCCACAACCAAAGTTCTTTTATTATAAACTCTATAAGCTTTGCTTGAGTTTGAATGCCCGAGAAAGATACCAACATCAGATTTTGGATCAAATTTACCAAGATTATCTTTTGTGTTCAAAATAAAACATTTACATCCAAAGCCTTTGAAATAACCAATATTGGGTTTTCTATCTTTCCAAAGCTCATAAGGAGTTTTCTTGAGATGAGATCTAATCAACACTCGATTTAAAATATAACAAGCCGTGTTGACGGCTTCGGTCCAAAAATACTTAGGTAATGCATTTTCATTCAACATAGTCCTAGCCATTTCTTGAATATATCTATTCTTTCTCTCAACAACTCCATTTTGTTGTGGAGTTCTAGGTGATGAAAATTGATGCTCAATGCCAAAATTATTACAACAAGTCTCAAATGCATGATTTTCAAATTCTCTACCATGATCACTTCTAATACAAGAAATAGAATAACCTTTTTCATTTTGAATCTTTTTACAGAAAACTCTAAATGCACCAAAGGCATCATCCTTATTAGCTAAGAACAATACCCATGTGTGTCTAGAATAATCATCCACAATCATAAATGCATAATACTTGCCACTTAAGCTAGCATATCTAGATAGTCCAAACAAATTTATGTGAAGTAATTGAAGTGGTTTTGAAGTAGAAACATGATTCTTGTTTTTGAAAGAAGTTTTAATTTGTTTTCCAAATTGGCAAGCTTCACAAATTCTATCTTTTTTAAAATTAATTTTTGGAAGACCTTTAACCAAATCATTTTTTGAAATTTTTGAAATCAAATCGATGTTTGCATGACCTAGTCTTCCATGCCATAATCATCCATCATCATGCAATGCCGAGAAATATTTATCAATAGTAGATGCACAATCTATATTAACGGTATAAACATTAATACATCTATTTCCTACAAACAAAAATTTTCCATCACATGCATTCTCAATAACACATTTAGTTTTATCAAAAACCACTTTATAACCCTTATCAACCAAACACACATTTTCAATAAGAGTAGAGGATACATTACCGAGATTGCCAATACCAATGATATTTCCTTTTGAATTATCTCCAAAGGATACATCTCCACCATTTTCGATCTTGGTAAAACTTGAAAACCAAGAATAATTTCCTGTCATGTGTCTCGAACAACCACTGTCCAAGTACCATTTATTTTTCTTTTTCTTCAAGCCCTGCAGAGAAAATTTCAAGTCTTAGGTACCCAAACCTTTTTGGGTCCTTGAGTGTTAGCAATGGTTCCTTTTGGAACCCAAATACATTTTACACCATAATATATATTTCTTTTCACAGGACATCTATTTTTCAGGTGACCATTTCCATTGCAATAATGACAGACAATCTTATGACCACTTGTGGAGGTAGCTTTAACAAAATAATTCTTATAATACTTTTGCTTCAAGTTAGGCTTATACCCAAGTCCTCCTTTATCAAATACACATTTTTTAGAGTTAAGCAAATTATCCAACATCTTTTGCCCATTTATGAATTTTATCACAATTTCATTTAGCTCATTGTTCTTCTTCTTAAGCGCTTCATTCTCTTTTATCAATTCTTCAACATGTGATTTTTCATGCTCATATGAGGTATTAGGTTTCTCAGTTGATAATACAACTCTATCATGTAAGGTTTTATTCTCTAGTTCCAGGCATGCAATCTTTGCACTTAGTGATTCATTTTCATTTTTGAGCTCTACCATTTTTTTTAAGACATACATTCTTTTTACCAATTTTCATCAACTCATCATGCAATTCTTTAAAAGCATAATGTAATTCATCATATGCAAGAAGATCACTTACCTCATCAAGTTCATCACATGATTCTTCTCCAAAGGCCATGAGAGCTAAATTTGTCATTTCTTGTTGCTCTTTATCATCACTCGTTTCTTCATCGCTATCATCCCACGTGGCCACCATTGCTTTCTTCTTAAACTTGTTGAGAAGAGGGCATTCCGATCTTATATGGACAGGCTTCTTGCACTTATAGCATTTTATTACTTCATTCTTCTCCTTTTAGTTCTTAAAATCTCTAAATTTTCTTCGCTCACCGGTTTTCTTGAAAAATTTTCTGAACCTCCTTGCTAGCATAGCCAACTCCTCATCATCCGGCTCACTTTCTCCATCGCTCTCATATTTTGTAGCTTTGAGAGCAATGCTTTTCTTCTTTTCCTCATTTCCTTTTTCTGCTGCTAAATCTTCCTCATAAGAAATAAGAGAGCCAATAAAATCGTCAATATGTAAGGTATTTAAATTTTTGGCTTCCTCAATGGCAGTCCTCTTAGGTCTCCATTCTTTTGGAAGTGACTTAATGATTTTCTTGACTTTCTCGCTATTTGAAAACGTTTTTCCTAGGGCTTCTAGGGTGTTTACTATATCCGTAAATTGTGTATACATAGAATACACACTTTCATTTTGTTCTATTTGGAACAATTAATAATGACGAGTGTATCTACTTATTTTAGACTCTTTAACTTGATTTGTGCCTTCATACACAACTTCAAGTTTGTTCCAAATTTCATGAGCACTCTCACAACTAGACATTCTATGAAACTCTTTCTTGTCAAGTGCACAAAACAAGGCATTCATAACTTTGAAATTTAGAGAAGCTTTTCTCTTTTCCAATTCACTCCATTTCTGTGAAGGTTTTGGAATATCTTCCCCTACTTTATTTTTAGTTAAAGGCATGAATGAACCATCACACACAACTTCCCAAATTTCATAATCTAAAGCTTGCAAATAAATTTTCATCCTAATTTTTCAATATGGGTAGTCATTACCGTCGAAGAATGGTGGTCCAGTCGTGGACTATCCTTCCCTAAAGGTTGAGTCATATTGGGTTGCGATTAATCTTTAACTCTAGACGGTTAAGTCTAAATAAGAGCACCTTGCTCTGATACCAATTGAAATACGAGTTATGCAACCCAAAAGGGAGGGTGAATTGGGTTTTTAAAAATAAAGCTAAGCAAATCACACACAATATTAATCTAATGACTTAATGAAATAGAAAACAATAAATTTAATAAATCACAATAATAATAATAAAAAAAGGGAAGAGAAATTTTTACGTGGTTCGACAATTCCCGCCTACGTCCACGCCTCGAAGTACACCGAGCTTGAGGATTTCACTATCCAAGCCTCCTAAGACTTCAAAACTATTACAATTTACTTTTAAGGTGTCAATGAACCTTTACAACAAGAGATTATCCCTAATCTCTTAACCCAAGTATATCCCAACACTTACAATCTCTCAATTTGATTTTACAAAAATGATTACAAAAATTTCTCTCACACAATGAAATTTGAATACAAATGAAAGCCCAATATGTGTGAATAAATGAAATGAATACACAAGTTTAAGCTCTTAGATTTGTAGAGAAAATGCTCAAAATATCAATGGTTGTATCATTAGAAATGAATTAGATTTGAACCATTTTATAGTTGAAGAAGAAAACTAGCTGTTATTGACTTTCTGGTGATAACCACACTACAAGAAAATTGGCAATAGATGACTGCCACTTTATGACAAAAATCATTTTATCATGTATGTATGATGGAGTCGTGATAGAATTTTGATCTATCAAACTATTAATGATGTACTTGTGATAAAATATTTTTCTATCAATAATTTATGATACGCACGTGATAGAAATTAAATCAATCACAAATGTTGTGATAAAAATTTGACATTGACCGTGTTTGACTAAATATAAAAGTAATTTTTATTTTTAAAAAAATCCAAAACACAGTGTTTAGATTATTAAATTATTATTTTTTAAATAATATAAAACAAAACGCTGCGTTTAAAGTAAATATAAACAAAAACAAAAATTTTCTAAGTGCTAAACTCAACCTTTTAACACTCTCTACTCAATCGTCACTCTCACCCTCACACACAACATTCAAACCCTAGCCTACATACTCATTGTCACTCTCAATCAATCAGCCGTTACCAACCCCTAGCCGGCGAACTGTTCCCTACCCTTGGTTTTCCAAACACAACCGGTCACTACCACCACAGATCGAACGGCAAATCAACACCCAAATCACAGACCCCTCTCTTGCATACGAGTTGAGCAAGGCCGCAGTCCCCTGCTTCACCAGTCCAACAAACGCGTTCTCGTCAGCGATTCCAAAAGCGCCAGATTAGATCTGAACCGTTCGTACACTCTCGATCCTAATGCCTTCGATAACGTCGACGTCTGTGGGACCATCCTCGGCCACGTCTCTCTCCTGCTGCTCCAGAACTGTGGCGTGCATCTTCCTCTGATTCTGGTGTAAAGAAATCCAAGCCGTTGAATTTGAGTCGTTGCTGCTTCTGATGATGATGTGGCTGCAAAACACACAGAGAGTAGAAGGAGAATGGTGAGTTGACTCGGTAAGTAAGCGCTATCCATATTCTTGCTTACTCTAAATGTGGCGCTATGTGATCTATCTGAGTTTAAAAAAACTGAGATTTGGTTTGGATTCGGTGTCGGTTTCAGTTTTAAAATGGCTTCTTTGAGGCCAGTGTCCTTTCTAACTGAAGCTATCGTGACCTGACTCTATTTTTTTGTGGATTATGGTTTGTTTTCTTTGTTTTAAAGCCTATGGAAGGTCTCAAATCGTTGAGGAGCTAGCACGGGCATGGGCCTAGGGTAATGAGGCTGGTACTTTTTAGTTTTTTTTTTTTGGGTTACTTAAATTTAATTTGATTGTATTGGATTGTGATGATGCAAGTTAGTTTGGTTAAATTTTGTGTTTGTATGGTCAAATTACTCTTTTGTAGTGAAATTGTGTTTTAGTGGATGCCATGGTGCAATGATACTTCAATTTTTATGCTTGACATTATTTTGATGGGTTTTGATAATTGCTTCGAGAGTTATATTTTTTTTCTGTCTTTGAATGCATTCTGAAGGCAGATGTTGTGAAATGGGTGTGGGAAATGTGGTGTCTGGTAGTTTAATGGGGAGGAAAACTTATTATATTTAAGTTTTATTGCAGACTTGATAGAGAATGGGAATTCGTGGAACACGACTTTGCTGCAGAAATATTTCTTACCGTCGGATATCCATTCTATTATGAAGATTAAGCTCCCTTCACAGAGTTGTAATGACAGGGTAATATAGGTCTATGATCGTTGTGGTGAGTACACAGTGAAATCTGGGTATCATATTACGAGAACATGGAAGAACCTTGATAGTGCTGCATCTTCTAAGGTTTCATCGAGGCAGTAGGTAACCATTTGGAAGTTAATTGTTCCTTCCAACATTAAGATATTTCTGTGGCGTGCACTTTCAGGATTGCCATCTATGGAAAATTTAGAACAAAAAAGGGTGGTGGTTGATTTGTCGTGTAGGATTTGTGGTGAGCCTGGTGAGTCTATTTTGCGTGCTTTATTTGTTTGTCAACATGCTCATGATGTATGGGAGCTTACTTCATTTACTGTTACAGAATTTTTGAACCGAGTTGCATGTTTGTGGGATGTGTAGGATATTGTTTATTCTAAAGATATTGTTTATTCTAAAGTTAAAGTTGCTTTTAATGAAATTCAACTCTTTGTCTTAATTATGTGGGGGATTTGGAGGGCGAGAAATAGGATTTTGTATGATGGGGCTAAGCCATCTCCTAACTATTAGTTCCATGTTTTATTGCAGTAAGGAATTAATTTAAGTTCATCTGAAAGTTGCAGTTTTACTTTAATATATAACTCTTTATAATGATAGTGTTGGCTATATTCATTTCTGCTGCACATGCAGATTGAGATTGAATTTGTAAATGATTTTGTTGCATCCAAAACTTGAGAGTTTTACTATAGTAGTTAATGATTTATAATGATAGTTTTGGGTATATTCAATTGGTTTTGCACATGCAGGTTGAAAGCAACTGCTGGACTTAGGATTATTCTTTGGGTATTTGTTGACAATGAGTTTATCTCTGGAATTTTATTGAGACTATGGGAGGAGTTCTACACTACGATTTAATGGCTTCTTAGCTTGTAAAATTTGAAACATTTGGTCTTGGTTCTGGAATTTGTCTTTTGAATTACTTTGGTTGGATATTAATTGTTGGGTGATGTTATTCTTTGAAATTATCGTTAGATATTATTGTTGAATGATGTTATTAATATAAAGTGTTTTTGGACTTAATAGAATGTATAGTTTAATTTTTGGTTCATATTGAATTTGTGGTTGAATTTCAAATATAAGAATACAAAAATTTAAATCAAATAATTCATAATTTCAATTTAAATTTAAATCACATGTGGCGGAAAATATTAATCATAAATTATGTCACAAACAAAATAATTTATACCTATTGAAATTAAGCGGATAATAATTCACGCGAAAATTAATTTTATTGTCAAAATTTTGAAATTAAAAAAATTCAATTTTCCCGCCAAAAAGATAATTAAAATATTCATTTTTTTATGACTGACATTTGACATTTAAATGCTATCATAAGTTAATGACATATTGTTTTTCTATCATAAAAGAGTGACAGGTACATAGACGATAGATAATTTCACTGTCATCCACCCCCCTTTATGATAGATTTTTGCAGTCATCTATTGCCAGTTTTCTTGTAGTGCCAGCTTGCTGTTTTGGTGAATCCGGTTAGCCGCTTTCAGTTACCGTTACAGTAAAAATTTAAATTTTTACACATCCGGTATGCCGCTTTCATGAATCCGGTTAGCCGCTTTCATTCAGAGAGTTTTCTGCCCATAATCGGATTGTCGTTTTGATACATTCGGTTAGCCGCTTGCTACAGTACTGGGTTCAGTAAACTATTTTTAAAAATTATAATTTTTAATGAAGCATGTGAAATTTAATGTATAGATATTGACAAAAGAAATTGATATACTTTGAAAAAATTAGTATATTATACCTATCATCTATGTAATATTGGTTATATCCAAAGTCATCTTACTAAAATTATAAGAATAAATCATTATCTCAAATAAATTTTAAAAAGTATTTATTTAATCTAAAAAAAATATTTTTCTAAAATTTTTAATGTAATATAATACTTATTTTTTTAATATACATATAATTAATACTATGTAGAGATAAGTTCTTTAAGATGAGATCTGAAAAAGTTATAATTTATTATAAAATGGAGTATTTCTTATTTATTATGGGCTTAAATTAGGATCAAAATTTTTTATGACTGTATAGAACTTATTCTTATATAGAATATTAATATAGAGAGATTTTACTTGTAATTAATACTAATTATCAATAACTAAATTATGAATAAAGCAACAACACTGATGTTGATTCCTGTCATCATCTGAAGAACAATATTTTTACATATATCGCAGAGTTTATTGACCTCATTCTCGTTCTTCATAGATGGAGTGATGACACATTCACCCAAAGGAGCCCCAATTTGGGCTGATAAAGTTTAAAAAAAAAGTTTAAAAAAAAAATTGGAAAAACATTTAAAAATATCTTTTTATTTTAACTAGTCGGAGTGTAGTTCAGGCTCCCTCGAACATCATTTTCTTTCTGGAAACTCTAATTCCCTCGAATATCTTTCTGTTGTTATTTTTATCTGCTGCTTTTGGGTTGTTCCATGGCCTTAGAAAGTGACTTTGAAGGATATGCATGTGCTGCAATTGTATGGTGGTGGCTCTAATGGTGGGACATTGATGTTCCGAGATGTCAATGTGTACGGATATCTGATGAATGGATATCTGATGAATCGATTTGTACGGGTGTCTTTTTTTTTTTTAAATGCTTTGTTCAATGGATGTGAGTTTCTCCGTTCAGATCCGGTGATAGTGCTGTGTTATGTTACCTAGCACAATGGTTTTTTTTTTCCCTATTGAAATGTGCACTTCGCCTACATTAGTGAAGGCCCTCTTGTACCTCCTTAGACTTTAGTGTGTGCAGCCGTTTATTCTTGTTTTGCTTTTAAGAAAATTCATAATGAACGGTGTAGGTGTGTTGTTATTAGGTGTTGCCTTAATGAGGACTTTTTAAGTCTTAGGTATTAAGAGTTGATTGTTCATTTTTTCACCTTTTTAATGCACTTCGCTAATTTACCTTCAGAGGTTTGTTCAAGTACTTTTTTAGTTGTTTTATTTATTCTGGCCACCTGATCATATCTTAGAGTTAGCAAGTGATTAATCGAGTGGCTTAATTTTTACCCACTCCTACCACTGAAAAAGGATGAAAAAAAAAAAAAGCACTAATTTGAAAAACTAGGGGGTTGTGTTGTGCTAACCCGGTCCAAAATTAACGGCCTAATCATGGTGTCTATCAAACCGGCACAATCGCAAATCAAGAGGCCCAAAACCACATGGAAGTGCAAAAATTCCCAGCCCATTAGTTTTAGGATGTGCGCGGACCTCGTGCTGTGTGGCACATCATCACAAATGCCAGTGGGACAATAGGAACAGTACAAAAGTGTCCTGCCCTTGGTTTACATTACAGCAACTCCTTGAATGGTCACAAAAAATTAAAAAATTGTAGCATGTGAATTAATTGAGTTGTTATGCGTTACGACTCATAAATTTATTATATGTTATACTATATGTAACGTAGACCAGCCCCGAACAAAATACATTCTATACTACTATTACGAAAAATATAGAACAAGATTATCCATTACTTTGTAGCTTATGAGTTGTGATGCTCGTGGCTGTGGATACTTTCGCTTTTTACTAAAGATGTCCATTATGCTAAAACTGTTGTGTGGTTGCTGTAACGGTTGATTGTTGAGAATGATTCTATATGTTGTGTGGTTGCTGTAACGGAAACGTGGCTCTAAAAAAGAGATCTTCAATGTGATTTAGGAAATCTTCTAGCTCATGACAGTATGACACCCAGCCATCTTTTTCGGGTTCAACTTATTTCACGTAATTTAAATTTCTTACCTCCTTATTAATTAGCTAAGTTAGCTTTGCCTGTTAACGATGGGTCCAGCTAGGTGCACGGTATCCTCGCATTTTGTCGGCATATGAGTTATCCATTAGATCTAACACAAATTTGTTTCAATAGCATGGATGTATTCTCTTTGATTTTTAACATTGACATCCTTATTATTTTTCAAAAAAGTAAAATATTCAAAGATTTAACACATAATTTTAGATTTTTTTAAAGTTTATATTTTGATCAATTGATTTAATTTATTATTAAAATCAATGACAGTATAAGGACAATAGTTTAAAAAAACTTTTTAATACATAAAATATTTTTTTATTTTTTGAATATAATATAATATCAATTTAATCTATAATAAATAATTTAAAATATATAATAAATTTATCAATATAATAGATTTTATATTGTTTCTAAAAATATATTAATTTGTCAATAATATTAAACAATTTTTAGAAATAGTATAAAATCTATTTAATCAATAATAAACAATTTCAATATAATCAGAAGCTCATAGGTCAATTTTATAATTGAAATGTTACTTGTTTGAAGGTTTGTTTCTAAAAAAACATTTTTCATTTTTTTTGGAAATGTCAATCTTTTAAAAAGTGACGATCAAGATTACAAGAGCCAAGAGCCATCTATCATTAATTGCTTCAGCAACGTATAATAATCATCATGTGAGATTGGTCAACTTGATTAGCCTTAACCCTCATAAAATCAAAATCCATGTTACTTTTATCTGATTAGTTAATCAAAACCCAATTAATTTAGTGCTTCAATTATTTCAGTAGGTTACCTAATTCATAGTGGATGATTAATTAATTGATATTCATAAACCTTTTAGGATAGGTCTTTATAAAATCATTTTTAGTTACTTTTTGAATGTTTATAGTAGATCTGTAGTTCTTATAATAACTATTAAGCCATGTGTCAAAGAGTAAAACTCGCTAACTGATGCCTTTTTTGCGAAAATGGCATATTCAATGACTTTTTAAATGTTTTGTAATTGCTTTAAATGGTTTTTAAGCTACGGGGTTTTTAATTAAATACCGTAAAATAGTTCAAAATTTATTTAAATACCCCTCCCCTTTTTTATTTTCATACATACCCTAAGAAATGTTTTTAAAGTCTAATATACTCTTAATAAATGCATCAAATCCACTCCTTCTCACTCTTTTCCTATACTCTAACGAAAACAACGACAAAATCTCTCAAAAATCTCACTAAATCTCTTATAACCTCTTATACAGATAGAATAATGTATTCACATCTTTAAGGCCTATGCTTTTTTTAATTGAAAGGAGGTGCATTACCCATTAAACAACCCTATAAGGTATGTCAATGTTGTTGGGTTTTAAGTTTTACATTTTTAGAAAAATTTAGATATTTTCCTCATATTATAATATTATATTTTCAAGAATTTTCACTATTTTTTCTTATATGTCAAAATGCATGCAACGTTGGTTGTTTAATTATTTTTTTAGCAAGATATCTTATCGAAGAACATTTGTTTATAGTGAGAATGTCGTTATTCTTTTCGAAGTCGTGTACTTCATGTAGTTAGTCATGTAGGTCATTTAATGATGTAGGTCGTGTAAGTTGTGTCATGTAAAAAATATAGTCGTATAAGTCATGTAAATCGTGTAAGTCATACAAGTCGTGTAAGTTATGTAGTTCATGTAAGCCATATAATTATTTACATATGAAATTTGATATTATTGTGTCAATAGATATAGTTTTGACACGTAGGCAAGGCTGTATGGATTGAACAAAATGACATATATAGGTTCAAAGGCTCCGAGGCTAAAGGAAAAAGAATGTGCATCATATATGTGATAAGTGCTGATTGCGGGGGCATACTAAACTAACATACACTGCAGTAATTCCACTTTTAGAGCAAGAGCATGCCGCTAGAGCGAATGAACTTAAAATAAATAATGTAATATTTTGTATTTTATTCTTATATTATCCTTCTTTATTTTAAAATTAGTATATGAAACTTGTGTGGGTGAGGCATATTCTGCTTTATTTGCAAATGGAGTCGATTTTAATAATTGTAGTTATACAAACTTGGTTATTTTTGGTATTGTCATAGTTCGATGCTTGCTTTCCTTAGTAGTTTTTAGTTTGTTATCTTTGGTTTTAGGTTTCTATTCTTTACATGAATATTTATATTCGGTTTAATGTTTCATGAATGTAGTCTACTTGTGCCTATGTTAGGCTAAATAATAATAATATTGAATTGCTTGTTTAATTACTTCGCATAATTTATTTTGCTTTGTTATTAAAATAGTAGATGATGGGTGAGCTTCGAGATTAAATGATTCACTCACTATACAAGTCAAATAAAAAAGTAAAATTTCTTCGATTGCCCAATTATTTTCAATTGTTATATTAAAAAAAATAAAAAAACTGTAGACAATGTTGCACAATCTGTACAATTCATCCATTTGTATGCGATTGTTGATGAACAAAAAGCACAAGCAAACTGCTTGAAGCTCCTCCAAAAGTGACTATAACAGGTGGTTAATTCAAGTTAGAAGATGACGATAATCTAGAGTCCAAGTCATCCACCTTAGAAAAGTAATAGACAGAGCCAACAAAATACAATTAGATTATTGTAAAAATTCAAATTCCGAAATTCATATTAGGATTAAAAAAAAATTAAAGATGATTAAGAGTCATCAAAGCAAGTTTATGGTGACATGTATAGAAGGAGACTTATTTACATTATCCACGAAATTAAAATGGTGGGCAATAGTCAATATCCAATAACATCGAAGTTATTTACAAATCAAATCAATAACATCAAAATTCAAATAACTGAATAAAACTTAACTTTTTTGACCTACACGAACATCCACAGCTCAACATGCAGGCCATGTAAATGATGCAAACACTGACCCACAAAGTAAATACATAACATTGTGTACAACTATTCATATATACATAATATGACATTAAGAGCTGTTCATAAATACATAACATCACATGGAGGTTATGAAGAGCATGAAATACATGAAGGTTGTGAACGTTATGTAATACATGAAGGTCGTGAAGATCGTATAATACATGAAGGTCACATAGCTAAGGATCGTGTAGTATATTCAATCATTTGTTGTTGCATAACAAAATAATAATATGCACAATCCATCAATTTTTCACCATTTGCATGAACCAAAATAGTTGTAATATTTGTTTTTGATTACGTTATAAAAGACTCATAATTTAATTAATTTTTTTTAACATAAAATCCTAACTTTTTTTATTTTTCTGTAAACATCAAAACCTTATCAACTAATTCTTAGAAGGAGGTACTTACCTAAAAAGTCAGATTCTGGTGATTGAGCATCAGCGGATTAGCTCCCACCGATGACTGCGCAGCAACGATCCAGTCTTCTCCTTCTTCAAATTCCAGCTCTTGCCCTTCTCCAAACTCAATTTAGTCATGTAAAAATGAATGTCCCAAACTCAATTTACTTCTGTTTGAGTCATGTAAGCAATTTTATATGAGGATACTTTAATAATTTCTTGAGACTGTTAAAACGGCACTCATGAAAATTTTGAGAAATTTCGATTTTAGGATATTCAGATAATTTTCTAAGTTTCACGGTGTATTTGCTGCAATTGCCTCTTAAGCTACAGTTTTACGATCTTGTGATCGTTAAAGATTGAAGAGAGAGCGTGAGTGGAGTTGTGTTGTGTTAACGAATCGAAATAGTTTTCAAGTGTTTATAAAATTAATTGTATTAACTGCTCCTTATTAATCATAATTATTGTAGTGATTATATGTATATAACGAGGCAAGTTTAGCTAAAGATCGCCAATGGGCTCGGTGGCACGCGGCACGGCACGGCACACACGTGGGCTAAGTCGAGTCTAGAATTTTAGGCACGCGGGCCTTAAAAGACACTACACAATTAGAGATGAACAAAAGTATGGTACACGAAAAGACACATAATAAGTACACTTTATCGCAAAAAATAAAATGTTTTATTGAAAAGTAAATATAAAAATTTGTGATTTTATAAATATCTTGAAATTAAATTTTTTTAATAAATTTTTTTAGCATGGACTTTTTAAAGTTAATTTAATTCTTAATTTAAATAGATATTCTAATTGTTTTATGTTTATAATTTATTAAATGAATAAGTAAATATTATGATTTTAATAAATAAAATTATAAATATCATGGTTTTATTAATAATAAATAAAAAATTTTACTACATTAATATTTCATTTATGAAAACATAACTTAGTTAATGAAGATATGTTTCATTTGTGAATAAAATATTTTTCATTAATTATTACTATGATCTATAGAATTAAATTTATATATTGTTGTGTTATGATCGGTTATTGTGAAATAAAATATATAATTGTATTATAATAAGCTAATAATAAAATATTAATTGCTCTCTTAGTAAAAATTATTATTATTGCCGTCGTCGTTGTTGATATTATCATTATTATTATTAAGCTGATGGGTTTAAAAAAGAATGCCAGACATGTAAATTTGAATAAAGCATGTCAGGCATGTAGAATTTTTTAAGCACGCTTAGGGATGGCAATGGGGAAGTTAGGGAAAGGGATCGATATCCCCACACGCATCCCCAATATTCTCCATATATCCTCATTCCCTCCCCGTCCCCATCAGAATTGCTTGAGGGGATCCCCGTCTCCTCCCTGAATAATAAGAGAGGATCCCTGAGGGATCATTGATCCCCAAATAACTAATACGTTTTAAATTTTGAACTTGATTTAATCATATTAAAATAAAAATTTAAACAAAAGTAAGATTTGACAATATATCTTACACTAATATTAATCCATTATAAAAATCATACTACAAAATACAAATTATCAGAATAATTATCTTCGTGAATCTTCATAATCCTATAATAAAAGGAAATTATTTTTATATCAATAATGAAATAAAATAAATGGGTATAGATGTTGAAATTAATATTTTTAATAAAAACATTTATTTTTGCACCTCATGCTCATCCTGTTCTTACTCAAGGAATGTGACAAATTGAAAGATAATATCAGGTTTCAAATCTAAAACAATTAAAATAATATAAGCAATATGACTTATAATCTAAAATAGTTTTGGGCTAAAACTTTTAGAATAGGATAGGGTCTAATAGTAATTTAGGACTACAACTTGTTAAGTAGGCTTGGAATTTTTATAACAGATTTGTATAAATATTTTGATATTTATTATTTATACTAATATTTAATATTTTATAATTTAAATTTCATTATTCATTTATTAATAATTCTAAAAAAATAAAATAAAAAATAAAGATGTCTGAGCGAAACGTGAACGGTATTTTGAATGAAATGAGTTCTAGTGTTTACTCGTCCATCTTCCTCGAATAAAAGTGAGTAAATTATTTATAAATAAAAATTATTATCCTGCTTATCTTCTAAATAAAAAATTAGATATAAAATCGTCTCTATACCATCTCTAAATAGGAAAAATTCCTGATGGTCCTATCTCCGTGAAAATTTTTGTCATCTCTAAGCATGCTGGACATATAAACTTAAAAGAAAAAAAAATTAATTGGACTTTTTTGAATACGGTCCACGATACAGTTCGAATACATTATAGGTGGACTTGTGCTATGGGCCGTAGCAGATCCTTATAAAAAATGTAGTCACGGTGTGGCATGGTCCACTAAATTGATATGATGGGCCGAGCCAGCCCATTCCGGCCGTGATTTGCCGGCACGGCCGTTAGGCCATCTTTTAAGTTTAGCTAGAGAGAGAGAGATTGTTTGCTTGACTTTCGGTTTATTTAATTGTAATGGCGAGCTCGTCGGAGCCGTTGTCGCCGGGGAGTCGGTATTCAGGTGAAAACGAAAATAAAATTGACCGTTTATTTTTATTTTCTTTCATTTTCCGGAAAAAAATTTTCTGTTTGTTTTTTTCGCAGGTGTTTTGTACAGAGAGCTATGGGAGGCTTGTGCAGGTCCACTAGTAGACATGCCGAAGGTAGGAGAGAGAGTCTATTATTTTCCTCAAGGACATGTGGAGCTAGTGAGTTTCTTTTTTTCCTTTTCTTAACTTTTATTTTAGATCAATAATGGAGTACAAATTTTCTTTTTGTGTGTTTGGTTTAATTTTGCTGAGATCACTGTTTTTGGGTGACTGTAGTTAGAGGCATCTACAAATCAGGAACTGAGTCAGATCTGGGCTCCGTTGTTTCGTCTTCCATCGAAGATTCTATGTCGTGTTATTAACATTCAACTCAAGGTATTTCTAAGTTCAATTTTTTTTCCCCCTTAAAAGAACTGGTTCCTGCTTTTGTTTGGTTGGCGGGAAAATGAGGAAGAAATACTGTACTTTGTAATTATGATCTTTTGGCTATTTTGTTATTTTTTTGTTTATTGGGGGATTTTCCTGATTTTGATATTTCTGCACTAACCCAATAGACCAACAAATTGAAGTGTCAGATAGGTTGATTTGAGTAAAACTGATGTTGATTTTGTCCACTTGTAGGCAGAGCAAGAAACTGATGAGGTTTATGCCCAGATTACTTTGCTGCCAGAACTAAGTGTAAGAAGTAATTGAGCCGCTTTCTAAATTTACTATATTATTGTACATATATGCTACTGTTTTATTGCACAGTTACTGGGTTTTACTTTCTTTTATTGGGTTTTACTTTCTTTTATACCTTGGTGGGAAAAACAATATACATATATTTCAGCAAGATGAGCCTACGACTCCTGATCCATGCCCTGTTGATCTTCCAAGAGTGGCAGTTCACTCATTCTGTCACGTTGTAACTGCCTCTAATGCAAGTACCCATGGAGGGTTTTTGGTTCTCCCGAAACATGCTACTGAGTGCCTTCCTCCTCTGGTAGGGAACTAATTTTTTCTTAATGTATTAGTTGCTGAAATTTTATCATTTTGACCTCAGCATATCCCTTTTGTTGATTTCCATTCATGGATTTTCTTCAGGACATGAATCAGTCAACCCCAGCTCAGGAACTGGTTACCAAAGATATTCATGGGGATGAGTGGCAATTTAAGCATACTTACAGAGGTAATAACCTTTGTGTTCTTGGAATCTTGTGCTTGTGAAGAGGTTTATTTATATTTTGGAAAAAGTGAGACGATTGTTTCATATAGGATCTTTGTCCCCCCCCTCCCCCCAAAAAAAAGAAAGAAAGAAACAATTCATATAGGATCAAACCCACTCAAGATCGTCTATATATTACTGAATGAATAGGTAATCCCAGGAGGCACTTCCTTGAAGCAGGCTGGAGTACGTTTGTTACGGTAAAGAGATTAATCTCTGGGGATACCTTTGTATTCTTGAGGTATATATTTTGTTGTTTGATCTATATCTCCATATAACTTTTTCTTTTTAATCGATGTTCCTATACTGATATAGAGCATGAGTCATTCATCCAGGGGGAAGAACGGGGAGTTGAATGTTGGAGTAAGGCGTCTTACTCATCAACAGTGCAGCATGCAAATTTCAACTCTGAGCATGGTAAATGGAGTGCTTGCAACTGCATCCCAGGCTCTTGCAACCCGAGCTATGTTTGTTGTCTATTACTGGCCAAGGTATTAAATTTTAACGGCCTGTAAATTGAGCCTGAACTTTCCGTCGAAATACCTACTGAAGATGTTTCGGTATTTTCAGGAGGACAAGTCAGTTCATCATCAGCTTGAACAAATATTTAGAGGCTGTTAATAATAAATATACAGTTGGCATGAGATATATGATGAGGTTTGAAGGGAAGGACTCTTCCGAGAGAAGGTGATAAAATTCCTTTGTGGAGTCTTTTCAAATTTGTTTGTTGTTCGAACATTTTGATAAATATTTGCTCAAATATTTTGTGTGATTAGGTTTCTGGGGACAGTTGTTACAATGGAAGACTTCTCTCCTTGCTGGAAAGATTCGAGGTGGCGATCACTGAAAGTAACTTCCTTAGATCTGCACGGTTCTGTTACCTACTATTGTAAACAACTAAGAAATTAATTTGTTTGTATTTCTTTCCTAGGTTCAATGGGATGAACCTGCATGTATAACAAGACCTGATGCGGTCTCACCATGGGAAATAGAACCCTTTATTTCTTCAGCTGCCGAAGACAGAGAAAGTAATAATCAGGTTGGATGGCATCACAAGTGTATTGCTTTTAGCAGCAGCAGCAACAACTCTACGTCTGGGAATCACTCTGATGGGGAGTGGCTTGCTTCTTCCCACATCTGTTTTTCCCAGCAATTTTTTCAGGGAGCCACGGATGACAATAAGAACATCTCCGCATGGCCTGCTCACTCAGACTATTCAACTGCACGCTCAAAGAAGCCAAAGAATGATCCAATGCCTGAACGAGTTGAAGTACAGAGGAAAACTGAACCGGCAACTGGTTGCCAATTATTTGCTATTGAGCTCATAGATCATTCTACAAGCTCTGCTTCATCAGAGAAGGTATCTATATCTTGTTTCACTACAGAAGGGCACATTCCATACCCTGTCAGCAGCTGATTGATGAGCAATTGAGCATACATTAACTGCATAATTTTATATTTTTTGTTGTTTTTAATTAATTAATTTATTTTATTGAACAGGGAAGTAATTGAAGATTTTGGAAAAAAATTGCAGAAAAGATTGATAATTGGAAACGATTGAAAAATTGAAGAATCATCGTTGTTTTTCCAATTTGTTTGCTTTAGTAAACTTTAAGCTAGCCAACGCGTTTCAGTATTGTCCAATTCTTCAACTTTGTTACTTCTTACAGTGCAAGAGATGTTGACGTGAGATGGAGAGGCTGCTGTCGGTTGCGGATCCAATTTTCCATGGCTGGTTATATTTATTTTGATGCTCTTCAATCAAATATGTCTACTTAATTTTCTTGTACTACAGTTAAGGATGAAAGTTCGATCAATAAAATAATTGTCTTTTTATTAATTAAGGGAAAAGAATATTTACACTCCTGAGGCTAAGAGAAATGGTCATACAAGTCTCATATTTTTAATAAAGAACACCAAAATTTCTTTCTAATTAATATACCTTTGGTTCTGTTAATTCAAAAAACATTGATTGCAATGTTTTGTAATATAATAAATAGAAATATAATATTAAAATAACTGTAACAACATACACATTTTAAAATAATTTCAATATTTAAAAAAATTTATACTTTACAATCTTATATAATATTAGACTAAATTTTATAATAAATAGAAACATAATATTAAGATAAATATATAAAAATTTAAATTATTTTCAATCTTAAATAAAATAATTTTGATATTATTAATACATGATATATATTTTATTAATTGTAAAATCTATTTAACTTCAAGATTTATTTAAAATTTTTATGATAATTGCAAATTTATTATTAAAATAGATATAATAATTTACATTTTAAAAAATTATTTGTATATTAAAAATATTATAATATTGTTAGTCTACTAAATAAATTAAACAATTTAAATTATATTTATATTTATTAAAAAATTTAAAGTTAATTTTTTTTTAATTATTATCTACTGAGGGTGTTAAAGTTAAAAGCGGGTCATGATGTCTCTTGTTGAAAACTTAAGGGTTTATATGACTATTTCTCTAAACTTCGGGAGTGTAGTATTCTTTTCCCATTTTGCAAGGACTAGTGTACTATTGAAGTTAAAAATATACTAACACACAATTATTTACCTAGTGACGCAAGGAAAGAAATTAAGAATGAACTTACTCTATATTATTTTTTTAAACTTATTTGGTTTATTTTCAACCAAGAAAATTATGATACACTAGAATTTGTGGTGGGTAAGTTGCGAGTTTTCTGGGGCTTTGGCAAATGTTTTTGGGTTTTTTCCTTTTTTTTTTTAAAAATGTTTATGATAAATTTTATCTTATGATTTTGCATACATTGATTGATTTGTGTATTTATTGAAAAATGGGTTAGGGTTTGATGTTTGGATTTGGTGGTAGGAGTAGAAAAATGTTAAAAAAAATAAAAAGAAGGTGACGTAGATAAATTTATTTTCCTTCAAAATTATGTTGATATAAAACATTGATGTGTAAATCAATGTTATTGTGTTAAGTGACATTTTCTGGATATTTTTTTATTCAATATGTGCATCACATAATAGTAAATTTAACATTCTTTATTCAAATTAATTGTTAAATATTATGAAAGGGGACCCTGGTGTCCTTTGTTAGAAACTTAGGAATCTCTATAATAACTTCTCAAAGTACACGAGTGTAACTATCATTTTTCCAATTTTTATAAACTTATTCACAAATTTGAGTCAATGTTCCAATATATTTATTAAATTAATAAATTCAAATGGCAATTTACTAATCTAAGTAGCAAAAAATTTAAAATTATTTTTGATATATTGTAGCGCATGATGACATCAGGGAGTATAAAATTTAACGTTTTTTATCCATTCTAGCAGGAAAATCTAATGAAAGGGATCGGTGTACATTTTTTAAACTAGTTTAAGGAACTGCATAAATATTTGCATAAACCTTGGAGGTGTTGGTAATTTTCTCCCTTTATTATAAATATTATAAATTAGTCAATTATACAAGTCATAAACTAAATTTTATTTGATCATTTCTCAAAGGCTATCTTTCAACCTTTTACATTTTTATTTATGTCATTTGGTATTAGAGCAAGTTTGCTTGTTGTTGAGTGTTAGAAAGTGCATATTTATAAAGGAGAAAATCGTTATTTTATATTTTAAGTCTCACTAATATCTTTACTTTTATGTATTTATTTCTCTTGTGATTTAATTATGTGTGTTGTATTATAATTTACTATTTTATGTATTTTAGGGGCATCATGATTGTTTCACAATGAACATGTGATCAGACAGCAAAACAGACATCACTTTTGAACTCAAGACGGTCGAAAACCTTAAGAGGAGCATAAAAGGAAAAATGGAATTGTTCACATGTACGGTACTGTTCATACGTACGCTACTGTTCACGAGACTGTTCCATATATGGTTCGATGACGTGGCGTTGACCGATAACATAGCATCGACCGATAATGTGGCAGCATTTGATTGGAGAAAGATGTGGCATTTGGTTGCTTATGTGGCGTTGACTGATTATGTGGCATTGCCAATGACGTGTCACGATCCTATTGGACTAAAATTCTTATATATTATTAATGGATGACGTGGCAGCATTTTAGTGGACCAGAAATCTTGCGTTCGGTACATGCACACACATTGGATTATTTATTATTCAAACCGCGTCACTATTCAAGCCGCTACAATTCAAACCGCGTCACTGTGCAAACCGTGGTCAAACCGCGTATTGTCGACTGATGATGTGGTGCAATCCTGAGCGTCCAAACTGTTTTTAATCCGATGGTCATGATTTACTCAATGTATCTATAAAAAGGGGGCTCTCCCCCCTAATTTAAAACCCCTGAATCCATTTTTGAGCTTAGTTTTTTGTAATTCCTTCTACATCTTGTATTTTCTATGTATTTTTATAAATTTCCATTTTACCCCTAATTAAAAAATGAGTAGCTAATTTTGTTTCAAGTTTGGGTTGAAGGTGAAGTCTCAACATGTTCCATAGACTTAATTTGGTAAATTTATTTTCTCTTTTCCTATAATATTTGTGGATGTTTTGACTTTTCGTCGATAAATAGTAATAATCTTGTCTAGTTACCGCCCTGGTTAAACCGGCACCCTAGTACAAGGTTATTATTATTTGGCACGATAAGCCCTTAGTACCATATTTATTTGAGCGTGGTTCATGAGATGTGGAAACCCCTTTCATGATTTAATTGGTATTAATAAGGAATATTTAGCGCATGAAGCACGTTGATGCAGATCCAGATACCCAAGTGCTTTATCTCAATAGTTTCCAGTTTAATTTATTCCTGCCATTTCAATTTAAATTCTAGCATAATCTAAATTACTTCCACCACAAATTCAACCACCCATTTAGAAAAATTAATTCTACATATAATTAAAATCCACCTCCTTGTAGAATCGACACTTGTCACCATTAATCTATTCTACAATAGATTCGTTTCGTGCGCTTGCGAGTTCAATAAAATTTGCACAACACTTGTCATCTTGGTTCAGCCACACGAGCAAAGGAGCAGCCATTCTTAAGACAATGATTAAGGGGTGCAGGCACAGACTGTGAAGGCTGTCAGACAGGCGACCAGAGAAGCAACCTTGCAAGCGATTGAGGACACTTATGACCCGAGATCAGTGGTGGTAGAGTAGGCAATCGAGAGTCTTAGGGTCCCTTGAATGAAAATAGAGAAAGAGGTCAATACCAAGGAGTTATTAAGAAGGAACAACTTTAAAAGGTTAATTGTGCCGAATGGCTTCAGCACTACAACCATGTGAAGATGCTTCGGGCAGTCAATTGCGAAGTAGAGCCACAAGGCATCAATCACATATTAGTTCCTCAGAATTTAGGCCCTGTAAGATGAATGCTAATGTACAAGCGTGAAGAGTTATGAAGTGATTTCGAAGAAGAAGAAGAAGAATACGTGGAGAACAATCAGAGGTGTGGAAAGAATTCAAATTATAAGATCAATGTTGATGTTTTAAATTTCTATTGTGGGATATATGTCGAAGAATTTTTAGATTGGATATCAACAATGGATGATTTCTTTAAGTCTATGGAGATTCTAAAGAGAAGCATGTTAAGCTTGTGGCGTTAAGCTTATCGCATTTAAATTAAACGGCATAGGTTTTGCATGGTGGCAACACATACAGAATCGAAGAAGAGTTGTGGAAAAACAATTTATCAAGTCGTGGCCCAGAATGCAAAGGATGATGAAAGAGTACTTTTTGCTAGTAGGTTTAACAAGTGTGTGAAGTCACATGTGTTGAGTTATAAAGTAGATTCCTTAGTGATGAGGATGTTTTGTGTGATGTAACATAAATAAGTGATGAGTCATAAAGTAGATTCACTTAGGATAAGATATAAAGATGTAAACAGAAAAATGAGATTCCTTTGGTGCCTATAAAAGGGACTCCCTAGTAGTGTGAAAGGCAGAGAGTCTGGAGTCTAGTATTCAGTCTCATAATGAGAGTCTTGGGTGAAATCTTGTATTCCTTTCTTCTATGTAATAAACTTTCTCTTAGTTGTGATAATCTTATTTTGATATCAGAGCCAAACATCTCTTTAAGTTCGTATCAGAGCCAAATATCTTTTTAAATTGGTATTAGAGCCAGTATTTACAAAAATAGTCTTCCAAAACCTTCTATAATAAAGTATGCTCTATGATTGCCAATATAGAACTAGAAAGTCTTTGTTCCCAAAAATAGACTATGTGGACAAGAGGTACATGGAAAATATTTCTTTAAGAAGTGTGGCACCTTATTATTAGGCCAAGGAGAGCCATAAGTGTGTTGGGCTTATCATTTGTAAAAGAAGTCTACTGTGTATCCTCTCAGATATTAAGACCTGTTGTCAGGGTAATCTAGGACCATAGACAGCCAAGGTATAACCAAGTTTGAGGTATAAGCTTCTAGTATAAAAGCTTCATCTTTTATCTTTCTAAACAATAAATCTCTTATTGTAAATTTTCAATTTGAAACTCAAGAAGAAACTAACCAAAAATCCATCCAACCTCTTAGATTAGGTCCTCTAAATCTTTATAAGTTCTATGATGTAAATACCCTAATGTCCTCCATAAGGCTCGTCAACAAAAGCTCAATTCTGTGTATAAATCTTCTGAAGTCCTTGTACAATCTATTTCATCTAGCTCTAAAGAAACGTGTCTTCCTATTCTCTCCCCACAACATGTCAAAAGGTATAGGAATGAAAGATACAAAGGGTTACACCTGGTTGTAATTAGGATTGGGATCCAACCTGTATTTCTTGCAAGCAAAAATATTACTTGCTTTCTTGCCATTCTTGATACAAAATGGTAAACCTTTGAGAAAACACTGATCTCAACAGTAGAAGTAGGACTCAATCAGGGGTATGTAGTTGTCCAGGTAGAACCAAACTTTATCTTAGACTACACAAACCAACATTCCCAGAAACCATAAAGATCATAGTCCAAATGAATAAAGTAACCATGAAACCAGATGAGTTAGCTCTTACAGTTCACCATACCATGTATTTTCCATGAGCCATAACAGCCTTCTTATCACCAGATTTATTGTTGGAGAAGGAAAATCATCCAGTTCAAAACATTCAGAAAAAATCAACTGAGCTTTCTACCACAATAGATAAGTAAGTATGAGCAGAACAATAGGCCCTTGTAGGTCCATGAGCTTTCTTGCCATTCTTGATACAAAATGGTAAACCTTTGAGAAAACACTGATCTCAATAGTAGAAGTAGGACTCAATCAGGGGCATGTAGTTGTCCAGGTAGAACCAAACTTTATCTTAGACTACACAAACCAACTTTCCCAGAAACCATAAAGATCATAGTCCAAATGAATAGAGTAACCATGAAACCAGATGAGTTAGCTCTTACAGTTCACCATACCATGACCTATAAAGTCCAAACCCATATATTTTCCATGAGCCATAACAGCCTTCTTATCACCAGATTTACTGTTGGAGAAGGAAAATCATCCAGTTCAAAACATTCAGACAAAATCAACTGAGCTTTCTACCACAATAGATAAATAAGTATGAGCAGAACAATAAGCCCTTGTAGGTCCATAAGGCTCCAAAGGTAGATCGAACGAGAAATGGCATGACATTAATTTCTTTTTCTAAGGAAACCAGGGCAATGTATTCATGCGAAAGATGCCAAGACGAGGTAAAACAACTAATGTCCTGCTCGCACATGCCATAGAGATCCTGCTCAACCAAATTTGTAGGACCAATCAGTGTAATCAATACCCCATAAATTAGAGAAGAATTTCTCAGATGAATTTCTAATGATTATTCTACAGTCAAATGGATAATCCAACAAATAGATCCGACAAAATTAAGACCTATAGAAAAGGCTATCAATTAGAACAATATCAATGCTTTAGAACAAAATAAAGCATTAGAAGAAATTATTGTAAAGCAACAACAACTTGTAATCCAAATACATAAATTACATAAGCAAATTAGAAAGACCTGAAAGGTCTAGAGATTCATAAGCAACAACAGTCAAAATGGAATGATCAACTTAGAAGATAACAATGTTTGCAAAAACTAGAGCAGACAGTGATGAATAAAGAATAAAGACCCTGCAGTATTACCAACAAGCATATAGGAGACAAAAAGAGATCTCTTGGGGAAAAGACAAGGCTTCCAAACTAGCTCATGCACTGAAAAAAAAAAAAAGCTCTACTAAAAATAACACCAAAGCATTCTGGAAAAGCTATGAGATGCCACCAGTACAGCCATGGCCAGTTATAGTTACAGGATGGAGAGTCAAAGATTTTTTTATTCTAGTCAATCAACAATATCCTCTTCGACTCCAAGAAGGCCAATCATGATGTAAGCAAGACATTATTTTCCTACTAATCCAATATATATAGATATAAGAAAGATATTCTCCCAACCATCTATATTTGAAATAGGCTAACACTCAGGAATGGCTTCATCAACAGATCTTTAAAAAAGATAGCCTTACTAGGAATAGTAACAACCCCAACAGTAAGAAGACCTATAAAAAGAATAAGGTTAAGAATAGAAAGCACGAGTACAGATCCCACATGCTCCTACGGGCGAAAAATTATAGTATATTGATAATATCAAGCCGGAAGATAGATATCTTTACATTGAATAGATAATGGCTTGGTACGAAGAAGAATGCCAACGAGCACCGCAACTATCCAGACGAGCTGCTATACAAAGACTGATAGAAAGCTTTACTGGATCATTGAGAAGATAGTAGTCTAAGGTTTTAACATCGGCCCAAAATGAGTATATGCTGAGTCAAGATGATCCTTGTATTGCTATTCTAGACAACCTTATTCTAGATTTCATAGTTACTAGAGTAAGTAAAGTAGAATTAGTAGAAAAATAGTTCCTCCAAAATAAGTGCTGTGATGTCTGACAACTTGAGGAGTACGATACGGAGTAAGAAAGACTCTATTTCCTCTTCCAAAAGCCTACGGATACAATTCACCAAATGTTTGTTCTTAGCATGCCTAGACCAGTAGAAAAAATACTAGAAGCCAAGTTCAAAGCTGAAGCAATTATGGATTTAACAAACTTTAGCTTGGTATTGTTGAATCAGATAGTTATAGAATTGATCCACAACTATTGGAGGAATGAAGACCTCAAAAAGCACATAATGCAGATAAAGAAAACTTTTCTATCCAAATACTATAATGACAAACCCAACAAATTTGGGTACCATGACTTAAGTAATTCATGTTCGTGATCGAAGAAATTCTACAACAAAAAGAAGAGGACCTAGATACCGTAAAAAAGTAAAAATCATCACTTTGTGAAGAAACAGAAGCTCTAGAGAAAGTTAGAAAAATGTTTCATTTATGGCAAAAAAAGACATTATACAAAGTAATGCAAATCAAAGAAGCAGATTCTGACCAAGCTACTTGAACTAATTGAAGATCCAGAATTTAATGATGACTATTATACATGGTCTAAAAATCCTGAAAATGCTTTGCTATCATCAATCGAATTTCAATCAGAAAAGATCTATACATCTACTAAATCAGATGATTCAGAATAATCTTCAGATGACGAACATGTTCTTACGTTCTCTGAGGAGCAGTCTATGGATCTCACAATATAGTTAATACCAACATTCAGGCCATATTCAAAATCATTATCCAGCTATCAAACAATAAGCAGATTGCTCTTACTGCCTTAATTGATACTGGAGCTATTTCTTCAGTTCTTCATGGTAATTGCTTGCCTAAAGAGTATCATGTGCCAACACAGGTTAGCTTTGCAGCAACCAGAGGTGATCAGTTTTACAATCATAAGTATATTAAACTAATTAAACTTTTGCCTTTTGGCAAAAGCCATAGTGTCTTTACTTATAACTCCATAAGAGAAGATTGACTCATTGGGATGAACTTCTTTAGTCTTATTACTCCATTCACATTTCATCCAGAAAGATTTGGGTACGAAGTTGTCAGTCCTGTTGATCAAAAACCTCATAATTTCATGATTCATTGGATTAAGCAATAATCCATTTTTAAAAAGGTGATAAAAGGAAAATCCAAAAATCTCCACTCTAGAAATTTAAAATTTAGCACAAAGAACTTTTACAGTGTTATGTAGGCATTCCAAATAATTTTGGTCTAGAGAAAAATATTTTGTCTCACTCCCATAGAAAGAACAATGGGTTATGCCACATTAGACAGCCTCTCATCTAGAATGCCTCATGATGAATATCAGTGCAAGCAAGAGATCCAATCACTCTTAGACCTCAAGCTCATCAGGCCCTTTAAGTTTCATTGGGCCAGCCCATCATTCTTTGTAAACAAGCATTCGAAGCAAGTCCGTAGAAAGAAAAGATTGGTAATTAACTATAAAAAGCTGAATGATTTCCTATAAGACATTAGGTATCCTATACCTAAAAGAACTCGTCCCTTAAAAAAGATAGCATCTGCTAAAGTGTATTCTATGTTCGATATAAAGTCATGATTTTGGCATATTGGAACAAAAAATAAAGACAGGCATAAAACAACATTCGTAATGCCATATGGATACTATGGATGGAATGTCGTGCCATTTAGATTGAAAAATGCTCTGTTAGAATTCCAACATCGGATGGATGAAGTATACAAGCCTATATTAGAATTTTATCTGGTATACAAGCCTCTAATTTTCAGTAACAGTAAAGAAGAACATGATGTGCATCTTTTAAGATTCAAAGAACTGATATACAAGCATAGCTTGGCGTTGTCTGAAGCCAAGATGAAGATTGGACTTGATGAAATTATTATTATTTTTTTGGACAAGGAAATTATTCTTTTGGGACCTTACATCAAGGATGGACACATCACCTCATAGCTACACATTACAGATCTAATAATTTTTTAGGTATTATAAGTAGCGGACCATAACCAAAATCTTTTAAAGTCGATAGGTCAAATCTCAAAGCATTTAAAGAAAAAATATTTACTGTGGTCAGCAGAAGTAGCAAATGCAGTAAAAGAACTAAAGTAAAAGTACCAGTCACTTCCACCAATAAAGATTCCTGACAATGGACAACTAATTCTCCAATAGGTGCCATTGATCATTATTAGGGTGCGATATTAATTAAAGAATATAATGGAAACAAGAGAGTCTGTGGCTACAAATCAAGACAGTTTAGTGAAGCTCAACATCACTACCTTTTGTTGTACAAATTTTATTGAACTCACAAGCGCAAGAATCTATTGTAGAATAGATTAATGGTGACGAGTGTCGATCCCACGAGGAGGTGGATTTTAATTATGTGTAGAATTAATTTTCTAAATGGTGGTTGGATTTGTAGTGGAAGTGATTTAGATTATACTAGAATTTAAATTGCAATGGCAGGAATAAATTGAACTGGAAACTATTGAGATAAAATACTTAGGTGTCTGGATCTGCATCAACATGCTCCATGGGCTAAATATTCATTATTAATACCAATTAAATCATGAGGGGGGTTTCCACACCTCATAAACCACGCTCAAATAAATATGGTGTTAAGGGGTTATCGTGCCAAATAATAATAACCTTGTACTAAGGTGCCGATTTAATCAGGGCGGTATCTAGACAAGATTATTACTTTTTGTCGACGACAAGTCAAAACATCCATAAATATTAGAGGCGACGAGAAAATAAAATTTACTAAATTAAGCCCATGGAACATGTTGAGACTTCACCTTCAACCCAAACTTGAAAGTAAATTATCTACTCATTTTTTAACTAGGGGTAAAATGGAAATTTATTAAAATATGTAGAAAATATAAGATGGAGAAGGAATTACAGAAAACTAAGCTAAAAAATGAATTCAGGGGTATCAAATTAAGGGGGGAGAGCCCCCTTTTTATAGATACATTGAGTAAATTATGACCATCGGATTAAAAATAATTCGGACGTTCAGGATTGCGCCATATCATCAGTCAATAGTACGCGGTTTGAACAGTACGCAGTTTGACCACGATTTGTACAGTGATGCGGTTTGCACAATAACTCGGTTTGAATAGTGTCAGCTTAAATAGTGACGCGGTTTGAATAGTAAATAATCCCATGTATGTGCATGTATCGTACGCAAGATTTTTGGTCTACTGAAATGCTGCCACATCATGGATCAACAGTACATAAGACTCTTAGTTCAATAGAATCGTGACACATTATCGATCAATGCCACATAAGTAGTCAATGCTACCTCATTCGTCCAATCAAATGCAGTTTAGTGGCTACAAATCAAGACAGTTTAGTGAAGCTCAGCATCACTACCCTTTGTTGTGCAAATTTTATTGAACTCGCAAGCGCACGAATTTATTGTAGAATAGATTAATGGTGACGAGTGTTGATCCCACGAGGAGGTGAATTTTAATTATGTGTAGAATTAATTTTCTAAATGGGTGGTTGAATTTGTAGTGGAAGTGATTTAGATTATACTAGAATTTAAATTGCAATGGCAGGAATAAATTGAACTGGAAACTATTGAGATAAAATACTTAGGTGTCTGGATCTGCATCAACATGCTCCATGGGCTAAATATTCATTATTAATACTAATTAAATCATGAGGAGGGTTTCCACACCTCATAAACCACGCTCAAATAAATATGGTGTTAAGGGCTTATCGTGCCAAATAATAATAACCTTGTACTAGGGTGCCGATTTAATCAGGGCGGTATCTAGACAAGATTATTACTTTTTGTCGACGACAAGTCAAAACATCCATAAATATTAGAGGGGAAGAGAAAATAAATTTACTAAATTAAGCCCATGGAACATGTTGAGACTTCACCTTTAACCCAAACTTGAAAGTAAATTATCTACTCATTTTTTAACTAGGGGTAAAATGAAAATTTATTAAAATATGTAGAAAATATAAGACTGAGAAGGAATTACAGAAAACTAAGCTAAAAAATGAATTCAGGGGCATCAAATTAAGGGGGGAGAGCCTCCTTTTTATAGATACATTGAGTAAATTATGACCATCGGATTAAAAATAATTCAGACGTTCAGGATTGCGCCACATCATCAGTCAGCAGTACGCGGTTTGAACAGTACGCGGTTTGACCATGGTTTGCGCAGTGATGCGGTTTGCACAATAACTCGGTTTGAATAGTGTCGTCTTAAATAGTGACGCGGTTTGAATAGTAATAATCCCATGTATGTGCATGTATCATACGCAAGATTTTTGGTCTATTGAAATGCTGCCACGTCATGGATCAACAGTACATAAGACTCTTAGTTCAATAGAATCGTGACACATCATCGATCAATGCCACATAAGTAGTCAATGCTACCTCATTCGTCCAATCAAATACTGCCACACTATCGGTTGGTACCACATCATTGTGAACAGTAACATGAATAATACCGTACGTATGAACAGTACCGTACATGTGAACATTGCATTTTTTTTTTATGCTCCTTCTAAGGATTTCGACCGTTCTGAATTCAAAAGTGATGTCGGTTTTGCTGTCTAATCACTCGTTTATTGTGAAGCGATCATGATGCGCCTAAATTAAATAAAATACTCAATTATAACAAAACACACATAATTAAAAAAAAACTTAAATACATCAAAGTAGGAATGTTAGTGAGACTTGAAGTATAAAATGATGATTTTCTCCTTTATAAATATACACTTTCTAACACTCGACACATCCCCCAACTAGCTTTATTTGCTAGCCAAAAACTTGTTGTGTAAATTTTATTGAACTCGCAAGCGCACGAATCTAAATGGTGATGAGTGTCGATCGCACGAGGAGGTGAATTTTAATTATGTGTAAAATTAATTTTCTAAATGGGTGGTTGGATTTGTGGTGGAAGTGATTTAGATTATGCTAGAATTTAAATTGGAATAGCAGGAATAAATTGGACTGGAAAATATTGAGATAAAACGCTTGGGTATCTGGATCTGCATCAACATGCTCCATGGGCTAAATATTCATTATTAATACCAATTAAATCATGAGGGTGGTTTTCACACCTCATAAATCACGCTCAAATAAATATGGTGGTAAGGGCTTATCGTGCCAAATAATAATAACCTTATACTGGGGTGCCGATTTAACCAGGGCGGTATATAGACAAGATTATTACTTTTTGTCGACGACAAGTCAAAACATCCACAAATATTAGAGAGGGAGAGAAAATAAATTTACCAAATTAAGCCCATGAAACATGTTGAGATTTCACCTTCAACCCAAGCTTGAAAGAAAATTAACTACTCATTTTTTGACTAGGAGTAAAATAGAAATTTATTAAAATACGTAGAAAATACAAGATGGAGAAGGAATTATAGAAAACTAAGCTAAAAAATGGATTCAGGGGTTTTAAACAGTACCATTTTTTCTTTTATGCTCCTCCTAAAGTTTTCGACCATCCTTAGTTCAAACGTGATGTCAGTTTTACTTTCTGATCACTCATTCATTGTGAAACGATCATGATGTCCCTAAAATACATAAAATACTCAATTATAACAAAACACACATAATTAAATAAAAAAAATTTAAATACATAAAAGTAGCAATGTTAGTGAGAATTGAAGTGTAAAATGGCGATTTTCTCTTTTATAAATATACACTTTTTAATACTCAACACATCCCCCAACCAGCTTATTGCTAGTCCCTAGCAAATAAAGCGAAAACAAAATTCAAACCCAAAAATAATTTTTTTAAAAACAATTGTGTTTATTCAATCAAATTAATAATAGCAATCAAATAAAAATATATGTATTATCTCTAGTCTAAAGAAATATCACATCCGCATCAACCATCCACATGCATCAGTTTAAAGAAACCCAAAAATAATTTTTTTTAAAACAATTGTGTTTATTCAATCAAATTAAGGATAACAATCAAATAAAAATATATGTATTATCTCCAGTCTAAAGAAATATCACATCCGCATCAACCATCCACATGCATCAGTCCAGCAGACTTTGTCATAACTATAAGAATCAAGTCACTTTCAAGAATGACATGTCAAACCCCAAAATCTCACTGGTAGTAGTGATACTCTCACAAAAAAATTAAACCCAATAAAAATTGTCACTACAATGAATGGTAAATTGAGAGAAAATAATGAAGAAATATTACACACTCTCACCAAGATGAAAGAAATTTGCCCATAGCTTAGAAATAATACGATCTCCAATAAAATATTAGTCAACCCAATGTATTTATTATTATTATTTTTACTTTTTATTTATTTATTTATTTTTTATGCATCACTACATCTTTTTAGTCCACACAACTAGCTTCTACTTCAGACTATAGTTCTTTAAAATCAAAAAGGACTTTTATTAGGACGTAACGTGGGCTAGGGACATGGTTAACAAAGAAGGGGAAATAGGGAAAATAAAAATACATGTTTGAGAAAAAGTATAGATCTTTTTCTTCTCTTTTTTTTTTCTTTTTTTTTTTTGGGTATGGCCCAACTTTGCTGAACAAAATAATTATTTATATTTTTTCTCAAACATAAATAGGTGATGGAACTTGTAAGATATCGGGTAATACTCCAAATTAGAGTGAGTCAGGATGATAAGTTAACAAAGAAAAGGCTTTTTGTTTTTAAATAAAAGGCTCAAAAGGGCTAACTATGGATATTTTACAGCAGAGATGATTAGGAAGGCTCAAACGGGTCAAAAATGGCCTTCCATCATCTTTTAGGGCTCTAAATAATCTTCCATATCTACTAGTTAAGTGGACCTTCAGATGCAGCAACACATTTTTTTTTCTTTTTTTAATCATTTCATCTTTTTTTTTTTCCATTTTCAATTTTTTTTACAAGGTTAACTTAGAGGAAATCAAGAGATCATGTATAAAATAATAATATGCTAAGTTGTATGAAGAATGGTAAAAAAGGGTTACTCTCTAAGAAAAAATAATAGGCTAAAAAATTCACTTAGAATTTATTATGACATGTGCATTCTTTCAAGCAACTCATATTTGTTTTCAACATCAATATGTAGAATAGCAAACATGGTGTAACATTACTCAAAGTCAAAGATAATACAAATACTAAGATTCGAAAGTCATCATGTCATCCAATGTTAAAAGATCACAATTTTCTTTTTTTTTTTAAATGAAATTCTAGCCCCCAACCTATTCTAAACATGAAAAGAAAACATACATGCAGAAAGATGAAAAATGATGCAGAAAAATTAATTAGATGATAGAAAAGAAAAATGTCTGAATTTTTTTTTTACTAAGAAGATGCGTTTCTAAAGTCACTACACTCTATATTCATCCATCTTCGACTCAAAAACTTGAAAATGTATATTTATAAAGGAGAAGTCAAAAAGAAAAAGTTAGAAAGAACACACTTAAAATAAGACAAATGAATTTTTTTTTTAACTTTCAAACTAAGAAGATGTGTTTCTAGAGTAACTACACTCTATATTCAGCCATCTTCTACTCAAAAAGTTAGCCACAGTTAATTCTACAACAGAAAAAATTAGTAAAAACTTAACCAACATTTCACAATTGTCAACTATCCCCTTCCTCCAACCAGAACGAAATATTGTCCTCAATGTTTGAAAGGAAAGAAGTAGAATTTAGAAGACATCACCTGAGTAGTGCAACACAGAAGAAAATATTTACAAATGGAGAGTTAAATTTAATTTATACTTCTTACTGCGGCTACTATTACCATCATTATTTGAATATCGACGCGAGGTCACAGGATGGCTGGTCCTAGGACTGTCACGATGTTTATACTGCAACAAGTAGCTCATTAGCGTATATGCTGACAGCAATAAATAAAACTTTTAATCGAGAAAGGAATGAAATAATTTTTTATTGCATGGCTAAGAAATGCAATAAAGCCATCATAAAAGTTCTTGACATTTAACAAACCGATGGGTTTCTGGTGGATGTTTAGATGGGCCCAGGATGCTAATGTGATTAGTGCGTCAAGAGTTGCAAGATCTCCTGGAAGGAAAATAAAAGTATCCGCATGATTTAGTATTTCAGTTATTCTTTCTTGTTTACCCGAGACGACTAATTCTTCTCCAGTTGATGAGTTAGAAAAACAGCCCAAAGGTTTTAGGATTGTTGGGATGATGCCTAACACTTGGCTCCCTTTGCTATAAGCCGCTTCTGAGACCATTTTAGACAACCTTCGGTCACATCCTCCATACACCAAGTGCAATTTTCTCTTTGCTATTCTTCGACCAAGATCTATGGCTGCCTCAACGAACTCTTTATGTTTGCCATAGTTAAACCCAGAGAACACACAAATGTTCTTGAATTGTTTACTGGGAGTAGTTGCCATTGGGATACTGCTAAAAAATAATTTGTGAGTGCTCAACAAAAAAAAAAATCATATTTAAGGACCTTTGTGACAGTGGGTCACAGCTGTGTATGAAGCATCATGTCAGTGTCAATTAACGCGTAGGCACATGGCTCGCGAGTAAAAAAGAAATAGTAAAAAGAAAAAAAAGAAAACAATGATAGAATGAAATTATTAAAGACAATAATGCTAATGGTAAAACAATAGTGAAATAAAACAACAGTAATTTTCCTATGGTTTTACGTCTAGAAACGGCTTGAACGCCCTCTATAGGTCGAGCATAGGCTTCCCATCCAGTTTTCTTACAAACTGGCAAACATGGTTGTTTATAGTCAGATTCCCGAGACTATATTGTGCATGTTCTTTCTGGAATAATGACCATAACTGGAGAATTGCTCTTTGTACGTATCCACTGGGATGCGTTTCAAGAGACAAAAGGATATTATCCAATGACTCTTTATTCAAGCCATCTCTAATGAATTGAATCTTATCTTCCCTGTTATCAGACACCATTCCTAAAGAACATGGTTTTTTATCGCATCTCGTTCTGGCACACTTATGACAAGCAACAAAAAGTCTTCGAGCTCGTCGTTTTCTCGCGTAATTTCTTTTACTATAACCAGGCATATATGCAATAAATTTAGGAGGTAACTCACCTGCTAAGCGTACTTTGGCCTCGATTAACCAACGGATGTCAGTAGGTATGTTATTCCTCATAAGCAATCGCATGCGTTCGGACCGAGCTTTAAAGATTGTAAAAAGGGCATTTTAAGGAAGTGAAGGGAATCGTTTGTGAAGCTTTGCTAAAATCTCATCTCTGTCCATACCTTCATCTCAGAATATCAGTTATTATGGGAAACTGAAATAACCGACTTAATTGTCACGGAGTACTGTTATCCGTCACTTAACCGGGGTGACAAACTTAAACACACAAAGCAAACTAAAACACACAAATGGAGAAACAAATTAAAACACACAAAGCAAACTAAAATCGTCATCTTATTGAATTTACCTCAAGCTCCAATTGGGTGTTGTAGACACTTCTCTCAATTTATCTGAGTTGGCTTTCTAAATCCTCAACATGGACGACTAACTTTGGTGGTTGTAGAGCCCAAATATGATGTGTTTTAAAAATCGTATCTGCTTTCTGAGATGAGATTGGATACGTTGAAATTGTCTAAGAATGTTCAAGATGAGTTGTGTCATGATTAAAAATGATAAGAAAAAACTTAATTGTTAAACAAACAAACTTATGTAAAAATAATTTCAATCAGCAAAAGAATAATAAAAAGGAAGAAAATATCAAATCAAATCACCAAAAAGAAAGAAAAATCTCAATTCAAACTTAGTGGGTCACTCAAATTTATTTCGATATCCTCTCCATGTGGTTGGTACTCTGAATATGCCTTTAATCTTTAACCATTAACTTTAAAAGTGACACCGTTCTTTGAATCTTTAATTTCAATTGCCCCACGTGGAAAAACAGTGTGAACAATAAAATAGCCAGACCATCGAGAACGTAACTTACCTGGGAATAAGTGCAAGCGAGAATTGAATAAAAGCACTTTCTGACCTAGAGTGAAAGATTTTCTTATAATTTGCTTGTCGTGAAAGACTTTGATTCGTTACTTGTAAATCTTGACATTTTCGTATGCATCATTGCGAATTTCTTCAAGTTCTGCCAGCTGTAATCGTCTTTCTGAGCTAGATTGCGACATGTCAAAGTTGAATTTCTTGATGGCCCAGTACGCACGATGCTCGAGTTCCACAAGTAGGTGGCAAGCTTTTCCATACACTAGCCTGTAGAGTGACATTCCAATTGAAGTCTTGAAAGCTGTCCTATATGCCCATAACGCATCATCGAGTCTCAATGACCAATCTTTTCTGTCTGGCATCATCGTCTTTTCTAATATGTGCTTTATTTCTCGATTGGAGATCTCAACTTGGCCACTAGTTTCCGGATGATATGGTGTTGCCACTTTATAAGTGATGTAATACTTTATCAAAAGTGCTTTGAATGATTTGTTGCAAAAGTGAGCACCACCATCATTGATTATTGCTCGAGGGAATCCAAAGCGTGAAATAATGTTGCTTTTCAAAAATCCTATCACCACTTTGTGATCATTGGTCCTATATGGAATTGCCTCTACATATTTCGAAACATAGTCAACAACAACCAATATATATTGATGACCAAAAGATAGGGGAAATGGTCCCATGAAATCGATATCCCATACATCAAAACTCTCAACCACTAAAATTGGGTTTAATGGCATCATATTCCTTTGTGTTATTCTCCCCATTCGTTGACACCTATCACATGAAGAACAGAAGGTGTAAGCATCTCGAAATATAATTGGTCAATAGAAACCACATTGTAAAATTTTAGTAACTGTTTTCTTAGTGCTGAAATGGCATCCACAAGCTTGTTCATGGCAGAATGAAAGAATATTTTGAAATTTATTCTCTGGGACACATCATCTAACAATTTGATCTGCACAATACTTGAATAGATGCGGATCATCCTAAACGAAATTCTTTATTTCTGTAAAAAATTTGGCCTTGTCGTGCTTAGTCCAATGTTCTGGAAGTTGACTGTAATAAGATAATTAACTATATCAGCATACCATGGTACTACTTCCACACTCATCAATTGTTCATCTGGAAATGACTTATTCAAGGGTAATGGTTCCATAGTTGTGTCAAAATGAAGACGAGAGAGATGATCAGCCACAATATTTTCTTTCCCTTTCTTATTTTTGAATTCTATGTCAAATTCCTGCAAAAGTAATACCCAACGAATTAGTCTAGCTTTTGCATCTTTCTTTCTGAGATGAGTTGCCCTTTAAATTTTTAGAGGCTACAAGATTTTTGGAGTTTATGGTTACCTGTTGTCCAAAGTTTGATGTACCGTCGCGGAGGACAATTACAAGGGATATTCTTCAATTATATAATAATAAGAAAAATATGTTGAAAAATATGTTTACTATAAATCGTCAAAGGGTATGTATCACTACAGATACCTGGACTTCAATTCAAATGTGTAATTATATGGTGATAACAACCCATTTTATTAACAAAAAATAAGAGTTGCATACCAAGTTTTGCACCCATTTTTAATCATAAAGGAGAAGCCATTAGAAAGCTCATTGACAAGTGCATGATTGATTGGGGTATTGAAAGTTTGTTCATAATTATCGTGGACAATACAAGTGCTAATGAAAAAACAATCAATTACTTGAAGAAGAAGTTAGGAAATTGGAGTTGGGATTCGTTGGTTTTAAATGGTTCATATTTGTATGTAAGATGCTCGACACACATAATAAATTTGATTGTGAGAGATGGGTTGGATGTGGTGAAGACATCAATCGATAGTATTCGCAATGCAGTGAGATATGTTAGATCTTCCCCATCGAGGTTGCAAAAATTCAAAGCTTGTGTTGATGTAGAAAAAATCTCATATAATGGGTTTATAGTGTTAGATGTGCCAACTAGGTGGAATTCAACATTCTTGATGTTGAGATCCGTGTTGAAATTTGAAAAAGCATTTGATAGATTAAAAGACGAAGATGGACATTATGTTAATTGGTTCGGAGTTGACGGAGAGGATGAGAAAGAGAACGAAAAATACAAGGTGGGGCTACCGATGGAAGATGATTGGGACAATACAAGAAGGTTAGTCAAATTTCTATCAATTTTTTATGATGTGACCTTGAAATTTAGTAGTTCTAAATTTGTGACTGCGACTAATTATTTAAATGAAATATGAAAAATTCAAGTTTATTTAAAGTCTCTTGATAATAGTAATGATATTTTGTTAAGCTACATGGTCAAACCTATGATAACAAAGTTTGTCAAATATTAGGGTGACAATTTGGAGAAGGTCAGCATGTTGTTGAATTTAATAGCAGTATTTGACCCTCAATATAAAATGGACTTTGTGACGTGGTGCTTTAGTAATTTGTATGATACCAAGAAGGTTGAGGAGTTTTGTAATAAGCTGAAAGAGTTGTTGATGAAGCTTTATCAAAGTTACAGTTCTGGTGATCTAAACAGTGCTGGTAAGACTAGTTGCATGGTTCAGACTAGTGGGATTACTGAGTGTGCTGGCTCTATTCCTCTTGATCCTTCTGTACAATATAAAAATATGAAAGCAAGTACACAAGATGGATACGGTGGGCACAATGAGGTTGAAAGATACTTGTCCGATAAAACAGAGATGATGAATGATAAGTTTTATATTTTGAATTGGTGGAGTTTGAATTGGCATAAGTAAGCAATTTTGTCTCAAATTGCCAAAGATGTTTTGGCAATTCTAGTTTCCACCGTTGCTTCGGAGTCAACATTTAGCACTGAGGATTGCATTCTCGACCCATTTAGGAGTTCTTTGACTCATAAAATAGTTGATTCCTTAATTTGCACTCAAAATTGGTTTCAATCAACTCTTTTCAGAGATCACCTAATAGAGCCAATCGACGAAGAAACTGAATTTTATGAACTTGTTGAAGCAGGTAATAACATGATTTTATTGACTTTTGTAATTTATTTGTAATATTCAATATTATAAATAATGATTTTCATATATTTATTTTATTTCTTTGTAAAATTTATGAGACCAATTCTAGCACAACAAGCACAAGCAAGAAGCAGCAAAGGACCAATTGGAGATTGAGTAATGTTTACTTTAATCATTTTAATAAAAGGTATCATTATATGAATTTGATATATTATTTTTATAGTTATATTTATAGTTACTTTGCTCATTTGAATTTTATTTTTGTAGATTTAAATTGGGAATTGGGAAGTGTGGATGTTGGAAGTTATTAAAATTGGAAGAAAAAGGTGGGAAAGGTCCTTATGGTTGATTTTTATTTTTTTTGTTGTAATAGTTTCTTATGGTTATGGTCCTTATGGATGTTGTCTGGATGTTGTTGGGAACTCGTGCAGCAACCCACTTGCTAAGTACATCCCGCCTTGAGTGCTAAGTGTATCCCGCTTCTGAGCACACTCCGCATGTAGGCGAACTTTTGCTAAGCGAGCCTATGTGCGCAGAATTAATCTCCGATCATGAGAGATTCTCACACACGAGCTCGGTTGTTGTCATGGACTTATGTTATGGATTATATTAAGTTAATTTGGTAATGATGATGAATGAGTTCATAGTAATAGTAGATTTAATATATTTTAATGTAGTAGTAACTAGTAATTGATGAAATTGTACTATATAGTTATTAAGAATGAGAAAATTATTGTACAAGGTTTGAAATAGAAAATGAACCGAAAAACCAAAAACCGATTTCCTAAATAAAACCGTTAAGAGAACCAAAACCGATTCGAAACCGAAAATCGAAACCGAACCGAAAATGATAGGTTAGTTTTGATTTGGTTTTTATTTTCATAAAAACCAATGGTTTTCTTAAATTTTGGATCCGAACCGATCTGAAACTGAAAATTTATCCCAAATCGAACCAAACCGAACCGAGCCGATGCCTACCCCTAATCCAAGTTATGGAACATGACCACACAAATAATGAGACTAACTCTATGTGGCATGGTTGTTTTAGTGCAGAAGTCTATGATACTGAGCCAATGTACAATATTCATAGCCTTCTTTCTCTACAGGTCCAATCAACCCCAAATCTCTATTACCGCGAAGCGATTAAAAATGTTTGTCTACATGGAGATGAGGAAACTGAGATTCAAATGCGAGAAAGATATCTTGACTAGCTTAACCAACATGGCAGACCACAAGATATTAATCTAGGGGAATCTCCTCGAATTGAAGGCTTAAAAGACCAATTTAGATAACTGGATAACTGGCTAAACTATGATGAGTGGTCATAACTAGAACAGATAGTGCAGACAGTACCAAATATTCCCATACCTGAACCAATGGATGATGAAGAAATATTTGATAGGAAATTTAGTGAATGGGAAAAAGATTACATCCACAGGCGAAACCTGCATTGAGTGATCCGGATAACAGTTCAGAAGAGGGGTAAACAACAATAGGCCGCACCAGCAAAAGCTATGGTGAATAGTTACTAATAAATAAGTGACAAATGTGTGGAGTCACATGTGTTGAGTTGTAAAGTAGATTCCTTAGTGATAAGGATGTATTTTATAATGTAACATAAAGAAGTGATAAGTCATAAAGTAGATTCATTTAAGATAAGATATAATGATGGAAACAGTAAAAAGAGATTCCCTTGGTGCCTATAAAAAGGACTTTCTAGTAGCGTGAGAGGCAAAGAGTCTAGAGTCTAGTATCCAGTCTTGTAATAAGAGTCTTGGGTGAAATCTTGTTGTCTTTTATTCTCTGTAATAATTATCTTATTTTGGTACTAGAGCCAAACATCTTTTTAAATTGGAGCAGTAATTGCATTTCAAATATCATAATTATAAGCAAGGAAACGCAATGTGAAAAAATATACAAAAAAATTTTATTGTCTACACATGAGAAATAATATGGATGAACTAGAATTTCAAACTGTTACGAAATATACTGAAAAATCGAAACAAGAGATAGTGAATACGATTTGGGACTTGAGAACAAGCAGAAAACATGGGCTGGGAGAAGTTAGATGCAACAGTCACCACAGCAGCTGCTAAGGCAACAACAACTTAGGCAGCAGTAGAACAACCCATAAACCAAGCCTACGCTGAACAAGTGTTTAAAGTGGAGAACCAGGCCATCAATTCAGTGACTGTCGTCCAAAGAATTTGAATTTGGTAGAGGCCTAAGTCAACAAGACAGAGGCAGATGTTATTGAGGATAGGGATGACGAAAAAGCTTTGGAGTCAAAGACAGACAAAGGCTAGACACTGAATTATATTGTGTAGAAAATTTTATTAACACTAAAATTTGAATAGAATAATCAACAAATAAGATTTTTAAAATAGTGGCACCATCAACGAGAAGGTGTGCAAGATGATAACTGATACTGGCAGTAGCGAGAACATAATTTCAAAGGCATTGGTCGACATGATAGGGCTTTCAATAGAAAAACATCTAGCAGCTTATAGAATACGATGGATAAAGAAAGCGATTGAAAAGTAAGTGACAAAGGTGCGTCATGTTCCTTTCTCTATTGTGAAGATTTGTAAGAGTGATGTGGTTTACGATGTAGTGGTTATAGATGCGTGCCATCTATTATTGGGTAGACCTTGGCAGTTTCATGTTGATGCAATCCATAAAAGAAGGGATAATGTGTATGATTTTTTATGGAATAGTAAAAAGGTTTGTTTGGTGTGTTTAACGAAAAAGGTTTGCTTGAAGGCTGAAGGGAAAATTTTCTGATATTTTGAAGGGTCATGTAAAGAAGGATTGCGATGGTTGCATGAAATTGGAGAAAGAAGAAAATATCGAGGTGAAGATTATTCCTAAAGAAGCGCAGCCATTGTTAGCTGAGTTTGTTAATATTACACAATTAGAGATGCCTGATGGGCTACCTCATTTATGACATATACAATTTCATATAGACCTAATTCCTATTGCTAGTTTACCTAACTTACCCTACTATCGTATGAGTCCTCACGAGCTTGTAATTTTACAAGGACAGGATGATAGTTGTTGCGGAAGGGGTTCAGTCGTGAGAGCATAAGTCTATGTGCTATACCAATTTTGTTGGTACCAAAGAAGGATTGAAGTTGGCGTATATGTGTGGACAATAGGTAGATTAACTAGATTATAGTGAAGTATTGAATTCCTATTCCAACCTTTCGAGATTTATTAGACCAATTGGATGGTGCTTGGGTTGTCTAATGCACCAAGAACTTTTATGTGCTTAATGAATTAGGTTCTTAAGTCTTTTTCTTGCAAATCTATTATGGTGTATTTTAATGATATCTTGGTTTATTCCATTAATGTGGTGAGATACCTAGAGCACTTGAGAATAGTTATGGAGGTACAACGAAGAAACAAACTTTACATTAATCTAAAGAAGCATGGCTTTTTGCAGAATAACATGGAGTTTCTAGGTTTCGTAGTTGGTTTAGATGGGATTTGAGCTATTGGTGTTTGAAGAAAATGAAGTTTAGGTAGGGAGAAGAGCAAGAAGCAAGTTTTGCTTTATTAAAGAAATTGTCTACTGCCCTTGTGCTACCCTTGCCAAATATCGACAAGTAGTTTGCAGTCAAGTGTGATGCTTCTGGCAAAGGTATTGGAGTTGTTCTTTCCTAAGAAGGGCAACCAATTGAGTATATGAGTGAGAAGTTGAATGAAGCATGATAGAAGTAGTCTACTTACGACCAAACGTTTTATGCTATCGTCTGCTATTTTGATCTCATTCTGTTCAGGGCATTCCTTTATTTTAAAAGATGAGATGAGGTCCGCAACATATCTAATTTATTCAGCCACATGCTTACCAATGACGTTTTTTGCTCTTGCTCAGCTTCCTCTTTACTTCGATCTTCAAAAAGGCTCCTCAACGTAGCTACAAAGTGATTTCTGATTAGTTAAAGGTTACTAACTTCATTGCTCATTTTTAGCTGTTTGGATTGAAGTTATCTATATCTTGGTTTGTTATCTATTATTTGATTTCTAGATCTGAAGATTGACTGTAAATATTTTTATGTCATGCCATGTTAAGCTAGCTGATATCAGTCCAATTGATAGATTAATGTTAGCTTAAACGCGCCATGAGGAAAAAACCTTGGACCCATCATGGCATCATGCCATGCTTGGCTCCTTAATGAGTGTTTGTCTAGGTGCACATCAATGACACAAGGGAATATTGAAATCCAGTGCAAATCTATGCTAATATTTTATGAGGCTGTGATGGATTGTTATTGGATAATAATATGTACGGAATTAAATTTTAACCGTAGGTGATAGTAGTACTAAATCTTTTAAATTTCTTCTAATTAATTAGATCGGCATTGAATTTAAATTCCATTGAAATTAACTAACGATCATGATAAGAACTAGAATACATGCATGAGAGTTAAATTTGAAATAAATGACATGTTCCTATTAAAAGAATGCATTAGAACCATTTTGTACAAGAAGATTTTAACAAGATTAGAAATGTCAATCGAACAAGTTCATGAGCACAACAATAGGCAGGAGACATGCCCATACAACAAGTTTGTCAGGGCTTATGGGCCATGAAAACATAGCAACATGTGAGGCAAGCGTGAAAAAACCTACAAAAAGCATGTTTTGAATTTTTGTGACTTAAATTTTAATTAATGATCTTTTAGTATAAGTAAGAGCCAAAATTTGAATCTACATGAAATATGAATAAAACTAAGAGTTTGATCCAATTTTATTAACATTTCATATATGTCTAGTAATATAAGAATGTCTTTTTATTTTGTTTTGGCTTGATCCATATCAAGAAAAATACTTTTGCTTAATTAACTTGTATGGTAAACAAATACGATAATAGAAAATTTTAAAAAAAAGTTTATAAATATCCTAACATGAATATAGAACTTATGGTTAAACCAATTTAATAAAACCTATTCCAATTGTTTTCCATTCAAATTTTTTGTTTTCAATTGATGAGTAATTTTTTCTTTAATTAAATAAATTAAATATTTTTTTAATTAAAGTTTAGTATCGATTTACAAGTTTTATATTATTTTTATAAGTGTTTGTTTTCTTTATAATTTTAAAACACTAATTTACCACTCTTATATTAATTTATATGTTTTATCTTTTATTTACTAGTGTTAAGTATAATTTATAAAATTTATGTTTATCATAGTATTAATATCGTAATTTTAATCACGCTATCATTGAATTTTCTGTGAAAATAAACTATGAAGGACTACCAAATTCGAAAAAGAAGTGGAGAAGGAAAAATAATATTGGGAAAGTAATCCCCTGCAATTTGCTAGTGAGTAGTGATATTTTACCCCTGAATTTATCTCACCAATCCTCTTTTATCAATAAATTCCACTAAAAATTTTAAAATAAAATTTCTCTTTCTATGCACCCTATCTAATCCCCACATTACCTCTACTTTGGTGCTTTTACCGAAGGCAATTATTCTCTCTTTATTTACTTTGTTTCTGTCTCCATCAGCCAACGTGTTCAAAACTTCAAATGAAAATTATTATTAGTATTAATATTTCAAGAACATTGTGTGGGTTTCAAATTGGAGTCATCATAGTGTACAGTGCTGTATCTCATACAGCCTTTTTTTTTTTTCCGTTGCACTTTCTCAAGTTTTGGGTCATGTGTTTCAACTTTTTTTTCACCGATTTTATGTTTGATATTCCTACTAAATTCGTGAAATACCGGAATTTTGGGTTATATTCCAAGTAGCTTTTATTTTCCGTTAAATCAGTTCCTAATTTTCGTTGCACTTTCTCTCTTATTGGGTCATGTGTTTCAACTTTTTTTTCACCGATTTTATGTTTGATATTCCTACTAAATTCGTGAAATACTGGAATTTTGGGTTATATTCCAAGTAGCTTTTATTTTCCGTTAAATCAGTTCCTAATTTTGGTTGCACTTTCTCTCTTATTGGGTCATGTGTTTCAACTTTTTTTTCACCGATTTTATGTTTGATATTCCTACTAAATTCGTGAAATACCGGAATTTTGGGTTATATTTCAAGTAGCTTTTATTTTCCGTTAAATCAGTTCCTAATTTTCGTTGCACTTTCTCTCTTATTGGGTCATGTGTTTCAACTTTTTTTTCACCGATTTTATGTTTGATATTCCTACTAAATTCGTGAAATACTGGAATTTTGGGTTATATTTCAAGTAGCTTTTATTTTCCATTAAATCAGTTCCTAATTTTCGTTGCACTTTCTCTCTTATTGGTTCATGTGTTTCAACTTATTTTTCACCGATTTTATGTTTGATATTCCTACTAAATTCGTGAAATACCGGAATTTTGGGTTATATTCCAAGTAGCTTTTAATTTCCGTTAAATCATTTCCTAATTTTCGTTGCACTTTCTCTCTTATTGGTTCATGTGTTTCAACTTATTTTTCACCGATTTTATGTTTGATATTCCTACTAAATTCGTGAAATACCGGAATTTTGGGTTATATTCCAAGTAGCTTTTATTTTTCGTTAGATGAGTTTCTAATTTTCGTTGTACTTTCTCTGTTATTGGTTCATGTGTTTCAACTTATTTTTCACCGGTTTTATGTTTGATATTCCTACTAAATTTGTGAAATGCCGAAATTTGGGGTTATATTCCAATAGTACCGGTGCTGAAAAAAAAAAAAAAAAAGTGGCTGTATCTCATACAGCCACTGTATTCTAAGGGAACCCTTCAAATTGACATATTCTATTAGACGATTTGACAATAAACTATGGAAGGACGGACGGTTCGGAAGAGAAGAGAAGCAAAAATAATGCTAGCGAAGTTACTCCCTGCAATCACTCTCGGTGAATCCCACCAATCCCCACTTATCAACAAATCCTACTAAAAAAATTTAAAATAATTTTCTCTCTCTATGTACCCTATCCAATCCGACATTACTCTTGTTTTATATATATATACATATATGCATGTATATGAAATTTATAATTCGTTCAAATATAAGCTTGTATGATCTATGCTCTTATGATTATTTTTTATCGAAGATATTACGAAAGTGTTTTAAAATTTTTGTCAAAAGCAAAAACGATAGAAATAATAATAATAATAATAAAACACCACAACTTTAATTGAGTCTTGTTGATGGTGGAGAAATTCGTGGGGTAGGAAATGAATGAATTTGTCCAGAGCGTGAGGTGAATGATAGCGTAGTGGCTGTAAATTCTGGGAATTTGTCATTTGATGAAAGTTATGTTCCTTTCAAGTAATTTCATATAATGACAGAATGAATATTATAACAAAAATAATTAAGGTGTATTTATTTGAACCCATCAAACTACTCACTAAACCCACTTTTGAGAATAATTTTTTATGATTAAAATACCTATAAATTGAATTACAATTATAAATATTAAAATATAGTAAAAAAGAAAAAAACAGAATTTTTACTTTTTAATCTCATCTTTACATTTAACATAATATTGTTAAACTCTAATCATATTTTCATTAAACCTTAATTCAATTATCTTCCTGCGGTTTGCTACGCATTCAAATGGAGCTTATCATCGATTGTTGAGTCCTGTGCTCTATAATATTAATCATTGAATTTACTGAAAACTTTAATTATCATTAATCAAGAGCAGATTTGATTTTAATTAACGGGATAAATTTCTTTCTTTCCAATTTGGCCAATTAGTGGAGCTGAATCAAGCTAAGCCACATCACCATTCACCAAAGGTAGCTTAGCCTAGCCACTAACAATAGGCATGGCTAATTCTCAATTATCTGATTACCATCACAAGCTCGAGTGACACCTAGGCTAACGATTTCATTTTGATTACATTACCATCTCCATTGCTGTTAAAATAAATAAATGAATGAATAAATAAATAAATTCAATGAAGATTTATAAGTGGATTTAATGAGTTTAGTGAGTCAAAATATTATTATTATAAAAATTGGATTTAGTAAGGATATATTAGATATTTAAATGGATAAATAAATAAATGAATGAATAAATAAATTCAATGAAGATTTATAAATAAACATTGACTGTCCAAGAATTCCGGATTGGAACAACGTCGAATGGATTGATTGGTACTTACGTGGTGGGTCACGCGTACATGACCCGATAATCCGGGGCATTGATCCGAATTCACAGGCCCCAGAAACACTATAAATGGATTTAATGAGTTTAGTGAGTCAAAATATTATTATTATAAAAATTAAATTTAGTAAGGATATATTAGATTTTTAAATGGGTTTATGGAGTAAAATTTAAAATTTTAAAATTTGAGAGTGGGTTTATTTAATAAATAGGTGTAATGAGTAGTTTGCTGGGTTCAAATAATCCACCAAAATAATTATTAAGATTGATGTGAAGATTGAGGGGACAAATATCATTACTCCTCGGTGGCAATTAGGGATGGCAAAAACCGGGTCCGGGTTCAGCCTTTCCGGTTCCGGACCCGTATGTCAATTCCTCTTCCCGGATCCGGATTAAAACACGGATTTTTTAACTGCGGGTCCGGAACGGGTTCAACCCGGAAATAATCCGGGTTTCCGGATTCCGGATTTAAACCCGGGTTGTTGGGGTGAGGGGGGAGATGAATTCTCGCATGCCACTTTTGTCTCTTTAGAATTTGCAGAAACAGTAAAACAAATTTATGAGATCTCAACTAAATTTACTTACATCAATAATAAAGTTTACAATTATACCGATATTATGTGTTTAAATTTTGTATTTGGCTATTCACAACAACAAAAACTTCAATAATCACCCAAGTGCGCCGACGAAAAGAGGTTAGCGGTTTCTTTGAGATGTCGGCTGAGAAATTGGCGAGCCTAGAAGACGTCGGCCATGAGAGCAGCAAGTGGTGTCCGAGATCCAACATCCATGAAGAAGACAAGTACTTTCCGATCCCTTGGTTGATGATGATGGATGAAGAACGGTGGTAGAGCTTGGTTGTTTAATGATTTAAATTGATGTTGAGGATGATTTAAATTGTTGTTGCTAGATGAAGAACCAGCGATGATGGATGGATGATGAATTGAAGACTTGAACTGGAGGATGAGGAAGATTGGGATGGCGGCTGGTGTGCTTTAGGGTTTGTGCGTTTTTGCTTTTGCTTTTTGCAACTTTTTACTTTTGCTTTTTGCAATTTTTTGCTTTATATCTATATATTTTATAATAAAAATTAATTAATTAATCATAAAATACTGTAGTTCGGGTCCGGGTTCCGAATATCCGGATGTAGCTGAACCCGGAACCAAACCCGGATACATCCAGGTTTCAAAAAATAATTTCGGATCCGCATTTTTCATACATCCGGTCCGGGTTGAACCCGTACCGGATCATCCGAGTTTATCCGGGTCCGGGCCGGGTCCGGAAATTTTGCCATCCCTAGTGGCAATGCCACGCTCCCCTTTGGGCAAGGCCGGCCCATGGGTTGGTTGTATTGGCCGGTTTCTCTTTTTTTCTTTTTTTGATTGGTTTTGCCTTTATCATAAAATAAAAATTAAATTTAGTCAGCAATGGACATTGAACTGCACTTGAAATTGTAATAATTACAGTTCAAGCTTTCAACAATTGAACCAAATATTAATTATTAATTATTAATATTAGTATAAATAACAAATATCAAAATATTTATATTAATATACTATGAAGTCTTGAATTACTATTCAATCACGTCTTATTCCAAAGGCTTTGATCCAAAATTTTTGTTTTGAACTTTTATCTAAGAAAAAAAAACTAATGCAAAGCTAAAATTAAAACATCCAAATTTTATTGAGATATTTTGTAAAACTTTACTTTTATTTAAATTTTTTATTTTAATAGATTAAATCAATTCGGAAAACTAAAATTATATTAGTTATTCAATGGTTGTTTAGGGATCGGAGATCCTCGAAAATCCCCTGTTATTATGACCATTAATAACGGATCATGAAAAGCACAGATCACTGTATTATAAATCTATATATATAAAGTTTTAGCATGTCTCAAATTCTAATACGTTTGTAGATGGTAATCATTTAGAATATATATATATATGACCGGGATCGTGGAAAGTGTGATAAGAATAATATCAATATTAAAGGTTTTAATAAACAATTTTGATTGGTACGGGGCATTGTTAGACCAGATCGATGCAGAAACTAGTTTGCCTTTGGACCCAGATCTGACTTAGAACAGATCAATAGTCCGCACGTTCTGGTTTCCAGCCTATATACCTTAAAAAGTCTAGTTCTTTAAGCAAACCTAAGCAACACAAGGCTCAGAGATTATATTAGCTCTGGATCTCAGAACTAATATTCTGATTGGAAGGAGGGAGAAGAGAAAATACAACAGAAGACTGAGATCCGGTCTCTTTGCTTCTGAGGAATGTAGCAGTTTTATGGCAGAATCTGATATAGATCAGTCTGCAGAGTATGCTTTAAAATAACTTGCAGAAATTTAAACATACATTTGAACCTTTAAATTTATTACAAGCTTTGCAAATAAATACATACAAGCTTTAAATTACAAATCTTACATGTAATCCTTGCTTTAATCCGAATACCTTAAAAGAAAATATTACAGAATGGTTTTACAAATGAAACGGGAAATTAATCTGAAGACAGGAAAATTTCCTTGATGTCTTCTGATTTTTTATTCCCAGAAGTTGAGAGAATTAGAGGAGAAGAGAATCAAACCTCCCTCTCTGCTTTTTTTGGGTGATCTTTGAGGAGTCTTCTTTGTGGAGTCACATAGGGGCCTAGGAGTTGGTGAGGAGTGGCCCTGTTATCATTATGTCGGAGCCTCTTTACTTTTGCTTTATTGAAAGGAGTGGCGACAGCATAATGGGCTTTTGCTTTTACTTTTTATTTTTTATTTTTTATTTTTTTAACTTCCCGTGAAGGGAATAGTGAGAGTACAAAAATTATAAAGAAAATTACAAGAGAAACGAAAATAATTACACTGATGGAAAGTACAATAATTACATAGAATTTTAATGCTTTATTGGAGGAAAGATCCCGAAGCAATCGTCCTCGTTGTCGTCTCCAAGGGATATAAATGGCTCTGCACTGTCGTGATCAGATGAGCTGGCAACAGAAGGCTCAGATCGGGACGCGAGAAGTTGCTGCATGACTTTAAAATATTCTTCTTCTGTTTTGGCACTGGCCAAAAGAGATTGGGCTTTGGATTTTTGGGTAAGGAAGGTTCCCTGGGCTTTAACATCTTTGATACTGGGGGTCAGGAGGCCTTTTGAGGAAAGCCATTTTTGGACTGTCTCTTCAGTCAATTTTGACTGTTCATCAAACTTGGACCACCATTTTACTTTAAAGGTTCTTTGTAAAATAAGCTGGGTCTCTTGGGTGTGATATCTGAAGTTCCACATCCATACCCAAGGAAGAAAGAAATTTGTACAAAAATAGAGAAAAAGGGGAAGCCTTTTCTCAGATTCTGTAGGGATATAATGGGCTTTAAAGAGATTTAAACAGTGGATGGCGTTAGGGGTGAGGATATCTGGGCTTGGGCCAAAAAAATTCCACCACTGTTGAAACCAGTTTGGTAGGCTTTGCACGGTTATTTTGGAATTAAAGAAGAATAACCATGAGTGGGTCTTTTTAGGGTTTTGTAAGAATAAGGTATTAAACCAAGCCTGTTGGTAATCCCAATAGGAGAAAGATAGGCTATGATTCATACGGCTTTGAAAATTTAAAGGGAAGGCTTTAGGTTTGTGGAGTAGGTCACCCCACTGTTTTGGGATCAATACTTTTATAATGGTTGCCGTAGAATAGGCAGGCTCAGAATGGGAATCACTGAGGTAAAAATGTTTGAATTTCACAGATTCAGTGAATTCCAAAATGCTTTGGTAATAAGGCTGGGGTTTTGATAAATCCCAAGGTTTGAAAAACCAGCCTTTAGGGAAAATCTTTAAAATTGCCTGAAATGGATCAGTGTGGTAAAACCCATCTTCCATAGATAAAATATTTTGGAAATGGGTTTTATCAAACCATTCCAAGGTTTTCTTTGAAAGCTTTGTTTGTGAAAGAACGATCTGAGAAGATGATTTTTCACCAGAGAGAATCACATTTTGAGAAGAAGGTTTAGAAATTTCTTTGGAAATAGGGTTTTCTTTTTGAATAATTTCTTTAGGAGAAATTTGGCTTTGAGAAAAACTTTGTAAAGCGAGCATGAGCTCAGGGGATTTAGAGATGGATTTCATCCATTCCTTTACCTGCTCCTGGGATGCAAGGGCTTTAGACTGGTCTTCATGAGCTTCCTGTTCTTCTATCATGTCGATCCAAGATTTGATAGGAATGGCAAATGAAAGTAACTTTTCTTTAGGTGGGGAAGATTGGGAGGCTTTAAAAGGTGTTTGTGACACATGGTCTTTGAGGATCCCTTTCCCTTTGTCTTTTCTTTTTGCTGGCATTATCTGTTTTGAAGAAATTCCCTGGTTAGAAAATCAGGGAGAGAATTTGTATCTCCTTTAATAAACTCAATATCAAAATCAAAAATACTTAGAATAGCTTGCCAACGTGCAAAAATCTGTTTTGACGCAATATTTTGAACATCTTTTTCTAAAACATGTTTTGCAGCTTTGCAATCAATTCTAAGTAAAAATTTCTGATTTAATAAATCGCTTTGGAATTTAGAAATGCATAAGACAATAGATAAAATTTCTTTTTTTATAGTAGAATAGTTTTTCTGACATTTATTCCAATGTGCAGAAACATATTGTACTACTTGTTCTCTATTATTATCAATTTGCTTTAATATTCCACCATAACCTAAATCTGATGCATCAGTTTCAACAATTTTAGGTAATGCAGGATTTGCAAGAAATAAACAAGGAATGTCTTTAACTATATTCTTTATTTGTTTAACAATTTTAGTATGATCTTCCGACCTTGCAACAGGATTCTTTTTTAACCTATCATGCAATGGCTTTGCTATCCTATTGATGTTAGGACAGAAATCAAGAACATAATTTAAACTTCCCAAAAATCTTTGCAATTGGGTTTTATCAAGGATTTTATCAGGAAACTTGTTAGTAAAAGCAAGAGATCTTTCAATGGGAGTGATAGTTCCCTTTGTAATGTAATGACCAAGAAATCTGACTTTAGTTTGAAACAAAGAAATTTTAGAACTAGAAATGGCAAAGCCAGCTCTTCTAGTTGCCAAATAGAAAGTCTTTAAATGTTTGAAATGTTGATCTATTGATTGAGAAAAAATCAATACATCATCAATATAGACAATGCAAAATTTAGAAAGAGGATTATAAATATCCTTCATTATTCTCTGAAATTCCGAAGGCGCATTCTTTAAACCAAAAGGCATTACTGTCCACTCGTATTGACCAAATGGAACAGTAAAAGCAGTTTTATAACGGTCTTTAGGATGAATTTGAATTTGCCAAAACCCTGACTTCATATCGAATTTTGAAAATATGAATGCAGAGTGAAGTTTTTGAAGCAAATCGTTTTTATTAGGTATGGGATACCTAATCCATTTTAAGGCTTTATTAAGAGGTTTATAATTTATCACCAATCTAGGTGTTCCTCTTTCTATCTCAGAATTCTTATTGACATAGAAAGCGGCACAAGACCACGGAGACCTAGATTTGACAATGAGTCCTTTGGACTCTAAATCTTTGATTTCTTCTTTACAGTGTTGTTCTAAATCCATATTCATTTGTATAGGACGGGCTTTAGTGGGTATTTGTTTCTCATCGAAAGAATGTTCATACGGTAAATCTACCAAATGTTGTTTTCTGTTCCAAAACGCAGTTGGTAAATCAGCACATATTTCTCTTTCAATTAAAGTTTTAAAATCAGAAATTTTTCTTTGTATAAAATCATTTTTCAATTGGTTTTCTATTCTTTGTAATCTTAATTCTTTTTGTAAACAAACTAAATTAGATTGTTTTCATTTGAGCAAGCCATTTATTTGGTTATGATAAACAGAACAGGCTTTTACAATGTTTAAGTTCCTGATTTTAAGTTTTTCTATAAAAGCGAAAATTAATCTTTTTGTTTTCGCTTTAAAAGATATACTGTCATAATTAACAGTATAGGGGGTAATAAGATTTATAAAAGGAGTTCCTAAAATAACAGCATGATGGATATCATTTGTTAAAAGGGGGGAAGTCCTAAATTCAAAACCATTGTTATGCACGGATGCATCAACTTTAGATTTGATTTTTAATTTTGAATTGTTGGCGGCAGAAAGCCTTTCATTTGTCTTTTCATGAAATTTCTTTGGAAATATATCTTCTTTAATGCAATTTAAATCAGCACCAGTGTCAAACAAGGCAATGGTGTCAATTTCAAATTCTTTAGAAAAGACCAAAGTAATTTTGATCAGATACTTTCTGGTGGTGATTTGTTTTAAAACAAAGAGAAAATCATTGGGAATTGTTTCAATGTTTTCAAGTTGTTGATCGTTTTCATCATCAGAATTTGATTCTTTATCAGAATTATCTTGCAGTTGTTTTTGTAATAAAAGTTGGATAGTTTCTGAGTTATTTTTTTGTTTTTCTTTTAACTCTTTGATTTCAAGTTTGATTTCCTTAATCACTTTTTGAAGGTCTTGGATATTTGGAGTTGTTTTCTTTGTCTTCTTTTTATCCAAGATCTCTGTGAGATCATAAGTGTTCTTTTTAATTATTGGGGCTTTAGAAGTTTCTGGCTTGTCTTTTGTTTCCAGAGTCTTTAAAAGCTTATCAAGGTATTCTCTTTGAAGGGTAGGGTCAGGAATGTGTTTAACAATTTCAAGAAAAGTTTCTTGTTCTTTGGTTAAAACATTGACCTTCTTTAGATTGGGTTACGATCATCGCCGTGACGGATGTCTAGTCTCGTCAATCAATCAGAAGAATCACTGTCTCCCGACAAGGAGAAGTTTAAATCTAAGTCAGAAGACTCAATGAGCAAAGGAGAAATTTTAGAGAGGATTTCTTCATTGAGACCAAGCTCATGAAGTTTTTCGTTCATTCTGCAAAATTTTACAGTATGACCTTTCTTTCCACATTTGTAACATGTGTCTTCTTTATAATTGAAAAGAGTTTTTGGTTTGGCTTTAAGATCTTTTCTTTTAGAGAAGTTGGGTTTTTTTATAAGGCCTCGAGGGTTTCCTATAAAAATGTTCTCTAAAATCAGATATGGGCTTTTTATGGCCTTTAAACTTGTAATGTTTTTTGTAAGGTCTCAAAGAACACTTACCATTACAATCTTTGGAGGTGGAGGTTTTAAAAGGATCATAGTTGAATTGCATACAGAAGCTGCCTAATTCTTGCTTAGATTTTATAAGCTCCCATTTTAGATGTTTCTGTAATTTCAAGTCCTGGCATATTTTTAAACCTTCTTTATTGAAAAAACTGACTAGTTCACCATAGGTGAGTTCGTCATAAGGAATGCGATTGTCATAAAGAGATTTGATGAAATTTCTAACCTTTTCTCCTAAGAGAGTAGGCAAACCAGTAAGGAATTTCTCTTTCCAAGTTATGTGGTTTGCATCATCTCTTAAGAAAAGTCTAGTAAAGAAAGTAGTTTTATAACTTTAAAATTCACTAATTTTCCTACATTTTAAATTATGTAGTAACTCAGGGTTTTTATCTCTAAGGTGAGAAGGATCTCCTATGAAATGAAAAGATATGGTAATGATCAGGGTAGCAACTGTATCCTGGATTGGGCTATTAAACTCATCAAGGATGGGTGTTCCATCCTCATCCGTTTTGATTGAATTTAAAATTTCTAATTGTTGCTGTTTAGTGAGAAGATGATCACACCATCCTTTAAGTTGACCAGTAAACCCAGCGATGAGAATTTCTGCAATAGCTTTGTCAGAAGTTCCCGATTGGGTTTTATAGGCATTAGCTGCCATGGTCATCCGTTGCAACAATCCTAAAATGTTATACTCAGACATTCCATCTATGTTCCACTCATAGACAGAAGATGCATTAAAACGAGATTGATTTAATGCACTTGGTCTACTATCTATAGCTAAATCTTGTGGATTATTGACGGCTGGGAGTGCTAATTCCCAATGGATTTTATTGGCTTTAGGAATGGGTTCTTCTTTAAAGGCTTCTATATCAGAAGAGGCTATAGAAGATTGATCCTGTTCTAGGACCCCAATCTTGCTGGATTGAGCACTATCATGAGCAATTTGAACTTTGGAAGTAGAAGTAGAAGAAGATGCTTCTATTCGATCGAGCTGTTCTTTAATGGCCTTGGCAAAATCTGATTTAGATTCTTGAACAAGCTTTTGACTATGTTTCGAAACCTGGAAAGGTTTAAAAATAGGTTCTTTAAGCTTTTTCAAGGAATTAGACTTTGATGTAACAGGAGGCGCAATTTCAATGGTTGACTTCTGAAATTGACTCTCTATCCTAGTCAAATGTTTTCCTATTGTATTTAAATTAGCATTACAGAAATTATTCTGTTGAATGATGCTATCTAAATTTTTCTCCATATCATTAGGTTTTTGGATTTTATAAGGGGAGGCTTTGATTTGAACAGGTGGTTTACCATGACTAATGGTAACACCCCTGAGAGGATGATGCTCAGATTCAATGGTTCTATCAGTATCTAATAGATTCCATTCAGTGATCTTTTTACGGATTGTGATTGGGTTTGATTCTTTAAAAGGATAGGAAATGTTATTTTCTGAAGCATAAATATCAAACGAATCGAAAAACATAATATGGACTTCATGCATATTTACAAACTCATAGTAAGCTTCTTGGATTTCTTTTCTTTGGTTTAGAAAATGTTTAAAAAACTAAAGTCTTTTTTCTTTGTTATTGTCAGAATAAAAATCTTTATGCAGAAGATTTTTATTAAGTTCGAAATTTCTTTTAAGAACAATTATTACATTTTCTATGACAGCAGAAAATGTAGGAGAAGTTGGAGGAGAAGGTTCCTTCTCTTCATGTCTTTGTTCTTGTTGGCTACTAGTATAAATTGGGTGGAGAACACTAGTGGTATAGTCAACAAAACGTATAGACGAACTAGGTATGTCCGAAGTGGAAAACCTAGGCTGGCTTTGGAAAGGCAGATTTATAACTGAAGGAATTTTTGAGAATTTTCTTTCCAATACCGGAATACTGGAACTTGAGTCTTTATCAGATGACCTAGAGGATGTAGAGAATCTAGATGACGTAGACCTCTTAAAAGATAATTTGACTTTACCGTCGGAATACTGAGTCACATTATGCAACTCTGTATTGGGCACTGGTTCAGTGGCTCCTTCAAGAATCCATTCCTCTGGAAGATTAATGTCTTTCCATTGGATAGGTCTAGGTATAACAGTGTTTGCTTTGGATAGATCAGTTTGCAAGAGAAGAGTTTCATCTTTCTTTGACTGGAATTTATGTTGCGTGTTAAACGCTGAAATCATGACTTTATATGATATTTTGAAAATCAATGCAACTGGAACAGATCCTTCCAACATATGGTAGTTATGTGTTTTGATCTGTAAAATCATGCTTTTCAAAATATTTTTGTCTTTTAAAGAAACCGTTATGTTGGGATAACAGTCAAATGAAATAGGTCCTTTACAGAGACTAGATTCAATACTACTGAGTAAGGAATCATCAAAGGAGATGAATCTCCCATCTCTGAGGACAGCAAGAATAGAAGTATTTAATCCTTCTTTAGTTAAGGGTTTTATACCGACTTAGATCAAGCCGATGTGAACATAATTAAAATTCTTTTCCTTTAATTTCTTTAAAGAATGCTCAGAAAACAAGTGAATTGTCTCAAATGGCTTTGAAAGTGTGATATATCTTTCTTCTGTCTTTATAACACAATCAGTCTTTAAAAAATCAAGTTTTTTCATTTTATAAATCTTATCTTTAGAAATCTTTGGTAAGTCCCAATTGTCAATTGCCTTATTAAAATCTTCAATAATGAACTCTTCTGAATTCACCACGTTCTTTAAAACACTAGTCTTCTCGGAGGAAGAGCTAGAGAAAGACGATGCTCTACAGAGTAGAGACTCCATGTATGAAAAATTATAAAAGACTCAGAATTTAGTAAGCAGGTAAATTAATCCTAGGCTAAGAATTGGTTTTATCGCTCGAATACAAAACGGACTATGACCAATGCTACTACTAAGCACAGAAAAAACCCATTTTATCAAATTTTTTTTTTATTATAATTTTAACAAACACAAAATCTTTAATCTGTAAAACACTACTTGCCCCTGGCTCTGATACCAATACGACCGGGATCGTGGAAAGTGTGATAAGAATAATATCAATATTAAAGGTTTTAATAAACAATTTTTAATAAACAAAATTAAAAATCAAATCTAAAGTTGATGCATCCGTGCATAACAATGATTTTGAATTTAGGACTTCCTTCTTTTTAACAAATGATATCCATCATGTTGTTATTTTAGGAACTCTTTTTATAAATCTTATTATCCCCTATACTGTTAATTATGATAGTATATCTTTTAAAGCGAAAACAAAAAGATTGATTTTCCCTTTTATAGAAAAACCTAAAACCAGGAACTTAAACATTGTAAAAGCATGTTCTGTTTATCAGAACCAAATAAATGCCATGCTCAAATCAAAACAAACTAATTTAGTTTGTTTACAAAAAGAATTAAGTTTACAAAGAATAGAAAACCAATTGAAAAATGATTTTATACAAAGAAAAATTTCTTATTTTAAAACTTTAATTGAAAGAGAAATATGTGCTGATTTACCAACTGCGTTTTGGAACAGAAAACAACATTTGGTAGATTACCGTATGAACATTCTTTCGATGAGAAACAAATACCCACTAAAGCCTGTCCTATACAAATGAATATGGATTTAGAACAACACTGTAAAGAAGAAATCAAAGATTTAGAGTGTAAAGGACTCATTGTCAAATCTAGGTCTCCGTGGTCTTGTGCCGCTTTCTATGTCAATAAGAATTCTGAGATAGAAAGAAGAACACCTAGATTAGTGATAAATTATAAACCTCTTAATAAAGCCTTAAAATGGATTAGGTATCCCATACCTAATAAAAAAGATTTGCTTTAAAAACTTCACTCTGCATTCATATTTTCAAAATTCATATGAAGTCAGGGTTTTGGCAAATTCAAATTCATCCTAAAAACCGTTATAAAACTGCTTTTACTATTCCATTTGATCAATACGAGTGGACAGTAATGCCTTTTGGTTTAAAGAATGCGCCTTCGGAATTTCAGAGAATAATGAATGATATTTATAATCCTCTTTCTGAATTTTGCATTGTCTATGTTGATGATGTATTGATTTTTTCCTAATCAATAGATCAACATTTCAAACATTTAAAGACTTTCTATTTGGCAACTAGAAGAGCTGGCTTAACCATTTCTAGTTTCAAAGTTTCTTTGTTTCAAACTAAAGTCAGATTTCTTGGTCATTACATTTCAAAGGGAACCATCACTCCCATTGAAAGATCTCTTGCTTTTACTAACAAGTTTCCTAATAAAATCCTTGATAAAACCCAATTGCAAAGATTTTTGGGAAGTTTAAATTATGTTCTTGATTTCTGTCCTAACATCAATAGGATAGCAAAGCCATTGCATGATAGGTTAAAAAAGAATCTTGTTGCATGGTCGGAAGATCATACTAAAATTGTTAAACAAATAAAGAATATGGTTAAAGACATTCTTTGTTTATTTCTTACAAATCCTGCATTATCTAAAATTGTTGAAACTGATGCATCAGATTTTAGGTTATGGTGGAATATTAAAGCAAATTGATAATAATAGAGAACAAGTAGTACAATATGTTTCTACACATTGGAATAAATGTCAGAAAAACTATTCTACTATAAAAAAAGAAATTTTATCTATTGTCTTATGCATTTCTAAATTCCAAAGCGATTTATTAAATCAAAAATTTTTACTTAGAATTGATTGCAAAGCTGCAAAACATGTTTTAGAAAAAGATGTTCAAAATATTGCGTCAAAACAGATTTTTGCACGTTGGCAAGCTATTCTAAGTATTTTTGATTTTGATATTGAGTTTATTAAAGGAGATACAAATTCTCTTCATGATTTTCTAACTAGGGAATTTCTTCAAAACAGATAATGCCAGCAAAAAGAAAAGACAAAGGGAAAGGGATCCTCAAAGACCCTGTGTCCCAAACACCTTCTAAAGCCTCCCAGTCTTCCCCACCTAAAGAAAAGTTACTTTCATCTGCCATGCCTATCAAATCTTGGATCGACATGATAGAAGAACATGAAGCTCATGAAGACCAGTCTAAAGCCCTTGCATCCCAGGAGCAGGTAAAGGAACGGATGAAATCCATCTCTAAATCCTCTGAGCTCGTTTTACAAAGTTTTTCTCAAAGCCAAATTTCTCCTAAAGAAATTATTAAAAAAGAAAACCCTATTTCCAAAGAAATTTCTAAACCTTCTTCTCAAAATGTGATTCTCTCTGGTGAAAGTTCATCTTTTCAGATCGTTCTTTCACAAACAAAGCTTTCAAAGAAAACCTCGGAATGGTTTGATAAAACCCATTTCCAAAATATTTTATCTATGGAAGATGAGTTTTACCGCACTGATCCATTTCTGGCAATTTTAAAGATTTTCCCTAAAGGCTGGTTTTTCAAACCTTGGGATTTATCAAAACCCCAGCCTTATTACCAAAGCATTTTGGAATTCACTGAATCTGTGAAATTCAAACATTTTTACCTCAGTGATTCCCATTCTGAGCCTGCCTATTCTACGGCAATCATTATAAAAGTATTGAGCCTAAAACAGTGGGGTGACCTACTCCACAAACCTAAAGCCTTCCCTCTAAATTTTCAAAGCCGTATGAACCATAGCTTATCTTTCTCCTATTGGGATTACCAACAGGCTTGGTTTAATACCTTCTTCTTACAAAACCCTAAAAAGACCAACTCATGGTTATTCTTCTTTAATTCCAAAATAACCGTGCAAAGCTTGCCAAACTGGTTTCAACAGTGGTGGAATTTTTTGGCCCAAGCCCAGATATCCTCAGCCCTAACGCCATCCACTGTTTAAATCTCTTTAAAGCCCATTATATCCCTACAAAATCTGAGAAAAGGTTTCCCCTCTTTCTCTGTTTTTGTACAAATTTCTTTCTTCCTGGGTATGGATGTGGAACTTCAGATATCACACCCAAGAGACCCAACTTATTTTACAAAGAACCTTTAAAGTAAAATGGTGGTCCAAGTTTGATGAACAGTCAAAATTGACTGAAGAGACAGTCCAAAAATGGCTTTCTTCAAAAGGCCTCCTGACCCCAGTATCAAATATGTTAAAGCCCAGGGAACCTTCCTTACCCAAAAATCCAAAGCCCAATCTCTTTTGGCCAGTGCCAAAACAGAAGAAGAATATTTTAAAGTAATGCAGCAACTTCTCGCGTCCCGATCTGAGCCTTCTGTTGCCAGCTCATCTGATCACGACAATGCAGAGCCATTTATGTCCCTTGGAGACGACAACGACGACGATTGCTTCGGGATCTTTCCTCCAATAAAGCATTAAAATTCTATGTAATTATTGTACTTTCCATCAGTGTAATTATTTTCGTTTCTCTTGTAATTTTCTTTATAATTTTTGTACTCTCACTATTCATTTCACAAAAAGTTTGAAAAAAAAAAAAGTAAAAGCAAAAGCCCATTATGCTGTCGCCACTCCTTTCAATAAAGCAAAAGTAAAGAGGCTCCGACATAATGATAACAGGGCCACTCCTCACCAACTCCTAGGCCCCCATGTGACTCCACAAAGTCGAAGACATCAAGGAAATTTTCCTGTCTTCAGATTAATTTCCCGTTTCATTTGTAAAACCATTTTGTAATATTTTCTTTTAAGGTATTCGGATTAAAGCAAGGATTACATGTAAGATTTGTAATTTAAAGCTTGTATGTATTTATTTGCAAAGCTTGTAATAAATTTAAAGGTTCAAATGTATGTTTAAATTTCTGCAAGTTATTTTAAAGCATACTCTGCAGACTGATCTATATCAGATTCTGCCATAAAACTGCTACATTCCTCAGAAGCAAAGAGACCGGATCTCTGTCTTCTGTTGTATTTTCTCTTCTCCCTCCTTCCAATCAGAATATTAGTTCTGGGATCCAGAGCTAATATATTCTCTGAGCCTTGTGTTGCTTAGGTTTGCTTAAAGAACTAGACTTTTTAAGGTATATTGGCTGGAAACCAGAACGTGCGGACTATTGATCTGTTCTAAGTCAGATCTGGGTCCAAAGGCAGACTAGTTTCTGCATCGATCTGGTCTAACAACGCCCCGTACCAATTAAAATTGTTTATTAAAACCTTTAATATTGATATTATTCTTATCACACTTTCCACGATCCCGGTCGTATTGGTATCAGAGCCAGGGGCAAGTAGTGTTTTACAGATTAAAGATTTTGTGTTTGTTAAAATTATAATAAGATTAAAAATTTTGCTAAAACGGTAATGGGTTTACCTTCGGGTGCTTAGGTAGCATTTGGTCATAAGTCCCGTTTTGTATTCAGGGCAGTAAAACCAATTCTTAGCCTAGGATTAATTTACCTGCTTAGTAAATTCTGAGTCTTTTATAATTTTTCATACATGGAGTCTCTACTCTGTAGAGCATCGTCTTTCTCTAGCTCTTCCTCCGAGAAGACTAGTGTTTCAAAGAACATGGTGAATTCAGAAGAGTTCATTATTGAAGATTTTAATAAGGCAATTGACAATTGGGACTTACCAAAGATTTCTAAAGATAAGATTTATAAAATGAAAAAACTTGATTTTTTAAAGACTGATTGTGTTATAAAGACAGAAGAAAGAGATATCGCACTTTCAAAGCCATTTGAGACAATTCACTTGTTTTCTGAGCATTCTTTAAAGAAATTAAAGGAAAAGAATTTTAATTATGTTCACATCGGCTTGATTCAAGTCAGTATAAAACCCTTAACTAAAGAAGGATTAAATACTTCTATTCTTGCTGTCCTCAGAGATGAGAGATTCATCTCCTTTGATGATTCCTTACTCAGTAGTATTGAATCTAATCTCTGTAAAGGACCTATTTCATTTGACTGTTATCCCAACATAACAGTTTCTTTAAAAGAAAAAAATATTTTGAAAAGCATGATTTTGCAGATCAAAACACATAATTACCATATGTTGGAAGGATCTGTTCCAGTTGTATTGATTTTTAAAATATCATATAAAGCTATTACTTCAGCGTTTAATACGCAACATAAATTCCAGTCAAAGAAAGATAAAACTCTTCTCTTGTAAACTGATCTATCCAAAGCAAACACTGTTATACCTAGACCTATCCAATGGAAAGACATTAATCTTCCAGAGGAATGGATTCTTGAATGAGCCACTGAACCAGTGCCCAATACAGAGTTGCATAATGTGACTCAGTATTCCGATGGTAAAGTCAAATTATCTTTTAAGAGGTCTACGTCATCTAGATTCTCTACATCCTCTAGGTTTTCTGATAAAGACTCAAGTTCCAGTATTCCGGTATTGGAAAGAAAATTCTCAAAAATTCCTTCAGTTGTTAATCTGCCTTTCCAAAGCCAGCCTAGGTTTTCCACTTCGGACATACCTAGTTCGTCTATACGTTCTGTTGACTATACCACTAGTGTTCCCCACCCAATTTATACTAGTAGCCAACAAGAACAAAGACAGGAAGAGAAGGAACCTTCTCCTTCAACTTCTCCTACATTTTCTGCTGTCACAGAAAATGTAATAAATGTTCTTAAAAGAAACTTCGATCTTAATAAAAATCTTCTACATAAAGATTTTTATTCTGACAATAACAAAGAAAAAAGACTTTAGTTTTTTAAACATTTTCTAAACCAAAGAAGAGAAATCCAAGAAGCTTACTATGAGTTTGTAAATATGCATGAAGTCCATATTATGTTTTTCGATTGGTTTGATATTTATGCTTCAGAAAATAACATTTCCTATCCTTTTAAAGAATCAAACCCAATCACAATCCGTAAAAAGATCACTGAATGGAATCTATCAGATACTGATAGAACCATTGAATCTGAGCATCCTCCTCTCAGGGGTGTTACCATTAGTCATGGTGAACCACCTGTTCAAATCAAAGCCTCCCCTTATAAAATCCAAAAACCTAATGATATGGAGAAAAATTTAGATAGCATCATTCAACAGAATAATTTCTGTAATACTAATCTAAATACAATAGGAAAACAGTTGACCAGGATAGAGAGTCAATTTCAGAAGTCAACCATTGAAATTCCTCCTCCTGTTACATCAAAGTCTGATTCCTTGAAAAAGCTTAAAGAACCTATTTTTAAACCTTTCCAGGTTTTGAAATATAGTCAAAAGCTTGTTCAAGAATCTAAATCAGATTTTGCCAAGGCCATTAAAGAACAGCTCGATCGAATAGAAGCATCTTCTTCTACTTCTACTTCCAAAGTTCAAATTGCTCCTGATAGTGCTCAATCCAGCAAGATTGGGGTCCTAGAACATTATCAATCTTCTATAGCTTCTTCTGACATAGAAGCCTTTAAAGAAGAACCCATTCCTAAAGCCAATAAAATCCATTGGGAATTAGCACTCCCAGCCGTCAATAATCCACCAGATTTAGCTATAGATAGTAGACCAAGTGCATTAAATCAATCTCGTTTTAATGCATCTTCTGTCTATGAGTGGAACATAGATGGAATGTCTGAGTATAACATTTTAGGATTATTGCAACAGATGACCATGGCAGCTAATGCCTATAAAACCCAATCGGGAACTTCTGACAAAGCTATTGCAGAAATTCTCATCGCTGGGTTTACTGGTCAACTTAAAGGATGGTGGGATCATCTTCTCACTAAACAGCAACAATTAGAAATTTTAAATTCAATCCAAATGGATGAGGATGGAACACCCATCCTTGATGAGTTTAATAGCCCAATCCAGGATGCAGTTGCTACCCTGATCATTACCATATCTCTCCATTTCATAGGAGATCCTTCTCACCTTAGAGATAAAAACGCTGAGTTACTACATAATTTAAAATGTAGGAAACTTAGTGAATTTCAAAGTTATAAAACTACTTTCTTTACTAGACTTTTCTTAAGAGATGATGCAAACCACATAACTTGGAAAGAGAAATTCCTTGCTGGTTTACCTACTCTCTTAGGAGAAAAGGTTAGAAATTCCATCAAATCTCTTTATGACAATCGCATTCCTTATGACGAACTCCCCTATGGTGAACTAGTCAGTTTTGTCAATAAAGAAGGTTTAAAAATATGCCAGGACTTGAAATTACAGAAACGTCTAAAATGGGAGCTTAGAAAATCTAAGCAAGAATTAGGCCGCTTCTGTAAGCAATTCAACTATGTTCCTTTTAAAACCTCCACCTCCAAAGATTGTAATGGTAAGTGTTCTTCGAGTCCTTACAAAAAACATTACAAGTTTAAAGGCCATAAAAAGCCCATATCTGATTTTAGAGAACATTTTTATAGGAAACCCTTAAGGCCTTATAAAAAACCCAACTTCTCTAAAAGAAAAGATCTTAAAGCCAAACTAAAAACTCCTTTCAATTATAAAGAAGCCACATGTTACAAATGTGGAAAGAAAGGTCATACTGTAAAACTTTACAGAATGAACAAAAAACTTCATGAGCTTGGTCTCAATGAAGAAATCCTCTCTAAAATTTCTCCTTTGCTCATTGAGTCTTCTGACTCAGATTCAAACTTCTCCTTGTCGGGAGACAGTGATCCTTTACAGATTGATGAGCTGATTGACTCAGAGACATCTGTCACGAGCGATGATTCAGAACCCAATCTAAAGAAGGTCAATGTTTTAACCAAAGAACAAGAAACTTTTCTTGAAATTGTTAAACACATTCCTGACCCTACCCTTCAAAGAGAATACCTTGATAAACTTTTAAAGACTCTGGAAACAAAAGACAAGCCAGAAACTTCTAAAGCCCCAATAATTAAAAAGAACACTTATGATCTCACAGAGATCTTGGATAAAAAGAAGACAAAGAAAACAACTCCAAATATCCAAGACCTTCAAAAAGAGATTAAGGAAATCAAACTTGAAATCAAAGAGTTAAAAGAAAAACAAAAAAATGACTCAGAAACTATCCAGCTTTTATTACAAAAACAACTGCAAGATAATTCTGATAAAGAATCAAATTCTGATGATGAAAACGATCAACAACTTGAAAACATTGAAACAATTCCCAATTATTTTCTCTTTGTTTTAAAACAAATCACCGCCAGAAAGTATCTGATCAAAATTACTTTGGTCTTTTCTAAAGAATTTGAAATTGACACCATTGCCTTGTTTGACACTGGTGCTGATTTAAATTGCATTAAAGAAGATATTGTTCCAAAGAAATTTCATGAAAAGACAAATGAAAGGCTTTCTGCCGCCATATATATATATATATAAAGAATATATTTGTAGATGGTAATCGTTTGTGGATGATAAAGTCGACCTTGCAATTAATTATTGTCATATAAAAATTTATTGGTATGTTTGTACTTTCTTAAATATTAGGTCATTGTTCTATGCCAATACCCATATAAAAATTATCTTAATATTAATACTTAAATAGATTGTAAGTGTTTTCCATTTATTTTGAAGATTGTCAATGCCCTTAGTACAACAAATAAACATAAATATGACATAATACCATTAGGATAGAAAATGTTGTGGTGTATCTGAGGTAATTAATGTAATCAAATGGCGGTGAGAATATGACTTGGCAGGATCTTATTAAAATTTTGGTATGGATAATATGGTATCTGAATGTGCAACAAAAATACTAGTTTTGAAACCTCTTATTATTTTTCAATATTTGAAAAAAAAAAAAAACACGAAAGTGCAAAATATTCCAAGCCTATACTCGGAATTAAATGATGATGTGAGTAATATTGCCATGCACTGAAGCTACAGATAAAATTGCTTTTAATTAAAGATTCTATGCGGCTAGAAATTTTACATATATTGCAAACCAATTACAGTAAACTTGTAGGAAAATCAATGGAGGTGAACAGCTTGTCCAAATTTGCCATCAGAGGCCAATGGGATAACATTGTGCGGGCCTATGAGAACAATCCCATGTCTCGAGAGGCCAAACTAACAAAATCTGGAGACACAGCTTGACACATTGCAGCTGCAGCTGGGCAAACCAATATTGTATCAGACTTGGTGGAAACCACGGGAGAAAATACATCAAACGTTCCGAGAATACAAAATGCTAAAGGCAACACTGCTCTTCATCTGGCTGCAGCTCTTGGGAATGAAGCAATGTGCCACTGCACGGCCTCAAAAGATCGCGAACTCATCTCTGTTCGCAACAATGACAGTGAGACTCCACTCTTTTTGGCAGCTCTTCATGGCAATATGGCTGCATTTCTTTGCCTCCATTCTTTTAACCAAGAAAAAGACAACCGTCCATGGAGAAAAAACAATGGGGAGACCATTCTTCATTCTACCATACATATTTGGAGAATACTTTAGTTTGTTACCTTAATTTGTAATTTTTTTTCCTTTTAGGAACATTAATAATTAAAATCTAATGTGTTTTTTTTAATTTTTTTTCCTTTCGCTAATTCTTACAGGTATAGCATTTCAGATAATGCGCGCCTACCCAGATCTTGTAAACTTTGTGAATGAGAATGGACTAACTCCACTTCATATTCTAGCTAGCAAGCCTAATGCATTCCAGAGCGGTAGCCGCCTTGGGCTCATTGATCGTATCATCTATTACTGTAAGCATATTGATCTGATCAAAATCTCTTATCTCCTATACACAACTCTGCTTCAATGAGTTAGTGTTTAATCTTCTAAATGGTGGGTCAAAATGTCAGTTTCATTAAAGAAAGTTATGTTAATATGTAAATATTCATATGAGCATTAACCTGACCAAATTTTACTTGTACGGTATACCTGTCCAACAAGCTGAATGTGGTCAAACATGATCATGAAACTTAACATATTCCGGTGCAAAGAGTTGTCACAATCACCAAGAAAACTATGAAACAAGCATCAAATTCTTCAAGCTTATAAAGAATTCAAATCGGAGTGCTAATTAGCGGATTAATTTGACACATTACATGCTTTAATTTTTTTCTTTTCCAAAGAGGAGCTTGCTACTAATTCAACAAAGCAGCTTCTTAATTAATTTCCTTGTTTATTTATAATTTTTTAAGCTTTCAATTTTATTTTGTCAGCTAAAACACGCGGTGAAGCAGATGACGAAGAAAGTCCTGAATGTAATAGAACCATAAACTTATCAAAGAATGATGACAAAGATAGTTTTTTCAACAAAACTATGCTGCATGTGTTCTGTTTTTCAGGCTGCTGATGAAGGCCTTGCTAATTGTTCTTGGACTAGGTTAGTACCCATATCCATGCAGTTGCCACATTGCTTAGTTTAATTGTTCATTTTCCATATGGAATGATTTGCAGGGATTTGGAGGATCAAGAGTATCACAGAGGAAAAAGAGACACACATGGGCTTATCAAGTAATGAATGAACTGGTTCAGCGTACTTCGTTGTATAAGTATGAAGATAATGGTAAAAATCCTTGAGATTATAGACTGGTCAAGATGGAGATACTTTTCCAGTTCCAGAAACTCCACCTATTTCAGAAAATAATCAGATATTCCAAAGCAGAAACATCAGCTTAGAATCTGCGATTGCAGTTCATGACAAGGATGGGAATGGAAGAGATCAGAAGGGAACGGGTAATATTCTACTTGTATTAACCGATTAGGATCAAAGTAATTAGGCTTACTGCTTTTGTACAAAACAGGAAATTGTATTAATGTACTCGAAGAGAATCTGTAAAATAGTTTAAAATTACCAGGACGAGAAGGCATTTAACAAGATTATTAGTCAAAAAATGATCACAGAAACTGTATACAAACCACTGCTACTTGCTACAATTAAGAGTAGTGCTACATATCCCAAAATTTTTTATCTTGAATGATGTGGAATTCATCAATTGGTTGGGGAGATAATATAGTTAATTCACTTGTATCTTGTTAAGGATCATTACTAGAAAAATAGTTTTTACTGACACTTTTCTAAAAAGTATCAATAGTTACATATGTTAGGGCCATTTTCCGTATTTAACAAACAAGTGTCACAAATTATTAATTCTATGGTGTTTGTAGATTAAACATCAGAGATCGTTGACACTAAGATATTAGAAACAACAACAAAAAAGCCTATTTTTGTTTTAGTTGCAGCTCAAACCTAGGACCTCAAAACTAAAGTATTTTATGTTTAACCAACAAACCACAGGCCAAATTCATAAATTAGTTTGTGTTGAACATGTTGAAATTATCAAATTAAATTAATATAGAAAAAAAAGTGAAAGCAAAAAACCCTAAAATCAACATAACATAAAATTCCCTAACTCCTAAATCTATGGCCAGCCGCCTCATCTCTCTGGCGATATTATTCTTCTTCATCATACCCCTAAAAATTCTCTTCTTCGAGCCCTAAATTCAAGGATCCATGCGATAAGAAATCCTAAAACCATTGCTCAAATTCTAAGACACATACCATAAGAAACCCTAACGCTCTACATCATGCAAAACATCCACCATGCCGCTATGCCACAAGCTCACAAGACCCGCTTTAGATCTCCACATTTTGCTCACCCTACTCGAGTGTACACCGTCCCTCTCGCTTCGACTTCTCGAGATTTCTTGTTAGCTGAAGTTTTATTTTCTTCTGCTAATTCGATCTTTGACTGCTGTAAATTCACCAAATAAAAGGGATTATGGTTAGATCGGTTTGCTTGAACTCTGTCACGATGGACAAATCATGCGCGAGGTCTAGACGCTATCGTTAGAAGTCAAATCGCTATTTTAGCCTCAATTGAGATTCTAATTTTGTTTATTGAATTGGAAAATTAATGCTTTGAATTGTATTGTGTTAATCTCCTTAGATTCGCTTAACTGAATTATTAGGTAAACTAAATTAAAGGTCAGAACATCATTTCTTAGTTAAATCTGTAGTTTTATTTATGAATTTTTGGGTGGTAGTTTGCCGATGTGTTAACTTTATACTTGGATGAAGGTAAACAAAGTTACAGTGGCTAGGACTCACAGAATGAATCATTGTAAATTGATTCTTAAGTTTCCTGAAGGCACTAACACTAGGTAAAGGTTTTTCATGTTTAGATAATTTCGTTCTAATTGGATTAACATACCCTACCATAGCTAATTCCTATGTGACTTATTGACATGAAGGGACACTTTTAATTTGAAGTGAACTAATTAAGCAAGCTTTTCTTTTTCATTTATGATCAAGTTGAGGTTATCATCTATTTATGAATATCATTTCTTCCAGATGATCATTTCCTTATTCCTCTAATGTGTTCAGTTGGTTACTACTTCTTTCAAAATGAATTATAAAAGATTGCTTTGAAAGCAAAGACTTTGCTAGTGTGATTGTTGTCAATATTAGGAAAATCGATTATGCTTTTATGAAACTTGTGGAGCTTTGATTACAGCTTCTGTTGTTTCTCTTGTCGTGTAGGAACTATGATCATGCAATCTCATCTTTACAAACTCTTTCCATTTGCTATTGTACCATTGAGGCTTACACAAGGGTATAGAAGCCACTTGACACAGCTTAAAAACTTTTAAAATAGTGGAGAAGATCAACTTTTTGTTTTGTAATAACATAATTTTTCATTTGCTCTCATTAGAGGTGAGAAACTTTGCAGATGATGCTTCGATGGCTCCAAGTTTCATTATGAAATTATTTCATTTCAGTTATTTATTTTCTTTATATTATGTGATTGCTGGCTGCTGGTCTAATAAATTAAAAATGAGAAATTCCCTTCTTTCTTCAATGCCTTCCCAGCTTTACTACTTTGGCAATGGTACTTTCAATTAGTTTTCTATGAAGCTTGAGTAGAGCCTAATACAAAATATTTATTTTTGCTTGGAGTTAATTGTTTATTGGGTTTTTAATTTAATGGATAGACACATTGTGTGTTGCGATGATATTTAATTTTGTTTTTTTTTTTTTTCTTTTTAAATTTTCAGGAAACAATGAAGCTCAGATGCCATATTTGGCCAATGCCATGCAAGTTGATACCTAGTGTATGCTTTCTTTCTATCCTTCAAACATTAATACACCATTTTAAGTACTTAAAATGAATACAAGATATTTAAAGATGATGCAGAGATCAGAGAAGTATGGTGTTTGCTAGAATAATCAAAAGCTTTTTTTTTTTTCAATGATCAGAGAAGTACTTGCTCATTTGATCAAATTCAACCAGCCGTTTATCAACATCAATACTTAAAAAGAAGGAAAAAAAAAATTTATTGTGCCCTCTTGGCTTTTTATCAGACATCACAGCATGTCCTATTTGCGGTGGTCTTGGCTTGCGTTGTATGCTCTTTTCTAACTTTATTGGTTGTCTCCTATGGACACTTGTGTAGTAGTGCGTGTGTGTGTGAGTGAGTGAGTGTATATATGATCATCAATTTCAATAAAACATGCATGATATATGATAATTTTTCAGCTTATTGAATAATTATTTCTTAGTCTTGACTTCCTTTCCCTATTTTTTGTTCCTTTTTATTCTCAGGAAAACATACACATTATCATAGATTCCTCTACCATGTGCAAACTAAGACAGCCTAACACAAGGTTAAAGCGTTAACTTGTGATTTTTGTTTATGAATATAGTGATTTTTTGGTAAAAAGGTTTTAAGATTAATGATATAAGGCCTTTGTTTGTAAAGTCTAGGTTTGTGAATTCAAAGGGGGTGGAACTATATGAATTAAAGATTGCCTTAGAAAGATAGAGAATATGCATAGCTTTAAGAGGTACATCTCTTAATTGCCTTGAACTCTATATTTATTGAGAATATTCTGGATTAGTAGCTCCATCAATATAATGGCTGAAATGTTTTATTATTCTAGTAAAGAGTAATTTGGAATGAGTTGACACTAATTGCATTATGCAGAAAGTGTGTAATTATCAAGAGTTAAATGCTTTACTCTCGCACTTAGGCTTGGTGGCTAAAAGACATAATTGCAAGCCTTTTTTTGAAAAAAATATACTATGTTGTATTAGATATTAAATTTTATTATGATTTTTTTTTAGCTAGAAAATCATTGTTTTTTATATAATGAGAAATAAACACACTTTCTTGAAACTAGATGTTATACTGAAAACTTAAATGCTATAATTTGCTCTCTCACTCTCTTTTATTCATATACATAACAGAATGAATTCATCATCACCTTTTTTTTTAATTTATATCTATAGTTAAATATATTCTACCTTATTTATAATCAAATGAGCTACGACATTCTTGTTCTCTAATTTTCCTTTAAGATAATTGAGTTGATCTGTTCATAGCTTATGAATATTTTTACTTTTGAGCAAAATATGTTTATTTCTATTAACTTTTGTCTCTGTATTGCTTGTTAATTTATTTTGCAACTATTGGAATTTGGCAACCAATTTCTTTTCCTTTTTCTTTTATTTATTTGCAGATATGATTCATATGCTTAAAGTGTTTCTTCTTCAACTTATATCCCTAACCCATCAAATTCATCGAATGAAGAAGCTGTTTGTGAATGAAGAAGCTGTCCGTGATAATGCATGAATCATGATCGCAGTACTTATGTTCATGGGGTGAAAAATAATAATCCTTCTAAATTTAGCTTTTAGATTTGGTAAATTTTGCCCTTAAATTTAGCTACGAGTGGAAGGAATTTGATTGGATAATAGTAGTTTAAAAGTATTTTAGATTATTCAATTATAAGAATAAGATGTCTTGTAATAAGACGTCTTGTGTATTGAAGTATTTGGATTGTGTAATATATATTGATAATATTTAAATATTATGAAAGGTTTTGCAATATAAATTGATTTTTGTTGTTATTTCTCACTGCTTTTTAATTTTGTCCACAAATCAATGGGCAATATGTCATTTTATATAATTATTTTTTTAAATAATAAATAAAATATTAATACTATAGTAACAGCAATCACAAATACTAATATAGTATTGTAATATTCTGATACAATGGTGTTATGATTTTAGTAATACTATAATAATAGTAATCACTGACACCACTTACAAGTGTCATGCTTATTCTGACTGTCAGGTTACTAATACAATGAGCAAGTGTTACTAAAAGTAATTACTGATAGTATTCTAATATCAGTAAAGACTATTTTTTTAGTAGTGGGAATTATAAACCACTCAATAAGCGACACATCATTTTAGATAAAATTTGGTGCAAAAAATTTGGAATGTCTATCATTACTTAGGTAAAATGGTTGACAGATTTCTTGACTGACATTAAATTTTATCCAACTTCAGTCCAAGAATTAAATTTTATGGGGAAAAAAGACCAACAGTCAGGGAGAAAAGAGACACCGATATTGGTTGCAGCAAAGATATAGATGGTGCAGAAAATTTTAGAAACATTTCCAGTGGCCGTGCAGGACATGGATTAGGAGAAGAGGAATTTAGTCCTCTTAGCTGTTGAGAACAGGCAAACCAGCATCTACAAGGTCCTGTTGGATCGGAAAATATTGGGAGAAAGCATTTTTCGACGTGTAGACATCAAAGGAAACAGTGCATTGCATCTTGCTGCGAAACTAGGAGAGTTTGGACCTTGGCATATTCAAGGAGCTGCATTGCAAATGCAATGGAAATCAAGTGCTATAAGGTATATATGTTCCATTGTTGATTCTAATTCAATACAGCCACAGACTCCTGTTCTATTTTTGTCCCTCATTATTATATATTATGGACATTACAGTCTGTGAAGGAGTCAATGCCGCGATATTTCTTTCTTGGATGCAACAACAATGGCAAAACACCAAGGGGAACTTTCGCAAAAGCACACAAAGAACTTGTCAAAGATGACCAGGAATGGCTGTCAAGAACTTCCCAATCAAGCTTAGTTGTGGCAGCACTTATAGCAACGCGCTGCATTCGCAACTTCAGGTAATACTGTGCCAGCTACTGTGTCAGGTGGCTTCAACGAACAAAGTGGGAAACCAATCCTGGAAAATAAGCCTGCTTCAAAATCTTTGCCATTTCATCATTTGTTGCTTTGTTCTTCTTTGTTACAGCCATGTCATTTTGTTTAGGAAAATTTTTTTGTTTCCCCCGAGCAAAACTAAAAAAATGGAATACGAATATGTTGAAGTCTCCAATAAATTAAAGTAATCATCTAATAGGTATTTTACTTTAATCTAACCTATAAAAAAACATTAGTTATCATTTGAACTAGACTTTTCTATCTTTATCCATGGATCCATTACTTAAAAAATTTAAAGTATAGATCCAATTAAAAAAGAAAAATATGTTTCATAATTTCATAATCCAAATTGTCCATTTTGAATTGACTCTTGCATAGGGGTGGGCAATTGTCGGTTCGGTTCGGTTCAAGTCCCAAACCGAAACCGATCGGTTCTTAAGAATATGAACCGAATCCGAACCGAATTTAAAAACTGAACTGAACCGAACCGAACCGAAATATTTTGGTATGGTTTGGTTTGGTTCGGTTCTTAAATTCGATTCGGGTTCGGTTCAAAAATTTATTAAATATTTATTAAATTTGTTAAATTCGATTAAATTCGATTCAGTTCGATTAGGTTCTTAAATATTTAGGGTTAGAAATTTAAGAGAGAAATTTATTTTTTTATTAATATATTTTTAATTAAATATATTATAATAAAAGCAAACTGAACCGATTGGTTTTTCGGTTCGGTTTGGTTTTAAACCGAACCGATTGGTTTTTCAGTTCGATTTGGTTTTAAACCGAACTGAATAAAAACCAATCGGTTCGCTAATTTTAGAACCATTCGGTTTTTGTTCATTGAACAGAACCGAAAAAATTCGGTTCGGTTCGGTAAAAACCGAACCGTTTGCCCACCCATACTCTTGCATACAAATCAGGAGATCAAATATTTATTTTTGAAAGGCGAAATATATTGTATTCATATATATATATATTTTTTTTTTTAACTTGTCTTTTATTTTATCAATATAAGAAATTCCGTTAAACATACTAAAATTAGTCAAAATAATAATCGAAACCCCACCCAAACTAACTTGTTTTAATATAATTTTAAATTGCCAATGGGCCTGTTGCCCATTGGCATGCCCATGCCCTCAACAATCTTGAGGGCATAGGTTCAAGTCTGGACTTACCTCGCTGTATAATGGGAGTTAATTGACTCCCCACATTGGGGTAGGATGATTTCCCTATGATATTAATAGTGAGGGAAAATTTCCCTCCAGTTTAGCAAAGATTGATACTCGGGCTGTGCTGCAATAGAATTATTCAGGACAAGTACTAATTGATTTCTGATTGTAAATATCAGAATTATAATATATCAGTGTATCAATAAAAAATAATAATTTTAAATTAACTCAAGCAAGTCAAGTAGAAATTCTTCAGTCTAGTTTAATTCAACTGGGCTCTCACACTCGCACAACTGAATGACAGCTAATTTTACTGTGAAGTTTAATTTTACACAAATCCCTCAAATATGGTCTATTATTACTCTTACCCTGTAAGTTTCTAAATTATCTTTTCCATTCCCCTACTATCCCTCAAATTCCAAATGATTCGATTTTTCAATTTTTATTTTTTTTAGAGGTAGGTGATGGGCAAAGCCCAAATTGATTTTTTCCCCCTAGCTCCCTAAGTTTTGTATTCAAACAGACAACCAAATAAAACTACAGGAAAATCACTTGGCTAAGAATAAATGAAGTATTTTGCGTTCATTTTTAAAATGACATTTTTTTCTTTTGTTAAAGAATTGTGGATTATTCCTTTTTATTTCCTCCCTTTCTCTTATTTCTCTCTTATTTTTCACAAACTCTCTAATGGAAGAGTGACAATTTCATCCCTCTTAAAATTTGATTTAACTTCTTAGCTTCTTGATATCAAAGATCAAACAAGATATTAAAATGTTATAAGAGTCTTAAATGGTAAAAATAATTTCAAAGAGGAAGTAAAGAGCTATTTCTCCTTCTCTAGTTTCCTTTTTCATATTTCTATTGTTGACACCAAAATCCGGTCGAGTCATATAATGGTTAGATACGAGATCTCTGCGCCAGCATTAAATTTATTTAAGGATGCCCTGCGACTTCTAGCAGATAATCCACGAACATATGAAATCATAAAAAAAAGTAAGAGGTGCTAGAAGTTGTTACAGTATTAACCCGCCAACGCTCAAGTCAATTTATGGGTTTATAGGAAAATAAAATATATAGGTTCTAATTTTTTATGAGGAAATAATCTCATGGTTAAATTGTAATAATCTCAAGTAAAAAATTACAAAAATACCCTTGAAGTTAGAAATTACCAAAATACCCTCTTCAGTCAATGGTGGTTGGAAATCCAGTGATGGCGATTGATATGGTTGGGACATAAGCTTCCCGAAGTGGTAAAACCAATGGTGGAGACGGTAGTATCGACACACAGTGATAACAGCAAATTAAGCTTTGATAGCCATAAAAAATGCAATGGTTGATTGGCAGCGAATTGGCTGTTTTTTTAATATAGTTGACCGTCGGGTTTTGAAAAGGGTGCTATGAGAGATAAGATCCAGGTGATGGCGTGGCCGAAATCCCACGAACAACAAGCCCATCGTGGAGGCATTTCTTCATCTAAGCATAGGTTCATAGGGAGGCCTTCGGCCATTTTTTGACAGTAGTGATTATTAAGAATGACTATCATCATCTAGGATTTCGGTTGATGCCTTTCATTATGGTGATTTGGCCAGAATAAAAAACGACGCCTGAGTCAGGTTTTGGGTTCGATTTTGAGTTTGGCTGACCTGAATATCTCTACTCCTTTCCCCCACTAAAAGGTTTTGCTTGATGCATGGTCATCCTAATCTTTGCGGGTATTACTATCTCATGACCAAATGCTATGCCAAACAACGTTTCTCCTATGACAGTCTTATAGGGGTTCTCTAGGCCTATAAAACACCAGATAACTCGTCGAACCATACCCCGTTTTCTCTCTCTCAATCGAGTCTTCAAGATCCTCTTAATGATTTTGTTTGCTACTTTAACTTACCCATTGGCTTTTGGATGTGTAGGCAAGTAAAATCTCAACTCAAACTACTTCTCACAAAACTCCTTAAAGTTGTGATTATCAAATTGCTTACTATTGTATATTATTAGGGCATATAAAACACCATATCTGCAGATGACATTCCTCTACATGAATTCTGTTTCCTTTTTCTCTATTATCTTGCTCAGAGGTTCGACTATAAAATAGGTAATTGCCACGATTGCATGAGTGGCTACTCTTTGTCCTTTTAGTAATGGCCTGATCAGGTTGATTCCCCATTGTGCAAATTGCCATGGTAAACACATTATGGTAAGTTTTTATGGTGGTTGTGATGGATAGCTAAACAAGTTCTAATAGCTTTTGCTACTCTTATATATCCTGGTGCATCGTTGGCCAAAAGTACCTTTATCTTAAGGCTTTGAAAGCCAAGGATCTTGCATCTGAGTGATTTCTACAAGTCCCTTCATGTATTTCCTTTAGCACATGCTTCGTTCCAATCCAAGCGTCGCAGGAAAGGTAGCGTGTAACCTCTTTGATATAACACTATGAATCAATGCGCACTGGATGCCTTACATTTGAGCTTTTTTACTCGCACTTTATCTGCTGGTAGAATCCCATCTCGAATATATGAGATTACTGAATCCATTCAGTTTTCCTCTTTGTCAAAGTTCATCACATCAAATTCATGCTCGATACTTGGCACAGTTTTAACTTCGACTGGAACAGACTTAGGCATCTTTGCATTCGACGTGGTAGCCCATCTGACAAAGATATCTGCTCGAAAGTTTTCAGCTCTTGAGACCTGTCCAAAATCAATCCCCTGAAAATTGCTATCATCTGTTTAGCCTTCTTTAAGTATAACTTCATCTTCTCTCTTTTGGCCTAAAAACTCTCATTAAGGTGTGACTTTGAGTTGAGAATCTGTTCGAATCTTAACTTTATCCACTCTTATCGCATGGATCAATTTCAATCTTACAATGCGTGCTTCGTATTCTACTTGCTTATTAGTTGCCTTGGACTTAAACCTTAAGGCATAGGAAATCTCGTCTCCTTCTAAGCTAAAAAAGATTACCCACGCTCTTGCTTTAGAGTCTCTAAAAAATCCGCACACTATTAGCCACCTTGAATATCTCTCTGTCTGTTTCTATACTTTTGCTACAAAATCAGCTAATGCCTACACTTTGATCGCTGATCGAGGCTTGTAACTTATGTCATATTCACTCAACTCTACTGACCATTTCACCAAGCGTCTAGAAGCTTCTGACTTGTGTAGCATTTGCCAAAGTGGTTGGTTTACCATAATAACAATCGTATATGTGTAGAAGTAGCTTGCACGTCGAGCAAAGCTTTGCTGGTATAGTAGTTGGATGCTGAGTCCTTATTTTTTCTTCTCTTTTAGATACTTGCAAATATAAATACAATGTATCTCATCCTCACGGGATTGATAACAGCAGGGCTTTGACTAGATATTTCTTCAATTACTGAAATGCCTCATTGCACTCCTTTGTCTATCCGTTTTCTTTCCTTTCTTCATGACTTGGAAGGAGATATGGCATTTATTTTGCAAATAAACCTGTTCAATGCTATCAATTTCCCCATTAAGGTTTGGATCTCTTTTAACATATGAGGGGGCTTCATTTCTAAGATTGCTTGAATCTTTACGGGGTATTTATCTATCCTTTTGTGACTTACCATATACTTTAGAAACTTGCGTGAGCTTACTCTAAACATACACTTCTCTAGATAAAGCTTCATTTGGTACTTATTCATCAGGTTAAAGGTTTCCTTCAAATATAACATACGCTCGACTATGTTCTTGGACTTGGTGATCATATCGTGCACATACGCCTCCATTATTTTTCCGATCAGTGACTTGAAAATCTTGCTCACCAATCTCCGGTATGCTACACTTGTATTTTTTACACTAAAGGGCATCACCTGATGATAGTATAGCCGTAATTAGTAATAAAAGAGGTGTGTTCTTCATCCTTCTCAAACATAGGTATCTGGTTTTTACCTAAGAAAACATCCATAAAGCTAAGAAGACAGTGCCCAGTGGTAAAGTCGACTAATAGAAAACTGTCTCTGGGGCACGTCTTTTTAAGGTCCATGAAGTTCACACACATTCTCCACTTCTCGTTTACTTTCTTTACTAGGACTATGTTAAAAATCCACTTAGGGTAGTTTGCTTCCTTGAGAAGACCTGCACTCAAAGGTTTGTCCACCTCACTATTAATAGTGTCATGTCTCTCCTAATTGAAACATCTCTTTTTCTATTTCACAGGCCTTGCGTTCCACTTATTACTAACTTGCAGCACACCAACTTGGAATCAATTCCTGGCATATCTTTATGCGACCAGGCAAACATATCAAAACGTGCTCACAAACACTAACAATTTTGCTGTAAAAATTTCCCCCAATCTCAACTCGATCTTCATAAATTTTTTTAGAGTCATTTTTTTTTACACTTATTGCCTCAAGATTTTCGACCGGCTCTTATCTTCCCTTCTTTAAATCTCCTCAAGTATTAAGAGAAGTTATTTGCATGACTTCCTTAGCCGCAGTAGCGTAACAACCCTTAACAATCCTTTGGTTTCCCTTTACGACTCCCACCACACTATTACCCAATACTTAAGTTCTAGGTAATGGTTAGGCATGATGGATTTGCTAATCTTTAGAAAGGGTCTTCCAAACATCATCTGATACAGGCTGTCTTCGACCACCTCAAAGTCCAGTATCATGGTCTTTTCGAATGGTCTCAAGTTGATTGTTATGGGTAACTTCACTACTCCTAGAGGCATCATTCTTCCTCCCCAAATCTGTTCAAAAAAATAGTGGTGTGCTCCAAATTTAAGTTTGTGATCCTCATTTCATCCAAGATGGAATTGAATAGGATATCAACTAAGCTGCCCAAATCTACAAGAATCACGTTGCAGTCTTCGCTCACCACATTAGCTTTTATTATCAACGCATCCTCATCTGGGTATAATATCCACTCATCATCATCTTCTATCCACATGATTTGGACTTATCTAATTCTTATCACTTTGCTGATGGCACATTGAAAAGAATGTCGTGGCTGGTCATTATATATCTCCTATAGCTTTTTGGGCTCTATTGAAGTCTTCTACAAGGGTAGACCCTACTTCAATGACTCTGGTAGCTGCCTTCTTGTGAATCACGCATCCAGTATTATCTTCCTTTGGTTTAAACTATTGATCTGCCATTGGGTAAATACCATTAATATACTCATCCAAGTAACGATTTTTTACTAGATCCTCCACCTTATTTTTTAAGTCGTGGCATTGTGTTGGCCATGAGTAGAATAGAAATCATAGAATCTATTTCTGCCTCTTTTATTTACTCGTCTTGTAAGAGTTGTAGGAGTATTCAGTAAGCCATTATCCCTAATAGCGTGATATATCTCCTTCAGTGAGATCTTCAAAGCCGTGTACTGCTCGTAAGCAGTGCTCGATCATCTACATTGTTCTGTCCCTTGAGACATTATGGCGAGTAGGGACTAGCGGCGGTTAGTTTGGCCTATTTAACAAGGCGTTTTGTGTTGGATTAACCATTGAGTTACAATAGTAGGGTTGGTTATTTGGTGGCTAGCTACTTTCTTTCGGGTGGCCCCTATTTGAGGAATGGTGAGGTTGATTTCTGTTTGGGTTATATGGGGATGGCTTTTAGCAACAGAAGTAAAGAGTTATCCTCATTGCAGCTGCTTTGCTCATCGATGTGCTTGACTAGTCCATTTTCTTTCTGAGGTCTCATTTCTCTTCACTTAAACTCTTCTAACTGCTCGCTTCTAACCCTTGTTATTTTTTTCCTTCTAGATTTCGATATATACCCTTCATCAGGCAGTAGAATAAAAGCTAATTGTTGGGTTTTTGGTTTTCCAAGTTGTATTACAAGCACCTTATCTTCATTTCCTCCTTTAATTCCCTTAAGGCCTGAAGGTGGTTGAAGGCTCCGCGCTCAAGGACTGTTCGATTATATCTTCTGACATAATCTGTAATGGTTTCATCCTCCCCTTGCTTAAGCCCTATTAGCTCTATCATTTCATTTTCTGGTGTCATTGCTTCTCAAAAATGCCTTGTAAAGTCCCTACATAATTGATCAAAAGTTTTGATGCTTCTTTACTGTAACGGCCAAATTTCTTTTTTTTAGATGACATTATTGCCCTTATATGGAGGGGTTATTTATGGGGTAATTTTTTTTGAAGGGTTATTTTTCTAAATTCCATAGGTTTTCTTAGACTCCTTATAAATTCATCTTTTATTTTCCTTTTTCATAACCCTAAAAACTTACGATATTCTTATTTCCTCTCTTCTCTACTGTTCATAATTTTTTCTTCACTCAAACCCTAGGATTCAATCAAAGCAAACGGTATGTATACCCTCCTTATTCCCTTCAAGAATTTTTTTAAAATTCTATTTAGGGTTTATGTTTGACATGATTTTAGATTTGTTTTTATAGATCTTGATGCATGATATATGAAGTGTTTAAGTTTTATTTAGGGTTTTGATTAATTAGGAGTTTGGTTAATCAACCCTTGGCATAATATAGGATGATTCTGAACAGCATGATATCTTGATTTTTAAACTGATATTTTGTGAACGAATTTTTCTTAGAAATTTATATTATGGAAAATAGACGTATAGAACCTCCTTAATAAATTTTATTTCATCAAATTTGATTTCGTTTTCAATTTAATATGTATTTTCGAATTAGAAACCATCAGACCTTTGGAAAAGCTGCGATTCCGGCGATCGGGTTCTGAATTATTTTCACTATCAAATGAAGTCAGAAAATTATGAATTTTATACAAATGTTAAGCTCGTGTCTAGTATCTCCAGTTTTAATTTCATAAATTTCGGATATGTATTGCATTTCATAAAATTCTCAGAACCTGTTCTGTTCGGTTAAGGTTATGAGAAAACAATTTTGAAATTGTTGAGAAATAAATAGTTTTAAAAATGTTTTTGATCTCGGATCCTCTTCAAAATATTATACGAGGTACCCATGGATGTCCAGAATAGCTTTGTAGAATATTATGTCATTCCGAGTTTTAGATTAAGAGTTAAAAATTCTAAGATCGGACCTGTACGGGAATGAATTAGAAAGGCAGATTCTTAGAGTGAGTTATTAATAGTTATGTTTTGTATTTGTTAAGGTGTTGAAGGCTCTTAGGGACTTAGAGGTGTGTAGTTCAAGATTTTTTTATCGAGGTAAGTAACTTCATTCCTAGTATACTGGATATATATAAGTATTTTGATATTATTATTATAAGTATAAATATTTTTATACTACTTAGAAGATTAATAGATTTTAGTTTTTATACTACTTTGACGATTAAAGGATTTTTGTAGCAAAATCAGTTTATGAAAATGTTTTCAAATATGAATTCTTTTAACAAAATATTTTATAAATTCCTTTTAATGTGTAAATTATTTTGGCGACATGACTACTTATTATGATTTTATCTGTAAATTAGTTTGCAAGCCTAAAATATTTTTATGAATTTTTCTGAATCTGATACGAATGTTTAGTACTCATGTGTGATTTCAATTATTGATGATTATGAGATTCTTAATGTTTTGGCTCATTATCCATAGTTATTCTGATTCTGATTCTGATTCTGATCGTAATATACGATATATCTGTCTGGACCAGTGCTGGGTTTAAGTTCTGAATGTGCACACAATATTCTGATTCTGATTCTGTCTGGGCCGGGTCACCGAGACTATAGGTGACACTATGTGACATGAGCTAACTTTTTATTTTCTGTACATGTGAATATGATTTGCCTTAATAAGTAACTATATTTTTGACATTCTGAATTCTTATGGATTTACGTTATCTAATTGAAATACGTTATTTCATCATGGAATATAGTTTTTATGAAATTTATGGATTTATGAAATTTGTTTTGCTCAAAGAAGGCTTGCAATATATTTTAGGTATCGATAGGCCTAGTGTGTTAGGAATGGTTTTACTTACCGAGTTGACGGCTCACCCCTCGTCATTACTTTTTACAGATTAAGTTCCCTTGAGAGGTGTGCCTAGCGTCGAAGTTAGAGATTTTTATTTCTGTTTTCTATTTGAATAAGAAGAAGAACAGACTCATGTTTATTTTTAGTTTATTTCGATTATGAACTTGTAATTTAGGTTTTGAGACTTTGTTACTTTTATGTTTCTGGGAGATTATTTAGCGTTGGATGTATAAACTGGTGGATTATTCTTATTAGAATTTGAGGTATATCAGTTTGGTATTTATGAGTAGAGACTATGATTTGTAAGTAACCTCCTTCTCTCACGTACTTTGCGCATGTTAGATTTGGGGTGTTACATTTACAGCAATCTGTGGTACCAATAATTTGCTTACCCTTCCAATGTCAACGAAAATGCTACTCCTTTGCAAGGGTGTCAAGCCTTGTACTCCAATCACCTTGTTGAATCGCTCTATATGTATCAAGGGATCGATCTTTCCTGAGTATTAAAGATCTTAAATATAAAAATCCGCTGGTATTGTTGTGCTTTGTGATCTTGGTTGAGAGTGGAGATTCACTATCTAGCATTATTTTCTAACTCCATGCTCTCCCATGACCCTGTATTTCCTCAATAGTCTGTGTGAGCCTTCATACTTCATCTTTCTATTCCCCAACATGTCTTGGGTTTTGTATTGCCATCTACTCACAGTCGCGTTCAGCATTTTGCAAGCGCTATCTCACCTCTGTTTCTTTGATATTTTCCCCTTTTCTAGGGCTCACTTTGTCATGTTCGCTACGAAAAAGACTTTTACAGAAAAAAGCTTTTAGAAAATTAAAGAAAGAAAAAAGAATCCATTTTTGATGCTATTTCTCCACAGTTAGTTTTGAGGCACAGAGAGAAAGATAACTTAACTTGTTCAAATTTTTAGAAATCTTTGTAAAGGTCAGAGTGCCACGCCCTTAAACTATGCCATAAATGTTAATGGATCAGGTTCATGTACTGATTTTTCAGAGGCTCGAAAACAACTGTGTTCACAAAGAACAATTTAGGGAATATTAAAAATTTTTCTAGTATTAGCCCTATGACGCTCAAGTCAGTTTTTTGAAAAAATAAGTACTAAAGTATTGAATAATGAAAGATTTTTATAGAAAAAGCTTTCAAAAAATTAAATAAAGAATAAAGAAAGGAAAAAGAATCCACTCTTGATGCTATTTCTCCACAGTGAGTTTTAAGGCACAAAGAGAAAAATAACTTAATTGGTTCAAATTTTTAAAAACCTTTATAAAGGTTAGAGTCCTACCCTCCTTGAATTGTGGCATAACTGTTTATGAATTAGGCTCATGTCCTGATTATTCTGAGGCTAGAAAACAATTTTGCTAACAAAGAATAATTAAATGAATGCCAAAACTTTTTCCAGCATTAACCTTGCGATTGTCAAGCCAGTTGTTTGGAAAAACAAGTACTGGAGTATTAAATAATGAAAGACTTTTACAGAAAAAGCTTTAAGAAAATGAAAGAAAGAAGAAAGAAAGAAAAAAAAATCCCCTCTCAATGCTAGTTCTTCATAGTAAGTTTTGAAGGACAGAGAGAAAAATAACTTAACTAGTTCAAATTTTTAGAAACCTTTTTAAAGTGTTGAATGGTCAAATAATGGCTTCCCAATTTCAAAAAACAAAGTTAGTGGCAAGGTTTTGTTGAAATTGTATAGAGAAAAATATGATGGTTTTCTAGAAGTCAATTAATTTTTTCAAAATTGGTGATTTTGTTGCCCACCAAAATTGATTTTTCATTCTAAATTCAATTTGTCAATTTTGCAAGTTGTAGCCAAATTGAAAGTAGTAGGTGAGCAATGCTTCATATAAATAGAAGGGCCATGATTTATTTGTGTTCATCCCAATTAGAGAGAAGTAGAGAGCATTGTAAGTGAAGTACTTTGAGAGAGCTTCCACTTGAGTGTTCTAGTGAGAATTTAATTGGGTGTATTGAGGTTTTAGGTTTTGAGAGTTTTTCTATTTTGTAAATTCCAATTTGTTAGTAAAATTATCTTCCAGTCTTTGCCTATGGACGTAGGAATTACGCTGAACCACGTAAATTATTGTGTCCTATTTTCTTTGCATTTGTCTTTTCACATTTATATTTCTTCAAAAGTCACAATCACCAGAATATTAGTAATTGCTCAACCCTCTACTTTTGCAACAATTGGTATCAGAGCCGAAGGTTCGTGTTTGGGGCATACGACATTGTTCATGTATATAGAACTATTTACAGATATGGTACTGTTCCCATATACGGTACTGTTTATTGATATGGTGGAGACGACCATTTATACTTGAGAGATAGTCTATTGTACATAGTGTGTATTTTTACATGTCTAGGAAAGTTCTATCAATAAGGCAATTAGAGCCTAAGGAGTCTGGTTTTAAGTGGGACTGTTGTGACCCCTCCATTCTCCTGAGAACTTTCCTGGTACATTTATTCACACGAAATAAATATCATAGAGACTGTTTTTCAAGTATAAATAGTTGTTGAAGGCACTGGTCATTTAAATTAAGAAGGATAGTAAAGGCATCGTTGTCTTCATCCGCGAGGACTATTGTGACTAATGTAAAGTTTGAAGTAGAGAAATTCGATGGTACCAATAATTTTGGTATGTCGCAATGTGAGGTGTTCGATATCTTATGTCAGCAAGAGTTGGATGTCGCTCTTGAAGAAAAGCCTAACCTAATGGATGATAAGGAGTGGATAAAGATCAATAGACAGGCATGTGGTACTATTCACCAATATCTGGCTAAAGATCAGAAATACTCTGTCATGAGGGAGACATCAGCAAAGAAATTGTGGGAGGCACTGGAAAAAATATTCATGAAGAAAAGCCTTAAAAATAGATTTTATATGAAGAAAAAACTTTATTGATTGACGTATGCATCTGGCATATTGATGAATGACCATGTGAACTCATTCAATAAAATATTGGCAGATTTGTTAAATTTGGATGAGAAATTTGAAAATGAAGATAAGGCACTGTTATTGTTGAATTCCTTTCCTAATGAATATGATCATCTCACCGCCACTTTGCTTCATGGGAAGGATAATGTCACATTTGATGCTATATACAGTGTATTGTACAACTCTGAGACCAGAAAGAAAGACAGAAAGGATCACAGAGATATAGTTACAGAAGCATTGACAGCGAGAGGTCGCTCACAAAGCCGCAAACTTGGAAAATGAGTAAGTCTAAAGGGAGGTCTGCCAAAGATGAGTGTGCTTTTTGTCATAAGAAAGGCACTGGAAAAAGAATTGTCCTAAGTTACAAAAGGGCAAGGCTACTTCTGATGCATGTGTAACAGAGCATGATGTGGAGTCAGATTTTAGTATGGTTGGCATGACGTTGATATGTCACTCAGATGAGTGGATTTTGGATTCGGGTTGTACTTATCACATGTATCCTAACAAGAGCTTATTTTCTAGCTTTAAGGAGCTAGATGGTGGAGTTGTTTCATGGGCAACGACAATGCCTGTAAAATTATGGAAATAGGTACAATCCAATTAAAGAATCATGATGGCTCAATCTAAGTCTTGACGGATGTTCACGATATAAAAAGAATTTTGTACTATGTTCACAGCGATGTGTGGGGACCTACCAAAATAATTTCTTTGGGAGGTATGCATTATTTGTTACTTTTATTAATGATTATTCAAGAAAAGTATGAGTATATTTGATGAAGAATAAGAATGAAGTTTTGGCCATATTTCTAAAATAGAAGAAAATGATCAAAACGATCCATTTCTACAAATATGTCAAGATGAGGGCATTGTAGGACACTTTACTGTTCGAGATACACCACAGCAAAATTGGAGAAAGTTTGTTGTATGTTGTCTAGTGTTGGATTTAGCAAAGAGTTTTGGGCTGATGCAAAGTGCCACGCCCCTTGAACTATGGCATAACTATTAATGGATTAGGTTGATGTCCTAATTTTTTAGAGGCTAGAAAACAATTGTGTTCATAAAGAGTGATTAGGGTATTACCAAAAAATTTTCTAGGATTAGCCCTGCGACGCTCAAGTTAGTTTTTTGAAAAAATAAGTTCTAGAGTATTGAATACTGAAATAGTTTTACAGAAAAAACTTTCAGAAAATTATAGAAAGAAAAAGAATCCACTCTTAATGTTATTTCTCCACAGTGAGTTTTGAGACACAAAAAGAAAGATAACTTAACTGGTTCAAATTTTTAGAAATCTTTATAAAGGCCAGAGTTCCACACCCCTAAAATGTGGCATAACTGCTAGTGGATTAGGTTCACATCTTGATTTTTTAAAGAAAATCTACAGGTTGACTTCCGATCAAGTCTTTTGGTTGACAAGGTTTGAGTCTATGCTCTCATCATCCCCTCCTTGAGAAACATCGTACTCACGTCTTTGTACGTACAGGATGTTCTTTCCCTAAGGAAACTTCCTACTGCTTTTCACATTAAATCGAGGGAAGCACGATTTGTACAACGGGACGTCTAATCATTCTCCCTTTTTTAATCCACCAAACATCTATTTAAAAGTTTAATTATAAAGTACAACATAATGTTTTATTCTATACTTAAAAGTGGGTTAGAAGTAGGGAAAAAAGGAGATTTTTTTAAGAAATATAAACACGATATGGCACCGCTTAGATTTTAAACCCTCTCAAATATTCGAGGGACGTCAAACTCCTATATTATTTACACCTACTGAGACCCGTTTACATCAATTCTGATATGGCACCGCTCAGATTTTAAACCCTCTCAAATATTCGAGGGACGTCAAACTCCTATATTGGGAGAAAGACTGCCTTCACTCAAGTTCTGAGGCTCCAAGGAAGGAAATATAAATTAAACCCCTGCAATGCGTCATGGCCTCACACTTGTGAGTGAAATGAGCCTAGCCACTTGGGCTAAACCCAAGTGGTAGAAATATAATAATTTTAAAACAAGAGTTTCCTTTTCTTTTTAAAGATGAAGGCTTTTCAATATTTTATTATAGATAGGGATATTTACACCTATAATTTGTGTAAACTCCCCCACCTCTAAAAAAAATATTTACAGCCACTTCACATTGTTTATAATAAATGTGAATCAACAAACAAATTTGTACATTTAATCAATCAAATCCTTTTTATAATTTTTCTCTTCCTTAGGTTTCTTTGACCATGTTTCATTACTAAGATTGCTTTAACATAAGTTTTACTTAACTATTTTACCCTTGTGAAATAAAATGGCCAATTACCCTAATAAATATGTGTTGTTCCATTTAATACTTTATGTATTTATTTTTGTGACCCATAATCTAACTTTTTTAAATAAAATCTAATAACCTTCAATGCTTTACATGTATATTGTATCATATGTTAGTTAAATTAAAGATTAATAACAATACCACTAAAGTAAAATAGGCACATTATTTAGAAATAATGAATTTTGTATAAAATAAAAAATTTCCAAATTTAAAGTAAATTTTTAGTACTTTCACCTCATAAGGTAAAATAGTCAATTTAAGTTTTAGCTAAAAAAATCTTAATAGTCAACTATAGAAGAAAAAAAATTCTAAGTCACCAAAAAAAATTGTAATAGATTTAATTAAATAATTCTATGAAATTCTTCTTTATTTGAAAATTTTAAAAATAACATGAATTTTTGTATTTATTTTTTAAAAGTGAGGTGAATTTACGAATATTCTAGCTGTAAATAGCACAACATTTTATTACAGAGAAAAAGCCACCAACACCTCATCCAAAGCCCCTCAGTTTCAGAAACATACACTAATACACCCCCCGTTGGATTGAATGGGTTAAAGGACATTTTAATACTTTTGCTTTGTGTTGCTGACTTGAGATTTAGAATTGTTGACCGGTGTGATGAATTGGATCTCCTATTAGCACCATTTGTCAAAAATTATGTGGACAATATACAAATAACCAAACAAAGCACAAGCCTTTGACTTTGGATTTGAACCGACATCATAGAATCCACTTTTAACTTTGTTCTTCTCTACTCTTTAACAAAAGCACAAAACCAACAATATTTGGTTTCGTATAGGTAGCAAACTAAGTGCATGTGTTGTGCCCCATTTTTCGCCAAGAAAAAGATTTTGCCACGGCCTTGCCCAGAAAGCTTCTTATGGGCTTAACATCCCGACACAAATCTGTTGTTTCTGTACGGATCTCATTCTGTGCAGGACATTACCTTGTTATTCGAGGCAAGTTGAAAGCAATGGCACTTCCAATGTACGCAGCAACATGCTTGCCCATGGCCTATTTCGCTCTCATACAACTTCCTCTATATGTTTATCTTATGTTGGCCATATTCAAAATGGTTCCACAGCCTAGCTAGTAGCTACAAGGTGTTTTCTCTGTAGCTTCTCACCGATACACTAAATAATGGTTGGTTCTATTTTAATTTCGAATGTTCTAGGCATCAAAAAAGGGGAAAAAAAAATCGAATGCTCTAATTGCTTCCAGTTTGTAGTTTGAGTAGAGATTTTACATTGTCAACATGAAATTCGGTGACATTCTAATAAAAGTTAATGAAATTTAGTACAATATGGCACAAGTTAATTTGTTGCAAAACATAAAGTGTTACAAATCATATATGCGAATAAAAAAGCAATCCCAGTCATGAAATAAAAAGCATAAAGTGTTACAAAGCATATATGCCAATAAAAAACCAATCCCAGTCATGAAAAGAAGCAGCGCCAATTATTGAAAAAACCGAGGAAAGCTATACAGATACAACAAGCTACAGACAACAAAACTGAATGCTAATTTTCTCTTTTTCGTTTGTTGAAATAAATTTCATACTTCGAAGTGAATGCGTGTTTTGCAATTCCAACTATATTTCCATGCTTGAAAAGTTATTTCTGAGATTCCCGTAGAAAATGACAAAAAATCAACAATGGCACAAGCAACGAAGTAGACGGCAAGATAATCCATATTTATTACAGCTATAATCCCATACATTAGCCCCGAGGTACAGAAAGTCAGAAACGGAAAATAAAACAGTAGAGACTAGTACTTGTGTGGGAGTAGCTGAGAAATTTTATCAACAAAAATTTGATTCCCAAGCAGTACCGATGGGGCTAACACATAGTCAAAATCAGATTCCTAGTCAAAATTAGATTTCTACAACTCTTTATTTTCTCCTGTTTATTAACAACACGGACTTATACACCTGTAAATGGAACATAGCATACCTCCAAAACTAAAGAGATCTGGCTGTCGATTTAGCCTCCGGTAGAGTTAAGGCACATGCAAAACTCTTGCGAAAACCGGTATGACTGACCAAGCATCCAACCCAAAGGAAGTATAATTACAGATTCTTTCATAAAAGATTCCTTAATCCACACTGAGCCACAGTTAGCTCCAGTCGAATATCCGAAATCAAAGTGCGTTCTTCAAGACGTTTTTTGTGTTACTGGAGAAATACTTCTTGAGCGTCTTTTCATTCAAAATAACCTGACAATATTAAGCTCTAACCACTACAAGAAAAAGTGTCTATTATGACAGGCAAAAATTGTCATAGTAAGGGGTGGACGACGGTTGTCCATACCGTTATTGTAGCCCACGTCAAGAATTGATGACAGAACAATATCAATTATAATTTGTGATAAATTTAATTAGTCACACAATTGTCAGAACTTCATTTAGAGGGGAATATAATACTTTTGAAATTGGCTCTTTTTTTATAATTTTGCACACTATATTTTGATTTTTGGCGGGAAAAATTAAATTTGGCGTGAAAATAGAAATTATAATTAAATGATTTTTTCAATTAATTCAAAATTTGAAATTATAATTAATAAAAAAAAATGACTATTTTGTTTGCACCATGAAATATTAGAAATTAATATTTCATAAATAGCTAATTAATTAGATTATTAAAATTAATATTGCAATTAAAAATTCATTAACTAAGAAAATGAAATAGATAACATTGACTAATTATTGATAATTGTCGGCAAACACAATTCAACCAAATACAAGTGACAAGTCCAACATAAATAGAAGAGTATTGTAACAACATAAATACTAAATTCTAGCAACATGTACAACACCAATGAACCATGATCAGTTCATTTCCAGTAGGATAAGGAAGCCAACAACAACGTCATTCTACCAACATAAAGAAAACTTTTGCAGTAACACAAGAGGAAGCGAACAACACTGATCAAACAACTCCAGTAGTACCCAAATGTGAAAATCCAACCTAAGAAGAACCTAAATGTGTAAAATTGCATCAATATCCGAGACCTATTTTCCAAACAAAGAAAAAAACTAGCCAACTCCAACAGCACCCACCATCTTCATCATATTCCAACATTGTAAGTTAACTGAACAAGTAAAATATATCTTCATCACATTCAAAGTCCATGACTACACATAGATTAGAATATTAGGCTAGTAAATTAACCTATTTCATCAATAAACTCACAATAACAACGTAATAGGTAAGACTTACCTCACATAATACCAAGTACTCTAGAAACATGATTTGCCCACTCAATACGGACTTCATATAATTCAACATCAGAATATGTTGTCTTTTCGTTGAACTGTTTATGAAAAATTAAAATTATGTAGTGAAACTTGGACACATGACATGTTCTTTTTTATGAAGCAAATTATGATCAAGGAACACACATTGTTCATTAGTAAAGAGAAGTCATTAATCAAGTCTTTCATGAATCTCATAACATAAAATCCACACATGACTGAACTTGCTGGTTTTTGCGGAACCTATTCACAATCAGCAATTGCACAATTCATTATAATAACAATTAAGCATGGTAATAAATAATTATAGTTAAGGTAATAGTTCACACCTTTACAGATCTGACCATCTTATTATCATTTCATTTCTCCTTACCTTCTTGTGCTATAAACATTATCATAGAGTTATATACAAAAATAAACTGTAACAAAGTATCTATAAGTTATGTAAAATTAATTTTATATTGACAATGATAATCAAAGAAAATGAACATACACTTTAATAAGCTCTTTTAAATCATCATCAGGATCTCCCCCATAAGAATTGAGATAATAAACTTTTTTTTTCAACACATCAAAGATGACCAGCACCCAACGATAACTATAATAAAAGAAAGAATATTAAGGTAGCAATTTCAATAAATTAAGGCAAGAAAGGAAATTAATATGAGTTGAAAAGTATTAAAGGAGCATACTTAGGATTATAAGGCATAAGGATGAATTGTCCCTTCTTCACTTTTTCTTTACTTTTTTTAATCGATCACAAACTCCACATGCCCTAAGGTCAAATGATGTAGTAGGATTATGTTCTGCGCCTACCGAAACTAGACCCGGACGAAGGAATCCAAATGATTTGATGATAGAGTGTAGTTTCACGTGCGGGATGAGTTTGTTTAAGTGTCGAAGCAATAGCAGGAGAATCACCACGTCAAAATATTCGTTGCTAGTTTAGAAAAGAATCAAATCGTGGTGGTCATGTTTTATTTGGATTCAGTCTCTAGGTTTATCTTTAAACATTTTTCTTGTTTTATCTTACTATATTCTAGCTGATATTGTTGGCTAAGAATCAAAGACTTGTGATGTTAGCTACTATAAATAAGTTTCCGCTGCGAATAAAAGGGGAGAGCAATTATCAAACTTAATTATCTTTAGTTGTTCTCACCAAAAATAGAAAAACGTTATCATCTTTTAATCATTCTTATGAAGCATCTAACTGGGACCTATCAATTGGTATCAAAGCAAGGTTAACTATGACAACCAACAAAGAATGTATTGAGCACTTGGAAGGGGAGCTCGGTAACTTACAAGATAGTATGAAATGCATGGAGCTAGGAATCAATGACAAGCTGCACCACTTGAGGAAACAATTAGCAAGCTGGCTGACTCCATTGGAGCTTCTAAGGGAACGCCAAGTCACAACATCCATGATTAGACGGGATCGTCATGGCCAAATCGCGAAGTGACTGAAGGGGGTCGCCATTAATTCGTGTCTCGAGCAACAAAGCTAAAATGTCCGTAGTACTCAGACGAGGATCTGACAGAATGGTACAACCGGATAACACAATTCTATGAATATCAAGAGGCAACAGATGAGCAGAAGGTATCACTAGCTTTATTCCATCTAGAAGGGGAAGCCAATTAATGGTGGCACTGGTTACGACGGCTTATAGAGAAGAAGGAAGGGCAATTACGTGGGAAATATTTATGGAAGAATTATAGGCTCGTTTTGGTCCTACAGATTGTGAAGACTATGATAAGGCACTTTCGAGGATGATACAGATGGGTTCAATTCGTGACTACCAAAAAGAATTCGAAAGGCTTGGGATTAAGGTACAGGGCTGGACACAAAAAATGTTAGTAGGCACTTTTATGGGAGGATTGAAATCGGAGATTGCGAAGGATGTACAGATGTTCAAGCCACGTACGTTAAAGGAAGCCATTAGCCTTGCTCGTATGAAAAATGACCAGATAACACGCCAACGAAGATTATTCTAGCCACCCTCCAACCGCGCACTGCAAACATTGCCACCTAGTAAGCATTTTTAACTGTGCCTATCAAAAGATTATTGTGGGATGAAATGCAATAATGACAAGCTTAGGGGCTATGTTTCTCTTGTAACGAACAGTTTACTGCAGGTCATAAATGTCAAGGGCCTCAACTTCTACTTCTTGAGAGCTACAACACCAACGAGTTCACTTGTGAAGAAGTTGTAGAAGAATTACATGGAGAAGAAAACAAATTAGAACAACCTGGGAAGACACAACGATGCGGTGACAACATTTTTCCAACATGACCCTTGAGGACAAGGGTATTCTTTGTGGAGGAGGCAATGATAGAGTGCAGTTTTATGTGTGGGATGAGTTTGTTTGAGTGTTGAAGCAATAACGGGAGAATTACCACATCAAAATATTCGTTGCTGGTTTTGTAAAGAATCAAATCGTGGTGGTCATGTTTTATTTGGATTATGTCTCTAAGTTTATCTTTAAATATTTTTCTTCTTTTATCTTACTATATTCTAGTTGATATTATTGGCTAAGAATCAAAGACTTGTGATGTTAGCTACTATAAATAAGTTTCCGCTGCGAATAAATGGGGAGAGCAATTATCAAACTTAATTATCTTTGGTCGCTCTCACCAAAAGCAGAACAGCGTTATCATCTTTTAATCATTGTTATCAAGCATCTGACTAGGACCTATCATTTGACTCCTCTTTTCCTAGGGAGAATGGAATCATACAATGTCCTGATAAACAATAGACAAACAATGTCAAAGTCCATTAGTTGGAACTCACATTAAAAGTACACATAAAACTATAATGATTATAAATCACTTAAACAATATAGAATTCAATGACGTTTACTCCTATAGCATCCATTGATAGAAGTGCACTGCAGTCACGCTGCCCAATATGAGCTTTAATCTCTTTTGTTTGGAAAACACCATCATCCATTAGATATGAAATCCATTTTTGGTTTGACATTTTAGCTTCACACATTGTGCCAAACAACTACAGTAATGGAATCCTATTCTGCTGTACCCCCTGCATGCCTTGTGTTCCTTCTTGCTGCTAAAGGCTTCACTGCAACTTTTTGCCCTCGTCCTTAGTCCGTTTTACAGCTTCTGTATGTCCTATCTCTATTATATCATCATGTTGTTCTGCTGATTCAAAGTTCAAATGCTTTTTTGTGCCTTGATGTTTAGGGTTGCCATTTTTTTTCCTTGTAACAAATCATCAAGCATCTCCACTAGAATTTCAGTTGGGTTCAATCTTGGACTCTTTCTTTGAATGACAGAGAGTCTTTTGGTAGGTGTATCCTTGTTTTTGTTTACTATGTTTGTCTCTTTCTTACAGTTTAATATTGACAGGCTTCTACTTGCTATGTTTTTAGATGTCCCTTGCTTTTTTTTTTTTTTCAAATGATCAGGCTGCTGCTAACATAATTGTTCAGTGTGATTAGCATAAACAATTCCTAAGTACTCTAAATTTTTTGCACAATATATTATTGGAAGTCTCTTACAAATAGTCCATGTAAGAACACAAAATAGGATCAAATAAATTCCAACAATAGCAAGTAAAAGCAGTGAACAATATCAAACAAAATCCACAAACAACATTTGCATAAATAGTAAAATTGCAGCAAACAAAATCCTAAAACAACAGGTAAAAACAGTTAAACTACAGCAAAGTAAATCAGCAACAACAAGTATATACAGTAAAAAATGCAACAAATTAAATCTAGATACAGTTAAGTAAAAGAAGTTAAATTGCAGCAAACTAAATCCAGAAATAGTAAGTAAAAATAGTAAATTAATTGACCTTTAGTGTTTCAGCAGCTGCTTCAGCTTTAACAGAGTCCATGCCATCATCTCCAAAAGCATTATTGTTTTCAACAGGTATACGTGGGTAGCTAGAACTTGCTATATTTGAATGGCGAGGTGTTTTTCTCAGTTCATTTCTCATTTTTTCCAACTAACGGTTAATTGATTCCCTCTATAGATGGTCCTCTCTTTCCCTATCTCTATTAGCAGGCCTCTAGAAGGTTTGAAAATACATAAACGGGGTTATAAACTTGCCCATTCCTTGCATATGACCACATCATGGAGCTTTTCCCAAAGATTGTGTGAGAATATATTTTTTTTCGAATGATCGCATCTTCCCTTTCTTGGTTCCCTCTAGTTGATCTCATCTTTCCTTTCTTGCTCCCCTCTAGTTTATCCTACCACATAAATGAATTAAGTTAGCTAATGTTATCAAAGTATAAGCAATCACAACATATTACAATAGTAAGCAAAAAAATTCTTATGATTTTTTTAATAACTGGTTCAACATCGGGGTGGTATCCTCCGTTTTTCATTTGTCGAGCTCTCTTCCAAAGAACACTCCTGTTTACTTCCTCTTTAGTAAGGCTTGTTTCTGAGCACTGTCAAAACTTGAATCACAAAATAAAATGTTTGTAACAATCATTATTTGCATTAACCAAACAATTTTAATAAACAATAGTAAAATGTAAGCAACTAACTCACTGTACATACCACTTCTTGCATTAACCCAACATAACTTTTCTACTTAGGTGATTATTAAACTTGTTTTGTGCCCACCTAAGTTTATTTACACCACTAATTTTCTGCTTAAAACAACCAAACAAACAATAGATAAACACATAAGGAAAAATGTCATAAACATTAATATATTATTAATACTTGAATTAAACACACTCACTTGAAATTTTTCAGATAGTCTTTCCTTCACAAACTTAACACAACTTTCCTTATTAATACTGTTGTACCGTGCCAGTGGCTTGAAAAGTGTTTTATGGTCATTAACAAATGGTAAAACATATTTATTTATTAGAGTGCACTTAAAGTTCCAAAATACAGCTCTGATGGCTTATAGTACCTGTTTCGTACTTCGCGGATGAACAACGAAGTACACCTTCAAGTTTTAAAATCAAAATGTGAAAATAAAGATATTTTTGCCTACAAGTATGAAACAGGTACTACAAGCCATTGTCTACGTCCACGCCTTCACAATCAAGAGATTATCTCCCCAGTTTCTTTACCTCAAGTATTTCTCACATTTGTACACTCACAATTTGATGAGAAATAAAAATTACAACAAAAAACTCTCTATAAGAGTAGATTTTCAAATAATAGCACAATAAGAATTTAATCTATGATGATTTTACGAATTAAAAGCTCAATATATGTTATATGATCTTGCTTATGCTTGCATTATTCTTTAAAATGAAGTTGGAGTTAGGTTTTTATAACTAAAGCCCAAAAACTAGCCGTTATAGGTAAATTCCAACGAACAAGCGACTAGCCACCTAATTTATCCGGCTTGCCGCTTGTGAACAGTAAAGTTACAAAATTACATTTTTGCCTAAAAGTTAAATTTGAATTTTGCTACAGTAGTACTATTCATAAAATTACATTTTTGCCTAATAGTTTCAATAATTATACTATGCCCCAAAATATCATAAAACTTTACAAATATGTCCAATTTTAAATTTCTAACTAATACTTGTAATTTCCAAAACTTATTAAAATTATATTATGGCCCAATATATAATAACATTTTTCAAAGACATCATTTTCAAAATTAAACATAATACTTTTAAATTTCTAAGTTCTCAAAACTTTTCACTTTAGTCAAAAATTTGAAAATATGAGATTTTCCTCAGGCGGCTAGCCACTAGCCCTCATGCGGTTAGCTGCTCACTCTCTATCCAATTTTAGATTTCAAATGTTTGGATTACATTCGAATCCTTAAACTTTCATAAATTATAATAAGGCCTAAAAGGTTTCAAATATTTATAAATATGTCCAAATCTGAATTTAAAATAATATTTATTAAAATCAAAGATTGCAAAAAAATTTTAATTTTAGTCGAAATTACTCAAATCCACAAAACACTTTATCTTAAATATAAAACATTTTCGTGAAAAGTAATGATTTATTAAATAAAACATTAAGCTTCTCAAATCATACCAGCTTTACGAGAAATTATCACAATAATTAGTCCATTGAGCTCTAAACTTTATTCTTGATTTCATCGTTGTCCGTTGAGTGTCTTGAACTTGATTTCAATTGATTCACTTACATAATTATTATCCTTAAAAAACTAATGAAAATGTGAAATATAATATCTATTAAATCACTTAAGACACATGTTTGCTATTATCAAAATTATAATATGTGTAGCCCTTTAGGCTAACAGACGCTCCTTCGTATCATTTGGCGCCCTATGCCAATCGTTGTAGAGGGTTAGAATTGATGTACGAGCCACAACACCAATATACGTGGACAGCTCAATAGCTTCTTCACCAACTGGAACACCAAGGTTGTTGTGTTTGACCACAAACTTTCTAGTTCTTTTCCTCTTCTTGTTTTGTTCTAACCCATTAGTGCCACCTCTGCTTCGCTTATTGGTCTCAGGTTCATCCTTATTACCATCTCCAAACTCATCAAGATTAGAGACATGATTGGCTAGGGGAGTTCCAGGATTATATCCTTCGCGGATAAGTGCCTCATGATACTCAGATTCCTCACTAACAGATATATCATTTTGTTCATTTAAAAACTCATCAGAATGGGCATTAGATTGCTCGGGCAAAGAAATCTCAAGGACAATTTTTCCTTTATCCATGATAAATATCATAGTTGTAGAACAAAATCAAATAGTGAGAATATATTAATATATTAAAACTACCAAAAACTTAAAAATGAAATAATAACAGATACATAAAATACTTCTTGTATTAACCTTAACATATATCATTTTCTCTCAATCAATAGACTATACATGCAAGCAAACACAGAAACAATATTCAAGGCCCAATCCAAATTCCCTCCTTGCTATCTTCTACGTACATTGCAGCATCATGATAAATAGAGTTTATATTATTAGCACTAGGAAATTCAGTGGTCAACGAAGCGTATTCCATTGCATTTTCACTTCTTTATGTAAGTGTACCTCTTCCACACATTTGGCATATAATTGGCCATTTCTTATCAAGCTAATCAGGCAGATAAAAAACTTGGTTGGCTTGAAAAGCTAAAATAAATTGATTATATTTATGGCCCAATCGTTGCAAGCCTACCAAAGTAAATCCGAGTCTGTCCTTCATCACTCCACCTCTGGTATATACCGAGTCATACTTCATTATTGAAATTCTAAAGATAATGTAATCTATTTCCCAAATCTCTCTAATCACTCCATAGTATGGGATATTAAAAGTGACACGATTTTTATCTTTTTAGCTTGTGACTGAAATTGTTTGTGCAACCAATGGCACTCCACTATTTTGAGTAACTCTATTTATGTCTCAAATCTCTTGTAACAAAGTGAAAACCATTTATGTCATAACCAGGATGTTAGAAAACATAAGGATGAGGCCCTTGGGATAACCAATAGATTGTTTGTGAAACATCATGACCATTCTCTATCAACACATTTACCTATTATTAATCAACAGGAATATAATGTTAAACAAGCATATCTGAAACCTTTTTTGTTAGCCAATCCGCAAATGTTCGATTGTGTTCATCTTGCAACCATTTCTCATTTTTTTCGTGGATGGAAAAGTTGTAACCAATCCATATGCTCTCAAAAAATCAATTATAAAGAAAAATTTTTCATGTTTTTAAACTACCAAAACTTAATATCAATAAAGTTAAAATAACACAAGTTAGATAACATCCCTTTATATAAGGCTGAACTTCTTCAGTGTTATGCAAAACATACAAGTGTGCCTAATCTAATAAAGTTCGATCAACTTCCACCATTTGTCCACCACTTATGGGCTTGTCAAATTCTAAATTACGCACATGTCCAGTTGGAACCCTAATTGTGGGCATGTTTTCCATATATTCTGCACAAAATTCTAATGCTTCCTCAGCATTATAACTCTCCGTTATCCAACCCTCAGGATAGTTACGTTTCGAGCATAATCTTTTAGAGTTTTCATGTATGGCTCAAAAAGATAAATCCATTGAAGATACATGGAGCTACATTGTCTAACTTTACTCACTAAGTGACTAATAAGATGGACCCTTATGTCAACAAAAAAAGGGGGGGAAACATTTTTTAAGCAAGCACAGAGTCTCTGCAAGGTTTTTCTCTAATTCATTTAGCTTTGTCACATCAGTGACAGTCATACACAATGAATTAAAGAAGAAACAAAACCTGATGATAACTTCTTTAACATGTTTGGGCAGCACACACCTTACAGCAATTGGCGAAAGTTGATGCATAAGAAAATGAAAGTTATGAGACTTAAGAACCTAGAGTTTAAAGTCCATTTTTGACATAAGATTTCTTATCTTTGAAGAGTATCCAGTAGGAACCTTGATATTTTCAAAACTACACAAATCTTACTTTTTCGTCTTTAGTTAAGGTGTGACAAGTAGAAGGAAGCCATGTACAAGTGTTGTTTCCTGTAACTTGTAGTGCTAATTTGGGCCTAATTTTCATTTCTAAGAGATCCGTCCTCAACTTCAGTTCATCTTTGGACTTTCCAAGAATATGTAGCAGTGTACCGTAGATGTTTTCATACACATTCTTTTCAATGTGCATAACATCTAATTGATGTCGTGCAAACAAGTGCTTCCAATACTTTAAATTTCAAAATATGGATTTTTTCTTCCACCACAAGGGATCATCATTGTTCTCACTTTTGCACTTTTTACTATTGTTTTTCCTCCTATATATTATTAATAGAGTCGACCAGCTAGAAAATTTTCTCCCTATTTAACAATTTCGGAGGGGTTTTATGACACACACTATTGTCAAAGGCTTTTGCTTGGAATTAAAATTCATGACCATGAGGAAGCCAAAGCTGATGCCCAATGTATGCATTTTTTTCCATTGTGTTTAAGTCTATATTTTGGTGTTTCTACACTAAAATATAGACAGACATCATATCATTTAACAGTACATCCCTCTAAATTTCCATATGCCAGGAAGTCATTTATTGTCCATAGTAATACAGCCCGTAAATTAAAGTACTCATTTTTGTAGGCATCGTATGCCTCCACCCCAACATCCCATAAAGTTTGCAAATCCTCGATAAGAGGTTGCAAATACACATCAATGTCTGGACCAAAAGCAAGAAGGACAACATCATGAATTTTCGTTTTATGCACAACTATGGTAGAAGATTATACGTTATAAGAATTATTGGCCAGCAACTATATGTACGACTAAGAGAGCTATGTGGATTGATTCCATCAGCGGATAAAGCTAGACGAAGGTTTCTAAGATCGGTTGCAAAGGTTGGCCATTTCTCGTGTACTAACCTCTAAGATGGTGAGTCAGCCAGATGTCAAAGTTTAGCATCAACTATCCTCTCATTTGCATGCCAAGTCAAGTCCCTAGTAGTTTATGATTACTGAAACATGCACTTAAGCCTAGATATTAGAGGAAAATACCATAAAACCTTTATAGGAACCATTTTCCTATATTGGTCTGTAGTACTATCCTTTTTCTTCCATCTACATAACCCATAAATAGGACATTAAAAAAAACCTTCATACTCTTTTCTGTAGAGTATGCAATCATTCGAGTAAGCATGAATTTTAACATATTCTAAGGCCAAAATTGACAATATCTTTTTGGCCTTATACATAGAAGTTGGAATTTCATTATTTTTAGGAAAAGCATTTGCTAAAACACTCAACAATGTAGAAAAGCTACTGTCAGACAACCTAAATCTACCTTTCACATTGAACAATTTTACTAAAAAACTTAACTTAGTAAATTTTGTGCATCCTAGATATAAAAGGTTTCTCAGCTTATTCCAGCAGCTCTTTAAATGCCTTATGGTGCCCACAACAACCCTTATAATCGTCATTAACCATTTCTAACTCATTATAGTTGTCAAACTCTATATTTTATCGCTCAAAATGGTTTTCTCTTTATGGAGAAGGACTTTTATGAATCTCTTCCCCATGCCAAAACTAATTGTCGTTTTTCACATCGAAACCATGAATATATAAATGATCTTTTACAATTGTAAGTGTTTTAAAAGATAAATTCCCACAATCAAGGCATGGATACCTAGTGACATTACTGCCTTCAGTATTTTTATAGAAAATTTATAAATTTCTCGACACTATTTTTATATTCTGTCAGTAGTTGATTATATTGAATCCAAGATTTATCTATTTCTGGCTTAACAATTAATGTTCCTGACATATATATAAAACAAAGAAAGAACACAACATACTTAGAATGTTGGTCTAATGTTACAACACCATGTCAAATAAACAAAGTTAAACCTTCAACAAATCAAGAGCACTAAACTATTACGTTTATGTACCAATCACAACTATTTATAATACATGCATAGGTAGATGACTATGAGAGGTGAGAATCCCTCAATTTTACATAACAGAATCATTTACTAAAAATCCCTCCTTAGCCTTTGTTATAGGCAATTCAGGCCAATATTTAAAGAATCAACTATAAGAACATAAAGATATATAAGTTACAGATTATCTCTAATCATACACTAACACTTATTTAACTTAACGAAGCTCCAATATCAGAATTAGCTAGAATAAAAAAAAATTCATACACAGACATATGAATATAAATCAGAATTGCCTAGAATAGTAAATAATTAACAACATTAAGCAATGCAAAATTACAACTCAAAATATTTTTAAAGACTATCTCCCTGGGAAATTATTTAGTAAATTGATTACCGAAATATATGCAAATACATTTCAATTTTTACTACTTTATAGAAAAGTAAAATGAATAGTCAAATTTAAATACATGTAAATGCAGCAATGACTCACCAACGGGTGTGAAGTTTCAATTGACCGTGAAGGGTAGGGTTTCAACTTTGGCAACAACAATTTTGGTCTTCTTTCGCGGTAAGCGATTGGATTTCTTTCAATCAATAATAGAACCGTGACTGTTGTTCTCGTTTCAATTTAGGTTTCGATTAACATTGACTTTATCACTGCAAAGAGAGACGATTCAGTGACAACCGCAGAACGGCATCCCACAATAGGTGTTTGGGTGTTGTCAGTTTGCTATGGTCGACCTTTGAGGGTTTACTGCAAGTGTGCTGTGTTTTGAGATTCCACAATGAGGCTTGAAAATTTTCTAAACACTTCAAAAAAATTTTGCCTCCTTTCTTACAAAAATGTTTCCCCTCATTACAAAACACAATGTTTTATTTATTGTTTTGTTATATAATTTAAATTTGTTACTTTAACAGAAACGATATTATTTCACTCCTTTTCTTTAGTAATAAAATATTTTTACAAAATTAAGTCAAACCCACGCAATTAAAGTCAACATAAAAATTCAGTCTCCCGCTCTTGATAGCTAAATAATCTATCACTGGTCTATCATAGTTTCTTGATATATGATATTTATATCACCAATATATCCTAGTCTGTTGATAGACAATATTTCTATCACAGTTATATCATAAATGTATGACAGAAAATAAATATATCATGATTCTATTGTTGTAGGCCTTGAGACCAAAAACCGTCACACAGAGGACTGTCATAGTAGGCACTTTTTCTTATAATGAACAATTAGCAAAAAAACGACTTGCATATTACAAGAATGAGCAGGGCTCTAAAAATAGTAATATAGAAGGAAAAAGTAACCAAGAAATTCAGGGAAGAGATCATATTGGTGATCTTTATTTCTTTGGGGCTGGCACTCCAATGCCCTTGCGACTACCAACTAAGGTGTCGTTCCATTCACTAGCAGGGTACCTTTTTGGACTTGCTTGGAGACAATAGTGATCAGTTGGAGTAATCCCATTAGTCCACAGGTGAGTTGATAAAAATGTAGCAGAAGGCTTTTCACATGGATAAGAGACAAATAAAAATTAGTTTTAGAGAGAGAGAGAGAGAGAGAGAGAGAGGCAAGTTCTTGTTGGATCCATCTCATTTGGGGTTTAAAAGTCCAAAGTCCAAAAAGGCTTACTTGATGTGCAATTAATAGTAAGTTTTCAACTTGGATGAAATTATCCATGAAATTTGGCTTTAAAAAGCAACTGGTAGCCTTAATTTCGTAATCACAAAAAGACGAGTGGAAAAAAAAGAGAAGGGGACACTGGATAGCTATTATAACTTAGGGGCAAGATTTTCAATATTTGATTGGATGATCGGAAGGCAATTTTTACTCTGTTTTCTCCTCAATTTTGAGAGTAAGTTCCTGGTATCGCCCTCTATAATTCTACTGGTCTTGATTTTTATTTTATCCTCTCGTTGGTTATTATTTGAGATACCCACTTGTTAGAGAGATAGTTATTAAGCTGTTACTGTAAGCCAATAATATTGAGATTCTTGATGTTGTTAGCATCTAGTGTCATCTATAAAAGAATTTGTGCTGTAATCACATTAAAATAATGGAAGATTTTATCGAAATATGGTCCCATGATTTTTCCCGCTTTGAGTTTTTCATGTAAAAATTTATGTCTCTTGTAGTTGGTTTTTGCTTTGGATTTTATTGGTTTATTTTTCTGCCTATTTATTTATGGTACACATCATATTTTAATAATGCAAAGAGGAAAAGTGTTTTGTTTCCGCTTAATTTGCAGCTGCTTGTGTTAGTCCCTTTCCTAACAAAATGGTATAAGAGCGTTACTTTTTTTTTTATTACTTGTGTGGTTGAGATTGAAGAGTCCTCGGCATGCATGATTAAATTAAAATCATGGAATTATGGTATTTAGAATTCTAGGATGAAAGATTTATTGTATATGAAAGACTTACATGAAAGATTAAAATCATTAAATTAAAATCATGGAAGATTTGTTGAAGGTGAAGAAGCTAGACCTGCTGATTTAGATGATAAGAAATAGGCTCAATTAAACAAAAAGGTCATGGGTACTATTAGATCATGGATTGATCAGATTGTGTACCACTATGTTATGGAGGAATTCAGAGCCGATGCTCTTTGGAGAAAATTAGAGATGATTTATGAGCACCCGACAATAAAAAATAAAGCTAATCTAATAAAAATGCTTGTTAACTTGAAATACAAGGAGGGCACAATATAACTAAACACACTAATGAGTTTTAGGGTTTGGTTGATCAATTGACAATTATGAAAATTATTTTAGATGATGAGTTACAAGCATTATTATTGCTTAGTTCTTTGCCTGATAGTTGGGATACATTAATGATGTCAGTCAATAATTCAGCGCTGAATGGAAAATTAACCTTGGATATGATTACACATAAATTGCGGAATAAATAATCTAGAAGAAAAAGTATTGAAGTAGGTCCCTCTGAGTCAGATGCACTTGTTTCGAAAGAGCAAGAAAGGCGGAGGAGAAACCAAACAATGATAACCTCAGAGGAAGATCGAAGTCCTAGAGAAGAAATACAAGGTGCTTTCATTGTTAGAAAATGGGTTATATTAAAAGGGAGTGTAGATTGTGAAAAAGAGAACAGGTGAAAGAAAAGAGTGATGCTTAGAAAAATGACAAAGAATATTATAGCCATAGTTATTGATAATATGGGTATTGTTTATGATGAGAGCTTTGTAAATATCACTTGTCATACTAATGATTAGATGATTGATTCAAGTGCTTCATTTTACGATTACTTATATATATTCTTGGTGATTATCTATGTTGGTGATGTGATAATGTGGGCATAGGAGATGTTGCTTAGAAACCATCATGGGTTGTTGTTGTGTACAATTATTCTTTACTGTAATTGTAAGATGTGAATATTACAGTGTGCACGGATGAGCAACAACAATGATGACACGAAAGAAAGTGTAAGATCACCAAAGGCTCCTTAGTGTTCACTAAGGGAAGGAAAGTAAACACTCTCTATGTGATGGAAGCCAAGATCAAGAAAGAAGATGTTAATATGACTGTAAAAGAGTCTGATATTAAGACGGTTACATTAGTAAGAAAGTAAGAAAAGGTTAGAAACTCTTCCCAGAAAAGAATTTCTACCTATCTTCGCAAGTATGTCCCTCCATACTTGTGTTGATTACTTAGTTGAAAAGACACACAGAGTAACTTTTAAAAACTTTTCTCTAACTAAAAAGTTACAAATCCTTAATTTGATTCACACTGATATTTGCATGATGTAAAATAGATCAATATGAGGTACACTTTACTTTGTGACTTTTATTGATGATTATTGTATAATAAGGTGGCTTTTGCTTGGAAATCTAAAGACTAAGTGCTTGATATATTTAAGTTCTTATATGCTTATGTTGAGAGAGGGACAGAAAGAAAACTAAAATGTGTTAGGGTAAACAATGGTGGTAAGTACAGAGGACCATTTGAGCAGCATTGTCGATCCCATGGAATTAGACTTGAGAAAACTGTACCAAAAACCCTATAGTAGAATTGTGTTGCAGAAAGGATTAATAAAAAATTTAAAGAGAAGGTCAGGTGTATGATTTCTAATGCCAAGCTTCCTAAATATTTCTAGGCAGAGGTTATGCGTACTGTAATTAACTTGATTAATCTTTCTCCTTCAGCTCCATTAGATGGCGAAGTGCTTGAAAAAGTTTGGATTGGGAAAGATGCTTTTTATAAACACTTGAGAGTGTTTGGCTGTACAGCATATGTTCACATTCTTAAGGATGAAAGATCAAAGCTTGATGGTAAAGCCAAAGAATGCATTTTCTTACACTATGGGCATGAAGAATTTGAGTACATATTATGGGATCGAGTGGTATAGAAACTGATTAGAAGTAGAAATGTTGTGTTCCTTGAAGATCAAATAGTTGGTGATGAGTTTCTCGATTGAATAATGATGGTCTAATAGAACCAGTTGACCAGGCACATCCAGAACCACAAGCACCATTAGTTGAGCCATAATTGAGAAGATCCACTAGAGAATGATGACTTCCACTAGATATCCTCCACATGAATATATGATGCTTGCAAATAGAGGAGAGCTAGAATTTTTTGAAGAAGCCTTATCTCATCAGCATAAAAATGAATGGGTTAAAGCCATGCAAGAGGAAATGAAATCCTTGAATAAGAACTACACTTATGCCTTGGTAAAGCTTCATAAGGGAAAGAGCGCATTGAAAAACAAATGGGTTTATAGGTTAAAGATTGAAAATAACTCACAACAATGGTACAAGGCTAGATTGGTTGTGAAGGGTTTAGGTCAAAAGAAATGTGTTGATTTTAAAGAAATATTTTCTCCTGATGTCTTCTATTTGAATTGTTTTGGGATTAACAGCTAGCTTAAACTTGGAGATCAAATAGCTTCATGTAAAGACAACTTTCTTATATGGTGACCTAAATGAGGAAATATACATAGAGTAACTTTAAGGGTTCAGTGTCAAAAGCAAAGAAGAACTTAAGTGCAAGTTGAAGAAAAGTTTGTATGGGGGTAAAAAAGAAATAAGGCAGCTGATAACTCTATGAAATGAGAATTATTATGGCACTTTTAGACTTAAATCATGATTAGTTAGAGAGTAAATAACATGTTTTTATTGCATTTTAGTAATATTTTGCATGAACATCCATTTTAGTTTACTTTTAATAAGTTTTGTTTGATTTAGAATTAATTGTGTACTTAGATCATATGCATAATTGTAGGTGACCGGAAGCTTAAATTTCAAAGAAGGAATGCGGCTGCAATAGGCTTGTAAAGATAAGGAAAGAACTTGGTTAGAAAACAATTAAAATAAGTATGGAACAGTATAGATATTGAAGTTATGGATGTAGCAATGCTATTGTAGCACCGTTGCTGTAGCAATTCTGGAGCATTAACAGAGAAGATTTCGCGTGAGATACTTTTAAGTTCGTGATCTGGAGTTTCTTAAACTGGAAGATGCGCACTCTAGACTTCCAGTTGCTCTAATTCCAAGTTATAAAAGAAGCATAAACACAAAGAAAGAGGAGGTCGTCATTAGAGAAAAAGAAAAAAGAATCAAAACAAGAGAAAACAAAGATCAAGAGAGAGAATTGAGGACGTCAACAAAGGATTCTAGCAAAATATCAAGCGGATCTCACTTTTATTTCTTGTTCTCTTATTTCTATCTCGTTATAATGAATTGTTTAATGGATGAAACTATTTACTTCTTGTTTTATCGCAAATTATAAACTAAATTTATTTATGGTTGAGTGATAAACAAACTTGATGGTTAATTGACTGATATTCTGTGTTGTTGCATGTTTACTATAGCATGTTGTTCTGGTAATACTGATTTCAATTCACTATTTCGGCTGACTACTTATTTAGTGATACTAGTTAAGAAAAAGCTTAAATAGACTTGTCTTAATGGAACATATTAAAGCAATACTTTGTTTTAGATTGGGTTTCCTAAGTTGGGTTTAACTTAATTCGAAAAGGGTCATGCTTAATCTAAATTTAGTGATGAACTAGATATAGGGATTCACTTTGTAGGGTATTTAAAATCTAAAACATGTAATGCTATATTTGATGTTAGCATAACAATTGGTTACTGTTAAATTGCATTTAAATATAAGGCATCTAACATGCAACAGCTGATGATATATAAGGATTCTACCCAGTGTTGTAGCAGATGTTACAACAGCTGATCCAAAAATTAGAAAAATAGTAAAAAACCATTAAGTAGTCTAATAACTCAACTACTCCATTCCCCTTGGTTACACTTGTATTAGCTGTGACATTTTACTTTATTGCATTTTTCTTATTGAGTTTTTTATTTTAAATAGTTCATTAGTTTAATAATATATTTTTATTTTAATTTAGAATAAAAATTGCACTGATAAAATTGTTGTAGCAATTCCCATAACAACAATTCCTGTGGAGACAATCTTGAATACTTATCATTATATTCCTTGTTGTGTACACTTGCATATTGACAACAATAGCATTAGAAATCCTACAACAGTAATGGTACAAGAAGTTTGATTCTTTCATGGAGAATTATAGGTTTAGCAAAACTATGTGTGACCATTGTGTTTTTGTAAAGAACTTTAGTGATGATAATTTCATCATTCTTTTACTTTATATAGATGACATATTGATTGTCCATGATGCTAGTAAGATTGACAATATGAAAAGAGAGCTTAGCAAGTATTTTGTAATGAAGGACTTAGGATTGGTAAAACAAATTCTTAGCATGAAGATTTCTCGCGATAAAAAATCTAAAAAGTTATGGTTATCACAAGAAGCATATGTTGAAAGGGTTCCTGAAAGATTTAACATGAGTAAGGCAAAATCCATTTGTTCTCCATTTGTGGGCCATTTCAAGTTTAGTTCCCAGCATTATCCTACAAGTAAAAAAGAGAAGAATAAGATGAGAGGAGTTCTTTATACTTCAGCAGTTGATAGTTTGATGTATGCCATGGTTTGTACAAGACTAAATATTACTTATGAAATTAGTGTAGTCAATCGGTTTCTTTCCAATCTCGGTAAAGAGCATAGGACAGCAGTGAAGTGGATTCTCAGATATCTCAAAGGCACTTCCAAGATATTTATGTTTTAGTGGTAACAAACCTATATTATAAGTGTACACGAATTCAGATATGGTAGGAGATGTTGACTCTACAAAATTCCTATCAGGATATTTGCTCACTTTTGCAGCGGAAGCAATCTCGTGGCAGTCTAGACTTCAGTAATGTCTTGCTCTGTCTACAATAGAAGCAAATTATATTGCTATCACTGAAGGTTGCAAAGAAACCTTGGGGATGAAGAGTTTCCTATAAGAAGACAGCTTTGTTGTATACTGCAACAGTTAGAGTGTCATTCACTTGGCAAAGAATTCGACATACCATTCGAAATCTAAGCATATTGATATAAGGTATCATTGGACACGAGACGTGCTAGGGAAGAAACAATTGCAACTTGAGAAGATACACACAGCGGAGAATAGATCAGATATGATGACAAAGCCATTGCCCAAAGAGAAGATGAAAAGTTGTATGATGAAAGCGGGCTTAGCGGTGGCCCTTAAATGATCTGAAGGGAGAGATCTGTTGGGTCCATCTCATTTGGGGTCCAAAAGCCAAAAGTCCAAAAAGGCTTACTTGATGTGTAATTAACATTAAGCTTTGGACTTAGATGAAATTTGCAATGAAATTTGGCTTTATAAAGCAAACGGCAGCCCTAGTTTCACAATTGTAAAAGAGTAGGAAAAAACTGAGGAAGATAGTGGCTGACTATTACAATTTAGGGGCAAGATTTTCAATCTTTGATTAGACTATCAAAAGGCAATTTTAACTCCATTTTCTCCTAAATTTTGAGGGTAATTTTCAAGAATCGCTCTCTACAATCCTACTAGTCTTGATTTTTATTGCATCCTCTCATTGGTTATTATTTGAGATACCACTTTTTATAGAGACAATTATTAGGTTATTATTCTAAACCAAGAACATTGAGATTCTTGATGTTACCAGCCTTTAGTGTCATATAAAAAAGAATTTGCGCGATAATCCCATTAAAATAGTGGAAGATTTTATCGAACTACAGTCCCGTGGTTTTTCCCGCTTTAGGTTTTCCACGTAAAAATTTGTTTCTTTTGTGGTTGTTTTTTTCTTAAGATTTTGTTGGTTTGTTTTTCTGCCTATTTATTTGTGATGCACATTCAATTTTAATCACACAAAAAGGGGAAAGAGTTTTGTTTCTGCTTAATTTACAGCTACTTCTATGAGTCCATTTTCCCAACATTTCTAAAACTTAGTATGACAAAGGTTGGCTTCTTTGTCCCCACTCTCCTTCCTTACTTGTCCAATGCTTCCTTAGGTGTTTTTGAAATCCCTAAAGAGCCTTATGGTCTTAAGGAATAAGCGACATTGTTGTTTCCAATAAAAAGGGTTCATAATATTTATTTCTTTTAAGATACATAGCATTTCATTGTAGGCCCCAAAATTAACCATCAATAATTTTAAAAAAAACTTTATAGTTAATACCTTCACTAGAAATAAAATTTTAACTCACCCTAAAAAGAAGTCCAGGCTTGGCCCCTAGTCTAGAGATTTTTGCTGATTCTTGGTTGAACACTTTTGCTTTAACAAATGGCTCAGGAAAATGTATTTGCACTTTTTGGAGGGAAAGTGTGCTATCTTATGGAGGGTACAGTGCTTTTTGTCCTTCTACTGTCATTAACCTTCGTGTTCTCCTCTTGAATGATTTTTAACATTAATTTATGGATATATCTTTGGAATTTTTGACCCTTGTGTGTTGAGGAATATGATGAGCCCATTTACCATATCAAGCCACCTTCTCTTACAAGTAAATGCTTGATTGGTCTTTGTTTTTTGAATTAAGTGTTCACTTACTTCTTATATTTTAAAAAATACCTCAATATACTCCTATTATTAAATATTTTACATTCTTGCCCTTACTCTTTTTTTGGGTTAATTACCTCTCGGGACCATATTTTTGACAAACTTCATAAATACGACACATTTTTTAAAAATACTTGAGCCGGTGAGTATTTGTTAACATTTTCGTTAACTTTAATGGGAACAACAAATTAATCATAAGATGACATTTTTGCTCCCGAAATTAATTATAAAATGTTGTTTTTGCCTTTATAATAGCTATAAAATGACACTTCTATTCCTAAAATTAGTTACAAAATATATTTTTACCTCTATTCAATTATTTTTATTTTTTAAATAGAAAAAATTATAAAAATTATAACTAAATGCAATTAACGGGTTTGTTTTGGTTAAATCATATAATTTTTTTAAAATAAATTTCTTATTGAATTAAAAAAAAATTTCATAAATTTTAACGGCAAAGTTTGATTAAATAAGAAACACATGGTAAAAGGGATTACTTATAAATTATAATGCTTACACATAAATGTCAAACTGAAATATCTTAATTTTATTGAACAAATCAATAAAACCAAAAGTCTAGTACTAAACATTTTCTCTCAGGGACACAAATATAAAAAAAAAAAAAAAGTCTCAAAACTCTCTAATTACAAGTTCATAAGATAAACAAACTTTAAAAAAAAAAACATAAGTTCATCCTTGCCTTATTCAACTAGCAAAAGTAAATGAATTTCTAGCTCCACAGATAAGCACACCTCTCAACAAGTTACTCAATCTATAAAAAAATAATGACAAGATGTGAGCCTTCAACTCTGTAAGTAAAATTATTCCTAACACCCTAAGATTATCGAGTACCAAAAGTATTGCAAGCCTTATTTTTTTTTAATCAAAACATATATTAGAAATCATAAGTTTTACAAAATGACATATTATAACAAAAGTATATAAATTCATAAGTGAGTCAGAATATCAAAAGCATAATTAACCATGAAAACAAATTGTATAACTTATGTACACAGAAACAAAAATGTTAGCTCATTTCACATAGTATCACCTATAGTCCTGGTGATCGAGCCAAAAACATAATCAGAATCAAAATATTGTGAGCACACTCAGAACAGAAACCCAGTACTGGTCTAGAACGTATATATCGTATAATACGATCAGAATCAGAATGATTAGGAATAATGAACCAACACATTTAAATTCATTTTTCATATGCAATGATTTGCTTGTGACATCTTGTACTGTATGTGGCACTTTGTGGCACTCTAACCCTCAAGAGGTGGCCCCCATACAACTTCAAAAGATGGCCTCTGTATAAATTTTCATAAATAATCTTAATTGTATATGTGAACAAAAGATTCATATTAGATTCATTGAAGATAATCATTTAGTAGAATAAATTACACATTTAAAGGCATTTAGAATATTTTGTTGAAACCATAAAAATAACATAATTTTCATATTTTAAAACATTTTCATAAACTATTTTTTTTTCTTGTGAAAATCAATTAATTTTTAAAGAACTATAAAAACACATGTTCTTATAATAGTACCAAGATAATTATACATATCTAGTATACTAAGGATGAAGCTACTTACCTCGAAAAAAAAAAAAACAATAATCAAAACAAACCTCTAAGCCTCCAACAACCTTAAGCACTTTAAACAAATGCAAGATATGACTACTAACAACTTATTCCAACATCTAGTTTTTCTAACTCATACTATACAAGTCTGATTCTTCGAATTATTACTCTTAATCAAATAATAAGAATGACATAATATTATAGAGAACTATTATGGACATCCATAGGTATCTCCCATAAAATTTTAGGATGATCCGATACCAAAAACATTTCAAAGCTATTTGTTTCTTGACAAGTTCAAAACTGTCTTATACTGCCTTAACCAAATAGTATAGGTTTCGAGATTTGTGTAAAATTATAAATTAATCAAAAAATTATGAAATTAAAATTAAGACTACTAGACACGTATAATAATCTTAATTCAAAATTTCAGAAATTTATGATTTCATTTAGCACTCCAAATAATTTTATAAATTTGGTTGTTTTGCTGAAATCACAGTTTTCTAGTACAATGGTGTCTATTTCGAAAATCCATATAAAACTAAAAATAAGGTCAAATCTTATGAAATAAAATTTATTCAATAAGCCTACATGCTAGTTTATGGAAAGATGAGGTTCTTCTCAAAATCATTTATAAAATATATGTTTTATTATGAGACGTTCATGCTGTCTAGAAAACTATTCAGTGTGCTTATTGTTTCATGGGTTAACTAACAAGACTCAATAGTAAACTAGCTTACTAAACACAACTTAAACACATCATAAATCATGCATAAAGGTCAGTAACATTCTAAAATCGTGCAAAAATAAGACTCTTATAGAAAAAGAAGATAAGAAATCTAGTAGAGCATAGAGAAAGTAAGACTTATCAATCGTTAAGACTCTCTCCTAAGTAAGAGTTCAAATCCTAGGGTATGCAAAAAGAGCGATGAGTGGCTAAGAGAATAAAAATGTCATTGTGAATTTAGGGTTATGGAAGAGGGAACAAAAAGTGTGAATTTATAGGAAACCCTATTAACTTTGGAGAGAATAAAGTTTTTCTAAAATTACTCTCCAAATCCTAATTAAAGATATAGCAATCCTTATTAATAATAGTAATAATGCCATTCATGATTTCTTATAAAAAATTTTCATAATTAGCTTTATGGAAATATGGGATTACATTAATCCCAAAAGTTAATATTAACATAAATATTTACTTCAAGTTTTATTTTTTTAAGGCTAATTTGATGAATTAAACTTTTTTTCCTTTTTATTAATATCCCCAAGAATACTGTTGTAAGTACATTATTGTAAAAAGAAAAAAACATTAAGGGTAAACAATTTCTTAAGTTAAAATATAAGGACTAAAAGAGTATTTACACTTCTCTTGCTATATAATAAAATAAAATCAGTTTCTTCTAACGGCTGACATTGGGTTTAAGGAAAAATAATAATAGGCTAGATTGGTTAAAATCATGGACAATAACCTATGCAAACTGTTATTAGCCTGAAGGGCTACACATTATGTAATCTTAATGATAACAAATATGTATCCTAAGTGATTTAATAATATTGTATTTCATATTTTCACTAGTTCTTGAAAGATAATATTTATGCAAGTGAATCAAGTGAAATCAAAACACTCAAACGGACAACAACTCGATCAAGAATAAAGTTTAGAATTTAATAGACTCATTACTATGACAATTCTCGTAAAGCTGGTAAGATTATATATATATATGGTTTAGCACTTGAGAATATCAAAATTTTATTTAATAAATCATCAATTTTCATAAACTAAAGTTTTAGCAATTATAAGCCAAGTATTTTAGGCAATTAGTTGTTTTTCAAAATGTAGACTAAAATAAAAAGTTTTACAATCTTTGATTTTAATAAGTATTGTTTTGAATTCTAAATTTGGACCTAATTGCAAACATTTGAAATACTTTAGGCATACTCTAATTTCTATAAGTGTTAGGGCTAATGTGCAAATATAAAAAATAGACAAAGAGTTAGCGGCTAACCACCTGAGGGTTATGTGGCTAGCCACCAGAGGAAAATTTCGTATTTTCAAATTTTAGACTAAATTGAAAAAGTTTTGAGAACTTTGAAATTTATAAGTATTATGTTAAATTTTGAAAAAGAGCTTCTTTGAAAAGAATTATTATGTTTTGGGTCATATCAAAATTTTATAAAGTTTTGGGAATGATGAGTATTATCTAAAAATTCTAGATTTGGGATTATTTGCAAAAGTTTATGACTATTTGGGCCATAGTATAATTATGAGACGTTATGGGCACATGTGTAATTTTGGTAAACAATATTATTGTAGCAAAATTCAAATTTTAACGATAACTTTCACTGTACTGAAGTGGGGAGCCAGCTAATTATGCAACTAGCCATTTACTTACGGAAAATTGCCTATAATTGCTAGTTTTTTGTATAAATCTATATAAACTCAAATCCAACTTCAATTTTAAGACTTTTGCAAGTATAAACAAGTGTAAACAACATATTTTGAGTTTTCAATTCACAAATCATCATATATTAAATCTTTATTGAGCTATTATTTGCATATCTGCTCTAAAAAAGAGTTTTTGTTGTAATATTTATTTTCTCATTAAATTTGTGAGGGTATAAGTGTGAGAAACACTTAAGTGAAGAAATTGGGAGATAATATCTTGATTGTAAAGGCTTATTGACACCTTAGACGTCAATTGTAAAGAACTTGAAGCCTTAGGAGGCTTAGATAGTGAAATCTGCAAGCTTGGTTAGCTTGAAGGCGTGAACGTAGCGGGAATTGCCAAACCACGTAAAAAATCATTGTGTTTGCTCTCTCTTCCCTTACTCTTTTATTATTGTGCTTTATTAAATTTATCATTTTTTTATTTCATTAAGGTAATAGATTAAACTGTTGTATGGTTTGTTTAGCTTAAGATTTTAAAATCTCAATTCACCCCCCTCTTGGGTTACATAGCTAGCATTTCAATTGTAACTTAAGAAGATCCTTTTCTTTATATTAATTTCCACAACATGTTATAGAAATTTTATTAAGGCTGTATTAATTAAAATGCATATTGTGCATTTTGTATTCACTTTTCAAATTTTTAGCTATTTGGAGGGTTTTTAATTTAATAATCGGTGTTGTTGGTCAGGGTTCAATTTTTTCTTGGGCCAATTACCCTTGGGTGACAAATTTTTTGATAAAATTAAAAAAGGTAACATATTTTTTAAAAATACTCGAGCAGATGACAATCCGTTAACTTTAACGGGAACAGTAAATTAATTATAAGATGATATTTTTACCCATAATTAATTATAAAATGACGTTTCTACCCCTATAATAGCTACAAAATGACGTTTCTATCCCTAACATTAGTTACAAAATATATTTTTGCTCCTACTCAATTATTTTTTATTTTTTAAATAGAAACAATTATAAAAAATTACATCTAAGTTTAATTGACAGGCTTTTTTTTTGGTGAAAACATACAATTTTTTTTAAAAAACATTTCTTACTGAATCAAACTTTGCCATTAAAATTTATATAAAAAAAAAACTTTGTTTGATTCAACAACAAATTTTTTTTTTAAAAAAAATATGATTTAACCAAAAAAATAAAGCCCGTTAATTGCACTTTTGTTTTCCTTTGTCACTCTTACCCAAGTACACGAGAAGCCCAATGGTGGGCTGATGTTATAAACAACGAAGTTAGAAATTTGAGTCTTTAGCAATAAACTCTTTCCACTTTTCACTAAAAAGAATTTTGAGTAGATCTTTTTCTAATATGGTAGTAGTTAGATTCCTGAACTAGTCTCAGCAGATTTTACATTTTCTATAAATACATGTCTAGAGTTGCGGGAGACTTCAGATTGTAATTATAAATAAATGTTCTCTCCAAGCAAAAATCTATACATATGGAGTTTCAGTAAATTATTGTCATATGTGAATTTATGACCATTAATAATCGATCACGAAAAGCATAAATCACTGTATCATATATATATATCGAATGATAATACATTTGTAGATGGTAATCATTTAGAAATATATATATATATATATGTATGTATGTATATATAATCATTTACAAAAAAAGTATACTTCACTATCAGAAAAATGATCATTTCTGACACTTGTCTTTAGACATTTTAATAAAAAGTATCAGTAGTTACATGCATTCGGGTCGTTTTCCGTATTTAATAGATAAGTATCACAAATTGACGATACTATAGTGTCTATAAATTAAACATTAGAGATCAGTGACACTAAGGTATTAGTATTTCAAAAAGTTAAAATTTAATTTTGTATCTACTAATAATCGAACCGAAACCTCTAAGTCATAACTTTTTAATTTTAGACAGTAAAACACTGGGCCACGAGTTGCATTTTAATTTTTTAATTAATAAGTAAATGAATATTAAAATTTAAATTAAATTACCTAGAAATAATTGATACTATGTCGTTTTTAATGGACGGTGTATATGAAACCTAAAATCTAAAAATTTTGTTAAGTCAAAAGTCTATCCTATGGCTGCCGAAGCTCTCTTCCTTCTCTCTCCCTCACTCTCATTCCCTCTCTTTCTCTGTAACAAATAACTGGCTTGAAAGCAGCCTCCGTCAACACCTTGAAAGCCGCCATCCTTAAGCTAAAATATCCCTGAAAAGAATCTAGAAAGTGTTTGAAGAATTTGGACAAAGCTAGGGTTTGAAATTAGAATCATTGTTGCGGTAACTCTTTATCTCATTCTCTATTCTCATTGTTTAAGTATTTATATACTAATCGGTAGACGTTCATTGAGTGCAAATCAGACATCTCACTTGTTTGGAAATCTAGGATTTTTGTTGCTTATAATATAATCTAATATTTAATAAAATATATAAAATGTTGTTGTATTATAGTTTGAATTCAATTTATCAATTGAGACTTTATATTTGTTTGGAAATTTGGTTTTGTTGCTTATTAAAATGAATGATTTTGTTAATTTAGTCTAGAGGTGTTTAGTTAATAACAATCTCATCCTCACTTAGGCTAGTAAAACCTTTCTCTTTGTTGGGCAATTTATATATTTATAAATCACTGAGGTTATGGTAATGAAATTGGTAAATCTGGAATTTTAGTTTGTGAATCACCTTATCATTTAGTTATGTATCTACGGCTTTTTATACTTTTGGATATTTCAAAAGTGAAAAGCAAGCTTATTGTTTGCTTTTATGCCTAATTTTACTTAAAACATGGAGATTGATGATATTCGAGTTGCTGAAAACTTGATTTTGAGGTGAAAAGTTGATTAATAGTTTATGAAATTACGCTGAAAATTTGAGGATTGATAGACTGCTGTTGTAAACTTAGTTGGCTCAAAACCTGGTTAAATGACTTTTAATTGATTTAAAATTTTGAGAAACTAAATTTAAATGCGAACATTTCAGCTTTGGAAATTTTGGAATGAGTTGGTTTTATGTTTGATTTTCAATGGATTTCTCAATATGGTTGGTTGTTGTCCAATTTTATTAGAAATTACTTATGTACCATGTTTGATATTGAAATGAATAGCCTAACAATGTCAGAATAAGTTGAAATTCGGATAAACTAAACTTCTATATGCATACGTCAAATCTGGAAATTTTCATTTTCATTGAACATGTAATTTATTTTTAATGATTTTTCAGACTCTACTGCCTCTACAGTAACTTCTTTGGACAAAACTGTTCATTAATATTTGATCCTATCAAACATTAGCCTGGCGATATCAGAATGATCTCAAATTTTAATATATTGTTGACTTATATGTCCACTTAAAATCTAGAAAGTGTCAAAATAATATCTTTAGTATTTTAAATAAGTATTCAAATACCTACGGCTATTTTCACAGTTTCATATGCTGTTTTAACTTATATAGTTTTGTCATATGAGAAGCTAATGTAGAGTTGTCCAAATGACTTGGAAATTTTATACGTGATGCACTAACATATCTAACTAAGTTCTGTAAGTTTGATAACATTCTGAATAATATTGAATTGAAGAAAATCTTAAATCCAAGTTGTCAATGTTTCTTATTAAATCTGATTAGCGATAAATTTACTAACTTGCAATACTTTTCAGAAAAAAAAAAAAATGTGTCAACATAGCGAATTGCAATGGTAGAATAAAGTGCCAAAGGTTTTTTATTATATTTGGGACTATTCTTAAAGGCCAGTCTTTTCTTTTTTTTTTTAATTGAATTGATATAACTTAAATATCAGCCAAGTTATTGATTTATGTGGTTTACGATTGATTTAAATTTTATATCATAGTTTAAGACTTTGAAGGCTTTCAAGAAATTATTTTGGATGATGAGCATATGAATAATAGCTTGAAAATTAATTTACAATATCAAATATATATTTAATGTAGCCTATTAATTTTAAGAACTATGGATTATTCTTGAAATACTATCTAAGTAACCCAAAAGTGGGGGTGAATTGAATTTCTAAAAATTATGCAATGCTTAAACAAAACTTAACGCAAATCTTAAATAAATTTAAAACGATAATAAATAAATCAATCAAAATGTAAAGAGATAAGGGAAGAGAGATTCAAACACAAAGATTTTTACGTGGTTCGACCAACCTGGCCTACGTCCACACCTCCAAGCTCACCCGACTTAAGGATTCCACTAGTCAAGCCTCCAAGACTTCAAGAACACTTACAATTGACTTCACAGGTGTCAATCAACCTTTACACTAAGAGATTATCCCCAGTCTCTTAACTCAAGTGTATCCCAACACTTACAATCACTCAAAACAAAGATTACAAAAGTATTTTTCTCTCAGACAAAATATATGATTACAAATCTATGCTCAATGTGTGAATAAATGAAACAAGAACGAACTTAAAGCTCAATGAATGTTGTATTATTAGTTACAAGCTCGATGATAATATTGTGATCAACCTTTTTTTGAACTTGATTGAGCTTATTTATAGTTGGAGCTGAAAAATAGTCGTTATTGACTTTCTGTCCGAAATCGAATCGCTGTTAACTGTTATCGGTTAGCCGTTTTAACTGGTTTAAGTTATCATTGAGCTAAAATTTAAATAATCAGTTAACCGTTTGTGGCTATCGATTCATCGAATTTCTAGAAACCTGAAAATAAATTTTGGCTATCCGTTCTTGCTAAACGGTTCAAGGTTAGCGTGGAATTACATTTTAGAAATTATCAATTAACCATTTGCAGTTAACGGTTCACCGATTATTTCCAATAACTTGCAAAACAAAATCAGCTTATCTGTTTTTGTTAAACAGTTCAAGGTTAGCACAAAATTCCATTCTGGAAATTATCGGTTACGTGTTTGATATAAACGGTTCGCCGTTTAATTACAATAACCTGCAAAACACACTAGCCTTATCCATTTTTGCTAAATGGTTCAAGATTAAGGATTTATCCCTCTCTCGAAATTATCGGTTAACTGTTTCGTTATTAACGGTTTACCGTTTACTTTCAGAATCACAATTTTAATAGAATTTCACAAGGAATAAATTTTCGATTAAAGTTAACGATTATCTATATTTCATGAACTCATTTAGAATTATTATATGGCTTTTAAGAAATTGTTTATTAATGAAAACTCCAACATTTTTAATCAAAAACATATAAAGTTTGTTATCATCAAAATCAATACAATAAATATATACATATTAACAATTCCATGAATATTCTAATAAATTGTTATGTTACATATGCATGTCTTAATATATAATAATTATATTTTAAAGTTTGTTTTCTTTTTTCTTTGTTTCTTTTCTAGGTTTAGGAAAAATGTTTAAAGTGATTTTGGTTGATGATGTCAATCAAGTTACTCCAACATTACTTGTGAGTGGTAATATATAATGATCATATATTTATTCTTTTTCTTTTATGCTCTTGAAGTTTTATATTCAAGCAAAACTAATGAATACTTAACTATAATTTAGGGACATATTCCTTAAATGGTTCACGTGATTCGATTTAAGTATTATAATAAATCTCATACTCACTTTATAAAGGCTTAACTAAGTTTGCTAAATTATTAAAATATTTTATGTCCAAACTTCATTATACCTAATATAAATATGGCGATTCACAATTATTTTATGCCTACCTTAAGAAAATTGTAGTTCGAGAATTTTTTGCCTTGCTAAATAATCTTTTGGAATGAATAAACTGAGGAAACGAGTGGTGTTTATTTATAATAGAGCATTTTTTATAGCTTTTAACTATGCATGAAAATCATTTGATATATGTAGATAGAGTAACATGCTTATGCTGAAACTAGATATTACATTGAAAACTTCTTGTCTACTATAATTTGCTCTATATAACCTTTACCAAGAGAGAATAAGTTCATTAGATCCTTTTTTCTTATCTATATCTATAGTTGAATAAACTATATATCTTAGTAGTTTTACCAATAAGTTCATTAGATCCTTTTTTCTTATCTATATCTATAGTTGAATAAACTATATATCTTCGGTAGTTTTAATGAAATAAGGTAAAACTTTCTTGTTTACTAATTTTTCTTTGAAATAACTAAGCTTATTTGTAAATAGCTTATGAGAATTTTTTCTTTCTAACAAATTAATTTTATTTCTGTTAATTGTTGTTTCTCTAATGGTTGGGAATTAACAGCCAATTTCTTTTTTTCTTCTTCCATGTATTCATATGCAGATTTTATCATCGTTTTTTAAGTTTTTTTTCATCAACTTCATTGTATCCTAACCGATACAGTCTATTGACGTAATTTTACTATTTATGTTCAAAGAGTGAAAGACAGTCATCCTTCTCAATTATATTTAGCTTCTAAATTTGTTTAATTGAGCCACAAGTAGTAGGATATTTTTATGTATTTAATTTAGATTATTTAGTTATGAGAGTAGGATATTTCATATTTTGTTTATTGAAGTATTTGGATTTTGTAATATATACTAATAATATTTAAATATGAAATGAAAGATTTTGTAACATAAATCAATTTTTTTGTTATTTTGTGGTGCTTTTTAATTTTACCAATAAATCAATACGCAATGATCCAATTCAATATTTTATTTTTTTTAATAAATTAACCAGTGATATCATGGTAACAGTAATGATAGGTCCCGATCAGAACTATACTTATACAATGCACAGGGTTCTCTTTGGATGAGAACAAACCACAACAATTGGATAAAATATTTTACTTGCTTTTTATTAATGTTTTCAATAAAATTTAAGTACAATAAAATAACTATTTTCCTGAACTTACGACACTAACTCCTACATTAGTGACTTCAACATCTGACTCCAAACAGACTCAATTAATGTACAAAATACAATAATTAATAATGTAATCACACTAGACCAAGTCTTCACGCACAACTCAACCTCACTACTCGGTCACGTTGTCACGTCTTCTACACATGTATGAAAACCTCTTTCCCGCATTTGCATGCATCTAGTCTATAACTTAGCCAAGTCTCCATGCATGCAAACCTTATTCATGCAAACAGTCCAAAACTTAACCACATTGACTATCCATGCATGCAAACCTGATTCATGTAAACCACCATGCATGCATCTCGTACACGATCTTCTTTTAGCCCACATATTAGCCATTCGACACGGGTACCCGATGAGATCTTTTTGGCTTATCAAGTAATCATAAACACTAAAAATATCAGCGACCGCTAACACTATGGTGTTGTAATATTAGTGATAATATAGTGTTAGTGATCACTGACACCATATTCATGACACCACAAACAAGTGTCGCTATTTTTCTGACTACCATATTACTGATACAATTATGAAGAGTCATTAAAAGTATTTACTGACACTATTTTAATGTCAATAATGACTGTTTTTCTACTAGTGCATGTAGATGGTAAAGTCCACCTTGCAATTATTTATTGCCATATAAAACATTGTTGGTATGTTTGTACTTTCTTAAATATTAGGTCATTTTTCTATGCCAACATCCATTAAAAAATTATCTTAATATTAATACTTAAATAGATTGTAAGTGTTATCCATTTGTTTTGAAGAGTGTCAATGCTCGTGGTAACAACAAATAAATATAAATATGACATAAGAGTAGTGTTTGGTGTAGAGAAAGATGAGAGAACAAAGAAATTTGTCCTTTCTCTCTCTACCTACCCATTCTCTTTCTTCCCTTTTCTTCTTTGTTTCTCTTATCTTTCTCTACACCAAGCATTTTTTATGTCATAATACCATTAGGCTGGAGAGCCTTTTGGCATATCCGAAGTAATTAATGCAATCAATTGGTAGTGAGAATACGACTTTGCAGGATCTTATTAAAATTTTTGTATGAACAATATGGTACCTGAATTTACAACAAAAATGTGCCACCGCATGGCCACAAAAGATCCGCGAACTCATCTCTGTTCGCAATAGTGACAGTGAGACTCCACTCTTTTTGGCAGCCTTTCATGGCAATATGGCTGCATTTATTTGCCTCAATTCTTCTAACTAAGAGAAGTACAACCATCCACGTAGAAAAAATAATTGAGAGACCATTCTTTATTCTCCCATATCTGGAGAATACTTTTGTATGTTCATTATGCCTAATATCATAAAGGGAACAGGTAATATTCTACTTGTATTAACCTATTAGGATCAAAGCAATTAGGCTTACTGCTTTTATACAAAACACAAAATTGTATTAATGTACTTGAAAAGAACCTGTAAAAATATAGTCTAAAATTATTAGGCATTTAACAAGATTATTAGTCTAAAAATGATCACAAAAGTATAGAACCAATGCTACTTGCTGCACTTAAGAGTAGTGCTACATATTCAAAAAAAAGTTTATCCTCAATGACGTGTCATTCATCAATTGGTTGGAGGGAGTATATGGCTAATTCACATGTATCTTGTAAAGAATTATCAACCACTCAATAAGTGATGCATCATTTGAGATGAAATTAGAATAAAAATTTTGAATGTCTATCATTACTTTTGTAAAATGGTTGATAGATTTCTTGACTTTTATCCAGCTGTAGTCTAAGAATTAAAAATTATAGAGAATAAAGATCAACATGTTGGGAAATTGATAGGTGAAGCAAACATATAATTAAAGTAAAATTGAGAAATAATAAGACAACATAATCACACAGGGACATAAAAAATTACGTTGCTCGGCTTTTAGCCTATATCCATGGGCAAAGATAGAAGGAAAATATTTTAATAGTGAAAAGTTGTTATAAGTATTATAACATTTTATCTCACTAACCAAAATCCTAATACACCAAAACTCTCAAATCACTAAACTCTTAGTACTCTCTAAATGAATACGAAAAAAATTGAAGAAAATTGGATGATACAAATGAGGGGGGAGAACCCCTCTATTTATGGCCATCAAATGGCTACTGTGCATGAAATATTTTATTATTTTTATTATTTTATTATTTTTCTTTTCCTTCTTCGGTGCAGCATCTTCTCTTTCTTTTTCTTTCTTTTTCTTCTTTCTTCTTTCTCTTTGTTTTCTTTCTATTTTTCTTCTTTTGCACTGCTAACATTTTTCACATTCTTCCATTTAGAGATTAGATTGAGAACCAATCAATCTCCACACCATCCTTTCTATTTCTCTATTGTCATTTTGATTACATCTCCGCTGCGCCATAAGAGGATCTACTCTAGAGAAACTTGTCTGTATTGATCGGTTTCGTCAAAACATCTGCTAGGTTTTCTTTGGTATAGATTTTCTGCAAATCCATAATTTCATCTTCCATTACTTTTCGAACGAAGTGATACTGTACCTCTATGTGCTTTGTCCTGGAATGAAATGTTGGATTTTTTACAATATGTAAGGCACTATGATTGTGATAAAAGATAAGAGTTTTCTGTTGTTTGTGACCGAGCTCTTCCAATAACCTTTGTATATGTAGCTGCCCTGTACTCTGCTTCTGTTGTAGATAAGGCCGCAACAGTCTGTAGTTTTGAAACCCAACTTACAGCTGTTCCCACAAGTGTAAACACATATGCAGGAGTAGGTTTACTTTTATCAAGGTCTCTTACAAAATCTGAATTCACATATTCCCTGACAGTAAACTCTGATCCTTCATAACATAATGCAACATTTGAGCTTTTTCTAATATACCTCAGAATTCTCTTCACAGCTTTACAATGCTCTCCACTAGGATTTGCCACATATTGACTAACTACTCCCACTGCTTGTGTAATGCCCAGTTTAGTACATATCATAGTGAACATTAGACTTCCCGTGCCGATGTATATGGTACTCGAGACATCTATTTCCTCTTTACTTTATTGCTAGGAAACACACTTGAGGATAACTTGAAATTAACAGGAAGTGAAGTAGAAATTGGCCTACAATCTTGCATATTGAAATGTCGCAAGATTTTCTTTAAGCAATTTTTTTTAAAAAGCCAAATCTTCCTGTTATTTCTGTTTCGGTGAATTTTCATCCTTAGAATCTTTTTACTAGTCCCAAGTCCTTCATTTCATACTCACTAGCCAATTGTGCCTTCAGTTCCTGGACTCGATCTTTGTTAGGGCCTACTACCAACATGTCATCTACGTACAATAGTAAAATGATGAAATTATTATCTTTAAACCTCTTGTAATATGCACAATGATCTGAACTGAGTCTGTTGTATTCAAGACTTATGATGAAGGAATCAAATCTCTTATACTAACATCTTGGCACCTATGTGAGACCATATAGAGATTTGTTCAATCTATAAACCAAGTTTTCTTTTCCTTTTTCAGTAAAACCTTATGGTTGGAGCATATAAATTTCTTTTTCAAGTTCTCCATAAAGAAATGTAGTTTTCATATCTAACTGCTTTAGATGTAGGTCAAATATAGCACACATCGTCAAGACTACACTGATTGTTATAAGTCGAACCACTGGAAAAAATATCTCATAGAAGTCGATACCTTCTTTTTAAGCATATCCTTTCACTACCAATCTTGCATGATATCGATCTACTTGGTAATTACCATCACGCTTGATCTTATAGACCCATTTATTACCAATGACTTTTCTTTTATGTGGTAGTAGTACAAGTTCCAATGTCTTGTTCTTGGGTAGAATATCATTGTTGAATTAAGTTTTGTATGCATTATTGTAAGAATATCATTGTTGAATTAATAATTAATATTTGGTTCAATGGTTGAAGCTTGAACTAAAATTATTGAAATTTAAAGTACAGTTCAAAATCCATCATTGAATAAATTTAATTTTTATTTTATGATAAATGCAAGCCAATCAAACGAAAAAGAAATAAAGAGATACGGGCCAATTCGACTTACCCATGGGTCGGCCATGCCCAAAGGTGAGTACAATAGTGCTAGCGAGAGAAATAGTGATATTTGTACCCCAAATTTTCTTATCAATCTTAATAATTATTTTTACAATGAAGTTATTTGAATTCATCTGAATACTTTCAGCATCCACTTTTTCGAAATCAATTCTATTACCATAATACCCATTTAGTAATTTACCAAAAAGGATATGGTAATATCATTAAATAAAGGGTGGGGCTATATGCACTCTAAAATTTACTTTAGACATTCACATTTTGATAATTTTTTATATTACTAAATTAACATTAATGTAATTTACTATTAAGGACAATTTTAAAATATTGTATAACAAATTTTTATCCAACATTATATTTTATCTACAATAAACCACATCAACAATGAAGAATGGAATTAATATTCAAATGGAAACATTGTCTATACTTATGGATTAATCTTTTTTCATTTTTTTTTTTTGTTAATAGAATTGCTAGGAAAACATCAAGTAACATGTTCATGATCATCTTTATAACTGAAACAAAAGGAATTAAAATTAGAGGCGGAGGACGAACAACAAATTGCACCACTCCAACATAAGAAAACGCAAGTAAATCAAAGGATTTTATTTTAAATTTGCACTTTGATTTTCACTCTATTCGCATGCTTTTATGGGTTGACAAACAAAACTAAATTGCAGCAATAAGAGAAGAACAAATACATATCAGAACATATTACGAAGAGAAAATAAAAGTGAATAAAGATGGAAAAAAGTTGATATTTTGTTTGTGATGATGAATGTTTTGTTGGGTATAAAGAAGAAATAAGGTAATTAAAGAAATGAGGATAATATAGGAATTCGAAAAAGTGTTCAAAGTAAAAGTTAATAGTTTGAAATTATTAATTGAGTGTACAGAGTAAATGAGTGTTCAAAATAGATTTTAGAGTGCAAATAGCCTCACTCTTAAATAAAACATTTTAGCTACTATTTACACATGTCTCTGCCAAGAGCCGACATGTTCATCCTTCCCTAACACTAATTTTTGCGACACTAAATGTAATTTATCATCATAAAGAAGCAAAACCCATTTATCAAAAAGAATTTAATCACGAAATTAGAACTCAAACCATAAAAATAAAAAGAAAATGTTTACTAAAAGTATACACCCTTAGGGGTAAAAAGAAATTGTTTACTATGCTTCAAGATTTTTTTCCCTATTCTTCGCCAACCTCTCAATAAGTAATAATTGCAATTTTTTGCGGTTTCTATTATTTGTATTTTTGTTCATGATGTTGTAACTGAATAAACAACAACAAAAGACATAAGTTGAGACTCTATTTGCAATTATTATATTCTTTTGAGTTCTATGAATTAGTTTGGTCATTGGAGAAAATAAATGTTGTCTATGCTTTTACAATGCTCAATTAAATGCCAAGTTGTTCTCTCATTAATGTAGCTGTAGTCAAGTTCTTGTGATTTTAATTGAGAGGGAGAGGTCCAGGAAGCGAGAGAAAGAGTAAGCATGCGCGTTCTTCCATTTTTCTTTTTTATTTATTAAGAAAATGCTATCATAATAATTTATTTAAACAAGGGTATGTTCGACATTTAAGAGGGTTTGTATGGTAAAATATTAATTTTTAAATTTCAGTGCGGGGGAGTTTAGCAAATAAGTGCCCAGAGTATTTGGTGGGTTATTTTTTATTCTAATATTTATTCTGCCCTTGTACGGAATTACTGAAAAGGAACAAATTTCCCGAATTTACAACTACTGCTCTATCTTTCACCTGGTGCTGTGGACAAATTCATTCATTCCTTACCTTGCGAATTTGTTCACCATCTACAAGACTCTAGTAAAGCTGTGGTGTTTTATTATTATTATTATTACTACTACTACTATGTTTTGGCTTTTTACAAAACTTTTAAAACACTTTCATAATATCTTTGGTAAAAAATTAACATAGGAATATAGATCTTATAAGCATTTATTTGAACGAATTATGAATTTCATATATATATATATGTGTGTGTGTACGCACGCGTACGTCTGTAAAAATAATAATACGTGGGATTAAATAAGGTACATAAAGAGAGAAAATAATTTAAATCTTTTAGTACGATTTATTGATAAGTGAGGATTGGTGGGATTCACTGCTAGTGAGTTGCGAGGGATAACTTCTAGTATTATTTTTGCTCACTTCTCTTCCGAACTTTTCCACCTTCCATGGTTTATTGTCACATTGTCCAATAGAATATGGCAATTTGAAACCCATACAATGTGCTTGAAATATTGATATTAATAACGATTTTGACTCAAAGTTTTGAATGTCTACTAATGGAGAGAGAAACAAAGTAAAAAGAGAGAGAGAATAATTCCTTGGATAAAAGCACTAAAGTACAGGTAATATGCGAATTAGATGGGATACATAGAAAGAAAATTTATTTTAAAATTTTTAGTAGAACCTATTGATTAGTGGGGAAAAATTATTCAAAATATTTTCCTTCACTAAGAAAATTTGCTCTTGGATTAACCCAATCGAGTTTCGAGTTGGTTGGGTTAGATAAAAATTCATCTGAATTTAACCCAAATCTATTATCCAATCCGATTCGAGTATAATTTGAATTAGATCGGGCCGGGTTATAGATTCGGGTTGAATTTGGATCGGATCAGGTCGAATATAAAGTATATACACACACATGATTTACACATTTACAGCAATGACCTAAAGCTTTCAAAACTCAATAGCCAAATGGAGCTTGAATCGGATCAGGGGATGGTGGAGGATTAGAGGCACGGTGGTGGCATAGCAGATCTGGTACTTGATAGCAATAGATCTGTAGATTGGGTCCCTATCTTCATAGAGTAGCTTCGGTTGGCATTGGGTCTCAGCAGTTGCTGCGTCTGGTGGCCGGATCTAGCTTGCTCCATGAACGTCGTGTATGTGTTTGACTATTTGTGATTGCGATTGTGTTTTGTTTGTTTGGCTGCGGTGTGGGCTATGTAACTGCCGCTTGTTGTCGTCGATAGTGGGATGCGAGAGAGGGAGGCTATGGCTTGTGGGTGGGTGTGGGCGATTACATTGCTGGTCAGTAGTGAGCTGTAGGTGCCTTGGTGGGTATGGGCGTGAACTTTGCATGTGCTTGACTATTTTTGCGTCTATGTTTCAGTGTGTGGTGTGAACTTCATGTGTAGTGTGTCTGTGTTCCACTGTGTGTGGTGTATCTATGTTCCAATGTGTGTGTTGTGTGTAGATCGTGTATTCTTGTGTGTGGTGTGTATTTGGAGTTTAGTTTTTTTAATTTTTTTATTATGTCAACCCGATTGGGTTAACCCGATCTGATCATGATTCAATCAGGTTGACACAAATGCACCCGATAAGGCTTTATTCATAATCGATCCAATCTGAACCCAATTTTTTTTTTTTTATCGAATTGGGTCGGGTATTTTATCCACCCGAACTATTCACCAGTGAATTGCAAGGGATTCCTTCTCCAGCATTATTTTTCTTTCTCCACTTCTCTTCAAAAGTTGTCCGTCCTTCATAGTATATTGTCACGGAAAATTCCATGATACTGTCATTAAAATTGTAGCATCAATATCATGATAAACATAAATTTTATAAATTACACATAAGACTAATAAATAAAATATAAAATAAATTAATTAATATAAGAGTGGTAAATTAATTTTTTTAAATTGTAAAGAAAACAAAAACTTATATAAATAACATAAACCTTGTAAATCAATTTAAACTTTAATTTGAAAATAGTTTATTTATTTAATTTATTTAATTAAAGAAAAATAACTCATCAATTTAAAACAAAAAATTTGTATTGAAAGCAATTGGAATAAGTTTTATTAAATTAGTTTAACCATAAAATCCATATTCATGCTAGGACATTTATAAACTTTTTTTTTATTTGTTTACTATACAAGTTAATTAAATAAAAATATTTTTCTTGATGTGGAACAAGCCAAAACAAAATAAAAAGACATTCTTATATTACTAGACATATACGAAATGTCAATAAAATTGGATTTAACTCTTAATTTTATACATATTTAATGTAATTTCAAACTTTACTTCTTTCTTATAATAAAAGACTATTTGAGTTGCTGTCGAGAAGGTTTTGAAGGTTACTAAATCACTTATCTTACAAACAAAACAAAAAAATCACTTATCTTACAAACAATTTTGAAAAATATGAAAAAAAAAATTTTTAATTTTATTTTAAGAATAAGTTTTATCCTTGATAAAATTTCACACAAATCCTCACATATATTATATAAACCCAAAATTATCATTATTTGGTTTAGAAATAAAACAGTAAATATATAAAGTAATCATTATTATAATGAGTTTTATATTTCATTTACAAGTCTTCTATTTCATTTACATAATTTATATGGTATTTGATATTTAATGTTGATTTACAAGTTTTATGTTACATCTGTAAGTTTATGTTTTGTTTACCAATAATAAATCATTTTACCACTGCTATGTTAATTTATTTATTTTATCATCTATTTATAGATCTTATGTTTTATTTACTTAGTTTATGTTTTATTTTATATTTAATGCTGATTTATAAGTTTTATGTTATATCGATAAGTTTTTGTTTTATTTATCAATGATATATGATTAATTTATTTATTTTACCTTTTATTTACAAGTCTTATGTTCCACTTATATCATTTATGCTTTATTTTGTTTTATTTGCCAATAGCACATTAATTTATCATTCTTATATTGATTTACTTGTTTTAACTTCCATTTACAAGTCTTATTTTCCATTTGCACAATTTATATTTTAGTTTACACTTATTATTGATCTACAAGTTTTATATTACATCTATAAGTTTTTGTCTTGTTTACTCGTTGATACTTGATTTTTCCTTATCTAGGTAGAATCAAGTGCAACAAATAGAGATATACCTACACATATAGTAACAAAAAAACCAATGTTGAAATGGGGTCAAAAAAGGGGTTTCCCGATGATCTCACGCCGATGCTTAAGACAATGATCAGAGAATTTACATTGAATTATAAAACTAGAGTTCTGGTGAACTTAGCTCTTTTTTAGGGAGTAATTGAGTACTTAAACTATACCACATCTTTAGGTGAGTGGATTCTTTTATTTTAGTGAATGTAGGGAGTTATTAACTTATAGTAGACTTTCTTTCATAAGAATGAAGTGACAAGTGGTGGTTACAACTCCATCTCCTCTATTTTAAGAGAACATGGGGCAGTGGCACAGCTGGCTTAATCTGACCCCCTTCGGTGATAAGTTCTCATATCGCTCTTTGCCCTTATTTCCTCTTCAAGTATCTTTTGAGATGAGAGTGGAGTATGGTTTTAGGATTGAGGGTTGTGCCCCCGCTTTTGTGTACCTGGTAGTTTTATAGTCAGCTTCTTCAACTACTTTGATTGTGTTTCAACAGTTCTTTCTACTGTCAAGTGTTATCTCTATATTTTCACCCTATTAGCTTAATGGTTTTGACCAACTCATAGCCTAGATCCAGGGTTCCTTATTTCTTACATCAAAGGAACTTTATTGTCCATCTGGTGATCCTTGTTCCCACCTTTGACGATCCAGGGTTCCTTATTTCTTACATCAAAGGAACTTTATTGTCCATCTGGTGATCCTTGTTCCCACCTTTGACGGATCCTTATTTACTTAATTTATGTTTTATTTTACATTTAATATTGAATTATAAATTTTACGTAACATCTGTTAGTTTATGTTTTGTGTACTAATAACACACTAATTTACTACTCGAATATTAATTTACTTGTTTTATCTTCCATTTATTAGTTTCAAATTCTATTTACATAATTTATATTTTATTTTATACTTTTTATTGATTTATAAGTTTTATATTAAATTTACATGTCTTATTTTTCATTTACATAATTTATATTTAATTATAATATTAATGTTGTGATTTTAATGATGTTCATTTTCACATTATCTAATAGACCATGCCAATTTGAAAACCACACAATGTTCTTGAAATATTATATTAATAATAATATTTTCGATTTGAAGTTTACCACGTCTTCTAATAGTTAAGTATTACCTTTAAGATCTAAGAAACAAAGGAAAAAAAAGAGAGAATAATTGCCTTCGGTGAAAGCACCACGGTAGAAGTAATGAATCACTTCATGATGAAGAGCAGTTCAGGACCCCCACCCCACCCCCACCCCAATCTCCATTACATATAAATTTTTTTTCTAATTTTTATTTTATCAATTACAATATTAGTTAATAAATTTTCTTTTTATTTTTACTTAATATAAATAGACTATAATTAAATGAAAACTCTACAACATAATTTTTATTCAACCCTAAAATATTATTATATTTTCTTTTCTCTCTTAAGATACTGCTCTTTTCATATATTTTTCAATTGAGTGATGATACAGCTACAAACTCTTGTACAAACTGACGTGGCATTAATTCATTGGTTGAATGAAAATATAAAACAATAGAAATAAATCATGTAGGCCAATAGATATTTAATTCAACCAATGAATTAATGCCACATCAATTTGTACAAGATAAGTTTGTACCAAGAGTTTGTAGCTGTATCATTACTCTTTTCAATTTTGATATCATTTCAAGATATTATTTCAAACATTTAAAGATTTTTTTAAAATAATTTAAATACTTTATAATATGGTAATAATTTTATTATTTACTGTTTGGTATTTACTGCCCACAGTAAGGAATTGTTTGTCACTACAAAGTCTAAAGGAATGCATTGTACTTGTTCTGGCTGGCCAAGACTTATTTACTGTTCGTTTTTCTTTGTCACTCTTACCCAATTAGTACAAGAGATGCCCAATGGTGGGCTGGTGCTATAAATAATGAAGTTAAAAATTTGAGTCTTTAGTAATAAATTCTTTCCACTTTTCACTAAAAGGGATTGTAAGAGTAGGAGGAGATCTTTCTCTAGTATGGTAGTATGGTAGTAGCTAGATTTCTGAACTAGTCTCAGCAGATTTTAAATTTTCTATAAATACATATATCTAGATTTGGCGGAGACTTCAGATTGTAACTATAAATTTGCCGTAAGAGGCCAATGGGAGAACATCGTGCAGGCCTATGAGAACAATCCCGTGTCTCGAGAGGTCAAACTAACAAAATCTGGAGACACTGCTTTACACATTGCAGGTGCAGGTGGGCAAACCGATATTGTATCAGACTTGGTGGAAACCCCGGGAGAAAATACATCAAACTTTCTGAGAATACAAAATGCTAAAGGCAACACTGCTCTTCAACTGGCTGCAGCTCTTGGGAATGAAGCTATGTGCCACGGCATGGCCTCAAAAGATCGCGAACTCATCTCTGTTCGCAACAATGACAGTGAGACTCCACTCCTTTTGGCAGCCCTTCATGGCAATATGGCTGCATTTCTTTGCCTCCATTCTTTTAACCAAGCAAAAGATAACTGTCCGTGCAGAAAAAATAATGGGGAGACCATTCTTCATTCTACCATATCTGGAGAATACTTTAGTATGTTACCTTACTTTGTAGTTTGTTTTTTTATTTTCCTCTTGGGAGCATTAATAATTAATTTCTAATGTGCTCTTTTTTTCTTTCTCTAATTCTTACAGGTATAGCATTTCAGACCCAGATCTTGTAAACTCTGTGAATGAAAATAGACTAACTCCACTTCATATTCTAGCTAGCAAGCCTAATGCATTCTAGAGGGGTAGCCGCCTTGGGCTCTTTGATCGTATCATCCACCACTGTGAGCATATTGATCTGATCAAAATCACTTATCTCCTATGCACAACTCTGCTTCAATGAATTAGTGTTTAATCTTCTAAATGGTGGATCAAAATGTCAGTATCATTAAAGAAAGTTGTAACGCTCAAATTTTCCTTTATTTTATTTTTATTTTAATAGAATTTTTAAATGGCATTATTGCCCTTATAAACAGGGGTTAGTTATGGGGTAATTTTTTAAAAAAGATTATTTTTCCAAATTCATTAGGGTTTCTTAGGACTCCCTATAAATTCATAATTTTTCCCCATCCATAACCCTAAGTCCACGACATTTCTTTCTTTCTCTACTGCTCATTACGAGATAATCAAAGCGACTGGTAAGTTTACTCCTCTTATTCTCCACAAGTTTTCCAATCACTTTATTTAGGTTTGAGTTGGCATGATTTTAGATTATTATAGACCATAATGCATGATTTAGGATGTGTTTAGGGTTTGTTTAGGGTTTTGATTTATTATGAGTCTAGTTAATCAATCCTTGATGTATTAAGCACACAGGATAATTCTAGACAGTATGAGTATCTCGAATTTAAACTTGTATTTTCCAAAATGATTTTTCTTAAGAAATTTATATTTCTGAAACTAGACATGTGGGCCTTCTTGAATAAACTCCGTTTCATTAAATTTGACTTCGTTTTCAATTTTATATGCATTTTCGAAACAGACACTGCTGCACTGGAAAATTGTGATTCTAGTGCAGCAACCAAATGCACAAAATTATTTATACTATCAAATAAACAAAAACAACTCTGAAATTTTATTTAGAAGTTAACATTTGTGTCTAGTATTCCCACTTTTAATTTTATAATTTTCTGATTAGCATTTGATTTTATAAAAATCTCATAACCTGCCCTGTTCAGTTAAGGTGTTGTGAACAGTTTCGAATTCTTCAAGAAATAAATAGTTTTGAAAATGTTTTTGGTATTAAATCCTCTTGAAAATTTTACATGAGGTAGTCATGGATGTCTAGAATACCTATATGGAATATTATATCATTCTGAATTTTAGATTAAGAGTTAACATTCTGAGAATCCGACTAGTACAGATATGAATAAGAAAATCAGATTTTTAGAATAAGTCATTGATAGTAATATTTTGTATTTGTTTAAGGTGTTGGAGGTGTTTAAAGCTCTTAGAGGCTTAGAGGTTAATTCAAATTCTTTTGACGAGATAAGTAACTTCATTCCTAATGTACTGGATATGTATAATTATTTTGACATTATTATAAGAGATTTTATACGAAGAACATTAATGGATTTTCATAACAAAATCAATTTATGTAAATGTTTTGAAACCAAAATCTTTTTAACAAAATATTTTATAAATGCTTTTAAAATTTGTAAGTTATTTTATACATGATTACTTTTTTATGATTTTATCTATAAAATATTTTACAAGCCTAAATTATTGTTATGGATTTTTATGAATATGATACCAATATTCTGTGCTTGTGTATGATTTCACTTATTTATGATTGTACGGGGGTCACCTCTTAAGGGCCAAAGCATCGCAAAGTACCATATATAATTCAAAGTGCCACATATAAGTCATTATGTTTTGGCTCATTATCTGAAGTTATTCTGATTCTGATTCTAATCGTATTATACGATATATATATATATGTGTGTGTGTGTGTGTGTGTTCTAGACCAGTACTGGGTTTCTGTTCTGAGTGTGCACACAATATTCTGACTCTGATTCTGTTTCTAGCCAGGTCACCGGGCCTATAAGTGACACTATGTGACATGAGCTGACCTTTTATTTTCTGTGTATATGATATGTGATTTGCTTTCATAAATAACTATGCTTTTGATATTCTGAATTACTGTGAATTTATGTTATTTTATCATGACATATTGTTTTATAAAATCTATGAATTATGAAATATGTTTTACTAAAAAGGGCTTGCAATATCTTCAATAACGATAAACCTAGTGTGTTAGGAATGATTTTACTTACCGAGTTGACGACTCACCCCTCATCATTACTTTTTGCAGATTAAGATCCTTTTGAGAGGTGTGCTTAGCTTAGAGTTAGAGATTTCTTTTCCTTTTGCTATTTGAATAAGAGGAGAATAGAGACTTATATTTCTTTTTAGTTTATTTCTATTATGAACTTGTAATTTGGAGTTTTGAGACCTTAATTATATTTTTATATTTTCGGAGAGATTATTTAGTGTTAGACGTATGAATTTGCAGATTTATTTGAATAAGAATTTGAGATAGTTCAGTTTGGAATTTATGAGTAAGGATTTCAATTTATGAGTAAACTCCATCTCCACGTGCTCCGCACATGATAGATTTGGGGTATTACAAAAGTTATGTTATTGTGTTTCATTAAGAACATTAATAATATTCATATGCTTAATGTACTTGAAAATATTCATATGAGCATTAACCTGTCCAAATTTTACCTATAATGTATAACTATCAACGGCCTGAAAGTGGACAAACATGATCATGAAGCTTGCTCAACATATTCCAAGGCCAAGAATGATCACAATCATACAGAAAACTATGAGACACGCATCAAAATGTCCATTATTAGTCACATAAAAAGGTTAACAAATTTCTTAAAATTTATCCAGCTGCAGTCCAAAGATTAAAATTAATGGAGAAAAAAGATTAACAATCAAGGAGAAAAGAGACAGCGATACTGATTACAGTAAAGATGGAAGTGGCAGAGATAGTAAAGAAAATTTTAGATACATTTCCAATGGCCATGCAGGACATGGATTCAGAGAAGAAGAATTTAGTCCTCTTGGCTGTTGAGAACAGGTAAACCAGCATTTGCAAGCTTATATTAGATTGGAAAATATTGTGATAAAGCATTTTTCGACATGTAGACATCATAGGAAACAATGCATTGCATCTTGCAACGAAATTTGGAGCGTATAGACCTTGGCTTATTCTAGGATCTGTATTGCAAATGCAATGGTAAATTAATTGCTACAAGGTATATAGGTTCAATTATTAATTCTAATTCATCATAGTTGCAGGCTTTTGTTCTACTCTTGTCCGTCATTGTTATATTTTAAGGACATTGAAGTTTGTCATGGAATCAATGCCGCGATATATCTTTCTTAGATGCAACAAAGGAGGAAAAACACCAAAGGAAATCCTCATAAAACCACACTAAGAACTCGTTAAAAAAGGCCAGGAATGGCTGTCAAGACTCATGAATCTCCGAATCATGCTTAGTTATGGCAGCATTCATAGTGCATTCAGCTGAAAAGTCAAAAAAACTTTTTGACATGCATAACCTTCTAGCCGCAATATTGAAAGTATTGATGAAGCATGCCGATGGATCATAGAAATTGAAACCAAATGAGTTGGTGAAGTATGTGACAATTTGACAAATTTATAACAATTTTGACAATCTGGCAAATTGTTCATAAGCACCGAATTTGTAATAGTGCAAACTACTTCTTGTTAATAAAGGGAGTTTTTCATTTGGAAAGCACCCCAAAAATTTGAGAGCTTAAGAGAAATTGCAAGTGAAGCAATTCTAGAGTTCTGAGAGTGTGAGCAATTAGAAAGTGTATGTAAGAGTACTTTGGGTGTATTTGGGTTTTGAAAAAGTGAGATTTCTCTACTCAATTTTGTACTCTAATATTTGTTAGTAATACAATTATTTCTCTCTTACTCCCGTAGATGTAGGTATATTGCCGAACACGTTATATTTTGTGTCCTTTATTTTCGATGATTATTTGGTACGCTTGATTCATATTCTGTGCACAACAAGTGGTATCAAAGTCAGTAGTTCGTACATTGGGGATACGGTATTATTCACGTATACGATATTATTCACGAATACGGTAGAGACAGCCAATTGTAATTGGGAGATAGTCTATTGTAAGTGGTGTGTATTTCTGCAAGTCTACGAAAGTTCTGTTAACAAGGTGATAAGAGCCTAAAGAGTCTGGATTTTGAGTGGGACTATTGTGATCCCTTCATTCTCCTTGGAATTTTCCTGGTGAATATATTTACCCGAAATTAATATCATAGAGGCTGCTTTTCAAGTGGAAATAGTTCGTTGAGAAAATTGTAGAAGATGAAACTTCTAGAGTTTGGGAGAGATCTACCGAGACTATTTCAAGAGACACTTCATGTAAGAGGCGAGATTTGTCAAATCGCTATTCAGCACCTGTTATAGGAGGCCAAAAGATCGATGTTGAAAAATTTAATGGGAAAATTAACTTCGGCATGTGGAGGCGCGAAGTTATAGATGCCCTTATTCAAATCGATCTTAATATTGTTCTGAAAAATAAAAGACACTTATATGATGAAGAAACTTGGAATCGTATAAACGAGAAAGTATGTGGTTAATCAGATCTTATTTGACCAAAGAGGTGAAATACTTGGTAAAAGATGAGGAGTGTGCGATGACTTTGTGATGTATATTAGAGAAGAAGTACCTGCTGAAAAGTCCTGAAAATCGTCTTCATGCAATAAGCCAAGTATATGGCTTTCGAATAAAGCTTGGGGTGTCAATGCACGATCATCTCTCAAGATTTGAAAAATTACTTACTAATTTGAAAAATCTTGATGAAGATATTAAGGATGAAATCAAGGCTATGATTCTGTTACGCTCATTACCAGACGAATATAGTCATTTTGTGACTACCTTGATATATGGAAAAAGTTTGATCATCTTCAAAGACATTTGCACAGTATTGACCAATTTAGAAATTCAGAATAATAATAAATATTCTAAAAGAGCATCGTCTGAAGCTTTGTTAACCAAAGAAAGGGTGATGGAGAAAAAGAAAAAGCACGGTGGAAAGAATTATCGATCTAAATCGAAAAGCAGAAATATAGCTCGAGATGAGTTTGTTTTTTGTCATAAAAAGGTCATTTTCGTAATCTGGAGTCTGGTGCAGTTATGATGGGGAATGATCAACCTTATCACACAATGGGAATAGGAACAATTCAGTTCAAAATGTTTGATTGAATGGTCAGAGAACTAAAAGAGCTTAAATATACTCCAACTTTAAAGAAAAATCTAATTTCTATAGATACTCTAGAAGCTAAAGGTTAAAGGTTACTATTAAAAATGGCACAATAAAGTTCAATATAGAGCTATAGTGATTCTACAAAGGGTTCGGTGTCACAATCTGTACTATTTAAAGGGAGGTACAACTGATGAAGCAAATGTTGCTGAGGTGCACAGTAACACCACCAAACTATAGCATATATGACTGGGACATATTGGAGAGAAGTCTTTGCAAACTTTGATGAGGCATGCACCCTTAAAAAGTGCCAAAACCTGTAAATTAAAGTTCTGTGAGCATTGTACGGTAGGAAAAAAAAAGTTCAAATCTAGTACCGCTAATCATGATACTCGTGAGATCCTTGAATGTTCACAGTGATGTATGGAGGCATCAATTGGTGGAAGCCATTAGTTTGTTACATTTATTGATGATTTCTCTAGACGTGTGTAGGTGTACACCATGCAAGCAAAGGATGAGCTTCTGGAGATTTTCGTGAAATGGAAGAAACTGGTGGAGACTCAAACTGGCAAAAAGAATAAAGTATTGCGTTCTAATAATGAGGGTGAATATACTTCTGATCCATTCTTCTAAGCATGCCAAAACGAGGGTATTAAAAGAGATTTCACGTTAAGACATACTCTGCAATAGAACGGTATGGCTGAGCGTATGAATCGTACTTTACTAGAGAAAGTACGGTGTATGTTATCTAATGCTGGTTTAGATAAAAAGTTTTGGGCTGAGGCTGTGAGTTATACAAGTCACTTGATAAACCAGTTGCCTTCTATTGCAATTGGAGGTAAAACTCTAATGGAAATATGGTCTCGGAAGTATGCGTAAGACTATAACTCCATTCGTGTGTTTGGGTGCCCCACTTATTATCATGTAAGAATGATAAGCTCGATCCTCGTGCAAGAAAAGTAGTCTTTGTGGGATTCAAAAGTGGAATTAAAGTTTTAAGCTTTGGGATCTTGAAGATAAAAAATTTGTGTATAGCAAAAATGTCACTTTTTATTAAGCTTCTATGTTGACAGCTTCAAGTTCTCAGCAGGTGGATAACAAGACCAATGAGACATTATAACGGGTAGAGTTTGATGCAACTCCATATGTATCAGTTAGTTCTACATCAGAGAGGAGCTCAACTTTAGAGGAGACCCCACGTGTTGAAGAAAAAATTGTTTCTATTGATGTCCCATAATAGAAAGAAACAACTAAAGACGTAGAAGATGAAAATGAGTCTATAGCAACAAGGAGACCAAAAAGAGTGATAAAGAAACTCGGATGGCTTACTAAAGACATGGTAGTAGCCTATGCACTTCTAATTATTGATAATGACATCCCCAACACTTTCGATGAAGCATTACTCAGCAGTGAAAGTGATCAGTGGAAGTTAACCATTAAGAAAGAAATAAAATCTCTCCATCAAAACCAGACTTGGCAACTTGTAAAGTAACCAAACAAGAAAAGGGCTATTTGTAATGAATGGGTTTACACCAAACAAGAATCTCCAAATCAATCAACTTTCTGATACAAGGCAAGGCTCATTGTAAAAGATTTTGCTCAAAAGGAATGTATTAGCTATAATGAATTTTTCTCTCCAGTCATAAAACATACTTCTATTTGTATCCTACTTGCCTTAGTAACTGAATATGAGTTAGATTTGGCTCAATTAAATGTTAAGACGACGTTCTTACATAGAGATTTAAAGGAGGAAATCTATATGACTTAATCTTATGGTTTCAAAGTTGCTGGAAAAAAGAATCATGCGTGTAGAATTGATTAAATCTTTGTACGGACTGAAACAGTCACTAAGGCAGTGGTACAAGAGATTTGATCAATTCATGCTAGGGTAAAAATTCATCAGAAGTGAAACGATCACTATGTTTACTTTAAAAGACTATAAGATGGAGCTTTCATTTATCTGTTACTCTATGTCGATGATATGCTTATAACTTCAAAGAACAGAGGTGAGATTGAAAGATTAAAGAAGCAGCTGACTTCTAAATTCGAGATGAAAGACTTGGATAATGCACAGAGAACACTTGGGATGGAGATTCATACAGACAAGAAGAATGGGAGCATGTGCTTGACTCAAAAATCTTTTTTGAAGAAGGTACTAGAAAGATTCAGTATGGATGACAAAACTAAATCAGTATGTACTCTTCTAACTCCTCATTTTAAATTAAGCTCTTCTTCATGTCCTTCTTCTAAAAAAGAACACAACTACATGGCTCATGTTCCATATGCTAGTACTGTGGGTAGTCTTATGTATGCTATAGTACGCACAATGCCCAACATATCTTAAGCCGTGAGTATGGTTAGTCGATACATGCATAATCTGGGTAAAAATTATTGGCTTGCAGTGAAGTCGATTCTCTTATATCTATATGGAACAGTTGAAGTTGGGTTATTATTCAAGAAGAGTTTTGGTTAACAATATGTTGGGTATTGTGATTCTAATTTTGTTGGAAACTTAGATAAGTAAAAATCAACTACATGCTACGTATTCACATTGAGTGGAGGTCCAATTAGCTGGAGGTCAATTCTACAGTCAACAATTACTCTTTCCACCATAAATGCAAAGTACATGACAGCAACTGAAGCTGTAAAGGAAGCTATCTGGTTAAAAGGCTTGTTAATTGATTTGAGAGTAATCCAGGAGAACATTGAGGTCTACTGTAATAACCAAAGTACGATATTCCTTGCGAAGAATCAAACATATCATGCTCGGACAAAACAAATAGATGTGAAATATCATTATGTAAGAGAGATTATCGAGGGTGTGTTATTAAAGAATATCAATACCAAAGATAATCCATCAGATATGTTGACAAAGGTGGTTTCTGGAGTTAAGTTTCAACATTACTTGAAACTAATTCAAATCCTTCGAATGTGTTGAATTCCAAAATTTATGGACTACGGTTGGCTTGATCCTAAATTTTGGGTACGTAAGCAGTCACAAAGATGCAACCACTTTGGAGATGATGATTCGGTTGATAGTCGGCTCAAATTTGAATCGAGATGAAGAATTGTCGAAAAGTCAAAAAAAACTTTGTGCCATGCATAACCTTCTAGCCGTAATATTGGAAGTATTGATAAAACATGCGGATGGATCATAGAAATTGAAGCCAAATAAGTTGGTGAAGCATGTGACAATTTGACAAATTCACAACAACTTTGACAAGTTGACAAATTGTTGGTGAGCACCGAATTTGTAATAGTGCAAACTACTTCCTATAAATAAAGGGAGTTTTTCATTTAGAGAGCATCCTAAAAATTTGAGAGCTTAAGAGAAATTGCAAGTGAAGCAGTTCTAGAGTTCTGAGAGTGTGAGCAATTAGAGAGTGTATGTGAGAGTGCTTTGGGTATATTTGGGTTCTGGGAGAGTGAGGTTTCTCTATTTAAATTTGTACTCTAATAATTGTTAGTAATACAATTATTTTTCTCTTACTCTCGTGGACATAGACATATTACCAAACACGTTATATTTTGTGTCCTTTATTTTCGATGATTATTTGGTTCACTTGATTCCATATTTGCAACTTCAGTTACTGTGCCAGGTGGCCTCACCAACAAAGTTGTAAACCAGTCCAGGAAAATGAGCCTGCTTTCAAAATCTTTGTCATTTCATCATTTGTTGCTCTGTGCTTCTCTGTTACAGCCTTTTCATACCGAGAAAAAGATTTCGGCATGGCCTTGCCAAGAAAACTTCCCCTTGGTTTAACGTCTGTTATTTACATCAATTGCTGCTGTAATGATCTCGTTCTGTTCAAGGCATTTCTTTGTTTTAATAGATGAGATCAAATCAACAGTATCTCCATTGTGTGCAGCAACGTTCTTCCCAATGATGTTTTTTTTTTTCCCTTGCACACATTCCTCTGTACTTGGATCTTATTTAGGCTATCTTCGAAAAGGCTCCACAGCGTAGGGAAAGTGTGATTCCTCAGTTAATGCCTATGTTTGCCTTTTTCCTTGTTTGGATTTGAAGCTCTCCGTTTTGATGAAATGTTTTGATTTAATTCTGTTTCTGTTTTTTCAATGCAAGTAACAAGTTTGTGTGATATTACACTAAAAATAAATTCAATAATAGAAAAAGCTATAACTAATAGAGATTCTTATAATAAGAGAATTTTTATTTTAACAAAATAAACTAAATGATAACTAAATGATGAAAAAGATACTGATTTCAATATATTACAAAACAAAATATATTATATTTTAAGTGTGTGTTTTTTTCTTATTTTATTAAATAAAACTTTTCTTATTCTAAAAGGGTCACTCTATGATGCTATTATAAAAATTACAGTATCAATAATGGTATAAATATTTATCATTAGATTAATCAACAGTTCATAAAATTAAAAGTTAGTTAGAATAATATTTTAATTCCAATTATTAAAAATTTAAATTTACTAATTATCAAAACTGTTATACATGTTTTTTAAAGATTAAATAATAAAAAAAAACAAGTATAGTCTATTTATATTTTCTTTTAAAACATATGTATTTTAATATTAACACAACTCAATCTTAGTTTATCTTTTTATTATTATCTCTTTTTCAAAAAAAAAATTACTAGGTGAATAAGTATGTCAACGGTTAATTCAACTTAGAGGTTGTTTGTTAAATGTCTTAAGTCTGAAAAAAGGGTCACTCTATGATGCTATTATAAAAATTACAATATCAATAATGGTATAAATATTTATCGTTAGATTTAATCAACAGTTTATAAAATTAAAAGTTAGTTAGAATAATATTTTAATTCCAATTATTAAAAATTTAAATTTACTAATTATCAAAACTGTTATACATGTTTTTTAAAGATTAAATAATAAAAAGAAACAAGTATAGTCTATTTATATTCTCTTTTAAAACATATGTATTTTAATATTAACACAACTCAATCTTAGTTTATCTTTTTATTATTATCTCTTTTTCAAAAAAAAATTACTAGGTTAATAAATATGTCAATGGTTAATTCAACTTAGAGGTTGTTTGTTAAACATCTTAAGTCTGAAAAGTTGTTAATTTTAGATTTTTTTTTCAAATTTGCTTGTTTATTTTTTACAACTTATATATGATTTTTAGATATTTACGTCTGAATAAAAAAAGTAAAGTTCAGTGACTTTTATCTTAATGAAAAAAAGTCTTAATAGAAAATAAATACTATATTCCAATAATTTCCTTATTAAATATACATATTTCCTATATTATAGAACCTAATCCCTTTTTTAACTCTTTCTTATTCACGTTCAGCTATTCTTTTTATTTGTTCCCCTTTTTCATTAACACTGAAATTCTTCAAGCACAGTCCGCTGAACCAGTGCTAAGGTATGTTTTTTCTTTTTTCTTTTTATGGTTTTTATAAATATTTTGTTTTTATATTGTTGATTTATATGAGATTTTTTGAATTTTTATTATTGAAACTATTACTTTAGTCACTTTCACCATTGATGTTGATTGATGGTTTTAGTTGACTTCTTGATTTTGTATTAACGGATTGTTCTCACACTCACTCATGGTTGTAGAGTTGCATATACATAATATATACAATACCTTTAATTTACTTATCAACTTTTCTGACTGCATCAGGAAGAAGCATTTACAAACGTCCATCTCTTCCCTTTCAACCTTTTGTTTAGTTTTCTCATATTAATAGGACTGTCAGATTGTGATTGTGTTTGTGATTTGTTTAATTTTGGCAACTACAATAATTTTAGAATAGTGACTGATTTGTAGAAGAATTTACGATTTCCCATTAATATTAACATTGAAGTGGGAAGGTCAAATCTCAATTGCTTGAAGAATTTATTCATTATTAATTAATTTTGAAGTGGGCTCAGTAGCGGACACTGGTTCACTCAATTCGTGGGAATTCAATAGTACCACCCAAGGTAGAATTGTGGAAAATTAAAGCCAATTGAAAAATACAGAAAGGGAGGCTGAAAAGTAAGGCATGACCGAAGGCTTTGAGAAGAGTGGAGACCATCAAATAAGTCAATTGAAAGCTGGCTGGGGACTAGGTGTAGATGCTAGATGTGTTTGCTAAATAACATAGAGCCCTCTTGTTAGTTATAGTTAAAGAGACAAAGAGAGTTATTACCAAATTAGATAATTATTGGTTTCTAGAGAGAGTGTGCTACCAACTTTTAAGAGCTACTAATTTTAAGTTTAGGAAATTTGAAACATTAGATAACTGTCATTATTGTCACTAATTTCATTCTAAAATATTTTTTTTTGGTTTCTAGAAATAGAGGACAAGATTGTCTATGTTGAAGAAGTCAATAACTATTTGCATAATTATCTTCTATTTTCAATTCTAATTGTAACATGCATATGATTTGATTCGATCATAAATGGCTGAAAATGTTGGAGTTTGTAGAGCAAATTGGAGTGATCCTGTCCAAAGAAAGCAATTAATTGATCTTTGCCTCATTAAGGTGAATAACGGATTTAGATTAGGAGGAACTTTAAAGCCAAGTGCTTGGGCTCGAATTGGGGAAGAAATATTTAAGACAACTGGAAGAAGGTTAAAATAAAAACAAATTAAAAATGGTTGGGATTATATGAAAAAACAATATTCTACATGGATTAAGATGACAACAGTAACAGGACATGGTTACAATCCTATGACCCAAACATTTAACTGGCCAGACGAAAGATGGGAAGAGTACATAAAGGTAACATTTTAGTTATTTAATGATGATTTAAGTGGCATAACTAATCACAGGCTGCGGGAAATATTCAAGGTAAATTATTTTTTATCAATGATAAATAGTAAGATAATTAATATATTTCTCACACTAATAATATTTGCTTTTGTAGGGCGTTGTTGGTGCAATAGATGGAACTCTAATTCGTGCATGTATTCCAGTAGATAAATAAGTGCTATATAGAGGTCGCGGAAGAGGGGAATGTTTTCAAAATGTCATGGCAATTTGTGACTTTGACATGATATTTAGGTATGTCGTTGTTGGATGGGAAGGAACAGCTCATGATTTAAGAGTCTTGATAGAAACAATTCGTGATTCAAGACATAATTTTCCAATGCCACCACTAGGTAATCTTTTCCTTTAATATAATTGCTAGAATTTTTTTTTTCTAATAATTAACTCTTGGTAATTATTGAATCCAGAAAAATATTATTTAGTTGATGCGGTATATACACATACTAGAGGATTTATGGCGCCATATCGTCATGTACGTTATTGGTTGAACGATTTTCGTAATGGTGGTCGGGCTAGAGGGATAGAGGAGATTTTCAACCATAATCATGCAAAATTAAAGAATGTTATTGAGCGCACCTTTGGTGTTTTGAAAGCTCATTTTCCAATTTTAAAGCGAATGCCGCCATATCCATTTGATGCTCAAACAAAGATTGTTATCGCATGCATTGCGATACACAATTTTCTTCAACGATTATCTATTACTGATGCATTATTTTTGGAGTATGACAATGAAGAAGTTGAGTTGGAAAATAGCAGTGCAAATTTGAATCAACCAACAAATTCAAGCAACTTCTTCAGACCATCCAATCAAGTGTTCATGCAGCACTTACGAGATCAACTTGCAAATCAACTTTCTCAAGGATGTAATGATTTTCTTATCTTTTAAAAATTTTAATTAGTATAATAAGTGTGATTAAATTTTGCATTTGGAGTAATGTAATAATATTTTTATTTAAAGATCAATTACTACCTAATTCTATATATGTTTGATTTTAATTGTAATGTGCACGTATTTAACTCTTAAAATTTATAACAAGTATAAATAATTATTACAAGGACATAAATGTTAAATAATCATATTTAAGATGTTTGTTATTTATAAAAACAAACAAGATGTCACTTATATTCAGATATTAAAAAAGAAAAAACAAACAAATCATTTAGATATATGGAATTCAGACTTATTCATACTTAGGCTAAATTCAGACCCATTCAGATTTCAGATAAAAAAACAAATGCTACCTTAATCTTCAACAATGAGTAATCAAAAAAGAAAAAAGATAATGAATAAAACTAAGAACTCAAAATTATATTGTCCCAACTATAAATGAAAAAATGGGTCTGCATTAACGTGAGTTGTTATTGAGTTCCATATTTATTATTTACACATCCAAATTAATTTATATATTTGTATTTTTAATTTTTAATTTTGTTGGCGATTTAGAAAATTTATGGAATTATAAAAATAAAATTATATCTTTGAACTTGAGTATTATTTATTAATTATTAAGTAATTAATTATTTATCCACTAAATTAAATCAATGGTGAAAATTAAAACATTTAAGTCCAAGGGTCTATAACGACTCATTAATACTGTAAAAATTTATACAATATTATAGAGAAAACCAAATTAAAAAAAAAAGTATTGTATGTAAACTTTTAAAATAAGAGTGGCCACTTCTTTTCAAAGAAGAAGGCCTTAGAATATTTTAACATAGGTAGGAATATTTCACCCTACTATTTGTGTGAACCTATGCACCATACTTTTAAAAATTATTTACAATAACTTCACATTATTTTTAATAAGCATGAATCAACAAAAAAATTATACAATTAATCAATTAAATCTTTCTTATAATTTTTTTCTTATTTAGGTTTCTTTAACGATGTTTGACTATTAAAGCTACGTTTACATAAGCTTTACTTGATTATTTTTTCCTTGTGACATAGCCCTAATAAATATCTATTATTGTACTTGATAGTTATGTATTTAATTTGTGACTTATAATCTAACTCTTTTAAATAAAATTTAATAATTTTCATTATCTTACTGGTAAATGAAATAAATTTGACAATCTAATAATTTATATAAGTATTGTGGATAAAAATATTATGTATTAAGTTAAAGCTTTATAGACATCATTTAGAAATAATGAATTTTGTGTAAATAAAAAAAAAAGGTGAAGTTAAAAAAAAATTTTAGTACTTTTTACCTCGTAAGAGTAAAATACTCAATTTAAGTTTTGACTAAAACAATAGTAGTCAACTATAATAAAAAAATCCACGTCACAAAAAATGAATTATGATAGATTTAATTAATTGATTCTGTAAAATTCTTCTTTATCTAAAAATTTAAAACATTTAAATTTTTTATAATTATTTTCTAAAAATATGGTGGGTTTACAAAAATTTTGAATGAAAATAGCACCGCCATTTTATTATAGGAAAAAGCCACCAACAGTCCAACACCCCATGCATAGCCCTTGGTATCTGGAATGTAAACGGACAGTTCTTCCATTAGATTGGATGGGTTAAAGGATATTTTGATAATTTTGCTTTGTGCTATTGACTTATGATTTAGACTTGTCAATTAGTGTGACGCGTTGGATTTACTATTATCGATCAGTACCACTTTTCAAAACTTAAGTGGACAATATAAAAATTATCAAACAAAGCCCACCCCTTTGACTTTTGGATTTTGCACTCACAGAATTCACTTTTAATTTTCCTCTTCTCCACACTTTAACAAAAACACAAAAACTTAACCACCCCTTTTGGTTTCGTATAGGTAGCAAACTAAGTGAATGTGTGGTACCCCATTTTTACCTGGACCTAACATGAAGCAATCTAAATATGACACGAAACTCTATAAGCACCACAATAAAAAGGGCTCTTGCCCACAGGGTAAAACTCTTTTAAGATGTTATTGACGAGACTCCCGATTTCTAATTTAAACATCAAATGGTCTTTCCCAGTATCAACCTTGGCACCCCTACTGTATTTGTTTTCTTAACTTGCAAATTGAAATTGTTGCAAAGTCAAATTCGATGACAACATGGATTGCTTTTCAAACATGGATGGCTTGAAATTCAAATTCGATGGCACAAATATTTTAACAAGTCGAAGCCATGCATGCACGATGATTTTAGTGCAAATTTCAAAGACTTTGGCTGCCAGTTCTTTAAAGACTTTTAATTGCATTAAATAGTGAAGCTCCACTATAAATGGAAAAGAAAATCTTATTTGTTGTGCATCCAAAAATTGTAACATCTAAGACCATTATAAATGAACTCTTCAACAGTGTAGAAAGAGATTTTCCTTAGGTGCTAAGGGGAACCATTTAAGTGTATTGGGTACTGAGTTTTAAGAGTAGTTCTTAAATTTTATAAATTGTCATTTGTTAATAAAATTATCTTCTAATCTTTATCTGTAGAATGGGGGTTTTAAGCCAAACCACATAAATTATTATGCATTATTTTCTTTGTATCACCACATTTATGTTTCTCCAGAAGTCGCAGTCCTCATAATATTGGTAATTGCTCAATCCCCACTTTCGTAACAATTAGTGTTAAAGCAGATAGTTTGGGTTTGGGTATACAGCATTGTTCACATATACAATATTATTCACAAATACAGTGGAGTCAACAGTTCATACTTAGGAGTATCAAGAGCCTACAGTGTAGTTGTGTGGATAAATACATATATAAGAAATTTTTGTCAACAAGACGATAAAAATCTAAGGAGTCTGGATTTTAAAGTGGGACTATTATGACCCCTTTATTTTCCTAGAAATTTTCTTGATGCATTATCTATACAAGTAGACACGTAAACATTGTTTGTTCAGGTTAAATAATTGAAAAAAAAAAGATAGGAGAGGCGTCATCGTCACTTTTCTCAACAAGGTGACAAATGTAAAATTTAAAGTGGAAAAATTCTTTGGTACCAATAATTTTGGTATGTGGCAAGTGAGGTGTTGGATGTCTTATGTCAGCAAGAGTTGGACCTTCTCCTTAAAGAAAGACTCAACAAGATGGATGATAAGGAGTGGATAAAGATCAATAGATATACATGTGGTAATATTCATCTGTGTCTGGCTAAAGATGAAAAATATTTTGTCATGCAGGAGACTTTAGCAAAGAAATTCTAAAAGACGCTAGAAGAAAATTGCATGAAGAAAAGCCTTGAAAATAAGCCTTATATCAGCAAGAGTTGGACCTTCCCCTTAAAGAAAGGCCTAACAAGATGGATGACAAGAAGTGGATAAAGATCAATAGACATGCATGTGGTACTACTTGTCTGTGTCTGACTAAAGATGAAAAATACTTTGTCATGTAGGAGACTTTAGCAAAGAAATTATGAAAGATGCTAGAAGAAAAGTGCATGAAGAAAGCCTTGAAAATAAGCCTTGTATGAAGAAAAACTCTATTAATTCACGTCTACACCTAGCGTGTCGACGAATAACAATGTGAACTCAATCAACAAGATATAGGCAGATTTACTAAATTTGGATAAAAAATTTGAAGATGTAGATAAGGCAATACTGTTGTTGAATTCCCTTTCTGACGAATATGGTCATCTCGCCACCACTTTACTTTATGGGAAAGATAGTGTCATGTATCCAATGTGTTGTATAACTCTGGAGAAAAAAAGATAGAAAGGGTCACAAAGATAGAGTTGCAGAAGTATTTTAGTAAGAGGTCATTAACAAAGCTGCAATCCTAAAAAAAAAAAAAAGCAAGTCTAAAGAGAGGCATACTAAAGATGAATGTGCTTTACGTCACAAGAAAGGGCATTAGAAAAAAAAATTATCCAAAATTACAAAAAGGCAAGGCTATTTCTGATGCATGTATAGCAAAGCATGATGAGGAGTCAGACTTTAGTTTAGTTGGTATGACGTTAATTTGTCACTTAGATGAGTGGATTTTGGATTCGAGTTGTACTTATCATATATATACTAACAAGAACTGGTTTTCTACGTTCAAAGAGCTACATGGTGGAGTTGTTTTTATTAGGAACGACAATGCTTGTAAAACCATGAAAATAGGTTCAATCTAATTGAAAAATCATGATAGCTCAATGCAAATCTTGACAGATATTCGTTACATACCAAGCTTGAAGAAAAATCTCATCTCATTACGAATTCTAAAATGCAAAGGACTTATAATCACTCTGAGAGATGGATTCTTAAAGGTAGTAGCTAGTGCATTAACAGTAATGAAGGATACAAGAAGAAATAACTTGTACTATTTCTAAGAGAATACAATTATTGGATCAACATTAATCGTTTGTGGAAAAGATGCAGATTCTTGCAGATTTTGTTGAAGCAAGGCTTATTGAAATATGCAAATTCTTACAAATTAGAATTTTGTGAACATTATGTTCTAGGCAAGCAGACAAAGGTAAAGTTTGGTTCACCAATTCACGATACAAAAAGGATTCTGGACTGTGTTCACAGTGTTATGTGAGGACCTACCAAAACAGTTTCTTTGGGAGGTATACACTATTTTGTTACTTTTCTTTATAATTATTCAAGAAAAATGTGGGTATATTTGATGAAGAATAAAAATAAAGTTTAGGTGCATCTATAATAGAAAAAGATGATCGAGACTCAGACTGGTCAAAGGTCAAAAGATTTCATTCAGACAATGGTGGTGAGTACGAGAATGATCTATTTCTATAATATGCTGAGATAAGAGCATTGTACGACACTTCACTGTTAGAGATACACCACAGCAAAATGGGTGGTAGAACGCATGAACTAGACTATACTGGAGAAAGTTCGATGTATGTTGTCCAATACAGGATTGGGCAAAGAGTTTTACGCTGAGACAATTGCATATGCATGCCACCTGATCAATCATTTGCCATTAACTACAATTGATTATGATTCTTTACATGTCCTTAGTTCAATTGTTTATTATCATATTAAAGAATCTAAGTTAGACCTAGGAGCAAAGAAAACATTGTTTATAGGTATAACTGGTAGAGCAAAAGGATACCATTTCTGGTGTGACAGAGTTGTCGAAGCCCTTCAAAATAAATATTGATCCACCTAAATTAATTTGTAGAAATAGTGGAACCAGGTCGAATCCCAAGAGAACTATGTAATTAATTTCTCAAAGCTTAAAAAAAAATTAATTTCAAGAGAACTAGAAACGTAAACCGTTTATTGTTTGAAATTTTCTGGGAGCTATCGGGCTAACAGGATAAGGAAACCGGCAAACCGGTTACGGTTCGTAACCTTTCTGGAATTATTCGGCTAGCCGATTTAAGGAAATCGGAAGACCATTTCTTCAACTTTCTTCTTTCTGACTCTAATCGGTTAGCCGGCTAGAGAAACCGGAAAAGGAACTCGGAAAGCCGGATTTCAGCTTTCTTCTTTCTGACTCTATTTGGCTAGCCGGTTGAGGAAACCGGAAGTCAATTCTCTCGATTACGGCGTTATCCGGACAACGGTTGAGAAACCGTGGCAATTCGATTCTCCGGTTACGTCCACTAACGGTTAGCCGTTTAGTGAAACCGGCAAGCCGATTACTTGATTTCAATTTGTTTCTTTAACGAGAATTTGATAAGATAAAATAAAATAAAAACAAGACTTTAAAATTAAGTAAAAAGAATCAATCTTACCAAACTTCCAATCCAAGGGTGTGTGAATTCCATCTAATTGTAATTTTGATCATAGGCAAAAATATAAATTACTCAATCCAAGAACTTAGTCTACTTAATCGGTTAAGCCGCAGAAAGCAATTATTCTCCTAATATATTAGACTCAAACAATCGCTCAAATCAAATCTTATCACTAATTTAACTGGGCATCATCGTTCCATATCAAATTAAATGATAGCATTAAGAATAGTGAGAATGACTAAAACAAAATTAATTAATTCAGATTATTCCAATTTCATCAACTTCGTATTTTTATTTCCCTGGAGCCTATCATGCAAGCTATGTAATTGTGGCCATCAATATACACACACATGAGCCAACTCCTTGCTACTAAATTCAGTCATTCATGACAATTACGGATCACAAACTCATGACTAGCGATAGAAAAATAAATATTGAATTAAGGCGTCAATTTAATCAATATAAATAATTCATAGAAAATAAGAGCAAGAAAATAAAAATTACTTGGATTGAAGAAATTCTTGTTAAGTCCAAAGCCTCACAAAATTACAATCGGAATTGATTAACCCTTGGACCGGAAGAAAAACCTTAGCCACACATGGTGGACAAAACGAAATCAAAAGAAATTATTTTTCAAAGAACAAGCTTGCAGCCGCTTGTCTCCTTTTGTTTCTTCTCACGCCCTTGACTTCTTCTCCTCTTCTTGGAAACGTGAGACTCTCTTTTTATAATAGGTATTGCAATATTTTGCAAATAAAAGGAAACCTCTAATATTAATTCTAATCTAATAAGGAAACCTCAAATAAGGGGAAATCCAAACAAATAAAATCCTAAATAGGATAGGAAATATTTATTCTTTTATCCTATTTTCCTAAAATAAAGATGAGTTCCACATGAATTTTTGCTTCAAGATTCGTCTCCTAAGTCAGCTTTCACCATTTGCTCCAACAAGCATTGAATTTCACCAAGGAAGCCAAAAACGTGCCTTTTTGTCCAAATTCCATCATAACATCCATTTTTCAGCTCCTAAATCAATTCAAACACAATTTCGACAAATTAGCACAAAATCAATCAAAATATGAGGGAATTAAACAAAATATAGCATGACTATTTATAACCTATCATGGTGCCCTATTATAAAGAAGATTATTTGCAGTAGCGATATGACTTTTGATGAATCAACCATGTTGAAATAAAAAGATTCACAAAAAGATAATAAAACTATTGGTACTTCATAGCAAGTGGAGTTTGAAAAGATTAAAGATGATCTAAAGGGTTTGAGGAGATGAATAGTGATTCTCCATCGACCAAGGATGAAGAAAAGGTTCTGACCCAAGAACCTTCACCGCAACATGATTCAATTGCCTATAGAAGGCCGTAAAGAGAGATTCCTAGACCTGCACACTTTATTGATATGGTGGGTTATGCACTTCGAGTTGTAGATGATGATATTCTTTCTACTTACGGAGAAGTAGTAAGTAGTACTGAAATTGTGTAATGGAAGCTAGTAATAGATCAAGAAATATAGTCTCTTTATAAAGTGAAACTTAGGAGATAGTTACACTAACTAAGGAAAAGAAGGCAATAGGTGCAAATGGCTATATGCAAAAAAGAAAAGATTTCCATATAATAATGAAATTCAATATAAGGCTAGATTGACAGCGAAGAGTTACAGTAAAAAAGAAAGAATAAACTATAATGAGGTGTTTTCTCCAACTATGAAATATTTGTCTATTTGAATTTTGCTAGCCATAGTTGCTCAATTTGTTCCTGAATTAGTTTAACTTAATGTGAAAACCGCACGATTTATTCTTGAATTAGTTCAACTTGATATGAAATCCACATTATCACACGGTGATTTGGAATAGGAAATCTACATGACTCAACTAGACGGATTAAAAGTTGTTGGAAAAGAAAATTAGGTTTGCAAGTTGAAAAAGTCGCTTTATGGATTGAAACAATCTCTAAGGCAGTGGTACAAGAGATTCAATCGGTTCATAAAAGGGCAAAGGTGCACAGGAAATAAATTTAATCATTGTGTATATTTTTGAAAGCTACAAGAGGGATCCTTCACATATTTGCACTTGTATGTTGATAATATGCTAATAGCATCCAAGAGCAAAGATGAGATTAAGAAGTTTAAGACTCAACTCAATCAAGAGTTTGAAATGAAAGATCTAGTTGAAATTAAGAAGATTTTTCACATAGAGATATGCAGAGATAGAGCTCATGGCAAAGGCAACTTATCTTAAAAGCAATATTTGAAGAAAGTACTACAACAATTTGGCATAATGAGCAAACAAAATCTATGAGTACCCTGTTGGCTTTTCATTTCAAGCTTTCCTTCAATAGATACGGAACGAGAATGCATGTTGCAAGTTCCATATTCAAATGCAGTTGGTAGCTTGATGCATGCAATGGTGTGTCCAAGGCCTGACATTTCACAAACAGTTAGTATAGTAAGCAGGTATATGCATAATCCTGGCAAAGGACATTAGAAAGCTGTGAAATGGATTTGACAGTACATTCAGAAGATTGTGGATGTTGGTTTACTGTTTGAGCAGGATAATATACTTCGTCAAAGTGTAATTGGATGTTTTGATTCTGATTATGCTAGTAATTTGGACGACGGTCAACCACCTCCTATTTATTTACTTTTGTTAGAGGGCCAATCAGTTGGAAGTCCACACTGTAGTCTACAGTTCCACTGTCGACCACAAAGGCTGAGTTCATGACAATTACGAAGGCTATTTGGTTATAAGGCTTACTTGAAAACTTGAGATTAGTCCAAGAACATGTTAATATGTATTGCGATAGTCAAAATGCTATTTACTTAGCAAAGATATCATGCACATACGAAGCATATCGATGAATGATTTCACTCTGTGTGGGAAATTATTCATGAGAGAAAGATTCTTCTTTAAAAAATTAAGACTGCAGAGAATCTCACAAATATATTGACCAAGGTGGTGATAGCGATCAAGTTTGAGCATTGTCTAAACTTGATCAATATCCTACAAGTTTGAAATTATTAAGAAACCAGAGATTGGAGGATAATTTGATATATGGAGAGTTTTGTAATCAGCTTAGATTTGGACAAATTTTCGTCGAGATGGAGAATTGTTGTAAAGTCAAATTCGATAGCAACATGGATTGCTTTTCAAACATGGATGGCTTGAAATTCAAATTTTGTACTACAAATATTTTGACAAGTTGAAGGCATGGATACATGAAGATTTCAATGCCGATTTTAAGGACTTTGGATGCCAATTCTTTGAAGACTTTTAAGTGCATTAAATAGCAAAGCTCCACTATAAATAGAGAAAAAAATCTTATTTGTTGTGCATCAAAAAATAGTGAGATCTAAGAGCATTGCAAGTGAGCTCTTCAAGAGTATCCATTTGGGTGTATTAGGTATTGAGTTTTGAGAGTAGTTCTCAAATTTTATAAATTCTCATTTGTTAGTAAAATTATTTCTAGTCTTTTTGCCTGTGAACATAAACTTTAAGCCCCACCACGTAAATTATTTTATCTTATTTTCTTTGTATCATTACATTTGTATTTCTCCATAAATCAAAATCACCATAATATTGATAATTACTCAACCTGCTCTTCAAACAAAAACATCCAAATACCCAAGTCATCCAAATACCCAAGTCATGCGGTGCTGTGATGATGAGTTTTCACAATCTGATCCTGTGGACTAAATTGATGAATCCAAAACTTGAGTTATATAAACGGCAACGTTTTGAACGTGTTTGTTAAGCTCAGGAAGTCACGAGCTCTGCATGAGGTTTACTAAAGATTAAAACGACTTCACATGGCGGCGTTTTGATCAAGCCTTAAGTGAAACATGTGGATGAGCACGTGATGGAGGAATCAAGTTTGTTGAAGCTGTTATTCCAGGTGGCAGACTTCTGTGCATTCTGGGTTTCATATCAGCTTATATATAAGCTGATCAAGAGAGTAGTTTCAGAAGTAACGAGAGAGCAATTAAGAGAGAGTTATGCGAGAGAGAGAGATTCATCTTGTTCTTTGCTGTTAACTCTTGTATTGCTCTGTAATTTTCACGTGAATCATCAATAAAGCTCATTCTGGTGGCTTTTCCCGTGGATGTAGATTGTACACTCTTGCACAATCGAACCACGTAAATTCGTCTCTGTGTTTTTTTTTTTTTTTTGTTCTTGTTCTTAATTTCTGTTTGTTCTGATCTTAATCATTTACATTAAAGATTGATTGTTGGGCCCTAGCATCTCCTGGGATTTGGTTTTGTGATCTTGGGCAGTGATTGATTTGCTGACATACAAAGAGAAGCACTTAGATCACTACAGATCCCTTTAAATCTTGACCACATTTTTAAACGAAATTTTGGTTCCTCAACCTAAGGATACTTGTCACTAGCATGAATAGTTCGAGTGTGACCTTATTGATAAATGTCAAGGTCAAGAAGCTCTCTCTTGGATCATTTGGATTCTTTCTTTTCAATACAGAAGAGCAAGAAGCTCTCTGTCGCATCATCATTAGTGCTAGTTTGTGTTAAGTTTATTGTTATGTTCTTTTTCATGCTCTTTTTGCTTTGGATATGTTTCTTTAAATCAACTTTTGGGCTATTATGTATGGATAATTGCTTTTCAAATAGATTTATTTAACTAGCCACCTAAGTTCCAACTTAGAAGAGGTAGGGTCTAAAAAAATTGATTTAGACAATTGGGCTTTGCCCACCCCTTGCCCGGTTTGTTGTTTCGGGGGAGGATTGGGAAACATAAACCTCTAGGCGAGGATGTGAGCTTTGAGCAAACTTGGATAGGGTTTTGTCAATTAGTAATTCGTTAATTTCTTGGGATTAGATTAGATTAGAATTAGATCAAATAACCCCTAGAGTTTGTAATACATCTAACAAAAATGATAACCCACCGTTAAACGCCACTTGAACTCCATCTAGGCCAAGTTCTTACCTTTTTTTGGAAAGAGTGGTTTAGCGATGGGGTGAGTATAATTAATCTAAATTAAATTAAAAAAACTAGAGAAATTATGGTAGCGGCAATGAAAGTAAAAATTAAAGTATGTATTTTAATGTTATTAGACGAAATTTTTTATTTATATTGTTTTTTATGAAATATATGCATGAGCAAGCTAGAAATCTTTCTTTTCAGTTTTTACCTCCGACAATTTTAATTCGGATGTTAATTAAAAAAAGCTGCTTGAAAACCAGACTAAGTTATTGAATGTACGAATCTCATTAAGTGCCCACCCTACTTCATTATGAGAACGATCATCTGCATCTTCATGATACGGTCAATCATAATTTATACGATTTCATATAAGTCTTTCTTTAAAGGCTAGGCTTTGAAAAAGAAAAGAAACATTAAATATTATCTGTGCATAGGACTAAGTTGCCTATAGAAGAAATGAATCTCTTAACGTTGAAGAAATTAAATTATCATCGAAAGTGGAACGACACTACTAATTAATTAAGCGGCAACATTTGACCCTTTTTCCATATATAAATATTTTAAATTGCTTTAAAAGAAGACAAAAGGTTATATAGAGTGAATTTTTAAGCAGAGAAGTAACAAAGCAATCACCATGGTTTTAAAATGAAACTAGTTGCACGTTATGAAGCAAACGAATGTGTTAATAATTTAAAACAATTAAAAGAAAGAAATTCGATGTCCCTACCATAGTCTAAAGAAATGCTTGTGCTCGACTGCAAGTAGATTCATTTCCATTCCAAGGCCGACTGGAGAAAATTTTCAGAGTCTCATTTATTCAGTATATTTTTACTCTTTCGATTAATTACTGTACACCTATAATGACAACAATATACTGAAAACATGTGTTTAACGAATGTATTGCACTGAGATACCTAAGGAACCCTCAGATTGTAAAGTAGTGCTGTTTGTCCCAACTTTTTTGTGCCAAGCCAAGAATAATTGCATACTCAGATTGATAACAATGCAGTGAAAGCAAACAAGAGGCCAGGAGATCGATTTTTTGTTCCCCAAACAAGAGGCCAGGAGATCGATTTTTTGTTCCCCAAACAAGAGCCCACCACTCAAAATATTTTGTATTCTAAAAAATAGAATTAATTCTTCCAGTCTCTATAATAATAGTAGAGCGAATATTTTCAATAATGAAACTCATGAAGAATCATCTTTGGAATCGAATGGGATAAATAATAGTTTAGTTGTTTATATAAGAAACAATAAATTTAATAATATTGATAATTAGTTTATTGTATAACATTTTTAAAATATGAAAATGCGTAGAGAATAATTATAAATGTATTAACAAATATTTTATATATTCAAAATTTTAATTTTTCATATTTTATTATTATCTAATTTAACCCCCAGTAAATTATTTTTCTAGATCCGCCACTATTTCTAAGTTCTAATTAATATTTTTATGCTACAATCCTCTCAAGTTTGATGGATTATATTATGGGCCCCCATTTAAGGTTTTTTTTTTCATTTTTTTCATTTAAGTATTTAATTAAAAATCACGGTTCTGTGTGCATACTAGCATTATTGTCCAATATTTTATAGAAGACAGTGTTTAATATATTATGTAATGAAAAACATGACAATAGCATTTTCGTAATTTAATAAAATGATCGCAGAGATGTCCTTATTTTTAGAAATGATCGTACAGATTCTTTCTGCAACATTCAAATCTTCTTTTAACACAAACATTAGAAGTTTTGTCTTAACTATTTCTTAGCACAAAATGAGTTGGTGAATATAAAAAAAAAAAAATGTGTGACCGTTTTTAAAATAAAGAACTTTCCAAAAGAAGAATGACCATTTTAACAAATCATGTGGTGCCAATGTTCCTTTTCTTTATGCAATCTCGAAAATAGAAGGAACAAAAAACTAAAAACGAAAAATAAAAACTGATACAAAAACACATGATATCCCAAGTTGTAAAACTAGGAGAACGTGGATGACTGTTTTAGTTCGGTGGAACTAAAATTGAAGTGTTACTTTAAAAGGTTGTGCTGTCAGAGATGATATGATGCAAACCAAATCTTTGCTTGGCTGCTTGGTTAACAATATTATAATGCATTTGCAGAAATCGATGCGGATGGAGATAGACAACTTGTTTGAATCTGCCATGAGAGGCCACTGGGAACACATTGTGCAGGCTTATGAGAGCAATCCCATGGCTCAAGAGGCCAAACTCACAAAATCAGAAGATACAGCTCTGCATATTGCTGCTGCATCTGGGCATGGCGACGTCGTATGCAGACTGGTGGAAACCATGGGAGAAAATGCATCAGACATTCTGAAAATACAAAATAATAGAGGCAACACTGCTCTTCATCTTGCTGCAGCACTTGGGAACGTAGAAATGTGCCGTTGCATGGCATCAAAAGACCCCAAACTTGTCGCTGCTAGAAACAATGATAGCGAGACTCCTCTGTTCTTGGCAGCTCTTCATGGCAAGAAGGCTGCATTTCTTTGCCTCTACTTTCTCAGCCATGACAAAGATAGCTCTTTGGGCAGAAAAAGTAATGGGGACACTATTCTTCACGCTGCCATATCCGGAGATTACTTTAGTGAGTAACTCATTTTCCACTATGCTATTGTTTGTCAAATTCTGGGAAAATTTTAAATGCTGATGATCTGTTAGTTTTACAGGCTTGGCATTTCATATTATACGCTGTTACCCCGATCTTCTAAACTGCGTGAATGAGAATGGACTCTCTCCTCTGCATATTCTAGCCGGCAAGCCTAATGCATTCAGGAGCAGTAGCTGTCTTGGGCTGTTTGATCTTATGCTCTATGACTGTAAGGATGACACATTCATCATTTTAGCTGCTTTCAGTATGCAAGCGCTATTCATTATTTTTTGTCCTTAAAACTGTTTTATTTTACTTGCAAGGTCTGTCCGTTGATGAGTTGAGGGAAGAAAAATACGACTGCTCAAAGAATTGGGGAGCCGATAGCAGTGCTAAATTTCCTGAAAACTATGGAACATGCATCAACTTCTTTAGATTCATATGGACTTCTCTCCGAATACTTAGCGGATCACTCAGTATGTTAATTTGACAGATCTTACAATTTTTCTATGTAGCACTAGTACTATATTTTCTTAGTTTCAACATTTTTTTTTTTTTTTTGGCTCTTGTTCACTATCTTTTCACTAGCTAAACCAAAGGATGAACTAGATGAAGAAGATCCTCAACAGAATGTCATTTCTTGGGGTAATTAAGCATCATTATGACGTTATCTTACATCATAGTATCTAACATTAATCAAGATGAGCCACATAATAATGATGTTATGATATAAAACATCAGAGAAGGAAGATAAAGAAGATCATTTCTGTCCTCCAAATTGCACCACATTTGTTCTGTTTTCCAAGCTGATGATGAAGGCCTTGCTAATTGTTCTGGGCATAGGTACGTATTCATTCTTTCATTTATCTGCTTGAATGGCTGCGAAGTTGTTACGGGTTCACTTAAGACTTTCTGTATCTACATAAGTTGAGTTTGGTCCCATGTCTTAGAATCAAACAATGTTTACATGTTATGGCACTTAGGAATTTGGAGGATAAGCAGGATCAAAGAAAAGAAAGTGAGACACAAATGGGCTTATCTGGTGATGAAGGAACTAGTTCAACGTGCTTCTTTGTACAAGTATGAGGATAATGGACGGAATCCAGAGAATTCTCGACTTGATAATAAACAAGAAGAGACTTTCTTAGTTCCAGGAGCCCCACCAGTTTCTGAAAATACGGAGACATCTCAGAAGAATATTGTGCTTTTAACTCCTGAGAAGAAAAACACCCAACAAACGAGAAGAAAAGAGACACCATTATTGATTGCAACAAAGACGGGAGTGTTGGAAATCGTGGAGAAAATTTTAGATGCATTTCCAGTGGCCATCCAAGACGAGGATGCTAATGGGAAAAATGTCGTCCTCTTGGCAGTTGAGCACAGGCAAACTCATGTCTATGAACTCTTGTTGAAGAAAAAAATGATAATGGAGAATGCCTTCCGGAAACTGGATAACCAAGGGAACAGTGCATTGCACTATGCTGCTATGTTTGAAAACCATCGGCCTTCTTCACTGATTCCAGGAGCTGCACTGCAAATGCAATGGGAAATCAAGTGGTATAAGGTACGTTCAATCTGAGAAAAGCTCCGAGAAACCTGTAGTTAGCATAATGTCGTTGAAATTAGGGATGGCAATTTCCGGGTCCGGGTCCAGGTTTGGCCTTCCCGGTTCCGGACCCGGAGACTAAAATATCGTTACCAGACCCGGATATAAACCCGCTTTTATGAGTGCGGATCCGGTCCGGGTTTCCGGATTGCGGGTTTTAAACCCGGATTACATACAAATAAAAAAAATAAAAAAATACAAACTTAGATCTACAAAAATCAAATCCGCCCCAAATTCCTAAAAATCAAATACATATTCTAAATTTTGCATTGTTTCAAAGCAATAAACCATTCACAAATATAAATCTATAACACAACATTAGAAAATACAAAATCCATGTCTACAATACGCGGCGGGTTCATGGGGCGAAAAGGATCGGCGGTGAAGCAACGAAAGTCGGCTACTTGACGATGACGATGAGGACGATGACGATGAGGACGACCACAACATCACAGCCGCGATTACGATTGGCAAAGGTGGACAAACGGCGGCCAAATGGAGGTTGATGGTGCCGATGAACTTGAACACAACGAAGGTATGATGAGGGACGGTGATGATTTGATAAAGAGAAGGGCTTAAGAGAGAGGAAAAGGATGTGATTTGGTGAAGAGAAGAGTTGAAGAGAGAGGAAAAGAAGGAGAAGAGAAGAGTTGAGGCGGCAGCAATGAGAAGAGAAAAGAAAAAAATTAGGGTTTCTTTTTTCTATTTATATTAAAAAAATCCGGGTCCGGGTTCCGGATATACAGGTTAACCCAAACCCGTATCCGGATCCGGATATATCCGGATTCTTAAAATCTATTTCGGATCCGGATTTTTTTACACTCCGGTGCGGGTTCAACCCGCCCCGGATTGTCCGGGTTCGTCCGGGTCCGAGCCGGGTCCGGGTAAAATTGCCATCTCTAGTTGAAATTCTCTGTTATTTTCTCCATACTGAATTGAATTTTTCCACCTATGCTATGCAGTACGTAAAGGAATCCATGCCACAAAATTTCTTTGTTCGATACAACAATAATGGCCAAACTCCAAAGGAACTCTTCACAGAAACACACAAAAAACTTGTTAAAGAGGGTAGTAAATGGCTCATCAAAACCTCTGAGGCTTGCTCCGTTGTTGCAGCACTCATAGCAACTGTTGCATTTGCAGCTTCAGCAACTGTACCAGGTGGTCTCAATGAAAATAATGGCAAACCAATTTTATTAGAAGAGATCGCATTTCGCATCTTTGCCATCTCTTCACTAGTTTCTTTGTGCTTCTCAGTTACAGCCTTGATTGTTTGCCTAGCGATTCTCACCTCTCGATACCAAGAAAAAGATTTCGCCATGGCCTTGCCCAGAAAGCTTCTTATCGGCTTAACATCCCTACACATATCTGTTGTTTCTGTATGGATCTCATTCTGTGCAGGGCATTACCTTGTTATTCGAGACATGTTGAGGTCAATGGCACTTCCAATGTATGCAGCAACATGCTTGCCCATGGCCTATTTTGCTCTCATACAACTTCCTCTATATGTTGATCTTATGTTGGCCATATTCAAAAAGGTTCCACAGCCTAGCTACAAGGTGTTTTCTCTCTAGCTCATCACTGACACACTAAGTAACAGTTGGTTTCTATTCTAAATTCGAATGTTCTAATTGCTTCCAGTTTGTAATTTGAGTAGAGATTTTACACTGTCAACATGAAATTCAGTGGGATTCTAATAAAAGTTAATGAAATTTATTACAAGGGGAACACAAGTTAAAATGTGTTGCGAAACAGTAACGGTAACAAATCATATATGTGAATAAAAATGCAATCCCCGTCATGAAATGAAGCAGCTCCGATGATTCAAACAATGGAAGAAAGCTATACAGATACACCGAGCTACAGACAAAAAAACTGAATGTTAATTTTGTCTTATTCCTTTGTTGAAATAAAATTTCATACTTCAAAGTGAATGCATATTTCATAATTCCAACTATATTTCCATTCCTGTTAAGTTATTTCCGAGATTCCTGTAGAAAATGACAAAAATCAACGATGGCCCAACACAAGTAACCGAGGAGACAATAACATAGTCCATTTTCATTACAGCTATAATCCAATACGTTAACCCAGAAGTACGGGAAGCCAGAAACAGAAAATAAAACAGTAGAGATTCAGTACTTGTGTGGGAATAACAGTGAAAATTTATCAACAAAAATTTGATTCCCAAGCAGTACCGATGAGGCTAACACAAAGTCAAAAATCAGACTTCTACAACTCTTTACTCTCTCTTTTTTATTAAGAAGACAGACTTCTACACCTATTAAAAGGAATTTAGCATACCTCCATTCCCTTCCCCAGGACAGATGCAGCTAGCAGCTTCCACAGAAGTACAGGATAAAGATATTAATTGCATGCTTTCAGAGGCTTCAAAACTAAAGGGATCTGGTTATCGATTTAGCCCTCCGTACAGTTAAGGCACATGCAAGACTCTAGCAGAAAAACGGTTTGACTGACCAAGCATCCAACTGAAATGAACTTTAATTAAGGATTCTTTCACTAAAGATACATTAATGCACACTGAACCACAGTTAGCTCCAGTCGAATAACCAAAATCAAATTGCATTGTTCAAGAGGTTTTCTGTGTTACTAAAGAAATACTTCTTGATCACCTTTTCTTTGAAACAGCCTGAAAATATCAAGCTCTGACAATCAATGAAAAAAGGACTTGCATATTATAAGCAGGAGCAGTGCTCCAAAAATAGTGATTACAATTAAAGGCAACCAATAAATTTTGTGAGGAGATCATATTTACTGCTCAGCAAACTAAACGTCGGATTGAATACAGGATCAGAAGAAGGTTTCCTTTTTTCCCCACCTTTTTTTCGCTTTATTTTACCCTTACAGTATCATTTGCTGACCATGGAACCAAATAAACCCATCACTCCCCCAATACAATATCAGACAGAGTGACATTCCAAAATCTTTCAAATTGCAGGCCAATATACATACTTACATACAATGAGGTTCCCTTAATTCTTCACTTAAAAGGACTATTTAAATTTTAACCATCAATTGCATTCAATCCAATGGTAGATATAGTTGACGTGTTGACAACATTAAAAGCTATTTTTTGTTTAGATCCTCTCCATTGGTTTAATAAAATCAATCACTAAAAATTTCAGTTTAACTTTTTTTTAAAAAAATTATGTTTACATATTACCGGCTGTAGGGATTTATTGAAAGTTTATCATGCACTTATCCACTGTATGTGTTTGACATTAAGTAATAGTACATAGGTAATTTCTACTAACGGAAGAATTTGATCATCAGGAAAACAAAAAAGTGATAATATGAGAAAATAGTCAACTAGAGCTTAGTGAATGGCAGCTTTAACACAGACCTTGGTTGACAAAGGTGGCAAAGAGGCCTGCCGTGCTACCTTTCCAGGTTCAGTTAATTGCCGAATCTCTCGAAGTTGACTTACTATGTCTTCCAAAAGCTGCAACTGGATCTTTTCCCTTCCCTTATGCCCCTTGGAGAAGTTGAGCTTCTCTCTTCCCTCTTGCACAATCTTAAGCCTTTCTCTAAGACAACCAACTTCATTGTCAATTTTCAACCTTTCATAATCAAAAGCCGACATAGAATTTCGCCGCAAATCAGTTAGCAAAGTTTTTCCTTGTGAGAAACTCCTTTGTCTACTAAATAAGTCTGAAATGCTTCTTTTCATGTCCACCTCCGTGTCTGACCTATCTATAACTGGACTGTCACATCTGGTAGGAATGTCCAAAGTAAGATTCTTTGATAGGTCTCCATGATTGTTTCCACTATCTTCATTACATGTATTAAGTTCATCACCAATGACATGAACGTCATAAACACAGAGATCTCTTACGGAAACTGAGCTTTGTGAGCCTTTTCCATGCTTCTCCACCTTGTCATTGCTATATTTGACAATTATCTTTGTTTCATCAGAAGCCTCCGTAGCTTTTTTGTATTCATCAGCTGGCTCCTGCTTTTCCCCTTCCAGCGTGATGATTTTCTCATGGACATTACGTACCTGAGTAGTTGAACGGTTGAACCGTGAACTTTCTGGTGGTATTTGCTCCTCCCTTGGTTGTTGTATTGGATTCTTTTCCATAGACTCCATCCCCTTCTCTTGTAAACTTGGATGTCTATGGATGTATCCTGGTTTTGAAGAGTCAACTTCATCTAATTCTGGGTTTAATAATCCTTTTCCTGAAGTAACGGAATAGTTCTGTGACCCAATAGAAGTGACCTCATAATCCGGAAAATCGTTTTCACTTTTAACCTTTTGCTTCCCGACAACGGATTTGCTAGTCTTCTGCAGCATCATCAGGGGATCCTCACAGGAATATGATGAAGAAGTTGCAGTTTGCTCCTGTGTAGTTGCTGTATCATCTGTCTCAGCATCAAAAAAAATTTGCCTTAATGTTTCAACTTCCCTCTCCAGAAAATGTTTTTCCCTTTCTCTCCTTATTATGATCTCTTTGAGAATGTTCATCTCTTCTGCATCATATGCAGATTTTTCTTCTATCATCCTCTGGTATTGCCTAGCTTCCATTTCTATTGACGCCTTCTCCTCTTGTAACCGAAGAATCATTGCCATTGCCTCATCTGCAGCTGTTGCAGCAGCACTTCTTTCTTTCTCAAGTTCAAGATACAGAGCTGAACGAGCAGCATGTTCTTCTTCTAGTGCTTCTTCCAAACTTCTGATTGTACTTATATCATTTCCATCTGAACCTAGCTCTCCTTGAAGATCACAATTTAACAATTCAACAGATGATGTGTCCTTCTCAACAGTATTATTTTTGTCAACAGGTTCATTAGATTCAGAAGGCATAGTTACGTCTTCTTTCAAAGCTCCTCTGCTATCTGAAAACAGCATATCCACCCACAACAAAGCAGCATTAGCATGTGAAGAAACAATCAATTAAAATGCAAGCATGTAATGTATGCACAAAACCATTATGAAGCCATGCGAGGCTTATGACCGAAGAAAAAATGTCAAAACTTAAATGTTACCACCGCAAAGTGAAACATTCCTAAACATAAATTACTACCTAACTCAAAGGGTGCCATTCACTTATCAAAAGGTTTACCAAAGTTGATCTATTTACTAAGCATACCTCTTGCAATTCCCCAAAAAACAAAAGTTGAATAGATTCTGAAAATAATTTAAGGCTCATATCAAGCATGCTATTCTTCAACTCTGACATTGAAGATGTAGTAAAGCCACAGCCGATCAGAGTTATATCACAAGAGATATTTGGGAATCATTCAGTCGCATTGAGATACAAGATAGTAAGCCAAAAAAAATTCTTGCACTCTTTTATTTGCATGTAAGGTTATTTATGCCCAGCACCAACTCATCTCTACCACATATGCTTAATAGTTCCTTCAAAATAAGATGAGCTTGTGGTTCACTCTAGAACTATAAAAGTTCTATTCTTTAGTATCAAATTGATCATAAACGCTACCCAAATTCGATGTAACTGTGAAACACAAATAAGAACTAATAAAGAGACCCGTGATCCCATAAAAGGACATCATGATTCCTTATGTGGAAAATTTTATTTTCTGAGCCCACAACAAACATTCCTATTCAATTATTCTCTCTTAATTTTGTATTATTCTCACTACAGAATGACACCACAGACACAGTGATGCATTATCAACCACAGCTACAATATCATGCGGAAAGAAAAATTATCAGAACTAAAGATAAAATACATTCATCAGCAATAAACACATACTGAAAACTCATCTTTTGGATCACATTATTTGCGCTTACCTTCAATGGTTTCACTTCCTCGATGAACAGGAACAAAGCTACCTTCACTAATTTCAGTTCCTATTTTACTGAAACTGCTAGGGGAGGGCAAAACAGATTGCCAATCTGACACTAACTGATCAAATGATGAAAATGACAGAGACTTTTCATTACGAAAAGCACTTTTTCGATGTCGCCTGATACCATATCTTGGCCTCTGGCTCTTAACCACCTTACCCTTAAAGTCAAACCTTCCTTCTTTCATCGAAGAATCTCTTCCAATTCTTTCTCGTGAAGATGAACCACATGATGTTTCACCCTCCGAAGCAACATGGCCCTTATCAAACTCTCTCTCTTTCGATCGAGGATTCATGTCATTGGCCAATATTGAATCGAAAGGAAACTTAGTCTTAGCTAAATATTGAATATTAGATATTTTCTCTGTGGGGCAATGAACAAGAAAACCTTGCCAGCAGTTGTCATAACTAATCTTATTGGGTTTACCAAAATGTCTATTGCACGAACAAGGCAAAGACAATCCGAACAAACCAAGAAACTTCGACGCAAAATAGGCAAGTGCTGATCCGCATAAGAGGAAATAAGCTATAGCAAGATTGAGGAATGCACCAACTAGCTCACTAAATGTCCATACGTCGATCGCTTGACACATCATTGTCTTTCCCATTTTAACAATCTTCCACTAAATCTTTACGCATATTGATCAAACCAATTATGAAATAATCGACCAAAATCCTTTTCTGGCAGCCAAGAAAACTGAGATAAAATGAAAAGAACACATTAAGTTACTATTTCACTCTATTTAGTTCGGTTGCTGAGAATATACAACAAAATGAACCAAAATAACTCATAACATAAAAATTTAAGACTCACCCATTAACTTACAGATGACATTACATATATAGGTAAATCAAAAATAAAATTAACAAAAAAGAACTTACCGAGTTGTGAATGAGTCGACTCAATCAAAGCTGTCTCGTTCTTTTTTTTTTTTTTTTTTTGAATTACTGTCTCGTTCTATTGTGTTAACGTTTGTTTGAATTAAAAACCCTGATGTAAATATCTGGGCAGTTATGTATAGATGGTGGTGTTTGATATTCCTAAGAGTTAACAGATACTGAAGAGTTTCTTAATTTGGATTTGATTTGATTTGATTTGATTTTGATTGTTCTTGTTCGTTTTAAACTCCTCCGGTTACATTTCCCGAGGACAGATGCGGTATCGTTTTATCCTCATTTATGATTTATTCACTGCACTGTTGACCGTTAAAATTTAAAGATTAAAAAAACAAATTAAAATTTTACTTTACAGGGGCTTAAATATCAAAGTTCCACAGAACCAAATTATTATTAGAGTATGATTGTATTCAGTTAACGCATAAAATTGTTTACATTAACTCGTAGATTTTTAATTCAATTCAACCAACACATGAAAATAAAGTTTAGTATGATATAATTTAGTTTGTACGACACTCTTTAATTAAATAAATATTAGTTGAGTTTGTGGGTATCTCTTTAACTTAATCTCATCTTTGAGTTTGAGGATTTGAGTTTACTTTAACGTGCGTACGAACATTTTTCATTTTCAACCACTCATCCTTTAGTTGCTACTCTCACTAATTTATAAATTCGATTCTCTCTCAATTGGAAAAATATTTAATTAGAGACAAATTTCTCCCTCGTAAACTATAGTGAGAGTATAAATCCCTTGAATATAAATAAAGGTAGAAATCTAGGCTTCATAGATTAATATAGATTAATTTCAATAATTATTTGATAGTAAATATCAACAGTCTTTTGATTGAAATATATTTGTAATAAAAAAATATTTTTTTGTATTCTTGGATGGCTTCAAGTTTGATAAATTGAATATCCCTCAGCTGGTAGGCATTGGGCTTGGCTTCAAATTTAGAATGATATATTAATTATATTTTATCTATTCAAAATCATATGAGGAAAATTCTATAAAAACACTTTTCTCTATAAAGAATCACAAGTTTAATATTTCAAGAAAGTGCATAGGAGATTCTATAATTTAAGTAAAATCTCAATAGATTTCCAATTGAGGGCTTAAGAATGTTTTTCACATATAGAATATTGTGATTTAAACTCAGTATTTAAGCTAATGTGAAAGCTGCCTAGAAATTATTGGCAATTGGCAAGTGCCATGTTACACTATTATAATGTTATTTACCACCCTATTTTATTTTTAAAGTGCAAATAGTCTACATACTTTAGTGTCACGCGCTGCTCAAATTTACAATTTGCATCTATTATTTACACCAATGGAGGCTCAATTGGCGTGCATAGATTCGCTCAGTAAAGGTCCGCCAAAAGGCAGGGTATGCTCACCAACAAGGTGCGACCAATAATGGGCCATCTTGTACAATTAACAAATCATGGTGCCTTAGTAGTCGACAACCCAAGATCAAGCCCAAATTTGCAAGTTAAAGTGAATAGGCTTGGTCGATTCTAGAATTCTTTACAACTCACTAGCACTTGTAAATGTTTAGGTAATTTAACACTTGTGTACAACTAGACCTCTCTAGAAGTTGGAGATATTTTTGCAACTTCTAGACCTAGGCAAGCCACTCTATAATAAGAACAAGTCACTCTCCATTTTGCTCAACACCACAACACACAAAACACCACAAATCTAACAACTCAAGCATCCTTGTAAAACTCTCTTGTGTTTTCTCTTGCGAGTAATAAAATTTACTTGTCTATATTGCTCTCTTCTCTCTAATTTTCTCGTAAGCATCCTTACTTAGCTAGCTTGAGAAGTTATGAGACTTACTAAGCAACTTTTGTACTCAAAGTTATTTAAGTGTCCCATGAGTTGTTGCGCAACATACTCATCCCTCGACATTGAGATTTGATTGCATGATTTTCATAACTTATTATTAATTTCTTATGTAAGTGCTGCTAAAATTTCATTAATTAAAAAGAAAAAAAGAAAGAAGTAGTTTCAAATTGTCAAAAAAAATAAAAATCCTTATTATTTGAGAAGTCCAAAAATAAGAATCTGTATTCGAGACTTGAGAGAATATTGGTCACAAACTGTGGAATTGTTTATGTTAATATGAAATATTAATATTTATTTTTGTTCAATATATACTCATTAAAAAAATTAGATTTACTTTTTCATGAAGTTTTTGTTAAGTCATAATCATATGTTATGAAGCTCATATTACGAAAGGATGTATCTCTAACGGAAAACGCATGAAACAAAAATCATTAAAAGTTTCTTATTACGAACATTCGTATCTAGGGATGGCAATGGGGTGGGGTGGGGTGGGGAGGCCTATCTCATTCCCCACCCCATTAAAATTTTCTGCCTCCATTCCCCAAAAACTTTAGTGGGGTGGGAATGGGGAATCCCCATTTGGGAAATGATTTCCTCATCCCCACCCCATTCCCCATTTATCTATTTTATAATAGGTATAGATACATAATTTAAGTAAATTAAGAATTAGAGACTTAAAATAAAATCATCATCATGTTATAAAGTATTTAAATTATTTTTAAAAAAAATCTCTAAAATTGTGAAATAATATCTTAAAATAATATTAAAAGTGAAAAATATTTAATAAGAACAATACTTTAAAAGATAAAAGAAAATATAATAATGTTTTAGAGTTAAAAAATGTTATAGGATTTTCTTTTATTCATATCCTATTTATATTACATAAAAATTAAGAAAACTATTAATTGACATTATAGTTAATAAAATAAAAATTATTAAATAAGAATTAAAAACATATACATATACATATACATATACATATATACATATATATCATTTGGGGTGAAACCCCAAACACATAGAGAATTTTAGCATCCCTATTCGTATCCATAACACTCATTTCTTATTACTTAAAAATTTTAGTGTTCGTATATGTTCAACTGAACGATATTTTTAATAAAAAAATGATAAAATATTGGAGAGAAGTAATGATGGGTTTACATATTTGGAATGGAAATCAGAATTAAAAATCCGTTTACTTGTTAAATTGAAAGTGTAAATGGGAATGAGACACGTGGGTTCCACTCAAAATTAAGATTGATTATTCAGATTGGCATTTCAGTGAGAGAGGGTCGGAATCAGAACTCCATTCCCTCCCGTGACGAAAATATCCTCATTAATTTTTTTATTTTTCGAAAATACACTTCAACAATTGAAAAATATAAGGAAAAGGAGGATTCATCTGTCCAGCACCAGAAACTTCCGTATCTTCTCCCTCCCCTCAATTTCGTCGCATCATCGGCATCATCTTCTCCTTTCGTCACTCGCATCATTAGTTCGCCTTCCGCATCATCAGCTCGTCATCGGCAGCCACCACCTGTCTTGACTTTGATTTTTTTTATTCCAAGTCAACGGGGAGCTTGGCTTTTAGACCATTAAAAAAAAAAAAAATCAACAACAGCACCAGTGAAGCTGGTGTTTGTATTGCCTGGCCATTTTGTTATTAAATTCATAATTATACAATATAGGAGATGAAACTAAATTTTGATGTTGATGAAGAAGAAGAAACAAAATTGACAGGAGGAGGATGAAGATAATTGTAATGATGATGCTGTTGACGAAGAAGATGAAATTGACGCTGGAGAGAAGTAACGAAGAAATTGCAGAAGAGAGAGAAAGAAAAAAGAGAAGAAGAAAAAAATAGAAGAGAGATAAAATAATATAAAAAATAAAAGAGAAAATTTTTTATTATTATTATTAAACATAATCACTTTTTTTTATGTAAATCATAATCACTTAATAAATAATAAAAATAATAGTAATAATAAATTAAGAATATTTTTTTAATTCATAATAATCTATTCTAATTTTAAAAAAGGTAAATAAAATAATAAAAATAAATTTCATTCTGATTTTAATTTTTATAGTTTAAATGAATAATGTATTCTAACTCTCATTTTTTATTTTAATTTTATTTTATTTTAATTTTAATTTTAATTTATTTTAATTATTAATTAATAAACATACCGTAAAATAAAAAATTATTAAAAAGGAGGTTGTTAAAATAGGTTTTTCCCAAAATTTTTTCACCAGTTTCAATGAAGGTATATTCACGTCACCCAAGCTTGAATCATTAAAATTTAAATGACAAGATATTCTATTGAAAATCCTCTCCATAACTTAACGCACATTGCACCTAAAAAAAAAAAAAAAACTTAACGCACATGACTAGTTTCTCTGAGATAATCTAGGAATAATAGTAGCCCGAACTATTAATGATTCTATTGGAAAATTTCCTCCTTGACTTAGATATAGGTGGTTATTTGATATCATTTCAGGTAAGTTTTTCTTGGACCATCCAAAGCTTTCCATACTATCTCGGATTAATTTTTTTGGATAACTTTACATACCCATGGGACTGTACAACAATTTGTCCGAGTTCATACCGAGTAGCTCTTCGGAGACCTGGTTTATTCTGAAACCAACATTATTCATGACCAAATAATCTAATACTCCGTTTTTGTCAAATATTTAATTTAATGTTTTTTATTTTTAACTTTTTAACATGAAAATCAAAATAAATCATTAAAAAAATACTAAGCCAATTGTCATATATGACGACTACACGTAGATATACATTAAAAAAAAAACACTACACACACAATAGTTTCGCCGGCAAGTCAATTTGTCAAACAAGAGAATCGGAAATCAAAAGAGTTAACTTGCTCGCAGGCTAAGTATTACAATTAGGTGAAACCGTCATTCCATTTAGGGGTGGGCATTTGACCCGACCCGATCCGACCTGAAAAATTTTGGGTTCGGGTCAGATCATGTCAGGATTGAAACCCGATCAGATAAAAAATTGCAAACCCGATCAGGTTGTGATCAGATCGGGTTTTACCTGACCCGATCAGGTCGCTAAGAAAAAAAAACTAAACCTAAAGTTTAGGTTACTTTTAATATATATTATTATTCATAATTTGATATTATAGTACTATTAGGTTGTAATTTAAACTATAATTACATTTGTTATAGTTTTAAATTTTTAAGTCTAATTGTAGTTTGTAAAATTATAAATTTGTGATTGTTTTGGTTAGACAAGTTGAAGTTGATATAATAGTGTTATTGTCTAGTATTATTATTAACTTGATTTGGTGATGAATGTCATAAAATAAGCATGATTGACTTAATTTATATATATAATCAAGTGTGTGTGTGTGTGTGCATTGAAAAATTTACTAAACATATTATAATAGAAATTAGAAAGATTGTAACACCCCTTTAGCTTAATTAAAGACATGAATTGGATTTATTTATTTGGGCTTGTGTTCGATGTGTAACCTTATGAATTTGGTTTATTTGCTCAATTTTTTATATGAATTGAGTTTATTATAGCATTTTAACATTATTCATTTGATTTCATAGCATTTTCTTTTTTTTTTCTTGGTTGAAAGTTAGTAAAAAGGACTACAACTAGAAAAATATCTTAAAATAGGAAAAAAAAGAGTTCAAAATTGTATTAACCGAATTTGACCCGAATTGTCCCGACCTAATTTGACCATATTCAAACCGATCGGAATTGACCCGATTTGACCCAAACTAACCCGATTAAACCCAAACTCAATCAGACCCGTTTTTAATCCGAACATGATCCTACTTGAATTTCACCTAAATTATTGACCCGACCCAAACCGATCCAAATTATCAACAATTCGGGTTTCATTCGGATTGATTTTTTTCTAACCCGAACCCGACCCAAACTCGGTTTTGCCCACCCTAATTTACATTAATTAGTTGAGAACAAGAGAATTTGTTTTAATTTATCCGCAAATTTTGATTGTTTTGTTTTAAATGTTCTTTTAACATGTTAAATTGTAATTGATGAGCCAAGTTAATTGGAATTTTGATGTTGGCTCACCTAATTATGAGCAATAACCGTCATTCCATTAATGAACATGGAATTTTGACGGTTTTATCACAATTAATTGAACCAACCACTGAGCAAAAAGCCGTGCACAAACCTCAGTTCTACTACTATGCATCTTATCATGTATTGAACAAATAATTCACGTGTTAATTAATAGTTAATAAATAAAAAAGTCAAATTTTATCCGTACGTTATCATTAAAAGATATATGATAAGAAATCTTTAAAAATTTAATAGAACTCACGTTAGAAGAGCATCCTATTTCGTGTTTTAGTGACTCAGATATTACGTCAAAATTTGTGTACAAAAATAGAATTTTTAAACGCACAACTTATTATTAATTTTTTTTTAATTAGTGATTTACCTCTTAATAGATGAATGTTTGGTAAAAATGACTGAAAAGTTGATTGAGGTTTTAAATTTATTTCATGAGTGTGCTAAATGGACATGGCAAGCCAAGTTTTTTATTTGATCATATTACATAGACCTTAATAGTAAATTACATCATGAATATATTATTACTATATATATTTTTTTTTATAACAAGGATGTTTAGAGTATATATTCATTGCAACTACAAAAATTTCATATACATTGAATTATACCTCGCACACACTCAATTAATTAATTTTTGTGTGTGTGTGTGTTTATATATTCGGATTTTTTTTAATCTAATATTTTATTAGAATTAAAAAAAATTAATACAATTTATAACTAGAAACTCGTTCTAGAAACTATATCTCGTTCTCACCTTTGTAAGCTAGGTTCGAGCTTACCACTTTTTTTGTCAATAACAAAAGGAGCAGGGTTTGAGTTCTAGTCTTCTTTGTATCAATCAAGAGATTTTACAAGTTAAAAAAATTAACCCCCCACCCCTTCTTCAAAAGAAAGCCTTATTTTTGTTCGTGGCAATTTTATCAGGTTTAGACAAATTCAACTTATGACCTAGTCAACCAAGTTGCCGAAAGAAACACTAGATGGAAAAGCAAAGAAAATTTCTCATTTTGACAAAGTTTTGTTCTCAACTTTTCTATATCAGACACTATAGACTTTTATTTCTTTATTTTAGGGAGGCCAATGGGACAGGGTGGGGTTGGGTGGGGTGAGGGGGAGACCTACTAGCTTCCCCATTCCCCATTTATTTATTTTGTAATGGATGTAGATATATGATTTCAATAAATTAAAAATTAAAGACTTAAATAAAATCATTACTATATATAAAGAATTTAAATTATTTTTAAAAAAAATTCTAAATGTTTGAAATTAAATCTTGAAATGATTTCAAAATTGAAAAATGTTTGAAGAGAATAGTATCTAAGAGAGAGAAGAAATCATGACAATATTTTAAGTTGAATAAAAATTATATTGTAGGCTTTTCTTTTCATTAAAGTCCATTTATATCAAATAAAAATAAAAATAAAAATTTATTAACTAATATAGTAATTGATAAAATAAAAATAATTAAATAAAAATTGAAAAAATATTTATATATAATAGGGATTCGGGTGGGGAGCACAAAACAAAACCTCAATCCATTAAGAATTTGAGGATTATTTTCCCCCATCCCCTAAAAGTTATTCAAAATTCACCCTATTTAAGATGGAGCCTCCTGGGGCCCCAAATCCATGAAGGATTTTACCATCCCTACTTGTTGTTTTGTAGTGACTGAATCCTTTATCCCACACAAAATCATTTATATCTTTTAAGTGAATAATAAAATATAACCAGCTTAAATCGAGGTCATTAGATATAAATAAAATTCTAATTACTAGTAGCATTGTCTAAACAAATATGAAGAAAACTTAATGTATATGAATTCAATTCTAGCTATTTTTAGTAGATTTTCAGTGTGTGAATGAAAGTTACAAAACTTAATTAAGAACGATGAATTTATTTTTTGGTAGAATGTAGGGGTCCCTCACTTGGTTGGGGTGAATAGGTTATTTTGGTTGTTATGGAGTGAAGGAAGAGTGAGAGGATAGTAGATGTGGTGAGAGGTTTGAATCTAGACTCTGAGAGCTCGCGAAGTCGCCTTAGACCTATAAAATAACGAGAAAGATGTTAGAGGCGGAGCTGGACGTGGCTGGCGACAACACTCCAACACTTAAGGCAAACTTAGATTATCTCATGTTAGAGAGCTTGCAAGCTCTTAGTAATAGTGGCTAGAGGTGGAAGAAATCTCAGCCCTATGGTGTGTGCGTTAGTTGTACTAATAAAAATAAACTGACTATTTTATAAAGAGTACTCGGGCTACCATGCCACCTGACATTCTTTTATTGGCATTCTTTGCGGATGTGTCAAAGATATTTTTGTACTTTACATGCATGACCATTTAGGTATGTCAGGACATGTGTGGAAAATAAGTTTAAGGCGCATACATGTGTTGGGTGTAGAGGGGTGGTCATGCGTACCTCTGCTGAGGCTGTTAGGGATTTGCATGCATGGCGAGAGAGGACAGGTGGTCCTAATTGTCCTAGTTACAACTTTTACAGCCTATTCGCAGTTGTGATAAGTTGTTGTCCCTTTTTTTTAATAAAAAAATTCTCTCGTTGATTCTGTATTTTTTTTGGGATTAGGTCTCTTTAATCAACTTACACTTTTTTTAAAAATATTTTTCTAACCTTTCTATCTCTGTACAGTGCAACCTAGGTACCTTCAGAACACCTTGGGTACCTAGTATAACTCTTTTGATGACTTTTCTTCTGTTATAAAACTTAATATCGACATATGGCACTTTGAAACTGGGTCTCCCACTTCTTCCCGAGACCGTACACATCAAACAAATTTTTAACTGAACTCTAAATATTACAAGCACTAAAGATAACCTGATCTATACTATTCAAATATTAATTCATTGGACAATAAATCGTGTTTATTAACTGTTTAGTAAACTTGCCTGTGTTAGATCTTCAATGGTAACTATTACAGCTCCAGGAACAGGATCAACATCGATCAATTGATCCTCATTTAGGACTTGAAGGCCGCCCATTTGATCTTGAAGAACCACAGTGAAGGATCTACTATCGATGTGCTTGCAAGGATTTGAATTCACTTTGGTTCAGGGCGTGCTTGATAGTTGATGTGCTATCAAATTAACTGTTTCGCAGCCTAATTGGTTCAGGCGATTGAAAATTTGGAATTGGGCCCAAAAGTTTTTTATATTGTCAAAGGAATTAGCAGATTCTATGGCAGATTCTATGCTTGTACAGTTGTAACAACTGTCTTTATGATTGTAAAACTTTTATGTTTTCCTTATTTAGGATAAACTAATTTGTAGGCTATTTTGCAGAATCTGTATATGGTAGTTTAGCTATGTTTAGGGCTAAACATAAGCTTATTCATAATAGTATATAATGGGAATTCTTCTCAGAGGAGATACAACTTTTGCTCAAAATTCTCCTCGAGTTTATCATGGTATCGAGCCGGTTACGAATTCTATTCTTCCTAGTTCATCCTTCTTAGTTATTTTTTGATCAAGTTATCTCGACCTCATGTCTTGAGACAAGTATGATGCCTTCTTGATTCGTTTTAATGGCACAAACTACTCAGACTGGGCAATTCATGTCGAGATATTTGTCAAAGGTAAAGATCTATGGGGAAATTTTGATGGCGGAAAACACACTTACGACAAAGACATTGGCGAGGATGAGTATGCCAGTGGGAAGTCAAAGATGCTCAAATCATGGCATGGATTCTAGGATCATGGAATCAACTTCATCTTGAATCTTGACCCTTTAAGACCGCGGAAATGTGGAATCATTTGAAGAAACTCTATAGTCACCATGCTGCTCGTCGATTTCGACTTGAACATGAGCTAGCATCTTCATCGAGCGATCTCTATTTCGATTTTTATTCTAACCGTGAATCTTTGGGCTGAATATCTTGATATAGTCTATGCTACCTTACCTCCAGAAGGTTTAGTTATTCAATCGTACATGAAACTACTAAGAGGACCAATTTCGATGAAGCGAGACACAGATTTGAAAGCACCAGTCGATCTTATGACCAGGAATTTGTCCCTTCCTGGATACATGCCTCAATGACTTATTTCGTGAGAACAGCGACTTATCACTCGAAAACACCATGGAACAACATAAAAACATACGCTCATGGCTTATGCTCGAGGCAAGCCAAAAGGTAGGGACATGAGTCAGTTCAATGTTTTTGCTGCGAAAGGATTTGGACATTATGCTTGCTTGTTGAAAAAATTCTGCAACTCTGAAAAGAATGGCCATATCATCGAGGAATGCCCTACTCGACCCCAAGAAATGCGAAATAGCATATCTTTGCCTCGGTTGGTTCTTAGTGTTGGTAGTTACGTGGATACGGATACATCGACACAGTGCTCTGCTCACTCATTCTGTTCAATCGTGACCCGAAATGATTGACAAATGATCATTCTTGCGTTCTCCGCATTAGGACTCTCGGGTAACTCCTTTACATCATCTCACAGTACTTTGATTACGGGGCTTCCCGTCACATGACAAACAACACTAAATTCCTCACGATGTAAGTAAATACCTTGGAAATCTAAAAATTCATACGGTGATGGCAACTCTTTTGCTATCACCCATCATGTCTTTGTCTCTCTGGTCTTATCACTAATCTTGTTTCAGTCGGTCAGTTAGTTGACAATAATTGTAAAGTGGAATTCTCTAAATCTGGTTGTGTTGTGCAGGATCAGCAGTCAGGTAAGATGATCGCGAGGGGGCCTAAAATAGGATGTCTTTTCCCTCTCAAAATTCCTGAGTCTCTATGATTCTCGTTACCCGTCACTACTTGTAACTTTAATTATATTGATTATCAAGCAAGGCATAAACGTCTAGGACACCCAAACTCTAATGTACTTGTGCTTTGCTAAATTACGGTTTACTTGGGAATAAAATATCACCGTCCATAGTGAAGTTCAATTTGATTGCAATTCTTGTAAGCTAGGAAAAAGTAAAATTCTGCCATTTCCACTCACACCAAATGTTGTCCAGCCTTTTGATTTGATACATAGTGATGTGTGGGGTATGGCGCGCTATTATCTCGTACTAATTACAAGTACTTTGTCACTTTTATTGATGACTATAATTAAACTTATGGATTTATTTTCTGCATTCTAAAGATGAAGTGTTTTCCGTTTTAAGCTTTTTCATGCATATATTCGGACCCGATTTTACTGCTAATATCAAAATTCTTAGCTCAGATAATGGGGGTGAATATATGTCTCATGTATTCGAGAATTTTTGCACAGATGGGATAATTTCTCAAAGGTCTTGTCCTTGACTCCCGACAAAATGGGGTGGCTGAAAGAAAGAACCGTCACGCCACCGATGTTGTCCGCACTCTTATTAGAGTCATTTTGTACCCACTCGTTTTTTGGTGTGAAGCTCTCTCCTCTTGTATATCTCATCAGCAGTTGCCCTCTCCCTCCTTGAACCCGTATCTCTCGCTTTCTTTCGGTTATTTGGCCATAAACCAACTTATTCTCATCTCGTAACCCGGTTGTGTGCTATGTTCATCTTCCTCCATGAGCGCACAAAACTCACTCGGTGTGAAATGTACTACAGGATATTACATGCACCAAGGTTTTCTTTGTTATGATCCCAATGCGTCGTATAAGGGTTTCTCGAAATGTGATTTTCTTTGAAAATCAATATTTCTTTCTGCTGATGATCTTTCCCGCCGTTTCTGTTTTGCCAAAGTTTACTAACTCTTACTGCAGTTACTGTACGCCAAACCTCTCATAGTCTATCGGCCAAAATTGATCTTCGGGCCCTTGTTCATTCCTAATCTGATTCGGTTCAATGTTCTGAACCTCTCGGACCAGTACTCGGGTTCGTAGACCACCGAGATAGGTATGGATTCACTCTCGCTTTGTCTTTGACAGCCACTTTGTCTTATTCCTATTCCTTCATCATATAAACAAGCAATGGAGCATGAATGTTGGAGAAAAGCTATTGAAATAGAATTTCTTGCACTTGAAGAAAACCAGACTTGGGATGTTGTTCCATGTCCCCCATCTGTGAAACCCCTCGGTAGTAAGTTAGTGTTTCTATCAAGGCTGCATTACGATGGATCCGTAGATCGCTCTGAGCTCGGTTGGTGGTTCTTGGCAGCGAGCAAGAATATGGCCTAGAACTACGGCGAGACCTTCCATGCCGTAGTGAAAATGACCCTTTGTTGAACAATACTGGCCCTTGCTGCGCATCGCGGTCATGGTCTTTCATCGAATGGATGTAAAAGCGCTTTCTTATGGTGATCTCAAGGAGGAAGTTTGTGAAACTTCTATGGTGTAACTACTTAAGCAATGATGTTTGCAAACTAAAGCGTTCTTTGTATGGGTTGAAGCAGGCACCGCGAGTATGGTTTGAGAAGTTTCGATCAACTCTCCTCGGCTTTTCATTCACTCAAAGTCAGTATGACTCCTCTCTTTTTCTCCAACAGACATCTAAGGGCATAGTTGCTCTCCTTGTTTATGTGGACGACATCGTTATCACTGGTTCGGATATGGAGGCAATTTCTAAACTTCAAAATTTGTTGCACTCCATTTTTCACATGAAAGACCTAGGTCAACTCACCTATTTTTTGGGGTTAGAGGTGCATCATCGGCCTCAAGGTATCTTCTTGAATCAAGGCCTGAATATATTCGAGTTTGATTGATTAGCTAGACTTATGGACACAATTGACACTCCAATGGAACTTAATGTGAAATATCGACGAGACGAAGGGGAACTACTTCAAGATCCTACTTTATATCGGAAGCTGGTTGGTAGTCTTATCTATCTAACTATCACCCGCCCCGACATCTCTTATGCAGTCCACACCGTCAGCAAGTTCATGCAAGCCCCTCGACATCTCCACCTATCCGCAGTCCGCCGCATCATTAGATATCTTCTTGGCACTCCTAGTCGTGGTTTGCTCTTCCATGCTGGTTCTTCATTCCACCTACAAGCTTACAGTGATGCAGATTCTATGGGATGGTGCATGTTTCTTGGTGATGCTCTTATCTCTTGGAAATGCAAAAAGCAAGACTCAGTTTCCAAATCATCCACTGAGGCTGAATACCGCGCCATGTCTGCAACATGCTCCGAGATCATTTGGCTGCGTGGTCTCTTAACCGAGCTTGGTTTCTCACAAAATCAACCAATTCCCCTACATGACAACACTAGCGCCATCCAAATTGCGCCAATCACATCTATCACGAAGCGCTTACGAAACACATAGAGGTTTACTGCCACTCTATTCGAGAGGTCTATGACCGCAAAGTTATCAACCTCCCATATATCTCTACCACTCTCCAGATTGCGGATATCTTCACCAAATCCATGACACGTCAGCGACATAACTTTCTTGTTAGCAAATTGATGCTTGTAGATTTACCAGCATCAATTTGAGGGGGGATGTCAAAGGAATTAGTCTATGGCAGATTCTATGCTTGTCAGTTGTAACAACTGCCTTTATGATTGTAAAACTTTATGTTTTCCTTATTTAGGATAAACTAGCTAGGCTATTTTAGATCAGATATGGTAGTTTAGCTATGTTTAGGGCTAAACATAAGCTTCTATTCATAGTATATAATGGGAATTCTTCTCTAGGAGGAGATACAACTTTTGCTCAAAATTCTCTGAGTTTATCATATATCAGCTCCAATACTGTAAGTCCAAATTTCATTTCTTCATTTGAATAGCTGAACCTTACATCTCTGCAATTCGATCAAGTACATGATCTTATATGATTAAGAAACCCTATTTTTCATACGAATGTGCAGAAAATGAATTTACGTCGAGTCAACAATAGTCATTCAAGCATGCTCGTATTTTACTGTACATTTATTTTATTTTAAAAGGTTAAGGGGTAGGCAAAGGCTAATCGATTTTTAAGCTGCTACTTCACCTAGCAAACAGCTAATAGCCAGTTGAAGAAAGTTGCTTAAAAACCATCTGCCGAGTTCTTGAGAAAGGTTTACTGGTGTGAAATGTTATTTTCTTTTCTTTTTTTTTTAGCCTTGCAAAAACTCCATTATGTAAAACGTTTACATAATGGAAGAAGTAAACTCCCATACAACTATATTGAAGTCAGTGATTGAATTGAAGTGGGAGAGTAGGCTTGGGTCAGGGAAGCCCACGGAGCGGTTAAAATATAGGGGGGTCAGGGACGGGAAGACTTGCTTTTGTTGTTCCTATTCCTTATCATATTACCTATTCTCTTTTTTAGGAGTGTCGATTGAGAATACTCCTGCTCATCTTCCAGCTCCTTTAATATTGATATTAGATCAATCATATGCCTTCCGCGGCTTGCTAGCGAGCGGGCTTGTGTTTGTTGTACTGGAAGAGATCCTGTTTCCTTTGATTGCTGGTATTCAACCCTTGGCTCGCTCTTTCCAACCTGTGGCTCACTCTTTCCTGGTTCCTGCTGGAAGGCGGGGAAGGTTCGAGTAAGTAGGTTTCAAGTAAGAGAGTGGCAACAGTATCTTTCAGATCCTGCTCGTTAGCACGCAAGTCAGCGGGTCACTAATCTTCTCCAGTAACTAACCTTCTCTGGATCTCCGGCTACTAGAAACCTCTTATCTCCTGATCTCGTAACTGGGGAAGAACGGGCACAAGCAAAGGAATAGCTAGTATGAATCGCAATCCCAATCTCAATGCTTCTCTGTCTGCTTCGCAGAATAGTTCTGAGGTGATTGTCCATTGAGTGAAAGCATCCATCAAAAAAGTGCTACGAAAACTCCTAGCAATGTCTCTCCGGTTAGTGGGGTCAGGCGCTTCCAGCCACATGACAGGTGATATGTCTTGCTTGAATGCATCCAGTCCTGTTCATTCTACTGTTCCCATAACCCATTGCAAATGGATCCACTTGCAATGCGTCAAAAATAGGATCTGTTTCTGTTCGTTCACAAAAAGTGTGGTTTGGTTTACTTTCAAAATCGAGTTTGTACCTATGAATTTGCTGTCTATTGGTTATAGGTTGATAATGATTGTTCAGTCTTATTTGTAGGTTGTGTGATTCAGGATCTGAAATCCGGGAAGCAGATTGGGAAAGGCCGTAAGGAGGGGGAGACTCTTCTACGTCGATGACTGCGACTTGACGTCTATTTCGGGTCATGTATCTAGTTTTGCTTGTTTCTCCACTGATATGCATGCTTTGCGGCATAAAAGATTAGGATACCCTAATGACGAAACTCTTCGAATAATTGATTCTTCTAGTATAAAAGATGCATTATAATATAAAAAGAAAATGGCATCCGGTTGTAGGCGTAAATCCAAGACGACGTGACAAAGGTGGTAACTTATTCTCTTCGGCGATATGAACGTCGATTCTGGAATAACCTATCATATACGCTGTCTATTCATGTTATTGTAAAAATTTTCACAGCTTGCTAACTTCAACTTAGTTGCTTCCTGCCATCTATGTTTCTTTGAAGCATTTAATCAAATAGCTGCAGCTTTAACTTAAGACTTGTCTTAAATACTTTTATTCAGCATCCACTTATTACTTTCTAAACTTTTGGGTCAAATAATGTCTTTAACATACTATCAGAACTAACATTACATACTATTAGAGCTAATGTCTCACTGGTAGAATAAACCATCAATTTTGAATTTTATGAAGGGTCAGCAGCCAGCTGGGGAGATTCAGTGAATTCCCTTATGTCCCCTGGGCCCTGGCACACCCAATCCTAAGGAATTGCCCGACGTGGCGCAGGTATGCAAAAATACCACTATTAGCTCGTAATGCTGATAATCTGAATTTTCTCCTAATTAAAATTTTACAATATTAGCGTTAAATTACATTATGTAAACTAAGTTGAAGTTAGCAAGCTGTGAAGTGAAGACTGAAGGCACATCAAGCATGAATAGAATCAAGGGTCACGATTTTGTCGATGGTATGACATGAAGAGCTAGAACATCCTAGGTTGTCAGTGATAAGGTTGCTGGGTCTTATGTGATAAGACAAATAAGGTGTGATACTAGTTACTAGTATATTGTATCGTAATGTAATGCATTGTGAGTCTTTGATATTAGTTTTAGATGATAAGGTAATGTAACAACCTAATACCATATATAAATTAACAAAGTGAGGAAAGATTCAGGCTGGTAAAAATAATCTCCATAGTCATTGAAGTGTGATATACCTTTATTCTTAACTTCTTAAGATATAAAATGCATGAGTTAAGCATGATTTCATGTTATTCCAAGTCAAGGAAGACTAAAACTTTCAATGACATCGTGCCTACAAAGTTTGAGATACAAATATTATATACCCCAAATCATGAGGTGGATAACTTAAAGCACAAAAACACAAGTGCCGAGCTCAAGCACTAAGTGCCGACTTGCCGTCAAGCCCAGTACATTGAGCAGGATTATTCTAAAACTTCTTATGCATTTCAACCAATCATTCAATTTCAAATCTCAAGCAAAAGTTATTAAGTAGAATTATGCAGGCATGTAGAATATTTCACAGCTTAAAATGGTCGAGTGGAGAGGTACCGTCAAGCCCTATTGAGTAACTGTGTGACAGATACTCTTTCACAGTGATTTCCTTGTAGACTGGCGGGTTCTCATCTGAGAGTAACTCGTTGATTGGCCCATAACGCCTTGCTTTCTCAGATTGAAAATGTGATCTGAAGAAACATGCCACAGACACTCGTGGACCAACATCTTTTGCAAGAACTCTATGATTCACGCTCTTAAACTTGCCATTGGAAATCAGCTACGCAAAGAAACAGAAGTTATTAAGTTTGTTTATTACATGATTGATGCAATAACAAATTGGTAATGACCTGATTTACTGTAAAATCAACTTGCCTGCATCATGTCTCCGAGATTTATCACTAGAGCTCCATGAATAGGTGTAACATCGACCCATTCATTTTCATGGAGGACTTGGAGGCCACCAAGTTTGTCTTGTAGGAGCACTGTGAGGAAGCTACTATCAGCATGGCTGTCAGTTCCCATAGTCAACTCTGGTTCAGGGCATGCTGGGTAGTAATGGCCTAACAAGAACAGTCCCTCTACGCAATCCATGTCTTTCAGGCGATTGGAGTTAAGGCCAAGAGCTTCCGAAATAAGTTCAAATAGAGTGAGTGCTAATCCTGTGGTCTTTTTAGCGTAGTCAACGATTATATCTCTGCAAATTAAAACCATAAACTCATGTCAGAAGTCTGAAGAGATTTAAAAAGAAAATTTGAAGAACAGATAAAATTCAGCCCGAAGCCAGAATTAGGTATTAATTTTTATCACATACCTGCATACCTCGGGCAATTCTTCAGGATCTGGTGGATTAGGAGCCATAACGCAACTGAGTGTATCTCTCCAATTCGCTGCTGGTGCTACATAAAAGTCAAAATTCGTATTATAAAGCACCTTCCTTTTCTGGTAATCTCGCGTATAGAACTTCTTTTTCACCTCAGTATCTTGCTCATGAAATCCAATTACCCCATCAATCATTTCATCCAATATGCTGATTGGAATTCCATGATTGACAATTTGAAAGAACCCCCAGTTCTGGCATGCATTTCGAAGTTGCTTAACTATCTTGGCCCGTGAAATGGCATCTTTATTGACACCATCCAAGTCAATGATTGGAATAATGAATTTGGAGTCACCAGACCTTGAATTACTAAGCTTAAGTTGATCATGGCTGAATATCCGAGGGATCTTAGTTATCCCGGCATCAACAAGTCCCTTTACGCCGGCTTGTGTGTCATCAAACGCCTTTAGTTCGCTTTTCCGATCGTAGTTGGGTGCACATTGAGCATCAGAATAACTAGAGCCAGCAGTAGTCATTTCCTTTCCGATGTGAGAATGCAAGTTAATTAATGGAACTTTTTTAGTGCTCGTCTCCAGTTGATCGGCCAGCTGCTAGCCAGATTTTTTTGAGCTTTTAGCCTGGGCCGGGTCCCCGTATTCCAGCCCGCTAACAGATTGTCCCCTTGATGAGCAAGACACGTTTCACTCACGTAATCACACTGGTGGCTTTGCGATGATTACAGCTGAGGTAGATTTATATATATATTTCACTATTTCAATTTTATTGGTATTTTATCGGAGATCATGTGTAACGACCTGACCCCATACTATTTCAAGAAAGTTAACATGCCTTCACCTAACGGGCCAACCATCGTGATTATCCTACTCCTAAATGTTGATTCATTGAATTGAAGGAATACTTTGGCAAATCCAATTATCCCACCCCAACGTAGAAGAAATGCACAACTTCCCATTGGTAAGCTGAAATTCAACAACGTTGCGATTAACCAAGATGACAATTTAGAAATATAAAATAATTATTTTTAAGTTATTATATAGTATAATTAATGAAGCATAACAAGACCCACCGTATAGATTATTTTGTTGTCCCAAGGGCGGAATTGAAAATCCCCATGTGTTTGCGTGTTGCACTTAAATTGGTGACAAAAGGCCAATATGGTCATACTATTTTTATCTATCAGTCTAGTATTGAGTGAGGATATTAAACCCATTATAATATTTCTTATACTCACTTATTAATAAATATTATTGTTACTAAAATACCCTAAACTCAAATTACTAACACAGTCAAGTCAACATTTATTTCTAAGCTTATCTTTCAATGACCATCTATACTGCACCTTCAATTTCTATAATGATATAATGAATTACTAGATATGGATCCAACTACTATGATTATAAAATAAATCTTCACTCGTGTTTAACAACAAACCAATGACTGCAAACCCAAAAAAAAAAAATCTTGATTGTTCCAAATACACACAACTCAACTAAAAAAAAAAAAAAAGATGATTCCAAGATTGTATCTTCTAACAACGCTATATGAGTAACCAAATTTACTTTCTACTGGTATTTTAGTTTTAATTTTGTTTTATTATTTATTGATACGAACCTCGTCAAGAACTGAAGCGACCCTAATCAATTTAGTTCCCAAGATCGAATTTAAACCAGAAATGGGATGGAACCTCGACCCAAATCTTATTGAAAGCACGAACCTTGGAATGTGAAGACACCACAATCAGCTATGGATGGTCTGATTGATAAGCTAAGAGTTTGAACCCCATGAAAATCTGCTAAGTTTAAAGAGTTTGTAAAGAATCAAAGAGAATTAACTCTCACCAATTGCATAAAAAAAAAAACTTCTTCTTCCGTTTATTAGATACGAGTACATTATATAGGGTTGGTTACAAGAATTTTAGAAATAAATGCTAAACAAAAAATTAAATCTGAATCTGAATCTTCCCTAATAGGAAAGAATTTAAATCAAATCAGATTTCTAATCTAAGTAAATAGAAAAAAATTTAAACCAAATCAGAATCCTAATATAAGTAAATAGGAAAGAATCTAAATCAAATCAAAATCCTAATTGGCTTAAATGTCTTACATCAATTAAATAGAAATTAGGCAATTAAAAATAGAAATAACTGATTTGTTTCCTTAATAGCCTCCTCAAGAAATAAGGAAGTATCTGAAAAAGAAAAATAATATATTTTTACCACCATAAGGTACAAACCAACTCCCTATTTCATAGAAGTGATTATTTGGAAACTTCAAAAGACCTGAATCATGCATTTATCATGTGCGCTTCCTTTAACAGGCCTCCACGAATTTGATTGAGTCCAAGTTGCTTGAATCAATCCATTAAGCACTTCTTTGAATTTTTTTGCTCGAGCTCTTGTAACGTGTCCGATGGGAACTTGAATAGGATCTGAATATGTCTCATCCCATGTACTTGTGATAGTTTTATCCTTAATATCATCATTCCCCTTCTCTTGTAGAGGATTTGACCTCAAATCATCACCTACATCAAAAGGACTCAAATCAGGAACATTAAAATTAGCACTTATATTTACTCACCAGGCAAATCCAATTTGTATGCATTGTCATTGATCCGTTCCAGAACTTGGAATAGGCCATCTCCTTGAGGTAATAACTTAGATTTCCTTCGTACTAGAAATCGTTCCTTGTGCATGTGTAATCATACCTAATCGCCAGCTTCAAAGACTAGCTTATGTCGCCCTTTGTTAGCTTGTTTAGCATATTGCTCAGTTCTCCGCTTAATGTTAAACTTCGCCTTCTTATGTATCTGTTCAATAATTTCAGCATTTTTCTTACCATCTAAGTTAACACGCTCAGAAACAGGTAATAGAGTTAAATCCAATGGGGTTAAAGGATTAAAATCATAAATAATTTCAAACAGTGAATACTTAGTAGCAGAATAGACGGAACGATTATAAGCAAAGTCAACATACAGTAAACAATCTTCCCAAGTTTTGATGTTCTTTTTAATGATAGCTCGCAATAGAGTAGATAAAGTTCTATTCATAACTTCTGTTTGACCATCAATTTGAGGGTGACAGGTAGTTGAAAACAACAATGTAGTTCCTAACTTAGCCCATAAGGTTTTCCAAAAATAACTTAAAAACTTAGCATCTTTATCAGAAACAATTGTCCTAAGCATACCATGCAATCTCACAATCTCCCTAAAGAATATGTCAGCAACATTAGAAGCATTATCCGTTTAGTGGCATAGAATAAAATGTGACATCTTTGAAAATCTATCTACGACCATAAAAATTGAGTTTTTCCCTTGTTTAGACCTAGGTAAACCTAGCATAAAATCCATCGAAATATCAGTCCAAGGTGCACTAGGTATTGGCAAGAGGTGTATAAGCCATAAGGTTGCACTTTTGATTTGGCTTGCCTACAAGTGACACATTTACCACAAAATCTTTCAACATCTCATTTCATATGTGGCCAATAGAAGTGTTCCTGTAAAACTGTTAGAGTCTTTACAACTCCAAAATGCCCCATTAACCCTCCTCTATGGATTCTCTCACTAACAAATCTCTCAAAGAGCAGTTAGGCACACATAGTCTATTCTCTTGAAATAAATAATCACATGCCTAAAGTATTTACCGACTGCGGTCTTTTCACAAGCTTGGTATTCAACACTAAAATCATGATCATCAGCATACAATTCCTTAACATGTTCAAAACTAAGTAGTTTAGCATTAAGTGTTAAGATTAAGTCAGCATTAAGTGTTGAGATTAAGTCATACCTATTGGAAAATGCATCTGCAACAATGTTTTCCTTACCTTGCTTGTAACGAATGACATATAGAAATGTCTTAATGAATTCTACCCATCGAGTATGTCTCTTGTTCAGCTTGTCTTGATCTTTAAGGTATTTCAAGGACTCATGATCGGTGTGAATCACGAACTCCTTAGGCCATAGGTAGTGCTGCCAAGTTTCTAACACTTGAACCAATGCATACAACTCCTTATCGTAAGTAGGGTAGTTTAAGGCTGCCCCACTCAACTTTTCACTAAAGTAAACAATTAGTCATCCTTCCTGCATTAGGACTGCGCAAATAGCAATGCTTGAGGCATCGCATTCAATTTCAAATATTTTACTAAAGTTAGGCAAAGACAATAAATGAGCATTGGTAAGCTTTTGCTTGATTATTTGAAATGTCTTCTCTTGCGCTTCTCCCCACTTGAATCCAACATCTTTTTTTATTACTTCAATAAGCAATGCGGCTAATGTGTTAAAGTCTTTCACAAATCGTCGATAGAAACTAGCAAGCCCATGAAAACTTCTCACATTACTTACATTTGTGGGACTCGGCCACTCTTAGATTGCACGTACCTTTTTCTCATCAAGTTGTATACCTTGTGCACTCATAACAAATCCTAGAAATACAAGTTTGTCTGTACAAAAAGTACACTTCTTCATATTAGCAAACAACTTTTCTATTCTAAGCACATCTAAAACAGATTTCAAATATACTACATGATCGTTTATATTTTTGCTATAAATGAGGATATTATCAAATAAACAACAATAAACTTGCCAATAAAAGCTCACAAGACATGATTCATAAGTCTCATAAAAGTGCTTGGGGGCATTAGACCAAAAGGCATAACTAACCATTCATACAAACCATATTTTGTTTTAAAAGCAGATTTTCATTCATCTCTGAAATACTAACTAGGCAACCCAAGAGGGGGGGTGAATTGGATTTTTAAAAAATAAGCAACTAAAATTCAATGAAATAATAACTAAGCAATCAAATTCGAAATAAACAAATTAATGTGCAATGAAAAGTAAAGAGATAGGGTAAAAGAGATCAAACACAATGATTTTTACTTGGTTCGGCTATCCCCGCCTACGTCCACGTCTCTAAGCACACCGGTCTTGAGGATTCCACTAAACAAGCCTCCAAGGCTTCAAAAGCTTACAATTGACTTCCAAGGTGTCAATAAACCTTTACAAGAAGATATTATCCCTAATCTCTTGACCCAGGTGTATCTCAACACTTTCAAACACTCAAAACAAAGATTGCAAATTGTTTTTCTCACACACAATATCTAAGATTACAAATTAATACCCAATGTGTGAATAAGATGAAGAGAGAAAGTGTTTAAAGCTCAATAAAGATTGTATTCTCAGGTATAAGCTCAATGGTCGTGTTGTGATCAATCTTTGATTTGATTTGAATGAGCTTATTTATAGTTGGAGTTGAAAACTAGCCGTTATTACCTTTTTCGCCAGAAAACGGATAGCCGTTAACCGTTAACGGTTAACCGTTTGCGTTGGTCAAAGTTACCGTTTGGCTGAATTTCAAATAAACGGTTGACCGTTTGTCACTACCCTTTCGCCGTTAAAAACCAGAGACCTGCACAACAAAACTCTTCTAACTGTTCTCACTAAATGGTTAAGGATTAGCAGAGAATATCATACTGAAAATTATCGGTTAGCCGTTTATCAGTTAACGGTTCGTCGGTAAATTCCAGAAACATGCACAACACATTTCAACTAACCGTTCTCACTAAACGGTTAAAGATTAACAATGTATGCCTCTCTGGAAATTATCGGTTAGCCGTTATTAGTTAACGGTTCACCGGTTATTTCCAGTGACCTTTAAAACAACAAGCTTAACCGGTTTGCTTTAAACGGTAAAAGATTAGCACAAAAAGTCCTCTCTAAATATTACCGGTTAACCGTTAAAATTAATGGTTCGCCGTTACCTTTAACAGGTTTGTTTGCTAATCGGTTAAAACTTTAGAATATAACATTTCTCTGCATTTTATCGGTTAACCGTTAAAATAAACTGTTCACCGATTATTCCCAAAAATGCACATTTTTGCAGAGATGTTCCAGTTTATCCAAAAACTTATAAACACACATAGAAAAATTCTGGCTTTTAAGAAAATATTTGTTATTATGAAACTCTAACAAATTGATCAAAAAATATTAAGGGTTGATATCATCAAAATCAATAAAAAGAACATTTACATGTTAACAATCTCCTTCTCTCATTATAATCTGATGGTATCCACTTTTCAAATCAATTTTGAAAAATACACAAGACCCATGTAATTCATCAAGCATGTCACTAGCCTAGGAATGGGATGTCGATACTTTATCGTTATGTTGTTGATGGCTAGACAATCAACACACATGACACATCCTCCACGTCTCATCCTTCTTAGGAACTAATAAAACGAAAACTGCACATAGACTCATGCTTTCTCTCACGTATCCTTTTTCCATCAATTCATTACCCTGCCTTTAAAGCTCGTTGGTCTTTTTTGGATTGCTCCTATAGTCTAGTCTATTTGGAATGGCTGTACCGGACACAAAATCAATATGATGTTCAATCCCTCGGATTGGAGGTAAACCATGTGGTGTTTCCTCAGGAAAGACATCCTCATACTTCTGCAAAAGAGAAGTAATAGAATTAGGCAAAGTAGGGTCAAATTCGTTAGTGTTAAAAAATATCTCTTTGTACAAAAGTACAATCATCAGCTGATGTGAAAACAAAGTTTTTTTTATCTCACTCGCTCTCGTGTAGAAATTCTTTTGTTTTCCATCTAATTTTTGCTCAATAGGCATATTTTTGTTTGGCTTTTCTCACATTTTCCTTGGCCTTTTTTTTAATTTCACTCTCTTTTTCTCTCTTTTTCTTTTCCTCATTCTCTCTATGTAAGCTCACTTAGTCTCCATAAACCTGCTTTGGTGTCAATGGAACAAGAGTGATGTTGCGTTGATTAAATACAAATGAATATTTATTGGTGAAGCCATCATACTTCACACATCTGTCAAATTGCCAAGGCCACCCAAGTAACAAGTGTCTAGCTTGCATTGGTACTACATCACAAAGTACCTTATCTTCATACTTGCCAATCCGAAAAGTCACTAACACCTGCTTGTTCACTTTCACCTCACCACTGTCATTTAACCATGGTAGTTTGTATGGCCGTAGTTGTTTAAGTGTCGGAAGCCCTAACTTCTCTACCATGATAGTACTAGCAACATTAGTACAACTTTCTCCATTAATAATCATACTATATACTTTGTCTTGAACATAGCACCTAGTATGAAAAATATTTTCCCATTGCACTGCTTCGTCTTTTTTTACTTGTACACTAAAAGATCGCCTCGCTACTGAAGTTAATTCCCCAAGGGCTATATACTCTTCATCTTCAACGTCCTCTAATGATGGCATCTCATTTTCTTCCGTTTCATCTTCAGTTATGATCTCACCATTATCCCGCAATACCATAACTCTTTTATTCATACATTCACTTGCGATATGTCCCCTGCCTTGATATTTAAAACACTTAATGTCACAATTCCTAGTAGTATAAGTCACGGTGTTACCTTGTGTATTATGCTTAGAGGGCTCGGATCTTAGCTTAGGTGTAGTAAATGCTTGTGGCCTCTCGTCTCGTTTCACATAGCTCGACTTCCAAGGAGTAAAACTCGAGCTTGGGGCTACACGAGTGTTACCCCTCCTCTTGAGTTGCTGCTCAATCTTGATGGCTTTGTGGACCATCTCCTCAATCTCCACATAATATTGCAACTCAAACTTATCTGCAATCTCCAAATTAAGACCATTTAAGAATTGTACCATGCTAGCTTCTCTATCCTCCTCCACATTTGCACTAATCATGGCAATCTCTATTTCTTTATAATAATCCACAACGCTTCAGCTACCCTGTGTAAGAAGTTATAATTTTTTGTACAAGTCTCGATAATAGTGGTTAGGTACAAAATGCCTTCTCATCAATGATTTCATTTCATCCCATATCTCAATTGGACGTTCTCTATTTTGGCTCCTACTTATAACAAGCTGATCCCACCAAATAATAGCATAGTCAGAAAACTCAATCACAGCCAATTTCACTTTTTTTACCTCTGAATAATTGTGGCAGTCAAATATGAACTCCAATTTCTTCTCCCATTCAAGGTATACTTCTAGGTCGGTTTTTTCTTGAAAACATAGAATCTTCATCTTTATGCCACTCAATCTATCATTTATATTTCTAGCTCTCCTACCTTGTCCATCTCTCCTATATCTACCCACTGAGTCCTCCCCTTCATCATACTCATCCCTATAATAGTCATCAATCTCTTCTCTAGCTGGAGCTCTTCCTCTCCTACGTGCTTGGGGAACGGGTTGTGGCTGCCCTGCACGTGTGTTCTTCACTTAATCCAAACGCTCGTGTATGAGCTCTAATTTAGCCCTCGTCATCCTTCACATCTCTCCCATTAATGACTTGAATTTGTAAATTCTGAATAGTTGCGAATTGATCTTCTTCATTTGTGTTTTGTCCTAGATTGTGAGACATAGCTATTATCTGCAAAAGAAAGTTAGAAATAATGTGGAAGGACCTCACCTCACTCCCTTACGTGTTTCACTCAAAAAAATAACTCACTCAATTACACTTGTATTTCACTCAAATTAATTGGCTTTTACCCTCTAATACGCTCGCACTCTCTTGTCTTTTTCCACTCTTAGTAATTCTCACTCGGTTCTTATCAAACTAATCAAACCAATTTCTGCAGCAATTCACAAAGATTACACTAAGTATAATTTAATTTCAAGAGTAAGGAGGCAATGTCTACTAAAATCAAGTTTTGATTTTGGGCAAGATTTTCACTTATGGGGTAAAACTCATTTTAGACTTCCCAGACACAAATAATGAAAAAAAAATGAAAGATTTTAAGAGGGGGTTAGGGATTTTTTTCTCTGTTTTTTAGGAAAAGGAATAGATAAAACTTATGGATTTAAGGAGAATTAAACCACAAGGATGCAAAATTGATTTAAAAGGAAACCCTAAAAATATTGTTCATGCAACATTGTTCACGCAAATAGTATTCACGCAGCACTGTTCACGCAGATACTGTTCACAACTCCTTTTTTTTTAATTTATTTATAACTACTAGAACAAAGATGAAAGAATTCAAACAAGAATAAAAAACAACAAAGATAGATGGATCTGACCTTGGAGCCTAGGTTCTGATACCAAATGATACGAACCCCGTCAAGAACTGACGCGACCCTAATCAACTAGTTCTTAAGATTGAACCTAAACTAAGAATGAGATGGAACCTTGACCCAATGCTTATTAAAAGCACGAACCTTGGTATGTGAAGATGCCATAATCAGGTATGGATGGTATGATAGATAAACCAAGAGTTTGAACGCCACGGAAATCCGCTAAGTTCAAAGAGTTCTTAGAGAACCAAAGAGAATTAACTCTCACCAATTGCATTAAAAAAAAAACTTCTTCTTCTATTTATTAGATACGAGTACATTATATAGGGTTGGTTACAAAAGGTTTTAAAAATAAATCCTAAACCAAAAATCAAATCTGAATCTGAATCTTCTCTAATAGGAAAGTATCTAAATCAAATCAGAATCCTAGTCTAAGTAAATAAAAAAGAATTTAAAGTAAATCAGAATTCTAATCTAAGTAAATAGGAAAGAATCTAAATCAAATCAGAATCCTAATTGGCTTAAATGGTTGACATCAATTAAATGGAAACTAGGCGATTAAAAATAGAAATAACTGATTTGTTTCCCTAATAGCCTCCTCAAGAAACGAGAAAGTATCTAAAAAAGAAAAATAATATGTTTTTCCTGCCATAAGGTGCAAATCAACTCCCTATTTCATGGAAGTGATTATTTAGAAACTTCAAGAGCCTGAATCATGCATTTATCATGTGCGCTTCCTTCAACGGGCCTCCACGAATTTGATTGAGCCTAAATTGCTTGAATCAATCCATTAAGTGCTTCTTTGAATTTCTTTGCTCGCACTCTTGTAACAGGTCCGACGGGAACTTGAATGGGATTGAATATGCATCATCCCATGTGCTTGTGATAGTTTTATCCTTAATATCTTCATTTATGCAAAGAAACTTATGGTGATTAGAGGTAGATTTAGAAGTTTAACTAAATCATTCTGGACTTAGACCATGAATGAAAATATGAAGCATAAGTTTTAACTGAATTTTGTCAATCTTTGCGATCAATTCCAATTGAAATACATGTTTGATTGATTAATATTTATGAGTAGAGTCATCAAATATTCTAAAAACTAGTATATTGGTTACATTTAAATGTGAGTGTATGGATAATTTTAGACTTCTTGTGATCTAAGGGCATATTTGATATTAGAGTGGGTGAATAGGGTAAAATGTTACTTTTGTAGAATGTTTGTTTAGTAAATGAGTTTATAGAGCAATTTAGTGGGTTCAAATAGTCCATCCCAATATATTTTTCCGTTAATTTGAGGGACTAAAATTGTTATTTTAGGCAAATATTATTTCCAAAATGTTAAATATTTACCATGGTTAAATCTACATACTTTTGATATCTAACCTCTTCATTATATCTCACCAAACCCCACTACCTATTTTACCCTTATATAAAATGACTTAAACGGGTAAATAACTTTTAAATATACCCCCATGATAATTTCTATTAATATTTAATCTAGCTAACTAATTTCTTAAATTCTAATTTCTTTTAACATTTTAAATCATTATCTATTCTCAAATATTGTATACTTTACTTTTGTAATCATAGAAGAAATTAATTTATAGACTCAGCAGAGGATGATGAAGAAGCATCAAATCCTTTTATATGGTTATGGCAACAATAGATAAAACCTTTAAAGAGAAAGAGAGAGATTATAAGAGGTGTTTGTTTTATATGGTGCATGGTTGGAAAAAAAGATAAAAATTACAATAAGGGTAAATTCAAGATTTGGTGGGACTGTTGGAGAGATAAGGATTAGTTTAAATTTTTTAATGGGGTTAACTGAAAAATTAGGTCAGTGAAATATAATAATGAGGTCAAATATCACCACTCACTCAATCCACTCTTTTTTAAAAATTATTTTCAAAAAATTATTTTATAAAAAATTAATATGAAAAAAATTTAAATAATTGATTAATTAGATTTTTTTTTTTTTTACATTAGTCCCTTGATCATAATTGACCATTAATTTTATTTTAATTTGACAATATTATCCTTATAAAATAAAATGAATAAATTGTCCAAAACATATAGTTTTCTTTCATAAGTTTAAACATTAATGAGTATTTAATTGGTTAATTGTTCAAATTTTTTCTTTATTTAAAATTGTTAACAATGATATAAATTTTTTACAATTTTTTTTGTTTACATTATTCAAAGGGTGAGAATATCACCCAAATTATGTAAAGTACCTTATTTTTTTTTTTTCTTGGCAGAGTGTAAAGTACCTTGATGTTACTTTCCTACATATTCTTTTTTAGGATCTTTTGACAAATATAAAAGAAACTACAAATACTTTAGATTGTTCTGAAAAAGTAGATTTACCATTACTTTAATGCAGTTCATTATGGCTTAAGTTTAATAAGCCTACGGTTCACTGATTCATTAATTAAACTTGATGCAGCATTTCATTATAAATAGCCAAGAGATTGTAAGCAAAAGGCATTCCATTCATATTATCTTTATTCAATACGACAAAAGAATTAAGAGTCATTATTTTTCTCTCTTAAATTTATTTTCTTATTAATTATTGTTACCTCATTTATTACACATTATCAACACGACTTACTAATTTAAGAGCTACTAATTGCAAGGTACTCTTGAAAACATGTCAAACTTAACAAATCTACAAATTCCCACTCTTGGTGTCTCTAAAAGTAATTATCTTTCCTATACTTTTGGATGCCAAAATGCATCTCCAGCTGTGGGTCTAGAAGACAGCATAAAGGAAGAAAATCAGGCATCTTGGCAAGATAGGCAAAAGTCATGATTCGTCTCTACCATCATTTGCATGGAAGCTTAAAAGCTTAATATTTGACAGTAGAAGACCCACTAACTTTATACTAATATGAAGGAAAGATATGACTATTAGAGGGACATATACTCATTAAAGCACAATAAGAATGGATGAACTTATTATTGCAAGACTGCTCGAAAGTACCTAATTATAACACTTGAGTTATTTTGCATTACCTTGCAACTGAAATTGTGAGGTGAACAAGTTGGCAAAAATGCGATGCTTGAAAAGACACTCTTCACTTTTCATGTATCAAATATAATCCTATAACAATAATATGGAGAGAGATTTTGTAAATATTCAGATCTGAAATCATGTCTTCCGATAGCTAAGTAAAACATTGAGCTCTTGATGAAGAATATCAATCACATCCATCTACTTCTAAACTATTCCCATAAGCAATTGGAAATGAACAAAGAAATAAGTGACTTCATTAAGAAGGCAGAAAAAAATGTGGTAATCACCCCATGGTGGTCATAAAAACTCAAAAAGTCAAAATAACAGAGATGGACACCACCTAAAGTGGAATATTCACATAAGAAAGAGTAAAGACAAGGGTGTTTCATTTCCACATTGTAAAAACAATAATGATGACATTTGTTATCCATGTGGGAAAAACAGGGGCATTGGTCACGTCTCTGCCATGCAAGGCAACAAGAAATAGACCTTTATTAGGAATCCAAAACAGGCAAAGGAAAGACTATTGAGGCTAATTCTATTAATGAATAAGATTTTATAGATCTCGCTCATCTTGATATCTCTAAATTCTTTGAGGGCCCAAAGATGGAGAACTGATCATCTAATTATTTACGGAACTATTCACACTAATTAAATTTTATATATTACTCTGCTTAATTTTATCTATTTTGTACTTTTGTTATCACATCAAATTCACCTTATGTTTTATTTTTTAATGGTTCTGATATCTAACATGAGCTTTTCTTGAATAAAAGGATATGAATTTAGAAATTAATTGTCTATCCTAGAAAAGAAAATTGGGATGTGTGCTTGGGTGATAGTGGCATCACACAGATTATTCTTTAAGATAAAAAATATTTCTGGGAATAAAGTTTCTTGAAAGAAAGATGAGCACTATTTCAAGTCCTGCAGACTTGATTGAAGGCTCTAAAAGAGCCATTATCTTTTTAGCAAATGGAATAGAATTATATAATCCAAATGCCTTATATAAGATCAAGAAAAAATCTATTAAGTTTAGATATATTCACAGAAATGAATATCATATTGGGACTTTAAATAAAAATAATGTAGAATACTCATACATTATTAAAAATATCTCAGGCAAGAAGTACATATTGAAAAATTTATAACTTTCTCATCTGAATTGTATTATACAATTGTAAATCCAACTGAAAGCTACACAGTAGCGAACCATAAATTCATTGATCCAAAAATGATTATGTTATTGCACGATTGCCTTGGTAACCTAGGACGTACAGTGACACATAGAATCATTGAGAATTCTCATGGGTACTTATTAAAGAATCAAAGGATTATATTGTCTAATGAAATTACTTTTACCACTTGCTCACAAGACAAATTTGTGGTTAGGCCATCCCTGTGTAAGATTGGTTTGAATCTTTAACTTTTCTCTAAAGAATTCAATGAGATATATACAGGCCAATATGTCTATCATGTAGGTTATTTCATTGATTTTAACTAATGCATGTGCAAGATTATCACATGTTTGTTTGTTGTCCACACGTAACTTTGCATTTGCTAGAATACTTGCTCAAATTATAAGATTAACGTACAGTTTGCAAATTACATATCAAAACCATACATCTTGATAATATTGGTGAGTTTACTTTTGAAGACTTTTGATGATTACTATATATCTATGTAAATACACAATAAATTGAAAGAATCATTGATTAAAAGAATTTAGGTAATTGCACAAACTTCACTATTGAGTACACAATTACCAATAACTATATGGGCATGCTATTTTACCTGCTGAAGCATTAATTCATCTTAGACTCTCTTCTTATCATCAATATTCTCTATTACAACTTGTGCTTGGTCATTAACTCCAAATATCTCATCTATTCATTTTTAGTTGTGTTGTGCAGGTTTATATATAACTTCCACAGCGCACAAAGATGAGACTTCAACATCGAAGATCTATGTTAGGTTTAACTCACATTCAATTATCATATATTTGGGACCCTTGACAGGTGATCTTTTTGCCACACAATTTACGAATTGTCACTTCAATAAAACAAATTCACACCCATCAGGGGAGCAGAAAATGCCTCCTGAAATACGACTTAAAAGAAGTAATTATTCTCTCAAGAAAGTTTGTGATTTATTATTTTAATTATGTTTTTACTAGTTATATTTTTCTTTTGTTATTTTCATTTCGTGTTAGTTTATAGATCTAGATTTACTTTGGATCCATATGGCATTTAGACCTAATATCGACACATAAATATAGTTATGACATATTTTGTACTTTATCCCCATATCTATCCATAAGTGGTTAGTTAATAATTAAATTAGTAAAAATATAATTATGAGAGAATATTATGACTATAATTTGAATACCAAGAGCAGATCTCGTAACCTTAACATCTTTTTTAAACGAATAATTTCTCTTTATATAATTAATTTTATTTAATAATTGACTACTGAATTTTTAGATTTCTTATGTTTTCAACCTCACTCTTATCCTTGAAAGTAATTAATACTTTTAAATTATGTCATTAACCAAAAAATTTTACAAGTTGAAACAATACACCCCACTTCCCCAAATTAAAAGCCTAGTTGTTCAAGTGAAGCGGCAATTTGAACATGTTTGGACAACTTAAACCAAGTCAATCAAGTTGCCAAAAGAAATTATAGAAGGACAAAGAAAATTTCCTGTTTTGACTGATTTTTCTCGACTTATTTACAGCTAGCTTACATTATAGACTTTTATTTCTTAATTTTTTGGTTTCCCACACAAAGTCAAATATATTTATCATCTTAAAAAGTTTTAACTTAAACACACAAAAAAAAGGTATTTTAGAATACCTTATTTGGCATTAAGAAAAGGTCCCGATCAGTTGAGTAGCCCTCGAACTCAAGACTAAGCAAGAGGGTCTATATGGCGACCCCGCCGCCAAGTCTCAGTAGGACGGCTGGTGCCATATGGTTCCTAAAAACTATGTAATAGTTACTTTTCCAGAATATCTAGTATTTTATATATATTTTATTGTCAGATTTTTCATTTAAATTGAATAAAAATGTCCTTTTTAAAGAGTGACATGGCCAGTTCTGGATTACAACTATGTCAAATCAATGATAATAACAACCAAAATCAACCAAAAAAATGAGGTAAAAGAAGATGGATCCAATCATAAATGCAAACCCGTGTCTTAGCACCCCATCTACCTTGAACCTGTTACTTAGACAGGTCGCTGCACCTAACCTCTAGTCTACGTATATAATTTCAGCGCTGATAGATGCCCCGGGTCAAACCCCGAAACGTAAAATAAAACGACGTCGTTTCGCTTTTTTTTTTTTTGTCTTTTTGCTTCCCCAAAAACGTTGCCGTTTGACTCAGTATTTGCAAAATGAAGATAGAATATCTTCTTTCTCGCTTCCTCTTCGTTTCAAAGGGGGCTGCTTTTCTCTTCATTTGAAGCTGCTATCTTCTTCTTACAAAGAACGCACCCATTTTATCTTCCTCGAAGTTAATAACAGCAGCTGCGAAATTTGTTCCTGAAAGCTGAGTTTCGGTTGTTGCGAAATTTGTTCCTGAAAGCTGAATTTTGGCTGCTAAGCTCAGTTTCGGGGAAACAAGACTAACAGTAGCTGCAAAGTTTCGGGAGAACAAGATTAACATTGTCCCTTAAAGCTGAGTTTCGGCTTTCACAACAGCTGCGAAATTGCAGCAGAACAAGACTAAGTTTCGGCATTATACGTGGCTTTGCACAAGCTAAGGTACGATTGCAGCATTTTGTTTTCGAAGCTTGAGTTATTTTTGAATTTTTCGAAGCAAAAAGGAAAAAAAAAATCGAAACGACTGGCTGGATCACGCCGCTGCTTGATCTTCGTTCAGGTGGTAGATAGTTTCGGGGTTTGATTTTGATTTTGCAAATGCTGGGTTCCCCCGAAGAAGAAGAGAGAAAGCAGAGATTCGAAGAAAATGATTTTGCAAATGCTAGGCAAACGGCAACGTTTTTAGAGAAGCAAAAAGGCAACAAAAAAAAAAAATGAAACAACGTCGTTTTGTTTAGTTTCGGGGTTTGACCCGGGCCAACTATCATTCTCCTTTCCTTTTTACATGGGTGGTAATTAATTCAGTTAGTTAAATTTCTGGTGCATGGGGAGCAAGGTCAATGTCAAAGGGTGCGTGGAGGGGTTGAAACCCTTGCCGACTTGGGGAAAAAAAAAATTGAGATTATTTTTATTTTAATGATCTATTTAGCATTAATTGCTGCAAAAACGCTTTTTAAGTTTATGAACGCATTGTGGTCAGGGTTGCTGCCCTTTATCTTTATCTTGAAGGACAGTAATTCGAACTTCTACAAATATACTTTAGAAATATTTTCTTCCTTAATTATATTAGTTATAGTCTCATGTAATATGAGTTGTAATTTGAACAATAATCTCATGTAATCAAGATAAAAAAAAAAAAGTTTATGAAATTTTTAAAATACAAAGATTATCTCTTCCTAATGTTTTTCTTTGCTCTTTTCTTCTCTGAAAAATCGAAACTTATCATTTATGTGTTACAATAAATTCTCTTATCTTCCTCTTCTTTGTTAATTTTCTTATCAAATTAAGACAATTTAATTATAATAGTTTCTTTCTGTTATTCTCTTTTAATTGTTAAAGAATTTATCATCATTACCAAATCCATTGACAAACTACATCTGCAAGCTTATATTAGAGTTAAAATTAAAAGTGTTCAAGACTTTAAAAACGAACTAATGATTTAATCTACATCATAGGATAAATAATGAGATATTTAGAAAACGGTAACCTATGTCTAAATATCATTATTAAAAGCACGGTGCACGACCACTGCCTGTTTAAATTATAGCCTAGTGGCCTTAGGTTTCTAGCCTAATGGCAAGCACCTAAAGAACTGAACATAAAACTCATCCCAGTGAGTAAAAACGACACGAGAACAGAAACCCAGATTCAGCCCCAGCAAAAATATTGAATGAAAAGGCACAGAAAAGGTTGCGAGAGGCTCATTTGGCTTGGTGGTGGGCTAAATTGGAATAGACGTATTCTGGGTATCCTCTTTATTGCTGACAAAGAAAGCTCCAAAACACAATCTTCAAATGAGAGGCTAGAATACATAGAGCCCCCTACGTTGCGTTTAACGCAACGTACGGGCAGAGAGAAAAACAGTGCTTGAGGTGGAGCCCAGCATTCTTTTTCTCTCTGCACGTACGTTGCGTTAAACGCAACGTAGTGAAATCCTAGAATACATACTTAGAAACTAAAGTTCAGTGATAATTAGGATTGAAAATGATAAATTAATAAAGCAGAAACATCAAACATTTAAAAAGTGAAAAACGTGGCCAATAAACAAGCCTATCATCTCCTCTCTCTTGTCAACTGCTGAAACAACTTACATCACTCATATTCCTATGGTGTCCTATTAAGAGAATTCCGACACTTCCTTTTGTAACTGTTTTAACGTGTTATAAAACCTATGACGCACTCCACCACCACCACCACCACCACCACCAGCATGAAGAATTTCTGTACACCGATGGCTTCTCTGAGAATCAATTCCAGACTATCGTCATCATCACCATTCATTGCCCCGAACCCGAACCTGAGCCAGAGGCAGAGGCTCCTGTCAAAAGCATCATTGTCTTTCAAAGTCAAAGAGGGATGGAGACATTCTATGTTTGTAAACGGAACGCCTGTACTCAAAGACGGAAATCTCAGGGTAAATGGAAAAGATGCATTGACTGGCGTGCCTGGAAATGTAGTAGTGACCCCATGCACCAACCCATCCGCATTTGTGGGTGCTACTGCTACTTCCGCGGATTCACGCCATGTTTTCAAGCTTGGAGCGATTCAGTAAGCGATGCCACCTCCTCTTCTTGTCCTTTAGTTTTGCGTTTGATAATGATACATATCCCTGTTCGGATCCAATATCCCACGCACGAAAAATATAATGATTTAATAAATGGGAATACAGTGTTAATGGATGCTTTCCCCTTATAAATCGATTTTTTAAGGTGAGTTCTACGCATAGATAAATAAATTTAAAAATAAGTATGCCACTTCATTATATGTGGATCAAGTTTTTCGTTGTATTTCTCAATTTGTTCTTTTTGTACGTTTCAAGTAATGATTTTGGTTCGACAAGGGTCATAATCGAAACAAAAGGAAATATGAACTAAAGTAGCCTATACTACTTACTATATCACCAAAATTAATAACGATGTTATAGTGGAGAAATCATTAAATATGTAGGCAATAAGATAAAGGGAGCCATACATAAAATCAATTTAGACCTTGATTTTTCTTGTTATTTTTTTTCAGTCTTGGAGCCAGGGTTACCCCGAGCATAAGATTAGTCTGCCGCTCATGTTAAGGGGTTAATCTCTCAAGTCTCTAAAAATTTAAGCCGTGCAACAAAAATTTGAGATGTGACAAAAAGTTTCGTGTGATGTACAGTACACCTGTGCGCTATAGTCCGACTCAGAAGTTTAATGGGTGGGCACGATGCAGGGATGTGAGATTACTCAGTCTGTTCAGATTTACAATTTGGTGGATGATACCTCGGATGGGAAATTCAGCAAGTGACATTCCTATTGAAACTCAGATGCTACTAACGGACCAACTTCTGATGATGCTTCTACTTCTTATATCCTTTTCTTGCCCATCCTGGATGGTGCATTTAGAAGCAGCCTGCAAGGGAACTCGTCCAATGAACTTGAATTTTGTATTGAAAGTGGTAAGATCACTTCAATAATTTGAAATAAACAATCACATATTCGTATGTCTATCTCATATCTTTTCTGTCACTTAATTGCCCTTTTTCACAGGTAATCCGGATATAGTTACCTCAGAGTCCCTCCAAGCAGTTTTTGTCAATTTCGGAGACAATCCATTTGATTTGGTGAAGGAATCTATGAAGTAGGTCAGCTTTTTAGACAAACTTTAGTTTTCAGGGTAAAATGAAATTTAGAAAATGTTTTTAAGTCAAATAATTATAATGCTAAGCTTGCAGCTTGGGTCCTGTGCCAAAGTAATGGTAACAATAATAACAGGCGGGAAATTTTTTTTTATTTTTTATTTTCTTTAAAAGATTTGGATGGAAATGAGAAATCCTATCCACTAAATACCAACCCTTGCCTCTTATTATTACTCAAAACTCACGGGTGAAAAGCACATTCACAGCTAGCTGAGCTATGCCCGTGAAGCCAAATGTTATTAGCACCCTTATGCTCTTTGGATGATATGCAGAATACTGGAGACACACTTTGGAACGTTCTCAATCCGAGAAACCAAACAGGTGTGCTGCATTCATATCTTTGCAGATCAGATGAATGTTCTCAGATTATACATTTTAGTCACTTGCAAGTATATAAATCTTTAAAAGAAACAAAAGATCAACAATGTGCTATTCCTTCGGTGAATTTTGAATGCAGCTGCCAGGAATGTTAGATTGGTTTGGTTGGTGCACATGGGATGCTTTTTATCAAGAAGTGAATCCTCAAGGAATCAAAGATCGCCTGAGGAGGTTAATTAGTATTGGGTCATAGATGTTTTTCCTCCTAATTCAAAATATGGTGCCATGCTTTACAAATTGTCACAAAATTAGTATTTCAAGAATGAGTATGTTCAATAGTTGTTTCGTGCTTTTGAGGATTTTATTTCAGACCATTCTCACTCTTTTCTCCATCAGTTTATCCGAGGGAGGCACGCCTGCAAAGTTCTTGATCATAGATGATGGGTGGCAAGATACAACTAATGACTTCCAAATAGAAGGGGAGCCGTTTGTTGACGGGTCACAGTAAGTATATTTACATAAATATATTAGTTTATTTATGTATATATATTGGGACTCACGGATTGTGATGGCATATGTAACTGTGGTCACACTAAATTGCAGATTTGGTGGGAGATTAGCCAGTATAAAAGAGAACAATAAATTTCGGGGAACAACAGATGATGGTCAGAAAGAACCAAGTGGACTGAAGGATTTTGTTTTAGATATTAAGAAAAACTTTTGCCTCACGTAAGCTACCTGTAATACTTGAAAATACATGTCTTTCTTTAGGTATTTCCAATTTCTTGTATACATTTTCCTATTTCGTTCAACTTCCGAATTCTCAGGTATGTCTATGTGTGGCATGCCCTGATGGGGTACTGGGGAGGGCTTGTTCTGAACTCTTCAGTAACAAAAATATATAATCCCGAGATGCAATACCCAGTGCAGTCACCTGGCAATTTGGCAAATATGAGGGACTTTTCCATAGATTGCATGGAGAAGTATGGCATTGGTGCTATTGATCCTGATAAAATTTCTCAATTTTATGATGATCTACACAAGTATCTTGTCTCACAGGATGTGGATGGGGTTAAAGTTGACGTTCAGAACATTCTGGAAACCATTTGCTCTGGTTTAGGAAGCAGAGTTTCACTTACTAGACGGTTTCAACAAGCACTCGAGGAGTCCATATCCAGCAACTTCAAGGACAACAGCATAATCTGCTCCATGGGACACAACACCGATTCCATTTTCCAGTACATCATTCATGCACTTCAATGCTCTATGTTCGCTTTGAATCATGAATCAGGTTTAATTAATTTTGCCTGCTTTTGTAATTTCAGTTCAAAAAGAAGTGCTATTACCCGAGCATCTGATGATTACTATCCAAAAAATCCAACAACACAGACATTGCACATAGCAGCCGTGGCTTTCAACAGCATATTTCTTGGTGAAGTAGTTGTCCCAGACTGGGACATGTTCTATGTATGTCAAACGCATTCTCATAGATCTAACTACGTGTTTCCTTTTTACATTCTGGTACTGATCAGTGATCAACATCTTTGACAACTTTCAGAGTCAACATTGTGCAGCTGAGTTTCATGCTGTTGCTAGAGCTGTGGGAGGTTGCGGAGTCTCTGTTAGTTAAATTGCATTATTCTTGGTAGAAGCTTGACCACTTGTTCACAATTCACAGTTCAGCCCTTGAATAATGCATAACGTATGCTACTTTGACAACAGTGATAAACCTGGAAAGCATGATTTCAAAATACTTAAAAGGCTGGCACTTGCTGATGGGTCAGTGCTTAGAGCTAAATATCCAGGAAGGCCATCGCACGATTGTTTATTCAATGATCCAGTTATGGATGGGAAGAGGTATCTCCATCTGATGACCTCAATTTCTTGATCTTTGAGTTGTTTCCCTTCTTTTTCTCATTACCTTTTACCTGAACTTTTGTGCATAGCCTGCTCAAAATTTGGAATTTGAACAAATGTACCGGCGTTATTGGAGTCTTCAACTGCCAAGGAGCAGGCAGTTGGCCTTGTATGGAAAAGGAAAACACTGTTCAGGAAAATGTTGATCCTGTGATATCCGGGAAGGTCTCTCCTGCTGATGTTGAGTACCTAGAAGAGGTTTCTGGGAAGCAATGGACCGGAGATTGTGCAGTTTTTTCCTTCAATACAGGTACACAAGATGCAACATTTGTAATGAGACCAACTTTTCATCCATTTTTCTGAATGATTTTCCACTGTCATTTCAAATATCAGGTTCTCTTTTCCGGTTAGCAAAGGCAGCATCATTTGGCGTTGCATTAAAGGTTATGCAATGTGATGTCCTTACTGTGTCTCCTATGAAGGTTGGTTAGCGTCCTGAGTTTCTTTCTTTTCTTAATTCGGAATTCTACTACCACTAACAACATTTAAGGAAAACATAGATTACTCGTAACTGGTAAGGGGCTGAACTGGTACCCTTACCATTGGTGAGGTTGCCAACCCACCCCTGGCCCACAACTCCAATGAGTTTAAAAAGCTCTACAACTGTTCCACTTTCTATTTTGATTTTTTTTTATTAATTCACTTTTGGGTTTCATATGTTGGAAAATAAAAAATTCAATAATAATTTTAGAGATAGCCAATGGATGGCACGGCCCGTTAGGCCTATTAGTGCTTATGCCCACATAGTGAGTCATCCCATGCCAAGCCCACTAAATTTTATTTATGTATGGCACGTGGGCTGGCCCTTATGCATCTATTTTAATTTTAAAAATTTTATTTATGTATTTATTTATTTTGGCGATTTCTGAGACTTGAAATTAGAACACTTGGCTAAAGTAATTTGATTAACCAAAAAAAAAAGTAATAATATATGAAAAAATCAAATTTTAGTGTTATAATTAATTTAATAATTCAAAACATATTAACTTTTTTTTAATGGAACAAATTAGAATGGAAAACATTACATAACGCCTAACAATAATAGGCATTGTAATCTTAATGAGTTTGACAATTTTTTATTAGATTGAAAGTTAATAAATTCAATTACATTGAAAAAAAAAATTAAAATATAATTCAACTATATCATTAGTTCTTTAAACTGAAGTAAAACAATGCAATAAGTCATTGAAATTTCAAGATCATTTAATTGGAATGTGATAAATAAAATGTTATGATGTTTAACTTTATTGAGTTTAGTTAATTAAAAATTAAGTTATAAAATTTGAAATATGCTTATTTTACACATCTTAACATGTCGTGCTTTATGGCCCAGCTGCCTAAAATTTTAAGCTCGGCTCAGCTTAACTAGGCCCACCTGTGAGAGTCATGCTGAGCCTGCATGCTCTAATCAAGCATACTTGTGTCATACTCTACTATGCGGACTCATGCTATGTCCGTGTGTGTTTCATGCCCATGCGCATGCCGTGCCTAGCATCGCCATGCTCGTGGGCCGTCTCTAGATGGCGTCACAAATTCTGAGATTCTGAATAATTGTTACAGGTTTACAATCAAAAGATTCAATTTGCTCCTATTGGGCTGACGAATATGTATAATTCAGGAGGAGCTGTTGAGTCAGTTGACTTGATTAGTGATTCTTCTAGTTGTAAAATACACATCAAGGGAAGAGGAGGAGGGAGTTTTGGAGCATACTCAAGTACAATGCCGAATTCAGTATTACTAAACTCAAACAATAAGGAATTCAAATTCAGTGCTGAAGACAATCTGTTGACGGTAGCAATTCCACCCACAACCAACTATTGGGATATAGCTCTTTGTTATTGAGGCTTTCATCTTGCTGCACGGTTACGTAATTTTCATCATCCAGTATTTGCTAGATTGATGAAGATTTGATGCAATGAAGTAGATGTTCGATAAAATGCCTCAATCACTAGCATTATTATGGTTTATGAATTCAAGAATAAGAGCATGGTCCAGCAAGGCAATGACAGGTACTCAGAGTCAGCAGCATTGAAGAATCATGCCATGAAACTGTCACTATTTAAAGACAGTGAACCTCAACCTTTAGATTAAGCTGACATCAGCCCATAAATCATTTGCTACAGCTATAATTGTTCACAGCATTTCTTGAAAGACAAGAATGCATTTGTGTATATATTGCGACATGAAATGAATATATGGTATATATGAATAGCAAAGTTTCAATTTTTACACTTGCGCTCTCAGCTTAAGTCTAGATAGATCAATGTGATTGTGAGTGATGATTGGTCTTTGCCTTAACATGCAGCGGCGGATCTACACGTGGGCTCCGGTCTAGTACAAAAAAATTGTTTATACCCTTTATGTTTTCATTAATTTAGTAACATAATAGAGTTTTTATTTTGTTTTCATGTATGTCTCTAACTCGATTACCCTTATTCATCAAGTTAGTATAATAATAGAGTTTTTATTTTATATTCAAATTTGTCCCTAACTCGATTACCCTTACGTTTCCATCAATTTCATATAATAATAGAACTTTTACTCTAATTTAATTATATTATTTTCAATTAAAATTAGTGACTTAGTTTATAAAATGATTAAATTATATACTTACTGAATAGATTGTGTTAGGGAGCTAAAATTTTAGTATTGCTTTAATTTATTTTAAAAACTTCTAATTGAAAAAAAAAATATGTCAATGTAATGTAATTAACATTGTCACTAGTATCAAAAATACTTACAAAAACAACATATAGTAACAATATCAACATTTTCATAAATTTTTTATGTGAATTTTTAGACTTTATTGTTTCGTTACATTAACATGAAGGACAAGTTAAAAAATAAATTTTGAATATTTTCATGAGCTTTTGATAGGAGGATCATCAACATCTAGTTCTTTAAAGAGAGCTAGAGTGCCTGATAAAGAAACAACTGCACCCAAGTATCTTTTTGTAGAATTGACTTTAGTTTATTATTGAAACTTTTGACTAATAATACTTTTATAATTTGAATAGATGAATAAATTTTAATTGTTTAATTTATTAAGCTTGGTAATTTAGTATTTGATTTTAAACATAAAAGTTTATGTGCAACTTTTTATTGATTGTAATTACATATATTGATCTATTTTAGTTTGAAATTCTTAGTTGATTTCTTAATCCTTATATAATTGCATGTTATTATAGGCTGTAATGTCAGATTCCATAATTAAAAAATAATATTTTGATATTTGAATTGTCTTTTGTTTTCTACTCTTTTTTTGTAATTATTTTTGTCTATAATACATATTTATAGAGATAGGGTTCTTGACGTTCCCGCTTATTTAATGTACTTGTTTTTACTTTTAATTTTTATGTTTGCTTCAAAATATAAAACAATTCAAACAAAAACGGTTGATGAATGAATTTAAGAAATATGTTCAGCTGAAGGGTCTTCAATTTAATATTAGAAAAATGACAGTGATGCCTCTAAAGTTTGCAAAATGGTTACAAATTAAAAATCCATTCACTTTCAGAAATGATCACACATTTGCGATATAAAGAATCCCTTTCGTACTTAGAAATAGGGGCATTTAAAATCCAATCCGTCTAATACGCAAAAATCCGATCTGATTTAAATAAATGAGAAATTTTTTTTATTGTGTTATATTTTTAGAATTTTGAATGTATTATTCTATTTTTATTTAAATATTTAATTTATTTAAAGCTTATTTAATTTTGAATTGATTGGTAATAAAATTATTTTCATATAATATTTTTTTATTTAATTATTTCGTAGAATGAACAGAATTAAAAAATTTTTATCCTCAAATCAATCCGTAAAATAGTAGATTGGATATGAATTGGGTCAAATATGCATCTGATATGTAGATATATAGATTGAATTTGAATTAAATTCGTCAATTCGTAAATTAAATTGGATTAAAAATTTACAATCTGTAAAATTATGAATCAGACACGCATTGATGTCAAATCCGCAAAATTTAATTTGCGAATACCCCTGCTTCGAAATAGACGCACACTCTTTAAGATTTGTGCAAAAAGAGAAACGTGTATCTTACAAAAAATTTGCGTGAACATTTTTAAATAATAAAAGAGTCTTCTTAACTGTTTCACCAGAGTACAGGGGTGACAATGTCATTCATTTCTTCCGTTTTAAAGTTTATAGAAATTACAAAATGTTTTATGGAATCCGTAAAGTTTTAGTTTTCGTGATTTTAGAGGATTAATATCACGTATGATTTACATAAACTATCAAATCTCTATTTAAAAAACGTAATGCTACACTACTACAAATAGTTTCCTCTTTACTTAACCAGAAACTTATGTGACCATAACATAAAAGATTACATGTGAGAGAATTGATTAGTTTTTTTTTTTTTAATTACATAAGATTAATGCTCAGATTACAACTCATATTATATGAGATATTTACAACTACTGAGACCCGTTTACATCAATTCTGATATGGCACCGCTCAGATTTTAAACCCTCTCAAATATTCGAAGGACGTCAAACTCCCATATCGGTAGCATTTTCACTGAACTCGGCGCTCAAGGAATATAAATTAAACTCGCAATGCTCTGAACCACTTCTTGATTAGTTGGTAGGGCCGTATAAGCACACGTTTCTTCCATGTTTTAGATCTTTTGATCCATAAAATGTAATGTGAACTGATGAAACATAGTAAAATTGAAAAGTAGAATTTGATTGGAATGAATTAACAAAGGGGTGTACTTAGGTCAACATTATATATTATTATACTTTTATTTAATAAAACACGCTAACCCAAATCCCCAAACTTGTAGTAGGTAATTTAAAATTAATTCAGAAAACAACTAATCCTATTATCAAAATTCAAAACCCTCCGCCAAAGCAAAAGAAAATCTTTGATAGAAAATTTAGAATAATTTGTGTAACCTAATCCTCGCAGCAGTAATTGAATCACTCATTATGTCATCCTTTGATCCCATTTTTTCTTTTTTTAATAACTTGGGTTTGGTGAAGTGCGGCTGTTAGGAAAAAAAATTGTTAATCCTAAGGAATTAATAAGAATATTTGAATCAAATAAATTATGATTTCGTCAGTATATATATATTTTTTTAAACAAAAACTTTGCAATAACCTGGACGCCACGGAGTTTGCTATTACCATTTGAATTTTCATTCTGAATAAAATGGAATTTACTGGATAAATAATAATATTATTATATTATTTTATCAGTTTGTTTAGACAACTTTAAAACTTTGAAAAATTCACCGCAATTGAATTTACGTAATAAATGTGCACGTTTAAATTTAAATATATAATTTTCGCCTTCAATTTTTAAATGTATAGGTAACCATTTACGTAAATTTTTTAAGAATATATTTTTGATATTTTGTAAAAAGATTCTGAAGTTTCAAATGGACCATTTTGCAACACGGCAAGAGAAAATATATCTGAAAGATATTGTTTAAAAAAAATAGCAAACAAAAATAAAGTTGACAACTTGACATGAGTCTTCTCCTAGCCTGGCTCCTCCTAAACGCACCCCTTGATCGTTATTCTTCATAATAAAAGTTAATATATTCATGGATAAAATAGCCCTTTGCATTATTCTTCAAAGAGATTTTATATTTTATCAGCATTCTTCTTTAATCATTCACATAATATCCAATGTTTTTTTCTATTAACTATGATTAAAATAAAAGAATTATGGCAATCCAACACCAACTACTATTTGCCGCCATAGATGAGTACTGGGTTCAGTTGCTTATTATCGATAAACAACACTAATATTATTGGAGGTTTTATCAACTAATATCTACTCAATCATATAAATATTAATGGCCTTCGATTTCTTATTGATAGACAAATAAAGAAAAAATAAAAACAGTCACCATTATTGTGTAGATCGTAAGGCACAAAGGATGAAAGTGTGAATGGTCCTTGAAATAATAATCCAATGGGTAAATTGGATTCGCTTAATAGTAAGTAGTAACAACTATTTTCCATCGCATGGCACACGCATTAACACTGACTGGGAAGGGGGAAAAAAAGTCTAAAAGATATTAATGCTAACTATTCCACTTGAGCATGACTTTCCATTGAAATTTGAATTCATCACATTAAAATGTCAAATTGTTTCCAAAATTTAATGGGAACAAGAACATCTGAGTGTACCCAACTCTCACAAGTTTCCTACTTAAGTGTGTATCTTCTCAACTCCAGCCAAGTACCAACCCAAAATGTGACTTTTTTTTTGTCTTTAAAGATCATAAACAAACACAAGTAGACAAACCGATCATAAACAAACACAAGTAGACAAACCGATCGACCAACTCAAAACCCACCTTAATGCACCAATTTTGGCAATTGAACACAATCAATGCCATAAATTTGTGCCGCCATTAATTGCAGAGTAAATGAAAAGGCCAGGGTTCCGACGGTCCCCATCGCCCACCTGTCCCCAGATTGACTTTTGGCAACGCCTATCCATCTACTCCCTCTGCACCTTTTGGCCGTTCCCAGATCATTCAAATTTGCTTTGACACCTGCCTTTTTCCTTCGTTGGTATTTGATAATGAGATAAATGGACACTTTTTTGTTTGTTTGTCACTTATTAATTAGATGATTTCACCAAGGGAACGTATGGGTATTTATTTATTTCTATAAGGGAAATCACTAAGGTATTGAATAGTTTTTTTTTTAATATAAATTTAGATTCAGTACTGAATTGATAAATTTTGTTAATCTTTTTAAAAGTATATAATTATTAGTTATTAAATAAAAATATAAAACCAATCAAATTGTAATCTTATATTACTATACGTACATATGTGACAAAAGATTACGAAGAGTTGAGCACATATCATTTTCATAGTGAATTTAATTTTTTTTATTATAATAAAGATTTTATATCTAAAAACTTCTTAAATTAATTCTTTGATGATGCAAAATTGATTATCTAAAAAAAATCTCGTTAAACACTAGAAAAGCTTTTAAATATTTGAAAAAAAGAGAACTCTTATAATATTCCTATGTGAAAAAAGAAACAATCAATTAATCATGAAGCCAATTATTATTAAGCAATCCTGTAATTCCGATTAAACATTTTTTTTAGAAAAAGAATTAAAAATAAAAGCAAAACATGTTTAGACATGTTTAAAGTGATGTGACCAAAATTTGGGAACACAATTGTGTATGAAGTGAAATTTATCATCAACAATGTCTTCGGTGCTCATAATCAAAGTTATATCATCAAATTGGTCATTATGTTTTCCATTGAATTGCAAAGCAATGGCTAGTGGAGTCATGGTTAAGATGTTAATTCTAATCCACTAATATCTTTTCAATCCCAGGCGTAAATGACATTATTATGCAATCGAAACTTGATTCAGCATACTCTAATCCAATTGTATCAAGCCTAATCGCGGTAAGGTTAATTTCAATATATGATTAATTAGGAATGAATGTGGTTATTTTTTTTCCAAATTATTTGTCAACTTTTATGTAATTATGACGGTTAATTTGCCTTTATCTCATATGAAATCTTTATATACAGGTAAGACCCGCAATTTAACTTGGCATTAATTGTTTTTCTTAGAATTTTAAATTTTATTTTGATACAATTAATAAATGGATTTACCTACTTTACGTTTAATATAAGGTACTCTCTCACACAGTTAAGAAATGAATACCCACCGTTATAGAGAGAACTATACCTTACCTGAAATATAAAATAGCAACTTTTTTAATAAATGAGTGACAAAGTATTAATAAAATAAATAATTGTGTCATTTTCAGATCGGATACATTGTAAATTAGTTTCACATCAGAATCACATTAACAAGTAATGTTAAAAGTTTATCATCCCTAATAATATGGTTCAAATTCAAGATTTGATTCTCCCTCTCGCTCACATCAGAAGTAGGTAGAAAATTTTTTAAATTAGCGGATTAGCTATGATCTGTATAAATAATATATCACCCAAACACTTTTCGAGTTTGGACAAAATCCAAGTTGAGGATTTTGATGAATTTTGACCTAACACACAAAATCTAAGTTTCTATCAATCAACCTTTTTACATCAAAAAAAAAAAAAAATTCAATCAACCTTTTAGGGCGGGACATTCAAAGAAACAAACTTCGGCGTGCACTCACGCGCTTAAAAAGACAAACCAAGAATTTTCTCATATGAAATCATTCCCAAAAGAAATTTCTTTATGCAATTTCTAGAAGAATGAGTCAAAACTACAGTTCATAGGGTCTATTAATACATTAATTTTTATTTTTTTCAATCTGTATTCCAATATTTTTGTTACATATCTCAGATGCTCTGTTCTTCTTCCCAGCATAACTTGAGAGAGAGACTTGGCTCAGAGCCGCCAAGATGAAAACATTAGAAACTTCCATGCAAACGTCATGCACGGTAGGCTCCTTTGTTTGGACGGCTCATGGTTTACAATTCAACCATGCACACCTAAGCGCGTTGAATAAATGCCCACCCACATGGAGTTGAAACACATCGAAAAAGCCTGAGCTAGCTTAGCTACCTCCTTCGTGTTTCATGTTCTTCCCCGACCTTTTTCTTTCTCCATGTTCATTTACTAAACTAATCGTTTTATCCTAGCAATCAACAACTCACCATGCAGCGGCTGAACCGCCTTTGTTTCATTCTACCGGCAGACGTCGATGAGATCGAGCCGTATGAGGAGTCTCGAGTGCACAACAGCGTATCCAGAAAACAGGAGGTCAAGGAACAACATGGACGCAGCTGTGGGGGTCGGATTTTGAGTTTCATTGCTGATAAATTACAGCGGTTGTATGAAGCCAAATGGGTTTGTTTTTGTCATCATAATACGCCGAGGAAAGAGCATTCCGGCTTGTTTCACGACATGGAAGGAGTGCAAATGTCGGAGAAGGTCGGTGGAGACAATCCGAGGATTTTTAGCTATGCTGAGCTTTACATAGGATCTAATGGGTTTGATGAAGATGAAGTTCTTGGAAGTGGAGGTTTTGGCAAAGTTTACAGAGCGGTTTTACCTAGCGACGGAACCGTGGTGGCTGTGAAATGCTTGGCCGAGAAAGGAGAGCGGTTTGAGAAGACTTTTGCAGCTGAGTTGGTTGCAGTTGCTCATCTTCGCCACAGGAACCTTGTCCGGTTGAGAGGGTGGTGTGTGCACGAAGACCAGCTGCTTCTGGTTTACGACTACATGCCTAACCGCAGCCTTGACAGGGTACTGTTTCGGAGGCCTGAGAACTTGGAGGCTGCGCCTTTGAACTGGGAGCAGAGGAAGAAGATCATTAAAGGCTTAGCAGCTGCACTGCATTATCTTCATGAGCAGCTGGAAACTCAGATCATACACAGGGATGTTAAGACTAGTAATGTGATGCTTGATTCCCAATACAATGCCCGACTTGGTGACTTTGGCTTGGCGCGGTGGCTTGAACATGAACTACAGTACCAAACGAGGACATCATCAGCGAGAAATCACCAGTTTCATTTGGCAGAAACTACTAGAATTGGTGGCACAATAGGGTACTTGCCACCTGAGAGTTTCCAGAAAGGCTCTGTGGCTACAGCAAAATCGGATGTCTTCAGCTTTGGGATTGTGGTTTTGGAGGTGGTTTCGGGCAGGAGGGCTGTCGATCTCACATACCCAGATGATCAGATCATCTTGCTTGATTGGATCAGAAGGTTGTCTGATGAGGGAAAGGTTTTACAAGCAGGGGATAATCGGCTTTCAGATGGATCTTACAAGCTTTCTGATATGGAGCATCTAACTCATCTCGCACTACTCTGTACGCTTCACAATCCACATCTTCGACCTAGCATGAAATGGGTTATAGAAGCTGTTTCTGGCAGTTATTCTGGTAAATTGCCAGCTCTCCCATCGTTTCAGTCACACCCTCTGTACATTTCTTTATCCTCACCAACCAACACAAGTACAAGCAACACAGAAACCACCAGGTCCACCAATACAACTGCCTCAAACACAACAATCACATCCCCTTCTTCGAATTATGTCACAGCTGCAGGAGAAACTATTTATGCAACAGCTGAGTGTGGGGGGAACAGTGAATCTAAATCTTACAACAGCCGAAGTCATCGACGAAATAGTTTCTTTATGGTTGAAACTCCACGGGAAATATTGTTCAAGGAAATCATTTCTGCCACAAACAACTTCTCCGAGTCGCAAAGGGTGGCAGAAATGGACTTTGGAACAGCCTACCAGGGCTTCCTGGACAACCACCGGCATGTTCTCGTGAAGAGGCTTGGCATGAGTAAATGCCCTGCATTGCGAACACGATTCTCAAATGAACTCCAAAACTTAGCCAGGCTTCGCCACCGCAATCTGGTTCAGCTCTGTGGTTGGTGCACTGAGCAAGGGGAGATGCTTGTTGTCTATGATTATTCAGCAACTCGCATTCTGAGTCACCTCCTTTTCCATAATAATCATAGAATTGGCCACTCTATCCTGCAATGGCACCACAGATACAACATCGTCAAGTCACTTGCTTCTGCCATTCTTTATCTCCATGAGGAATGGGATGAACAAGTTATTCACAGAAACATAACCTCTTCTGCCATCGCTCTTGATCCGGACATGAACCCACGGCTTGGCAGCTTTGCCCTCGCAGAATTCTTGGCACGCAATGATCATGGCCATCAAAAAGCTACCAGTGGAAACAGATCAGTCCGTGGCATTTTTGGTTACATGTCACCTGAATATATAGAATCCGGCGAAGCAACCTCAATGGCTGATGTTTATAGCTTTGGCGTGGTAGTGCTCGAGGTGGTTACTGGACAGATGGCAGTTGACTTTCGGCTGCCTGAGGGACTACTGGTGAAGAAGGTGCATGAATTTGAAGTACGGAAAAGACCGATGGCTGAGCTAGTTGATTTAAGGTTGAATGGAGAGTACAATCATAAAGAACTGATGAGACTCATAAAATTAGGGATTGCATGCACACTCTCCAACCCAGAATTAAGACCAAGTATGAGGCAGATTTTGAGCATACTTGACGGAAATGACAAACGCTTCATGGAAGATGGCCAAATGACTGAAAATTTGGAAGAATGGAAACAAAGAAAACCATATTCAAGTTTTGTAGACTGTTTGAGGTAAAAGATGTGTATAATATTGTAGGAGAATGTTCTTGGATTAATTTTTCGTGAATTTATAGTGTGGAATGTATAGCGTGTTTTACTTAAATGAAGCAAACTCTTGTGAAATCTCTGCTACAGATTATTTACTTTACAAAACTTTTTTCACTGTAGTTTCAACAGAGCAAAAAGAAGAATTCTGGAAGAAGAAAGAAGCTAACCATAATTGTCAGTTAATTTATTTTTCATGAATTTATAGTGTGGAATTTATAGCGTGTTTTACTTAAATGAAGCAAATTCTTGTGAAATCTCTGCTACAGATTATTTACTTTACAAAACTTTTTTCACTGTAGTTTCAACAGAGCAAAAAGAAGAATTCTAGAAGAAGAAAGAAGCTAACCATAATTATCAGTTAATTTATTGAAGAGATTCATGTTTCTACAGTTTGGGACATGAGATAATACAAATAATATACTTGGGGTGTTTCATTCTGACCTCATTTCGGACCATTACCCACTTTACATATATGTGTCTTGGCTTATCCCTTCTCTTTAAATATATGCGTCTTGGCTTATCCCTTCACTCCATTTCTGCAATTTCTTCGTCATTGTCAATCCCAATCCAGCTGATCAAAGCAAAGAGGAATTCCCTGAAGCTGACCTTCCCATTTCTGTCCCAGTCCATTTCCTCTGCAATTTGTCAAAGGAATTAGCAAAAGAAAAAATAATAAAAGATTTTATCACAATTACAGCACGGAACAAAAACTGGAAGTATAGAAAGTGAATCAGGCATTACGGAATCGAGTCCTGGTTACATGTGCAGGTGATTTCTCCCGAGGATAAGATTCATTGAAAGTCTTCACCATGTCTTTCCTGTTCAGCCTTCCGTCACCATTTTTATCAAGAAACAAAAATACTTCAACTATAGCATCGAATGTGGCCTTGAGCTGAGGTGAGCCCATCTTCGATATATGAAACAATTCCAAGGCAATCAAAGACACTGATTAGTGCAGGTTCAGTCGGAGGGCTACATAGTGAGAAAGGAGTAAAAGAATAAATATTGAGTTTATTTGTAAACAAATTTACAGAAGATGAGGAGGGCATTGTTAGTAGATAGATCAGACAGAGAAGAACAATAAACTCGTTGAATTGTATGCCTTCGCTCCCATCAATGTCACAAGAGTTGAACAAATCCTCAATTTCCTCCTCTGTAAGATGGAGTTGCAATTCCTCTAAGCATTTTTTAAGTTCTTCACGGTCAATAGTTCCATTGGAGTCTTCGTCTACAGATGGCATAATAGAGGAAAAGGGAGTCAAATTACAATAAAATCTTTAAAACATCACAGAAGATAAAAAAAAAAGGCAACCTCATTATGACCCACCATATTGCTCAAAGACACTTTTAATGGTTTTCAGTCCGTCTTTGAACTGAGGGAATCGTAAAATTACACTGTCAATTGATTTGAAATTGCTATGTCCAGATGAACTTTTCTTAACTTCAATCATTTTCTTCTCGAGCTTTGCATCCAATCTTGCATACTTGTTTTGTGAACCACAATGGCAAAGCATGCCTCTAACTTTGTTGGACAAGTACTTCAGAGAAGGGCAAGGGTGGGATGTGCCTTAAAGATAACATACGCAGAATCAGAAATAGGCTAAAAAAGAATGAAACTTAAACAAATTCAAAAGCATATATCTGAACTTTCTGGCTAGCAAAGCAGAATAGTGAAATTTGTTATTTCAGTACATCAACGGACACAATCCACCTTACACATAATCTCTCATTCAAGACAAGAAATCAAACAGTCAACAATCATTCAACATGCCTCTACAATCCCAACAGCATAATCTATTTATATATTAAAGAATATTAGGTCCCATTTTTTCAATTCTGCAAGTTTACCAATAATAAAGAAAATCATCATTCAAGTAGCTTTTCCACCGCACTGCAAGCATAAAACTGATGGTTTACATCATGCATTGATGGTTAAAATGGGAATATTGAAATGAGTTGGCAGTATTAAGAAGCAGCAAAGCTGCCGCTTCTCAGGTAATTGATAGTGGCATGGGTTGTGTAATGGAATAGTAGTGTATGAAAGCAGCATTAGCAGTCATAGCAAATGGCACTGACAATGATGTGGTGAAACCCATAGGTTGAGGAAATGATTGCGCTGTGGGATGGTAGGCATGATATGCCGGGTAGTACTAGTAGCGATGGTAGTGGAAGGATGTTGCAGTTCTAGTCATTGTGTTTGATAATTCTAATGCCAAAGAAGTTGCTTCATGGAAAAAGCAGAAATAACAATCCTAATGTTCTGGTGGTGATTACAGGTGAAAGTTCAACCAAAGACAATTGAAGAAGGCATCCAGGCAAAGTATGAAAAGCATTTCAAAAGGGAATTCCTTGAGCAGTTTTATTTCCTTCTTGGATCCTAACATAAACCCAAAACAAAAATTCTATGAAGACTTCACTAACTTCAATGTTACTGACCAAACAGATCCTATTATCCGCTATCTTAAGAAAAATTACAAAGAAGGTAGAGAACTACACTTATTTATGCATGGTGGTAACCAAACAATCAAATTGCTAGTTCCAAGAGTATCCATATATCTTGAGCAAATAAATATTTGCAAGAATAAATAAATATGAACTGAGAAGTTTCTACCGGTACTAGCAAAAAATAATAAGCAAAAGGTCAAGGAAGATGAACATAAAACTCATCCCGATGTGTAAAACAACAGAAGAAAAGAAACCCAAATTCAGCTACAGAATTGAAGTTCAACTAATACAAAAATAATGAATGGAAAGGCACAAATAATTGAAACTCACCCATTGAAATCTTTGCGGCAGATGGGGTTTGATAGAGGAGGCAAGTGGTTCTTTCAAAAGAAGAAAAGCGTTACAAAAAAAAGGCATAATGAGGAAGGACGAAAAGAGAATCGAGTGTGTAGAAAGCTGGAGAAAAAGGGAGTAAAAATTAAGCAAAACGGGATTCTCTAAAAAGTGGAGATGCCATTATGGCCTTTGACAACAAGAAAGCATCAGCAGAATCCTTACAACTCTTGCCTCACTCCTTCATTATCATAACATCACATTCATAAGAATATATAGATTACTTGGACAGTTGTACTGTACCTATCCCTTAATGCGACTTCCCCAACTGAAGCTGTAAGTGCTGAGATGTCCATGTCAGTGGTGAGATATCTTTGTAACAGCAAAATTTGAGAAATTTTTTTCTTTTTTATTACTACTTTTTATTTCTGTTAATTAATTGATCATCGGTAACAACCCGACAACTTTTGTGATTGCAACGCAGTCACGCCTTGAGTATTTAACACTGTTATTGCAACGCTGTCGCGCCTAGAGTATAAATACATCATCAATAAATAAATGTAGCTCGGACGTTTCAACACACTGCCCACACGCAATTCGAAGAACTGGACGATTATCTTCTAAATCAGAGAACACAGAGTCTTCTAGAATATAGCCGAATGTACAAAGGGAATCCATTGAAAAAGGGGATCAATAAATCAATGATAGGGACTTTCATCGTAGGGAGAGTTAATTTGTTAATCCCCTTATTGTTTGGCTGTCATTAGGCAATCAAATAATTTTTATAACTGACAGTAACCGAATCGATTGCTGTCATTAATATATATTTTTAATTTAAATAAATTAAAATAAAAAATTAATTGAATAAATAATATTTTAAAAATAGTAATAATAATAAATAAAAAAAGACAAGTAAAATAAAAATAAAAAAAATATTTTTGTATTATAAATATTTTGAAAAATAAAATAAAATGAGTGTTAATAAAAAGATAAAAGTTTAATTTATTTTTTAGGAAATTTCTCTCATATTTAATATTTTAAGTTTCATGCTTAATCTTTAATGTTTCATATAATTATTTTCTAAATAACCCGATATTATTTTTTTGCCCTCGTTTTATGTTTACGTTCATGTTTCATATTGTAAGTTCAAAGTTTCATGTTTGATGTTTAATATTCCCTGTTACAGAGGTATCATATTTTATGTTCATTGATATATATTTTAAGTAACGTGTTTCATGTTCATTATTATATGTTTCATGTTCATTATTATATGTTTCATGTAATTATTTTTTAAATACCTCGATATTTTTCATTTTTACCTCTGTTTTATGTTTACATTCATGCTTCATGTTGCAAGTTCAAAGTTTCATGTTTGACGTTTAATATTCACTGTTACAGAGGTATCATATTTTATGTTCATTGTTGCATATTTTAAGTAACGTGTTTCATGTTAATTGTTATATGTTTTATGTAATTATTTTTCAAATACTCCGATATTTTTCTTTTTTGCCCCCGTTTCATGTTTACGTTCATGTTTCATGTTGCAAGTTCAAAGTTTTATGTTTGACATTTAATATTCACTGTTACAGAGATATCATATTTTATGTTTATTGATATATATTTTAAGTGACGTGTTTCATGTTCATTGTTATATGTTTAATGTAATTATTTTTTAAATACCCCGATATTTTTCTTTTTTGCCCCCATTTTATGTTTACGTTCATGCTTCTTGTTGCAAGTTCAAAGTTTCATGTTTGACGTTTAATATTCACTGTTACAGAGGTATCATATTTTATGTTCATTGTTGCATATTTTAAGTAACGTATTTCATGTCTATTGTTATGTTTCATGTAATTATTTTTTAAATACCCCGATATTTTTCTTTTTTGCCCCCGTTTCATGTTTATGTTCATGTTTCATGTTGCAAGTTCAAAGTTTCATATTTGACGTTTAATATTCATTGTTACAGAGGTACCATATTTTATGTTCATTGTTACATATTTTAAGTAACGTATTTCATGTCTATTGTTATATGTTTCATGTAATTATTTTTGAAATACCCCGATATTTTTCGTTTTTACCCCCATTTCATATTTACGTTCTGCGTTTCATGTTTGCTGTTCTACGTTTCATGTTTGATGTTGTAAGTTTACTATTACAGATGCAGTCATATTTTATGTTCGCGGTATCATATTTTAATTAAGATATTTCATTTTTGTTGTTCAATGTTTCATATAATAATTTTTTAAATACCCCAAAATTTTTCTTTTTTACTCCCGCTTCTTGTTTACGTTCTACGTTTCATGTTTGCTATTCTACGTTTTATGTTTGCTGTTCTACGTTTCATGTTTAATGTTGTATGTTTACTGTTACAGACGTAGTCATATTTTATGTTCGCTGTTGCATATTTTAAGTAACCTGTTTTTTATTTTTTGTTGAATGTTTCATGTACTGATTTTCTAAATACCCCAAGATTTTTCTTTTTTGCCCTTGTTTCATATTTATGGTTCATGTTTTATGTTATAAGTTTGGAGTTTCATATTTGATGCTTATGTTCATTGTTACGAAAGTACTTATTGTAACATATTTTAAGTAATGTGTTTTATATTTATTGTTCAATGTTTTATATAATTATTTTCCAAATACCCTAAAATGTTTAATTTACCATTTTGTAAAGTGACTTTAACATAAGCATTAGAAGAATATTAAGGGATTTAACAATACTCGTTGTATGAATACTATTTATTTAGTCTTAAATCTAACCATTTCACTTCAATTTCGTGCATCGATTTTAATCTTTCAATGGTCATACCTTAGACTACAAGTGTTCATTTTAACGTTCAATAATATTATTTTGTTAACATTTTTCTTCTAATTTTTTTATAAATATAATCACTTTTGAAGTATTTGTATTATGAATAAAGGTAACCAACAAAATAATAATATTCCAAGCCGAATTTGCTTTTAAGTGTTCTAGATCTTTCGTTTGGTGGGAGAACTATCAAAGCCTCTTAATGTGTCATCTTTAATTTTAATCTCTGAAATATAGCACTCACTTTTTATTAAAGAAAAGTATGATTGAATATATAAATATTTGGTTTTCAGTTGTTAATTATTATATCAATAATCCTAGTTGTTTTAATTTTTTTAAATTATTATTGAAATTCTAGTTAAATAATGTGTACCTTCAATTTGTTGATTAAGGCTTGAAAAAGTACTAAACACAATGAATGGCTTTCAACTAAGTTCTAGTGGAAATTGAAAATTTTCACATTTGAGTGAAATTTGTGAAAGTGAACCATTAAAGTGAAGAAAAAAGCAAAAAATGAGTAAAATACTAATGATTGCAATAAGTGGCCTCACAAATAAATTCAAAAGAGCTCTTATATTCTACCAGCGCTTTTTATAGCCAAAATCTCCACTATAAATAACCTTGCAACATTTTTATTTCTATTAATTCCCATACAAATTTATAGACTTATTTTCCCATCCGCTAAATCAATTTAATCAATTTATTTTTTTTAATAATTATAGGAAACACAATTTAATGAAAATAAATCAAATTAACAATTCTTATATCAAACATAATAGTTTCTACATATCATAAAAATCCACCAAAATCTAGTACATTACATTAAGTGCATCATCCAATCTTATTACAAGTATCATCTCCGGAAAAAAGTGGATTGATATATGGCATAAATTTACAGCAAATAAAAAGAGGAAGAAAGGTAAGGAGTTTTAAAGTAAAAGTTCAGCACAACTTATTAACAATGTATTTATCTTCTTCAGAGGCACTAAGAAATTTATCTTTTTTCTTAAATAAGAAATATGAATATTATTTTAGAAACAACCCATAATATTACTAGAAAATATTAAACTTCAAATACTCAAATGAAATAATAAAAACATAGCCCATAATATTACTAAAAAAACAAAACGCTTTTTGTCAGTGACATTCATGTTTCTCATGGAAACAACCCATAATAGTCACACTATCACGAACAATTTGAGTGATGGCTCGAAGTCGTTCTATCATTGTTCGTTGACTAATCTTCTTCAACTCTTTACTCAATACTTGTTTGTCATTGATTTCTTGTCCCATAACTCGCCTCGCGAGATTAGAAGAGTCTTCATTGTTAGATTTTTAAGTTCTTCAAGCTTTTCTGAATCTTTACCATAAATCATACATAAGTCATAATATGAGAATGCTTTATTCTTAAAATTTGTTGCCTATTTGTGACTCTGTAACAACACATAAAATAGTGGAAAACGACAGATAAACATGAGAACCAGCAAGTATAATAGCAAAAACAAAAAGTTAAACAGCAAAACCAGCAAATATAACAGCAATAAACAGCAAGTGAAATACAAAAAAAAAAAAGCAAATAGCAAGTGAAAAATGAATTGCAAATCTTGGGAACATACTCCTAAAACATTAGTAGCAATGATATAACAATTATGTTATTAATGCCAAAGAAAAAAATAGTTAATTATTTATATCATACAACATATAAACATCAAACATATTAGAAAAGGGGGAAATAAAACAAAACAAACAAAAACATGATCAGTTTTGTTTGATAACGACCTTGTGACTTATAAGTAAATCAAGAATTACATAGTAATAATTAATATTGGTTTTTAAGGCATCTTTAGCTCATTATTATTAATATTGGTTTGATTCTCATTTTATGCTTTTGTGTATATAAATGCAACCCAATGAAAAAGCTCAAGTTAATTGAAGGTAACAAGTTTTAGCCATCAATTATGATTAAGCATGTATATATAACTGAGACTGACATTTAATTAACCATCTAATTAACATTCGCTCTTGGTTTATGCTAGGAACAGAGAACTATCATTAATATTCACCAGAAATTAAAGATCGCATATTAATTTTGGACTATGCACATCTTAGCAATTCAGATAAAAAACATGTAACTGAATTGCTAACGTATGTATGGTAGTTATCAATTAATCCAAGATTCATTGATTTCTTGTAATCTTAGCTATGTAAGACTCAACCCAATCATATATAATTTATATGTCATATTGCACTTCCCATGTAAAATCAATGAGAAGAAAAAGATATATAAGTTATAGAGCAACAAGTAGAGATAGTACCCAAAATGTGTTAGTCTAACATAAGAAGTCACATATATATATGTTGTATCAATATTACCCTCAACAGTATATCCAGTCAAGGTATTAAGCCAAAATACGACTTACATAGTTTGGAAAAGAAAAGATAAAAAACATGTAATCGGGCGACTACTTAAACTATGATATAATGCAGTAGAAATTGAACATAGTTATATATTAAAAAAAAAAAAAGATCCCTGACTTACAGAATGGTCAGCAATTGTACAGCCATATTCACTAGAAATGTAGACATAATGTAAAATTCGAAACGAATGAAGTTGAACGAACACAAATTGCATATTACAAATTACGAACAACAAAACGGGGCTATGACAAATCAAATTAAATCTCCAGATGTAGAGTGCACCTACAATTTAGCTTTAACAACCATATACGAGAATAATCTCATTTCTCATACAAAAAGAAGGCACTGTTGAGTGTTAGAAAGTGTATATTTATAAAGGAGAAAATCGTCATTTTACACTTCAAGTCTCACTAACATTACTACTTTTATGTATTTATACCTTTTGTTATTTAATTATGTGTGTTTTGTTATAATTAAGTATTTTATGAATTTTAGGGCATCATGATCGTTTCACAATGAACAAGTGATCAGATAGCAAAACAGACACCACTTTTGAACTCAGGACGGTCGAAAACCTTAGGAGCATAAAAGGAAAAATGGCACTGTTTACATGTACGGTACTGTTCACACATACGTATTGTTGACAACACTGTTCACATATACGGTCCGATGATGTAGCATCGACCGATGACGTGGCAGCACTTGATTGGAGAAAGATGTGGCATTTGGCTGCTTATGTGGCATTAACTGATGATGTGGCATTGACCGATGATGTGTCACGATCCTATTGGACTAAAATTCTTATGTATTGTTGATGGGTGACGTGGCAGCATTTCAGTGGACCAAAAATCATGCGTACGGTACATGCACATACATGAGATTATTTACTATTCAAACCAAGCATCGCATAAAACTGCCATCGCTCAAACTGTGAGCATCGTAACGCGTGACGAATGATGACGTGGCACAATCCTGAGTGTCCGAACTGTTTTTAATCCGATGGCTATGATTCACTCAATGTATCTACAAAAAGGGGGCTCTCCCCCTCTAATTTAATACCTCTGAATTCATTTTTGAGCTTAGTTTTCTGTAATTGCTTCTCCATCTTATATTTTCTACTTATTTTAATAAATTTCTATTTTACCCTTAGTTAAAAAATGAGTAGCTAATTTTCTTTCAAGTTTGGATTGAATGTGAAGTCTCAACACGTTTCATGGGCTTAATTTGGTAAATTTATTTTCTCTTACCCTCTAATATTTGTGGATGTTTTGACTTTTCGTCGACAAATAGTAATAATCTTGTCTAGATACCGCCCTGGTTAAACCGACACCGTAGTACAAGTTTATTATTATTTGGCACGATAAGCCCTTAGCACCATATTTATTTGAGCGTGGTTCATGAGGTGTAGAAACCCCCCTCATGATTTAATTGGTATTAATAAGAAATATTTAGCCCATGCAGCATGTTGATGCAGATCTAGATACCCAAGTACTTTATTTCAATAGATCTCGTTTCAATTTATTCCCGCCATTCCAATTTAAATTCTAGGATAGTTTAAATTATTTTCACCACAAATCCAACCACCCACTTAAGAAAATTAATTTTACACATAATTAAAATCCACCACCTCGTGGGATCGACACTCGTCACTATTAATCTATTCTACAATAGATTCGTGCGCTTGCGAGTTTAATAAAATTTGCACAAGTTTTTGGCGCCGTTGCCGGGGAGGTAAGTATTTTAATTCATAGAATTAATTTTTTTTAATATTTATTTTTTTTAGTTATTTTCTTGTAATTTTTTTTTTCTTAATTAAAAAAAAAAGGAATCTCTATTTTTAGGTTAGAATTTTATTTCTTTTTCTCTTCTTTAAATTTGTGTAATTTAATTTTCATGTTATTTTTCTTTATAATTTTTTTTTATCTTGTTAGCTTTCTTTGTAATTTATTTTAATTATAGCTAATTTGTTTCACGTAATTTCTTTTTCTTATAACAATTGAGTGCATTTTCATAGTAAGATTGTAACAGCGTGATAAAGTTAATATCGTAATTTCTCCCTTTTCCTTATCTTTATTTGTTTTGTTTTCATTCTTTTTTTTTTCTTTGCATGCATGGTCAAAGGTCATTATCACATAATCTTGAGCCTTTAGACCTTGAATTGGAAAAAACACTTCGTATACACAAACAAATTACATTTAAAAATAAAATTGAAATGGATTTGCAGAACCAACAACCAGAATCAACAACCAGAACCAACAACCAAAACCATAGGAGAGGCCATTTAAGGATTATTTCAGTCCCTTAGCAAATTTGAGCACATCGTGCATCAGATACCCAAATGTAGCTGCTAGGAGTTTTGAATTAAAACCTAGTGTGCTAAATTGTCTCCCAACATTCTATGGCCTAGAAAATGAGGACCCATATAATCATTTGAATGATTTTCATACTATTTGTCAAACTTTTACATATGAGAATTTTTCAGATGATGATGTTAAACTTAGATTATTCACATTTTCTTTAAAGGATAGAGCTCATTCATGACTTAATACATTACTACCTGCTAACAGCATTTCATCATGGCAACAAATGGTAACAAATTTTTTGAATAAATATTTCCCAGTTCATAAAACCAATGCTATTCGCAGGGAAATTTCAGAGTTTACTCAGAGAGAAGACGATCAATTTTTCGAGACTTGGGAGAGATTCAATGGGCTACTCTTGAAGTGTCCACATCATGGGTACGAGAAATGGCACTAATGCCAATACTTTTTGGAGGGATTATTGTCACATGTGCAAGAATGGCTAATGGCGACCAGTGGAGGAGAGCTAATGTCAAAAAGCACATCAGAGATTTGGGATTTCTTCCAGCGCCAATCAGATAATTCTCAACAACGGAGTCGATCACTCAGAAATACAAGGAGAATTAAGGGAGTAAATAAGGTTCATGTTGGCGAGTCAAGTTCAGAAATTAAAGAAGTCAAAGAAATGGTTGAAGGTCTTTCCCGATAAATAGTATCATTAACAACTGCCAAATCAACAGAGCCACATGACCATGACTCATATTCAGATCAAGCCAATGCCATAGGTGTCATGAGGAAACCATCAAATTACAACCCATACTCCAACACATATAACCCTGGATAGAGAGACCACCCCAATTTTTCATGGTCTTAAGGATTCCAACAAAATGAACCAACAGCTCCACCTCTACCAATTCCTCCAATGCAACCAATTCCTCAAATTCCTTAAGCCTCTCAGCCACCATTTAGACCATACAATCAAAACTTAAACCATTCTCAACCCAAACCATGGAAGGATACATTCCAGAATTTTAAGAATTCTACTCACTCTAGAATTGAGCAACAAAACCGCACCATTGATGAACTGCGAAATGAGATGAGAGCGGGGTTCAACTCACAAGCCCAATTAGTTTCAAACATCGAGAAAATGGTGGGACAGCTTGCTTTTTCAGTTCAAACCTTGGCAATGACCGTTGAGAAAGGCAAATTCCCAAGTCAACCAGTGCCTAATCCTAAAGCAGTGCATGAAGCAAGTACCAATTCACCACAGCAACATAGAGAGGTCAAAGCTGTCATGACCTTATAAAAAGGGAAAGAAGTCGACACCAAAGTGGAGATGCAGTGACAAAATCAACTCAGATTGTACATATGAATGTTGAAGACTCATCATCAGAGGAGAAAGAAGAAACCAGTCCCCGAGAGTACGTTCCTAAAGCTCCATTTCCTCAGAGATTAGCTAAAGGGAAGAAAGGAAAAACCACAGGTGAGATTTTTGAAATCTTCAAACAAGTAAGTGTTAACATCCTTTTACTTGATGCTATAAAACAAGTGCCATCTTATGCCAAATTTCTTAAAGACCTTTGCACTAAAAAGAGAAATATTCATGTTAAGAAAAAGGCCTTTTTAACAGAAAATATTAATTCTATACTCCAACATAAAATGCCTCTAAAATGCAAAGATCTAGGCTCCCCCACTATCTCATGTAGTATAGGGAACCACACAATTGAGAATACTTTGTTGGATTTAGGAGCTAGTGTAAATCTATTGCCTTATTGTGTATTTGTGAAACTTAGACTGAGCGAATTACACCTAACTCCAGTGGTGTTACAACTTGCAGATCGGTCCATGAAAATACCTCATGGTATTGTGGAGGACGTGCTTGTTCAAGTAGACAATTTTTATTTTCCTATTGATTTCATTATAATTGACACTCAACCAGTGCAGGATTCAAGGAAACACATTCTCACTATTTTGGGCCGACCTTTCTTGGCAACTGCTGATGCTCATATTCAATGTAGGACCGGAAATATGCAGTTGTCATTTGGCAATATGACCATAGAGCTCAACATTTTCAACATTGACAAACAACCTCACAATGCAGATGATGGAATTGTTAATGTGGATTTAATAGAAACACTAGTTAATAATAATTTTCTGTCAAATCTTAGTGATGACCCTTTACAAACATGTTTAACTTTAGTTTGAATTTTGATAATGACAGATCAATCGATGAGGTCAACGCACTACTTGACTCAGCACCATCCATGGATACAAATAAATAGAAGTCAAGAGTTGAACAACTAGTGCCATCAGAAAAGAAACTTAGCCCATCATCAGAATCGCTACCAAAACTCAAGCCATTACCCAACACTTTGGAATACGCATTCTTAAGAGACGAAAGCACTCTATCAATAATCATCTATTCATCTTTAAATGACGAACAAAAAGGTAAGTTGTTGGAAGTTTTAAAAGAGCACAAAGGAGCATTAGGATGGACCATAGCAGACATAAAAGGTATAAACCTAGTAGACTGTATACATTACATTCACCTTGATGAAAATGCTAGACCTACTAGGGAAATGCAACGTCGGTTAAATCCTAACATGAAAGAGGTAGTTAGAACTGAAGTCCTTAAACTATTACATGCATGTATCATTTACCCCATTTCTGATAGTTCATGGGTCAGTCATGTACAAGTTGTCCCCAAAAAGTCAGGAGTCACAGTAGTTATCAATGCTGATAAAGAATTAGTACCCACTAGAGTAACTATACGATGGCGTGTATGCATTGATTATAGGAAGTTAAATTCTGTTACACGTAAAGATCATTTTCCTTTACCATTTATCGATCAAATGCTTGATAGATTAGCATGTCATGAATTTTATTGCTTTTTAGATGGCTACGGAGGATACAATCAGATTCCCATAACACCAAAAGATCAAGAGAAGACCACCTTCACTTGCCCTTTTGGCACTTTTGCATATAGGAGAATGCCATTTGGATTATGTAAAGCACCTGCTACATTTCAACGATGCATGTTGAGCATTTTTTCTGATATGGTTGAACGATTTCTTGAGGTCTTTATGGATGACTTTTCTATTTTTGGTGATTCATTTGATCAATGTTTACATCATCTAACACTAGTTCTGCAGAGATGTATCGAGAAGAATTTAGTCTTAAATTGGGAGAAATGCCATTTTATGGTAAAATAATGTATTGTTCTCGGTCACATCATTTCGAACAAAGGTATTGAGGTTGATAAAGCTAAGGTGGATAAAACTGTCATTTTACACTTCAAGTCTCACTAACATTACTACTTTTATGTATTTACACATTTTGTTATTTAATTATGTGTGTTTTGTTATAATTAAGTATTTTATGTATTTTAGGGGCATCATGATCGTTTCACAATGAACGAGTGATTAGATAGCAAAACGGACACCACTTTTGAACTCAGGACGGTCGAAAACCTTAGGAGGAGCATAAAAGAAAAATGACCGCTCACATGTATGATCGCTCACACATACGTATTGTTTATGCCATCGCTCACAACATCGCTCACATATACTGTGATCGAACTCGTGACGGTCGAAAACTTTAGGAGAAGCATAAAAGGAAAACCGACACTGTTCACATGTACGGTACTATTCACACATACGTATTGTTCATGCTACTGTTCACAATACTGTTCGCATATACGGTCCGATGATGTGGCATCGACCGATGACGTGGCAGCACTTGATTGGAGAAAGATGTGGCATTTGGTTGCTTATGTGGCGTTAACTGATGATGTGGCTTTGACCGATGATGTGTCACGATCCTATTAGACTAAAATTCTTATGTACTGTTGATGGATGACGTGGCAGCATTTCAGTAGACCAAAAATCATGCGTACGATATATGCACATACATGGGATTATTTACTATTCAAACCGCACTACTATTCAAACCGCGTAACTGTGCAAACTGCGCTACTGTTTAAACCGTGTGGAAACCGTGTACTGTGCAATGCGTATTGTTGACTGATGACGTGGTGCAATCCTGAGCGTCTGAACTGTTTTTAATCCGATGGCTATGATTCACTCAATGTATCTATAAAAAAGGGGCTCTCCCCCCCTAATTTGATAGCCCTGAATCTATTTTTGAGCTTAGTTTTCTATAATTCTTTCTCTATCTTGTATTTTCTATGTATTTTAATAAATTTTCATTTTACCCCTAGTTAAAAAATGAGTAGCTAATTTTCTTTCAACCTTGGATTGAATGTGATGTCTCAATATGTTCCATAGGCTTAATTTGGTAAATTTATTTTCTCTTCCCCTCTAATATTTGTGGATGTTTTGACTTTTCGTCGATAAATAGTAATAATCTTGTCTAGATACAGCCCTGGTTAAACCGACACCGTAGTACAAGGTTATTATTATTTGGCATGATAAGCCCTTAGCACCATATTTATTTGAGCGTGGTTCATGAGGTGTGGAAACCCCCCTCATGATTTAATTGGTATTAATAAGAAATATTTAGCCCATGCAGCATGTTGATGCAGATCTAGATACCCAAGTACTTTATTTCAATAGATCTCGTTTCAATTTATTCCCGCCATTCCAATTTAAATTCTAGGATAGTTTAAATTATTTTCACCACAAATCCAACCACCCACCTAAGAAAATTAATTTTACACATAATTAAAATCCACCTCCTCGTGGGATCGACACTTGTCACCATTAATCTATTATACAATAGATTCGTGCGCTTGCGAGTTTAATAAAATTTGCACAACATGCACCACCTCTACAACAGTTAAATCAAACGTCAAACCAGAAACACCATAAACTATACACATCTTAGCAATCCCAACGACATTTTTAATCAAATCAAGAATCGAATCAAACTACCACCATTCAAAAGCAAATTTGAAGCAACACAATAATGAAATACTCACGACATCGCACTGAATTGAGATACCAAATCAATAATAATTCATCTTATAAGCTGGAATCAGTTATTTAATGAATCATAACACAACTTATAAATTGATTCCTATTAACTTTATGGCATGAACAATTGCAACAGCGCCAAGAACATCCAAACAGCCATAAAAAAGGAATCAATAAGGACATCCAAACAGCCAAAATAACAAAATAATACATGGAAGAGATGAGAAAGAGTACCTAATGTGAGAAATTATGAAGCTGAAGAGTTGGAAATTGCTATGATAACAGTGAAAGCTAAACCGAGAATCAGGTAATGGTCAAATTAGCTAGGCACGAAAGAGACGACGGTAGATCAGAAGCGAACACCATGACGAGATTGATTGAGAAGGGCTGAGGGGTCCTAAAGGGGCTGAGGGGGCTGTGCTTGTGGTGTCGTTGATCATTGTCAATGAAGAAGATCAGTCCGTCCTTCTGCCTTCGTTGATCGTTAAGAGAGAAGCCGTAGCAACACCACCACCACCACCAATCGAAAGAAGCTGAGACACGGCAGCAGCCAATTTTGGTTGAAGAACCGTGATGGAGAGACAACTGTGACGAATCGTGGTTGAAGAACTATGAGAGAGAGAGATGTGAATTTCAATTGAGATAAGGAGATTAGGCTTTGGTTTTGTTTTGCAATTTCTTTTGTGATATAATTTGTGATTCATCTTAGAACGTGTTTAACGCGAGAGCGAGAGCGAGAACAGGAGCGCAAGCAGGAGCGAGAGTGAGGAAGAATGTGGGGATGGAGAGGGAGAAAGATGTGGTTTGGGGGGAAAAAGAACAAAGAGGGTGGGGGAGAAAGAGAGGGAGATGAAAATATTTTTCTTCTGGTTGCCCTTCTTTTTTTGCTTTTATTCACGTTTTTTTTTTTCTTTCAAATTAAAACCCCAACCATTATTTGAATCCAATCGCTCAATGGCAGCCTTTGCACCATACAGGGTATTTTAAGCCCTGCATGGTAGCTGAGGCCTTGAAAAACACTAGGTTTTTCAATAATGATGTCAAAAGTTCAAACAACTCTTTCCACTAACCCCACCAGGAAAAGTACTTGAAAAACTTTTGAATGAGGCAATTCCATGTCATAAAATTAAAGGCATCCCCACATTCAAAATCATCTGCTTTAGGAATATACAGACCACTGATGATACAGTTGACACAAGAGGAGACATTTAGATTAACTAGACAAGAGAAAGAAAAAAGAAAAAGTCAAAATGGGTTTCCATTTCTAAGATACAAATACCAAGTTGTTGTTCATCCAATATGAGGCATCACCCATTCTACTTCTTGCCTCATGTTTCCCTCCAAAGGCAATGACTGTCCATTACCAAACAAGGGTCTTGGTCTCTTCTTCATGGCAGCAGCCTGTGAACCCACACCCATTGGGGACACTGGACTACTGGTTGAAGTCAAGCAACTTTCAACAGAACAGTCACCGATTCGAGCTGGTATAGTGGAAGCATTTTTGCTCTCTAGTGCTGCAGCAAGTTCAGATATGGATGGCATTTTTATGTTCTCCAGAGGGACCATCCCCTGACAATCATTGGAAACTTTGATGGCAAGTTCGGAAAGCTCCTCTCTAGCAGCTTCAAGCCCAGCAGCCACGATGGCCTGATCATTCAGAGCTTTACAAGCTTTCTCAAGTATTGACTGTAGGTATTTGCCTTGTGCTTCAATTCGGAGTTGGAGCCGTCGCTGAACCTGGTAGGGATAAAACCATAAGAAATGATTCAACTAAATAGGAACAAACTGGATAAATGATTGATAGAAAATAAATCATTTTAGTAGGAAGAACTCAGCTTCATGTTGACAACTAAAGATTGCTAAACAAGCCATTGCTAGACAGTATGCCAAGTATGTTCTACCACATTTTGTCCAAATTATGTTAAACCCCAATGGCATTACGGTGATATCCTCAAAAAGTGGCTTGTGAAGTTTTGTTTCTCTCATGCGCAGAAGAGATATAGAGAAAAGTGTACAAGTCATTAAGATGGTTGACAGAAACAGAAAGGCTATGTATCTACCAACCGAGACATAAAGGAAACTCACCTCCAGCTGCTCATGTAGCCTTCGTTGGACTTCCATCTGTACTCGCAAAGCCTCAGTAACCTGGTAACCACTATATGAAAAACGAAATGCAGCACTCAAGCTACTATGCAGAAATGGATAAGTTTTGGAATTACTATGCAAGGATGATAACATACTCATTTGGATCTTGCGCTACCATTCTGGTTGACGATGTTGTCGATGAACCAGTGTCCTGACTTTCAGCAACACAAGAAACTGCAATGCCAACCGCACAACATAAATAAGAATTTCAGGCATATCTATTTGTGTCAAAAGTCGTTAACAGTTCTTGCCTTCTAGAGCAACAAAATCTGGCCCACCGAGAAAGAAAAAGAGTACCGAGAGAGGAAAACGGATGAAAAGAAATTTTGTGAGAAAAGAGGTAAAATAAATGGAAAACAAAATCATTCTAGTAAACTATCTTGAATCCCAAAATCCCTAAAGCCTGACAAATATGGTGTTTTCTTACAGCTGATGCTATAGATACACTCCAGAATGTTTTGGGGAGAATTTTATCTATGGGTTCTTCACATACATAGTCATATGGCATAAAAATGTCCTTTCATATGATTACACGGAATGAGAAAATGCAACAGGAAGTTTCATGCACCATAGAGGAACATATTAAAATCATTTTGCTTTCTAAAGACCAAGAAAGATACCATCCTTGGAGTTCTCTGTTGTTTCCTTGCACGCTTGCTTTCCCAAGCGGTACTTCTGAAAGTACAAAAGGGGGAGAAAAAATGTTAATGCACGAAAACATATTATATTTGCAACAACTTATATGAGTTGTTTAAAAGAAAAAGTGCCAACAACAACCTGAAGATGTGATTTGAGATGATAAAGGGTAAGGCCTTTCACTCCCATCGTTCTCATGATAGTCTTAGGTGTTGCTTCTGAGACACAAATCCAGAAGAACGAGGAGAAAGAAAAAGATTGATGTCAAATAATTATTTGATCTCTAGTATAAGAAAAACCAATTCCATTGAATATGCAATACTTGGGTAAACACAAGTGGAATACAACTCCTCTTGAATTAACTATGAGATTACAATGTTTTCTTAAGGCCATGCACAGATTTGCCTCTTGCTTTCAGGCGCATCATCCATGTTAGGCATAAGCATAAGCATGCTCATTGGAGGTGCCTCCGAAGGTATATTTTGGCTACTTTGCTTTGACAAGTCAAACACGCACACCTTGCACTTTAGATGTCACTAATCTGTCACAAAATCTATAGAAAGACTTTTTTTTTCTCTTTGAATTACTATTTCACATGAGATTTATAAGCATGGGGCTTCACAACCTGAAAATGTCAACAACAGAAAAGCATACGACGGAGTTCGATTTGACTTAACATGCATTATTCTAGAAATAACTCCAGCAATTCCACCTAAGGCTAGGGCGCAGATCATGTTCATGACAAATTACAAACTGCATTTGGTCATAGACAAAGAAGACAAAATCGGAACTACCTATAAAAACAACTAATTGCACCCTTATTTCCAATGCAGCACCATACATTATGCTTCATGTTGAGACCCCTCTTATGCTTCTGATTGAAATGTCCCCATTTCATACCCATGAAATACAGGTACCAGTAGCATCAGAAGTGAACTACAAAGAGTCCAGTGGTACATCCAATCTCAAGCAGCATCATTAACTTTTATAGAGAATTTTCTGGTACGGCTTTATGCTTCCAATTGAAAATGCCCTAGTAACAGTTGCAAATATTAAGGCTATAAGGAGTGCATCAATTATGTTGAAAACAGAGGGCATATTTTTCTATGAATCAAAAAGTCAGAACCTTTTTATTCACAGCTGCCATTTTATACAAGATATTCGTTTTAAATCCATTAACATCTTTGTCCATTTGCATTCAAATAGTGCTTCGACCAATCTATCTGATTGCCTACAATCTATAATTAGAAGGGCGCAGATAGCGCATCATACGTATAGGCTTCTCATAAACTTGGGAACCAACTATCATTTCACCTAACAATTGATTACTAGGTAAACTGAACAAGGACTTCCGGCACTACAATGGGTTGACAGGAGGCAACAAGTAAAAGAGGCGGATAGCACATCATAGTTTGTAGGCTTCTCATAAAATTGGGAACCGACTATCACTTCACCTAACTTGTGGAACAATTGATTACTAGGTAAATTGAACAATGACTTCCAGCATTACAATGGGTTGACAGAAGGCAGAGGATCTTGAGACAAGTTATTAATGCTTACTCAGAAGATCTTGTCAATTCACCATTTGACACAACATTTAACAACAGTTGGCAAACATCAATTAAATTGTCATCCAATTTTAAGAACACATAATTCACTACTCCCTATTTAGGAAGGTGCTTTATGTGGACCTCATAAAAGCAGCCTTGAAAATCAAATACTCACATCATAATTGATCATTATTACCATTCCATCAACATTAAATACCGCTTAGGTTAACTTCCCTTGGCAACAACCGGAAAAAGTCAGGTGTTATATCCAAACAACTCCTTTCTGGATCAGTAAGCTCTGAAACTTGTGTAAATAAGCCTAAAACCATTCAGCTATTACCATGCCTTTTGACAGGAACTAGACATGGAAGTGTACTACACTAAGAATAATTAGAGAAACTTTCCACTATTTCAGCAAACTCCCATGGTCTTTATGATTGTATAAAATTAAAGATTCTGAAGCAAATAACAGCAGGCCTAGTAAGCAGACACCACATTATACATCTTTATTTTCTTCACAGTTGGTCAAAATGACAATATCCTCCAAATAACAAGGATGTGATCAAAGATTTTTTGACGTTATTCCCCGAAGCAAATTGCATTATTACTGCTTAAATAGATTTCCAATAAGCTTGGGAGGTAAACATCAATCGAAGAATAACCCGTGTACTGTAACTTTACAGGGACTGTCCTTTATATAAAGGGACAAAAATTCACATGTATCTCTTATCCACCACCATTGGCAACTCCAACTTATCATTTCTTGCCTCCCATCTTTCAGTCCCTTATTACACTATCCTTGTGTATCATTTCTAAAGATGATAAGTTAAGTTTGGAAAATTTGAAATTTCCTTACCATTGACTGTTTAAGCTCATGGTAACAATGATGGTTTCTATTACAGATCACGTCAGTGAACAATTGCTAACAATGGTGCTAATGATAGCTTAGTGCAAAGTTAGGTTACCCAAATTCCCTCAGTGTTTTGACAAATTTTCACTGAACAAAGTTTTACAGATTCACCATTAAATTATATGCAGCTGCATCAGGGACAATCATCCAACAAGGTCATGGAGCTGCACACTACTTAAGCTAGCAATTTCAAAGAATTAAATTATATTGCATCATATTAAAGCTTTGAGGAATAATAAATAAATAAACAGTAAAACTGAAAGCTTGCATCATTTGTCCTCTTATTCCAAATTTAGATGCTAGTTATAAATTTCAAACATAAGGCTTGCAGATCCGCGAAAAAATATTTCATGCAGTCGATGAAACAGATTTTTTCTCCAAATCCACCAGGAATAACAGCATATACTTATGCAGATCAAGACAAAATGCCATGATCCCTCTGCCTTGTCCTACTCCTACAGCTAAACCATGCCCACGAACATTATTGAACTATATGGTTCCAAACAATTATTTGTCCAGTTGGCCATATTTTTTCCGAGGTCAAAGTACAACATAATCACACAATGGACTCATGAGTCCGTGAATAATTAGATAACACCTAAATTCGAAGAATAGAAAGTGCAAAACACCAGAGTGATTAGGCAATGCTCATAGTGGATTAGGAAAATAATTCAGCTTTTAGTGGATTAGATAATGCTTTTAATATTGTCAAAGGTCCTTTCAAATGATTAAGTGCTTTTATATTTGTCTTTTAGCATTTGGCTCAAATAGACAAAATGTGATTGGAGATAAAATGGTAGGTGCATTCCCTTAAAAACATTTTTTGAACAAAAAGGCACTTAAAACTCCAGGTTAGGTTGTTGAGAGGTTCAGTTTCTAGTCAACATATAGGGGTCCAATCCCTTGGGGGCACATATTTGGGATGCTATATCCCATAAGTTTCCTAACTACCAAAGCCGTAGGATTGAACAATAGTCCCGATGTCGAACCGAACCAAGTTGTTCAACAGGGCAGGTCATTTGTTACTACCCCACAAAAGAAAGATAATGACAATAATATCAATTGCATTTCTAAGAGCAGTTCTTTGCAATATTATTACCCCGGTTGTACATTTTTCTACCTTGAAAAAGAAGATTTAAAAAGTTAAATTGAGTGATCATCCTCGCAGAACAAAGAGCAATGAGTAATGGCCTTAAATTAATTTCCCACTAAATAGGGAAGAGTAATAACCCCAGGGTTATATTTTTTTCTAATTCCGCTTTGACAATAATTGAATCAACAAATGGATACTGCATCTATCATGAACCCTTTTTCCCTAATCGAAGAATTCTAAGACTCCATAATATTCCATAAAGGACCAAGACTTAGTACAAGCATATATAGAAAATCCCAAAAAATAAATTAACAAAATAAAGTTTTTAATGATTGCATCTCTAAAATTTGAATAAGAAAGAACAAAATTGGTAACCGACCACCCATCTAATATAAATCCAATCATTCAAGAGAGATAACAGTTTATTAATTAACAACGTGAATTATTTAAATAAATAATTAAATCCACAAAGCACTGTATAAGAAATAGACAGGAGGGAAACTAGGAAAACAAATATAAAATAAAATGAAGTATGTGTTTGTTGGTAAATTTAATCTTTACTTCCAAAAAAAAAAAAAGAACATTATAAACCAGAAAAAACCAAAAAAAAAAAAAGAAAAAGAGAAAGAGAAACCACTTACTGTCGGGGCCACCGAGCTGGGTGACAGCATCGACGAAGCGGTCGTGAAGCTCAGCGGTCCAGCGGAGGCGGGGCTTGGGATCGGTGGTTAAGACCAAGCAGGCGTCGCCGGGGAGATTGGTGCCGTCAAGCGGGCCCCCTTGAAAGTCGGGGTGGCCACCGTCCAGTGGCAGCGAGTGAATCGCCGAGTACATCTATCAAAGATTCAAGAATGCAGTATCCCGAAAAGAAATCAAGACGAGTGAGTGAGCGAAGAGAGAAGATTAAAGAGGAAGAGGGCTTTGAGCTTCAGCAGTGAGGATTCAGCTTCAGCTTTAGCTTGAGCTGAGGTTAGAAAGAGAGAGTGAAAGAGAAAGACAGATAGAGAAGAAGGGGTGTGCTGCAATGTAGAGCAGAAAGCAAAGAGGTTGAGACAGCGATGTGTTATGTGAAATGTCTCTGTCTGTTCCTCTCTCTCTCTGTCTTCTTTTTCTCTGTACGGTTTTTCTTTTTTTTTTGTGAAATCTGGTTGGCACTTTGATTTTTTATTGTCTTAGTTTAAAATTAATAAATTTAACATAAAAGTATTTGTGTTATGTCTTGTCTTTAGATTTCCTTGTCTGAACAATTTTAAATCCAAGTTGTTTTGCTTAGAACGCCAACACTTTGCGCCTTTGCGGTACACCAAAACGACAAACCGTTCTTATACAGTATTGTCGTTTCCATCGTTGGAGTTTTATTATGGTGTTCAAATATCATTTTTTTATTATAATATTTTAAATTAGTTCTTTTTTAATAAATTAGTTTTTTGTTTTAGGATTATCGTCTCTATCATTTTAGTGTCATTAATATGTTTAAATATCATTTTTTTAATTAATATGTTAAAGTACTATTTTCAGTGCTGTTATTTTTTATTATTTTAGTGTCATTACTGCATTTAAATATTATTTTTTAATTATAATATGCCAAAGTAATTTTTCCAGTGTCGTCATTTTTATCATTCTCGTGTCATTATTATGTTCAAATATTATTTTTTTAATTGTAATATATTAAAGGACTTATTTCACCATGTGAATAGACCAAATGAACTAGTTAGAGCACATGATAAAATATTATATATGTCTGTGTATATATATAATTTTTTAATACAAATATAGAAACATTACTAATTTGTCCTTACTTAAATTAATATATATAATTTTTCTCCTATTATTTTCATAATATCTAAAACTCCCTAACACAAAGAAAAAAAAAGAGGGATAAATAAATCAGTTACTTGATATTTTATCTTGAAAACAAAAATTATAGTTATTATAAGAAAAAAGTTTTAAAAAATATCAAAAGGTACAAGAAAATTTTCATATTGTTAATTTTTTAATATAAATCTTTCTATTTTAATTTTAATTTTTATAATTTATTTAATTTATAATTAATATGAATCAAAATATATTTAAAAATAAAGATAATATTATAAACTAACAGTAAGAATAAGTGATATATCTTAATTTTAATAGGAGTGAACAGACAATTTCTTTTAGAAATATGAGTTTATACAATCCTTAAATCATAATCATTTTCTTTTTTTAACCTCTAAGAGTTAGACCGATTGATTTTTAGGCAGATTTACTTGAATGACCATTCAAGTTCAAATCCTATGAGAGATTGGAGAAAAAGGAAAAAATCATTTGGACCTTACCCAATGCTCCCCCTTTTAAAAAAAATATACTTAATAAATACTATTTCTTTTAGCGTGAAGGAAGTTTATGGTTGTTTTATACAAAATCATTTATTTTTTTTATTTTTTAAATCCCATTCATTCACTACTTTCATGTCGTATTAGATTATAGATTGACTATGTGAGAATTTTTACTATATTACATTTACAAACTTATGGATACAAACTATTGATACTTTGTAGGGGTTGAATGAGTGAAAATTAAAATATATATGGTTATATATTAGCGTCACACTTTCTCTTCTTATTGAATGTATATATATTTTGTTTGTTATTTGCTCTTTCAATTATATCACGCAACATGATTTTATTGAGAGTTAATACACGTGCAGTAGTATTATTATTTTTGAGGTCGTATCACATTTTCTATTCTTATTTATTAATATTGGTCCCATCAGTAATTATTATATTCTCAATTTTAACAGGGGATTGCATTCATGGAAGGCGCAATGAAATTATGGGCTCATAGGGGCATTGCGTGGACCATAGTAGGCATCAATTTTTTTTTCTTTTTTCCTTTTTTGACAATTATAAGTCAATTCATGTACCAGCAAGCACTTTCAATAATGGAGGGTTACTATTAATTTGGATTTTTGTAATTCAATTCTTTTTAATTTTTAAAGAGTTGTCTGTAATCATTTCTAATCGAAAATAAATACAATTTCCTGCAAACTTAATGAGGATTAGGACAAATTGTTGAAGCAAATCGTCCTAAAAACCAGAAAGCATAAATAACAAAATTGGGAAGAAACAATTTTTTTTTTAAAAAAATAACTATATTGCAATTTGCAATTATAATTAAAGAAATCCAATTAAAGTCCGAGCAAAGTCAAACTATTTTAAATTATAAAATTATCAACCAACTTGAACATTCAATCAAAAGAAATGAAATAATAATTGATATGAAAAAAAAAACTATTTCAAATTCAAAAGTGATCTACAACTTGAACATTCAATCAAATTATCTACAACTTGATAAAGAGAATATTTTACAATCTCTTCTACTAAATTTTTACCATACGCACACCTTAACGAATAAAAACTAAGAAAATTCTTTAAAAGTGACGTAAATCCGTGATAACACCACCCTTTTTACTCTATACTAAATTTTTAATTAAATTAAATGGGAAATAATTTAACGAGCACTGGACTTATTGGTATAATTTCTTAACTTTTAGTGAATATAATTAAAATTAGACATTAACTTTTAGTGAATATAAAAGATACACATTAAATATCTTTAATAATAAATTGCATGATTTTCTTGCTCTTTTTTTTTGGCTATGATTAAAAAATTTGTTTGAGTTGTTAATTTGGATAATGGGGGAGAGAACTGAGAAGGGGAGAGACTGAAATGAATGGATAGGAGGCCAGAAAAACAAGGGCGGCCATTCTCTGTCCCCACGATGAACAAAGAGTTGTGGTTGCTTTTCAAGTTTGAGGCAGACCAAGAAATGACTCCATTGAAAAGGGCAAAAAAAAATTAACAATAATAATAATAATTTAAAAATAAAAAATAAAAAATCAAAACATGCAGAGAGAAGAGAAGAGGCCAAGAGGGACAAGGCGCTTTGAGACAAAAATTCTGCTGTTTTGCTCCCGAGCCAATTTCCTTTCCCAATTATAGTGGCCTGCGGGTAATGGCCAGCGTGGTGGGGCTATTGCTTGTGTCTGCGGTTGTTGTTGCCGTTGTCTGTTGACGTGACTCGCCTCTTTTCAATTCGCTTTTCATTATTATCGTTTTTTTCCAATTCCCCTCTGCTTTTGCTTTCGTGCAGAAACAAGCAGAAGCACCCTTCACTAACTTGCTGGCTTGCTGCATCTCTCTGATATGCTAATAGTACTACACTACTACTGCGAGTAACCTTTGCTGTTGAACTTTTTGGATTTAGAGTGCGTTTGTCAGTTTGTATTACTCTGTATTATAATATGTTAAAAATATCATTCTCATTTCTTATGCTAAAATCTAAGTTATGCTCTGTTACACATTTTAATTTATTATATATATATCACATTAGGAAGGTGGCTAGTATAAATATACAATTCAAAGCTATACAAAATAAATCCGTAGGGAGTCCAGTTTCGATTTTATTGTGTTAAAACTTAAAATATTGTTCATGTTTTGAATATAATCATTTATCTTTTATTATTTAATAAATTATAGTAAATTTGATTTTATTACATATTAATTTATTTTTATTTTTAAATTCAATTTATCTTAAATAATAAGATAAGATAGGAATAAACTTATTTTCCTTATTTTACTTTACTTCCATTTTACTTCCATTACATAAAATCATTTTAATTATTTTACTTTAAATGCATGAAAAAGTATTTTAATTTTATTTAATCATTTATCATTTAATAAATAAAATAAATTTATAAACTTTATTTGATCATTTATTATTTACTAAAATACTAAATTTAAATTAAACAATCATATTCGACATTAATAAAAATAAATTTATAATTTAATGTTATATACCCTATTTTATTAGTAAAAGCTCTATAAATTAATAATGTTAGGATAATAAAAAATATATATTAAGTTAAAAAGGTATCAATCTATCTATAAATGAATAATTTATTAATTTATAAAGTGTCTGTACAATTCAATGGACATACGTTTTAATCAACTAAAAATTTGTTGTTTTTAGCATCTTTATTTTTGGACTCAATGGAGTTCTGTTAATTATTGTTCGAACAACCGTAAAAACACATGTTTGCTTTAATATCTAAAGTTAAGAAGAAAAAAGAGAGAGAGAGAGAGAAGAAGAAGAAGTTCATGCATGCATGAAGAAAAAAAATGCATTTGAAGTATATGATCATTAGGTATGGAGGCAAAGGCGTGCTTGATACCTTAATCAACAACAAGAACAAATTTTTAAAGGACAAAACTTCAAAAAAATTAAAAGGATGGATCTTAAAGAAAAATCTCAGATCATTTTACGCAGCTTAGCTAATTAATTACTTTTTTTTTAATAATGATTTAAACATATTTATGTCTCCATTTCCCACTTTGATTCAACATTCTTGGATATATGCACATCCAAACATGCTATAAGAAAAATGCAATAATTTTGGTTAATAATAAAATACGAGTATGATAACATATCGTGATAAACTAACTAAAAAATAAATACATATTTTTATTGTAGACATTTAAAATACTCAATACACGGCTCCATTGACCCGTAATGAGAAGCTTAATGATGAAGTAGTTTTGGTAGAGCCAACTCCATAATGCAAGTGTACTAAACTAATTAAACAATATTTTAATTGAGTGATTTATTGAATGAAATGCAAAGTTAATGATTCAATATGTATGATTCATTTGGTCCATTTTGGGTCCCCTCCACCCAGATTAGTGCTAAAATAATTGGTCAGACATAGCTGTCCATAGAAAGAGACACCAGTAAATGGAGGTCGCTTGCTAGCTGCTGCTGTCCTTTTTTCTTCAATATTTTAAGCATAATTTAAATCATAATTAGTAGATCTTGCCTTGATTGAGTTATCAAATGGATATGCACAAAGTCAACTTTCAAAAGAGCTGGGGCATGGACCATTTGATACAGAATAGTATAGTTTTTTGTGTGGACAATTCCACCATAGCATACAAGAATTTCCATCAGTCAATTCAATTTCATCGGACAGATGATTGCCAAATCCATTCGCTCAAGCTTCATCGTGGTACCACCAATACTTTACCAATTATAAATTTTGAGCGTCTATAGATTACATTTGGTACGACTCAGGTTGCGTTTGAGATTGAGGTTGGACAACTGTAGTTTTTAAGTTACAACACTAAAATATTTGGTAAACAATAACTATTGTGACTTCAAAATTATGTTAGTGTGATTTTTCACTTATATCATAGAAAATCTTTATTTTTAATAATTTTGTTAAAATTATTATTTAAAATTTATATTTACTATGAATTACTAACTTTTGTTTCATAGTTATAATTTTTTTTCCACAACAGTTGTAGCTTAAAAGCTCCAGCACCTCAATCCCAAACGCGCCCTTACAACTATTAAAACTAAGGTAAAAATATAAGGCTGATTCCTTATGATCACTTACTTGTTATTTATTTTTATATTATTTTTAGTAGTTGTAAGTTACACTAAATGTATCTTAGAGATTGCCTCGTAAATTTTGATAAATATTATTAGCATATATTTATTGTTTTAACGCCACTAATTGCTATATATTCATCAAAAAGTAGACTTTATACATTGATCAACCTCATTAGACTTTATACATATATTTATATATTAAGAGAATCGACCACAATTATGTATTGCCTTATATATGGTTGTGCGTACAACTATTAATATTTGTAGTTTAGAAATTATAATTGGCACTACGTTATATTTATATTGTGTAATAATTTTTTTTCTTATTTTTCTTTTTTGGTTGGATATAATCCTGTCATCAATAAGTTTAGTTACGGAGTTAAACGTTTCGTCTAATGGTAGTAGTTAACAATAATTTTTTACTTTTAATCTTTTTTTTTCCCGATTTTTCAATATAAATTCTACTTGTTCATTATCAAGATTAAGGGTAAGAAGGAGATTCTTACAAATACAAAATTTTTAATTTTTTTAAAAGAGCTTCTATTGACTTTTTTTTTTTTTCATGAAATCTGCTTGAGCTAATGGAAATGTGACATTGTACAAGAGATAGAATAGTCTTTCATCACTAAACAAGCATTTTAAAAGAAATAATAAAAAAAAAGGAACTATTTGTGTTAAAATGTAATTCTCCCTTCGGCACAGTAAGGCTAGGACAAAGGCTTGGGTCAGTCCAGCCCAGGAACGCAAGCCATTTCTCGCCCCTTTGTGTGAGGGCCTGGGCCCGTGCCATCAAAATCAAGACCCCGTTCATTTTGCTTTTTGACACCTCCAAAAAATTCTCTTAGTTTTAATTGAAATTACTTAAATAACCAAATACGAATTAGTCAATTTCTTTATTTTGAATGAAAACTTAATTACAAATTTCAGTAGAATTTCATTTAACACAATTTTTACGCCTACTCATCTCATAAGGAAAAAAATTTTACTTTGAGAAAATTATAAGGGTTTAGAGCTTTGGAGCTAGAAATCCTATAATAGGAAGGAAATAATTTTAAAATTTAAGTTTTGTACGTACTTTGTAATAAAAAAATTAAAAAATTTATTTTAAGGTAAAATTTTGTGGGAAGATGATTAATTTTTGAAATTGCAGCTTATTTTCGATAAAACTACAATGAACTTTTTGTGGGTTGAAACATAAAAGACTGCATTAATGATCTTATATGTCAACGTTTATTTGTTAAAAGAATCAAAATCCAATATATGTTAATGACATGAATTTAATTAGAACTCTTAAAAGATTTTAAATAACACTGAATAACTTTTTTAAAAAAAATTTGAAAGGGAAGATTCAATATTGATTCGGATTGCAATCAAACATAAATCTAATGGATTATTTATCCACCAATCAGCCTACATAGAGAAAAAAACAGTAAAAAAATTTTGAAAAAACTTGCTGAGGTTGGCGTGAATAATAAACTTGCATTTAAAAGAAAATTAATAATAATGACTGTAAAGGTCAAAAAATCTTGGGTTTTCAAAGTAATGGGCTTGACAGCCCATTTTAAAACCTCAGTCGGGAGGGGTTTAAGCCTTTGAAATTCCCGAAAGCCTAAAATTCAAAGCAGAAGCAGAAGCAGAAGCGTAAGCACAGCAAAAACAAATGCTTTCTCGCACTCTCACCACCAGAACGCTCCCATTTATCTTGAACGGTGTTGATTTAATTGCAGTTAATCCATGTCAGCCTCCACTGAAAGCTCTCTTCTCTACACACATTGTTGGGGACAAACCAGTTCTTGTAAGTCACTCACTCATTCACTTCATTTCTTTGTTTCATTTCCATTTTCATTATCATTACTAATTTATTCTTTCAATTGGGCAGGTTCGTGATTTCATACACTCAGCTTTGTACCACCCCAAACATGGCTACTTCTCTCAGAGATCAAGGTCCGTTGGTGTGCTTGACGCTCCCATCAAGTTCAATCAGCTTCAAGGTGCGTGTGTGTGTGTGTGTGTGTGTATTGCTTTTCCTTTTTGAGTTTTTGCTTACTTCGTAATTTGTGACCTGGGTTTAGTAGAATTTATGTTTAAGTTTGAAGTTTGATCGTATTACTGATGACTGTTCAATGAACCTTGTGGAAAGGTAATGGGGTTTGCTTGTAATGATGAAAGAGCTTGACATATATAATGTCCTCAGCCTTTAGGTAAATTTTAGATGTCAAGTAAACATGGCATTTGGGAAGCACTCTCGCTGCTATGCTTTCAAAGTTAAGTAGAAGCATGGTAGTCTCAACCATACCCTTAATAAGTTGATCGGATTTCTATTGAATTCTATTGATTACTTATTATTGTACTTTGTTAAGAGTGGATTTGCATGCTGCTGAATTCATGGTTTCCCTGCTTAGGCTTAATATGTTAACTTAAATCTGGGAAAAAAAAATTGAAATATTTGACCATACTGCTATTTCCTTTTGAAGTTGATTTATTATTCTAACTTTTATTATTCTAACTTTTGGTATGCTTTTAGGCAGGAAAGCTTATATGAAGCATGTGGGTAAAATATATAAGCAGAGTGAAATATCATGGTTTACACCAGTGGAACTTTTCAAGGTAATCTCTCTTTCAATCTCTTTGAGATAAAGGAAAGTTTCCATCTATCTAATATGCAAATTGTGCATCGAGAATTCAGTGTTTTATTTTATCTGCTAATCAAGAGTTAGGGAACTTTCGCTGTATCTAGTTTCTGAGCATGCATGAAGTGGCAAGAAACTTCCTCGATTTTGTTTCTGTACTGTCTGAACTTGTCTACTGATTTGTCCATGTGGAGCTTTAGACGTCCATGTGGAGCTTTAGACCTTTGGCTTGGTTTTAGATAGCTTTGGAACTAAGTAATTGGAGTCCTTACCATATGTTCCATCAACCACAATTTGAACCCATTATCGGTATTCTTTGATCATTACTATTATCATCATTTTTTTTCCATGCATTATGATAATCACAATTTTAATAAATTTTCCACCGTGATCTTAATTATTCAATCAAGTTTCATTTGTAATAACAGTGCTAAATTTTTCATGCTGTATAATTATAGTTTTTGCCTTCTAATCCTTTGGTGTTGTGAAACTTTCTTCCTTGTAGCCTTGGTATGCCCATGGGATTGCGGAGGCTATAATGCGGACTGCTAACCTTTCTGTTCCTCTAAAAGTATGTACCTTCTCTTTTTGGTAATGTCTTTAGAATTTACGCTCCCCCCCCCCCCCCCCCGTTAAATTCTTGTGCTTTACTGTAATCTGAAATTTAAAATATAATTCACTCTTTTGTTCATCATATTTTACAGTAAAATCTAAAGAAAAAATTATTTTCTGATAACTCTGTCTAATTAGAATTCATTTTAGGATTTAAATTGATCAGTATCTAGGCTTTAAAGTAAGACCTTATATTGTAAAACATATTGCTTTGTTTCATAATCGACTTTAGTTTGACTCAGCATGACAGCATGACAGCATAGAAACCTTGCTGTCTTGAGCCAGGAATGAAGCTATAAAGAATTATGTTTTGCATGTTGAGATGTTTGCTTTGGAACTAGGGATTTCCTTTTGCCAAGCCAAAGTAATAGAGGGGCACAAATAGTTTTTCTCTTGGGTCTGCTGGTATTTTGTAAAGAAAGTTACATGTTTTCATCAATTACCTTTTATGTTGTATCAAATCCGTAGTTTTCTATTGTTGGAAGGGTCTCTGTGGGCTTTAGATCTGCTTGTTTGATTCGGTAATGAAGTAAGTCTTAAGTTCAAATTTTATCTAGCTAATACATACCTGCTCACATACCTACTGGCAGATGTGTATGCTTTCTTTTGGGAAAAAAAAAAAAAAGTTAAGTACTGACAGACGGTGTGTTAGGATTTATGTTTTACTGTTGTAGAGGATTAGATGGCATTGCAAGAGTTTTGGAATGTCATATCTATATACTTTTACTGTCTGACTGGCTGCCTCTTTTCAATAAGGTATACTTCTCTTTAGCATATTTTGGTAATGTCTAAATGTAAAATCTCTTCTTATCCATTTCATCATTACAAGTTTTTAGATGTATCTGAATTGTGTGATCAGAAAGAGTGAACAACGTAATTGTTCGTAGCACTTTTTAGATTTTATAGCGCTGTTAAGATTTTGCTGCTTGAATGAACATGTAGCTTTAAATCCAGAATACAAATTAATAGTTTAACAGTGCAGTGTTATCTTTGGCAGATATCATCTCTATTGGTTCCAATTTTTTGACATGAACAGTCAGATATCTTTCTTCAATTCATTGAGTCTAATAATTTGCTCATGCTGTTTTATGTTTTATAATGTGCACTCAGATATATGAAATTGGTGGTGGATCAGGAACTTGTGCGAAGGGTGTGATGGATTACATAATGTTGAATGCACCTGAAAGAGTTTACAACAATATGACTTACATGTAAGTTTATTGACTTCCAAGAAGTAGTTTGGTCCCTTTGTCTTGTAACTCTGGTCAGTGTAATTACTAGGACATTCCAGTAATATCCATGAAGTAGACGTAACTTAACTATTATTTGGGATTTTTTTCCCGTGTTTGAATATGGAACTTGGATTCTTGGAGCATAATATGTATGTATTTTTATAACAATATATGTGATTAAGTTTACTTCTAATTGATACAGTTCTTGTGTGCCACTCTGATCCTATGACAGTGAAGTCTTCCATTTAAGTAGAGCAGAACTTCCGATGAGTTTTTAACATGGATTGATGAAATGAACAATGAAAAGAAGAAACCCATATGAAGAGATGATAGATTTTGAAATAAGGTTTTGTAATGAAAGTTATATGTAATTGTTTGCCGGTGTGTCCACTTCATGTCCATGTTCTGTGAGTGCCTAGATATTATTCTGTATTTATGCCACAGCATCCAGTGAGAGAGCACCTGTTGGAATCTAACATTTGAAGCAAGTCTCATTAAGCTTTTAATTCTTTTGCTTACTATTTCCTTTCTAAGAAAGCTGCTGCATATAGAACTCGTGCTCCACATTAATGCTGTTCTTTTGGTTTTGTCATTAATTGTCTTTCTCCTAGAAATTATTCTGTATTTATGCCACAGCCTCCAGTGAGAGAGCACCTGTTGGAATCTAACATTTGAAGCAAGTCTCAATGTCCTTTTAATTCTTTTGCTTTCTATTTCCTTTCTAAGAAAGCTGCTGCATGTAGAACTCGTGCTCCACATTAATGCTGTTCTTTTGGTTTTGTCATTAATGGTCTTTCTTAATTCTTCTCTTTTCAATGAATCATGTTTGAAGTTCACTTGTTAGTTCTTTAACCCATTCTTCTTCCTCCACCTCCTTTTGTTGTTTCTGAGGAGTATTGGTCTAGATATATTCTTATGTAAACGAGTATAGAAATTCATTACTTGTCTCATTGAGTTTTTATTTCCTTCCTTGTTAAAGTAGTTTACATGCTTTCCAAGTTCTGTTTATGACAGTTATATTGTCCTGAAATTTTTGTCATGTATAATCATGTATAATCATGTTTATACATTTTTATGTTTTCTGTAGCTCAGTGGAAATCAGTCCCTCACTGGCCGAGTTACAGAAAGAAACTGTTGGACAAGTTTCTAGTCACTCATCAAAGTTTAGGGTCGAATGTCGTGATGCTGCTGATCGGGCTGGATGGGGTATGTTGCCTTAGTATTTGTGCTAATTTCATTTTCCTTAATTTTTCTTAATGAGCAATACCATCTTAAACTTTTTTTTTTTAAAAAAAAAAGCAATACAATCTTATAAACATTTTGAGTATTAGTAATTGCAATAAGATTTGATCATTGTCTAAAGTCCCATCCCATGTTGCTGGCAGAGGTAAACCAACATGAGGTATGCTGGTATCCAGACAAGCACACCCCCAAACCACTCCCATCCACCCCCACTGTCCATTCTTCTTCCCTCCACTGACTACTTGAAGTGAGACAACAGCCTTTGCAATACATGAGAAGTTTTTATAGAAAGGAACAAGAAGACCATTCAATAAACATAATTATATTCTTATTCAATTGTACTTATTGACCTTACTCTTCCAACCTCATACTGCCATCTGCTGTGGGCTTTATCAATATTGTTTGTTAAGTCATCCTGCCTGAAAACTGCTATTTGATTGCTGCATTTGTCTTTTTTTTGTTTACTAAAAGCTGTTCTTTTATTCCTTATTCAAATAAACTTATTTATTTTTTTATTTTGGGTTTTTCATTGTCAATTTTTGATTTATTTCGTAGGTTGACATTGGAAGAGAAGGATCTAAGTTATTATGTTTTATTTTCTGTAGCTTTGTTTGAGTTGCTCCAATCATTCATATTGTGGTGGTTCCACCTTCACCAAATGTAGCCTTTCAACATAGGGCTAGGGATTTGGGAGCTTCTCACCCCTTACTATTGGAATTATTCATTTAAAAAATAGTAAAATAGAAACATAAAAAACAAAGCTATTTTTTGTTGCTTATCTATTGTTTCTTGGCTAGCTTCATAAATTTTTGTTTCTCTTTGAATATGCAGCTAAATTGATGTGAGTTCTATTGGTTATTTTGTCACAGGAAATGTTGTGCAACAACCATGTTGGGTGATTATGCTCGAGGTACAAGCCTTTTGGTTGCTTCTATTTTATCTACATAATAGAGTTTGCTAACCAGAGAAAGAAAATAAACTACACAATTATTCAAGGTCAACTTGATGTGCTTAAATTGTTTGCTTTTAAGGAAGAATTTTCATATTTGGACTAAATTTATGTGTGTCAAGCATGGCTTTGTTATTTGAAATGAAGCAATATCATGTGGGCATATGAGGACCCAATTATCAAAACGTGGAAGTTACTTAATATTTGTATGTTATTTCACTATGGAAATTAGTCTAATATGATGCAGCTACGTCTAATACATCCACAATGCCACTTTTATTATTGAGCCTTGGCAACTATGGTTATTTAGCTATGTGATATGAAGCTATGAATTCCATGCGTGATTGCTACTGTTTCCGAGAAGAAAATAAAATTAGTTAAAATGAGTTAAGAGAAAAAATCGAAAAAATCAATATATGCTCTTATCTTAGCCATTAAGGTAGCATTTACTTTTTGAATTGGATTAGGAATTCTAAGGAGTGGGAATCTTAGGATTGAGAGTGTGGAGTGGAGTGAGAGTAGATTGTTTACTCACACTAGAATGGGCTTTGTCTGGGATTAGGAGTGAATTTTTCAAAATATAATTTTACCCTTACTTAAAGAGTTGTGGTTCTTACGTACAAAGTGAATAAAAAAATATATTTCTAAAATAAACTATTTATTCTATTATTAATTTTAATCATATAAGTTAATAATAATTATTAATATTCTTAATTATGTAAATCACAAATTTTTTATTAACTTTAATTTTAATTATGTAAATAAAAAATTATTGATGAGAGCAATAGGAATGAAACATTATTGTTAATAACATAGTAGAAAAATTATATTTTCTTAGAATAAACTATTTATGATTTTAATTATTAATATTAAATAAATATAGTACTATTAAAATTAAATAAATGCAATAATATTACTTTTTTAAATAAAGATATTATATAGTAATATTATTAATTCTATGTGAATATAATAATATTATTTTTAAGTAATTTAACTTAGAGTCAATGTAAGTTATTATTTTTAAATAATGTGATATTATTAAATAAAATGCTAAAGGGGGGGGGGGGACCAAGAGTTGTCATGATAGGAAAGAGAAATGAGTATAACGAACCAACGATTCTCTCTTCTTAAACAACCTATATCCTCCACACTTAATCAGCATTTGATAGATTATACAACCTTGAGCAATCTTAGTTATTGGTTAATATTATTTAAATAAATATAATATCAATATTTTTAAATAAATGTAACGTTATTTTATTTTACTAAATATAGTTATGTTATATTTAAAGGGAAGGGTAAAAAAGGAATAGGTGAGAATGAGATTCCCACTGCACTCCCACCGTTAAAAAAGTATGTAAACACTAGAGTGAGAGGATTCCACACTCCCCACTCTTAAATACATCCTAACAATATTCATTGAGATGTCGAGAACTGTTGTTACTGTTTTCCTTGCATATGCATGAATTAACATATATGCATGCAACATGAATTATAGTTAAGGACATAAGATGATAATTTTAGTTATTGTTTATGATATTTAGTTTCCTTTGCTACTGAAAAACTGATGATGTACTGTGTAATGACATGAATAAATCGTTAACTTTTCATGTATAGGGGTTGTATGACGTGCCCCTGTTGCATACTATAGAGAAAATCATATTGATGAACATTTAAGGTTGTTTACCTGCAAGTTCATGTAGTTTGTTGATAAACATCTCTTAAGTTCTAGTTGATTAATTTTGTTTCGCAAACCGAATTTAGATATTAAATCCTTACAGGTGTTTGATAATCTTCCACATGATCTCATCTATTCAGAAAATCAAGTTTCCCCATGGATGGAAGTATGGGTTGAGAAGCAACATGATAGGTAGGTGCCATTGTGTTGGATGTATCCTCAATTACTTGGTTGCAACTTGCACTCAATGTTTCTTTGGGATCCACTACCATATAGCCGAGGTTTCAAATTTTGGGTTGAAATTTTCAAGTTAGGTTTTCAACTTTTTGTCAGAGTTTTAAGTTAAGATTTCAACAATTTTTTTTTTTTTAAAGGTTTGTGAAAGAGGTTGCAACTTTGGTGTTAGAGAGCTGTAACATCACATGCATGTTACCCGTATCATGTTGTATTGATGTGCACCTTACCCTTATTAGAGAATTAATTTCATAAGAAATCCAGTTCCTTAGCTTCATGTTAACCTAATTCTTTTTGAGTCTTGACTCCCTACAGTGATCTATTCCCTGTTTTCTGTCTGTGCATATGTACATTCATGTCTATCAATTATCCTGATTTCAAGCATTTTTTATCCACCATATGAAAACATTTCCCTTTAAAGAAAGGAAAAAAAAAAGGGGGGGGAGGGGGGGGGTGGAGGGCGGGTCCTTTCAGTGAACATCCTATTTTTCTGTTATCCTTTGACTGCCAACATGTTTCTTATTTATATCATTGGCTTGTATTTTAGTATATGGTGATCTACAGGGGTGTCCCATGTCTGAACAAACTATTTTATATCAAGTTCCTGGTTATTTTTTATTTTAATTTATTTGTGTAACATCCAATTTTATTTGAAGCTTAATAGAAATGTAGGCTTGATATAATACTCGTCATAATTCATTGATATTAGAACTAATATTTCTACAGGTTGAATTTAGCGATAAGACTCATAGCTGACCCTTCTCTTTTCTCGATCTACAGAGAAACACTCACCGAGTTATATAAGCCGCTAGAAGACCCATTAATTACACGTTGCATTGAGATCATGGAATTTGATGAAAATCATAACACTCAAAGAAGTGGCATTTTGAAAAACATTTGGTCAAAAGTCTTTCCAAAACCTCGAAGATGTTGGCTTCCGACTGGTTGTTTGGTAAGGAATTGTTTAGATTATTCTGTTTGCTTTTGCACTCGGTTTTCTTTATGCATATTTCAGAAATATTACAATCCTTTAATATGCAGAAACTGCTTGAGGTTTTACATGGTGCCCTACCAAAGATGTCCTTAATTGCTTCAGACTTTACCTTCCTGCCTGATGTGAAGGTACCTGGCGAAAGAGCTCCATTGGTTTCAACAAAAGTACGTTCTTTTCATACATGTGAAATCATTGTCGTTGTATTTGTACTTATGCTTGACTCTCTTTCCTATGCTTGCTTAGGCTGTGTGATAAAGTTATCATATAATGTGTTATGCTTGAATTAATAGGAAATGCATTGACTTTGGAGTGAACTTTATTGGTTAAGTTTAACCTTTTGTCATGACACCATCCAGTAATATTCCTCCAAACAATGGTCTTAAGATTGGATAATCTGGTTCCAGTTCACATCTAACATTCTAGCATGAAGATGTCTTCAAAGTCTTTTGACTTCATTCACCTTAATTATGCAGAAAGATGGCAGCAGCACAGATTATGGCAATTATCTTGATGCAAAGGTGTGCTATTGCTAATCTTATCTCTTCTTCTACTTGTATGTTGTGTTCATATAGTACTGCCATCAATGACCTAACTCTGCTAGCTACTAAAGTTCAGCCAACCAAACACGTGCATGGAATTATCATTGCAACTTATGGGGAATGAACATAGTAAGGTTGCAGAAGTATAAAATCTCACTTTGCTGCTAAAAAAATATCTTGTTTCTCAAGTCCAGTTGACAAATCAGTGTGCTTTAATGATTTTTTCCCCCTAACTTGACAACTTGTGAAAGCTGAGATTCAGAGAAGGATCTCTAAATCCTATAATGATTATGTTCACCTTTAATTGCAGGGTGATGCTGATGTTTTTTTCCCCACAGACTTTTTGCTTTTGGAACGTATGGACCATTACTGCTCTGGGTGGCTGAAAATGCAGAAAGATAAATCATCGAAGCAAGGGAAGAAGAGGCGAACACTTACAGTAAGTTTGTTTCCTAATAAAGTATTTTAATTTTTCCTTTTGTGATGAACATTTAAATTAATGTCACAAGAACAAAATCTATCCTATACTGGCTTGCCTGTCCGCTATAATTATTGTTGAGATGAGATGATGATCTTTCTTAAGGAGGATCAAGTAAATCAAGTGAGAAACAACAATTGCACTTCAGCAGGATGTAACTTATTGATATTCAAATGACAGTCCATAGTAGAATACCTAGTTCTAATTGAACGACAATCATATGGGTTCCATATTGTTGTAGTCTTGTGGAGGAGCCTCTGGCTTTCCGAAAGTACTTGTGCTATAAGATATTGATGAAACACATGCATTTCATAGCCAATACTTTCAAGAGGTATGGAAATTTGGCAATAACAACACGCTTACCTAATTATTTTGAATATACTCTGCACAGCTGGATACATCCTCATTCATGGAAGAGTTTGGTTTGCCTACAAAGACAAGAACAAAGGATGGATACAACCCCCTTCTTGATGACTTTAAGAACACTAAATTTTATCTTAGTGTTCCAACACATAATACTAAATAGACAAGTCAGACAGATGCCTGGGGATGTTTTGTTCCGAAAATAACACCAGATTGAGATGAGATTTGTAATGGAGGTGGTTAATGTGTCTGTAGTCATCTGCACTGAAATACTGGTGGATTTTATTATTAATGTATGAAGGCAATGGCTCTCCCAGATCGACACACATCACAGTTCCCAGATGCAATGCCCCAGCTGAGAAGAGACCAAGCACGAGATAGAGACGGATTTTAGAAAAAACAAATGATTTTTTTATTCATTTTTGTTTAAAAATCAAAGATGAATTAAATGTTACTGTTGCATACGTGGGAAATGAATCAATTACAAGAATTGTTCTTCTTCAATGGAATCATTAGGAGACCTTGGAGAAGATATGCTGCAATACTTTATTCTTTTCTGAATAAAAAAATGAGAACACTGGTTATTTTACAATTATCTTTAAAGAAAGATTTGTTTAAGAATTAAGAGTTAATATGGCTGCTTGTGAAGCCATCCTTCTCTATCAATGAAAGAGATGCTAGTCAAGTGGGTGAGCTCGGAAGAGCTCAGTTTCTTCTCCCAGCTCACTCTACGGGAAGTGTCAGCTCCTCCTCCATAACACCCATGCTCTGCAAATGTTAAATGGTTCCTGTTCATTTAACCACAATTCAGTTCATGTCCAATCATTATGAATAAGATGAATTTGATTTAAGTGGCCCTTAAGAAGGTCCGTCGTGAGTTTTGACCCTATGCCTAAACTTTCATTTTTTTGTATCCCAAATGATCATGTTTTCACACTATTATCTTGTGAACACAAGACAGGGTACAAGACACTGCTTTTCATGCAGGATGAAGTATAAGACAAAGATTTGTATATTAAAAGGTGCAAGAAGGCCATGCTAGATAGAGCTTTAGTCAGAGACTTGTATGCAAGTCGAAACTTACAAACACATTCAGTCTCCTAAAAGATTGAAAGAAACAATTTATTAGAATAGGGTATTTTTATCTTTTTACAAAGGTCAAGGTGAAAGAAATGATATTGATGAATGGGTCAAGATTCATGACATGACAAGGATTAAATAAAGTCGTTCGCATGAAAATGGTCTAAATTAAAATCAAGGTCTGGTTAAATAATTCTAAAGTAAATGTATATGTGACAAATTATAAAAATTTTTGTGGTTGGGATTCGTATGTAAGAAAACTTACTCATGGCCAATAGAGTTCCAAGCTTCCCAACCCTTAGGATCCACAACATTGGTGAGATTGACACTATAGAATAAAACCCTAGCATAGCCTCTCCATGGCCTTCCTAACAAAGTTGAGCCTGTTCCTATCACGATGCCTCCTTTGAACACAAACCCATTGGCATCATTAGGGTTTGTTCTTCCTTGTGCTGTTACGAAACCATGAAGCCCAGGCTGTAATGTTGATCCAACCACATTTATCACACAATTCTACATGCAAAATAAAATAAATCAACATCATATTTTATATGACGTACATATGTAACACAGGGCAAGTACAATACGATGTGACACTGAGAAGTCCAAAATTGTGCATCACATTTTGTTTGCTTAGGATTCATGTTCTTAATTTGAGGGACATTTATAATGTCAAAAGAAAGCCATTCCCACCATCCAATATTTTTCTGGATTATTTCAAATGTTAATTTAAATTATTCATCTCGTAAATTAACTATCTTCAAATCGTCCCTTTTATTTTTCAAAACTTCAATTATCTCTATTTTTGTTAAGAAGACTAAATCATCAATCCACTCCCATTTTTTTTTCCTTATCTTTTGATAAAATATAAGAGTAATTTGAGGTATTCAAAAGTAAGAGGTACCATTTGAAAATAGTCAATTCACGAGAGGTAATTCAAAATTTATCGCACTTCAAATAAATAGTCTAATTGGTCGGCCTCTAGAAGAAATTTCTTGCTGTAATAAACATTTTTTTCTTCTGGTGTTTCTTCCAATTTTTAAGTTGAATGTAGTGGAGTCTATGGTAATTATAATTAAATAAATAAACAAAACATTTTGATTGGTCAAAAAAGAATCAAAATTAATTAATAAAGAGATTTACAGTTGAAATGTGAAAATGTAATATGATGTGATACTAAGTTAAAAATGAGTACGGCATTTTATATGTTTCGGATCTATTAATTAGAAATGCTTCTTTTCAAAATTAACTAAAAAAGAATAATTCCCTTTAATCTCTTTATTAACATAATCAAGAAAATATAGATTTTTTTTTTTTCAAATGTGAATGATGATGCAGACTTAATACACTAACACGAACCAAAATGTTAACGTGTGTATATATATGATAATTAATTTGAAATTTTTAACTATAAATTGTCAAAATTGCCATGCACGTTGGTAGTTAAAATCATGTGAAATAATGTACCTCATATATAGATTGGCCGCCACCAAAGATAAAATCCACAGCACCCTCAATTGTACAATGATCAAAGTAGTGACGGCCTTGATCATCCCACAATGTGTCTTGCACGCCGGAGAAGCCGCACCGATAGAACGCCGTCTTGTCTCCGGCCACCATGGCGGCCACCGCCGGCATCCTCGGGTTCTTATTGTCACTACGCGGACTGTTGTATGAATTCTATATATATGTATGGATACAATAAAATATATCACTATGTTAACTATAATTCACACAATCAATGTCACAAATTGAAATTAGAGTCTTAAGATGAATAAGCAAATGACTCACCACAAAGCTCATGCTTTTGACAACAACATTATCAGCAAAAGAAGCAAAAGTAGGGCTGGCTGCAAGTGACTCATGATCATCCCATATAATCTGAGTCTTTCTCTTTCCCACTCCTTTAAGGATTATGAATGGCTTTTCATATGGAATTTTCACCTTCTCCCTATATACTCTCACATATATTCTTACAATTACATTCAACTATAATGTATAATACATTATTTTTTCAGTTAACCCCGATGGGACAAGAAAATTTTAGTAAATAAAAAGAGAAGAAATGGATCAGGAGACACGTAACGAGCCTTACCCTTCAAAAGAATCGAATCAAAGAAAGTTTTCTAAAGAAAAAAGGAAATAAAGGAAAAATAATTTTGATATATATACCTATATATGCCAGCCTTGATGAAGATGCAAACCCAATTCTTGTTATTTGAAGGAATGTTATCAATTGCCGATTGAATGCTTGAAAAGTTTCCATGGCCTGAATGATCAACAACTATTTGGCAAGAAGCTGCTCTGCTGCCAAGCTTGAAATATGCTATTGCATTTGTTGCTCCCAAATGACAAGAAAAGAGAAGAACACATAAACAAAAAAGACAACGAGCAAATGACATTTTTGTTTGGTGCATGTGTATAAAATGAGAATAAAAATATTAAAAACAAACAAAAAAAAAACCCTTCAGAAGACTGAAACAGTAATTTTTATTATGTCCATTGCTGACTTTGTGTATTTAAAGGGAGATCATTTTAGGAGGGAAAGTGAAAAGTCAATCGTCTTTTTATGGCAAAATATTGGAGTATCAGCTGTACAATCGGTTTAGTTAATTGCGTTTTAAAATCTTACTATATGTGCTTTGATTTTTATGATTTTGTTCATATTGTTATTTGTTAAAACAAAAATAAAACATCGAAAGTCTCCTGTGAACAATTTGAAAGGTTATAAAAATTTTATATTTTCCATTGAAATTTTTTAAAATAATATATATATGGTAAACTCAATAAGAAATATCTTCAAATTTTCAGAATTTCCTTGAGAGAAACGTAGTGCATAGGAAGCAAGAAAATCTTAGCAATAAATGATATATTGACAAATAATTAAAATTATGTATACACACGTTTGTAATTATCCATAAGTACATAAAAAGTACAGTTAATATAAAGCTTGTCCTGTGCCGTCCAACAGTAAACATTTTACAAGTAATGGTAACTGTCTCAAATTCTTTTTCTGAAACTTTCAGCTTAAATTAAAAGAGACTCATCTTATAGATTATAAAATAATATAATTAAACCTTTGCATTCCATTTCGAGTGGTGGTTTTCTTGGATTATGCAAGCTTAATCTCTCTTGTCAATACCAAATATTATGTATAATATTTATAGTTATTGATTTGATTTTGTAATGATAATACATACCTTTCAACTGCCTCAACTGTTCACACATACTGGTGAAATAATTACCATGTCGTCACCATAAGACATGGTCAAGTTTAGTTGGTGAGTGCGTGTGTGCATATACAATAATAGCCGAAAATAATGTCTGGTTTAAATTTTATTGCTTCATGTGATCGTAATCTCAGTTCAGATGCTGAGACGAGGGGTCAATTTTCTTAATCCTGGGTTTAAAAATTGATACTTTACCGAATAACGTTAGTATAACGTGTGATTATTATTAGCTTTAATTCCAGAATTAACTTTTGGATCAAATAAAAGCTTTAAATTCTCCAAAAAATAAAAAATAAAATAAAAGCTTTAAATTCCATCCAATGGAGCAAATAGTTTCGAACTCCATTTTGCCCATCCCCTACCAAGAGGCCACATCCGATAGGTATTATCGTCATCCTATGATGCAACTTCAAAACCCCATCGAAATGCTAACACAATGGAAGGCACAAATCAAACAATACTGTGGCCTGAAACGTATGAAACTGTATAAATTAGATTTGGTAAACTCTGATAGTCCTCTAGAATGGAGTGAATTGCCATCATAATTGTGGTGTATAAACCGTCTACGATTTACATGAAACTGCATGAGTACTTCAAAAACAGGCAAATTAAACTGCATCTTCAAAAAGAAGTTTAACATGAACTCTTAAGTACGTGTATCTCATATACTCAACAATATAAAACGGCCACTCAAGCAGTATGGAAAGGTGAAGCAACCACACAGGCAAATTTTGACAAGCACCGATAGAGAAGCCAAAAGTGAAGAAAAATGTACATCACAAAGCAGCAAGACAGTACATAATCTCAGCTTTGTGATGAAATTGAGTAAATTGATAACCAAAATAACTAATTTCAACAAGTATGTTGCATACAGCATAACATCTACTTCAAAACTACCACAGTAAAACTATAATCCATCAATATCAAAATGGAAGACAAAATATAATGGGAACAAACTCTTCTCAGATGTAACATTTGGGAAACAAACTCTTTACGAATCATCATCATCAATACTTGATGGGAGCAATGATTTCTAGCTGGGGACCAAGCCTCTCCTCAGCAGCCTTCTCAGCTTTGACCCTGAATTTAGCCAACTGCTTCCTCCTCTCATAAGCTACCTGGGCCCTCTCCTTTCGCTTCTTCTCAAGCTCCTACAAGGAACAGCATGATAGAAAGTCAGAAATTGCAGGAATCAAATATCATGAAAGGGCAATAGTGCATGAAATACCCAAAGCTTGAATAATGAGGCAGTCAGTCCCAAATAAATATTAACAGCATCACCCGTCCACAATCCAACAAGTCTAACAAAGTGATTACTAAAAAAGCAAGTGCAATTGAAAGCATCACGGAACAAGCAATGCCAATAGTTCATACTCGTGATAACCTTGGGTTGTATCCACAGGCTGCAAATGTTGAGATTTAGAATTCACAACACACATTAATGAGCTCATGCCATAAGAAACTTCTATTGTTCTTACCTCAACTAACTAAAACTATAGAGCTGAAAGATAATACATGAAGGCAATGTTTCTGCAGCTGGACTTTTGAGTCATTGTCCAACGTTTTAACCTTTCCTAAGCTAACCATGAGGGGAAACAGAAAACTAGAATTGGCACAGACAAACAAAAAGCATGCCTGAATATTTAACCAGAGTACCATACAAACCACGCAATTAAGAATACAACAAAAGGAAAAAACAATGCTATTAACAAATTATTGAGCATCAAATTGCATTGCGTCATAATATTACAAGGAGCAACCTCATATTAAGAAGTCAAGTTCTATTATAATCATAATGGAGGTGTTGATTATGTCTAATTTAATAAGATTTGTTAAATTCACATGTCAAATCCCAAACTCTGACTATCAACAAAAGGAACTTGACATAATCTGCCCAACCCATTCAACAAATGAACCATATAAGCCCAACACTATTTCAGAGCCAAAGTGATCCATTTATCTTATTTACCTAATCTTGCATTACTTCGATAAAAATCCAACATATAATGAAATGTTAAAAAGACAAACATAAAAACCATACAGATAATCTTTGAAGATATTTAAAAGAATGGAATACATAAATTATAATATTATTTGAGTTTTTTTACAACAAGAAGTTAAATAGACCAACACAGATAGCATTGTAGACAACTCAACATGCAACAATTAGTTAATAAGATCAAAAACAGTTCAATTGTATTAGTCAAATAAGGAAAGAATGGTTCATCATTAGTACAATTTTCAGTTTATTATGGGAAAAAAAGAAACAGGGGAAGAATGGTCCAAACAATACAAACTCCAATAAGTTTAGCATTGTGTTGTCTGCACCAAAGTCTCAGCCTCATACAAGGCATGTATAGAACTGATCGAAAAGGGCAACATAGCATACTTCAATTGGTCAAAAAAACATGAAACAGACATTGTGGCAAGCACTCACCTTAATGGTGTCATAATAGTTCCATCCTACTTCAGATGAAAGCCTGCCCAACAAGCAGTACTTGTGTCCTTTTTGAAGCCTCAAGACCCTAGCATTCAATTTACCCAAAAAAATGCACACAGTCAACAGGGATCTAACTCAAAGAGAGACATATGGGTTGAAATAGAAATCCATGACGAACTCAAGTAACAAAAACTTACTTGAGAGCATCAGGAATGACCATCCTCTTTAACAAAAACTTACTTGAGAGCATCGGGAATGACCATCCTCTTTGTCTTGTCATATGGAGCAGGAACTCCTTCATAAGCCTTCAAACGAGCAAGGGCTGCAGCTCCACGCTTGGTCTTGTGGGGAATCATCCTAAATGGAAGAACCAAACAGCTTTCATTACCACATATACATAAAACAAATAACAAACTTTTATGGGCAAAAAAACTAAAAACTAAAATAAAGGAACGCTCACAAAGTTTGCACTCCAGTAATTAGCAAATAAATACCCTAAAAGCAGGTTACCTTATTAAGCTTATATTTGCATTGCATCTAAAACTAGTCACAAAATCAGGTTTTTCTCATTCTTTCGGATACTATGTACCAAGAAGATTGTAGAAGCCAAACACAATCCCAATTTAAAAGGCTGGAACAAAAAATATGGCTTCAACCTTAGCAGCAAAGAATCTTATCATACACTGAAAATGACAGTCCAGCTACAAAACCATGCACTCCTACACTCTCAGTAGCCAGTAGCCACGTGAAAAAGTACACATTATTTCTAATGATAAGCTCAATCAAATTTTATAATCCAACATGCATAAAACAATCAGATAAAGACCTACGCATTTTCAATCCATAGAAAAAAAGATAACATTCAAATATGAAAATTAATATTTTTTTCAGATCAATGAAAAGAAAAATAGATAAATTTGCTTAATCTAAACTAATATCAACAAACCCACAAACGTATTTGAATTCTAAATCAGAAAATCCAATTTTTACAATAAAATAGAATCAAACATCAAAAAATAAAAGAACCCAGAAACAAAAACATAACATACCCACGGATGGTACGCCAAAGGATCTTAGCAGGAGCTCGAAAATGGATGGGACCATGAGAAGGCTTAGTGTTCATCCTCTTTCTCAAGAACCTCATGTACTTCATCTTCTGCCTAACAAGCCCACCTGAGATACAAATCTCCTCGCACCGGACGACGACGACCTTCTGGCCGTTCAAGAGCTCCTTGGCCAAAACGGAGGCAAGGCGGCCGAGCATGTGGTGCCTGGCGTCCACCACCACTCTTTTCGCGCAGATCCCTGAACCTGACACCATTTTCGTGCAAACGGCGCGCTCACTGGAGTGGTGAAGTGAAAAATGAGAAACGAAAAAAGGGGCAATAGGGCTTTTGGACTAGGGTTAATGATGTAGTGTGTGTGGCTTTCTGGTGGGTTCTGTTATTTTGGACGGTCCAGATGTAATTCTGGACGATGATCATACGGGATCTTAGCATCCGGATCCCTGATTTCTTATTTGTTATCAACTGACCATTTATGTTTCCATTTATTTCAACTAAGTCCGTCCCTACACTCTGATCTTTTCCATGCAATGTCATCCCTACACTCATATTAGTTTTTTTTTACTATTGATGTGTATATCAACTCTATTATGATAGGACTTAGATTTTCACCTCAGTTAATATTTAGAAGGATGTTTATTTCATCTATCCCAGTGAAAGAAAAGTATATTATTATTTAATTATATTATCAGGACAAGAACAGTATTTAAATATATGATGGGACTCGAACCTATACTCTTACAATTGAGAGTAAAAAAATTGTTATTAAACTTATAACTTATTAAAGTATTGTTATTAAATATAACTATCTAAATATATGAGTATATATATATATATACTCGAACCTATACTCTTACAATTGAGAGTAAAAAAATTGTTATTAAATATAACTATCTAAATATGTGAGTATATATATATAAGGTATTATGTAATGATTTTAGTAATTGAATTTGGTTAAAGAATTTATTATTTTTTTAATATTGGTTACGTACCAGATACTACATTACATAGATATTTACAACTGCTATTATAGCAGATATCACACTGATATTTACAATTAAATGAATATAACTGGAACTTATACATTACATTATATTATATAGTTGTGTCCTTATTTGAGAGAACTTAAGAAATTAGGGATCCAAATATATATAATATATATTTACTTTTTGCCGCATTGTAAATTCAAAATAAGAAGTATTTTTTAATCTGATTAAATGGGATGGGACGAAACTAAAATGGTGTTGAAATCATCTTAGATAAAGTTAATTTACCACATTTTAAATGCAAACCACTGCTTAAACAATGGTTGCGTTTTTTTTTTATTTTCAAACTAAATAAGTTTGAATTTAATTAAAGTATGAATAGGACATGTCTATTTTTTTATTTTTTTCAACATCTGAAAATTTTTAAATTTAGTAGTTTAATACAATAAGTGGTGGATATATTTATTCTTCGCAATTTAGAAATAATATTGTTATTTTTTAATTTAGTTTTGTAATAAAAGATGTAATTATAACATTAAGTTTCATTATAAAATCAACACTGTTGTTTTAGTTTTAAAATCAACACTGTTGTTTTAGTTTTAATTTATAACAATGGAATGATGAATATAATTTTTGTTCAATATTTAAATGTTAACATTTGCATAAAAGTCTAAAGCAATTAAAAAAATAACTTAAAGGATAATACAAAATATTAGGTTTATATATAATATAGAAAATAAATGATTTATTAAAGGTATTTTTTAGATTTGAAATTAAAATTTACATTTAGATTTCATATTTTAGATAACAATAAAAAAATTTTATTTTTTTATTTGTGTAAAATTGTTTGAAAATAAGTAATAAATTAAGAAACCAAACAACGCAATGTAAGTAAATTTTTGAGAAAAAATTAAATTTAAATTTCAAACAAAAAAAGAGTACCAACCTCTACTTAATATTTTAAAGGAAAATTATCTATCGTCCACTTGTTTGTTTTGCCTTTTTTAAAAATATACAAATACTTTTTTTTCTTTTTCTTCGCTCTGCTTGAAATTTGTCTTTTATTGCACGCGTCCACTTCCATCTAATCACTGTTAGAATGTTGCTAATGTCAAAGGGGTAAAACAAGTATTTCATTCGAATACTTAAAATTATGCTATATGGTGAGGCTATTTGAACCCACCATATTACTCACTAAACTAATTTGCTAAATAAACTCACCTTCAAATTTTAAAATTTTAAATTTTACTCAATAAACTTAGTTAAGTACCTAATGTACCCTTATTAAACCCAATTTTTATAATAATAGTTATTTTACTCATTAAACCTATTAAATTCATTCATAAACCCTTGATAAATATTTCACAATTTTTTATTTTGAAGAAAGTTGTTGCCTTTTGCCAAGCTTCTCCACTGGAGGTGAGGTTCCATGATGCTGAAGTTTGGAATCCGATCAAAAGGAGAAGTTTCAGGAGAGCTGGTAAAGACAACACACAAGAAGAAAATATCTCGCCCTTTAGTCATAGACAATCTCAGCACTAAGCCCATCAAATTCAAGAAGACTGCATGCATATATGACTGATCAAATTGAAAGTTGATTGATAAGTTATTGAGTTTATATTAGTTGCTCATGTGTTCTATTCTTGTATTTCTAGACTACATGCATGAGTTTCTTCCACTTCATAAGAAAAATGAGATGTATTCATATGTGTTCTTGATTCAAACTATTGTAAATTTTGTTGTGTTTCTCCATAAAACCTTTTGATTGATTAGGATTTAACAAAAATATAATTAGGATTTTATTGTTAGGATTTGATAAAATTGTGTTGAATATAAAGATGAGTTCAAAAAGTGAAAATTTTATTTTTTTAATTATATTTTAATTTAAAGGGTATTTTATTCATAACAAATTATTTTTAAAAGTGAGTTTAATTAGTAGTTTGGTAGGTTCAAATAGGCTCACCCTATGCTGTATTAGTTAATTTTTTTTTAAAAGAGTGAAACAACGTCATTTAACATGATTTGAAAATAAAAAATAAAGGAAAGAAAACTGATATTGTTTAACTTAACTGAAAGAGAAAAATAAATATAAATTTTCTAAGTCTAGCAAGCAATAAACACTATTTTTCTCCAATTTCTAGCATCCATCTTTGCGTTTAACTCTGTTGCTTAAAAACTTAAATCCAGTAACAAGCAACAAACACTATTTTCCTCTAATTTTTAGCATCTACCTTTGTGTTTAATTTTGTTGTTTGAAAAAACTTAAATCCGACCAATTTATATCTAATTTTCATTTATTTTAGGTTAAATTGTAATTTTTATTTGAGGGATAAAAAGATTATTTCATTAATATTCTGTTAAATCCACTAATAGGGATCAGATGGAAGTGAACGAGCGTAATAAAAGATAAACTTCAGATGGCACGCTGAAAAAGAAAAAAGTATTTATATATTTTTAAAGAAGGTAAAATAAATAAGTAGAAAATAGATCATTTCTCTTTTTAAATCAAGAGGAGAATAAAGGCCATTGGCTACCCATAATTCTCTAAATTTGTTGTGCAAGCAGTGACGTCGTAGGAGAGGTTTTTTTTTTAATATTTTATTGATTTCAAAGAAGCACAACTGAAAAACAAAAAAAAGAAATGAACTCTTTGACGTATAGCGAACCATTTGTCATTACGTGTGAACATTTGCTTTGACCTCGAACAGCGAAATATGTCGATAATTTTTCCTCAACTCGCTGTAAGTTAGCCTCTCGATTCCCCGAAAAAGAAAAAATTAAGAAAAACAAAAAGTTCCAATCGGGGCAAAATTGTGAAACTGCTTTCTGAAAGCTAACCATGGCTGAAACTTCATCATCCTCTGCTCAAGTAGAATCAGCATCAAAAACTGTCCAAGAACTCATCACCAGCGGCAAAGAATTGCCAGAAAGATACATCTATAAAGGAAGTGATGGTGGAAATCTTGATGCTTCTCTGCCGCTCATGGACATTCCAATTATTGATATTGGTCTCTTGACATCTCCATCATCCAGCAGCACACAAGAACTTGAGAAACTTCGCTCTGCTCTCAGCTTCTGGGGCTGTTTCCAGGTTAGGTTTGATTTTGCCACTTTTTTCTTGAATAATTTTGCAATAAATTTTATTTTGCACACTTGATTTCGGATATTGTAAACATGTTGAGATCTTGGAAAAGTTGATTTGCTCATATATATATCCTTAATTTTGGAGGTTCAGGCAATCAATTATCATGGAATAGAACCTGAAGTTTTGGACAAAATGAGCGAAGTTGGCAAGCAGTTCTTTGATTTTCCTCCGGAAACGAAACAGAAATATTCCAGGGAAGATGGTAGCATTGAAGGGTATGGGAGTGACACTATTATTGCGGAGGAACAAACACTGGATTGGACTGATCGATTGTATCTCACAACAAGTCCGAAAGATCAGAGACAGCTCAAATTCTGGCCAGAAATTCCTGAATCTTTTAGGTAACTTCATTGTGATGCCTGGAAGCTCATATAATTCTATTTGAATGAAAAACAGAAACAACTTGCATTTTAGTACTATATGAATGAATATACCAAAGCCAAAGGGAGTCATAATTTGGTTTGTTGTTGTTATATTTGCTTCAGGGAAACATTACATGAATACACAACAGAGTTAGAAAAATTAAATGAAATTCTGCTCAAGGCGATGGCAATGTGTTTAGATTTGGAAGAGAATTGTTTCCTGGACATGTATGGAGAAAAGGAAAAGGCAACAATGATTGCGAGATTCAACTTCTATCCTCCATGTCCAAGGCCTGACTTGGTTATTGGCATTAAGTCGCATGCAGATGGATCAGCATTTACTTATCTCTTGCAAGACAAACAAGTGGAAGGCCTCCAATTCCTGAAAGACAATCAATGGTATAGAGTTCCTCTCAATCCAGAAGCTCTTGTTATTAATGCTGGCGATTATGCAGAGGTAATTGCTAATATTAGCTGCTAATATTTCGTGCTTTTGCTATTTTTTTTTGTTCCTTTTGTTTTGAATTAAAGAAAGTGTGACCTCAAGTTATGATGCAGATAATGAGTAATGGAATAATCAAAAGTCCAGTACATAGAGTGGTTACAAATTCAGAAAGGGAAAGAATGTCTCTGGCCGTGTTTTGTATTCCGAATCCAGATAAAGTGATTGAACCAGTGAATGGAGTGGTGAATGAAGCAAGGCCAAGATTGTACAAGAAAGTGAAAGTGAAAAATTATGGTAGCTTGTATTTTGAGTACTTCCAACGAGGAAGGAGACCAATTGAAGTGGCACTCATTTAGTTCAATTCTGAAGCCTCCAGAAACATCATGGATACTACAACTTGAAGAAATTGTAAAACTTGCCTCCTAGAGTTATATACAGGAGTAAGGATTACAAAATAGCAAATCTTAATTCTGAAAGTGTCGCTTTTTAAGTAGCGCTTTGAGAGTGAATAGGCTTATAATATGGCCAATGAGTAAGCTATCAACTTGGCAAGATTGATTTTGTAAGAAAACATCTTTGCTAGCTTTGTGCTTTGCAGAACGATTTTGAAGATTTCAAAATGAGTGAAGAACAGTTTGAAGAGCTTAATAAAATGCAAAGTTTTTGTCGTTGCTAAATTAAAAAATAAACAAATAAATCCTAACCAGCCAAAGTAGCAAAGAAGGATGCGTAGCAAACAAGTTATGAGGATATGTTTTAGAACGCAAATTTAGTTGGTAGGACTATTTATATTTTAAAAATTACTCAATACACTTTTATTTTTATAAATTTTATATTACTAAAATGCTATAGTTAAATATACTGTTAAGGACAATTTGTATAATCAATTAACAATTAAATTTAACACTCGTTCATTTAAAATTCAGTTAAATAAACATAAAGCTTAATTTTGATTAATTTTTTTATTCCATTAACTATTTTAAGTCTTTAAGTTTACAACTTTCAACAGCTCCTGAGTGATACCGTTAATGACTTTATATCCTAAATAATGAAGCTTTACTTAAAATCGGCAATGAATTAGATCAAATAGCTGCACGTTGTTTTCCATTGTTGGTTGTAATTATGGTCTCGATCGATGAAGAGTTGATGTCAAACAAGTTTATCTACTGTTAATGAGTTGCTAGTTTGATTTTCTTTTCTTTTTTAGATGATTTAAGGAATTAAATTGAGGACTGTTTTGACATTTTTAAGAATGTGTTGAGCGTAAACTTACTTAAATTGAGCGTAAACTTACTTTTAAAATTTATTAATGAGTGGTTTGAGTAATAAAGTACTCAAACTACTTTTTAGAATGTAAATAGTCTTACCAACTTATTATTTGATTAATTGTCAACATGAAAATATGAAATGAGGAGTAACTAAAAATAAAAAGAGTTGATATTTACATGAAAAAGATAAAATATTGATAAAAACAACTATAAACTCAAGCAGATTTACTCAAAGCATGGATTGAAGTTTTTGGTGGAAGAAAATTACTATTGAATTAAGATCTACCAGGTGGAGGAAAACCACCATGGATCCAACATCTAAGAGGAGAAAACTTACCAATAAACTAAAATTTACAAAAAAAATAAAAGTTCTATTTAGGTGGGCAAAAAAGTGCAGGCTAGTTCGGCCCGAGCTTTTGGCCTAGACCTCCGCATGAGGATTTGGACATGGGGCCAAAAATTTAAAAGTCTACTATGAATGAGCCCACAAGCTTTTATGAAAAGCCATAAAGGCTTATGAAAATGTTTTATATTTATAAAATAAAAATTAAAAAAGAGTAGCAACCAAATTCAAGTGATTGAATCTATACACTTGGCCTCATAGCCTGCGGAGAGGTCATCATGTGTCGGCAAGAATGAGTTCAGTTTCTGCCAGCATCGCGTGAAATATTCTACGCCACCTCTCATGAACGCGACGGAAAAGAGATACATCCTCCCCCATGGCGCTATCTGTCCCACGACTTTGGTCAGAACGAAACGAATAACATAAAGTTCTCATGACATATCCTGATTGTAAATATCAACAGACGGCCGGCTATAATAAATAAATATCCGCGAATGCAGCATCCCGCATAACCGCTTCAAAAAAAAAAAAAAAAGTGATTGAATCTATGACTTATTATGTTGCGTTGTTAGCATTTTACATATTGGATTATTAATCTATTTTGTATTGGATAATCATTTATAATTATCTTTAATTTAAGGATTTTTTAACTTTTAACTTCATTAAAAAATTTATTTAAAAATTTAATGGAAGCCAAAGCCTGAACCAAGGATGTAAACCTGGACAGGCTTTGAGAGGACCTGCTTCATCATTAACCCAGCTAAAAACTTAGCCTGTTCTGCACCTGTCATCCATAAGTTCCAAGATCTTTAAAAATTTTAAAAAAATCAAATTAAAAGTGTATCATAATCTCATTAAAGATATGTTAAATAAGAACAAAGGTCTGATCTAAGGTTCATCACGCTCACATTGAGCATTTAGGAATAATTATAGGTTCAAAGAGCTTTATTGATTACCTTAATATCTCAAGATGTTTCCCAAGCTTATAAATATTGATTACCTTAATATCTCAAGATGTAATCTCGGACGGAAAAAGTTTTGGCTTATTACAAGTGTCCTCTATAACCTTATCATGAATTGGCTTAAATATTACTGTATAAGTGTTCAAATACACCTATTTGGTGAAGTATTTTAGTAGGTACTGCTTTGTCATGTGTTTTGCATAACTAATTGCAGCCATAGCATGAGTATATGGGAGTCTAGCTAGTTCCTAATAACCAAAATCATAGGACCTGCTCGTTAGATAAAAAATAAACCTCTTTGATGGACAATAACTCTTTTCTTTAACTTAAAAGAGATTAAATAATAATTAAAAGAAGCATATACATGGAAATTTAATTATAATAAAAATAAATTAGATTTGTACCTAAAAGTGTGAAATACTAACTAGGCAACCCAAGAGGGGGGGTGAATTGAGTTTTTAAAAAATAAGCAACTAAAATTCAATGAAATAATAACTAAGCAAATAAATTTGAAATAAACAAATTAATGTGCAATGAAAATAAAGAGATAGGGTACGAGAGATCAAACACAATAATTTTTACGTGGTTCGGCTATCCCCGCCTACGTCCACGCCTCCAAGCACACCGGGCTTGAGGATTCCATTAAACCACCGGCCTCAAATGCTTACAATTGACTTGGGTGTCAATAAACGCTACAACAGATTATTCGATCTGCTTTAACCCGTGTCCCCAACACTTACAATCCAACAAAACAAAAATTACAAGTTGTTCTTTTCTCACACAATCTTTAAGATTACAAATCAAAGCCCAATGTGTGAATAAGATGAAGCAAGAATGTGTTTAAAGCTTTATGAAGATTGTATAAACGTGTATAAGCTCAATGGTCGTGTTGTGATCAACCTTTGAAATGATTTGAATGAGCTTATTTATAGTTGGAGCTGAAAACTAGCCGTTATAGCCCATTTCGCCAGAAAACGGATCGTCGTTTACCCGTTAACGATTCATCGTTTGCGCTGGTTAAAGTTACCGTTGCGCTGATTTCAAATAAACGGTTGACCGTTAGTCACTTACCCTTTCGCCGTTAACAACCAGAGACCTGCACAACAAAAAATCTCTATCCGTTTTGCCTAAACGGTTAAGGCTTTTGATCGATAACATCTTTGGAAATTATCGGTTAGCCGTTTCCACGTTAACGGTTCGCCGGTAAATTCTAGAAACTTTGCAAAACACAATTCAACTCCGTTTTCATTAATCGGTTAAGGGTTAACAAAATATGCCTCTCTGGAACTTAACGGTTAGCCGTTATTAGTTAACGGTTCACCGGTTATTTCCAGTAGCCTTTAAAACAATAAGCTTAACCGGTTTGCTTTAAACGGTTAGAGGTTAACACAAAAATCCTTTCTGGATATTATCGGTTAACCGTTAAAAGTAACGGGTCGCCGTTAAATTCCAGTAACACAAAAATGCTTAACGGTTAAGGCTTAAGAAATAACCCTTAGAAAAATTAGGCTTTAGCATAAACGGTTAGCCGTTAAAGATAACGGTTCGCTGTTTAAATCCAGCGGCTAAATAAAGCAATCGGTTTAACCCTTTAGACAATAACTCTTCTCTGCATTTTATCGGTTAACCGTTAATATTAACGGTTCACCGATTATTCCCAGAATTGCACTTTTTTTGCAGAGATTTTCCAGTTTCTAAGAAACTTGTAAATACTCATAGAATTATTCTTGCTTTTAAAAAATTATTTGTTATTATGAAAACTCCAACATATTTATCAAAATGTTTGTTATCATCAAAATCAATAAAAAAAGCATTTACATGTTAACAAAGTGGATATCCCTAAAAGCTATTACATTCATCTTGCTTTCTGCTTCATAAGTATCATCTAATTCATTTTCACTCAATGTGGAATGTTGGGCCGTGAATGTGTTTTTTTTTTTCTCCTCTCCGTGAATAGTGTCATAAACATGCATATGATCTCTTCAAGTATGGTCAGGTAAGGCTTCTCTCTGTAGGGTAAGATCTAGCTATTGAAGCACTCTGAAGTGTTGTTACTTGTATGGTTCACTTTATAATTCATGTCATACTTATGTCTTAACCAAGCAAACCTAGCAATTTCTTTCTTTAACTAGTGCCATGCCTCTAACTTTTGTTTTTCGAGCTTTTCCATTACAATTATTTAATTATACTCTTTAGTGCTATAAATAGCCCTCTAAAATAGGTTCCTCAAACAAATACCAGGATATTCTTTACAGAAGTTAGCATATACATGTCCACCATATGCCTTATAATAAGTAGTAGGCCATGCGATTCAATTACTCCAAGAAACCCTTTTACCCATCAATGCAAAAGGCAAACTAATCTAATACATTATCAAAATATGGTTGCATAATTTCTGAAAACTATGTATAGATTTCATTGTTCTCTTATCTTATACATACACTGCTAATGCTAATAGAACCATTTCATTATTAGTATCCATATCCACAGTAGCTAATAGAACTCCATTATATTTTAATTTCAAATAACATCTATCTAGTCTAATATATGGCCTACAAAAATCTCTTAAATAGTACTTTATCAACTTTGGTTATTGCATCGTAAAGCACTTTACAATTGTACTAGGATCATACTTATGAATCACTTCAACATAATAAAATAGCTCTTTTTAACCCTTTGTATGATCTTTATGAATGTTTGTTCTTGCCTTTTCTCTAGGCCTATACGGTTTCAAATTCCCTATCTCCACACAAAAGTCTCTTGTATGAGCTCGTCAGGAACAAAAACTTCACATAAAGGTCTACAACAACTTTGCTCCTTATTTTTTCTACTATCTATTTATTAGTCAGATTCACTAACTTTTTGTCTATCTGTAATCATGCTTCTTCTGCATCTGTATGACTACAAATCCATGCTTACCTCTTATTGTACCTCCCACCATATACCATAAACAAGTATCAATCTTGCATTTGCCATAAAATCTCCTAGGCTCATTGTACATCTTTATAATTTCAAATCCTTTATCCACCATCACTTCACCTAACACATATCTAAAGTGGTCAATATCATTAGATGCATTCCTAACCTTAGCCCATGCGTATTACCAGACTTTGGCTTGTATACATACACTTTAATATAATCCTTTAGTTTAGTAGTGCTTAGATTATAATCTGAATCAGATGTGTAGGCCAATAGTTCGGGATCTACGTCAATTGTTTCATCAACAAAACTAAACCTTGCATAATTTACAACTTTTTGTTAATATGTATATGTTCATTATAATGATTTTGATGATAACAAATTTTGAATGCTTTTATTAAAAAAAAGTTGGAGTTTTCCTTTAATAAATATTTCATTAAAAAGCAATATAATATTTCTAAATATGTTTATAAAATATGAGTAATCATTAAACTTTAAACCAGAAAAATATTTCTTGAAAAATATGCTGTTAAAGCTGTGATTTTGGAAACAAACGGTGAACCATTAACTTTGAAACGGTTAACCGATAATTTCAAGAGATAGATAATTCCTTAAACTTGAACCGGTTAGCAAAAACAGACAATGCAAGTATGTAGGGAAGGTTACTGGAATTAAACGGCTAACCATTTATAGTAAACAGTTAATCGATAATTTTCAAAATGGAATTATGTGCTAATCTTGCACCGTTGTACACAAATGAATAAGCATATTCTATTTTGCAGGCTACTGAAAATAACTGGCAAACCGTTAACTTCAAACGGCTAACTAATAATTTCCAGAATTGTCATTTTATACTAATCTTCAACTGTTTAGCAAGAACAGATAGCAGCAATTTATTTTGCAAGTCTCTAGAAATTAACCGCAAATCGATTGTGGCAAACGGTCAACTGTTTATTTGAATTTCAACTCAACGGTCACTTGGACCAATCAAAACGGTTAACTGATAACAGTTAACGGTGATCCAACTTTGCGTAAAAAGTCAATAACGGCTATATTTCAGTTTCAATTATAAATAACCTCAATCAAATTCAAAGAAGAGTTGATCACAACATTATCATTGAGCTTATAATCAGGAATACAATCTTCATTTAGTCATAAATATATTCTTATTTAATTTATTCTCACATTTGCTATTGATTTGTATTCATACACTTTGTGTGAGAGAAAAATAAATTTGTAATATTTGTTTGAGTGATTGTAAGTATTGAGATACATTTGGGTTAAGAGATTGGGGACAATCTCTTAGTATAAAAGTTGATTGACACCTTAGAAGTCAATTCTAAGTATTTTTGAAGCCTTGAAGGCATGACTAGTGGAATCCTCAAGCTCAAAATACTTGGAGGCGTGGATGTAGACGAGGTTGGTCGAACTACGTAAAAATCTCCATGTTTGAATCTCTCTTTCCTTATCTTTTTATATTTTGATTGATTTATTTATTATTATTTTAAATTTGTTTAAGATTTGCATTTAGATTCAATTTGGTATTGCATAATTTTTAGAAATCCAATTCACCCCTCTCTTGGGTTGCTTACATATTGAGAGAGAAAGGTGATGTTTTCAATTTCTAGTGTTATTTTTTTTTAAAATTTTTAATTATTTATCATATATATTTTTGCATTGTAAACATAGTGTCTTGACTTCGACAAAAAATGTCTTAAATGCTCTTATGACATTAGTAAATTTTTAACCACATTAATAGAATAGTAGTAAAGTACTAACAACGTAAATATTTGATGGTAAAATACTACTTTCATCAAACTACGACATTGACTTAATATGTCAATAAAATTTTGGTGGAAAAATGGTATTATCCCTTTTCTAAATGCTCTTACACAATACAAATGGCAGTTTCTAATTTTTCAAAATTGCAATAATACTAAAGCAGAACTTCTGATTATAATGTCTGTTTTCACTGTCTATCGATAAAATTTCATTATTTATATTTTTTCTATTATTATTATTTTACTCCCTTTTGTCTTTTTCCCCTTTACTTGTTACTTTATGTTTTAGCGGGTTTAGCACTATAATTAAAACTATATTGAAATGAACAGAATAATTAAACCTAAATGCAATTCACAATGAAGCTAATTGAATCATGATTTATGTTTTATATTCAATTTCAAATATCACTATTGGGATTTTACCTAGTAGTTAAATTTTGTGAGTTGAGTGATTTCCCTAACACAGTAGCAAATCAAAAGATGTGGTTCCAGCCCCACATGATCAAGTCTCCCTACTCTTGGTCATTATTGGAGAAAATGAAAGCGTAACCGTGTATATTATATTATCTTCCTGGTGGGTCAATATAAGTTAGTTGCTCATCATGCTAGCTATCAGTTTCAGTGTACTAGATCCTGCTAGTCAATGGAGTATACGAGAGAGGGATTATGAGGAATCTCACATGATCATGCAATTCTTCTACAGGTATAAACTAAATTTAATTATTATGACATACCTGCTAGCATACGTTTGAAGGCTATACATTGAAAGAGCAAAATTGTATAACTTACATAGGTATGCAACAATTAACAAAATCGTTAAGGATTTTGATAGATCAAACAACAGATCAACTTGTCTATTTGAGACATTTGTTTTTGTATTTCTCCATCGTGTGCTTTTCGAGCATAAATTGAAAAGAATGATTGTTTAATATGGGATTAACTATTTAAGTAATCATAATATGCTGGCCCTGTTTTTTATCCAATAAAGTTTTGTTTTGTTTGCCATATTTTCAAAAGTATTTAGCTATATTTAAAAAAGTAATGGTTTATTAATTACTAGAGATATAAACTTTTTGAAGAAAAAATCCATCGGATTTGAAGAAGGGTAAATTTCGTCCTACCTCTTTATTAAATTGACATATTTTTATTTATCCTCCAAAAATATGAAAGCATCAATTTACCCTCAAATACCGTTATTTTTAATTGTTAACTGATATTGACTTATAAAAATATTACAATATCCCTAATCCAGCTAACTAACAGTTTTGTGGGGTTAACAACGATAATTTCATTTTGTCCTTTAAGGTCTTGACATATTTAAAGTTAGATGACAAAAATAAATTTATTGATGAAAACCTCCTATAGAAAAAGATAGTAAAAGACCCTTAAAAAATAAAATTAATTTTTACTTATATTTAATTTATAAAACAAATATAATAATCACAAATTTTATCTACAATATCACCACAATAAAAATTAAAAAAAAAAAACAAAACTAATTGTTACCCTCATCTTGAATCTAAATATTAAGTAATGATATAATCACAAATTCTTATTCAAACTTATTTTGTACAAACTAATGTGGCATGATAAAATTGGTTGAATTAAATATCTGTTGGCGCACATGATTTATTTATATTATTTTATATTTTTATTCAACCAATGAATTAAAGTCACATTAGTTTGTACAAAAATTTGTGACTGTATCATCCAAAATACCATTGATCAATTAGTTCACCTTTACCATCCAAAATACCATTTTACCCTTCAAAGTATCTAAAAGACAGATTAACCCATAAAATTTGTTTACATTCCCTAATATAATTCAACATATTATTAAAAATTAAAAATATATAAAATTTAGAGAAATTCAAAGACTGAAACCTTAACCCCTAATTCTAATCCCAAATTTTTATTAGTTTCTTTTTTATTAATATCATTTGTTATAAGTTTTAACCTTCTTATTTTTTTAATAATAATTTTTTTTTATTAAAAACCATTTTAGTATATTTTTCTTCCCAAACATGAAGATAAGGGTAAAATAATAAAATAATTTATAATTTACAAATATTTTAATATATCCAATATTTATCATTTTCTTAGAATAATATTTATGATTTTTTATTCATTATTCTTAAGAATCTTGAATTGTAACTCCTTTTTAATTTATGATTAAAATGTTAAAATTGAAAAGTTATAATCTTTTAAAATAAAATTTGAAACAAGTTATTGAAAAAAAATAATTTTATTCTTAATTTGGGCTTTGAAATTTAATAAATAAACAGCCACGCCATCCACTACAATTTATCCTGAATTAAAATTTAAAATTACAGTTCAGTTTTTTTCGTTTTCCAAATTCTTTTTTTCTTTTATTCTTCTTCTTCTTTTTTCCTTTTCTTCGTATTTCTTCGTCTAGCACTTCTTTTTTTTCCCTCCTTCGTTTCATCTTTGTTTCTTTATCTCATTCTTTGTTCTTCTTTTCTTTTTCTTCTCTGCATCAAATCAAATAATTTTCTACATTAATCAATGTTATCATAATCAAAATTAAAGACTATAACACAATAAAAAAAAAATCTTAAAAATAAAAAAAAAGGTGAAATTTTTTCTCTCTTCTTCATCTTCTTCGTTCCCTTCACTGTTCATCTTCTTCTTCGTTTATTTTTTTTTTAACACTTTAACCCATCTTTCACACATCTAACAACTCCAAAACCACTTTCAAATCTGATTTCTATAATCCTAAAAAGGGTACCGATTTGATCGTGATGGCCAAACTATCATGCTCAGCTTAAGGGCCGGGTTGGTCCAGGTGGAGCAAGTACTGGTTCTTCTCTTGATTAGCGTGCAGCAACCGGACGATCCAGGCCGCATCGCCCACCGGACCAGAAATGAGGTAAGCGAGAGAGGTAGGGGCCAAATGGGAGGGGATCTTAGAGGGGAATGCAAGGCGGGTCGGGTTGGGTTTGGGCGTCGATCGAGCGGCAAGAGAAGGATGACGTGGGAGTAGAGAGAGCTAAGGAGGAGGAGGGAGAAGAATAGACTGGTGATAGAACAGGGAACGCAGCTTTGGTTTGGTCCCTAGGCACGGACATTGACGAGAAAGTGGACGGCGGTGCTGACGGAGTCGAATGGTGCATTATTATTAACCGTTCTCTATTATCGGTGAGTTGTTTTTGGATTGGGATTGCGTTGTGCTTGAGAACATGTGTCGTTTTGATATTTTTCTAGCATTTCACTTTTATTTATTTTTGGGTTTTGGACGTTGTTGGCAAATGGCAAGTTTGTACCACCGTTGGGTGTTTGTCAGTTTATTTAATTCTTATTGTATTAATTTTTTTTTAATTTTCGTTGTGGTGATATTGTAAATAATATTTGTGATTATTATATTTGTTTTATAAATTAAAATATAAGTAAAAATTAATTTAATTTTTTTAAAGTCTTTTATTATTTTTCTTTCTATAGGGGCTATTCATAAATTTATTTTTTGTCATTTAACTTAAAATATGTCAGGCCTTAAGGGAAAAAAAATAAAATTATCCATATTAACCACATAGATTAATTAGTTAGGATTAGGAATATTCTCTTATTTTTTAAGCAACATCAGTCGACTATTAAAAATAACGATATTTGGGGGATATATTAATGTTTTCATATTTTTAGAGGATATGTTGAAGTATAGCAATCTAATAAGGGGGTAAGACAAAATTTGTCCTTTGAAAAAATATATTAAAAAGATGATAAATGTTGACATAATTATGACCCATTCAATTACAAGTAATTAATGCCACAATTTATTTGTAAAATTGACGTGGCATAATATAATTAGTGGAATAACAACATAAAATAATAAAATAAAGAAAAATGATTAGTGAACCAAAGTCTGACAAAAGATTGATAAAAATACATCCACAACGACATCGTTTTGAGCTTGTTTAATCAAAAAAATAAATAAATAAACTAGCCCAAAATAGCTTCATCTTGAGTGTATTTTTATAAGCCTTTTCTTAAGTTTTAGTTCAAATATCAATGCTCTAAAAAAAAATTTATGGGAGTATATGGTACTTAAGTATTCCACCCATATTGTTACGCTACAGGACTTTGTATATTATATGTACAAATACTTTGTGTCTCTCTAGTATTACTATTTAAGTGATGATACAGCCACAAATTCTTATACAAATTTATTTTGTACAACTTGATTTAGTATTAACTCATTAGTTGAATAAAAATACAAAATAATAAAAAAAAATTATATGGACCAAAAGATATCTAATTTAACCAATTAAATCATATCACATAAGTTCTTACAAAAAAAAAAATTATACAAGAATTTGTTGTTATATTATTACTCTTACTATTTAAGATTTGTGTTTGACTCCCTAACACAATTTATAAACCAACCATGTACATACGTAACTAACCCTAATTATTGTTATATTTATGTTTGAAAATTTTAGATTTAGAGGTTAACTTGAGTTTACGGTGATCTTTGTAGATCTTGCATAACGTTTGTATCATAATTATAAGAGTGTATGATTAAAATTTTATCCAATAACCACCAATCCTATAATTGTAAATAAAAATCAACGATAAATCATATAAGCGTGCGTAACATGCAAGTCTAAGTTTGCCATAACACAAATACTGCAGACAAATTAAAATTATTCTCCCTCTTATAAGAGAATGGATCCGATGCTGATCCCAGCTGTGTTGATTTTTTTTTTTTTAATCTTGTACTATTTATAAGAGGTGCATTTATAATAGTCTGCTATTTAAATTGGATTAATTAGGAGGAAATCCTCTTCATATTATTATTATTTTTTTTCCTTCCCACTCCTTGTCTTTATAATCTACTTAAAATAAACTACTTGATTGCAATTAAAGTGGAAAATAAAATAAAAAAACTCAATCCTTTAGTCATCATTAAGCAATGAGGGGCAAGGATAAGAAAAAAGACCATGAAAGGATTCTTATCCATTTGAATTTTAATTGCATACATATTGTACTTCAATAACTACCAATCAAATCCGGTAAAACGACAACATAGAAAGCAGATCAACTCCAAATCCAAATCATACATGATTGAGCCTCCACATTTCCACAACATGAGTAAGCATGCAATGACCAGATTAACCTCAATCAACAAAAGTGAGATGGAGGGTGAATGCACCTTGCCAAATTGATCCAGAAGACCAAGGGACCCAACGAGGATGGCACGCCTAATACTAACAAAAAATCTAATTGATTTCTGACAAGTCAACCCACCGCAAGAAGGTACGGGACACGTTGACCTTCTACCTCATAATCATGTACAATCACTTCAAGCAAATTGCTGAACCTGTCTCCATTCTCATCTCTCTTCCCCTCCACAGCACACACAGATTCCACATGGGATATCATATGAGAATTGAGATTCATCAAGGTATTGTCATTTAGTTGCCAGAAAAATTAACAGATACATCAAAAAGACAAAGATACATGAATTTAAGTCAAAGCTATATGTTTCGAACTATAACATAGAATCCAAATTTTCAAAAAAGAAAAATTTAATTGCTTAGAAAATCCAAATGGGTATTTTATCTATATCACATGGTGCTGTTTGCATGAATGAAACTGAATATTTGTTGCACTGAGCTCGCTATATCATCTGCTGTAAACCTTGTTTCGCTTGCCACCTACAGATAACATAGATACAATCTTATTTACGTGTGTATATATTGATTTGGAGGCATTTTGATCTGAAAACTAAAATATATACACATAAATGTCAGTACCTTAACGTTAAATGAATAAAGAACGGTTTGTTCAATGGTGGTGATGTTGGTATGGAGAATATTGAACTGCAAATCTTCCAATGCAGCTATTGCTTTAATAAGCTGGCCTGGCCTTCTTCGAGAGAGGATCTTTATCATGGCGTCAAACCCTAAAAGCTTCACCTCAACATCAGCTAAGCAAGATTTGTTTTCAGCTGTTTCTTCACGGAGCCCGGTTTCGAAGTCCATAAGCTTGATTTGATCGTTCGGGAAAGGCAAAGGAGGAGGAAACAATGGAGTTTGTGGCTGTTGATTAATGGTCATTGAAGAATCTCCCATTTGCCGCCCGCCTCCGGGAGCTGCTGCTGCTTCTCCTAAGATTCTTCGCCGTTTCTGTGACTCCAAGCACTGCAGAAGCTGCTCCAATTCCCTCACAAATTCAATAGCTCCACCTATAATCGACGCTTGATCTCCCTACAAATCCGCAAAATATTAACCAATGATGGATTACGAGTTGTTTATTTGAATTATGCACGCGTGAGAAAATTATAAAATGATTAACACAGCTCAATTTAGTACTGGATCTAAATCTATTTAGCCATTATTATCATTATTATTATTATTATTATTATTTGATGCTTACTCTTTGAACGTATGAGCCAGGCATGAGAGATCTCAAGACTCGAAGGTGTTCATTCATTTGCTTCCTTCGATTTCTTTCAACAGCAATATGAGTCATCCTTTGGCTCTCAACTTCTTCAGTTGTCTTTATAGCTCTCGGTCTTTTTCTCTTGTTTTTCGCTTCTGGTCCATTGTTAACAACGCTCTTGTTGTTTTGAACATCATCTTCCAGAAATCGGAGTTGTTGCTGCACGGAGTTATTGTCAGAAACCCTAATTTCATCATTATCCTTAAAGCTCTCATTTTCGTTGCAACCGCCAGGTTGTGGGAGCATGAGAGAGTGCTCATCATCCTCATCTAATTTATCGTTCAAAACAGGAAATTTAAGAAAGTAAACAGGGTCAATAATCCCGGTTTCTTCCTCGGGAACATTAACCCTATTATTGGTTTGATTTAAGGACAACTTGGGACCGAACTCAGCAAACTGCATCACATCGGCAAAGCTTAGTTTATCGAAAGAATTCGATGTACAAAACCCTGACGATGATGAAGATACTTGTTGTTGTATTTGTGGTGGTGGATGAGGATTGTTATTGATCATGTAATCAATCATTCCATGATTTTTGTTGGGATCATCAGAAGTTTCACCTATCCTTGGCTTCGTGATCATTTCTTCTTGATGATGATGATGATGATGATCTAAAGAGTAATCTAGCCCTTGAAAATTTGCCTGCAACAAGAGAAGTTCAGAGCAAAACAACATGGTGTTTTTGAAAGATTAAAATTTATCAAGAGAAAAATATACAAACAGTGAAGATGATAATAAGCTAGATATGTAGGTATATTTAAACATATATACCGAGTAATTCAGTTCTTTCTCCATTTGACACTATATACTTCGATCGGAAACCCTAAAGTGACCTCAATTCATGCAAAGGACAAAAAAACCTTGGGAAACTTCTCAGCTTCAGTCATTCACCTGAAAAATGAAAAATAATAACTGTGAAGTTTAAATTACAGTCCAGTAATAAACAAAATAGCACTTGATTCCATAGTTAAACAGCCAGGGGTTTTTGAATTTGTATCTAGTGCTGATGCTAAGTTTTGTGCATTTATAACAGTATATGGCTAAATATTAATCAATATCCACCGATTACAATCTTATGAAAAAAATAATAATGATGATACTAATAATAATAACCCATAGCTTAGATTAACACTAACGTAAAAACATAACAATTATGGAGAAACAGATTGGATATTTCACAAACCGGATTGGAGACTGAACTAGACAAGAGACAAAATTAAAATTAATCAAGTGGGGTTTTGATATTTGAATAGCAGAGAGCCAGCATGGGGGGTACCCACACAAAGCTGAGAAACTTCCGACGAGGATGATGAGTTTTCTGTCTTACTGTCTTTTATTTTATATAAACAAAATGGGCCATGGGATGGCTTTGACTTGAAGGAAGAGACACGGAGAGAGAGAAAGAGAAAGATCAAAGAGGAGCCTGTGGATTAATGTCAACCTCACAGTTTGATGAGTTTTCACCTCTTCAAATTGTGTATCACCACCACCTCCAAATATTAATGTGAGTCACAGGTGACCCAACGCTCTTTTTTACTTTACACTTTACTACCTCTTTTCATGATCCTAATTAATTAACTCTGAATATCATCCATCTCAAATTTGAAATCTAGGGCGGTTTGTTATTGTTGTGTTTCAACATAATTTTAAATATACAATAATTTTGAAAAAAAATAATTGGTGAACAAATACGGATCTAGAGTCTGCTGTAATCTTAATTAGAGGTATAAAATGAGTCGGGTTATTATGACCCCAACAAATAGTCGTAGAGTCATTTTCATTAAGGTAAAAAGGTAATAATTTTTAATTATAAATGCCAAGCTTAAATTGTACAAATCTTATGCTGCCAATTGTAAAAATTAAGCTAATATTGAGCTAAATTGATTGTTTGTTTACTGTGAATCTCAGAGAAAATTGTAATGAATATTCTGGAACTGATTTTCATTATTCAATTAAATCATCAATTTGTTACAGACTCTTTATATACATATACACATGACTAATAGTAAGCTAAAACTAACCAAACATATTGAATGAAAATAACCAATCAGATTGTTGAATAACAAACTAAAATCTAACTAACTAACAGACACACATGAGCTTCTCATCACTGCTTAACAGAATTGGTTGACTCAGCATTGACGTGGCATTACTGATGGAGCTTCACTGTTGGCTTCCTTCCTCTTCTCAACTCAGCACAATGAGCTCTCTTCACAACCCCCCTCAAACTCAAGGGACATAACTGCACGTTGAGTTTGAACCTTAGATAGCTGAACTGAGAAGAGTTCAAGGGTTCAGTTAATATGTCTGCTATTTGCTCTGCACTAAGAACATAGAGTATCTTCAGGTCTCCAGCTAGAACTTTGTCTCTGATAAAATGTAGATCAATTTCTATGTGTTTTTTTTCTTAAGTGGAATACTGGATTATGAGCAAGCTCAGCAGCACTCACATTGTCACACCATATAGTTGGCTTTTCTTTCAACCATGCCATTTTGATGGTGTGTAGGGGCAAGAGTGTCTAAAAAGGATACCACACTCATTTAGAAAAGTGATGAATGATCTATATTCTCCCCCTAGTCAGATTGTAGAATTTTTATGGTAGTTTAGAATTGATTTTCAACTTGGAGTTTGAACAATTTGAACACTTCTAGAGCTTCTGATTTTAATTTCAAAGGGTAAATCCAAGTGTATCTAGTGTGATCATTCACAAAGCTTATGTAATATCTGTAGCCATCTCTAGAACAAATTGGTGAAGGGCCCCAAAGATCAGTGTGAATGAGTTCTAATGCTTATTTGGATTTAATATCAGTGATGGGAAAATGAAGTCTGTGAATTTTGCCCAGCTGACATGCTTCACAAAAATATTGTGTTGCTTGGTTAAGAATATTTGTATAGAACAAGTTAGGATGCACAAGTTTAAGTAAGTGGATTAGACTTTGAGCATTGGGATGACCAAATCGTCTGTGAAATATAGACATTTTATTCAATGAATCAGTACAAGTGTTTTTATTAGATTGAAAACAGATTGCATAACAAGCATTACTAGTTGCAGGACTAAGATGACACTGAGATAACATGGACAAAGGTTTGGTTATTGAACTCTGGGATAGAAATGAAGTGTTTGTAGACTGTGGTGGTGATTTCAGCAATAATTTGTATAACTCTTTCTCAGCAATACCCTGTAGCAGAACTTTCCCCTTCAGTGAATACTTCACAAAACAAATAGATCCAAGAAATTCCATAGATAGATTATTGTCAGCAGTAAGTTTGGAAATACTTATTAAGTTCTTTGTAATAGATGGAACAAGCAGTATATCTTTAAGAGCAATGCATGTATATGCAGATTGTGACTTAGAATTTTGAATTGTAAGAGTGGTGCTACCAATATGTGTAATTGACCAACCTTTCCCATTGCCAATGATAAGTTTGTCATTACCTCTGAACTCATCTCTGACATGCAAATTTGCCATATTATTGGTTAAATGATGAGTAGCTCCACTGTCAAGATATCACCCTTTATCTGCTGGTCCCTCAAAGTTAGCAACATAAGCAGCTCCAGCTCCAGCTCCAGGCAAGTTCATTGAGTCAAACAAATATGAGGAATATGATGGATTGTATAGTTGAGGAGGCATTCTTGAATAAGTAGCTGGCCATGGATCTTCAATTAGTGTATCAACATATCTCATATAGGCTGATTTCTAATTTCTTCCCTTCTTCATGTGTTGTGGCATGTAGTTCTCTTCATATCTATGCCAACATTCTGCTGCTGTATGTCCAGATTTAAAACAAATTTGGCACACAACAATTTGTTCATCATTACAATCAGAATTTGGCATACCAAAGTTACCATTATACTGGCCTCTCATAAACTGCATCTGTTTGTTATTCACAACCAATTGACCTCTACCATGACTATTACCAAAATTTCCAATTCCAGAGGGAAAACCTCTTGGATGATAATTGATAAACAGGCCTCTACCAGCTAGAAAATTATTCCTCCCAATTTGATTTCCACCATGAAAATCTCCATTATATCCACCTCTTCGAACATTGGCTCTTGCTTGTGCATAAAGCTGGCAAAATGGGTCATCAGGTCGTGTTCATGTCGTGTCAGCTTCGTGTCGTGTTAAATTTAGGTCCACCAAAACCCGACTCATTTAATAATCGTATCAAAATATTGTGACCCAAACCCAACACGGAAAAATAATCGGGTTACCCAATAACCCGCTTAATATCTATATATTAAACAAAAGTTACATCAAATATTTACACATACATGCAAATATATACATACATAATGTATCGATATTATAAAATATACATATCTAACAAAATATTACACATTTATAGTATTGATTTAATTATGTATATGTAAATATTATTATATATTAATATTATAAAATATACATGTCTACTAATATTTTATACATTTACACTATTAAAGTTCTAAATATATTTACAATTTTATATATAAAACATTGTGTTTTTATTTATCCTTTCAAAGAGAAAATCATTTCTAATACTTAAGTTTTAATGTCAAGAACCTGCAAATTATTTTCAAATAGAAAATATAATCAGGTCATTGATCGGGTAAATGGGTCAAGAATTTTAACCCAAACCCGACACGGAAAAAAATCGTGTCGACTGGACCCGACCCATTTAATAATCGTGTTAAATTCGACGACCCATACTCATTTAATTGTGTCGTGTTCGTGTCGGGTAATCGTATCGTGTCAAATTTCGCCAGCTCTACTTGTGCATAATAAGCATTCATCACACTATAGTTATTATTATGAGCAACATTAGCAATATTTGCATTGAACATCTATTTTTCATTCATGCTATGTTCAAGTCTTGTTTCATGTGTAAGTAGTAATGCATACGCATCATCATAATCCAGTTTGCTAGCAGGGATGAATGTAGCTAAATCAAGATAACCTGGTCTAAGACCATTGAGAATTTGTTGCAACAGATCTTTATCTGAAATTGGACTACCAGCACATGCTAATTTATCTGCTACTTATTTCATTTTCAAGCAGTAATCTTCTATACTCAGTGAATATTTTTTTTCAAAACATTCATTTCATATCTAAGTTGAAGCACTCTTGCTTTAGATTTTGCACCAAACTTTTTCTCCAGTGTTTTCCATACATCATATGAAGTATTGCAAGAGTGAACGAGACTGAGAATACCTTCTGTAATTGAGCTTAGTAGCCAACTAAACAGTGTCTGATCTTGCGATCTCTAAATTATATACTCTGGATTTTCAACTTGTTGAGTAGATCTTCCTGCTGCTCCAGCATAGCTTCCAGTAAGAAATTGATTAGGCATTACCTTCTCTCCATTGATATAACCTTCAAGTCTGTTTCCTCTTATAGAAGCCAAAACTTGATTTCGCCAGAGCATGTAGTTTGATCGATCCAATTTGATTGGTGTGATGAAAGAGAATGTGGTTTGTATTGGTTGATTTGTAGTGATTGTGTTTGAATTTGCGTTTAAATTGCTTGAGCTTGCCATATTGTGGCTCTGATACCATGTAAAAATTAAGCTAATATTGAGCTAAATTGATTGTTTGTTTACTGAGAATCTCAGAGAAAATTGTAATGAATATTCTGGAACTGATTTTCATTATTCAATCAAATCATCAATCTATTACAGACTCTTTATATACATATACACATGACTATTAGTGAGCTAAAACTAACCAAACGTATTGAATGAAATTAACCAATCAAATTGTTGAATAACAAACTAAAATCTAACTGACTAATAGACACATGAGCTTCTCATCACTGCTTAACAGAATTGGCTGACTCAGCATTGACGTGGCATTGCTGATGGAGCTTGACTGTTGGCTTCCTTCCTCTTCTCAACTCAGCATAATGAGCTCTCTTCACACCAATAGAATCTAAATTATGTTATCATTGTATGAATTTCGACAGTCAATGAATATCAAATATTGTAAATAATAATTTGAAAATTAACTAAGAAGCTCTGTGTTTTCTCTAAATTTATGTTAGTTTATTTAATTTGTAAGATCTCTTAAAGTTGTGTTTGTATTTTTTAAAAGGAGTTTGGTGGATTTCGCAATGGAAAAAAAATGCGGAAATGTCCAAAATAGTGAAGTAGAATAGGCTGAGTCAGAGTAAAAAATAATGAGTTAGTAGAGAATACGAAAGTTTGAATGGACTTGTGTCTAGCTCATATTTAAGGCATGAAAATCCAATGAACGGGCATATGGATAAGCATTAAAGCACAAATGATAAATTAATAAGCGCGTAGATCAACTGGCATGGGGCTGTTCTATTTTAACCAAAATTTTCGGTTCGAGACTTGAGAATGCAGTTGCGTTAGATATTTGTTCGGAGAACTTTGGCCCCCTATTGGTCTTATCCAGCTCGAATCTGAATTAGTCGAGATTCAATGTGATCTTCATATACCAAATGATTTAATACACAAAAAAAAAAAAAAACGAATGATAAATTAATTTTTTTTAAATATTTTGAAATTATAAATAGTCAACAACATAGTAGTAATAGTTTTATAACTACCAAACCTTCTGGAAACATTAGTACATTTAGATAATTAAAAAAGGAACTTTAATCACGACACAAAAGCTATTGGGCGAATTGGCCTAGGCGAATAACTGATTGATTAGAGCTTCTAACACCCCTTTTAATTCTTAAGATACCTCACCTTTCATTTTTTTCTCTCTTTTATGAAATTACAGAAAAGGACATAAAAGCACAATAAAATTTTGATTAAATTTCACTTTCATTTAGCATAAATTTTGTAAATATATTCTTTTCACAATAAAATTATTGTTAATAAATAATTTATTTCTTCATTATTTCATAATTATTTTGATTTCATCAAAATTAAATTATTTCACATAATTTAATAATTCTTCATTAAATTTCACTTTCATTGTATAATGTTTCCGATTTTGATAAGACGAGAAATAATTTTTTTTTAAAAATATACACAGAGATGGAAGATAGCACCAGTTAACCGTACAATGAGCTTCTAAATTTACTGCACGGATACCTGTTGAAACTTGAAACAGTGGATAGTAGAGCAATTCACAAACTCTTACTGATTTCCTAAAGATTGCAGTAGTAAACCATTTAATCTACGCCGCTTCACTTTCTGGATGAATCTTAGGGTTTTTGGAAGGAATTGTGTTTCGGAGAGCTAGTGATACCCAATGAGGCCATTAACACTCGTATCATCGCTGGTTGTGTGCATCCTTCCAACAACTGCCTTATGAAGAGATTGGCTTTTGGACCTTCCTACTGTTTCGGATGTGTCAGTTACTTTGTTAACAAGAATTTCACCAACTTTTTTTTTTTTTGGGACAAAATGCACAGAACCACAAATCTCGAAGCACCAAAAGAAAATTACTCTACAACACTGATGGTACAAACAATTAATTAAACCTAACCTATGCCATAAAAATCATTTCAACTATGGAGGAGTTTCTTGATAGCTCGAGCATCAAGATACTCTTCTCATTAACTGGAATCACTGCAAATCAGCTAATGAATCTGCAATAGCATCACTTTCATACATCTACTAAGGCTTGAGAAATCTGAAGTTCATTGAAGAAATCTTGGTGCAAAAGTTCAACAATCTACTCAAAGGATGACAGTTAGCAGGGAGTCTCATTGATGCCGACAATCCAACCACCCCCATAATTTCTGCATTACAAACTGTATTGTGGACTACAGACTGCCAAAAGCCACCCAAAGAAATTTATGATTATGATCTCGGAAAAGCGCCCTGCTTGCTGCAAGTGCTAGACCAGGATTTCCTTTCAAATTAGCGCCAATTGAGTCCACAGAGCAGACCGTCACAAACCATGCCTCAACAACTGATACAAATCCCATCAAACTGGATTTCAAGCTGATGGCATTGCCTAGTGATAAATCTACGGTGGCCGTAGATATCAGTCCGAAAGCCAATCACTTCATAAGGATGTTGTTGGAAGAGGCACACAACCAGCACACTTTGTATCATTGAGTATTCCATCTCTTGGAATATATGTTTCATTTAACAATCCTGAGATTCATCCAAACCATAGAGAAAAACAGATTAAGTGGATATTATATCCAAAAAAGAAGAAAAATGATGCTGGGAAAATATAACAAGTTTAGATTAGGAAACAAGGTCAATCACTCACCACAAGCCTGAGCAAATCAGCAAGTAACCACTTTTTTGGCAGACAATTCTTGCTCAAAAAGGATGTGCAGATGATTCAGACGCTCCTTGCATGGTTGATTGCTGATTACAGTTTAATTATCAGCTCCAGATATCTTTCAGTATCTTCCATCTGTATAAGAATGAACAGAAAGTCATTCAGATATTATTGAATTCTAGACCATGAATACCGCCAGCAGCTCTGACTAGAAAGCAGACAGCAGTCCCTTATGGCTTCTCTTGCATGAGACTCACAACTCTTGGACCTAAGAGGCATCTGTGAAACTTTTTACTACAGAATTAAATTACAATAAGATGCTTGGGATACCAAAAATGTTCAGGCAACGGAAGGCAAGTTCTATTTTTATCTTTAAAGTAAAATGCATTTTTTTATCGCATATTAAAAATAAAGTAAGAGTAAAACAAAATCTATGAAACGTAATAAGCCTTGCTCCTTAACAACTGATAAAGCCAAAGCCCAAATAATTAGAAAAAAAGGCTCACCACACATCACAATAACCAATAAGAGGGAATTCATTATGAATCAATAAAAGCAAAGCAATAATCTCACGGGCTGCGAATCTTAATATCAATTGTAAATCTGATTATTGATTATTCCAATCGAGGTTAACCAAAATAACAGCGGTCCTATTACCTTCTTCGAAAGTATGAGAAATCAGTGACTAAATTCCTTTCTTAGCGATGCTGACACCCGCATGGGCACCTGGAAAAGACCCTGCCGTTGAAGACTCAAGTAGCAGATCAAAATGTGCATGCCCATCGTATTAAATTGCTATGACCGATATAGATCCAGGACATAACAAGAACCTGACAACATAGTCCAGAACACAAACTGAATTATTTTTCAAATTTCTTGAAAGTAAAATGTTATTAATCTTTCAATACCAAGGGTAACATGAAATTTACAGTATGTGTATTTGTCTTCACTCTGGAGTTTGGACTTGCAGAGAGGTAGATGACATTGCAACAAGATCCTGTGAGCTTTCCAACTTTCAGCCGCAACTTCAGTCCCTTCACCAGATTGTCCACTGCCATCCTCCAAGTATCACCTTTCAGTAACTTCAGAATGTATCGAAGGGCAAGAATTTCATTTGTACGTTGAGATACTATGAAAATCCAGTCTCATTGTCCTCCAGATAATAAGACAAGATGAGCTGACTTGTGATCTAAGCCAGTTTGTCTGATTTGAATGGCAGATTGGTGGTTAAATTTAATTAGCAGCTGCAGACATGTAGATAGTATCAGTTATTGGCATCCGCCATCTCTACAAGAAAGAAAAAAAAAGTTACTCTTGGTCCTATCAAATTCAGTAACATTTACAGTTGAGAAAACCGAAACGAAAGAGCTATTGCTGGATCCTTTATTAAATATACCTGCCATTTTCACTACAGCATTAAACTACAATAAGATGCCGTGAGACCAAAATTGTAACAGAAATTGAAGAAAATTTATTTTATATTTTTTAAAAGAAAATACTTTTTAATAGCCTTTAATTAAAAAAAAAAGAAGAATGGGGAAAAAAAAGAAATTAGTAGTAAACTAATGGGGCTTACTTTTTAACAACTGATAGAGAAAGCCAGAAAACCAGGGCTAAAACTTAAAAATAAAACCAAACTAACTCAATTTCATAAACCACGCATCTAAACAACCAATAATAAGTCAGTCATCATCAATCAAATAAAAATCAAAACACTAGTTTTCTCGACCAATGTTGTAAGTTTGAATTCTGCACATGCAATCCAAGTTTAGCCAAAACATAAGCAGCACTATTACCTTCTCGGAAAGTACGAAAAATCAAGAACTGAGTTCATTCCTTGGCGGATCCAACACCACCATGAGCCGTCTGATGGCAACACTTCTAGAAGACTCATATGGCGGATCAAGATAAGAAAAAGCAGATAAATGAGATCTGAACGCAAAAACAGAAAGTTATTTTTCAAAAATCTTACAAGTTAAAATGTTACATCTTGTAAGTTACTAATCATTTAATCTATTGGGTAACATGTAATTCATAGATTACTTGTATATATACTCATTCTGGAGATAGGACTTACAGAGACGTAAGATGATATTGCAACAAGATCCTGTGATAGCGCTGCTGCAACAGAAGTGCCTTCAACAGATTATCCAACCACCATCCTCAGCGTATCACATTCCATTAAACTAGGCGAATATCAAAGAGCAAGAATTTCATTTTTACATTGAGATAATTGTCAAATGAATATACAGCTTGATCGTCATCTTGATAGTCATATAAGTCAAGCTACCTTGTGATGAAAGACAGTTTTGTGGTAATTAATGCTGCATTCAGCCAAAAATCTGGGCATCAACATGCCAGTAATTACTGTTAAAATAGAGGATAACAGAAAACGAAACTGATTTCACGAAAATATTTAAACGAATTCATAACAGTAATCTGAATTGTTCAGGGGATAGAATTTGACGTGCCTGCCATATAATATAAGATTGGAGAGAGCATTTTATAGTTCTGTGGTGTTCTTTTGTTCGAAAAATTGACCCCCCCACCCTGATTTGAGTGCCATCCCAACGTAAGGAACGTGGTGTATGCGGGCTATGTGGGCTATCTTCGGCCACTCCCGTCCTTTGCGCTTTATTTCCAATGAACGACAATGATTAATTACCAGAGACAAAAGAGAGGATGGAAACCCTGTTTCTGGGAAGGATGTGATATTTTTGCAAAACAGGATTTCTAACAGCTCAAGAGATGTGAGGTCCTGAAAACTGGAAGATAGGCGTTCCAATTTTGGGAAATCTGAAATTGTAATAGAGGTCAGAGAGGTGGGCAATATCATTCCCTTCTCTACCTCAGGAAAAGACACAGCATCTGAGCATCCATCAATCTTGAGTCTCCTAAGAGAGTTCAACTTGTGAAAGCCCCAATTGACAAGTGGCCTATAGATATTATCACCTGAAATTTCAAGGTGCGTTAGGTTGGTGGATAAACCCTCTTCCAGAAAGAATTCAATGCCTGGACATTCCTTTAGGGCTAATTCTTGAAGAGAGCTGGGAAGCGCATCTTCTGGGAGAGAAATTAGATTATGACAACATGCAATACTTATCCGATGAAGATGGCTAAGATTGTTCAATCCTTTTGGTAACGATTTAAGATTCTTACAATGCAATATCCGAATAGATCTGAGACATGCATCATCATGGAATCTCTCGGCTATAGACTCTATATTTGAACCCACAATTGTCAGCTCTTCGACCGCCGCAGGCAATTGGCATTCTGATGTCAGCGCCTTCAAATTATCACAAAACCCAATTTCAAGGCGTTTGAGTGTGACGGGTAACCGTCCTCCGGACCATAAGCAAGTGAGCGATGGGCAGTGGTTGACAGATAAGCTCTCAAGATCAAGATATGTGCTGCTGCTGCTGATGTTTTTCTCCAGCACCGAAGAAGAAGCACAACTGTTTTCTCCATCATCCAACACACACTGCAGTGTCTCACAACATCGTATCTCAATTGCTTTCAGAGATGAAGGAAGATGCTCTCTTGCTATGGATGTTAAAGAATGACAGCCCTCGATTCGCAAGACTTCAAGTCGTGCATTATTGTGTATCATTCCATCAGTTAAGGATGTTAGAGCATTGCAATCCTTGATGGTAATTTCAGTCAAACTGGAAAGAAAGCAGGCCTTTGGGAACGAAACAAGAGTTGGACAATTCCCGATATGTAGGTCTTTTAGGCAGGTTAGGCTGTGCAGCCCTTGTAGGGGCTTCCCCAGACAAATCTCATTTACAAACCCTTCACAACCGACAATCTTCAGTTGTTCTACTTTCTGAAATTTTTGACTCGACCAATTTTCGAACTCTGAAATATTATAAAGAGTCATATTATTCAGTGACATGGACTCAGATGGACCATCGCCCACCAACCTTTTGCATTCATCAATTTTCATTGTGCAGAGAGCTGGAAGGCTTGGTAATGACACCGCCAACTGCATGCATCTAGCAATCACAATTTCCTCCAAAGAAGGAAGATGGTTAGGTAATCGTCCAGAGAGTTTGGGGCATCTTTTAATGGAAAGCTTTCGGAGACAAGGGAATGCCTGAACATGCCCATCATTTTCTCCGTTGGGCTCCCATTTCTCCCAAACTTGCAAATCCTCAAAATACAAAGTCTGCAATGATTGAAAAGGTTTTGAGCAACCTTCCCCATAAATCTCCGAACCTATGCTTTTTAATGCCGACATGCCTACGATGGTGAGATCTTTTAGCGAGCACAATTGTCCTAGCGAGGGCAAGGATGTGCTTCTTTTGCAATTTCTCAGTATTAGGCCAGCAATATTGGAAAATGATGGATCTCCTACCCAAGATGGGAACCTTGTACCACCGTAAGAATGGATTTCAAGCCTTTTAATATTACAGGGAGGCTTCAGCAAGTCCAGAATATTCTTTTCTCTGACCTCATCTACTGAGTCGCCATCGCCTCGTGCCCGCCATTCTAACTTCAAGACTTCTAGGTCTTTCTTCACTCCTAACATGGCCTCATCTGCTTCTTGTGCATCAACGACATTCTCTAGTCCTGATATGCAAAGTTTTCCACGTAGAAACTCCCAATTCTTCAAATCTCCCAAAGCACAGCCGCTATCTTTGCCAACAATAAAATTAGTCAAAGTCCGAAGACATTTTAACTCTTTCATCCCTAATGGTAACTCACGTAACTGAGATGCACCTTCAATATCAAGATGATGCAAATTAACCAAATTTCCGATACCTGATGGCAACTTCAAGAGATAAAAGCAATCACTCAAGATCAGAATTTCTAAGTTGAAAAGTGAGGTAATTGCCTTAGGTAAACATTTGATCTCACTTCTAGAGAAGTTGAGATACCGCAGGTGTTTTAAACATCCAATAGATATGGGAACCTCAGTTATACGGTATCTTCCAAAAGATAACACCTTCAACTTTTTACACTTCGGTAGCAAATCAGATAAAACCACGGGACTTATGAAAGAACAAAGACGATTTCCCATGGATATTGGCAAGAATGTCCTCAAATTCTCAACTTTGTCGAGAACTTTAAATTTATCCATCCCATCACAATCACGACTGACGTACGAAGAATGACGAACCTTTTCAAATACACTTGACTGTCCATCCACCGCAAATTGATCGTCCAATCTAAAGCATGTTTCACCAGAAGCCCATAGAGCCAAATCATGTACAATGTCATGCATTACAAATTTAGATCCGCTGTTACTTGATTTTTGGAACAAGGATCTTGACAAGAGATCATGAAAATACTCACTGCCCAAATCATCTGGTTGTTTACGGTCCTTAGATTGTTGAATAAGACCTTCTGCAATCCATAAAAGAACGAGTTCCTTCTCTTCGAATTCATAATCCTTCGGAAAAATTGCACAATAGGCAAAACATCTTTTTAAATGCGAAGGAAGATGGTGATAGCTTAACTTCAAAACAGAAGGAACCTCAGTTTCGTCCTCGTCCCATATTTTGCCGTCCAATATTGCTCTCCACTCATCAACTGTCTGCTTAGATCGAAGAAGACCACCAAGAGCCCTAGCTGCCAGAGGTAAACCTTTGCATTTCTCAACAACCCTTTGACGAGTTGACTCGAAGTTTCCATGTGTGCCACCATCTCTGCTCTCAAATGCATTATTTACGAACACCGACCAGCAATCATCATCAGACAAATGCTTCAGCTCATAATTTTCACCAGATCCCATTGTTGAGGCGACATCCCGGCTGCGAGTAGTCACAATTATCTTGCTGCCGGGTGCTCCAGCCATGAAGGGAGATTTTAGAGCATGCCATAATTCATACTTCTTGTCCCAAACATCATCCAAGACAATCAAAAACTTCTTCTTATGCAGAGCTTCCTTCAGCTTGAGCTGCACCGAATTCAAATCCTTCAGATCATAAGAGGAGAGCGTGATCGACTCCAGAATTGCCTTGGAGATCCTGAGAACATCGAAGTCATCAGAAACACAAACCCAAGCTTTGGGTTTGAAATCTTCCACTCTCTTGTCATTGTACACCCCCTGGGCAAGTGTTGTTTTCCCGATACCTCCCATACCCACAAGGGCTACTACTCGAAAGTTGGCGGCATCACTGGGATCATTCTTTAACACCACATCAAGTATCCTGTCCTTGTCTTCATCTCTCCCATTGTTAGATTATATGGGTGTGCAGCTGAGCTGAACTACAAAGAATATGATGGGCGTGTGTTGCTGAGCTGTACGGGTAACAGATTCCATGATGATGTGTCCAAGTTGTTATGTGAAGATTCCAGAGCTAGTGAAGAGACTACAGATGGCGTATTATGATTGGCTTAGGATTATATTTTGTTAATAGTTAGTTGTGAGAGAGAATGCATGATCATCAGATTTGTATTTAGTATATATAGTGATATGTACGCTAAGTCAGATCAAATAGAAAAACAATTTATTAATAAAGTTTTCATTCTCCTTCTCTTTAATCAAACGAATTCTTCTTTCGCAATATGGTATCAGAGCCATCAAATATGGCAAATCAAAATACAGCTTCATCATCACTTACTATCAATTTTGTTCAACCTATGAAACTAGATCGGTATAACTATCTGGCATGGAAGGCTCAAGTCCGTGCAACAATTATGGCCAATGGTCTTGAAGGATTCATCAATGGAGATAGTGTGTGTCCAGAACGATATCTCACTGAATCAGTAGAAGAATTAAGTAGATCTGCTGCTCAAGGAGTGCGAAGACATGAAAATCCAGAGTATGTTACCTGGATGAAAACAGACAAGCTTATACTCAGTTGGATGCTGTCGTCAATGGTAGATAATGTACTGATTATGGTGACTCACTGTGAAACATCACTTGAGCTGTGGGAAGTGCTTGCTGAGGTCTTTATGTCACAGTCCAAGGCAAGGTACATGCCTTTGAAGATGCAGATTCAATCAACTAAAAAAGGCTCCCTGTCAGTAAGTGACTATTTCAACAAAATGAAAAAGATTGCTGATAGCTTGGCCATTGGAGGTAATCCGATCTCTTCAAATGAAATGATCATGCATGTGTTAACCGGATTAGATGATAGTTATGAGTCACTGGTCACAAATATTCTCACTCGACTTGAAAAGGAACAGCTCACAATAGAAGAAGTCTACTCCTTAATGCTAAGCCAGGAAACTAGACTTGAAATGAATAAAAGCAAATTACAGAGTGAAATACATCATGATATGACTGCTAATCTTACTCAAAAAGGTCAGGGTTATGGTAAATCTGGATATGCTAAGAATATTAACTCTGGAAATTATGGAGGTTATGATGCTAATAACAATACTGGTGGTAGTGCTGGTTTTAATTCTGGAAAAGATCTAATTTGCCAAATTTGCTTCATTCCTGGACATGGAGCCTATAAGTGCAGAAATAGGTTTAATCAAGGGTTTGTACCTAGAAATAGAAATCCTGGTGGTGGTTTTAGACCTAGAGGTGGTCAGAATTTCAGAGGATTTGCAGGGAATAATCAGAACATGTTTGGGAGAGGCTCTGGCTTCATACCTGGCTTCAATAATTTTAGCTTTAATAATTTTGGACCAAGATTTGGATCCAATTTTCCCAGGCAAAATGGTCCTTTTTATGGTTATATGGCATACCAAGGTCCAAATTTCATATATCCCCAGGATACATCTGAATTCCAAGGAATGAATGGAAATTACAGTAACAATTTTCAAGGAATGGTTGAACCAAATGTGTATGCTGGAATGACTCATAATATCTCAGCTCCAGCACCTCAGGCTAACTTCAGCAGTGTTGCAGACCCAGCTTGGTACATTGACTCTGGAGCAACAAATCATGTCACTCATGATGCAGGTATTTTCTTTCAACATTCAGCTTATAATGGTGCAGAAAAACTTTATGTTGGAAATGGTATGGGTTTATCCATTTGCAGTATAGGATCTGTTATGCTTAAGACCTCAGCCACAACACACATTTATCTACATAATGTCCTGCATGTACCCTCTATTACCAAAAATCTCATCAGTGTTTCGAAATTACTTGCTGACAACAATATTCTTATTGAATTTCATCATGATGCTTGTTTTATTAAGGCCAAGACCACAGGGATTGTATTGCTCAAGGGGATTGCTAAAGAAGGTCTTTATCAAGTTCAAAACTTTGCAGCAGTCAGTTGTAGTACCAGTGTCAATTCTCATATTCCCCAATCCAAGTCAATTTCTGAGTCAGTTTTCAATTCAATAAGAAAACCTGTGTCAATGTTTACTCAGTTGAACTCTTCAAATGTACTAAGATCAGGTGAACTACCTGTGAACATATCTCAGTTTAATAAAAATATGTCAATGGCATTTGTAGCTTCATATATCAAGTCTGTTGATTACAATCTATTGCATAAGAGAATGGGACACCCAACTGTTCATGCTTTAAATCAAATCATGAAGAGATTGGATGCCACATTTACCATTAATAAGCAAGTGAAGCCAAGTTTTTGTGAGGCCTGTCAGTTTGGCAAATGCCATATGCTACACTTTCCATCTATAGAAACCTCAACCACACAACCACTTGAACTGCTGCATGCAGATCTTTGGGGGCCAGCTCCTATTCAATCTTCTCAGGGTTACCACTATTATTTTTCTATCCTAGACGATTACACCAGGTTCACCTGGATTTTCCCACTCACAACCAAGTCACAAACACTGTCAGTCTTTATCTCATTCAAAGCCATGATTGAAAATAGTTTGAACAGAAAAATCAAATGCATACAAACAGATTGGGGGGGTGAATTCAGACCTTTTGTATCATATCTCTCTGAACATGGTATCCAATTCAGACATCCATGTCCATACATTCATCACCAAAATGGAAAAATTGAAAGAAAACACAGACATATAGTTGAAACTGGATTAACTCTCTTGGCTCAATCTCACTTACCCTTAAAATTCTGGTGGAATGCCTTTCACACAGCCACCTTTCTTATCAACAGACTTCCATCTCCTGTCCTGCACAACAAGTCTCCTTTTGAAATGCTTTTTCATAAACTTCCAGACTACACAGTCATGAGAATTTTTGGTTGTTCCTGTTACCCCTACCTCAGACCTTACAATCACCACAAACTTGCCTTTAGAACTGACAGATGCACTTTTCTTGGCTATAGCTCCTTACATAAAGGATATCAGTGCTTACATCCTTCTGGAAAAGTCTATGTCAGCAATCATGTTGTCTTTGATGAATTTTCATTTCCATTCAAATCAACTGAGTCTGTATCTTTACATTCTGATTCATCTTCAGCTCAAAATAATTTCTCTTTTAGTCCTTTTGTTATTCCTTATTTTTCAAGTCCAACTACTGCTCAACTTGATAGATCTCTTTCTCAATCTCCAATACAAGCAAATGATCCCAGTCCTTCCCCATCACACTCTTTTTCTCAATCAGCATCAGACCAACCATATGAATCATCTACTTTAAATCCACCAGATCAACCATTACACCAGTTGTCTCCACCACCACAACCCATAATTGGTCATCCCATGATTACAAGATCAAAGGCAGGGATTTTTAAACCAAAGTTGGCCTATATAACTAAGTGTCCCTCTAATTCCTTAGAACCTGCATCAGTATCAGAAGCATTACAGAATCCGCAGTGGTTTCAGGCAATGAAGGAGGAATATCAGGCCTTAGTCAATAACAACACTTGGACTCTTGTTCTTCCATCTCATCCAGTTAAGATAGTTGGGAACAAGTGGATCTACAGAGTCAAGTTCAACTCTGATGGTAGCATATCTAGATTTAAGGCAAGGCTTGTGGCTAAAGGTTTTCATCAAGTCCAAGGAGTTGATTACAATGAAACCTTCAGCCCTGTTGTAAAAGCTTCTACGGTCAAAATCATTCTCAGTCTTGCTGTCATGAACAATTGGCCACTAAGACAAGTAGATATCAATAATGCTTTTCTTCATGGATATTTGACTGAGGAAGTTTATATGCATCAGCCAGAGGGATTTATTGATTCCTCAAAGCCTAATCACATTTGTAAGCTACAGAAAGCAATATATGGTCTGAAACAAGCTCCTCGAGCTTGGTTTGACAGACTTAAGAAGGTGCTGAATGTTCAATGGGGCTTCAAGAACTCAAAGTCAGACACTTCATTGTTTTTCAAGAAGACAGAAGGTCATCTACTTCTTATTCTTGTGTATGTTGATGATATCATTGTAACTGGCTCCAGTTCACAACTTATTCAGCAAGTCATTAACAATTTACAGTCCACTTTTGCTCTTAAAGATCTTGGTGAGCTCAATTATTTTCTTGGAATACAAGTTGTTAAAAATCAAGAGGGGCTGCATCTCTCACAGTCCAAATATATCTCAGATCTTCTCAGAAAGGTTCAAATGACAGAATGTACTCCTTGCTCCACACCAATGGCTGCAGGCACTCACTTCACTAAAAATGACAGTGAGTTATTCCCTAACACAACTCTTTATAGAAGCACAATTGGTGCATTGCAGTATGCCACAATAACAAGGCCAGAAATAGCCTTTCCAGTAAACAAACTTAGCCAGTTCTTGACTGCACCAACCATTAATCACTGGCAAGCTTGCAAGAGAATCTTGAGGTACCTTAAAGGTACACTTCTTATGGGGTTACAATTCTACAGTCATGGTATTATGAATATTGATTGCTTTAGTGATGCTGACTGGGCAAGTGACAGAGATGATAGAAGATCCATAGCTGGATATTGTGTTTATTTTGGTCCGAACTTAGTCTCTTGGTGCTCCAGAAAACAAGCAGTGGTTTCAAGGTCCAAGATCGAATCGAAATCTGAGCATTGGCTTTGACATCAGAAGTTTTGTGGATAAGATCCTTGTTAACAGAAATTGGTATCTCTCTTTCTTCCACTCCTATTATCTGGTGTGATAATCAGAGTGCTACAGCTCTTGCTAGCAATCCAAAATTTCACTCACGCACTAAACATATTGAACTTGATGTGCACTTCTTGCGGGAGAAAGTAGCTAATCAAAGTCTTCAAGTCAGTTATGTTCCTAGTGCTCTCAATGTTGCTGATATTCTTACAAAAGCACTAGCTCATCATCCTTTCCATTGTTTTCGTACCAAGCTCAACCTTACTGAATTAGGCTGAGCTTGAGGGGGGATGTTAGATTATATGGGTGTGCAGCTGAGCTGAACTACAAAGAATATGATGGGCGTGTGTTGCTGAGCTGTACGGGTAACAGATTCCATGATGATGTGTCCAAGTTGTTATGTGAAGATTCCAGAGCTAGTGAAGAGACTACAGATGGCGTATTATGATTGGCTTAGGATTATATTTTGTTAATAGTTAGTTGTGAGAGAGAATGCATGATCATCAGATTTGTATTTAGTATATATAGTGATATGTACGCTAAGTCAGATCAAATAGAAAAACAATTTATTAATAAAGTTTTCATTCTCCTTCTCTTTAATCAAACGAATTCTTCTTTCGCAATACCCATAAACAGCTGGTTCGCTTGTTAAGCACGTGGTAGGTGGTCTTTGCCTTACTGCAGCAGTATGCGTTGACGGTCCAGCAATCTTTTCCAATCTAAGAAGAGCTGTCCTTTTACAGAGTTCTTCAAGCCGGCTACTGATTTCTTTAATCTTAGGCCTCATGCTAATACCAGACATAACACTACTTGCACCGGAGGAAACACCTTGGATGAGGCTGCGAACCCTGCTCGAGCTGGCTTCGCGTTTCTTCAACAATCTAAGCCCGGCTTCAGTGGCAAACTTATCGAGTATGTCCTCTGCATCGTAAGCCAAGTCTCGGAGATCATCCAGCCATAGCTTCACAGCCCTATCAGTCAGCTGCTTCTCCTCTGCATCGATCAGCACTGCCTCAATTGTCTCGAGTGTTTTCGCCCACTTTTTCAGCATTGAACGGACACCTTCTTGGTGTGTTAACTTCAGCAACTCAGGGGACGTTAATCTATCGAACAACACCTGGAGAAAGGCAGAAAGAAAGAGCTCCGCCACAGGCATGGCTTTTTTTTTGTTTTGGGGTGTGGGGGGGAGGAGGGTGTTGGGAGTGCTTTTGTAAGTCAAAAAAGGACAGAAAATCAGAAGAATTTAGACGGGTTATCACGCAAAAGAGAAGAATGAAACCAATAAGCAAGAGAGACTGAGACTTCAATATTTGCAAAAGAAAGGTTATCAGAAACACTAAAAAGTTGTGTATACTTCTTTTTCTAAAAAAAAAAACAATGGGTATAGTGGAATAAGAATTAAATTTATATTTATTTGATAGAATTAAATTTAAGAGTAAAAATAAATTATATGGATCTCATATAATTTGATAATAAAAGATTGAAAATTTTATTTTTATAGAAGAAAGGGAATGAAAATAAAAGATGAATTTATTTTTATACTTTTTTAATTATTAATTTATTAATATTATCATTATTAATAATAATAATTATTATTAATAAAAATAATTATTATTATTTTAGTTATAATAATTAAAATAATAAAATTTAATAATAATAAATGTTAATAATAATAATAATAATAAAAATAATAATAACAATAATTAATAATAACTAAAACAATAAAGTTAATAAAATTTATTAATAATAATAATAATGTTAATAATGATAATATAAATGAAAATAATATTAACAATAATTAATAATAAATAAAATAATAAAGTTAATAAAAATTTATAATAATAATAATCATAAATATTAATAATGATAATATTAATAAAAATAAAAATAAAAATAACAATAATTAATAATAACTAAAATAATAAAGTTAATAAAATTTAATAATAATAATAATAAATATTAATGATGATAATATTAATAAAAATAACAAAAACAACAATTAATAATAACTAAAACAATAAAGTTAATAAAAGTTAATAATAATAATAATAATAATAATAATAATAATAAAAATAAATGTTAATAATGATAATATTAATGAAAATAATATTAACAATAATTAATAATAATAAAATAATAAAGTTAATAAATTTTTTTAATAATAATAATAATAAATGTTAATAATGGTAGTATTAATAAAAATAACAATAACAATAATTAATAATAACGAAAACAATAAAGTTAATAAAATTTAATAATAATAATAATAAATGTTAATAATGATAATATTAATGAAAGTAATATTAACAATAATTAATAATAAATAAAATAATAAAGTTAATAAAAAAATTTTAATAATAATAATAATGAATATTAATAATGATAATATTAATAAAAATAATAGTAACAATAATTAAGAATAACTAAAATAATAAAGTTCATAATAATAATAAATGTTAATAATGATAATATTAATAACAATAATTAATAGTAACTAAAATAATAAAGTTAATAAAATTTAATAATAATAATAATAATATTTTATAATAATTATTAACATTTATTATTATTATTATTAATTTTATTTTTAATTAATATCATTTTTATAATAATATTTATATATGTATCTAGTTAATAAAAATTACATTATTTAATAATGTGGGTATTTTGGTAAATTAACTCTCATTCTCATTCCTCGTTCCTATTTATTTTGGCAAGTAAACACATCAATAGCACTCCAGCACATTCTCATTCTCATTTATTTTTGCCAAGTAAACATTAGAATCTCATTCTCATTTCAGCCCATTCTCATTCCCAACTCATTCACATTCCAATCTATTCTCATTCCATGAAAGTAAGTACACCATAAAATGGTTTTGATACGTTTTTGTAAGAATAATGATGTAAGTACATCCATTAGTACAATATTATATTTATAATGTATAAAACAAAAAAATTATCTCATAGAAACTTTCTTTTATCTTATAATAATTTTTTTTTAATTTTCTAGTGATGGCATAACAATTACAGCGCTAACTGTAGAAAACATATTATTATTGATTTTTTAATCAATTTTTCATTTAATGTTCATATGTATAATTTTAACTTATTTTTTCATTATTTTTCTAATTAACCTTAACCCATACGCTTAAAAAATTTTTGAATACATATTAGTAATTTTGCAAACTAATAATATTTAAGATTCTAATATTTGAATACTAATTTGATTCTTAATATTATATATCACTTATGTATTATTTATTACATATTACTTTATTCTATTATGTAATTAATGAATAGCACATTAATTAGAATGGAACTCGAATATTAAATTTCTATCATTACCCTTTGCAAAATGGCATCAGTAGACAATCTGACCAATAGTTTATAAGGTTAAATTAAAAATTCAAAAGCTGAACAGAAAATATCAAGTCAGTGTTATTACAGCATTCTAAGCAACTTCACATGCCGTAATAATATTTTTATAAATAAATACAGAATTATTTTAGTTCAATTTTTTTAATAATGATATGCAATTAAAATTTATTTACATTTCTATTCGCGGACAGGATATTTCTACCCCATTAATATTCATGAATATATCTATTTCACTCATTTTAGTAAGATATAGCTAAATGAAAAGATGCTATATTGAGTAGAATGAGGCACCCCACTCCTATCATCCCATGTTAATGTTTTTGCTTAAACCCTTAAATCTTGATATTAGTATTGTTAAGCCTTGTTTTCAATATTATTATTAAACCCTTTTTTATAACCTTAAACTTTTAGGTCAAATAATTTTTAAATCCCTGAATTTATTGTATAATTGTATTTATGTAGTTTCTTAGTACTTATTCCTTACACATTTAATATAGAGTGAAAAAAACATATTTTCTTTTTATTTTCTAGTTCACTTTAAAACTCTTATTTTTCAGCAAGTTTCTTTCTTAATTCTTAGTCAACATCCAAAAAAATTTATTAAAATTTAATTTAAATATTATTATTGTTCAAATTAAACAATTGCTCGAAGACACGGTGTCTTAGACACCAATGTACATAGCTATCATTGGGGACAAAAGTGAAGGACAACATTTGTCCATGAGGTCTCTAAAAACGCAACTTTTGCGCAGTAAAATTAAAACGGATGGCGGAAGCTCTAGAGACCTCGGATCGACTTCATTCAAAAACGAAAATCAAGAGGAAAGATTGTAGTTTAATTACCTCACTTGTAGTTTAATTACACTCACTGCATGAGCTATATCCGGTCTAGTACATAGCATATCATACATAAGACTTCCTATTGCAGAAGCATATGGAATCTTATTCATTCGCTCTCTCTCATCATAAGTTTTAGGACTCATAGTCTTAGAGAGATGAATTCCATGTCTGAAAGGTATAAAACCCCTTTTGGAATCCCACATATTAAATTTCTTTAATATCTTTTCTATGTACTTATATTGACATAGACCAATCAATCTTCTGGATCTATCCCTATAAATCCTGATTCCCAAGATATACATTGCATCTCCTAGGTCTTTCATGGAGAAGTTTTGAGAAAGCCAAATTTTGACAGAAGACATTTGTCCAATGTCATTTCCTATGAGCAATATGTCATCTACATATAGCACAAGGAAAGTTATTGCACTCCCACTGACCCTTTTATAAACACATGGCTCATCCTCATTCTTGATGAAACCAAACGATTTGATTGCATCATCGAATCGGATGTTCCAGCTCCTGGAGGCTTGTTTTAGTCCATAAATGGACCTTTTTAGCTTGCATACTTTATGAGGATCTACCTTTGATTCAAAACCATGAGGTTGTATCATATAGATATCTTCCTCAATGTACCCATTAAGAAATGCAGTTTTGACATCCATTTGCCAAATTTCATAATCATAGTATGCTGCTATAGCCAATAAGATTCTGATGGACTTCAGCATGGCTACTGGTGAAAAGGTTTCCTCATAGTCTATACCTTGTATTTGACGATAACCTTTAGCCACCAACCTTGCTTTATAGGTCTCTACCTTTCCATCTAAGCCTATCTTCCTCTTAAAGATCCACTTGCATCCGATAGGTATAATACCTTCAGGTGGATCCACTAGAGTCCAGACTTGGTTGGTTCTCATAGAGTCCATCTCTAAATCCATGGCTTCAAGCCATTTCTTAGAGTCAACATCTGATATTGCCTCTTCGTAACTAGTAGGATCATCTTTATGATCTGTATCACCCAATAAAAATATATCGTTCATCTGATGAAGTAAACCATATCTTTCTGGTGGGTGAATTACCCTACTAGATCTACGGAGTTGCTGTGTTCCTTGTGTTTGTACTTGAACAGGCTCTTCATTGGATTTATTCTCATTAGAATTCTCAATAAATTCTAATTTTCTTCCTTGTCCACCTTCTTGAATAAACTCTTTTTCAAGAAATATGGCATTTCTACTGACCAATACCCTTTGGTCAGATTGAATGTAGAAGTAATAACCCAAAGTTTCTTTTGGGTATCCAATAAACCTCCCACTATCTGCTTTAGCTTCAAGCTTCTCACTTTTGAGTCTCTTGATAAAAGCAGAACATCCCCAAATCCTAAGATGATTTAGGCTTGGTTGTTTACCATGCCATATCTCATATGGTATTTTAGGTACAGACTTGGAAGGTACTCTGTTTAGTACATATGCTGCAGTAAGGAGAGCATATCCCCAAAGAGAAATTGGTAAGTCTGTATAACTCACCATTGATCGCACCATGTCTAACAATGTGCGATTTCTCCTTTCAGATACTCCATTAAGCTCTGGTGTACCTGGAGGTGTCCATTGTGAAATAATACCATTTTCTTTAAGGTAAGACTGGAATTCTCCACTGAGATATTCACCACCTCGATCTGATCGTAGGGTTTTAATAACTTTTCCAGTCTGTTTCTCTACTTCATTTCGGTATTCTTTGAACTTTTCAAAGGCTTCAGATTTATACTTCATTAAGTACACTGAACTATACCTTGAGTGATCGTCGATAAAAGTTATGAAGTAGTAATATCCACCCATTGCCATTTTATTAAATGGACCACATACATCAGTATGTATGAGTTCAAGTAAATCAGTGGCCCTTGTACTTCGTCCAACGAAGGGTGCCCTGGTCATTTTTCCTTGAAGACAGGATTCACAAGTTGGATAAGGTTCTAAACCAAATGGACTTATCAGTCCATCTTTGGCCAATTTTGTGACTCTATCTTCTCCAATATGACCTAGCCTTAAATGCCACTTATACTTGGGGCTTATTTCTTCTCTTTCACGTTTATGTGTTATGGTATTTACATGCTCATTATTTTCCTTCATGTTTAGTACATATAGATCATTATCTAAAGTACCATGTGCAACATATTTATCCTCATGATAAATTTTACAAATTTTATTTCTGAAATAAAATTCATAGTTGTCTTTGCATAAACATGAAATTGAAAGTATGTTCCTTACAGCAGAAGGAACAAATAAACAATCATTCAAACTTATTACATGCCCAGATGGCATTTTTAAGAAAAATGTCCCTATAATGACAGAACCATTGCTCCATTTCCCACTCTAAGAGACACTTCTCCTTGTTTAATTTTTACTTCTTTTCGGATCCTCGCATTGACATACAAATATGTGTGGTTGCAGTAATCTAAAATCAAGTAGAATGAATGATTGAAATATTAGTTTCAATAATGAGCATACCTTCAGAAGGATTCTCTTTAGGCTTGACTTTCAAGCTGCCGAGGTAAGCTTTGCAGTTCCTCTTCCAATGCCCATCCTTACCACAATGGAAACATTTTCCCTTGTCATTGGGCTTATTAGCCTTCCCCTCCTTAATCCCACCTTTAGCCTTGGGTTGAAACTCTTTTTTTTTTACCCTTTTTTGAGGGCCCTTCTATACATAACATCTTTTGGTTTCTTTATGCAAGTTTCAAGATAAGCATCTTTAGCGATTCGAATCTGCACTCCATTTTATTCATGTTAAAATTCATGATAAATTGAGAGAATGAGTCGGCAAGGGCGTAGGATAAGGTCAATGGCTAATTCCCCATCCATTGAAAATTAAGAGCTTGAGTTGCTCAATGTAGTCAATCATTTTGAGTACATGCTCATTGACCGACCCTTCAGTCATTCTCATTCTGAACAGTTTCTTAGATATCTCATATCTAACTGTTCTGCTTTGTTCACCATACAACTCTTGTAGATGAAGTATCATGGAACTTGCATTAGGCATATTTTCATGTTGCCTTTGTAGTTCATTAGACATTGATGCCAATATATAGCTTTTAGCACTTAGGTCATCATCTTGCCACTTCTTATAAGTGACACGTTCTGCCTCACTTGCACCCTCAGGAATTATATTTGGCTCAGGTGTATCAAGAACATAGCTAATTTTCTCATAATTAAGAACAATTCTTAAATTTCCAACCAATCAACGAATTGGGTCCCGAAACCAGTAGTTATCCGAATTCGTGCCAACGGATTATTCATTATTAAATATTTCTGCAGAAAATATAAATTAAATTATTAGCATTTTATTTATTATAATCTATTTGATTTAGGTCTTTAAACCAAATAGCACCTCCCACTATTTTATCATTTCATTACACTCCCATATGCAAGAAACGGAAACTCTCATTGGTAAAAGTTTCTAGTAGGAATCGGATTTTCATTAACTTAAGTTTACCTCACCTAACAGTTCTTGGCTAACTTATTATAATGAGTAGGTAACTCTTACCAAATGCATCTCATGCATGTACCGATTATTCTTTCTCTAAATCATTAATACCTCACTAAAATGATTTAGTTAAGTTTACCCTAATACCCTTGCATAATTCAAAACATCTTACTAACCTCACCTGACAGTTCTTGGTAGCTTAATGCATGAATTATGCATCATCATATGATATATGGTTTGTTTTCAATATTTTAATGAATGAGTAGCCCATGTATCCATGACAACTAGCCCAAGCATAAAATATTTTAAACATTCCATTGATATTAGTAGGCCATGATAGATATTCTTAATATCCATCATTACAACTTAACAATAATTATGATTATTTTAATAGGGAGTATTTGGTCATTATTAAGGTCTCACTTTTTACCATGTTATTCCATTTTAATAATCAAATATGTCTAAGCACCCTAATATACATCTCATGCATATTATAGACAAACTAATCAAGGATGATCATGGAAATTTTCTAATAAAACCAATTTGAGCCAAAATTGGTTTTAAGGTCCACCTAGGTATCAAGCAAGCAATAATGATTATGAGACATCTTATGCCTCAAATTATTACAATTATTAATTTCTATTTGAAAGGCCAAAACATCATTGAAAGTGCTGCAATGATCCATAAAGTCTTCTCGCTCAAGGCATCATAATTCTCGTCCCTCCTTTGTACAATCATCTTGTATAAATTACATATTTTGAAGAATCGGGTACAAATTTAGGGTAATAGGATACAATCAGATATTTATAGAGTGAGGGACATGCAAGTCCCTATTTAAAAATATTACAACCATTCAGCCTTTAAAAATCGGCCAAATCAACAAATAAATCAATAGCTCACACAATCATGCATATATTCAACCATCACATGACATAAATATATCATAAACTATCTAGGTCTTTCCATGATCATCCTTCATGCTATTATAAATGGAAATAACATAAATCATGCTTTAAAAATTCAAGATTGAATGAAGATGGCTCTGATACCACTTGAAGGACAACATTTGTCCATGAGGTCTCTAAAAACGCAACTTTTGCGCAGTAAAATTAAAACGGATGGCGGAAGCTCTAGAGACCTCGGATCGACTTCATTCAAAAACGAAAATCAAGAGGAAAGATTGAAGTTTAATTACCTCACTTGTAGTTTCAAAAACGACTTCGTGAGGTAGGAGAAATTGACAGAAAACAGCAAGCTACGAACACTGCCCAGAAAATAGAGCACTGCACGAACAGCTTCTGTTTTGCCACGATTTGAGATCCTTAAGCACCCCAATTGTGATGCCTCTAATCAGTCCACACTTAGAAATGTTCTAGGAGTTCATAGGATTTGGAATCACTCAATTTCGTTTGGTAATGAGAGAGATAATGAAGAAACATGAATGCTAGTTCATGATGATTCATCCCACCAAAAATAAAGCCACCACTATCTTATCAATAATGGCATTAAACATTATCATTTTTAGACCTAACCCACTTAGCCATTATTTATTGAATGTGATCTTATCACTTCAATAATTTATTCAATCAAATCATTATGAATAAATAAATAGCTTAATTAATTAATTTTATCTTTAATTAATTAAACCAATTTTGATCAAATCAAATGGTTAATTGTGGGCTTCTTTTGTGACATGTTCTTATGCTTTCTCCTAATCTATATTAGGTCCAATAAAAGCCCAAAATTCTAAACCCAAAAATTGTTCTAGAAGTCCATAATCATATATTATACGGAACATGTCCAAAATGGTCATTTTACATGCTCGATATTCTACATAATGTTTAATTGAGGATTTATGAAATTTATGTTGTTCCTTAAACTATTTATGGAACATCTAAATTTCTATCTTAAATCATATTTAAGATATATAAATATTTATATACATTCATTCTCAATGAATTATAATATAAATACCAATTTTCCTAAAATTAGGAAATTTAATCTCTCATTTCTTTTAGTAACTCCTTTTTCATTTCTATTATGTGTGTGACCTTTTAGGTTCTTTGTTATAAGGTAGTAGAACTATTTTAATGATAACTCTTTACTCATTAAATGATGCCAAACTCTTTAGTCATCAATTAGAACTTTTCTAATGACCTTAAGATACATTGGTAATACACTTTACTAATAATGATCTTAAGGTTTCTACAAGTCATGAGTGACACCTAGCAGTATTTCACAACTATCCAAATAACAAGAAATGCTGGATCTATAGAACCTATTCCATTGCATTTTTATGTCTTGGTCTCTTTATCATCCATGTCCTGAGAAAAGCACGGCTCATGGTTTAGTATGTTAAGCATTTATGCTTTATCTCAAAATAAATCTAAATGAACTTGGCATGAAAATATAATTTGAACTCCTTCAAACATATTTCACCTTGGCCAAGGATTTCTCATGCCATTTCATATTATCTCACTAGGACATCCTTTTTGTATATTATAAAGTGATGAATTCCATGTTGGCCATACACTCATCTCCATACATAGCCAACCATGACAGCTATTGCTAGATCTCTTCCTTGATTAGGAATCAATCTTTATGCTTTCACATATCAAAGATGTCTATGTACAAGATATCTGTGATGCCTCAGGTCTAAAGACCATTACTAAACATAGTGTCTTTCACAATGTATAATAAGCCATTAACATTCAAAACCATATGGCTTATTATATTTGGTCAAGTTCAGTAAACTCGTTCTCGCAACAAGTACCTATGTGTTTGACTTGACATCTCATGTCAATGATATGAAACTCACCATCCATTTTAGTATCACATACCATAAGGAGTCATAACACATACTAGTGTTGATAGGAATTTATAATGTCCAATCATAAATCCTCCACTAGGAACTATTTTAGAAGTATAGTACAAAAGATACACGTTTCATATTCTCGACAAACTCGAGAGTGTGTTCTTCAACTATTTTACTTCTTGGACTATATTCATTAAATTAATATATGAATATTAATGACTTTGCCATTTTATAAATATCAAAATATTATTCAAATACAATAATATCCTAAAAGCAAACACCATTCAATTGGCCTTTAGGGTATATTACTAACAAAAAGGATTCTTATAATTAAAAATTTATGACTCTTTTTGAAAAAAAAATTGAAGTGAAAAAAAAAATTATTTAGTAATTGTGTGGGTAATCCACTTAACACTCTTGGATATAACTATTTGTCTTGATTGGAGCAGGTTCTTGGAAATCAATGGATTTAAAAATTTTCTTGTTACAGGAATCATGTGGACTCCAGTATAATCTAAAACGACGGCCCTTGCAGCTTTTTTTTTAAAATTTTTTTTTATTTTTGCTTTTTATTACTGGGTAATTTTTAAAAACCACTCCCAAGATTTGTTTTTGCTACACTTAGATAAAATATATGCATTTATTGATAATATCCCCCTTAGCTGTGTATAAGAGTTAGGCACCCGTTAGGTAGAGGAGAATTTTTTTTTTGACATTGCACAATCATATAATTAAACAAAATTGAATTGAGTGTTAAAAAGACCAAAATGAGGCAAACCAACCACAAACACTTCACCATCAATTACAGCCTCAATATCAAACTAAGCTCCATAAACATTAATATAAATAATTAGCCTAACAAGTTCAATATATGCCATCTTTTATACCAACAATCTTAAATGTAGCAATACAAAATTAGATAAGCAATGACATGGGCTCGGACATTGCAGATTATGCATGAAGAAAGATAACCACTGAATCTGGAAATATATATTTTGGCTATGAAGTTAATGCATGCTTGGAATCAAGAGTGTTGTATGGATAGGGTAAGTTTTGATTCCCCTAAATTCTCAACTTAATAAAATTCATTGCTAATACTAATTGTTAGTAACTCTCAACTCACCGCCTACAAGCTTTGTATAATCAATTTTCTCTTATATCTTAATGACAACATCAAAAATCAACTGCCAAGCATCTTAGTTTTACCTTGAAGTACAAATATTTACACTTGTATAATTAGATAATGCATGAATTTACCAATAAAATTCAATTGTTGGAATCAGTCTGTACAAAATATTAAAAAAAAAAAAAACAAACAGCTAGTGGCTGAATTTTAAGTAGGCTACACATTTGTAAAATAATAATTAAGAAACCAAACCATAAGCATTTTTCTCGACAACAACTATGCATTCTCAGAAAAGCAATTTGAAAAACAGATCAAGAAAATTTCAATAAACATTCACATATCACAATCCAAAATCATCAGGAATTAATTCGTTTTCATAGTTTACATAATATATCCAATGGTTATCAAGTTAAAAATCAATTCATTTTCGGTCATTGCTTGCATTTATGAAAATCTTAAAATATTTTTTTTAATTAACTATATCAAAAAGTCAAGTATCTAACTAGCCGCAAATTCAACAAAATCCAAGAAAATAATAAACCCAACTTCAATTTTAAGCTTCCATAGAAATGCATATCTTCCACGCTCTTCAATCACTGGTTGTTTAGATGCCGGACCTCTCTAGAATTTAATTTGAAACATAGTTGATCTCATTGACTTGTTAGCTTAGCATATCACAAAGTGCCTTTGCTATTGCTAAATTCAGCGGGTGTTAAAATATGTTCAGAAAAAAGAAGAAGAAATGAAGCTAAGTATTGTCGGTGAGTTTGAAAATGGGTTACTACCCCCCTCGGGTTTCACTGGCTTCAAAGCATCATGTGCATTCTCTAGCTGCTCCTGTCTAATCATTTACCATATATCAGCTTTTGTAAGATTTAAAATTAAAAAATGGAGCACTTACGTTGTTGCCCTCAACTATCTAGCGGATGCCCAACTCTTATACACGACCAGGGGAGTATTGATAATATATGCATATATTCTATCTAAGTGTAGTAAAGGCAAACCTCAGAGGTGATTTTTAAAAATTACCCTTTTATTTCTTTTTGTTTATAAAAATGAAAAAGAAACTTGGGAAAGGGTAGTGATATTTCCAACGGGCCCACACTTTTTCTAAACTCATTCATTCTACAAAATAATTATAATAAAATTTATATTATTTTGGGAAATCTATAGTTTCAACTTTTTAAAACGTTTGCGATGCTTTCTTTTTTCAATTTGGGAAAATATTATGCGCGAATTAAAGGTATACATTCAAGAAATTTATTATTAAAAGGGTAATTTTTGTATTTTGATATATTTTAAACTGAGGTGTTATATATTATACAAAAGGATATATTATACAAAAGGATAGGGTTATTTATACCCACCAAATTCGTCCCTATATTCATTTTTAAAAAAAATGCATTATCTTGATATTCCTTAATTTTTGTGTTTGGTAAAAGTTGATTTTTTTTTTATGTTCATTAATAAAAGGGGAATTTTGTTCTTCTTAGTTAATTACACCAATTGTTTATAGTTAAAAGAATACATTTAAATGAATTAATGAGAATTTATGAAATTAAGAAAAGAAAGAGAACAAAAAATTAATCAAGTAATTTTTTAAAAATTATATAAATAATAAAATTTTTAATTAAAAAAAAGTAGAGAGAAAATTAAAGGGTTCAAGTTGTAACATCCTATGTAAAAAAAAAGGCAGAAAGAAAGAGCACTGTCACAGATATGGTTTTTTTTAGCCCCCGGTTTGACAGAGAATCAGAAGAATTCAATATTTGCGCAATAGAATGAAAACAGTAAGCAAGAGAGAGTGAGCCTTCAATATTTGCGCAAGAAAGGCTAATAGAACAGTAAAATTGTTTTAATAAGAGAAAAAAGTTATTACTATAATTGCGTGGTTATCAGCAGTGCTTTAGCGTGGAATAACTCCACCTATTTAACAGTGGTGATGTACTAATTGAATATCTACTATCACGTTTTTCAAAATGCCATCAACAAACAATCTGACCCTAATTGAATATCTACTAATTGAATAGAAACTTAAAGAATATATAAACAGGATTTTGCTACGTTACGATTAACGTGCGCTCACAAGAATGTGGGTCCCCACCCACGATCGCGCCATTAATCGTAACGCAGTGACTCCTATATAAACATACACACCCTGTCAAAGTCATTACAACATTCTAAGCAACTTCACATGCTAAACAAATATTTTTATAACCAAACACATAATTATTAAGTTTAGCACCTTTTTTTATAATGGTATATATTCTTATTCTTTTTTAATACGGATATAATATTTTTTAATATAATTTAATAATATATTTAAACTAAATTTATTAAACTGTATAATTTAATAATATGTTAACATAAAAAAATTATTAAAACTTATGACAGTTGTTATATTATATTCTTCTAAATTGGGTAGGGTTATTTCTAGCTGAACAAAGTCTGCAAAAAGATCTGAATCAAATTGCAGAAACAGCCGATACATCGACTTCACGTCGTTGGATTGACATATTGGACAGTGAGCATCTCGAAAATGCATCTGTGCACTGCACGCATGCGTATTGCTTATTATTCTTGAATTAGATGTGCCTATACATATAAACTCTTTTGATTATTTTTTTGATTTTCTGGGTCAGTTTAATGCTCTTATTTTTTGACTGATTTCTTTCTTAACTCTTAATCAACATCTAAGAGAACTCATTAAAATTGAACTTAAATATTATTATTATTCCTTATTTTTTTAAAATTATATGAGATCATTGTTCATGATACAATATATTACATAATATTATATTTATAATTATATAATATTAAAATTAATTTACATAAAATCTTTTATAACTCTATCTAAATTTTAACCATCACACTTTAATCTTCACTCAAGAATAGAGAACGAAATTATTATTCTTTACCTAATTTTAAAATTTTAAAGTAAGAATTTCGCTACATCCTCTCCCTTCATTAAGAATTTTCCTACATTGTATTTAATGTAACATATACCAGACACAATAACAATGTTGAGTTCTACCATAAATACTGTTGATCTGTATCTGACGTACGCTGCGTGAAGGGGCTCCCTCTCATTAACTAAGTTATAGATCCCACTTTAGCCTACAGATGACTGTAACGTGCATGTAACCTTACATTACATGCAGCTCCCCTAAAGTAAATGATTTCTCTAAGGCACGATATCTCAGGCACTGATCCACATAGCTGTCATTGGAATGGGAGACAAAAGATTCTCATTATTGGAGGATGGGTGCCACTCTGTCTCCACGTTCCAGTCCAGTCGTCTTCACATGTGAGAGCTAATTGATGTGTCTTTATTATAAATTTTTCTTTTATTCAAATATGCGTTCATTTCTTCAATTAAGTCCTCATTTTCGTTCAATTTATGATAAGATCCTTGTATGGAAGCATATCTGTATATGTAATAATTATTCTTCTATTTCAGACAGTTCTTGTGAAAAAATATTTTATCAATTATTTATATTTACCAATTCTTATGTTTTATTTTATTACTTTTCATAGCTCTATTCAAATGTTTGCTATAGAATTTGCGTATATTTCGCTATAATATAATATAATGTAAACCTCTATCCATCTCTAAATAATGACAATTTTTTTGTTTGCTATTTAAAAATATGAAAATATTAATTTACTTCGATTTTTATTTAGAAGACAATGGCAAATAAGGTCGCATTGATTAATTTTTTTTATTTACTTATTAATCAATTAGAGTAAATTAATACTTTCATAATGAAAGATACATTGAAGATTGTCATTCTTAGTAGAGGATAAATTAAAATTTACCTGATTATTTTAAAATATCATTAAAATTTTACATTCTAATATGGATTAGATTTGCATGGGGGGGGGGGGGGGGAACATCCTTATTTGAATTAGACTCAGCTGGAAGAGGCACATCTTAAGCTGGACCAATTTGTTCAAGATTGGATGCATCCATCGGTTTCAAATTAGTCTCTTGTAAGTATCATTGGATTTCTTGACTAAAATTTAGATTTTTTTTTTTTTTTGTTTTTAATGTATATGTGTATGTTAGGGAGTAGTTTGGTGTCTGTAGTCCGGCGGAAGCGCTAGGATATGGATTACGTGAAAACTTATGTTCAGTAGAATGGTCAATAGCAAAGGGCTGGTGCAAATTGGAATACGTAACTGTTGATAGAATTTCCATTCTGGAGTCAGATGACTGACATTAGTAAATTTAGATTATTAATTACATCTAAAAACTTATTGACTGATACATTCCATTTCTATAAAATTGAGTTACTATTACCACCCCCACATCTTATAAATTCTAGAAAATAATCAAGGCTTGACATGCTTTTATTTATGAAAAAACATCAGAAAATAATTCAAAGTACTAATTAGTGTACTATTCCTCAAAAGTCTGGAATAGATTCGCTGGTTCTCTTTAGCTATAGAATGGTCCATGATTGGCACCGCAATACCTCCACGGATCTTGCAGAATCACCTCAATGATTGTTCCACACGACCCAACATGACACGTTGTAAACTAGTCTAACAGGAACTCTCTGAGTGACTTTTTAATAATAGTCTTAGAGAAAGTGCTTAGTAGTATGAAGTCTTCTTATTTTAACACAAATGTTGGCATGAGATTTTTGATATATTTCTAAAATCAAAATAAGATGCATAGAGGACAATAATTTTATTTCATAATTGAAACTTTTGCAAAGAAAGTTTGAAGATGAGGGTGGCGAGAGATGATAATATTGATGATGGTGTGTACCTTGAATGGAAAAATAGATTGAAAATATATATAGACATATTAAAAGAAAAAAATTGGTTTATGTCAAAGAGAAACAAGAAATTATAAATGCAGGTGTTAAAATGTATTCATAATTTATAAATTTTTATAAATATGATAATCATTAAACCCTCATAAAAGTAGAGCAAAAAGTTTAATATTTTTTAATAAATGTAGAACTGTAGAAGAGATGGACGGAGAACCATCAACCAGTTCAGAATTAACAATCAAAGATATAAGGACTTGATTGAAGAAATGTGAAAAATAAAAGGACACTGGATCTCACTAATATTACGGTTTAGCGGAATCCTAATATTAATGGTGAAAAATAAAAGGGCACTGGGTTGGTTAGCGGGACCCCAGTGTTAATGGTAAAAAATAAAAGGACACTGGGTCGCTATCAATTTCTACGGTGTAGGTACGTTTATAGCCGGGAAGTAAATATATTGGTGGGACCTAATATTAATGGTGAAAAAAAAAAGATATTAGGTGGGATCCGAATATTAAGGATTTTTTTATTTTACGTTTAACGTAATATATACTGGACACAATAATAATATTGAGTCTCATTATAAATATTGTTATTTTGTGTTTGATATACGTTGCGTTTAACGCAATGCAGGGACTCTCAAATATTAATGGTGACAAAAAAAAAAAGATATTAGTAGTGAACGGGATCCTAGTATTAATAGTAAAAAATAAAGAGAGTTCCAACGTTGCTTTTAACCCAATGCACGCCGGACACAAAGTAATAGTATTCGTGATGGATCTAATACTGTTGCGGTGTCTGGCGTACGTTAAACGCAAGGTAAAAAAATACAAAAATAAAACGACATTCGGTCGCTATCAATTTCTACGATGTAGGTTCATAGGCGGGGAGGTAATTGGGCACAAATATCACGGTGAACTCGGATGGGAAATAACCATTTTATCCCGCAACTTTATGTTTATGGCCTCTAAAAATTTCCACCTCTTCCACTTCTGGAACCCGTGCTTTTTGGCATACGCACAATACTTGGTTGATACTACTTACAGAAAGTTTTAGAATTGCAACGACATGGTGCTCTTTGATAATTCAAAAATCCAATATCATTTATAGAGAATTACAGAATTGTGGTACGTGATAATTTGCTGTTGCTGATGCAATGAGGGGCCGAAATTCTTATACATGTGATTAAGTTATATATGTATACATGTGATTAAGTTATATATGTATAATTAAGTAGTAATTAGTGCCAACAGAATGTACCACTTGCCATTTCACGCTTATTCCCCACAAAACATGCGCAACATCATGTGCTAACGTTTATAATTTCCTCCTCACAAACGCGAATGAGAGTTCTCCTCTCCTGAGGCATTGGTTCTGCACGTATTTCATAAAATTCAAACGTAATAATATGAATACAGCACCTGAAGAATATAACATCAGAATATCAAGATAATTATCACGGTCAGAATGACAGCACAGAACGCAGACGCAAGATTCACCGCCTGTACCCCCAAAAAAAAGTAATAATTAGCAAGCACTAGTTGGGGGTATTTGTGTCCATGAAAATTTACAGCTGGTTGTTGACATTATGGGTGTGCAAGTGTAATCCTGATCTGACCATTCAAATTACAAAATGGGGGCCGAAAACAACGCCCCTGGGATGTTTTCTTTTTGGCAAAGCATATGTTACCGCAAAAATTTTTTGGCAAAGCTTTTGTGTATGTATGTTACCGCTAAAAATTTTTAAACCCTTAAAAAAAGATAATAATTATCAAAAAGATCAATAATTTTATAGTTTTATTTTACACCCCCAAGCTGCAACTAAGTAACAGTATTGTCAGTATTTTAATTTTTTTGAAGTTCTTCATTTATATTTATAGCAATTTAGTACCAAATTACTTTAATTTTTTTTTCTATTTTATTTAATTGAATCTCTAACTTATTTAATCTTATATCTATTGATCATTAATGATCTTTTATTTTAATATATTATGATCATCAATGTTAAAGTCTTTTATGAATTGTTTAACTTTATTAAATTCTTTACCTAGTTGATCTCTTAACTTTTTAATTTATTTTATATTTCCTTCATTCAAATTATTAATTTCTAATATTTTGTTTACCCTTTTTATATTATTTATAGATTAATTTGAGTTTTCTAATTTATTTAATAAATACAATGACATTTACTTTAATTGATTATTTCTCCACATGTTTGAATCATTGATCAGATCAAATGGTTGAAATCTTTCATTAGAGGTTTTGGTAATTTATTCACTGTAATATTTTTTTAATAATTCATTAGATTTATAAGATATATATCACATATAATATCTTTTATAATTTAGGATACTAAATTTAGATTAAAAAATCTATGTGAGCACTAATGGTATGTATTTAGGATGGAAAATAGATCGAATGTGTGTGTGTGTGTTAAAAGAAAAATTTAGTCTATGTCCCAAGAAAGAAAAGAAATTATGAATGTGGGTATAAAAATTTATTCATAATTTGTGGATTTTTATGAATATAATAATAATAATTTAAATATTTATAAAAATATAGTAAAAACTTTATAAAGTTTTAAAAATAATTATAGAAGAGATGGATGAGAAGACCATTTAATTATAAAAAATTAATGTGGACTTATTTGAAAAAAATAAGTAAATATATGATTAGAAATGAAATTTTCTGTAAATTACAATTACACATGTACTTAATTTTAGATTAAAAATATTTTTATCCATTAGATTTAAGAAATATGAAAATTAATGACCAATATTTATTCGTTGTTTGTTACATTATTTGTAAGATAAGCTTAGCCTTTTTTTTTTACTTTTTTTTGTGGTTTGCTTTTTATTACTTTTTGTTTAAAAAAAAAAAAGGAAAATTGGGAAAGGGTAGCGATTAGGGATGGCAATGGGCACCACCCGCAGCGGGTTTGCCATTACCAAACCCAAACCCGCACAAAATTTAAATTACCAAACCCACCCGCAACCCGCAGCGGGTTTTAATTTTTTTAAGAAAACCCACCCAGCTGAGTTTGATAATCAAACCATGATAGTGCGTGGTTTTTTTTGTTTTTTTTTAAAATTATAAAAGTTTAATATATAAATTTATAATAATAATATCAAATTCCATATAACATACTCAATTTTATATTTAAACAATATAAATGAAAAATTAAAATTTCAACATCAATCCAACACAAATTCCGCATTTAAAATTATAAATGTTTAATATATAAATTTATAATAATAATCTCAAATTCCATATAACATACTCAATTTTATATTTAAACAATATAAATGAAAAATTAAAATTTCAACATCAATCCAACAAAAATTCACGAATTCAAATATAAATTACACAAATCCATTTAAAAAACACAAACTAATATCCAAAAATAACAATTATATTTCATTTTATCATTTAAAATAAGCTCCAAGATAAGATATTCATTTCATTCACCACCACAAGCACCCATCCAACACGATGTCTACAATAATAATTAAGATTAATATTTTCAAATACTAATTCGAAGAAAAATATTATAATAATAAAATAATTCATGTATTAAGTTAAAGAAAAATAGTACATATAAAATTATAATAGGTAGATGGTATGCTAAGTCGAAGGAAAAATGTCTTTAGTTTTCTTTTTTGACTTTAGAATGAGATATGAGCCACGTACATACATACACAACTTTTGGCCTTTGGTTATTTGGTAATTTAAATAATTATATTATTTTCCTAGTACATTTTTTAGATTAAAATTAAATTAAAAATGTTTAAAAAAAATATTGCGGGTTTGGTGGATATCCATGCGGGTATCCACCGGATATAAGACTAATACCAAACCCACCCGCATCCATGTGCGGGTTTTAGTTTATAATATTAAACCCGCCCGCAACGGGTAAAATTACCCGCAGTGGGCGGATTTTGGCGAGCGGGTTTGGACGAATTTACGGGTTTGTGGGTATAATTGCCATCCCTAGTAGCGATATTTTCCCACGAGCCCACACTTTTTGCACAGAGTCTGTAACATACACACCAAAGGAGAAGTGCACATGTGTCCTGAGGAGAGAGAATCTGGATCTGTAAGTTACAGAATCTGTAACTTAGCCAGCTCCAATAATTATAATAAGGGATTTATATTATTTTGACAAGTCTACAGTTACCAATTGTTTATGGCAGCGCTTAACTTACATTTGAGGTAAGTAACATTCCGAGAAAATTAATCGTTGGATCAATTAATTTTCAGATCCAATGGATGTGATGAAACTTAACGTAAAATCAGGTTCGGGTGGTTGTGGAAAATATATTATTATAAACAAAAGAAGAGAAACCTGCTGGAACGGTTGTCGAACAATGAAGCTAAGGGGTAAGTCGGTAATGAAAAATAAAGAGGGAAAAAAATCGCGAGCAGTAGTCTGGCAATGCGAAAAATTGAAGAGGAAAAGTACAGTAATTAGGTGTAGAAAGAGGGGAAGCGAAAAAAGCACCAAACGATATTACCATGTGACTAGATCAAGTTTTTCAGATCACAAATTGGGGAAACGAAAAAAAATTGCAGCAGCAAAAAATCGAAGCTATAGGTACAATTTCATGCCTAAACTTGTCAAGTTGTCTTCACCATATAATTTCCCCCAAATCATTCATTGTATGGGTGGGTCGTTATTAATGGAACATGGATTTTTGGAAAAAGCACAGAATAGATACTGATAAAAGCCTGGGTTAAAAAGCATGGGTTTCGGCTGTAGTCGAAGTTGAGTGAAGGGCGCCTATCAAGGGTTAGGAATGAAAAGATGAAAAAGGAAATTGGTTAGTTTGTTTCTATGGAAGGGAAAATGTTAAGCAAATGGAAAGAAATGACAGAGCAAAGGGAAGAAGGTTTCTGCAGAAATTGCGTTAATGTAGTAACAAGCGAACGAGATTTACATCAAGGGGCCTTTTGTCGTGAAGAGAAGAAAGCAGAGGCTGAAAAAAGTCCAGACAATAAGAAAAACGAGAGATACAACTACGGTTTTATTTCGTACTTGTAAGTATGATTTTGGTATTCCTTTTAAACAATGTATTGGAGGTTATTGTTAATTAATATGATTGCAGTGTTTGAACTTCTAATTAATTGGTAGGTTAATGGGTATATGAGAACATGTAACATATTTTAAATTTGTAATTGGGAAATTTAATTGATATTTTGTATGTGGTGATTGAAGAAAGATAAGACATTTTTGATAGTTCAGTGCTATATGTTATCTAGTTACTGTTCTTTCTTGTATGGTAGTTCATATGATGATGATGATGGGAAGAATGATCATAATTGAAAATAAGAAAGAGTAAAATAACTGAACCTAGATATAAACAAAGTAAAGGTTTAGGAGTGATAAATATGGAATTGATGTGCTGAAATTTTTTTCCTTACAACTGCAGCAAAGAAGCAGTACAGAAGATAAAGGAAAAGGATGAAAATGCATGTATAACTAAAGAGGTTAGTGGATGAATTTGTAAATTGTGAATAAGAAACAAGATTGAAGAATAATGAGAGCTTAGTTTATTTTATTACTACATTGTAGATTAGGAAGGAAATTGGAATGGCATTCAAGAATTTGGCGACTGATAAAAGGTGCAAGTACACAACTGGAAGGCATAGAGTAGTACGTTCCAAAATGCTTGGCTGCAAAGAAATGTAAGGAGTATATAAAGCCCAAGGACAAAAGAACGAAAAGGGTGTATGTTTGTAATCAAATTCAAATTAAAAGGTGATTTTGGTCCAGCAAATCAGAGAGAGAAATGGCTCAAGGTATTACCTCAACTACAAACTTAAATTTTAGTTCGCCCACTGATGACATTAATGTGTTAATGTGATAAAGCATGCTATTTGTTTAGAAGAGTAAAGAGAGGTCATTACGTATGGCATAGTGAAAGTAGGCACAACAAGAATATCAAAGTTCCCTTTTTCAAATATTTTTTTTTTCTCTTAACTGGAATTACGATCCAATATGCACTGAACTTACTGGTTTTACATTTTCAATATCCAGTTTAAAAAGATAGCAAATATTTATAAGAATGTGAGACTACATTAGGCAACAAAACTCATTTCACTTGATAAAAAATTAATAAACTAAAAGCATATTACATACGCTCGTATGATAAGCGGCAGGAAAAAATCGCTTTTGACTATAAATTTGTGACATATTGTCAATTTGGTAAGTGAGGTAACCTTAACAAACTGCAAGTGATTGGTAATATTAGAACTAAAATTATTGCTGCGAATGGTGAAATAAATTTAAATTATTTATTTAGTACATTGAAGTGAATAATAATTATGTAAAAATTGAAACTGCGATAAATAATAATTACCATAATCGTGGCCTTTATTGTAAGTGATGTTCTTGTCAAATTTGACAGTTGAAGCAAATCAGAGAATGAAGGGGAGGCTAACATGGAGAGAACCACAGATTTGGTTAAAGTACAAGATTCCCCCACCAGTTTTGCCACATATAGCGGTTGAGTGCGGCTCGAAACTCAGAGTTATTGAAATGATTAGGACAATGCTTACTCCAAGACAAATTACAATGTTTCGTGCAACTTGCTTTGGCCATTTCCTACAGCTACCAACAGATATAACATTTTAGGGAAAATTGATTCACAGTGTTCTTGTTTGCGAGTTGTATACTGAAAATGTCGGTGATTAGTTGTGGTATCTTCTGGGGGGCAAACCATGTAGGTTTTCTAAAAGAGAGTTTGCACTCATAACTGGATTGAATATGGGACCGAGGGAGGATAATGAAAATGGCTCTGACAAGTATCTCCCGACTGTTTCAGAGTGCACTAACTTGGGAATTGACAGACCTGTCAGTTTGGTGGAGTTTGAAGGCGAATTCAGCACAATAGATTGGGCTGCTGAGAAGGATAATATTGCAGTAAGGTTTGCAATGGTGCTGTTCTTGCATAGGACATTGCTTGGACTACCAAATGATGTGGTAATCGACACACATTGGCTTCGACTTGCACAGGATATTGGAATGTTTAATAACTACCCATGAGGCTTAATGATATGGGAGGCCACATATGATTCGATTGTTTTTATTATGAAATCATGGGCAACCCAAAACGTACGCAGCAAAACGACTATATTCAGACCTGGCAATCACACATATGTCTTGCAAGGGTTTGCGTTTGCAGCTCAGGTATAATATAGTCTTTAAACTGGATAATGTTAATGAATGAGAAACGAGAATGAATGGAAATACAGGGTTGTTTTACTAAATAAGTTCGTAATGGCGTCGTATATATAACGTGTTAGTGTTTAAAATTGTTTATAGCTTGTGAATGAATTAATTATTTTGATGGTTTTGTCTTTGAAAAAAAAAGGATACAGACGCGTATTTTTGCAGGTCCAATAATTTTCGTTTGCAGTAGCTAATTTTCGATAATAGTGTAAATTTCATGTTATAAACCTGGGAAGTGATAGTTTTATGGTTATATCAGAATGAAGTGCATTACAGACTTTATGAACCACCAATTTTGCTTATTAGATGAGGGTACATGTGCTTGATAGATCTCACGGCATGTATAGTTTTGGCCTGGAAACATTTAGGAAAAAATGAATCACATGCATTACCAGGGAACAGGTTATATTTTGTTATATAATTTGCTCATGTGATATTTTAATTGTGTAATATTTGTAGTTATATTATTAATGTGTAACGGTTGCTTGAGACCATTAGGTAATTGTCCATGATTGGTTTAACCGTCGTAAATTAACAGTGTTTGCAGAACGACATGTGTAGAACTACTTAATATTCATGTGTATGAAGCATGGACAAACAACAATATTAGGGGAAAATAAGGTGGATTCGACATAATATTATCACTCATGGGAGCAAATTCTTTCTATAAAACTTTTTTATATTTACCATGTGAAATTTGAATGTCAAAATGGTTTTACTTTGTTGTTCAAAATATATTAACATTTTTTGCTTTCCCACTCTAATTCGCTAATGTTGCAGGAGAAATAGTCTTCATGTTACAGTGATAAACACAGTGGCATTAATCAATTGATTTGCTTTCTGTTGCAGCTATGGATATACGAATGTGTAAATATACTGGGCCACTTATACGGACGGCAGCTGGTTGAAGATCTTGTTCCTCAAATGGTTCGATGGACTACATGGATGCAGCGAGATGATGCGACAATTAGATTGCATCTTATGTCAACAAGAAGCAACCGAATGTCTGCTGTACCGGTTACATTAGAGGCATCGAAACAAGAGAAAGAGAGCAACTACTACAAGAGTGTCATCGAAATTAATGGGCCTGCACAACCGGTCCATGGAGAATACATGGAGAATGCTTGGGTTTCAGTCTCACGACCTGTAATTCTACTGCATGCTTGTACTTTAATTGCAAATCCAGCAACAGAGGAGGCGTTCCAGTTCTTACAATAGTACCCTAATACAATTCGTCGCCCATCAATGATATTTCGACTTGCCAATGATCTGGCAACATCATTAGTACGGGGGTGCCTATCGAAGCAAAAGCATACATGCAACAATATAAATAAATAATTAATTACAGTAACATGCTTCTTATATATTTGTAATGGTTTTCACTTGTCATTAAATAGTTAAATTAATTTTTATTTTATTGTCTTCTTTTATTTTAAGATGAAGTGAAAAGAGGAGATGTTCCTAAAGCAATTCAACTTTACATGCATGAAACTGGAGCTTCATAAAGCTATGCTCGTCAACACATAAGAGATTTGATCACAGCAACATAGATGAAGATGAACATTAAAAGAGATGGAGATGAAAATTCTAATAACTCATTATTGCCCAACAATTTTGTCCACCTTGCGATGAATCTACTGAGAGTGGCTTAATGCATCTACCAAAAAGGAGATGGATATACCATTCAAGACAACAATATAAATCTTGCATAGCCAGTACTTATTCATCCCATTGAGTCCTAAGGTTAAGGTTACTACCCAGAATTAATTAATGAAGCCTACTAATTAAACACACTGTTCAATCAAACTTGATTACTGTAGTTCTTGCTGAAAAAAGACCATGATTATTGAAGCATGCAAATCATAAAAACGAGAACGATCATCATTATTGATTCTAATGTCTGAAATGCATAAATATGCAAACCATATTTGTAAAAGCATCATTTCCTTCTCAATTAACTTTTATTACTTTCCACTGCCTCATTAACAGTAATGTCACATAACAATATCAATATTGGTTACCAGACATAGTCTTTGCCTCATTATTGGTATCAGTCCTGTCAGCTTAAACAGTTTTTTGCATTCTTACTAACTTAACTAGTTGTCAACTTAAATTATTGATACTCAATTTCTCCAAAATTTAACAATAACAACGGCCCTGCCTCACGATATGTATTTATTTTGTAAATACATAACAACAGATGGCCAGCATTAATAATCACATGCTCAATAGGAATTACACTGCAATAGAGGACCCCCCGTATAAGCAACTAACATATATATATATATTGCTTTATTTTTTAACTACACCTTTCGAATACGCCTCCAAGTTTAAACAAATTCATATAAAATTGTCTGATCATAATCCTTCAACAAGACATTCTCTTTTACTTACCAATAACAAATAACAATATTTTCTTGTCTTCTGTTTGCATCCCTAATGTGAGTAAAAACCCTCAAGCAACATTTTCTGGAAATGCTAATAACATAGTAGAAATTTGAACTGTTTCGAAAATTTAGCAAGGAAATGAACAATGTCCCTTCTTTTTTTTTTTAAACGTTTCAATTTGTTAACTTAACATGTTCAGTATTAGCCAAATATGATGAGCTAACGCTATTCAGACATTTCATCGAACACTTGATGCATATGGTCCATTTAAGAATTTGAAGCAGGATAAAATAATTAGAATAATAATTGCAAACCAATCACTGATATTACAAGTTCATTATTCTTACAAAAAAATTAACGAAATATATTATAAATTTTTGAAACACTCTCTAACCTATGAAACAGCAGCTCCCTGTTATTTCTCCATGTACTAGTAATAGATAGAACTCTGAAACCATTTGTTCCCCACCCCCCGATTTTCAGCCTTTGATCAATAAGCTGTATGAAATTTTCGCATATTAAGTTGCAGAGGCGAGCTGTTTCTTCTTCGATGAGCGATTGATCAGATTATGGAATAACCCTCTTTCAAAAGCCGTGTAAATATTTTTCTATTTCCAAATTTTCCTTTCTTTTCAAATTTTTCAGTCGTGAGCCCTGAACCTTCAACCGGCTTTAATGAGAAACTCATGGGATTGACTTTACCGTTGACCCATTTTGCAACTGGTTTCCAATCGGTTTGAAAGTGTTTTTATTACTCCCCAAATTGCCACGTGTTGCGCTTACAAAGATTAATTGGTCATGTCAATTATGTTACTTACAACATATGTAACATAAGCTTTCCCATTGTTTATAAGGTTTGCGATGCTTCTATTTTCAATTTGGAAAAATATTATGCGTGAGTAAAGGGTGTGTTTGGTGTGTGGTTTTACATAACATTAAGTGTGGGTCCAGTATTAATTTAATCTAATTATACGTTTGGGAGTACTGAGACTCGTTAGGATTGGCACTGGGAGGCAGGTTTAAGCGGTAACTGGTGTCTTTCTTTTTTTTTTAACTTTTACTTTTACTTAATAATAATGAGTATTTCAAGGGGTGTGAATAGCATTCTCTGACCAATTATCACCTGATCCTATGAGATAATGCAGTGTTATTTATCATATTAGTTTCCATCCTAATTGCCTAAGCCTAAAATTAGAGTACATTTAATTTTTTTTTTTTTATATTTAAGTACTCCGTTCATTCCCTGTATTTTAAACAAACTTCAATATATTTACTTAATTATGTTATATTTTCTTCCCTTACTTTTTTCTTTGCTTTTATAAAAATACCAGAGTAACAATGTTTTTTATATTAATTAATTTATCTATAAAGAAGTTAATTCGTCAATTAACCAATAATTATAAGGATGAACGAATTAGTATTTTTTGTATCCTTGCAACAATATTGTTAATAATTATTTATAATAAATTGATATAAGCTAACTTAAGCAATGTTTAATATCTTTGCAGTAATCTTATTAATTAAAATTTTAATTTACTAAATTTATCATAAAAGTAAAATAATAATATAAAAATTTCCCCTAATTTTTGTTTTGCTCTCAAGGCTAATTTGATGATTTGACATTTTTTCTTTACATTAATATCTCCAAAAATATTATTTGCAATGGTATGACTGTAAAAGAAAAAAGTAAGGTTAAGAATATAGTATATCAAATAATAGAAGTTTCTTGAGATATTTTTTCAGATATAGGAACCAAAGGAATGACTAAGCAAACATTTACCCCTAAAATTCTAGAGCAATTTAACCCTTTCCTAATGGCATTTTAGAAATACAGGCTTATTGTAAGAAAGCTTTAGGTTTCCATTATTATCAACTTACCATGCATTATTTCAAGGACCTAAAAATAAATGATTGGAACAATTTGAGTATTTGACGGCACCGAGAGACCGACCCCCTACTAATAGTTTTTATTTCTATTTTTCCTTCTCTTTTCTTTTCGTCTCGGTTAGACTCCATAATTTAGTCATTCATTAGGATTAACATATTAAGCCTTGGAGATGTTGATTACATGAAGAGCATTTTGAAACGGAAGAGATGGCAAATAGAAAAAGGCTCACGGGCTTCAAGTGAATTTAACTTCCATTGTCAAGGATAACATCAAATTTAAGCATAAAAGTCCACCAAAGCTTCCCCAAAGACTTGTATTTTTTTTTTTTTGAATTACATGAGACTAATACTCAGATTTCAACTCATATTATATGAGATATTTACAACTACTGAGACCCGTTTAAATCAATTCTAATATGACACCGCTTAGATTTTAAACCCTCTCAAATATTCGGCGAAACGCCTCATATTAAGAGAATACCGCTTCACCGAACTCAAGCCCATGAAGGAATATAAATTAAACTCGCAATGCGTTACAGTGACTGAACCACTTCCTCACATTTGGTAGAAGAGCTTTCTACCACTGGCCAAGTGATTCCAAAGACTTGTATTTAGTCCAACGTAAAAGAAATTTAATTTTCTATCACAATAAATTCTAGAATACAACTTGTCTAAAATGCATCGAAAGCACCATATCACTTCATATCTATTACAACTAATAAACAAGTCATAATAAGTTTCAAGTAATTTGCTCCCCAATACCAATCACGTGACAGGACCTTTTGGGGACAAAGCTGTAAAAATAATTGTTCTATGTTCAAATAAGGTAAAACAAAATCAAAGGAACATTGGTTGAAATTGCAGCCTTCTATTACGTCATGCTCACTGAGAGTAATAAGCAAATTACACAAAAAAACAAATATGATGCTTAAACAAGATACCGTAACTAATTGCAAACTCATGATCCCTGGGAGGCTTGAGCTAGGTTCCCCCTTTCCAGTCTTCCGAATTAAACGTAACTACAAAAGAAACACAACAAATTCATCTAGAAAGACATCTTTTGCTCTGATCAGTGTCCAGATTTTTTCGGTGAAAACAATGTCTTAAATTTCAGGGAAGATGGTTAAGAACTTTCCTAGATCCAGTGTATTTGCAGGTTCCATCTTTCCCTGTTCACCTTTAAAAATAAACATACAAATTAAATTAAAACAGTTTACAGTTTCACGATAACAGAGAACCTGCAAAGTGCCTGCTAATTCAACCTTTGTTGTTCATCTCACCAAGCAGGATTGTAGCAGTGGTTAATCAGACCAATTTGCTTGTTTCTTCCGCTAGTAGCACCACTCTACTCCCAAAAAAGAAGATGAAAATCACAATAGCTGAATCATGAGGTGTACTCAAAAGGAGCTGGTGGCTGAGGTTCTTCATCAACAGCCATGGCCGAAGCAGAACCCTGCTGTCCTGTTGTTGACCCACCACCAGCAGGTGACTGTGTAGACGATGGAGCATCTGTGAGGGATAGTACCTCTGGTTCATTGGGACGCAAGTCCCTCAGGAGAACAAACCCTGATGGTGCTGACTTCACAGGCACATATCTACTGTCCTCGAGAAATTTAATGAACTTCTCCTGTGCTGGAACCACCCTGGCAGGGTTAATCAAAATTTCGAAAGAAGGCTCAGGCTCTGCTTTCTTCTCTTGAGGTGCATCAACCTGCCATGTAAAACGGGAAAAGAACCAAAAAAAAAAAAAAAAAAAAAAACCATCACAAGATTCACAATATAATTAATCAATGGGGATTGCTAGATTGTTTATGACTGGAAATAAAAAAAAAGTTGTTTCAGAAAAATTTCTCAAGTTGAAAAGAACAATACCAGCAATGCACTTAATATTTTGAAAACATTTACTAATTTTAATTAGAAAAAAGGAAGAGCGGTTTCCCATAAGATGTTACTTCTAGTGGGTGCCAGGTGATTAACCCAATTTCCCATAGAAGGTCATATGTTCTACAGCCCCCAAATTGGAGATATACCAATATACTACAAGAGCTGCTTGATATACATCCAAGTGTCTTTTCTCTGAATGGTAGATTTATCAAACACTCAATAAACAGAAATCGCAGAACTGAGGATGTGTTTACCTGCATAGAGTCTCCATCTTTCTCATTAGAAGATTTTCCTTTTCCAGCAGAGGACGAATCTGTCTTTTCAGCAGTCGCTTTCTCTTTCTCTTTCTGCTCCGCTTCTTTCTTAGCCCGAGCTTTGGCCTTAGCTGAAGTTGACAGAACAGCAGCGGGAAGTTTTACAGCTGATGTTGTGGTGGGCACAGTGGTAGGTTTCGGATATTCAAACAGAGAAGGTTTCGCATGTGATAAGAATTCAAACTGAGGAACTTTCAAGTCGTAGTTGAGTCCAATTAAAGCCGTGGGTGAAAATGCCAAGCTAATGAAGTATATAAGGGGATACCAATACCAAAACTGGCTAAAAACAGCAAGACCAACTACTGCAGTGATTTTATCATGTTTCGTCTTTGAAAGTAATCTTATAGTTACATTCCTTCCACCAGCATCAAGGATTCCAGAGGCTAAGATTGCTCCCATCTTGCTCATGGTATCTTCATGCTTATCAAGAATTATTTTTTCCAATTGTCGCCTAGAATAGGAAAATAATATGTCAAAATTATGAGCTAAAAAACACAATAAATGAGGAAAATATACACTAAAATTAATACCTGAAGGTTCCGACACGAGAATCATTCGCTTCATTAATCTGAACCATGACCATAGCCATTGCAATGAGTGCACCTTGGCGAACAAAATCAACGACATCTGATGTAAGAGGCTCCAGCAATGAAATAGCCTCGCTCAGTCCTGTACCTGCACAGGAGATACCTACTGCAAGAGCCGCACCATAGCGAACATGTGGATTATATGACTCGGACAGCAGAGACACAATTCGAGGAGTCTGCAATTTAACAATGCAGTGAGATCCACAGAAAACTGTTATCCCTCCCCTCTCCACTCACCCACCAACCCACACTCAGACACAGAAGGCATGTGCTAGAAGAAAAACAAAGAAAGAAGATAAAATTCACAAACCTGCTCGGGCTCGGAGTACAGGACAAAACCAAGTGCTAGAACAGCGGTCCTCCTGACATCATCACTCACATCTGATACGGCAAAGTGCAGCAGCTGGCGAATCGCCTTGTTGTTAGCTGTTCCACTGTAGGCCAATGCCAATGCATACATTCCTCCATAACGCAGTATTGGATCTTGATCGCGAGTCATTTGCTCAATTAATGTATCTGCTTCTTCTTCCCTTCCATACACAGTTAGAGCAATACCCAATGCCAACCCCCTGCAACATAATCAGATACGCAATAAGAAAACAGAACAGCTAAACTGAAGTTTCGGCCAGTGCCAACATAAGAAACCAACTAACCTGATGATCTTCTCATGCTGCGTCTCATGTGCATAGGTAAGCATTTCACCTGCCTTCTCACTAGCAGTTCCAACCATGAGCAAGCCCATACTTATCCCAGCAGCTTCTCCAGCAACAGCACTGTCAGTATAAAGCACATTTTTTATGTCATCATAGATATCTTCGTCAGCAGTTCCTAGAGCTGCCAAGCCAAGCCCTAAGCAGGCACCGTGTTGAATAACCTGCAAAGATTTCAAATAGTGAATCAACTAATACTTGTAAACCGTTTGGCTAAAAAGTAAAAGCGGTCACAGACTAAAATTTAAGCACCTCCACATTAGTACTCCTCAGGCTGTCACGAAGGAATTGTTTGATGCCCTCGCCATGGTTGGCATGAATGAGACCTAAGGCATAAAGAGCTCCACCTTCTGAGTACGGGCTGCCACCACCACCAGCCCCGCCCTGGGGCAAGTAAGGTGCCATGAGTGACCTTCCTTGCTGCAGATGGCCTCTGTGAATAACACCTAGCCCTGCTGTTGCACTAAACTTAGCCCAATTGGTGGCTCTGCTCAACCAGTCCTGACAATTGACATGAATCAACAGTGTTAAACATTCACATCAAATCCCTATGCATATATGGGTAGGTGATGCATATTATTGTCTTTTTCATAGGTGGAGTGTAATTGTACCACTATCATAAATGAAAAAGAAATAATGAAAGCTAAACAAATGTTGTACCAGATTCTCCCTAAGAAATGTGTCCACAGTTGTTCCAGCGTGCATAATTGCATTAGCATAAATTGTCGCACTATGACAAACACTGTTTCTCATCTCAACCGACTGCTTTATAGTTTTAAGAATCAAAAGATCTGACCTATAAAATGAGTAAAGTAGTGGTGTAAATAAATTACCATCATTTTACGCAAATAAACTCAACAAATTATCAAAAAAGTGTTGAAAAATGGATGCCCTCACTTGTTATGACTGTATAAGAATTGCAGAGTCAGTTGTATTGATGTCTCCCCAGACAAAATTCCCTTGATTTTATTGAGTCTCTCAGCATACATTACTTCCTTTGGATCTTCATCTTGCACATTTTCATTGGAAGCAGGAGTTCCATCGTTCATTTGAACATCCTCAGCTGTAGAACTATCATTTTGAGAAGACGGTGGATCATTGGATCCTGATTGCACTGTCTGCAGAGGTCGAGTTTTAGGAACAGGAAGGTGATCTCTCACATTCAAGAGAAAAGCTTGGTGCTCATTCTCCACAAGATCAAAGGCGACTTGAAATGCCAATAATGCATCATCTTTGCTCTCAGAACGAAGAAGCTTCTCTAGTATGCTCACAACACCTTCGGGTTCATCCAAGAACATGAGACACTGGCAAATGCTCAAATAATCTGGAGAAGGAAGCTTTTGATAAACTTTAACGAGAAGACGAAGCACCTGTAGCAAGAACCAATGCATATCATACCACTTAATTCAGGGATCTTTCAGAACATTCCATCAACTTCACCTACCAGTTTCACTTGTAAATAATTCTACCAGTTTCACTTGTAAAAAATTTCTTCATACAGACCTTAATTCAAAAACATATTCATTAAAGCATCATATACTTTCAGCAACCAACACCACATGGCAAGAAGTAAAAACACTAAATACAAATTAACAGGTGGTTACTCGAAGTAGACAGCAGAATGAGGCGGCACTGAATTATGTTTGAATAATATTATAGTTTATATATCATGTCCAGGTTATTAGCAATTCCTAAATTGTCATAGTAATTCCAATAACAAACAAAAAATTAGTGAGAAGACATTAGTAGTATACTTTCCAAATCATTAATCAATAACATGGTATAGGAAGAGCAACTTTTCTAGTGCCCATCAACTAGGCTTCTACGAGATGTATTCTAGAATATTAAGATGTCAGGGTCCACGGAGTGACAGCGAAGATTTGGTCTGCCATGGAATTGGATGGCTCAGTACTGCATCACCGTGTTATTTAGTTTACAATAAACAAGCTCAGAATTGACACTACTTTAGTAAATCATATGATATAGCTTTAACAAGCAGTTCAAGAATAACACCTTAACCAAAGAACAAATTCTCACCTCACGCCGGTATTCTCTACGATTAACAAAGGAATGAGAGACGTTAATACAATATGACAAAGTGCCATGCACATTGTCACTCCTCGTGATTGCTTCCTCAAGTTTATCCAATCTTCGGCACTCAATCGCAATTCCCATTGCTTGTTGGTATTTTCCATCAGTAATACACCTACATGAAGAACAGTTAGTCATCTAGAAGAACTGAAAAGACATGATATCAAAATATTGAAGCTTTACATACTTATCCAGCATTCTCTCCACAATTGCCTCCAACCTAGGATCCACATTTGCTGCTTCATCATTTGATTCAGCTGCCTTCGACTTAATACTAGCATATTCATCGATAGCCTTAGCTGTCGATATGAATTGAATCCAAGTGTCAAGTCACAGACATGGCATAAAGAACTAAACTAAAAAATTATGAAATTCATAATTAGCAATCAAAAAACATTTTGAATGACCATTAAAAAGTCTCATCAGTCTCCCCTTTCCCTTTCAGTGACAAAAATAGAAAAAAGTTCAATGGACTTCCTTACCTAACAGTGTATGAACATAATCAGAATCCTCTGAAACATCAAACAAGGAACCAGCTCCAAGAGCATATGAGAGTGAATCATTAAGTTCACCCAAGTAATAAAAGACCTGTGAGACAAAGTAGAATCCTTGTAAGAAATAAAATGGAGGTCAAAATTAGTTATATCTATCAAACAAAAAAGAGTGTGATAGTCAATAAAGTCGACTAATTTTTTGATAAGAAACAATGAGTATTTGTATTACTAAATAATGGACAAAATAAACTTTACTAGTGGACCAGATATCCACCCAAAATCAAAGCTATACAGAACAGTATGTGTGTGTGTGAATTTATATTTGGCTAAGAAACAAAGATTATATAAAGAACTATATAAGATATGAATGACGGTAGATGGGACTACAAATCCACAAAAACAAGAGCGAGAAGTCCCATTCTAAAGAAAACACGCAAAAAACTACAGAGACCAGAAATAGCCCGAAGCTATACAGAACAGTATCAACCCCCAAAAGTGTGATTTAACCCAAAAGGCACCACCTAACCCTATACAAAAATGAGCAGAGTATACTCTAAATCCCGAAAACTATCCCCCAATTAAGATGAATGAAGAAAAATGAAGTATCAATAAGGTCAACTACTTACATTCGCCTTTTAGATGTTATCCCAAAAATCATAGTTTACAATAAATTAATATAGGCCTTGAAGTTCTATGGTTTGAAATTTGAACTCTTAAAGTGGGAACTGCTAAAGACCACTTAAATACAATTAAGTATCCAATTTACAATCAAATCCATCTTTCCTTTCTAGAAAAAGAATTTTTAGAAAAGCTTCATAGCAGTAAAAGATGAAAACAGGTAGGGCAGACATTCTGCAAAATGGTAGCTAGGAGTGATACTTCCAAAAAAAAAATAAGTATCTAGAGTTGACTAACTTATTCTGCATTTAGCAATATTGTTATGGAATTTGGAGCACAAACCTATAAAAGAAACTTTTAGTATGCTAACTCTTAATCAATGGGGAAGGAAAGCAAACACTTATGCTGTGTAGAAGAGTCATAGACAGTAAAGTACAACTGAATTGAGCTAACCTTTGATACTAGAAGAGCAGCAAGTTCTCTCTGGTGCTGATCAAACTCTTCATCCTCATACAAACTTTCTCTGAACCAAGGCGGAAAAAAGATGGAAGATAAAAAAAATGAATAATCCATAGTCATGATTTATATAAAGATAAACAAAATCGGTAAAGGAATAATAGATTTGGAGATAGTTTAAAATTCAATATCCTCGGAATCAAGACAGAGTAGCTCAGAAAAGTTATCTTCTGAGTACTCACTATAAATAAACGTTTAAGAATTCAATAAATGGGTACAGGCAATAAAAACATGATCAGCGGCAATTTCACTAAACTCCTAGTTGGGGTTCCTGATTCAGCTGAAGCTTTAACTACAGGTAAGCACTAACATATTTTAATCCATTGATTATAAAGTTACTCGGACAGAACTAGAACCCTAATAGCAACCAACTAATTAAAAATCACTTCCATTAAGTAAAGCTACTTCCACCACCCACTTAAGACCCCAGACCCTCTAGCTGAAGGTCTTAAAACTATGATAGGTAAACTTTTGGACCATCTCGAAACTCAGAAACACTATGCTTTTTATTTTTCTTTTTCCAAACTAAGATTTGTCTACACACATTAGTATCAAAATTGGCATAACAAGATCATCATCATCATCATCATCATCATAATCATAAAAAACTTTTCCTGTGCTTCCAAAATCCAAATCAATTTCCCAATTAACTAAATTAAACCCTAGACCCAAACCTAAAAGGAAAAAAAAAAAAAAACCCCACTAGTTAAACTGCCAAGCTAAAATAATAAATTCTTGAATTTTACCCAAATAACAACTATAATTACTCGCTTTAATTCAAATCTACACTCCTTACCACTCACATTCTCGTTTTCCACAGAGAAAAACTCAACAAAAACAAATATTGAACGCAAATTACAAACAAAAGCGACAAAGAAAGAAAATTTAATTACATGATGGGGACGCTAGTCGAGATCTCCGGCCAGAACTGGTCGACAAAGCTATTGAGATTAGAAAGCGCGTGCAGTTTCAGCGACGGATGACTCTCGTTCAACATAGCCAGTAAACCACCGGCCGAGCTCACCATCGTCGCCGCCATATTATCAACCGTAATCTAAAGCGAAAACGCTAGGGGTGTCAATTCGTTTCTAATCAATTGGAATAAGAATCGGAGATTTCAACTTGGGGTTCCGTCGGAATTGAAATTCCAAACCCTAGCACTGAAAGAAAGAGAGGGGAGAGAGAGTCGAAAGAGAGCGAGGCTTGAATGGTAATTATATGTTTATTCGCTCCTTTTTATTTGATTTATGAATTCGGAATCTAGTAAACTTACCCAACAAGTTATAATTATCATTATTTAATTAGGATTAGTTATTTAATTTTAAATTCAATGATATTTTTCTTTTTTCAATTCTTATTTCAATGAGAATTAATTAAATGTTAACAAAATTGTCAAAAGAAAAATGTAAGTGAAATTTTATAGGTAAATCTTTGAGTTAAATGTCTCTTTAATTTTTATATTTTTAAAATTATTTTAAGACCCATTTATTATTAAATATACGATACTTTCGCTCTTTTTTTTTTTGTCATTACAATAATAATACTTGTGCCACAGTCTTGAGAGCATTAATTAATTTATCTATAAATAAGAATTAATTAGAAAATTAACTAATAATTATCAATTTACAAGCATTAATATTTTTTATCCTTACAATAATCTTTCTAATAATTATTTATAAATAATTAATACCAACCAACTTAAAGCAACGTTTAACACCTTGTTGCCTTGTTAATAATAATTTATATTAAAAAAAATTAAGTTACTAAGTTAGTTTAATTGTTATTTTACTTTTAGTTTTAATAATAATAATAAAATTTTCTTTAATTTTTTTAACTTTAGTATTAATTTGATAAATTAACTTTTTTTTTCATTAATGTCATTAAGAATATTGTTGCAAGACTATTATTGTAAAAACAAAGCAAAATAAGGGCATAAGTGTCATATATTTAATACTACGGGTGTCTTGAGATACTTTTTAAAGTATGAAAACTAAATGAACATTGAATTTAAGATATAAGGATTAAACGAGTATTTATCCAAATTTTATTAGCAAATAAGCAACAATACTACATGTAAAATTATGGTACATATTAATGAATAGGTTCTTACATTGTCAGATAAAAATTTAACTTTTTAATGATTACAATATTACTAATAAGTAATTTCTCTTGCTTTATTAAAATAAATAATTCCTAAAAAATAAGAAAAACACACACCTTCAATATAATATGCTTTGTCATGTAGTTATACTAAAATTTATATTTTTCCCTCTTAATTGTAAGTGATCCTTTATTAAATAATAATTCTATTATTTCTATCAATGGTAGGAGTTTCTCCTCCAGATAAGAATCAAAGCAGAGCCTTAAACTCTAAATTGCAAACATTATAAAATTGATAAATTGCGATATCTATTTTCGGAAACTGTTATGAGAATTCAAGCTTGAGATAGAATGAGCAACTGAGGAACTATCAATATACTCAGAAAAATTATGTGAAACTATATGACAGGTATTTATCTAGGTACTCTTTCCCTAAACATTCTAAAAAAAATAATAATCATGGCTTGGGTACTTATCTTGATTTTTTTTCCCAAACTTTGACAAACATGAAATATTTTCTCAATATGAAAAGTAGTAGGAAAATTAATATTAAATTATCTTAGGGTTTGTTTGATAAATGTCTAAAATTTAAAAATTTATTAATTTTAAATCTTTCTTAAATTTTGCTTATTTATTTTTTAATTTATTTCTGATTTTTAAAAATTTACATCTGAATAGAAAAAGTAAAATTTTGTAATTTTTATCTTAATAGGAAAAGGTCTAAATGAGAAATAAATATTATATATTAAAAATATCTTTATAAAATATACTTATTTCCTAAATTATAAAAATTAATTGCTTATTTTTATTTTTATGTACAAGGATAGAGATGGTAGATGGTAGGGTATGATGTGGCAGCGTTCGATGGGACGGTGAGCGGGCGGTACTTTGTGTGACACGTCACGTGGGCCAGTAGAATTTTAAGTATGAAGCCATGTGCGGTCTAGAAATAATACATGTGTAGTAGCGTAATAAAGCGGTTCGTTGGTGAAATTTGTAGCATATTGATGGTAATATATTTAAGTAAAATTTTTTAATAAAAAGTAAATATAAAATGTTATAAAATTAAAATAAAATATCTTGAAATTAAAATTTTAATATATTTTTTAGCATAGCTTTTAAAAATTAATTTAAATCTTAGTTTTAAATAAATATTCTAATTTATTTTATGTTTATAATTTATTAGATGAACAAGTAAATATCATGAATTCATGATTTTAATAAATAAAATTATAAATGTCATAATTTTATTTATGATATTTATTAAATGAATAATGTTATTTGTGATATTTAATTTTATTTATGATATTTATTTATTTAATTTTTTATGTTTATAATTTATTAAATGAATAAGTAATATCATAATTTTAATAAATAAAATTATAAATATCATAAATTTATGAAATATTTTACATATTAATATTAAACCATAACTTAGTTAATATTTAATAGAGATATGTTTTATTTGTGAATGAAAATATTTTTCATATTTATACACAAAAAAAAAATTATGAACGAAATAGTTTTATGATAAATTAAAAATTACATTTTCATTAAATGGAGTTCAAGTACAATTATAATATTAGTAGTTCAAATAAAATTAGGTATAATTTGCATCACTACAGTTAACAGTACATCCCAACTAGGTTGGCACCTACTGAACCATCTATCATTTGCAAATTTACAACATTTCACTAATAAAATTTGTTCCAAAAAGTTACACGAAAAAAAGGTCTCTAGTCTTTGGAAGTGACTTCAATGTTCAATACTCTGCATAATCTGGATCCACTTCATCTTGATCAACATCCAAACTCTCAATTTGTTTAATTAAAGCATTTTGCCAATCTTGTTGCACTCGGCGTTCAGCATCTTCCTAATCTTTCAACTAGGGGTGGGATTTTCGGTTTACGGTTCGGTTTTTTCAGTTTTCGGTTCGGTTTACAACCCGTTCGGGTTTGAGAATTCAACCCAAACGGGTTGAAAAGTTATTTCGGTTCGGTGCGGATTGGTTTGAAATTCGGTTCGGTTCGGTTCGGGTTCATAATTCGGTTCGGTTTCGGGTTGTAAATTTCGGATTGCAAAACGGTTTGGGTTATTAATTCGGTTCGGGTTAATAATTTGGGTTGGCTTAATAATTCGGGTCAACCCAATATTAGCCAAAAATATACAAATTAAATAGCAAAATAAGCAAATTAAATAACAAAATAAGCAAATGATGAAAACATTCAACAAATGATGAAATTTTCTAGTTATCAAAACACCAAATTCAACACCCAATTGAAAATATTCCACTACAAATTACAACTACAACAATAAAAGAAAATAACAATAAAGAAAGTTGCTTCCTAACTCTAATTCCAATTTCCAAGTCATGAAGTTAATCCAAATAAATAAAAACAACCATAATCAACCCATTAACAACAATTAATCTCTATTTCGCCATCAACAAACAGAAAATGATCAAGTAAATCAGTCGATTCTGCCAAAAAAAAAAAACAGCAAATCAGTCCATAAGCACCAAAAAAAAAACAACAATTAACCTCCACCAAAACAACCATAATCAGCCCATTGATATTCTCTTGTCTAATTTTAAAGTCTTGTTTTTATTTTATTTTTATTTTATTTTCATCAAACTCTCATTAGAAACACTTGAAATCAAAGAACAGAAGAAGAGACCACCACGGTTTTCACGGTTTTCATTAACCGGCCGAATCAGCCCGAAGAGACCACCCGCATTCGCCATCAAGTTTCTAACCGGTTATCCGGTTTGGCTCCAGAAAAGTAACAGCTACAACCGGTCTTCCGGTTCTCCCTATCCGGATTGCCGGATACGTCCAGAAAGGAGAAGAACAGGATTCGGTCTTCCGGTTCCCCTCATCCGGTCATCCGTTTCCTTTCCAGAACCGATACAAATCGCAACCGCCTGCTTGTCCATATCCGCCACCAAAAAGGTTCCGTAATCATCACAACCAAGATTCGGCCTTCCTGGATTTCACAACCGGTTGTCCGAATCAACTCGTATATCACAAATCGAACCGGTCTTGGATCTCGTGATCCGTTAGCTTAACTCAGAATTTCAAACATCAAACGGCTTACTGTTAAGAAACCGTTAGCTTTTGTGCGTAACCTTGAAAATCTGATTTTCTTGGAAAATTAATTGTTTTAAACTTTGAGAAATTAAATACATAGTTCTCTTGGGATTCGACCTGGTTTCACTACTTCTACAAATTTATTTAGGTGAATCAGTATTTGTTTTGAGGAGCTTCGACAACTTCCGTCACACCAACAACCAGTCAACCAATATATCTATCAATCCTTCATTCTTTACTCAATTGTTTTTTTCTAAAACATCATAACACCACGAATTCATATAATTTATTTTTTTTAACCAACTATTATTACAACTATAAGCCTAAATAGCAAATAACTCATATTTATAAATATGCATATGAAGATTAACAATTCAATAATTCATCAATCCTAGTCTTTGTAAAAATAAAAATGTTACCTAATTGTAAGCAACTAACCAGCCAAAAGTCTTCATGTTGAAACACTTGGATGGTCCGGTTGTGTTGACTTACGAAGCTCTACATGAAACAAAAAGAATTAAAATTAAATAATTCATAAAATAAATAGCCAAAATGTCTTAATAACATAATCATAAAATAATTATATATTATACCTTCTGTAAGTGCATCCATAAACTCATTTTCCTCGACTAACACTTGAAGGTTTGTTGTCGCATCCACGAAAAGTGAAGATCGTAACCAATTTTGTGTCAATATAAGTGCTTCCACCATGTCAGGAGTCATAGAACTCCTATACTCATCTAGAATACGACCTCCCGTACTAAAGGCGGACTCGGATGCAACAAGAGATAGGAGTGGCAAGGACATCTTTTGCTATTTGCGATAAAATTGGGTACTTCGAACTATTAATCTTCCACCATAACAGAATATCAAATTGAGTACCCAATGAACTAGAAACTTGAAATTCAACCGTTTCCATTAAGTAAAGGTCTAACTCATTTGACAATTCTATATTATCTCTTGTCTCAAAGAACCATCTCAAGATATTTAGAGAAAGATCCTCATAATCATCATCGCATCACCAAAATCAAGAAAAGTCAGCCCACTACTAAACCCACCAAAGACTAGCATGGCTTGCACGTGCACTAACACTCGCACTAGCACTTGCACTAACACTCGCACTAGCACTTGCACTCGGGTGTTTTGCACTATATGCTTCATAAAGCCTATGCAAAGTGTTTTTCACTATACTTTTCATCTCGCCACATTTCGCACTATCCTTGCCATATAAACTCTCAAAGCAAACTACTATGAAATTCATTTTGCTCCGTGGATCTAGTACGGTTGCAACAATCAACAACTTATTTATTTTCAGCATGCCCTCCCAATACTTGTTAAATTTTTCTTATGCTCAATGCCATCCCTTTCAAATGTGGATCAACATTTTTAGACATTGAATTCAAAGCCTTTTCAACTTTGCATATCTCATTATAACAATTACTTGATGTCACCCTTAAAGAAACAGAAAATGCCAATGTCGCATCATAAAAAATCCGTAAAAACCTAACCATTCGTCGAGCATTTTGCCAATCATCACTTCCCGGAGGTCCTATTCTTCTTCTACCACTCCCAACCATACCCTCTTCTTCATGAAAATAAGCATCATAAAGCTTATCCTCGTTTGCCATTCGATCAAAAGCCGACTTAAACTTCAAAGCGGTCATCAACATGATATAGGTGGAATTCCACCTAGTAGGACAATCTAAAATCACACTTCCCCGAGAAATTTGACCATTTGGCCCTAAAATCTTCTCTTGCTCAACACGGATTTTAAATGCTTGTAACCTTGCGCTGGATGACCTCACATACTTCACAGCATTACGGATACTAACAATGCTCTTATCTACTTTGCCCAACCCTTCATTAGCAATAAGATTCAAAATGTGCACAACATGCAAAAACTCACCATCCAACAATAAGGCATCATCTCTCCAAGTTTTCAATTTATTCGTCAAATGCCGAATGGCACTATCATTACCACTTGCATTATCCATGGTGACTGTAAACACCTTCTCAATACCCCAATCAAGCAAACATTTTTCGATTTGCTTACTAATCGTCTCCCCTCTATGATCAGAAACCGTGTTAAAACTAATGATCTTTCTATGCAACAGCCAATTATCATCAATAAAGTGAGCAGTTATTACCATATAACTGGCCGTTGTAATTGAAGTCCAAATATCGGTGGTGAGAGAGACTTTTTGCTTACTATCACTCAATAAACTCTTCAAAGAAGCTTTTTCAGCTAAAAACAAGTCAAGGATATCTTTAGTAATGGTTCTACGTGATGGGACAACATATCTCGGACATGCAACACTACAAAAATGTCTAAATCCGATATTCTCTACATGTGAAAATGGCAGCTCATCAAGGATAATCATTTTAACAGTTGCCCTTCTAACAGCATCCTGATTAAACCCCCTAACCATAAGCTGATTACTATTTTCACTCCCACTAGCAGGTTCTTGAGCTAAACCGCTATCGCCTTGATAGTTTTTGTACTCTTCACATCTTTCAAGATGGTTTTTCAAAGTACTAGTCCCATCCGACCTAACTTTTACAAGCATATTCTTGACCACAATAGTTGCACTTACACCGGTCTTGATTTTCTGCCAATCGAGTGAAATGGTTCCACACTAATGATCTTGGAGCCATTTTTTTTCTTGGCTTCGGTGGTTTCGATGCTGCCGTTGATGACCTCTTCCTCTTTGATGCAGATTGGGCATCGGTAGTAGTTGGTGGCACACCACTAACTTCATCAAAATCAGAATCATTTGATTGGGAGTTGTCACGAACTCTTGAATTATTTGATGCGACATCTAAAATAATAATACATTAATATACAATTAATTTTTCTGTAATTATTATTGTTGCATTCATATACAATTAAAAAGTTCGGTTTGGCAAATTAAACATGCAGCTCAAACTTCAAAGGATAAACACAAAAATTACAATTTAATTATATTAAAAAAATATGGTAGAACTTTCTAAATAAAAGCTTCAACTATATTGATACCATTAACTAATAAAATAACTAAAAAGCTTATGCCTCTTCGTGCACAATTTCAATGTCTATATATTTGCCAAGGTAATAAAGTTAAGGAACACATAAGTAGAATTCTCACTATTTTGTAAGCCAAAATAATCATTGTGCGGTCAATTTAATTGCAAAAAGCCAAAAGGCACCCAAAGATAAACACTATTGAATAATGAATACACCGCTTTCAAAATTATTCTCAAAAGTCAAAACCCACATGGAGTCGGGTTCTTTTTTCTTCTTTAACAGAGCATTATCTTTGCTTTGCAGAAAGTAAATATAAGATAAGAAATTTTAAATAAAAGCAATCAAGTCAACGACAAACAAAGACATACCAATGTAGGAAAATTCAACTAAGCAAAATTTTGGTTCAACTTACCGCAAGATGACGAACGATGAGCCGCAATGGATGGATGGCGTCGATTTCGGGTGGTGAGCGATGGTAGGCTAATGGCAAAGGCGGTGTGCCTCTTATGAAAGCTAAGAGGAAATTCGACAATGAGGCGTGACGCGTGAGGGAGTGGTGGCGCAGCAACATCGATGTGGAGCAAGCGGTAGAGGAACTGCCGGACTAGATCGATTCTGGTTAGGGTTGAGGAATTGGGAATTTGGGATTTTGGTTAGGGTGTGAGAAACTGAGAATCGGGTTTGTGACTTGTGAAAATTCGAAGTTATGTTTTGTCTTTTGTGTGTTTGTGAGACTCTATAAAGCAATGTGAAAGGAAACAAAACAATTACGGGTTTAGATATTAGATTTGGGTTTATTTTATTTTTCAAGTTTTAAACCGATCGGTTTGAAATTCGGTTGGGTTGACGAACCGAATTTCAAAACCGTTCGGGTTTAAAGATATAACCCGTTCGGGTTTTAGGGTCGACCCGAACCGAACCGAAAACCGAATAACATTTCGGGTTCGATTCGGTTCGGGTCAACCTGACCCGAACGCCCACCCCTACTTTCAACCACATCAAAGAGTCCAATGTCTCTGATGACAACCTTGACCGACGTTCATCTAGAATTCTGCCACTTGTACTAAAAGCTGATTCTGATGCTACAGTTGAAGCTGGAGGAGTTAGTAGATCACGGGCCATAATGGATAATATAGGGAAAAAAGATGTCTTACCCATCCAAAATTCTAAAATATCAAAATTTTGCAATTGTGAAGGAGTTGCTAAATCTTCAAGATTGGCAGAACAATATCTTTGCAATTCATTACGATTAATATCAATACTAGAGGCAATACCCTTACCTTTGAGTAACAAAAGGTGAGCTGGATTGTTATGAGAAGTCGATGCTTGTTGAACATTAGAATATGTATTGTTTGATCCGAATTTATATTGATAAAAATTAAAAAGCTCATGCATAGAGGACATAATTGTATCAAAATTTGTATCAAGCCCGGTTTGCAAATTTTCACTAATACCCTCAACTAAAAGTTTAGCACCAACTTCCTTGATTGTAGGATCCAACACTGCTGCAAAAATAAACAGGTCGGGAATGTCTTTCCAATACTTTTGGAATTTTTCCTCCATGGCATCACAAATATTTTTAAATGTAATATTCTCTCTAAAAGTCTTAAAAGCATAACTCATATTATACAAGTGCATTAACACTCTACATGAAGTAGGCTCATAAACAGTAGAACATGCAAGAGTAGCATCATAAAATATCTTTAAAAAATACATAAATTTAAATGCAACATTTCAATCATAATCAGTGATATGATAATCTTCATCATTTATTCTCTCATTGTAAAAACTAGAAATTGCTTCAGAATAGTTTTGGCAAGAAGGCAACATCAAATACGTAGAATTCCAACGAACTTTCATGTCAATGTTGAATTTTCTCTTTTTCAATCCAAAAATTTTCAACGTAGAAAAAAATTGTTGATGTCTTGAAGGTGCTCTAATATATAAAATGGCTGCTCTAATTTTTTTTTCTAAATAATGAGTTATATGAGTCATACCAGCTTGAACAATTAAATTAATAATATGACATACACATCTCACATGAAAAAATTTTGAACCACGTGTAGGTGTGAGAGTAGAAATATTCCGCAGAAACATATCAATTGCAGCCCTATTGGCAGATGCATTATCAAATGATATGCTAAACAATTTATCGGTGATTTCATATTCTCTTAAAACAGACATTATAGCTGTATAAATTACTGAACCAGTGTGAGGATATTCTAATTCACGAAATGCAAGCAATTTTTTTTTCCAACCTCCATTTACCATTAATCTCATGTATAGAGTGCGAAGTCACACAAAAATAACCAACCATATTAATACCAGTCCAACAATCAGAAGAAATAGAAATAACACCATTAAAATTGATAAAAGTATTAATTAACAGTTTTTTCATGTCATGAAAAATTTTAGTTAAATCACGTTTTAATGTATTTCTAGATACTTTTTTTAGTTGAGGCTGAACATACCTTTGCAGAAAATTTATTAGATGTTCATCTTCTGCAAATGTTAAAAGATACATTGCAATGATATCAAGAGCCAATCCTTCTCGCATGTTCTGTTGTGAGTATCTGAATGATGTTATATTGAAAGGTCCAAAACCATATCGTGAGAGTTGGGTTTGTGTTGGGTCTTATGGCTCGTGTTTTGTCTGACAAGTTTCCATATGTTGTCTAAGATGTCCAGTTTCGCCATTACTTTTGGCGCTTAAAGCGGATTGACAATATTTGCACACTGCATGATCCACCATTTCACCTTTTTTGTTTTGACATTTTTCCAAAGTAAAACATGACCAAACAATCGATGTTCTTTGTCTTTTGGAGGTACTAGTAGGACCGACAATCGAAGAAGTTGAACCACTTTGACTTGCCTGTGAAGTTGGAGGCGATCGTTCAGGTGGAACAATAAATATGTTACTGGGATCAAATTCTGGTGCAGCAATTTCTTCATTTGCAGCTTCCTCCCCTTCTTCAACAAAATTAAAATTCTCATCTAACTCGAAATGAGAGTGAGACATTTGATCTAATTAGCAGCTGGAATGTATTTGTGCGGGTGAAAAAAAAAATTTATTGAGCAAGAGAATGGAGATTCGTGTGTTAAATACTTAAATGATGTTGAATGATGTTTTGCTTCTGTTTGAGATTTCGGTAACAAAGGGAAGTTGCTAGAATTGTAGCAAAGTTTCGAGGAGATTGGGCAGAGGCGTAGAGCAGAGAGTAGAGATGAATAGATTAGAGTTGAGAGTTGAGACACAAGAGGTAACGAGGAGATAGAGATCGAGAAGTGAGACAAGTTCGAAAATAATTTATATGGAGATTCGTGTGTTAAATGATGTTGAATGATGTTTTGCTTTTGTTTGAGCCTTTGAGATTTCAGTAATAAAGGGAAGTTGCTGGAATTGTAGCAAAGCTTCAAGGAGATTGGACAGAGCAAAGAGTAACGATGACTAAATGAGACACGAGAGGTAAGGTAACAAGGAGATAGAGATCGAGAAGTGAGATAAGTTTGTAAATAATTTAATCGTTTAAATAGAATAAAAAAGTAAAAATATTAACGGTCAAAACGGGGCAAACACACAATGCTTCCTGCAAAGCTTCCGGCAAGGCTGCAACTGCAAAGCTTCCTTGCACTTGCAGAATCACTTTCCCTGTAAAAAGTCCTCCGTTTTTATTTTTTTGGTTGAATAACGTGATTATCGTTGTAGACCCTTGATTCAACTTTTTAGTCTTTACACCTTGTAAGTTTATCTTATCCTTTAGTAGTTTACTTCGACCTGAAAATTCAATGACCATGTAAGAAATTTGGCATCTGTGTAAACACAATTGCTTAATTTCAACAACCGCATGAATACTAGCAATCTGTGAGATACGACCTCCCAGAGCAAGGCTGCAACTACAGTCTACAAAGCTTCCTGCAAGGCTGCAGGCCTACAGCAAATTAAAATGTTGCATTTAATCATATATGTGTCCGTTGGGCGTTTTGTGAGTAATTAAAATAATTTAATTTTTTTTAATTAAAAATCAGAAATAGTTAATTGCCGAGTGCCCATGCTGTAAAATTGACTAGTCAACTAGTCATATCAATTTTATTGTTAATTCAATTAAATTCAGATTTTTTTTGTCCTCGCCCTCTGGGGTGACGGGGTGAGTAATAAAATTAATTTAGAATTTTTATGTTATTAAAAATCAGAAAACATTAATTGCTAACCGATGCCCAGCTGCCCAAAAATTGAGTAGTCATATCAATTTTACTATTAATTCAAATTTTTTTTGTCTATTGGGTGAGTAATAAAATTAATTTAGAATTTTTTGGTTATTTAATAATTAGAAAAAATTAATTTCTAGGTGCACCATGCACATGCTGAATTGAGTAGTCAACTAGTCATACTCATATAGTATACTACTGTACTCATATCAATTTTACTGTTATACTTGTGAAATTTGAAAATTTTGTCATTCTATGCAACGTGCAGACGTGCAAATTGCATTGGAGTCAATTCAGGCTTCAGGATTTGAAAATTGTGAAAGTTGCAACTTGATGTAAAATTGAGTATTCATGTCAATTTTATTATTGCAAGTCTTGTGACTGTAAAATTTTAAAATTATGTGCAGTGCAATTAATTATAAATTTGGAAAATTGTGAAAGTTACCGATGCGGCAATGATGTTTAAATAATAAAAAATTGAGATCATTGTGCATTTGTGCTCGTGACTCATGAGTTTGTCTCATTGTGTGTAGTCTGTACATTACAGTTCAATTTTTTATTACTATCTAATACTATATTATTATATATACTCGCCATTCGCCAATATGCTATGATGCTTCACAATTCTTATTATTCTTCTTTTTCCTCTCAAACTTCCCAATATTCTAAAAGCCAAAATCATCATGAATCCGCAGCAACATAATATGAATGCAGAAGAACCTCAACACCCTTAAGAATATGGTGTTGATGCAGTTGGACCTCAACAAAATGCTAGGCTAAATCAGTCCAGAAGCCGTTATTTAAATGAGCTTTTTCAAAATTTTACTACAATAAGGGAGGAAATAATAGATAATAGTCTGCATCGTCCTTACAAACGGATGATCTTGAGGTGCAACTATTGTCATCGAGAAGTTATTTATTCAGACAGCCATGGCACCATGGGTTTACGTCGCCACGTGTCAAATTGTTTAGCTCGTCACCTTAGCCGAGAAAGAATTAACCTTGCTCGTTTGCCGTATCCATAGTTGTGATTAATAAATATTATCTCGTGATTGTTATTCGTCAATTGGTCGTAGACTCGTAGTTTGCATTCGTAGTTGTAACTTGTAAGTTGTGACCTATGATTTGTTATATTGATATTTCGTAGATCGCAGTTATGACTTATTTTAATTGTTATTCGAGGATTGTATTTTTAATTTTAATTAATTATTATTATGATCTATGGAATTAAATTTATGTATTGTTGTGTTATGATTGGTTATTGACTTATTGTGAAATAAAATATATAGTTGTGAAATTATGATAAACTAATAATAAAATATCAATTGCTCTCAGAATAAAAATTAATATGATTATGAATTTATTATTATTATTATTATTAATAAATTCATAATTATAAATTATTATTATTAAAATGCATAAAGACGCGACACGGCTTAAAAAAAAAATTTGGTGCAGACGGGCACATTTAACGGGCTCGCGGCCATGTGCTTAACTAAAATAAATGTGGGCACGGCACGGCACGGCACGGCACGGCCCACCAACCCACGGGCCCTTGTGGGCCGATAGTTGATGACCGGCACGGCCCGTTGGCCACCATTATACAAGAACATGAATGTTAAATAGTCATGTTTAAAACGTTTTTATTTAGGAAATAAATATAATTGATTTATATTTATAATTTATTAAATAAATAATTGATATCATGATTTTAATGAATAAAATTATAAATATCATGATTTTATAAATATGCATTAATATTATTATGAACTATGGTCTATAACTGTAAGTAAGTCCAAGTTAACAATTAAGTTAACATTTAAGAAAAATATATTATTATTGTTGTTGTTAAGTATTAAAATTTTTTTAATACTATAAGATTAAACTTAGTAATCAATATTACAGTTTCTTACGATTATTAGTTTATTATTATTGAATCTGGACTTGAGTTTTGAATTTTCAATTCTATTAAATTTGAATAAATGTATCGACCTAAAAAAAATGCGCAGACTTGAAAAAAATATACTAACAGCTTGGCATGCGCTCTTAAAAAATTGAAAAAAAAAAGTTTATTGGGTTTTTTTCTTAAGCATAATACAAGTGGGCACGGCACGTCTACCAGGGACCTAGGCCAAAAAAAAAAAAAAATTAAGCATGACGCAATACTACACGAAATACATGATTGGCACGGTATGAGCACGAGCATCCATGGGTCTTGCTTTGATGCTGGCCCGGCCCATTGACCATCTCTAATACTGAGGGGAAGGATTCAAGGTGACGACTATCTAATTATCTATGAACTCAACCCAAATTAAATTTTAGGGTTATTAGCATTTTACCATTTTAATGATGTAATATATTAAATGACTATCAGGAGTATTGTAGTCTGTCATTTTTTATTATATTTTTATAAAACTTATTATTTTACCATATTTTTATTAATATCATTAATTGATCCATTAGTTGATTAATATAATAGTAATTTTCCCTTCAATGATTGTTTTGGTAAGAAAAAATAAATAGCATGCAAAGCATTACAATACTGTAAATTTAAAATATAAACTTGTTAAAAATAATTCCTATAAGCCTATAATTTTAATATTTGATATCTTTATTTGTGTCAATTTCTTTGGAGAGTAAAATTGGAATTTTATTGGTCAATTAATTAGTCAACTAATACTAATAAGTGATGGATTTGTAAAAATATAATAATAAAATAATAGACTATTATAATTCTTATAATCATTTGATATATTATAATTTTTAAAGTAATCAAGCGATAATAACTCTTAATTTTATGCATTGGGCATGACTATCAAATTCGCTCACATTAAATGAGTAGTGATATTTTATCTCATCATGTTATCTTGCTATCCCTTACTTTTAAAGTAATACAATATATTTTCAAAAATACCATTACTTTAAAGGAAATTTTTATTTCTCTTAATTTTGCTTTCTCTCTCTCAATTAAATTGAAGACTGTTGAGTGTTAGAAAGTGTATATTTATAAAAGAGAAAATCGTCATTTTACATTTCAAGTTTCACTAACATTCCTATTTTTATGTATTTACGTTTTTTGTTATTTAATTATGTGTGTTTTGTTATAATTAATTATTTTATGTATTTTAGGGGCATCATGATCGTTTCACAATGAACGAGTGATCAGACAGCAAAACGGACATCACTTTTGAACTCAGGACGGTTGAAAACCTTAGGAGGAGCATAAAAGAAAAAATGGCTTTACGTATGACGGTATTGTTATCGTCATACGCAAGATCTACTTATTCACGACCGTTCACATATACGGTCCGATGACATGGCGTTGACTACCGATGATGTGGCATTGACCGATGACGTGACAACATTTGATTGGAGAAAGATGTGGCATTTGATTGCTTATGTGGCGTTGACTGATGAGTTGGCATTGACTGATGATGTGTCACGATCCTATTGGACTAAAATTCTTATGTACTGTTGATCGGCGAAGTGGCTGCCTTTCAGTGGACAAAAAATCATACATGGGCTTATTTACTATTCAAGCCGTGTCACTATTCAAGCCGCCACTATTCAAACCGCATACTATTCAAACTGTGGTCAAACCGCGTACTGTTGACTGATGACGTGGTGCAATCTTGAGCGTCCAAACTATTTTTAATCCAATGGCTATGATTTACTCAATGTATCTATAAAAAGGGGGCTCTCCTCCCCTAATTTGATAGCCATGAATTCATTTTTTAGCTTAATTTTCTATAATTTCTTCTCCATCTTGTATTTTCTACATATTTTAATAAATTTCCATTTTACCTCTAGTTCAAAAAATGAGTAGCTAATTTTCTTTCAAGTTTGGGTTGAAGGTGAAGTTTCAACATGTTCCATGGGCTTAATTTGGTAAATTAATTTTCTCTTTCCCTCTAATATTTGTGGATGTTTTGACTTTTCGTGGATAAATAGTAATAATCTTGTCTAGATACCGTCCTGGTTAAACCGGCACCCTAGTACAAGGTTATTATTATTGGCACGATAAACCCTTAGCACCATATTTATTTGAGCGTGGTTCATGAGGTGTGGAAACACCCCTCATGATTTAATTGGTATTAATAAAAAATATTTAGCCCATGGAGTATATTGATGCAGATCCAGATACCCAAGTACTTTATTTCAATAGATTCCGTTTCAATTTATTCCTGCCATTTTAATTTAAATTCTAGCATAGTTTAAATTACATTCACCACAAATCCAACTACCCATTTAAAAAATTAATTCTATACATAATTAAAATCTACCTCCTCGTGGGATCGACACTCGTCACTATTAATCTGTTTTACAATAGATTCGTGCGCTTTCGAGTTCAATAAAATTTGCACAACAAAGACCTATGTAGCAAAATTATAAAATTGAATTCACAATCGTAAAATATCATAACAACTTTGAATCTGGAACTAAACCCCCTTTTTTTTTTTTTTGAGAAGAAACCAAATTAAGGCTTTTAGCTTCATTTCAAGTTTCAATCGTGCAAAATTCTTTGACGAAAAATTAAAATCCCTATAATGTAGTAAAAGAGATCAACAATTACTTCACAATATATTATACAAATTAAAATTATTAATTATTAAGAAAAGATTATATTTCTAGAAAGGAAACAGTGAAATAAAATTTTGTACAAAATTCTAAAATGGATTTGCTTTATGGCGTGTGAGCAATGGCTTCCTCGGTGATAAGACATGACCCGGTGTAGCAAAGAAGCTCTGCTCTGCAATCTGCATCATGCATTGTGGGGCGTGGCAGTTCTTTGCTCTAGTGTGAAGCAAGGTGGCTTGCTGTTGCAATGGGACGTATGTCATTTTCTTTAAAAACACTCGTATTCGGTGGTGATGGTAATTTGGTGGTGCCTAAGTGAGAGAGTGAGTGCAGAAGATGAAAGCGAAAAGATGAAAAAAAAATTATATTTATTTTGTAGTAAGGGTAATTTTGGAAATAATGGTATTAATTGAATTGGTGGAGGCTAATGGGATCATTACTCTGAAATATTTTAGCTTCTTAGGTTTATCCCCATTTAAGCTACAAGTCTAAAATTTTAATAAACCCTTGTAGCTGTTAGAGATAGTTTGGAAATGTTGTGGTTTTTAAAATAATTATTTTTAACTATATTATAAAAACAATCAGTTATGAAGAGAAATATTTAATAAAATTTATTTTTCAAAAATACATTGAGTTTTGAAAGTAGTTGTATGAATCTTACTGTTAAACTGTTGTAATAATTTAATAACGAAATTGGATATAATGTTAAATAAAATTTATTTGCACATTTATAATATATAAAAAATATTTCTACTATGTATATGTAATAATTGATAGCTAAAAAATATTTTAAATTATTAACTTTAATTTATCTTATTATCTCTATATAATTGGTAATAATACTGATAATAGTTTATTTAAAGTTAACGATTTAATTTTCTAATTAATAAGATAATTTTAGATTTTTATAATATATATAAGGATATATATAAAACTATACTAAGTAAAAAAGTAATTCTCAAAATCAAAATTTAAAAAGTTGTTCTTTCTCTACATTTTAAAATCTATTGTAAAATGATATGATATTTTTTACCAAACAGTAAATTAATTTTTAATTTTTTAAAATTACTTTTAAACATTTAAAAATAATCTCAAACGAAACCTTAATTTGAAAGCCAAAGTTTTTTCTTTTATTTTTTTTATCTCACAATTATTCAGTGAATGAACTAATTTTCATAATATTTTTATTTTACAATAATCGTGGCTAGGGGTGGCAATATGGGTCAGGATTCGTTTATTCGATTCGATTCGATGTGAATTAAATGGGTTTGGGTTTGAAAAAATTGATTCGTTTAATAAATGGGTCAATTCGATTCGATTCGCTAATTAAACGAATCGAATGCGGCATAGAAGATATGGATTCGATTTATTCGTTTAGGATTCGTTTAATAAACAATCGAATCTGATTGATTCGTTTAAAATTCGTTTATTATTCTTTTAATTAAATTATTTTTTTGTCCTTAAATTTATTTGAAAACATTTTAAAATTTGAAGGTCAATGCTGTAATTTATTTGTATTTTTTATATTTTATTTTGCTTAATTTTGTTTATTAAATATATTTTTCTAAACGAATTGTAAACGAATCATGATTCGATTCGATTCGTTATGGATTCGTAAAGAATAAACGAATAATAAACGAATCCAGATTCGATTCGATTCGTTTATCAATTCTATTAAACGAATTAAACGAATCGAACCGAATATTCGTTTAATAAACGAATCGAATCCGAATCCTGAAATTTCAATTCGTTTAATAAACGAATCGAATCCGAATCCATAGAATTTTGACCCAATTCGTTTACGATTCGATTCGAATTCGATTCGTTTATTCGTTTTGCCACCCCTAAATTCGTGGCTTACAAAGTCACGAAGCCTCAAAATCCGCGTTCTAAACCCAGCGTCCCAGCCTGCTGCCAGCTTAGGAGGTAATCTCTCTCTATAAGTACAATCATGTGGAGTTGATGGGCTTTCTAAATTGGAGTTTGGCTATTGACACACTTCGAAGTTCTCTTAAAACCCCCTTTAATTGAAATTACTTAAATAACCTAACACAAATTAATTCATTTATTTAATTAAGCCGAGTAGTGAACCATTGTTCTCCCAAGTGAGGGCAATGGTTCAAGTTCTCATGAACTTAAGCTTTCTCAATTAAACATAATTGAGTAAATTTAATTTATAGTCTTTTCATATAAATGTCTGATTATAAATATTAGTGTAATTATCTGCTGTAATAACTATTAGTGGTTTGATATGTAATTAGTATTAAAAAAAATAAGAATTCAATTATATATGGGAATTCAATTGAACACATAAATAAATAAATTGTTATTCTTGAATTTTTTTTAATGCACAGCTGATTTCGTAATTTATATTTGTATTTCAAATTTTAATTAAAAATATTTTTTTTGAGAAAAATATGAGAGTTTAGAATTTTGAAGATAAAAATTGTACAATAAGAAGAAAAATTTTAAGATAAATTTAATATTTTAAGAATTGAATGTAATTTTAAAAATATTTCTAGACAAAATTTTATAAGAAAATAGTTAATTTTAATATCGAGATTTATATTTTATCAATTGAACTGAGAGGTATTTCAAAAGGTAACATTGAAAAGGTGTTACTTCTGCATTAGTTTAGTTATTTTATAATAGATTTTGTATTTTGTCCACTGTGCTAACTAGCACCACCGGGTAGCAATTTCGACCAACGAAATCTAGTTCAAAATGCATTAATAATAATATTGAAAAATTCCACTCCTCCCTTTTCGATTTTCCAAAAATAAATCTCCCTATTCATATCGAAAACAAGGGTTTATCATAACTCATGAAATTACAACCGTTTAATTTTCAATTTCGCATCCAATGGTAGTGGAAATGTTAGGTGATAGTAAAGGGAGTTGTGGGGAACCGGGACAAACAGGTGGATAGCGTAAGAGGGAAGCCCAAGTCGACCAAATCAATGTCCAGATCTCAAAAGGCTAGACTTCAATTCCTCGTCGGCCGTATTGCTCACCGATCGCGTAGGTTCCGGTGCCCCCGTCTACCAATTGGGCGTTCTTGAATACCTTGCTGCGGAGATTTTGGAGATTGCTGGCAATGCTACAAGGGATAACAAAAATAATTGTATCGTTCCAAGGCACATTCAACTAGCTATAAGGGACGACGAAGAGTTAAACAAGCTTTTGGGCATAGTTACTATTGCAAATGGAGGAGTTCTGCCAAACATTCATCAAAACTTGTTGCCAAGGAAAATGGGCAAAGGAAAGGAGGATATTGGATCTGATTCGCAAGAATTTTAGTGTTAAAGCTTCCTTATTTGTTAAATTTGAATACTTTAAAAAAAATGCATGATTGATTTATGCAATTTTTTTCTTTATTTGTGATCATTTTTATCTTCTTGTAAACTTGGGCTTGGGTTCTGGCTAAATATAGTGAAACAATAATTTTTTGATGTCTTTTCTCATTGTGTGGTGGTTTTAAATTAGCAACAATGAAGTTAGTTTGCATTACTGAAGGACAGCTTGAATTTTTATAGAGAGAGAGGGGCAGTAGATCTTCGCCAACGCAAAAGCCGGCTCTCTTCCTCAGTCGCAAAAAATGGGGATGTCTTTCACCAAGCTTTTCAGCAGGCTTTTCGCTAAGAAAGAGATGAGAATTCTCATGGTAGGTCTGAATGCAGCTGGTAAGACTACTATCCTGTACAAGCTTAAACTCGGAGAGATTGTCATCACCATTCATACCATTGGATTTAACGTAGAGACCGTTGAGTATAAAAACATCATCTTTACTGTTTGTGATGTTGTGGGTCAAGACAAGATCCGACCTTTGTAGAGACATTATTTCCAAAACACCCAATGACTCATCTTTGGGTTGACAGTCATGATCACGACTATGTGGTAGAAGCTAGGGATGAGTTGCACAAAATGTTGAATGAGGATGAGTTGAGAGATGCAGTGCTGCTTGTATTTGCTAACAAGCAAGATCTTCCAAATGCAATGAATGCTGCTGAGATAACTGACAAGCTTGGCCTTCACTCTCTTCGCCAGCGCCATTGGTATATCCAGAGCACATGTGCCACTTTTGGTGAAGGGCTGTACGAAGGACTAGACTGGCTCTCAAACAACACATCTCAAGGCATAGACAATTAAATTTTGAGTTTTGGGTTGCTGCAACTGTTGAAATGCAGAGTTAACAACACATCTCAAGTGTTCCTGCTTTCCTTCCTGTAATAGCTTCGTTGCCCGTTTACTGTGTTTGTTGTTTTCCTTGCAAACGTTGAGATTCGTTACTTGTAGCTTCATAATAATTCTTGAATGTTTATTTTTCCTCATGGTATCCCCTCGATAGCCTCCTAAAAAAAAGTTGGTATGCACTATAAAAAAAAAAAAAATATCAACCGGCTACAACCGGTACAACAAGTCAACTTGATACTGTGTCATTTACACGTGTCAATATCTCAGCTACCCACTTGTCCAATCTTTAATGTTTCTTACATTTTTTTTAAGGTAACACTTGCCCTCATGAAATTATTTGTTAGTTCATCGCGTTCTTTAACGGACAAATGACACCTCCTCACTTTCAGTGCCCATTATTAAAGTTCTTAATTAAAAAGTGTCGTATTATCACATTTTTTCCTTATCGTTAAAGCCATTACCAAACAATTGCATATGTAATTATCACATATTGAATTATATGCAATGATATAATATCACCCTATCAATTTGTCAAAATAAAAATTTATACACAAGTTTACACATGTATCACTGTTTAAATAAAGCCCATTTCGAATGTGCCTACCTCAATTTTACCCTTAATTTTCGGAAGCTATTCACCCTAATCTTTGTCACTTTTCTTTGTTTTGAATTTTTTTTCCTTTTTGTTTGCAATAAAATTTGGAATAAACAATTTTTAATGTCTGATATTACTTTTTATTTTTTTATTATTTGTTCATTAACTTTTTTGAGGACAAGAATATTTGTTACCTTGAATTGAACTGAGTGGATGACCTAATGTATCATCGTAGTCAACTACAAAACCTAGTCAAAGGATTGTGTGCATGAATTTTTCGTGTGAGATTTTCATTCAAAATCTCTAAATATTATTTCTAAAAGTAAAATAGGATAAATGTTCGTTTAGTCTGTTTATTTAATGTTTATGTTTTGAATAATATCTCAAAATACCCCATATTATTAAATATGTGATAGTCTTATCGTTATTTTTTTTTCTTTTTACAATAAGAGCCTTGTAACAATATTCTTGGTGAGATTAATGAAAATAAAAAAAATGTTAATTTATCAAATTAATACTAAAATAAAAATGAAAAATGAAGTATTTTTTTTATTATTTAACAAAAAAGTAAAATAATAATTAAAAATTTTACTTTAATTTTTATTTTACTTTTAGGGTGAATTTGGTGACTTAAATTTTTTTAATAAATCATTATTAACAAGACAACAAACTAGTAAATGTAACTTTAAGTTTGCTGGTATTAATTTATTTATAAAATATTATTAAAAAGATTGTTGTAATTAAGGGTATGAAAAGTACCAATTTTTACTACTACAAAAATGTAAAACAATGACCCATACATTATGACGGTTTTTATTAAAAAACCGTCATTAAAAATATTTAATGACGGTTATTATACTGACGGTCGTAATATATAGTATTTATAATGACGGTTCTATTATAAAACCGTCATTAAATGTCATACTAAAATATAGTTTTACTTTTAATGACGGTTACTTGTAAAAATGGTCATTATAAATTTCAAATCTTTAATGACGGTTCTATTATATAATCGTCATTAAATATCAAATTATTATTTTTAATGAGGGTTTTAAACAAAACCTTCATTAAAAATCAACTTACTATTTTTAATGACGGTTTATAAACAAAACCGTCATTAAAAGCCATTACATATCAAGCTATTATTTTTTATGACGGTTCTATTATAGAACCGTTATTAAATATAAATTTATTATTTTTAATGACAGTTTTATTATAGAACCGTCATTAAATATAAAATTATTATTTTTAATGACGGTTTTAAACAAAACCGTTATTAAAAGTCAAATTATTATTTTTAATAATGATTTATAAAAAAAACTATCATTAAAAGTCATTACATATCAAGTCATTATTTTTTATGACGGTTGTATTATAGAACCGTCATTAAATATAAAATTATACTTTTAATGTTTAAAACCGTCATTAAAACTCACTGTAAATATCACTGTTATTTACTGTTAATGACGGTTTTGTTTAAAAATCGTCATTAAAATTAAAAAGCCACATATTTTTAATGACGGTTTTTAATATCCGTCATTGAATATAAAGAATTGTTTTTAATACATGACCGTTTTATAACAATCGTCGTTATATGTTATTTGCCTAAAAAAATTTAAAAAATGCCGCTAAAAGGAATAAAGGTAACGTGCAATGCTTAACCACTCACATTCCTTATCTTCTTCTTCAATTTTCACGAATCACAATCACAACGACTCACACACAATCACACACACCAGCCCTAACCCTACATAAGCTATCAAACGCCAATGCCGCCATCGTTGTCAAATCGATTCAAGTGCTCCGGCGCTGAGTCTAGCCGTCCTTGAGCCGATTCATTTCCGCAAAACAGCTGTTATCATCTCTGCCGACATTGCCTCTGTGTTCGTTCACCGTCAGATGTAGGGTTATTGTGGTGACACTGCCTCCGCTGTCAAGTCAAGGTTATTGTTTCACCATGTGAGTTGCTTTCTCCATTTTTGCAATTCTTTCCTCTTAGTTTGGTTTGAAATATTTGCTCTTTGGATTTATTTCCCCTTCATTTATAATCGATTTGGTGATTTTGTGTTGTGTAGCTTGTACCTTAGTCTCTCCTTTTACTTTCATAATATTATAAAATATGTCGTGCACTTTGGCCTTTCGTTTCTTGATTTTCTTGGTTAATGAATTTGGAGAAAGAGCGAATTATGGGTTAGGGTTAGAAAATCACATTGACAGAAAAGACGACTGAAACGCCCTGATTTTTACTAAGTGGAGTTTACTTATTTGTTAAAATTATGAATTTTAAATTATTAATGATTTAATTGTCTTATGCTTATTATACTATTCGTACAATTTTTGTTACAAGTCCAGACCATGAACCTCTTTATATTTTAGCATTTCTTTATTTCTTTACGAAACAAAAACCAGCGTTCAAATTCAAAAAGAACAAAACAGAAAAAGGAAGAAAGGAAGCAAGAGGATAACAGCACGTGAGAGAGGAGAAGAGGGAGAAAGAAGGGAAAGACAAGAGAGGCTAAGTGAAGGATTTGGATTTAAAGAGAGAGAATTCAATTTCAGAGCAAAATATTAAATTGGCATGCATGTTGATGTTGTTAAGTCATTTCTAAACTAACTTGCATGCATGATTAAAATTCTGTTTATTTAGGTATTATGTCATTGAAATTATTCTCTTTAGCCATGCTTGTTTCAATTCAGATTCTTATTTGAAAAAAAAAATTCTCTGTTTGTTCCATATTCACATAATCTCTTCTTTGACTATTTGATTAGATTTTTGTTCAGGCATGGCTTAATTAATTTCGAAATCTTCTTACGTATAAAGCATTAATGTATTTTTCAATTAAATTCTCTAAATTTTCCTAGCCGCCGTATGAACAACTCTAAATTTTTCCTTAAATAAATTTGTTTGAGTTCTAATTAATACTTTAATTTAATAGATTATAATTTAAATCTTGCAGCAGATTATAATTTATGGTGCTAATGGTATATTTTTTTATTTAATCCATTGTTTTGTTCTTCAGGCTATTGATCCTAGGACTTGTATGGTTTTATTCAAAATGCTAAATTGGGTGGTAGTCCAACGGCTGTATTTTGATGGGAAAAGAAGTATGTAGTGCTACACTTCTTTTTGATTTTTTTTATTTTATTATCATTATTATTTAGCTTAACGGCAACCCAATTTTCTCCCTACCGTTGTGAGTGTGGTCAAACCCCAAACAAATGAAGAAGTTTTCTAGTTTTATGTCTTAAATCAAGTGCCTGTAAATATAAAATCGAGATTGAGCTAATGAGTGAAAATGGTGATACTTGGGATTTTTTGAGGCTCTGCTTTTTTTCTTTACTTTAAAAGCTGATTTGTTTAGCTTTACCTTTGATTTGAATTTTTTGTTTCTGTTCTTTGCAGCCAACCAATGAAAATGGTGATACTCGGGCTCCAATAAGTATTGATTTAATAGGAACCACATTGGTAAGCCTAGTTGCAAGACAAGAACTACTTTGCAAAACATGCTATGTGTACAATTCTGACCATTAAGGATCCAGTTTCTGAAGGGCAAGCTTGCTGGCTGGGTATAAATGTTCCAAGTGCCAATCCCACCTTGTGTAAGCACAAAATATAGTCTCCATTTCCTTTTTGGATTATATTTGTTTGTATAGTTATATGATACTGAATTTTAATTTAAGAATTCGTGTAGTACATTTTTTGACTGTTACGAGTTAGTTTGATCAAGGTTATTTAAGTACTAAACTGTTATAATTGAGCTTGTATGCATTTAAGTTCTTTATATGCAAATGACAATTATATCAATGTGTAATGTAAATTGAAATTTGTCAATGTGGCTTCAATTGTACAGTTTAGAATGTCAAAACAACTATCTAAATTTTAATTTAAAAAAAACAATTGAAGTATAGTAATTTTAAATTGCATTTTTTTTTTAATTTTTACTCGTGTAAAAGATGACGGTTCTTATATAAGAAGAGTCATCAAAGAGCGATATAAGATGACTGTTATGATACAAAACCGTCATTAAAAATTGATATTTAATGACGGTTATTAAAAAACTATCATTAAAAATATTTTTTTAATGACAGTTGTTGGCAAAAAACTGTCATTAAAACTTATGTACTTACAGCATATAATGACGGTTTATTAGAATAACCATCATAATAAGTATACATTTAATGACAGTTTTTAAACCGTCATAAAAAGTGTACCCTAAGATGACTGTAAAATACAACTTAATTTATTGATCATTACATAGAATTCAATTAAGATATTGTATGAAAGTATGATTTCTTCAATTCTCGTGTGAGAATTGAAGGATTTTTGTTTTGATTGGGTCGGTTCCAAGAAGTTTTTTTTGTCTACCTTACTTTCTTTTCTTCATTTTGATCTTATATCAATAAGATATTAATAACTCAATCAAAATAAAATTATCTCCAAGAACAAAATTTTTGTTATGCTTAATATCTTTAGTTTAATGTATATCTGTCTTAATTCTGCCCTTTATTCGAGTAGTTTTTTACTCGCTAAATTACCTGAGGTCTGCTTTTTTGAATCCAATTGTAGATGTTATGCCAGTAATACCTGTTCTATTTTTTCTCTTAGCCTTTGTTTGGCAAGCTGCTGTAAGTTTTCGATGAGATCTTGAATATTGTGCTAGAAAAATTCATGATTTATTCTAGTTCGAAAAAAAAAAAAATTCGAACAATTAATAAATAAGAGCGGATGAGTCTTACAATATGAACGAACCCCCGCCTCAATTCAAACAATGAAATTCTTGGGGAATCGCGATCCATTTTGATCCCCATTTGCTATTTTTAGAACTGTCATTTTATGTCTTTTAAAACCGTCATTAAAGGCCAACTTTGTAGTAGTGTTTTTAAATGGATAATTAATGATTTTTTTTTTATGGATAAGTTAATTAATACTTTTAATGTTGTAGCATAGGCATTATTATTGTAATGGCAATTGGCAACGAAAAAATAAGGGTAAAAGTGTCGCATATTTAATAATAGGAATATTTTGAGATATTTTTCAAAATATAAAGACTAAATGGAGACTTAACTCAAAATATAAGGACTAAATAAACACTTAACTCAAAATATAAAAATTAAAAGAATATTTATCCAATAAAATATTATAAAAATTCTAATTCACCTAAAAACACTTTCGTGTTAATTTCAGACTCATCGAAGTCTATGTATCTTGACATTACTATCAATTTATTTATTTATTTTTTTTAGTATTGCTTTTATCATGCAAATTTTCACTTGCTGTTTAGATTTAAATTTTAAGCTTTCACTCTTTGGGAAAATTCATTTATTGTTGATGAAAACATATATGTCGTGCCCAAGCATGACTGATAACTCCATGGCCACCAAATTTCATCACCTTTAGGTCCTCTGTTAGGTACAGCTAAGGTCGTGGCTCCTCACAAAGCATACTTAGTAATCATTACATTCACGTTTGGCTTTCTTTTTTAGGTATAGCTAAATCGTGAAAAACTAAAATGGGTCTCATCATGTAAGAATTTCAACATCTTTATTAAATAAGAACGCAACTAGAGGAGATTTCTTTAATTTTTTATCCTAATTTTTAAATGAAAAGTTAACATATTTCTAAAATTTACTTAAATAACGACGTAGACTCTCTTGTTTTTATAAATGGTTACACATACTCTTTCTTTGATGATTATATTTTTTGATTATAACAACTCAAAAATTTTTATTTATTATATAAGTTTAAATTAAAATGAAAGGAATATAATAGTGTAAGAAAAAAAAGTTTGCATAATAATTTCTAAAACTAAAGAAGTGTATGTGATCATTTAAACAATTTTTAAGGATTTGTTTATTAATATAAATTTTTTAGATATGTTCACCAGACTCCCTAATCTCGTTATATATTAATTTCGAATATAATAATAATATAATAAAATAAATAATGTCATACACAGTCAATTATATTGTAATATCATATCATACTGATCATACATACGCAATGTATCTTAAAAAACATAATTTCATTTTTTTTTTTGTTGAGAAGAACATAATTTCATTATTTATTTACTGAATAAAAATAAGTTTTTTTTGAAAGGTTACTTATAAAAATACAATAAAATAAACAATGTCTTTAATTCACCAACTACTGCCCGTAAGCTAATGTTAATGTAGCACCAAAGACTCTCCACCTATTCCACCTACCAACCACCAAATTCATTAAAATGACATCACCATTTTCTTCGTACTAATAAATTATTTCTCTTTATCTCATCCACTTTGCCCGCCAATATTTTTACTTGGCCTCTGGTTTGGCTGGTTATAGCCCGCAGTTTTATTTTCAGAGTCTTGACTTTGAGTTTCAAAGCAGACCCATCTTCTTATATCCTTGTATCTCTTTTCCCTTTTATCATTACCAGCTTCAGTTACATACATTGCTGAAGAGAGCTGAAGGGAGCATAAAATGGGTGGCGGTGATGGCAAGGTCTTTACCTTGGCTGAAGTATCTGATCACAACAACATGAAAGACTGTTGGCTCACCATCAATGGCAAGGTTTCCACTTTCTTTTCTTCCCCATTTCCAGTTCTGCCTTTTTGTGATCGTTGTTCTGATTTAATTGGTTTTGATTTGAGAGACATGTTCTCTGCATGTGATTGATCTGTTGGGTGTCTGAAAAATTGTGCACTGTGGTTCAATCCTTGGATCGATTTGAGAGTGAGGTTCATGTGAGGTTGATTTTCTTGCATGTTACTCAAAAGATTTATATTTGATTCTGTTGGGGTGGTTTCTGGTTATATCTTCTGATTAACGTAGGATCAAAGTGTCAAATTGGCATTTTCTGTTTTATGGTGGCTTTATATCACGAATATAGGCACCAATATTGATTTTGTTAAACAGTATTTGCATTATTACAACAATGTTATTGTGTATAATCGGGTCTGCTTTCATCTTTTTGTTAACCCTTGTGCATGCTAACAGGTTAATGTTTTCAATTCATCTTAGTTCTGTTTGTGTTTTTTTTCAGTTCCTACTTCCTAGCTATTCTTTTTTACATTTACAAATTGTTTCTAAATAATTGGGAAAAGCAATCTCAACATAAACATGTGAGTTTACATGACTCAATTCAAATTACAAGCTAATGTAGTGAGTTTCATTACTTTTAGGGATTTTTCTTAAGGAAATATGATTCTTGTTTTGTTGGGCTAATGCATGTTATAAATGCTCTACATCTTTTGGATCTAGGCTAGATTTTAATACCAGATTTTAAGTTTTTACCAAACTATAAAAATTGAAAAATGAGAGATTTAAAGGGGGGTTCAATGAACAGTGTGCATGTGCTCTCATAAGTAACAATGGCCTTGAGTTTTCAAGGCCACCAGAGCATGGTTCTTTATATCGCAAAGGTTTAAAATCTGAGGAAGGTTAGAGCAGGTTAGAAGTTTAAGAAATTTTTAAGCTGAAGATATTATTTTAAAAAAATGACAAACGAAGCTTGTCCAGATCACTGCCAGTAAGCAAACTCGGTGTTAAGTTGACTATATGACTTGAAGATAAATTTAATTGAAAACATTCATAAAAATGACCCAATTAATTCATAGTTCACAAAAAAGTACTCGCTTGTTTAATTTTTAAGGTACTTTAAATATTAACTTAATTGTTTACATGTTGAGCCACATAGGTTAAATTATGGCTCATGATACGCATATTTGACCAAACTTCTCTGGAGAATATTTGCGCATACTCATGGAATGAAAATCTGATTTTAATTGGATAATAATTTTAGATCTTATTTTCAGAGGAGTCTACATGCTTTAAGCTCACATTCTAAAATTATTGGATAACTTTTTAAAAATGGCTTTGAAGTTGTTGTGTAGCACTGTTTGTAGTTTGAATGGGGGACCTTAGCATGCATTGCCAGTCGACGCAGGCTTTTTAGCTTCTTTGTCTCCTTTCTTCTTCGTAGTTGTTGTGTAGTACTGTTTATAGTTTGAATGGGGGACCTTAGCATGCATTGCCAGTCGACGCAGGCTTTTTTCATTTTTTCTGAACCGACAGTTTGCTGGTTCAATTGGGAGTTTGATGTTGTCTCCACATTACGATGCAGGCTCAGGAACCCAAAATTTTTTTCTATTTATTTTATTTACTATCTGTTTTATGAAATATTTGATTTCTAGAGATATTGGATATTACTTATTTAAATTTGATCCCTTCCAAAATTTGGTTTTTCTTATTTTAGTGGCTTGCTTGGAGTACATTTTGATTTCCTTTATGTTTACGACTAAATCATCAGAATAGGCCTTGTGTTTTGTCTTGAAATATAGACCAGTTGAATCAATTTGATATTGATTGCATTGTTTTCTCTTCCATCTCTCTCTAAATTCTTTCTCCTACATCATCTCCTTTTCTTCTTGCTGTAATCACTGTTCCTTGTCCCCTGAATCCTGCATCACATTTTCTTCTAGAGTTTCCTGGTGGTCCAAGGTTTATGACTGTTTAGCCACTGTTTGGCATGCATCTTCCTTTTTGATGTGTTGTCTAAATGTCATCTGCTCTTGTTCCATTAACAAGTAAATACCAATTATTTACTTATGCCAAATATAAGTGTTGCTTCAACATATTTGTGAGATTTTTTGGGATTGAGGTGCTTTAGCTTTAATTTGCATGTGTTGTGAAATGGAGTGTACTTCGTTTAAATGAATGTCATAGTACAAACTTGGGATCCACATTTTGTTATCTACTATAATTTCAAAATTAAGCTGAGGCAAATCGGTTCCAAGGAGCCCTTAATCATCTTGATATGAAACTATTGTTGGATCTACTATTTCAGGAAATTATCGAATGTGAAAAGCACAAGAGAGCGGGACTTTCATTTTCCTTGCTTTCTTTCAAAATTGTTTCATTCATGTTTCAAATTGCCCAAAGCATGAATGTTCATATTGATATACCAAGTAATGTGTGTAACGTCAAATATAGATTGTTGTGCCACAATGATTTTGTTGCTATTTGTTCTGAAAAGCAGGGCGTTTTCAAGGGTTATGGTGCTTCTTGGAAACCAAATATAAGGGATTTGGTGCCAATAGTAGAAAATTTTCATATATTCAATGTACTTATTTTACATTTCAAGATTTCTCACTGGAAGTGTCTGATGTTTGATGTTTCATGATTTCTCGCAATGCTAAATAACCCTCTCTGCGAAGGCTAATATCATTTGGCATTTCTTCTTTTGTTTATTGTATTTTCTAGTCCTTTGCTTCCAGTTTAGATTTGTATGGTAATATTTCTGTTGCAAGTACGTAACATGTATGAATGCACCATACTCTCTCCTCATATTTTTATTGTGATAAACTGAGAGGTCTAATGTTTCAGGTCTTGCTGCTTATGTGGTTTCAAAACTTGGATGGTGTTTCTAGCATAGTGGTTATGCATCCAATTCTTTTAAGTTCATCTACTAACGGATCTAATATTTTGAATAGGTGTATGATGTGACAAAATTCTTGGAAGACCATCCTGGTGGTGATGAAGTTTTGTTGTCTGCAACAGGCATATCTTTTGCTAAAGCCTGCTTCCAGCAACTCGACATCTAGTTATATTTTCATTGTATAAATATCAAACCTACAAGTTCGATCATATGAGGTTTTCTAAATGTTTTCAGGGAAGGATGCCACGGATGACTTTGAAGATGTGGGTCACAGTCCGAGTGCCAGAGAAATGATGGACCAGTACTACATCGGAGAGATTGATGTATCAACCATCCCAAAGAAGAAGGTGTATACACCTCCAAAGCAGCCTTACTACAACCAGGACAAGACATCAGAGTTCATCATCAGGCTTCTCCAATTCCTCGTGCCGCTAGCAATCCTGGGTTTGGCCGTCGGCATCCGGGTCTATACAAAATCATCGTAATGTTCTAGATTACGTTCTCATAACAGACAATTTGTGTCATTTCAATGTTCTAGATTATGTTATCATAACAGACAATTTGTGTTTTGTTAATAAGACTTTCTTTGTTCTGCATTTTGCTTTTGACTTCAGAAGGTTACTGACTTCTTATAGCCGGTGCCACTGCCGGACTTCCCTACCCAAACACCTTGCAATTTGTTCTTCGTTTTCATTTTCAGTTTACTCTCTGTGTAAATCTTAAAATTTTGAAATAAAAAGAAGCTAATATCCTTAATAAACTTCTAAGTCACATAGGTATGATTTTATAGTTCTTAAAATAAAAGATTTTCGAACTTCTAATTTAAAACATACGTTTTTTCAATAAAATCTCTGATCGTTATTTTTCTTTTGGGCGTTGTTAATGTTAGGTCCTTTAGTTTTGCTGATTTTACATAGGTTGGTAAAAATGAGAGGGTAAAAATTTGAAAGGCTCCATCACACACACACACACGTCACACGCTTATATATAAATTTTGGACTTTCAAATATAAGCTTGGAATATATTACATAATTAGTTTGCCCCTCTCTTCAGGTGAAATGATTTGTGGGATTTTATTGTTGTAAAATTATACGTGTATTATTAATTTGTTATTAGAAATGAAAAAGAAAGATAAAATCATTGCAATTGGAGGACTTAAATGACGAAACTTCAAACAAGAAGGATAGTAGTGTAAATTTAAAAGTTGAATAGAAGCCCAGAATATTCGTATCTAATTATCTTCGTCACCTCTCTCTATATAAACAATCTCCTTTTCTTCAACCCTAAAACTAACCTTATGCGGCTGCGCAATGGATTTTAAATTCTCCAATGGTAACTTTCCATCTTCATTCTCCCACTCTCGAAAACTCATTGCCTTTAACTTCAAAAGAATAAGAAAAGTATACATCACGATTCGTTATTAACAGTCAAAGACTGAACTTCACTTGAAAAATTAAATCAGGTATTTCTTTATATTATTCACAACAAAGTGTGTTCTATTTCTTTGATTACATTATAGATATGATTGGTAAGTATGAGCTATGTGCTATTGCTCTGTTTTGTGTATGTGTGTGTGTGTGTTTTTCCGAATTTCTAAATATATAAATTGAATGTTTGTTGCCAGATTTTAGTGGATTAAATATTTTATTTTATTACTTTTAAGTTTGTGCTTGTTTTAGACTGATTTTGGAGTAGAAAAAGATAAAACATATTTAGAATAATAAATTTATTTTACGAAGAACCGATGTGTGAAATATTTTTGAGACGCATAGAAGGTGAGAAAGGATGAGGGAGGTGGTGACGACGGTGAGAGGTCTGAATTAAGAAAAAAATCCTTCAAAATAAGTTGTTTTCGACAGATATTGGGTATAGAAAAAGGAAAATTTATCTAGAATAATGAATTTGTATTTTGAAAGCATCACCAGGCAGTTGTGAGTTTGGTGTTTAAAATCAAAGGAGGTGTTTTCGATTTGGTGGTAAGAAATGGAAAATCTATCTGAACAACGTATTGGAAATGGGGTCACCAGTCGCGTGTTTTAGTGTTTCTAAAATTAAAGAGTGAAAAGGAGAACGGTAATGGTGGATGAAGGTTTGAACCAAAAGTGATCCTCCGGATGCTTCACACCGCAAAACATAAACCGGCGTTAGAGAAGCGGTTGCATCACGCAAGAAACTGCTCAAGAGAGCTTTCACAGTAAATGGAGTTTGAGGTTGAAGACTATTATGTGGAGTGAGTGAATATTCAAGTCAGGAGAGTCCTCTCGAATATAGTTTGGGCACCTTTATATATTACTCTGCGCCACGCTAATTTTCATTCTGCTTTGTCTCTTTACCTTTTATTGCGTACAGTGAGTACGCTGGCGATGGCGTGTGACCGCCACTGGAGTGGTCCAAGGTATCCCAGAGAGCTGTCCCAAGGAAGGTTTGGACCACTTTTGGAAGTATCGTCTCTTTTGAAATCGACATGGTTTTAACCAAATCGCCTGATCCTTTGCGAGACGCCTCATGGCGGTTTTGAGAGAAACCCGCGATACAGGTACCCCACCGGGTACCCATTGTATTGTGGTACCCCACTCGTGCACTCACGGTAGCCACCACGCGGTGCACTCAAATTATGCCGTATGCTGGCACTGACTCTTGTAACTTGGTACCCTTTACGCCGCCCTTCGTCGACACGCGACGTCATATTCTCCCCAAACAAAGGCCATCACATTACACTCGATGTGCCCCACCGCATTGCGCATTGATTTCATGGATCACCGTGAGCATACAACATTATATCAGGCGTAGTAACAAAGGCCGGTATCCATGCACTACCGCCTTAAAGCGTCCCGATGAAGTTATCACCATTAAGGGAGACCAAAGAATCGTATTGTATCAGCCTCCAAAGTCACTTACGGATCACCAAAGAAGGGTACCCAGCGCTCACATGCTACTCAGAGGGTACCCCATATGACAAAGCGAAGCGAGAAAGAGCGACTGAAAGCGCCTCGGATGCCGCCCATCAAAATCGAGCTTCACCCATAGAAGCAATTGTACTGGCACCCACCAACCTTGATGTGAGTGAGCGAAAATTTGTACCCACGGATATCGAAAGAGGAGAAGCGGGGTACACCAGTTGAAGACTTGGTTTCAGTGTCCGTGAGCCCCACCGATCCAACGAAGACTGTCAAGATAGGCTCCAACCTTTCAAAGGAACAGCGGGAGAAGCTCACCAACTTTCTACGAGAGCATCATGACGTATTCGCCTGGTCTCACTCCGATATGCCGGGCATCTCACCTGCCCTCTCCTGCCATAGGCTCAATGTTGACCCAAGTCATGTCGCAGTTATAAACGTCGAACCTTTAACCAAGAGAGACGATCGAGAAGAGCAGATCACTTTTACCTGGATTTATCAAGGAAGCAGTGTACCCCGACTGGGTGTCCTATGTTGTTCTTGTGAAGAAATCTTATGGGAAGTGGCGCATGTGCGTAGACTTAACCGATTTGATCAAATCTTGCCCAAAGGACATCTTCCCCCACCGTGGACCAATGCATGACGGACCAGCCATGAGATGCTTATTTTATGGACGCCCGCAAGTATAACCGATTCATGTACGAACCGATCAAGAGAAAACAGATTCATCACCAATCGATCAGACTGCTTGTCATGCCTACGAGCCACTCACAACGGGTTAGCAAACAAGATTTTCAGGCAAAGCACCATGAGGTTTACACAGACGATATGATCACCAAGTCGCAGAGTGGAACACCTCAACAGATATGCTTTGGTGAGGTACCAGATGCTAACCCGAAAATGTGCATCTGTGATACCTCTCGCAAATTCGGTTTATGTACAAAGAACTAGGATTGAGGCCAACCCGAGATTCAGATTAATGGTCGCCACGCACCATCAAGCGAGGTTCGTTTGCCTACCGGTAATGCCCTAAACTGCTTTATCTCCAAGGCTACCGCATGTTAAGCCCTTCTTCAAAGCTCGCGGGAAAAAGCTTCAATGGACACCGATTACAAGAGGTCAAGAGAACTTAAGTGGCACTATCCGCTGCGCGCTCGCCAAACCCGGAGCTGTGAGGTAGTCTATTATATCTCGGCCAGATCGTAACATGCCACCGCCTCCGTCACCACCGGGAAGATGTTATGGTGAGAGTGGTGCACCCACATCGAAAAGTTTGTCTTAACTAATTGTCTCGAAGCTTAGGCCTTATTTTCAAGCTTCACACCATCACGATCGTCAATTAACCTCCTCGCAGATCCTCCAAATTGGATGTCCAGGAAGGCTCTCAGATGGTCTTCACCGCGAATTGACATCGTCTTGCCTCGCCTCAAGTTTTCGCGCCAGTCGCCGATTCATTCACGGAATTGCCGATGATTATGTGTGGAGAAGGTGATATTCCCGGTAGCTACGCACCTTGATGGAATAGGGGAAGTCTGAGATCTGTATGGTTCCTCAATTCACACCGGCGCAGTGGTGCGGGGTAATAATCATCGATCGAACAAAGTGAAGATTTCTTTATGCCTACTGATTGGTTTAAGGCTTCGAACAATGAAGCTGAGTATGAGGCCATCCTTGCAGGGCTTAGGATGTCGAAGGCCTTAGGAGCAGAAAGGGTGCACGTCAAGAGTGACTCCCAATTGGTGGTAAGCCAAATCACTTCACAGTATCAAGCAAAGGTGGACAACATGAAGGGGTACCTCGAGAAAACCAGGGAGCTGATATCCCAGTTCAGTGAAGTTAAAGTGGAAAGGGTACCTCGACAGGCGAACAATGAAGCCGACAACTTGGCAAAAATGGCATCCGCGGCGCGGTAACGATTAGTCTGTCAGCAGGCACGTACAGCCTTGGTGTTAACCTCACAGATATTGGAAGTGGAATCGCCAGCCGATGGGGTGCCTTGGATGGAACCCAATCATGGTACCTCGAAGAGGATCTGCCCCGGATAAAGGTGAGTGGAAATTTGAGATTGAAGTACAAAAGTGCGCGGTATTGTGATAAGGATACCCTATCTGGAAGAGGTTCGCTCTCCACTTGCACGAAATGTTTGGGAAGCGACCATGGCAGAATATGTCATGGGAGAGATCGTGAGGGAATTTGCAGCAATCAACTTCACAGGGCGATCAACGCGCGGAAGGCCCTCATAAATCGGGGATCTTATTGGCCTACACGTGCGGGAGCCATTAAAATATGGTGAAAGGCGTGACAAGTGCCAAAGGTTTGCTAAGGTACCCAGCTTTACCCAGGAAGGCGGTGATATCATCTCCTTGGCCCTTTGCAATTTGGGGAGTGGACCTCATTGGCCTGTTACCTGCTGGGAGGGGGCAAGCGAAATTTACAATTGTCGCGGTGGATTACTTCAAAGTGGGCGGGCGGAGCCATTAACCAAAGATCACCGAAAGGAAAACCACGAAATTCATTTGAAAGAACCTTATTTGTAGATTTGGGATCCCATGCATTATTAGTGACAATGGCAAGCGATTTGAAGTTTTGCTCGGAGCTCGGGATAACCAATCGGTTCGCTACCAAGACACCCCAATCCGAATGGGCAAGTCGAGGCCATTAACAAGATCATCAGGTATCGCGAAAAGAAGTTGGAAGAAAGGAAGGAGCTTGGGTAGATGAGCTACACGGTGTATTAATGAACTCTGGGACCACTCAGAACACCTCATGAAACCCCTTTCTCTGCATTCGGTGTCGATCACGGTAATCCCGATGAGATTGGGGTACCCTCCCATAAGTCGAATACTTTGATGGTGAAAATGCCTCACTGGTGCTTGCACCCTCGATCGGTTGATGAAAAGGGGCAAAGGCGGTGAGACGGTGTATCAACCGCATTTGTGTATGAAAAAAGGGTACGCCCTCGGTCCTTCAGAAAAGGAGATTTAGTCTTAAGAAGGGTAACCCAGAACACTAGGGTACCCTCTGATGGTAGTTCGAGCAAGGAAGGACCATCTGCGTAGAAACCCGTTAGTGCAGTGCGTCTGCTACTCCGTATGGATGGGACAATCGTGAAGCACCCACGGAATCTTTGCAATCTTTGCGGAAATATTACTAGAGGACGATTATGTAACTCGTAGCTTCTCCTGTTTCTATGTCTGTTTTCATGTTGGTGTGGTAGGCCACATGGGGTACCCCAGTTACCCCATGTCGGTCAGTTAAAGATTAAGAATTTCTTTAATTCCACTAAGCAGAGGTCTTGACCTCATACCGATGGGATAACAAAAGTCTCTTGTCTGATTAATGCTTTAGTTGCCTATAAATGCATTTCCTCACTGTCATTACGACACGCTCGCCATCTGGGTTATAGAATGTGGATTACCTTCTTTATCGCCATGAACTCCATGCTCGATGATATGCAATCTATCATCGCTAATGTCTGAGACCGGCGGTACATCATCTAAACATCACGGTAGCCTTTACATGGAGGCACGATAGGCTACCCCCAAATGAGAGGAGGTCCGAAGACCCAGGGTGAAAACCCGGCCTACCCTGGTGTCACGATGTTTGCTAAAATGCATGCATACCTCTACTTTCTTAAGCAAAGTAGGAAACTCGAAAGGCGAGAAATAATTGGGTGAACCAATTTCACTGCTCCGAGCTTAATCAAAATGTCGCGATGATATTTTGGTTACTGTCTACGAGAGGTCCATGAGGAAGACCTACGCCAGTATACCCACTTTCATGACTATTGGGTACAGGGTGCCCTTGCATTCGTGGTATTGGGCACAGGGTGCCCGTTCCATTTCATAAGCTATTGGGTACATGGGGTACCCATTTCGTGAGTTATTGGGTGCAGGGTGCCGCTCTATTCTATTGGGTGCAGGGTACATTCCATTCATAATATTGGGTGCACAGGGTGCCCACGTTCGTAAGTTATTGGGTGCACAGGGTGCCGCTCCATTTCTGGCTATTGGTGCACAGGGTGCCTCCATTCTGGCTATTGGGTGCTTGGGATACCACACTCCATTTTCATGAGCTATTGGGTGCACAGGGGTACCCTGTGAGAATATCGGTGTGTGAACATTCAAATAGGGGATAAAGAAGGTACAAAAGGTTGTTAAATGCAAGCCCCAAACATAAAAATATAATCATAATGGGAATGTTTCAGCAAGTTCAAAAGAAGCAAAATAGGGGTATCCCCCAAAGAGTTCTGACGATGCATAAGGCTGGCAGAAGGCGGTGCGTCGTCTTCGCCATCCTTCTCCAGAAGACGATCAGCTGAAGACTCTGAGATGCCCGGAACATGGCTGAAGCAGGGTGGTGCAGCAATGCAGGATGTCTTTGGGTACCCATGTGACCGGAAGAATTACTGTTGGGCGGAGGAGGACTTCTTCTGGGTGATCACCCATGAAATGGCGGTTATTGACGTCTTCTGCAGGTACCTCGACTCGGATCACAGTCCAGCACTCCGTCATGATGAGAACGCCTCCTCCGTAATGCCTGTACCTGGGCGTGACGCCCGTTCTTGTGCCAGCTCGTCTCGATCCCTTCCACACGGGCCTGCTCCGAAAGCTCGCCCGAGGCGCTCCGTCAAGGTTTTAACTTCGAATGAGCCTCTCGCGGGTTGTCGGTCAGCTCCTCTTTTACCGATCTCGGAGCGAGCACCAGTAGGGACTCGATGTCGGGAGGCGGTGCTAAGGAGAAAAAGCGCTTCTGAATGGCAAGATGTGTTAAGAACTCACATGGCAACACGGATAAATAAATAATTAAAGGAGATACACCAGGGGTACCCCAGAAATAATTTACCTCTTGGGTAGCAGCCTTGGCGCTGTGGCGCTCGCTCAAGTTCGGTTGTCAGTCTCCGGCAATCTCGGTAACATTTTTCGGTAATAAGCAGCGAGCGGTGGAAACCCTGCTTTGGATCTGGTCTAACTCCCCTCCAGCTGAATCATCCGGAAAGGAGGAAGATCCGAACTTCCTCTCCAAGGCGAAGTGTAAGCAGGTTTGCTAGCAGGCGTGGGTGTGAGCAAGGGGTGCCCGCTTCACCTCTAACCTCAGTTTCACTGTTTTGCAGGTGTGAAGCTTATTCAGAGGGATCCCCTTTCTTGGTTCAAACCTTCATCCACCATTACCACATTTTACATCCTTTTTCACCTACTCTAATTTTAGAAACACCCAACACACACGACTTAGTGAGGTACCCCATTTCCCGAAAATACAAATTCATTGTTCTAGATAGATTTTCCATTTCTTACCCACCAAAATCTATCGAAAACAATATGTATTTTATTAGCAACAATAATAATAATATCACTATTATTATTGTTAAACACATTTTATCACACACTTTCCATGTCTGCGAATATATATATGCATATATATATTTTTTAACTCACTTACTGACTTCAGTGATAACTCCGGTGATAACTCTGGTGGTTGCAGCTTCGCTGTTCCGTATTTGTGGACTCGGATATTCTGACTTGGCGAACTTCAGGTATTGTTCTCCCTCTGTTTTTGGCGTGCCCGAAATTGTGGTTTCTCATATGTTGTGAAGGAGATTTTGTTCTTTATTTTTCATTTTTTTTGTTTTCTGTTTTTTGTTGTGGTTGGTTGTTGGTATGTTGATGGTGGGGGGTGATGTATGGCGTTGCGGTTTTGAATGGTTGTATTGATGGTGTTGTGGGTTTGTTAGTGTGTCAGCCAAACAGGAAAAGAGAAAATGGGCACAAAAAAGATGGCAAAAGGAGGCGTCACGTGGTAGGCGTAGTAGGGTGAGGCGACCCAGAGCCTCCTCCACATTTCTATAAGTGAGGGTGAGAGATCTTCCCCTAGTGTGTCTAAGAGTAGTAGTTCTCCCACCAAACTTCCTCCCCTTAGGAGTGTTCCCCGTACTAGCCCTCGTCTCATTGACGATCCATCGTCCTCGGAAGAAAAGCAGCCATCCAATCAGACCGGTCTCACCCTATAGATCGACCTTCTAAATCCCCCACTGCCCAGGTTTCGAAACCTGGTAACTTGTATTCGTTAGGTGCTAGGAGGGCTACCCCGAGTGATTAAGAGCAGATTAGGGTTAGGTATGACATTCCCTTCCAGTAGTGCTTGGTGCCCGCATGAATGCGGCCGAGAACCCCATGTCTGATGGGATCGCTCTCCACATCGACCTTTATATATTAGGTACCCTGGCGGCCACGTGGCGAATTTCCATTCGTTCTTGGCTGTCATTTTACCTTTTTATTGTTTTGGGCCGTTAGGGGAGCATGCTTGAGGATCAGGTAGGCGATCATGGCGTATCCGTCGTTACATGTGCGTGGCGAGTGAGTGGTCAGGGTATCCGTGAGGCTATGCAGTGAGCGGTGGGGACCACTTTTTGGCAGGGGTAGCGGTCATCCCTCTTTTCATTCTGTTGTTTGATCGTGGTTTTAACAAAATCAGCACGATCCTTTAGGCGATAGAGCGTCTCTCATTGCGGTTTTGGAGGTTTTAAACCCGATATGTGAGTACCCAAATATGGGGTACTGTGTACCACAGTTGCATCAATACCCATGTGGGGTACCCTGTTATCGAGGTGCAATTACAGTGCCTCAAATTATTGTCTGTATCTTTAACCGCTTATATTTCGCTGGTATCTACTTTGCGCACCTTTTGCATTTATCTCTTGTCATCGACGGCGTCGTATTTCTCCCTCGAACAACGGAATGTGGCAACAATGGAGAAAGGTCTTAACCGAGAAAAACGTCCATCGGAATGAGTTTCGTGCCTGTAAAATAGTGAAACTGAGATTAGAGGTGAAGTTGGGGTACCTCGGCGTTCACACTCCAACGCTCAAGTTAGCAACTCAAGCTTTTTAGGGTAAAGAGAGCTTTCCGGCCCTCTGTAAATTGAGTTCTGAGGTTGAAGAAAACTTATTTTGTGGAGTGTGAGTGTGAGTGTGAGTGTGAGTGTTCATGGGTGAATGAAAAGTTGTGGAGAATAAAACCTAGGCACCTTTATATATGGAGTATGTTAGTTGCTATGTGGCGGATTTCTTTTGGTTCTTGGCTGTCTTTTTACCTTTTTATTATTTTGGACCGTTAGGGGAGCATGCTTGGGAATCAAGGAGGCGTTCGCGGCGTATCTCGTTATTTTGGGACGTGGTGTCCGCAGGGGAGTGGTTCATGGTACCCTCAGCAGAAACTGTCGGATGAAGCAGCTGGGGGACTTTTTAGTACACTGTTTTGATAAGTAATTCTGACCAAATCAAGCATTATCCTTCAAGCGAAAGAGATGCTTCTTATGGCGGACTTTTTAAAGGGTTTTCTAGAATCCGATATGCAGGGTACCTCTAACTGTGCGGGGTACCCCGAGTCATATGGGGTACCTCGAATTAAGTGGATTCTGAGCAATTCTAAAGTTTTTGGGGTACTTCAAATTATGCGGGGTACCTTGAATTGTGTCAGGGTTACCCGGGGCACCTCGACTTACTCTGGAACTACGCGGGGTACCTTACTTATGCTGGAGCCGCTCCTCTTGTCGACACGTGGTGTCGTATTATTTTTTATATTTCTCCCCAAACAACATCCCCCTAGTTTCTTTTTGGCGAGAAGTACTTGGAGGCAAAAGAAACTCATATATTCAGTTGAAACGACGCGTGGCGATGTGAAGTTTAGCTTGGAGGGTAGTTAGACTAAAAGGGTACCATACGTAATTCCCTTCACTGGCTAAATTTCGTATAGTTTTGAACTGAAAATCTTTCATTTCTTTCCTCTTTTTTTTTTTTAACTTGACCGGTGTGGAGAGTGAACAGTTGTCTTCATGTCTCTTTCTCGCTTTTCTTAGAAAGTGGCAGCCGTCTGACACAGTTTGAATTTAAAATGCATTGACTTTATGCAGAAAATTCCTGACTTTCCTTTTTACGCAGTGCATCAGTCAGGATTAATTAGAACTCGTTCCACTCCTGCTATCTTATTATTTTGAAAATCCCAAAAACTCTCCTATAAAATCAGTTGTTTTCCTGTAGCTTCTTCGTTCCAAATCTTCGTCTTTTTCTCCTGACTTTATTAACACTGCTCATAGGTGAGAATCCCTTCACCCCTCCTCTTTTGTTTTGTTTTGGGTTTTTTTTTTGCGCGCCTGTTCGTTCCCCTGGGCTTTTTGTCTTTGTTCTCTTCTTCCTTTTTTTCTTTTTCTCTTTTCTTCTTTCTTTCCTCACGCATGTGGTTGGTCTTCTTTTCTTCTTTCTTTTCCTTTCTTTCCTCATGCACACGACTGGTTTCTTCCCGCGTGATTTTCGGTGAGTGACTAGGTGGCTGCCGCGGTGGGTTTCGGCTCCCGATCTGCGGCGTTTCGTGGCTTTCAGTGATTTTTCTGTTCGGCAATTTGGCGTGGTACCTCTCTCTCCTTCCTCCTTGCTTTTTCTCTTCCTTTTTCTTCTCTTGGCTAGTTTTTTCTTGCGATTTCCAGCGGCAGTTCTTGGTGGCTGCAGCCATGGTAACCCGATTTGATTGCTTGTGCGATAGTTGCGGGCGTCGTCTTTGTGTTCTGTCGTGCCCCCTTCGTGGCTTTTGAAATACATATTTATTATGATTATGATTATTGTTTTCGACAGATTTTGGGGGTGAGAAAAAAAGAAAATCTATATAGAACAATAAATCTATATAGAACAATAGATTTTGCACGTTAACTTGTTGCCCTAGTGGAGGTGGTGGAGCGTCGAGTGTCACTGGTAGAGGTGAATTTTCGGGCACCCGAGACCCAACTGCCCGAAGAATTACATGGGCTAAATCCTCGAAACGCTTGTGAGAGATGGGCTCCTCCTCTACGCGAATACCCGTTGACTTCTTGATAGACTTGTCCTTGTTAAGACGAGCTACCCTCCTCGCAGGATCACATCCTTCACTACCTTCGGAGGGTATGTCCGGTGCCATATATTGGAGTACACACAATCACTAGTTTGTTAACCACCGCGGAGGCTTTTTGTTCGCCTCCCCACGGACGGCGCCAATTGTTTTCAATAGATTTTGGGGGTGAGAAAAAAGGAAAACCTATTTAGAACAATAAATTTATATTTTCGGAAAACGGGGTACCTCACTAGGTCGTTGTGTGTTTTCGGTGTTTCTAAAATTAAAGGAGGTAAAAAGGGGTGAGGAATGTGGCAATAATGGAGAAAGGTTTGAACCAAGATAAAGGTCTCTCAGTATACCACACCTGCAAAACAGTGAGACTGAGGTTAGAGGTGAAGCCGGGATACCCCGGCGTTCACACTCCGACGCTCAAGTTAGCAAACTGAAGCTTTTTAGAATAAAGAGAGCTTTCTAGCCCTCTGTCAATGGAGTTTTGAGATTGAAGAAAGCTTATTTTGTGGAGTGTGAGTTTTAGTGTTCATGGGTGAATCCAAAATTCTTGAGTATAAAACTTAGGCACCTTTATATATAAGGTACCAAGCGGCCACGTAGCGAATTTCCATTGGTTTTTTACTGTCCTTTTACCTTTCTATCATTTTAGGCCGTTTGGGGAGCATGCTTGGGAATCAAGAAGGTGATCGCGGCATATCTCGTCATTTTGGGTACGTGGCGCGTGTTGGCGAGTGGTCCTGGGTATCCTAGCTGAAGCTGTCGGGTGAAGGAGCTAGGGGGCCACTTTTTTGACAGGGGCAGGAGGCGGCTGTCTCTCATTTTCAGTACACTGTTTTGATACGTGATTTCAACCGAATCAAGGCTGATCCTTCAAGCGATAGAGACGTTTCTTGTGGCGGATTTTTAGAGGGTTTTCTAGAACCCGATATGCAGGGTACCTCCAACTGTATGGGGTACCCCAAGTCATGTGGGGTACCTCGAACTATCAGTGCTAAATTATGGTTGCAGGGTGCCGATGCACTCTGGATCAGTGCTATTATTTTTCATATTTCTCTCCAAACGATTATTATTATTATTTTAAACACACATTTATCACGTATTTATTTATGTATGCGTGATAATAATTTTTCGTGTGTTTATTCTCACTTACTGACTTCGATGATGGTTTTGGTGGTTGCAATTTTGTCGTTCCATGCTCGCAAATTCGGATTTGCTGACTTGGTGAGCTTCATGTATTGTTTTTAACAGATTTTGGGAATAGAAAAAAGGAAATCTATCTAAAACAATGAATTTGTTTTTTCAGGAAAACGAGGTACCTCACTAGGTTGTTGTGCGTTTTTGGTGTTTTTAAAATTAAAGGAGGTAAAAAGGGGTGTGGAATGTGGCAACAAGGTAGGAAGGTCCGAACCAAGAAAAAATGTCCTCGAGAATAAAGCCGCATAAGCAGTGGCGAGGTTAGAGGTGAAGGCAGTGCCCTGCGTTCACACTCAGATCTTTCAGTCGATCAAGCTTTTTTGGAGTAGAGAGCTTTTCGCCCCTCTGTAAATTTAGTTTTGAGGTTGAAGAAAACTTATTTTGTGGAGTGAGAGTGTGAGTGATCATGGGTGAATCCAAAGTTATGGAGAATAAAACCTAGGCACCTTTATATATGGAGTATATTAGCTGCCATGTGGAGGATTTCCCTTGGTTCTTGGCTGTCCTTTTACCTTTTTAGAACTTTGGGCCGTTAGGAGAGCATGCTTGGGAATCAAGGAGGCGCTCGCGGCGTATCTCATCACTTTGGGTACGTGACGCTCGCTGGAAAGTGGTCCAGTGCGTCGCCAGAACTGTCGGTTAGCGAGGAGACCATTTTGGCAGAGAGAAGGTTGCTCCACTTTTCAGTACACTATTTTGATACGTGATTTTAACTGAATCAAGTCTGATCCTTCAAGCGATAGAGACGCCTCTTATGGCGGATTTTTAGAGGGTTTTCTTGAATCTGATATGCAGCGTACCTCCAACTGTGTGGGGTACCTCGAGTTATATGGGGTACCTCAAATTAAGTAGTGTACCTCAAATTAAGTAAGGTACCTCAAACTATGCAGGGTACCTCGAATTATGCAGGGTACCTTGAGTTATGTCATGGTTACCCGGGGCACCTCAACCTACTCTAGATACGCGCGGGGTACCTCTCTTATGCTGGAACTGCTCCTCTCATCGACACGTGGCGTTGTATTATTTTTCATATTTCTCCTCAAACAACATCCCCTTAGTTTCTTTTTGACGAGAAGTACTTGGAGGTGAAAGAAACTTATATATGCAGTTGAAACGACATGTGGCGATGTAAAATTTAGCTTGGAGGGTAGTCGTCTGACACATAGTTTGAAATTTAAAATATACTTACTTTATGCAGAAAAATCGCTGACTTCTTTTTGTGCAGTGTATTTTATCAGGCTTAATTTAAAAGCCCTGTTCTATCTCTCTTTCCCAGGATATTTTGAAAATCCCAAAACTTCTCAAAACTTCTTCGTTCTATCTCTTCGTCTGTTCTCTGGTTTTCTCGACACTATTCGCAGGTAAAAAAAAAAAAAAAATTTCTCTGCCCCTTCTTTTTGTGCACCCGTTCGTTCTCCGCTAGGCTTTTATTTTTTCTTTTCTTTCTTTCCTTTCTCTCCCTTCTTCTTCTTTTTTTCCTCTTCCTTTTCTTTTCCCGCTCGCGGCTGGCCTTCCATCTTTTTCTTTTTTCTTCCTTTCTTTTCTTTCTTTTTCTTTCTTTCTTTCACGCCTGCGGCTGGTCCTCTTCCCGCGTGGTTTTCGACAACTGAATCCGTGACATGCGCGGCGGATTTCGGCTCCCGATCTGTGGCAGTTCACGGATTCCAGCGGCTTTTCTGTTTGCGGTATCTGTCTCCCCTTTTTTCTTTTTTTCCCTTTCTTTTTCTCACTCTTTTCTCTTCTCTTGGCTGGCTTCTCCTTGGCGGTTTCCAGCGGCGGTTCCAGGTGGCTTCGACAGCGGCAACCTGCGTTAGATTTGGACGTTAGCCAGCGGCATTCCGGTCACCTTGGCACGCGATGCCCCCCCTGCCGTGCCGTCCCTCCGTTCTTCTTCTCATTCTTTTTTTTTTTAAATACATATATGTATGTATATTATATTTTTAGTAGTAATAATAATATTATTATTAGTATTACTAAACACATAGTTATCATGCGTTTGTTCCCGTCCGTGTGATTTTTTTTTTTTTGCTCACTTACTGACTTCAGTGATGATTTTGGTGGTTGCAGCTTTACCGCTCCGTATTCGCAAACTCAGATTCTCTGACTTGGTGAGCTTCAGGTATTATTCCTTCTCTGTTTTTGGTGTATCCGAAATTGTGATATTTTGCATACTGTGAAGAAAGTTTTTGTTCTTTATTTTTCATTTTTCTCCATTTTTCTGATGGTATGGTGTGAATATATTAATGGTGGGTGATGTACGGTATTGTGGTTTTGACATGTTGGTGGTATAGTGTTGTTGTTTTGATGGTGTGTTGACAAAAAAAAAAAGAGAAAATGGGTACGAAAAAGATGGCGAAAAGGAAACGCCCTATGGCCGGGGGTAGTAGGGTAGGCAGTCCCCGTATAGAATCTCCCTCCCATATCTCTATTAGTAAGGGTGAGAAATCTTCTCCTAATGTGTCCAAGAGCGGTAGCTCATGCCTTAGCCTCCCTCTCCCTAGGAGTGTTTCTCGCAGCAGTCCCCGTCTTCCCAGAACAACCAGCCCATTATCCTCGGAAAAAGGCTGAGTCATCCAAACCCAGTGCTCCATCTCGCCCTTTAGACCAACGTCCCAAATCGCCCACTGCCCAGGTCTTAAAACCTGGTAACATTTATTCACTAGGTATTAGGAGGGCTACCCTGAGCGATTTAGAACAGATTAGGGCTAAATACAACATTCCTCCCTCCGTAGTGCTTAGGGTACCTCATGTGGGTGAGCGACCTGAGATCCCCATGTCTGATGGGATTGCTCTCCATATTGACCTTTTTTATCTCGGACTTCGTCTGCCTCTCTAACCTTTCTATATGAGGATGTTTAGTCATTTGGGGGTGACTCCTGGGCAGCTGTCTCTTCCGGGGTGGAGGACACTCACAGGACTACAGGTGTTGTGGTTGGAAGTGCTGGGGCACTAGATTTCCATGCGGGAGTTGATGGGCCTTTACCAGCTCAAAAAGCCCAAAGGCCCTTCAGTTGCCTACTTCTCTGCTTGGAGTGACTATGGCAACCTTGTTGAAGCAGACCCTGCTTTGAAGAAAGGTTACAAGAGGGGTTGGTTGGCTGCTGAGGGCAGGTGGTGGGTGGATACCTTGAGTGATGATGGTCGCCCGGTGAAGGATCAGAATGCTTTCAACGAAGATTGCAAGTATTTCCCAGGTGATTAGTTGTTACTCTTCGTTGTTATTTCATGTATAAATGCCTTGTTAATCTTGGGTTCTCCGTGATTTCGTAGGTGTGACATGGGTGAAAGGGTCGTACGCAGTCCAAGAGGTGGGGAGAGAGTTGAGGAAATTTATGGGGAGGCTTAAGAGCGCGCAGAGGAGTAAGGATGTGTTGGAGGAGAGCAGGCTGGTGAAGGTGGGGCTGATCGGTAGAGGTATCCCACCTGCTTCTGGTGGTGGCTCATGTATGATTTGGTGTTGAGGGTACCCTATTTCCCAAGAAAAGCGGGAAGAGACATGAAGACAACTGTTCACTCGCCACGACGGTTAAAAAAAAAAAGGAAAGATTTTCAGCCCAGAACTATACTGAGTTTTGCCAGTGAAGGAAATTGTGTAGGGTACCTCTCCAGGCCGACTACCCTCCAAGCTACATTCAACGTCGCCACATGTCGTTTCAACTCGCATATGAGTTTCGTTCGCCTCCAAGCACTTCTCGCCAAAAAGAAACTAGAGGGGATGTTGTTTGGGGAAAAATATAAAAAATAATATGACGCCACGTGTCGATGAGAGGAGCAGCTTCGGCATAAGAGAGGTACCCTGCGTGGGTCCAGAGTAGGTCGAGTGTCCCAAGCACTCAAGTAAGGGGTAACGAAGGTGCAGAAGATTACTAGATGCAAGCTCAAAACATAAAAATATAACCACAACGAAAGCGTTTTAGTAACACAAAATATGCCAAGATATCGGCGGGGAAGAAAAGAAACAAGTTCAAAAGAACAAACTAGGGGCAACCCTAAAAGAGTAACAACACAGTATAAGAGCTACGATGAAGGCGGTGCATCATTCTCGCCATCCTTCTCCAAAGGGCGATCCACAGAGGACTCTGAGACACCCTGAACGTGAGCGGCCGAAGCAGGGGGTAGCTGAAGCGGGTAAGGACTTGGATGTACTGGGTACCCCATGTGACCCGGAAGGGGTACCCGATTGGGCGGAGGAGGACCTCTTTTTCTCGTTGATCGCCTGAAAAATCACAGCCTTGTTAGCGTACTTCTCCATGCGGGGTACCTCCAGTTCGGGTTCCACAGTCCACACCTCCATTATGATAAGGGAGAACGCCTCCTCTATCATTTTCTTCTGCCGGGACATCAAGCTCTCATTCTTGGCTAGCAGCTCATCACGATCCCCTTCCACTCGGGCTTTCTCTCCAGAAAGCTCACCATGACGTTCCGTCAAGGCCTTGACCTCCCGAACGAACTTCTACTTACGAGATTGTCGGTCTGAGAGCTCCGCTCTTAGCTTCTCAACCTCAGAGCGGACAGCAACAAGGACTCGATATCGGGAAGGCAATGGCTAAGGAGAAAGGACGCCTACAAATGGTTAAGGACGCCTACAAATGGTTAAAGATGTGTTAAGAACAACAAAGGATAACAAATAAAGGGTACACTGTGGCACCCGTGAAAGTTTACTCTCAGGCCAGCCCAACCGTAACGCTTTGCTCAAGCCCGCCATCCGCTCCCCATCGCAACCCTGGGGTAACATATTCAGCAGAGTAGTAAAAGCAGCGCGCTAGGTGGGAAACCCTCTTGTTGGATGCCAAATCTAGATCCCCCTCCATCAAATCATCCGGAAATGAGGAAACCATGCCAAACTTCCTCCTTCGGGAACAGAGGGTACCCTTTGACCCGCCTCCCGAGGTACCGTGATTTCTCCTTCGCCCGAGCGAGGTGGAGACGCCTGGGAGGCACCGCCGACTCGTGAGAACCTAAGTTTCAGAATGCATCCTCAAAAAAACATCGGCATATGGCCACCATTGATCCATTACTGCACCCAACACACAAAAAGGCATATTAGCCTAAAAGGTTCGAAATACCACCAACATCAGAAGTGATAAACCAAAGAAAAAAAAAAGAAGAGAAGCCAATTAAAAAAATACGGTAACAACGGGGTACCCCACTTCAATGAATAAAAATAGGGTAACCCCAACACTAAATCATACATGAGCCACCACTAGGAGCAGGTGGGATACCTCTACCGATCAGTCCCGCCTTCACGAGTCGACTCTTCTTCAATACATCCTTACCCTTCTATGCGCTCTCAAGCCTCCCCACGAATTTCCTCAACTATTTTCCCACCACTTGGATTGGGCACGACCCCTTCGCCCATGTCACACCTAAAAAATCACAAAAGCCCAAAATTAGCAAGGAATTTATACATGAGATTACAACGAAGAGCAACGACTAATCACGAGGGAAATACTTACAATCTTCGTTGAAGGCATTCTAAACCTTCACCGGCCGACCATCACCACTGTAGATCTACCCACCACTGCTTCAAGAAGTTAAACCAACCCTTCCTCAGAACCTTTTTCAAAGCAGTGATCTATCGAATAAGGCGGCATATACCCAAGCAGGCAAGAATCAAGGGGCTCGGGGTTTTTGGAATGGTAAAGCGCCTATCAACTCCCGACTGGGAAACCTCGCGGCCTCAAAGACTTCCAACCATAAGACCTGCAGCCTGCGAAATAGTCCTTTCACCCCAGAGGAGATACTACATGAGCCACCTAAAACGGCTAAACATCCTCATCTAGAAAGGCTGGAGAGGCAAATGGAGACCAAGATAAAAAAGGTCGATGTGGAGAGCGATCCCATCAGACATAGGGTTCTCAAGTCGCTCATCCACGTAAGGTACCCTAAAACTACATGAGAATGCAGATTTAACCCTAACTGCTCTAAATCACCTGTGGTAGCCTCCTATGCTTTAATGAATACAAAGTTACTGTGTGTCGGGAGAAATACGACGCCACGGTTTGTAAGCAGGTTTACCAATATACAGCAGGGACTCATGGTCTATAAGAAGTCATGCGTACCGGCAATCATGGCATAAATTGGGATACCCCATATAACTTGGCCTGCCCCGGCATAGTTTGGCCTACCCCATATAACTTGGCCTACCCCAAAGATAGTTTGCCTTTACCCCATAGTGGTACTTACGAATAATTCTATATAACTCGTGCACCCCATGTGGGTACCTCACATATCGGCCCGTAAAACGCCTAAAATTCGCCATGAGAGACGCCTCTATCACTTAAAGATCGCTTGATTCACTGGACCACGGTCAAAACAACAGGCTGAAAAGAGGAGACATCACACACCGCCAAAAAGTGGTCCCCAGTCGCTTCAATTCCCGACATCACGGATACCCTGACCACTCTCCAAATACACACACACGACGTAACGACGGATACGCCAAGATCGCCTACCTGACGCCCAAGCATGCTCCCAAACGGCCCAAACGATGAAAATGACAAATTAACACCAATGGAAATACGCCACGGGTCACTGGTACTTATATAAAGGTGCCTAAAGTCTATTTTCACCAATTTTTCATTCACCCCATGAATATTCACACTCACACTCCACAAAATAAGTCTTCTTCAACCTCAAAACTCCATTTACAGAGGGCTGGAAAGCTCTTTTCATCTTAAAAAAGCTTGAGTTTGCTAACTTGGGCGTTTGAGGCGAACGCTGCAGGCCACCTCTAACCTCGGGCATTGCTTACAGTGCAAAGCTTACCCCAAGGGACCTTTCTCTTATTTCAGATCCTCCTCCGCTGTCACCACATTTCTCACCCCTTTTTACCTCCTTTTTACTTTAGAAACACCAAAAACACACAACGACTTAGTGAGGTACCCCATTCCCCGAAATACAAATTTATTGTTCTAGATAGATTTTTTATTTCTTACCCACCAAAATCTATCGAAAACAATTGGCGCCGTCCGTGGGGAGGCGAACAAAAAGCCTCCGCAGTGGTTACTAAACTAGTGGTTGTGTGTACTCCAATATATGGCACCGCACGCATTCTCCAGGTTTAATGGCGATCCCACAAGAATCTGGAGATGACAAGCAATGCAAGGCAGTGATCCCGCTGTATGATAAAATTCTGCCTTAACAAGTGGCAAGTCTATCAAGAATCAATCCAAGGCTCGCAAGAGGAGGAGCCCATCTCTCACAAGTGTTTTGAGGATTTAGCCCATGCAATTCTCCGGGCTGTTGGGTCTCGGGTGCCCGAAAATTCACCTCCACCAGTAAACCTCGACGCTCCACCACCTCCACCAGGGCAACAAGTTATGGTAAGAGCAGAGGTACCCGAGGCTAGCAAGCCAAAACATAGGCCATCGGGTACCCGTTCCAAATTTCAAACCATGGGTTCCCGAGACGAGCGTTCCACCGCCTCTTGCAACTCCCGTGGCAGCCAAGATGCGAGGCGCTAAAAGCGAGCCCGTGAGGATCTCCGTGAAAAACTAAACGCCAAAAGGGCTTTCCAAGTTCCGGCATCATCATCGGGCCACCCTGGGTACCCCTGTGGGTACCCCCTCACGCTTAGAAAAATGGAGCACCCAAGCCTGGGCCAAGCTCCTTTCTCGGTATGCACGTCACATGCCCACCACCAATGACTTACCACCACCGCTCACCACTGGAGATTCTGACCAGCAGCCTCCCCAAGCATTCACCATGCCATGTGTACTCCAAATATTCTGCACCACCGATCCCTGAGTACGCGTGAGTTATACCACGACCAAATACTAATCGGGCAGACGAGAACGCCATGTGGTGATGTTTACACACGCCACCGGTCCGGCCAAGTCACGGTTCCTGGCCCTCGGCGCAAAGATATCCTCTCTACACCAACTCTAAACCGACTTTACTATGAGTTCTCACGCCCACTCAAGATGTGGTAGCCCAAACTTACCTTCGCTACAAGGGAATCAACCCTCTGAGTACGTGAACCGCTTCCACCAAGTTTACCGACCCATTTCGGTAAGAATTCATGGTCAAAGCCAGGATGCTCTTTCAAAAAGCGCACCAATCATATGTGGAAGCCTGCCTCAAGGCTGCAAGAAAGCGGAGATGGGTGAAAATGTCTCAAGCGCCAAGAGGATAAGGCCGATGGCACGAAGGCAAAGAGAGCCCAAGAGACCAAGTTCAAGAAGAAGTGGTACCCCAGGGCGAGATGGCCTCCACCAAGTTATCCTGCGATACGGTGGGTACAACCCTCCTTATCTCACCCGTACTCCCACCTCCAAACCGCCAAAGACAATGAACAATGAGAGCCACCACAAATCTAGATGAGACTTACCACCAAATAATCCCACACCAGAGCAAATCTTTACCGTAGATCCGGATACGGCCTCCGGTCCGCCAAAGCTAATAAAGAGGCACCCTAATAAACGTAGCTTAAAATATCGCGAGTTCCATGAAGACTTGGGCATAAGACAACTGAAAGTGTTTTAGCTTCCTGAAGAGATAATCTTTAATTCGCCCGCACCCTCAAGGAATTTGTTGTCAATGAGCAGGTCTTAAGTCCACGGAGCAACATGGGCAAACAGAGAAGTGAGAGCCAACGCGGGCACCCAAGGATCCATATAATGCACGTACATGATCGTGGGGACCCACTCTACCGGTCAATCTGTGAGGCCATTAAAGCGTTATGGAGATCACTTGCATTGGCAACCAACGATGAGTGAGGTCAACTTCACCTACGGGTACACCCCGGTACTTCTCCACCCTCCGCCAATCCTTTTCACGTAAAAAGATGTCAAGGAGTAGCAGATGCCCATGATGACGCTTTGATTACTCCGCGAAGCACGGTAAAGTGGCAAGGACTCAGGATACCGCAGCCTGCGGACATCATCTTCAAAAGCGCACTGGATCAATTGTTAATCGAGTCGCCAAAATCACTCCAGACGCCACTCTCCCTCGGGTTCACGGAGATACGGTCATCACAGCGGCATCATCACATTACCGCCACACTTTGCAGTACCCCACCGCTGTCCATATGATTGATTTCCTCATCGCGATCACCCAGAGCATACAACATTATATTGACTGCTCGTAGTAACAAAGGCCGTGGTATCCATGCACTATCTCGCTTTAAAGCGTCCCGACCACGAAATTATCACCACATGGAGACCAAAGAATCGGCCATGGATGTTACTCTACAGCCTCCAAAGTCACCTACCGATAGCTCGATCACCAACAAGAGGGTACCAAGGGCTCCCTACATGTTAATCGAGGGTACCCACACGACAAAGCGAAGGCCATAGAAAACGCAGAGCAAAGACTGAAAGCCGCCTGCCGCCACCCCATCAGAGCCACCAGGAACTTCACCCATGAACATAGAAATAATTGTCTCAGAGAACTCAGGGGTACCCGATGGCGACCAGATTAAGCCCAGATACGAAGTTAGAGGTACCCTGTAATCTACTGATATCGAAAGAGGAGAAGCGGGTACACCAAATAAGACTTGGTTTCAAAGGTCCGTGAGCTCCACCGATCCAACAAAGACCGTCAAAATAGGCTCCAACCTTTCAGATGAACAACGGGAGAAGCTCACCAACTTTCTACAAGAGAATCATGACGTGTTCGGTGTCTCAATCCGACATACGCCGCATCTCACCCTCTCTCCGCCATAGCTCAATCTCGACCCAAGTCATGTTCTGATAAACGCCGACCTTTAACCAAGAGAGGTAATGCGCGATCGAAAGCAAGAGGTAGACCGCCTATTGTACCGCAGGATTTATCAGGAAGCAGACTCGATCGGTGTCCAATGTTGTTCGTGAAGAAATCTAACGAAGTGGCGATGGCGTAGATTTCACCGATTTGAACAAATCTGCCCCAAGGATGCTTTCTCACCCCGTGGACCAAATATTGACGCGACTACGAGATGCTTAGCTTTTACGGACGCCTTTCTCCTTATAACCAGATTCCTGCATTTAACCCGATCAAGAGAAAACGATTCATCACCAATCGAGGGTCAGACTGCTTCAAAGTCATGCCATTTGGCTCAAGAATCACGAGCCACTTACTAACCAACGGTGAACAAGATTTTCGGGCAAATCGCACCATGGAGGTTTACATAGACGATATGATCACCAAGTCTGCACGCAGGAACACCTCAAACACCTCGTGGATACCTTTGTCTTGCTGGCGAGGTACCAGACGCGCTTAACCCTAAAAAATGTGCATTCTGGTTACCTTTGCAAATTCCTTGCTTTACGGTACAAAGAACGAGGGATCGAGGCCAACCCCGACAAGATTCGGCGGTTCTTAATACGAAGTCGCCACGCACCATCAAGCGAGGTTCAAAGTTCCTACGGTACCGCTCTAAACCGCTTTTATCTCCAAGGCTACCGACCGCTGTGTCGCTCTTCAAAGCTCCGGCGGAAAGAAGCTCCAATGGACACCTGACAAGAGGCTTTCAAGAACTGCGGGTACCTCATCCGCGCGCCATTGCTCGCCAAACCGGAGCCAGGGGAGGTACTCCTATTATATCTCGCCAGACGTAACATGCCACCGCCTGGCCCTACTCCCGGAAGATAAGCATGGGTGCGCGCAGAAAAGGTACCCCACATCTGAAAAGTTTGTCTTAGCACTAATTGTCTCGGCCAGGAAGCTTAGGCCTTATTTTCAAGCTCACACCATCACGGTCGTCACCAACCTACCCCTCCGGTAAATCCTCCAGAAATTGGATATGTCCGGAAGGCTCCTCCGATGGTCTTTGAAATTAAGTGAATTCGACATCGTCTTCAAGCCTCGCTCAACCATTAAGGCGCAGGCCGTCGCTGATTTCATTGCGGAATTTGCCGATAATTCATATGGAGAAGGTGATATGGGGTACCCGGTAGCTACCCCGCCTACTGATGGAATATGGCAAGTCTGGGAGATCTATGTCGGTGGTTCCTCTAATTCCCACGGAAGTGGCGCGGGGGTAATTATCATCGATCCGAACAAGGTGAAGATTTTCTATGCTCTGCAATTCGGATTTAAGGCTTCAAACAACGAGGCTGAGTATGAAGCCATCCTTGCGGGGCTTAGGATGTCGAAGGCCTTGGGAGCCAGAAGGGTGCACATCAAGAGCTACTCCCAACTGGTGGTAAGCGAATCACTTCGATGTCAAGTAAGGTGGACAACGTGAAGGGTACCTCGAAAACCGGTGATAACGGGTTTGTTGAAGTTAAAGTGGAAAGGGTACCCCGACGGGCGAACAATGAAGCTGACAACTTTGCAAAAATGGCATCTCTTGGTGCGGCCAGTAGATCTGTCAAGGCCAGAACACATACACCTTGGGTGTTGACCTCACCAAGCCGTTTGAAGTGGGATCACTAGCCAAAGGGGCGCCTTGGATGGAACCAGTCGTAAGGTACCTCAAGAATGGGGACCTACCCTCAGACAAAAGTGAGGCAAGAAGGTTGAAGTATAAAGCTGCGCGGTATTGCCTGATAAAGGATACCCTATCTGAGAAGAGGGTTAACTCTCCACTGTCTGAAGTGCACAGAGCGACCATGGAGTATGTCATGAGAGATACGAAGGAATTTGCGGATCACTACAGGCCTGATCGGCTGGCAGAAGGCCCTCGTCGGGGATCTGTCTTGGCCACCATGCGGAGAGCGCCAAAAATATGGTAAGAAGCTGCGACAAGTGCCAAAGGTTTGCTAAGGTACCCCACCCAGGAGAAGGCGGCGGTGATATCGTCTCCTTGGCCGCTGCAATTTGGGAGTAGACCTCGTTGGCAGTTACTGTAGGGAGGGCAAGCGAAATCGCCATTGTGTGATGGACTACTTCGAAGTGGGGCGGAGCCGTAACATCCGAAAGGAAAACCACGGAGTTCGTTTGGAAGAACCTTGTTGTAGATTTGGGATCCCAAATGCGATTGTTAGTGACAACGCGGATTTGACAACGAAAAATTTGAAGTTTTGTTGAACTCGGGATATAATCGGTTTGCTACACGCACCCCCAATCCAATGGGCAAGTCGAGGCCATTAACAAGATCATCAAAGGTATCATGAAAAGAAGTTGGAAGAAAGGAAGGGAGCTTGGGTAGATGAGCTAGGTGTATTGACTCTGGGACCACTCGGAACACCTCATGCATGAAACCCCTTTCTCGCATTCGGTGTCGATCACGGTAATCCGAGATTGGGGTACCCTCGCCAGAGTCGAATACTTTGATGGCGAAAATGCCTCCTGTCGCTTGCACCCTCGATCTGGTGGATGAAAAGAGGGCAAAGGCTGAGCTGAGGACAGCAGTGTATCAACACCGCATTTCAGAGCTGTATGAAAAAAGGGTACGCCCTCGGTCCTTCAGGAAAGGAGATTTAGTCTTAAGAAGGGTAACCCAGAACACTAGGGTACCCTCTGATGGTAGTTTCGGAACAGGAAGGACCATCTGCGTAGAAAACTGTCGATTTGGTGCATCTGCTACTCACGTGGATGGGACGATCGTGAGGCACCCACGGAATCTTTGCGATCTTGGAAATATTACTAGAGGACAGTGTCTTAACTCCTAGCTTCTCTTGTTTTTATGTTTGTTTTCATGTTTGTGTGGCAGGCCATATAGAGTACCCCAGCTACCCCATATTGGTCAGAAGAAGTTTTTCAATTCCCTAAATAGGAGGCCTCACGGCATCTCCTTCTCATTAGGATAACAAAGCTAGATCATGTACTGATTGATGCTTGATTGCTATAAATGCATTTTCCTCACTGCTCGTTTATGACATGCTTTTCTATTATCCATATCTTGGTCAGCTCGAGATTATTTTCTTTTATCGCCATTTAACCCGTATATGATGATATACGAATCTTATCATACGCTAAATGTCTGAGGATCGGCGGTGCACATCCATTCTGACACGGGTAGCCTTTACGTGGAGGCACGATGGGACTACCCCAGATGAAGAGAGGAGGGTCAAAGAGACCCAGGGTGAAAGCAAACCCGGCCTACCACTGGTGACACGATGTTTGTTAAAGTGCATGCGTACCTCTCTTTCTGCTTAAGCAAAGTAGGAAACTCAGAAGAGCGAGAAATAATTGGATGAGCCAATTTCACTGCTCCGAGCTTAATCGAAATGTCGAGATGATATTTTGGTTACTATCTGAGAGGTTCCGCCGAGGAAGACCTACATGAGTGTACCCACTTTCGCTATTGGGTGCACAGGGTGCCAGCTACGTTTCCTGGTATTGGGTGCACAGGGTGCCCATTGCCTGAGGATATCGGTGTAAGCAAACATTGAATGGGGATAAATAAGATCTGAAAGATTGTTAGATCTGAGCCCCGAACGTGAAATATAATCATATTGGGAATGTTTTGACAAGTTCAAAAAAGCGAAATAAATTATCACGAAAGAGTTCTTGACGATAAGGGCTACAAAAATTCGTCTTGCCGTCCTTCTCAGGAAGGCGATCGGTGAAGACTACGAGATGCCGGAATATGGTGAGCAGGGATAGCTGAAATGGGCAATGCTTGGGATGTGCTGGGTGTCCCGTGTGACCCCGAAGGGGTACCCGATTGGGCGGAGGAAGACCTCTTCTTCGTTGATCGCCATGATTGCGAACTTTGTTGGCGTGCTTCTCACACAGGGGTACCTCGAGCTCGGGATCAGCGGTCCGTACCTCCGCCATGATCGGAGAAAAGCGCCTCCTCCATTCTCTTTTGAGACATCAAGCTCGTTCTCGCCGCCTCGTCCATTCGCTTTTCATCAGAACTTTCTCCCAGGAAAGGCCATTAAAGCTCTGTCGAGGCCTTGACTTCTTGACAAAACCTCGCCATGGGACTGTCGGCTCGAGGCTCCGCTTTAATTTCTCAACCTCTGGCAGACAGCGGCGAGCCTCGATATCAGGAAGGCAATGGGTGAGAAGAAAGGATGCTGAGTTGTTCGAGGTATGTCGAGAATGTATATAGCAACTCGATGAATAAACTAGGCGGAAGCTACTGAATAGGGTGCAGGAAAGCTTACCTCTGGGTGGCTTTGAGTGCTTGGTAGTGGCGCTCGCTCAGCTCGGTTTGTCCGCCTCTTGGAGTCTCGGGCCAACGTTCTCCATGAGAATAGTAAAAGCAGTGGGCCAGTGGGAGATCCTCTTGTTTGAGCGGGTCTAGATCCGCCGGCGTCGTCGGAAAGGAGACCAGATCAAACTTCCTTTTGCGAGAGCGTGGGGTGCCGACCAGCTTTGTGAGGTACCTGCCACTTCCCTCAGGAGGCGGTGGCGCGTACTCTTGAGGCTTAGAATCATGGGATCAGAGGCCTCGGCTGCCATTCCTTGGAAAAAGACATCAGATGCATCGCTGCGAGTCCATGCTTGCATCCAACCTGAATGGAACACATCAGTAGAACAAGTATAAGTAGCCCAGCATAAGCGGCAAATATAAAAAAAGGGGGAGGAAGTCAAATGAAGAATGTGGCAAAAGTGGGGTGCATTTTCATTAACAATGATAGGGTACCCCGAACCCTCGAATCGTACATGAGCTACCACAGGCGGGAGGAACACCTCGTCAGCAACCGCTGGGCTCTCCTCGACCGTCCACTATCCTGCATGCACTCAAAACTTCCCATGAACCTCGCCAGCTCTCTCCCACTTGAGTGGGCATCGCCCATGTCACACCTGAGTCACGAAGAACCCAAGATCAACAAGGAATTTGCATGAGGCATTCACATGAGATTCTGAGGCGACAAGCTAAATATCAAGTGAAACACTTACGGTCTTCGTTGAAGGCGTTAGAACCTCTACGGGTGGCCATCGTCGCCCAGTGTATCAGTCCACCATTGCCTTGACAAAACCGACCCTCACTATAACCCAGCGGGATCTCGGACAGTTGCCATAATCACTCAGGAAAAGTAGGCAAGCAATGGCGGATCCTTTGGGCTTTTGGTGGTATAAGCCCGTGAGTCGAAGGTGACCTCACCAAGTACCTCAACCGTAACACATGTAAACGTGGCGTCCTCCGCTGGAAGGATAGCTGCCCAGGAGCTACCCCCAGACGACTAAACATCCTCACAAAAAAGGGGTGAAGAGGTAAGCGGAGTCCAAGATCGAAAAGATCAATGTGGAGAGCAACCCCACCCGACATAGGGCTCTCAGGTCGCTCTCTGCAGGTATCCTAAGCCTGAGAAGAGGATATCATGCTTGATCTGTCTGCTCTAAGTCACTCTGGGTAGCCTTCCTTGCACCTAATGAGTAAAGATTAGCAGGTTTTGGTGCATGACCGGAGGGAGACTTGGGAGATCGGTCTGAGGGTTGAGGTTGAGTACTAAACTTGGATGGCTTAGCCTTTTTCTTAGGAGGGTGGGCTGGTGGTTTCTTTGGAAGCAGGGGCTCTTCTGGGAAACACTCTGGGGAGGCTGACTGGGGCGTGAGCTACTTCTTAGGCAGCTAGAAGTTCTCACTTTCCAGATGGAAATATGGGAAGGGACTCGATGCAGGACTACAGCTCATACCCAGGCCATGGCGTTTTCTTTTCGCCATGAAATTTGAGTACCCATGGGTTTTCTCTTTTCTGTTGGGTGACACCTATGAACCCATGATACCATGCCATATCCGTCAGCGTATCCGCGCGACCATCAAAACAACAATACCATCAATCTGACCATCGAAACAATACCACTGCGCAAACAGTACCCCCCACCAAAACAACAGCACCCAAACAAAAAAATGAAAATAAAGAACAAAATTTCGCTTCATGATGTGCACAATATCATAACCTCGGATCATGAAGTCGGAGAAGGTCAATACCTCGGGATCACCAGTCGGAAAATATGGTCCATGAATCTGAGAGTGAAGGCTGACCACAAAATTATTCGAAGTCGTAATAATAAAATATAAAATCGTATATAAATAAATAACAATAATAGTAATAATATATATTATTATTAATATATATACATATATTTTCAAAAAAAAAAGATGAAAGCAGCGGAAAAACCGGGAGAGGAGGCCTTACGCGGATGAACACACTACAGATCTGGAGTAGGGGCTCGTCATTGCCAGCTTTCCACCGAGGCTACTTGACCGTAGGAAGCGTGGTCTGAATGGAGGCCGTAGAAAGAGAGAGGAAGAGAAGAGAAAGCTACAGTGAGCAGGAGACTCATGGGAGCCATGAACCGGATCGGGAGCCAAAACCGCAATGACGACAAATCGTCTGAATCTAAGAAGAGGAAGCAGCTAGAAAGCAAGGAAGAAAGAAAGAAGGAAGAATGAAAGAAAAGAAAGAAAGAGAAGAAGAAGAAGAAATGGGGAGTCCGGTAGTGGCCAGGAAGAAGAAAGAAAAGAAGAAGCGAAAAGGAAGAGAGAAGGAAGAAAATAATAACCAGGAAAACAAACGGTGAGAAAGAAGGCGAAGAATCGAGCGAAGAAGTTCTGATAATTGATTTTTTGAAATATTTTGGGATTTGTGAAATGGCCTGGGATAAAGCAAGAAGATTGGTTTTGAGATTAAGACTTGGGAAAGCACACTGCACAAGTAAGAAAGTCAGAGATTGTCAGTTCAAAGTCAGCGAGTTTAAAATTCGAATTATATGTCAGACGGCGGCTATTTCCCAAGAAAAGCGGGAAGAGGGCGTAGAGATAATTGTTCGCTTGCAGCGCCAGGTGAGAAAAAAAAAAGGAGTCAAAAAAGGGGGAGATTTGTAGCACTGCACCATATAAAGTTCAGACAGCGAAGGAAATTATTTAGGGTACCCGCGAATGGGTTACTCTCTAGCTGAATTTTATATGCACGTGTCATTCATTCGTATATGAGTTTCTTTTGCCTCCAAGCACTTCTCGCCAAAAAGAAACTAGGGGGGATGTTGTTTGGGGAGAAATATGACGCCACGTGTCGATAAGAGAAGCGGCGCCAATATAAAAGAGGTACCCCTGGCAACCATGGCATAAATTGGGATACCCCATATAACTTGGCCTACCCCGGCATAGTTTGGCCTACCCCATATAACTTGGCCTACCCCGGCATAGTTTGGCCTACCCCATATAATTTAGGGTACCCCACAGAATGGGGTGCCCATAACAGGGTACCCATGGGGTGGGGTACCCCGTGTAGTGGGGTACCCATGTATGGTGGGGTCACTCGTATATCGGGTTCCAGAAAACCCTCTAAAATTCGCCATGAGAGACGTCTCTATCGCTTAAAAGATCGAGCAGTTGATTAGGAATGGCGTGTCAACAGTGTCTTTGAAAAGAGGAGACAGTAGCCTCTTCCAATAAAAAGTGGTCCTGCATTTGTTTCAGCGACTCTCTTTGAGATACCGGACCCTATCAAGTGGCCGGTCTGAGAATGACGGGATCTGTGAGATCACTCTTGGCCGTGACATGCTCCGGCGGCCCAAAATGATGAAAGGTAAAAGGACAGTAGAACACCAGTGGAAATCATGCGTGGCTGGGTACCTCGTATATAAAGGTCTAAAGTCTGATTTTCACCGATTTTCATTCACCCATGAATATTCACTCGCACTCCATGAAATAAGTCTTGTGACGCCGAAACTCCGTTTCTGGAGAATTTGAGCTCTTTCATCTTAAAAGCTTGGGTTTGCTAACTTGGGCGTCGGTGTGAGCAAGGTGCCACCTCTAACCTCAGTTTGTTGTTTTGCGGTCTGAAAACTTACAAGGACCTTTTCTTATTTGGATCCTCCTCCGCTGTCACGACATTTCTCACCCCTTTTTACCTCCTTTTTACTTTAGAAACACCAAAAACACTGTGACTTAGTGAGGTGCCGTTCCTCAAATCTGAATTTATTATTCTAGATAGATTTTTATTTCTTACCCTTTAATCTGTCAGAAAACACGGTTTTGAAACACAGGCGATGAGGATTTAGGAGGTCGGTCTAAAAGGCGAGATTGAGCACTGGATTTGGATAGCTCAGCTTTTTTCCGACGATGGGCTGGTTGTTTACTGGGAAAACGGGGACTACTCATAGGGCGAGGGAGCTTAAGGCATGAGCTATCGCTCTTGGACACACTAGAGGAAGATTTTTTTCCCACACAAATAGAAATATGGGAGGGAGAATCTATCTGAGGGCTGCCTTGTTATCCAGACGGGGCCTCGCTTCATGTCTTTTTGCATTTATTTTCTTCTTTTCTTCTTGTGCCATCAACAGCAATCTAGTATCACCAACATATCAAAACCATAACACCATGCCACCAACATGTCATAACCACGATACCACACATCACCCACCATCAACATATCCACACCAAGCAATACAACAACTACCCAATCAACGAAAAAATGAAAATGAAAAGAAACTTTCTTGTGATATGCAAAATATCACAATTTCGGATCGCCCAAAAAGCAGGAGGAATAATGCACGAGTTCACTAAGTTAGAGAATCTGAGTTTGCGAATATGGGCGGTGAAACGCAACCACCAAAATCATCCTTGAACTCATGGGAATCACTGAGCAGCGGATCTGGGCAAACCGCCTGACCGAACCACTCGCCAGAAACCACGCGGGAAGAAGACCAGCCGCGGGCATGAAGAAAAGAAAGAAAATGAAAGAAAATGAAGGAAGAAAAGAGAAGAAGAGGGAAGGCCAGCCACGAGCGGGAAAGGGAAAAGGAAAAAAAGAAGAAGAAGAGAAAGAAAGGAAAGAAAGAAAAGAAAAATAAAAGCCTAGGGGGAACAAACGGGCGTGCAAAAAGAAGGGGGAAAGAAAATTTTTACCTGCAAGCAGTAAAATCAGGGAAATGACGAAGGGATCGAATAAAGAAGTTACAGAAAATAATTGGTTTTTTGAGATGTTTGGGGATTTTCAAAAAGGCCTGGGAAAGAGAGAGACGGAACTAAGTTTTAAATTAAGCCTGAAGAAGTTAGTGATTTTTTTGTATAAAGTCAGCGTGTTTTAAATTTCAAACTGTGTCAGACGGCTGCCATTTCCCAAGAAAAGCGGGAAGAGACACGAAGACAACTGTTCACTCGCCACGACGGTTAAAAAAAAAAGGAAAAGATTTTCAGCCCAGAACTATACTGAGTTTTGCTAGTGAAGGGAATTGCGTAGGGTACCCCTCTGGTAGTACCTCATTAAATTCGCGTAGTATGTCGTTTCAAGCTTTGCACATATAATTCTTCGCTCAATCTTACCATGAAAAAGCTATGGGGGATGTTGTTTGGGGAAAAATATAGAAAATTATACGACTCCACATGTCGATGAGATAAGTGACCCAGGCGTAAGAGAGGTACCACGCGTGGGTCGAAAGTGGTCGGTGTCCGGATAGCCACGACATAATTCAGTACCCGCGTAGTTAGAGTGTACCAGAATAACTGGAATGACTCGAGGTCACAATTGAGTACCCCATATGACTCGGGGTACCCCACACAGTTGGAGGTACCATGCATATCGGATACTAGAAAACTCTCTAAAAATCTGCCATAAGTGGCGTTTCTATCGCTTGAAGGATCAGGCTTGATTCGGTTAAAATCGCGTATCAAAACAGTGTAGTGAAAAGTGGAGCGATGCCTCTTTCTCTGCAACGTGGTCCCAGGCGAGTTTACATTGAGTACCGGACGCTCCTGCGCGCCATATAAAAATGACGAGATCTGGCTGGCTCGCGATTCAAGCATGCTCTCTCTAGCGGTCGAAAGAATAAAAGCGTAAAAGGACAGCCAGAACGAGAAATCCGCCACGTGGCGTACGATATAGTATATAAAGTGTGTGTAGGTTTAATTCTCCATAACTTTGGATTCACTCATGAACACTCACACTTACACTCCATAAAATAAGCTTTCTTCAACCTCAAAACTCCACTGATAGAGGGCTGGAAAGATCTCTTTACTCTAAAAAGCTTGAGGTTCTTGGCGTCGGTGTGAGCAGAGTGCCACCGCTTTAACCATAGTTTCAACATTTCTGGTGTGAAGCTTATTCCGAGAGACCTTTTTTCTTAGTTCAGACCTTTCCTCATTGTTGCCATATTCTACACCCCATTTTTACCTCCTTTAATTTCAGAAACACAAAAAACGCACAATAACCTAGCGAGGTACCCCGTTTTCCTGAAAATATAAATTCATTGTTCTAGATAGATTTCTCTTTTTCTATCCTCCAAAATCTATTGAAAACACACATCTTTAACTATTTGTAGGCGTCTTTTCTCCTTAGCCATTGTCTCCCCGATATTGAGTCCCTTGTAGCTACCCGTTCCGAGGTTGAGAAGTTAAGATGGGAGCTCTCAAACTGATAATCTCGTGAGGAGAAGCTCATTCGGGAGGTCAAGGCCTTGACAGAGCGTCTTGAGGAGCTCTCTAGAGAGAAAGCCCGAGTGGAAGGGGACCGTGATGAGCTGATGGCCAAGAATGAGAACCTGTTGTCCCGACAGAAGAAAATGATAGAGGAGGCGTTCTCTCTTATCATGACGGAGGTGTGGACCGTGGACCCAGAATTGGAGGTACCCCGCGTGGAGAAGTATGCTAACAAGGTTGCAATTTTGCGGGCGATCAACGAGAAACAGAGGTCCTTCCTCATGATCAGTACCCGGGTCATGGGGTGCCAACATCGGGCATTGCCCGTTTATTCTACCTTGCCTCGGCTGCTCACGTTCCGGGTGTCTCATAGTGCTCTGCTGATCGCCCTTTGGAGAAGGATGGCGAGGATGATGCACCGCCTTCAGCGTAGCTCTTATACTGTGTTGCTACTCTTTTGGGGCTACACCTAGTTTGTTCTTTTTGAACTTGTTTCTTTTCTTCCCCGCTGACATCTTGGCATATTTTATGTTACTGAGACGTTTCCATTATGATTATACTTTCATGTTTTGAGCTTGCATCTAGTAATCATCTGCATCTTTGTTGTCCCTTATTTAAGTGCTTGGCTACACTGATATCTTGTAAATGAGGTACCCCAAGTGCCCAACAAATATATAACATTAGGCGCTTGCTGGTTCATATAGAGAGATACCCTTGGTGTAAGTTTTTCTTGAGAAGTATGGCGAACCTCCCATAGATAGATAACCAAAACATCATCACGACATTTTGATTAAGCTCGAGAGCATAAAATTGGTCCACCCAACTATTTTTCGCTTTTCCGAGGTTTTCGTCGTATTTTGAAGTTGCCTATCCTTACTTTGCTTAAGTAAGAGAGTAGAGGCACGCATACCTTAACGAAACATCACGACATTAGGGTAGGCTGGTTTTGCTTCACCCATGGGTCTTCTTTGACCCTCCCTCTCTTCATTTGAGGTAGCCTTATCGTGCCTCCACAGAAAGGCTACCGTAGACTATTTGCAATGGACAGGTACCCCGGCCGGTCCTATAATAAGTTAGTCATGATAGATAGGCGTATGATAAGGTTTGCATATCATCATATATGAAGTTACATCAAACGGCGATAAATGAATTTAATCCGCATTTTATGACCATGGTGGCGAATAATAGAAAAGCACACCATCATATCGGGAGGAAAATTCATTTATAGATAATGAAAGTATTAATTAATACATGACTGAGCTTTGTTATCCTAAGAAGAACGAGAGGCCGCAAGACCTTCTATTAGGGAATTAAGAAATTTTTAAACTTCAACTGACCAACGCGGGTATCTGGGGTACCTCACGTGGCCTGCCACACAAATATATAAATCAAACATAAAAACAGGAAAAACTAAGAGTTAAGACACTGTCCTCTAGTAGTACTTCCGCAGCATTGCAGCATTCCAGGGGTGCCTCACGATTGTCCTATCCATGTGGAGTAGTGGCGGAGTTTGTCGAAGCTCCTCAAAAACAAATACTGATTCACCTAAATAAAATTGTAGAAATGGTGAGACCAGGTCGAATCCCAAGAGAACTATGTATTTTAATTTTCTCAAAGTTTAAAAATTAATTTTCCAAGAAAAATCGGATTTTGTAAGCCTGCTTGCAGTTAAAAATTAGTTTATTAAGCAATGGCGTTTATCTCGTTTGATTTTACGGGCGTTACTTAAATTGTAGGTTCGAGAATCCGGATGACCGTTTAACGTCTTTGGCTCTCTGACTCTAGCGGTTATCCGGTTAAGGAAAGCAGGAAGGCCGAATCACGGTGGTGAGCTTTACAGTGCGTCCGGCCGTGTGAGATATCCGATCAGGTTGTGGCTTATGTCGGTCTACGGGCGTGATTCGGCTAACGGTAATGGGAAAATCAGGAAGGCCGAATTTGATCTTTATTTTACAGGACGATTTGGACAAGGAAGATAAATCAGGAAGCCGGAATTCGAATAGCATGCAGTTACGGAAGGATTCGGTTTCTTAGGACAAGAAGCCGGTGGCCAAAACTTGTTCTTTTCACTTTCGGCGTTTATCCGGACGGTAGGAAAATGGAAGCGGAAGGCCGGTTCTTGCAAATTCTCGGTTACTGAGCTAATCGGCAATCCGGTTAGTGAAACCCGGTAGGATTCTGGTCCTCGGTTACATCCCTGACTGGCCGATAGTGATAACCGGTGATCCGTTTACTGGGTTTTAATGGTTTTTCTTCTTTGACGAAAACTTGATAAAATAAAATGAAATAAAATTAAACAAGCTTTAAAATTAAACAAGGAAAAGATCAATCTTACCAAACTTCCAATCCAAGGGTGTCAATTTCATCCAATTGCAACTTTGATCATAGGCCAAAAATATAAATTACTCAATCCAAGAACTTAGTCTACTTAATCGGAATCCATGAGTAATTATTCTCTAATGTAATGACTCAAACAATCGCTCAAATCAAATCTTATCACCAATTCAACTGGGCATCATCGTTCCATATCAAATTAAGTGACAGCATTAAGAATAGTGAGAATGACTAAAACAAGATCAATTAATTCAGATTACTCCAATTCAATCAATTTGTATTTTTATTTCCCTAGAGCCTATCATGCAAGCTATGTAATTGTTGGCCACCAATATACACACACATGAGCCAACTCCTTGCTACTCAATTCATTCATTCATGACAATTACGGATCACAAATTCAAGACTAGCGATAGAAAAATAAATATTGAATTAAGGCGTCAACTCAATCAATATCAATAATTCATAGACAATAAGAACAAGAAATAAAAATTACTTGGATTGAAGAAATTCTTGTTAAGTTCAAAGCCTCACAAAACTACAATTGGAATTTGATTACCCCTGGATCGGAATTAAAAGCTTAGCCACTCATGGTGGCTAAACAAAACATAAGATGTTTAAAGAAGAAAAAGTTGCAGCCGAATCCTTGCTTCTCACGCCCAAGCTGCCTCCTTTTGTTTCTTCACTTTGCCTTTTATAAGAAACGGCAAGCTCTCCTTTTTCCTTTCAAAGTAGGAGTCCTCTCTCACGTTAGCTTTTCCTCTTTTGCTAGCTTTCCTTTTTTCTCTTGGCTTCTTCTTCCTCTTTGTGCTAGGAGACCAAATCCTTCTCCAATTCTGATTGCTAGAAACCGACTCCTTCTAGGAAAAGGTTAGCCCACGTTTGCAAAGCCCAAATAAAGTCCTTTTTGGAGACGTTTCATCATAATCTCCATGATTCATCTCCTAAATTAAATCAAATATAATTTCCACGAATTAGCACAAGATAAATCAAGATATGAGGGAATTAAACTAAATATAGCATGACTATTTATGACCTATCAAATTCCCCCACACCTAAACTATGCTTGTCCTCAAGCATATCTCAAATCATCATACCAATCCTCCCTTTTAACCCATTCAATATCCAAGAATACCAATAAAGCTAAACACACATCAATGAGTCAAATCATAGTGACAATCTAGAGAATAAGCATTCATAGGATAGAATTTGTAACCAAAAACACAAGCATCTCATCAATTCATCAAAATCAAATGCAGCAAGACTTAACACCCTCGCATGGTTTCGCTCAATGCTCTCAAAGTGTTTAGGGTGCGTGTTTTACTCTCAAAATCAAAGCATAGCATGTCATTACCATAAGCTTGCAAATGGATTAAATCTCCACCACTGCATATGAATATGATGCAAAAATCAAAGGGACTTTACAAGGGTTGAAATGGGGCTTTAGGTAAGGGTATGGTAAAAGGAAAAATGAAGGGTTTAACAATCAAGACAAAGAGTTAGTTATGTGCATGATTTAGATGCCAAACAAAATAAACAAAATAAGCAAACACACTTCTAGAATGATGAAATTTATCCCCACATTTAAGCACTTAAAATACTTGGAGAAACAATTTGATAATTCAATTGCTTTTGCAAATAATTCTCCAATCATCGATCGAGGAATAATTTTCTCAGATTTTTTATTTTTTTCTTGTGGTTTTTTTTTTTTTCTTTTTTTCTTTTTTTTTTTTTTTTTGTCATTACAATTACTTCCTCTTGTCTTGATAGGGTGAAGAAAACATGGATAACAAACAAGAAGGCTTTTGGTTAAACAATGTGTTAGAAAGCAAATGAAAGGGAAAAATAGGCTCGAAAGGGGCTAAAGGGAAAATAAAGGTGGGTCTTTTAGAGTTTAAAATTGGTTAAACTAATTGCCCTTATCACAAGCATCGATTGAAATGTGGTCTCAACATATATTCAAGCAAGTTCTAGAATAAACACTAAGTTTGATACACTCAGCAAAATAAATGGAGCGAAGATGTAATAAGTTGCTCTTGGGCTCAAAAGCTCACTAGAGTGTCTATTTTGCATCGAGTCTTGTGCACTTTTCAATCAACAAATTAATTCGACACTATCGAAAATTTTAAAGAAAAACACTATTCATGCTTACCTCTTTCATGCATTAAAACTCAAAACAAAGATGTACCACAACTTACAAGGTATTGAAGATATTGGGAAGACTTAAAAGCAAAATTTTTTATTTTTAAGAACATTGCCAAAATCCTCCCCACCTTTAAATAATACATTGTCCCGATGTATCGACAATAAATAGCTCACAAAAATAATAATGATGAAAAGTAAATGAGAAGGAAGAAGAAACTCCCCACGGATGTGGCGGTGTGGACTCGAATGAGCTAGGAGAGGTTCGAGGAAAGGCTGAAAAATGGCGTGAGCACGATTTATTGAGTTAATCTCGCCGTGAGAACATCTGGAGGCTTAAAATAAAATCAGCAGTAAAGAAAACTAAATATAATAAAGAAATGAAAATTCAAAAGCGAGAAAATATTTGGGTTGCCTCCGATAGCGCTGTTTTATGTCTTTGGCTGAACACGATCATAAGCGAATCAAGTATCCGAATAATGAGGATGAGTGAAATTGACTCCGGTGATCCATGGAGCAATTTCACCCTCATAATGAATTTTCAACCTATGGCCGTTCACTTTAAAAATCTTGTCAGTCTAGCTCTTAATCTCTCTTGCATGGGAAACACGTTAATAACAACAAAGGACCAACCGGCCGAGAGCGAAACTTACCGGTATGAGCTTGATCGAGGTTATATAACAACACTTTTGACCGATCTCGGTTGCTTACGAACAAGCATGTTGTCGTGAGCATCTTGGATTTCTCCTTGTAAATTCTTGAGTTCGTGGCGTCTAACCTCGACTCTCTACAACTCTTGCAATTCTGATAATCTTGACATACCGGCCTTGTCTAAGTCCATATTACATCGTCGCATGATAGGCCTTGTGCTCGATTTCCACGGTAAGTGACATGCTTTACCAAACACAATTCGGTGAGACATACTATAGGAGTTTTGTATCTGTGCGGTGGCCAAACATCGTCTAAGCGAAGGCTCCGATCCTTTCTTCACGGATTCACCGTCTTTTCAAAATAGACTTAACCTCGATTGGAGACTTGACGGCCATTGGTTTGAGGATGATGTCACGGTGGCAACTCGGTGATTCACTCCGTATTTTTCATCAAAGCTTGACCGATCTATTGCAAAAATGTGTGCCTTGATCACTAATAATTGCTCTTGGAATTCCGAACCTAGCAAAATGTTAGTTTGACAAAACTACTGTGACTTGAGGTAAATCGGTTTGGTGGCTTTTGCTTCCATTTCGAAACATAATCCACCATGAAAGAATATAAGAAAATCCATGAAGATGATGGCAAAGGACCCGTAAAATCAATACCCTACATGAATATTTCACAAATAAGAATTGGAACTTGGGCATTTCGTTCTTGCGTGTTAATGCTCTCTTTTGACATCTCTGACTTTTGCAAAATTGATATGCATCTTTAAATAAAGACTCCCTGATATAAACCACTATCTAGAATTTTCTAGCGGTCCGTCGGTCAAGTGTCCTCATGCGTAATCATGGCAAAGGTTAAGATAGATTGGAATTCATTTTAGCGCATCTCACAATCACTTGATCTGATATTTCCATAGAAAAGGTTTGTCCCAAACATAGTACTTAGACTCACTCTTAAGCTTAGCTTTCACTAGGCAGCACTAAGACTATTAGGTAGACTTCACATAACTAAATAATTTACTATATCAGCATACGAGGAATCATACGCTTTTAGTTGGAACAAATACTCACTTGGAAAGTCGTCATTGAGAGGTGTCTCATCTTCATCCTATCAATCTACTCAAGTGATCAGCAACAGAATTTTCCACTCCTTTTCGATCCTTAATCTTGAGTCAAACTCTTGGAAGTAAAATCCATCGAATTAGCCTTGGCTTTGATTCATGCTTGTGAAAAGATACTTGAGGTGCGTGGTCGAGAATACACTGATAACTTTAGAGCCAAGCACATAAGCGAAATTTATCTAAAGCAAAACAATTGACAAAAGCTCTTTCTCAGTTGTTGAATAATTGCCTTTGACGGTTTAAAGTCCTTGAAGCATAATAGATGGCATGGCTTTTCTTGTCAATCAGATTGGCCTAAAGCTCCTGCGTAATTGCTACGCGCACATGATTTGAAAGGCAAGTCCCATTCACGGTGGTTGAATGATTGGCGCGCTAGTCAACGATTCTTTGAGCTTGTCAAACCTTTCTTTGCATTCCTTCCCAATTGAATTGGACTTCCTTTTGTAGCAAATTTGTTAAGGGCAAAGCGATTTTGGAGAAGTCTTGATAAACTGCGATAAAATCCTGCATGTCGAAAAGAGCGCCTTCCACAACATTGGTAGGGTATGGTAAGTTGCAATTATATCCACTTTTGCCTTATCAACACATACCCTAGAAGAAATCACATGTCTAAAAGCGATGCCTTGGGTGGCCATAAAATGACCTTTTCATAATTTAAAACCAAGTTAGTATCATGTCATCTTTTGAAATCTTGGTTAAATTATTTAAGCACTCATCGAAAAGAATCCCATATCTGATTGAAGTCATCCATGAACACTTGATGCATTTCTCGATAAATTCGGAAAAATACTCATCGTGCATCTTTGAAATGTACCAGGCGTTACATAGGCCAGAAGGGCATTCGCTATGGCGCATAAGTTCGAAAAGGACAAGTAAAGGTTGTCTTTTCTTGATAAATCTGTCAATAGGAATTTGATAGAAACACGAAAATCCGTCGAAAACAAAAGAAAGACTTTCACTGCTTAATCTCTACAGCATTTGGTCGATAAAGGTAAAGGAAAGTGATCTTTTCTAGTTACTTGGTTGAGTTCCTAAAATCAATACACATTCTCGACCATTTTGCTGCATGGGTACAAGTTCATTATTCCCATTTTAACTACTGATTATTCCAGGTTTTCTTGGGAGCTACATGAATTGGACTTACCCGTTCATTGTCGGAGATTGGGTAGATTATACTGCGTCGAGCAATTTGAGGATTTCTTTCATCACCCGCCCATTTGGATTCAACCTCGCTGTGGCTCGTGATGGTTTAGTATCCTCTTGAGATCATGCATGCAAATTGATGGACTAATTCCTTTTATGTCGGCTAAGGTCCGTCAATTGCCACCTTGTACTCGCTAAGGTTCTCACGAACTTTCCTCTTGCTCCTTTGTGAGTCGCTTTCGATATAATCACGGGCGATGTCTCCGCTTTCACTAAATACATGTATTTGAGGTGGTTTGTAAAGCTTTCAATTCAGGTTTGGTGCTGCGCAATAGAAGGTAACATTTTGTCGATGGTGAGGAAATTTCAGCATTAGGTTTATTGGCTCCAATTTCATACAAAGTGGTTTGTGCATCTAACTCTGGCTCATTCCGACATTTTCTTGGGTATAAATTTCTGTGATAGAATCAAAGCACATCGATTTGACAAGAGAATGCATGTCGTGGGGTGTTTCTGCGTGAAAATATTAAACTTAACAATCTCTCCATGAACTCGACGGAGAAGTACCTCGTCTACATCGATCTTTGTTTTGGCGGTTTTCATGAAAGGTCTTCTAATAAGATTGAAGGTGATTTGGAAGAAGGATGACGCCCAATCTACAAGATGTAAAATCTCTGAAATATAAGCTCGTTAACTTGTGCGAAACATCTTCTACTTATCCCAGTGGGTGAATATAAAACGGTCAGGTAATTGAATAACTACACGGTCTTTTAAGTCGTTTAGTTTAAGTTCTTGGTAAGCGAGAAAATGGCATGACATTAATTGAGGCTCACAAGTCTAGCGTAGCATGCTCGACTTTCTTTTCACCGATCACGCAGGTAATGAAAACATACGGATCCTTGCATTTTAAGGCATACTCTTTGTAAAATTGCGAAACATTCTTCTTACCTCAACCTTCCCTTTTCCTTCATCTTGTTGGTGCAACTCTTTCGAGAATTTTGCATATTTGGGAATTTGGTTGACTGCGTCCAAGGGGATGTTGATTTGCACTCTCACAAATGTGTCAGAATCTCCTTTTCTTGTTCATCTTCTTTTGGTTTAGCTTTCTTTAGGAAAAGGAGGTGTAGGTGTGTAAGATGAAAAGAGATAAAGGAGGATCGAATTTTACCCAGCTTTTATTTTGGAAGGAGCTTGCTTATCTCCCTTGGCCATTTCGAACCTTTTGGGGTGGAGTCGATCTGAAGGAATTTCTTTTAAACGATGATATTACTTCTGATTCTCTCTTGGGTTGATTTACGGTTGTGAAGGTAATTTTCGAATTTTGAGCTTCGACTTGCTAGCGGATGTGGCTAATTGAGTGATTTGGTTGCCCAGTGCGGATGCTTGTCCTTGTTTCCTTTGAAGAGTATTGGTAGCAGATTCTTATGATATCTTCCAAAGACATACAGGTTGGGAGCTTGAGTGCATGTGGGGATTGAGGTGGTCTTGTGAAGTTACGAGGTGGCCTTTGTTGTCCTCCTTGGTTTCCATAGGCTAAAGTTAGGATGATCCCTCCAGTCCAGGTTGTAGTGATTTGAATAGGGATCGTACTTCGCTGTCGTGACACAGAAATCCATTTATAGCGATGGCTTCTTGTGTGGAGTCTTGTTGCGATGTATGGGGCACATGTCGTTGGGGTGCCCGTGAAGTGAGCATATTCCACACGCTTTCCTTTGTTTGCGGTTGCCTACTGACCATTTGTGAACAAGCGGTTAAATCAATTTGATTTTTAAAGTCAACACCTCGTTAGCGTGCTTGATAGATCCTCAGCTCTTGTATGCAATTGTTGAAGTTTCAGCCATGTTTGAAATCGATTGTTTGGTACCTTGGTGTCTTGTTCACTAAAGCTCCACCCTTTGCATCGATCATACTCACATCCATTGGCAATAATCCTCGTAGAAATATTGGATGAGGAGTTGATCGGAAATTTGATGGTGGGAAAGCTACACATAATCGCTTGAATCGTTCCCGATGCTAAATGCAGTCTCCCAGGTGATTTGTGTGATGCCATAGATCTCCTTCCTAATACTGGCGGCTCGTGAGGCGGGGAAAGAATTTCTCCGAAATAGCCTTTTCATCTCGTTCCATGTGGTGATAGAATAGGAAGGTAGATAATAGAGCCAATCTTTAAAGCTTGATCCTTGAAGAGAATGGAAAAGCTCTGGGTTGATTTGCTCACCGGATACACCATGTGGCTTCGTTCGGAAGCAAACAATGTGAAATTCTTTGATGCTTATGAGGATCTTCCTGCACGAAACCACGAAAGAAGAGTAAATGAATCGAACCAGTTTTAATTGAAATCATTAGCAATATTAGGAAAAGTAATGCATAAGGGTTGTTGATTCAAATGCAGTGCGTGAGTTCTTTGAGAGTTAGATCACGCCATCTTTCTTCAATTTGCAAAGATGGATGTTACCATGAGTGGTTAAGTCTATCTACTGCTTCTTCCTCGAGGCAGCGTTTTCCTCTCTAGTCTCTTTTCTCGATTGTGTATTTGTCCTCTCGATTTACGGATTATCTGCAAATTAGGAGTGCAGGAAGAGCGGGTCGTAAACTAAATCAAATAAACAATTAAACAATGAGAAACTAAAAATTAGGTTCCCGACAGCGGCGCCAATTTTAATGAGTTTTGTCGAGCTCCTCGAAAACAAATCTTGATTCACTAAATAAAATTGTAGAAATGGTGAGACGAGGTCGAATCCAGAGAACTATGTATTTAATTTCTCAAAGTTTAAAACAAAATTAATTTTCAAGATTTAGATTTTGCAAGCCTTAGCAGATAACGTTTATTGTAAGCGGATGGCCGTTTATCTTTTGATTACAGGAAATAAGCAAGCTAGCAGGTTAGCCGTTTGTGATTGAATTACGGAATCGGATAACGGAAAGGAAAACCTTCGTTTGAGCTTGTTAATAAATTACGTCGGTTAGGAAAGATCCGTTCTTCTTGAGTTATTGCATCCGACAGCCGGTTGAGATGGGAAAATCCGAGAATCCGGTTGTGTGTGATACGGAAGATCGGACGTTAGGATATTATGGGAAAATCTCGTTCAGTTTACGGAAAGATTCGGCTAAGGGATAAAGCAAAATCCGATTTGGTGTAATGATTACGGGGCGTAGGTTTGGATAAAAGCCGGAAGACGGTTGGAACTCTCTTACGGGATTTATTGGCTATCCGGTTAAGTGAAACGATAAGTTAATCGATTCTCTTTGTCATGAGCCGTTTGGTGATTTTAGCCGTGATGATGACCGTTAGTGATAGTTTTTAGGTTTAATGGTTCTTTAACGAAATTGATAAAATAAAATAAATAAAATAAAACAAGACTTTAAAATTAAGCGAAAAATCAATCTTACCAAACTTCCAATCAAAATTGTCAATTCCATCCAATTGCAACTTTGATCATAGGCCAAAAATATAAATTACTCGATCCAAGAACTTAGTCTGCTTAATCGGAATCATGATAATTATTCTCCTAATGTAATAGACTCGAACAATCGCTCAAATCGAATCTTATCACAATTCATTTGGGCATCGTCGTTCCATATCAAATTAAGTGACATTAAGAATAGTGAGAATGACTAAAACAAGATCAATTAATTGATTACTCGATTCAATCAATTTGTATTTTATTTCCTGAGGCTATCATACAGCTATGTAATTGTTGGCCATGATATACACACACATGAGCCAACTCCTTGCTCTTTCGATTCGTTCGTTCATGACAATTCTGGATCGCGAATTCAAGACTAGCGATAGAAAAATAAATATTGAATTAAGGCGTCAATCAATCGATATCAATAATTCATGACAATAAAACAAGAAATAAAATTACTTGGATTGAAGAAATTCTTTATTAAGTTGAGCCTCATAGCTACAATTGGAATTTGATTACCCCTGGATCGGAATTAAAAACAGCCACTCGTGGTGACTAAACAAAACGTAAGATGTTTAAAGAAGAAAAGTTGCAGCCGAATCCTTGCTTACCCATGTTGCCTCCTTTTGTTCTTTGCACTTTATAAAACGGCAAAGCTCTCCTTTTCCTTTCAAGTAGGAGTCCTCTCTCACGTTAGCTTTTCCTCTTTTGCTAGCTTTCCTTTTCTCTTGGCTTCTTCATCTTTGTGCTGGAGACCAAATCCTTCTCAGATTGATTCTTGAAACCGACTCCTTCAGGAAAAGGTTAGCGCGTTGCAAGCCAAATAAAGTCCTTTTTGGAGACGTTTCATCATAATCTCCATGATTCATCTCCTAAATTAAATCAAATATAATTTCCACGAATTAGCACAAGATAAATCAAGATATGAGGGAATTAAACTAAATATAGCATGACTATTTATGACCTATCAATGGCGGTATGCGACCAGCGAGGTTTCTACATGCGGTATGGTCCTTGATTTGCCCCGGCGCCATCGAGAGTATGCAGTGATACGGGTTACCCTCTTTAAACCAAATCTCCTTTTTTCATACAAATCTAAAATGCGGTGTTGATACATTATTGTCCTCAGTTCAGCCTTCGGCCTTTTTTCAGCCACTAGATCAAGGTTGCAAGCAATTAGGGAAACGTTTTCAGCTTCATCAAAGTATTCGACTCTATGAGAGGGTACCCCAATCTCTGCTGGGATTATCGCATCAACACCGAATGCAAGAGAAAAAGGGGTTTCAGCGGTGGAGGTGTTCTTAGTAGTCCGGTAGGCCCATAATACACAGGGTAGCTCATCTACCTATGCTCCCTTCCTTTCTTCTAGTTTCTTTTTCAGGATACCTTTGATGATCTTGTTGATGGCCTCGACTTGCCCATTGGATTGGGGGTGTGCCAGTGTAGCGAACCAGTTGGCTATCCCGAGCTTCGAACAAAAACTTGGAAATTTTTCGTTGTCAAATTGCTTGCCGTTGTCGCTAACAATCGCATAAGGGATCCCAAATCTACAGATGAGGTTCTTCCAAATGAATTCTGTGGTTTTCTTTTCGGTGATGCTTGTTAGTGGCTCCGCTTCCGCCCACTTTGTGAAGTAGTCCATTCATACAATTGCATGTTCCGCTTGCCCCTTCCCGGTGGGTAATGGGCCAATGAGGTCTACGCCCCAAATGGTGAAGGGCCAAGGGGAAGATATAACCGTCAGCTTCTCTGGGGGTAGGTGGGGTACCCTAGCGAACCTTTGGCACTTGTCACAACTTCTTACTATATTTTTAGCATCTTCCCGCGTAGTAGGCCAGTAGTATCCCTGACGAAGGACCTTTTGTGCCAGTGATTGTGCTCCGTAGTGATTGCCGCTAATCCTCTCATGTATCTCTCTCATGACATACTCGGTATGGTTGCTTTCCAAGCATTTAAGGTAGGGGAGAGTGAACCCTCTTCGGTATAGGGTATCCCTTATCAGGGAATACCGTGCAGCCTTATACTTCAACCTTCTTGCCTCGCTTTTATCTGAGGGTAGATCCCCATTCTTGAGGTACCTTATGATCGGCTCCATCCAAGGCGCCCCATCGGCTAGCGATCCTACTTTCGACGGCTCTAGGAGGTTGACACTGGGGGCGGGTGTAACACCCCAAATTTAACACGTGCAGAGCACGTGAGAGAATGAGGTTACTCACAAATCATAATCTCTACTCATAAATACCAAACTGATATACCTCAAATTCTTATAAGAATAATCCACAAGTTCATACATCTAGCACTAAATAATCTCTCCAGAAACATAAAAATAACAAAGTCTCAAAACCCAAATGATAAGTTCATATCAGAAATAAACTATATGGAATCATGAATCTGGTCCTCTTCTTATTCCAATAGAAAATAGAAACGAAAACCTCTAACCCCAAGACTAGGCACACCTCTCAAAGGAACTTAATCTGCAAAAAGTAATGACGAGAGGTGAGCCGTCAACTCGGTAAGTAAAACCATTCATAACACACTAGGCTTATCGATACCAAAAATATTGCAAGCCTCCTTTTATTTAAAAACATATATATCATAATCCGTAATTTCATTAAATGATATCTCAAGATAAAGTAACATAAATTCGTAGTAATTCAAAATATCAAAACCAGAATTACTTATAAAGACAAATCATATTCACATGTACAGAAAACGAAAAGTTAGCTCATGTCACATGGCCTATAGTCCCGGTGACCCGGTCCAGACAGAATCAGAATATCGTGTGCACATTCAGAACAGAAACCCAGTACTGGTCTAGACAGATATATCGTATATTACGATTAGAATCAGAATCAGAATAACTACGGACAATGAGCCAAAACATAATGATTTATACGTGGCACTTTGCACTATATGTGGCACTTTGCACTATATGTGGCACTTTACGACGCTTTGGCGTTCAAAAGGTGGCCCACATATAGTCCCAAGAGGTGGCCCCCGTACAATCATAAATAATTAAAACCATATATACGTTAAAACATATTCGTAAAATTAACAAAAGTAAGTAACAAATATTTTATAAACAAAATCATAAAACGTAGGCATGTAAGAAAATAACTTACATATTTAAAAACATTTAAAAATATTTCGTTCAAGAGAATTTAGGTTTGAAAACATTTATATAAACTGATTTTTTGTTATAAAAATCATTTAATCTTCTAACTAGTGTAAAAATACTTATAATAACAGCAAAATAATCATACGTATCCAGTATATTAGGAATGAAGTTACTTACCTTGATAAGAGAATCTTGACCTACACACATCTAAGTCTCTAAGAGCCTTCAACACCTTAACAAATACAAAACATGACTATTAATAACTCACTCTAAGAATCTGCCTTTCTAATTCATTCCCGTATAGGTCTGATCTCAGAATTTTAACTCTTAATCTAAAACTCGGAATGACATAATATTCTACAAAGCTGTTCTGGACATCCATGGGTACCTCATATAAACGTTTCAAGAGGATCCGAAATCAAAAACATTTTCAAAACTATTTATTTCTCAACAACTTCGAAACTGTTTTCTCATAACCTTAACCGAACAGAACAGGTTCGGAGAATTTTATAAACTAAAATACTAACCAGAAAATTATGAAATTAAAACTGAAGGTAATAGACACATATACCAACTACCATATAAAGTGTCATAAGTTTTCGAGTTCATTTGACAGTGAAAATAAGTTTATGAACCTGATCGCACTGCTGGAATTGCAGTTTTCCAGTGCAGTGGTTTCTATTTCGAAAATACATATAAAATTGGAAACAAACTCAAATTTAAAGAAATAAAATTTATTCCAGAAACTCTACATGTCTAGTTTCCAGATATATAAATTTCCTAAGAAAATTCGTTCACAAAATATAAGTCTAAAATCAAGATACTCATGCTATCCAGAAGCCGCCTTACTAGTAGCTTAGTGGCTCCGCCACTTATCCCATGTATTATATATGTAAAACAATGTTATCTTTGCATAATTAATTAATTAATAACTATTAAAATACTCGCTTTCATAGCTGCCAGATCTTTGGAGTGACATTTGTGATCCATCCCCATGTGCTTCACTAACTTTGATGAAATATGAAGCAGGGGACCTTGGCTCCACATTCAGTTCCTTGCAATAAGGAATCTGATGTTTGCAGAAATGAGAAGTCTCCATAAGGCATAGAAAGTAAGATCAGAGCCTGCATCGTCCGAAAGATAAACTCTAAGCTTAAGATCAGTTGGATAATCATTCCAGAGAGGACCGCAACGAGGGGCCACACCTACAGCAGTAAATCCACTGATGGATTGGGCTGCAACTCCCTCTTCCACTCCAAGAATATACTGACACCAGCATCGTAATTAAATAAATAAATAAATAAATTTGAAAAAGAAAGCATAAGCATGGAGAAAGGACAATAACAATAACAATGTGCTACAGGTTCAATTTAATACTAATGAACTCAAATTTTTTGATAATATTATAATTTTTAAAATAATTATTGTTAGTAAAAATAATCATATGTAAAGAGTTAAACGTCTAACATTATTGTAAAATTTAAAAAAAATAAGTTTTTAATATTACGAAAATGCATACATCTTGTGAAAACAATGCAATTAATCCACCTGTTTCCAATGCTCCAATGAGGACCTATAAAGAGTAATCAAACAGCGAATAAATCACAAGCATGGAATCGCATTCTAACCATAAATTGGTCCAACCTTTCTCATTAGCCAACTCAATGGCTAAAACAACTCCCATGACTTCGGCGAAAAAGGCCGTGTTATTACCAAGGAACAATCTGAATCCACCTATGTAATTACCTGAAGAATCTCCATAAACAGCGCCACAAGCTGAAGGGCCCGGATTACCCATTGCTCAAACCATCAGTGTTAGCCTTTATCCAACCCCTGTCAGGTGGGCACCTATTAGGACAAGAATGATCTCTAGACAAGATGGATCTATAATGCTTCATAGTAAGCTCAAATATGAATCTACGGCTCATTCCTCTCTTTCTGGAAGGCCGTTCTTGGGATCAGAATGAAACAGGATGCACGTTACTGGGTTTAGAATGATTTTGCCATAAATCATTTGTAGAAATAGTGTTGGATTTTTATGTATTGATTTTGAAATTGATTGCGAGAGCTCCCTTATCCAGTTAGACACCACTAATTAGAAAAACTTAGGAAGGAAAAATTTGGGCAAATCTGATCGTTTCAAGATTTTGAGAGTGTAGATAAAGCTCTTGGTTGTAGCTATGGAATTGGGGATAAAGACTGCAAGCTCCAGATTGTTATAAGATCTTCAAATTATTAGTGGGTATTGGGTGGACTTCATAAATAATTAATTAATGAAACATGATCGAACCTGTTTTATATTGTTTTCCAATTGCTGTTTTCATGAAACTAAAGTAAGAATATAAATGTTCTTTTTAAATTTATTTTTAAAATTTAAAAAATGTGTTGAGGTATCATTTTTAAAAATAATCTTGAAAAAAAGAGAAAAAAATAAAACACGTTCAGCAGAAATACTTATTGGAATAATTTGCATCAACTTATTATTAAATAATATATAATAATTTTTATTATTTAATTAATTTGATTATTTTTAATTTTAAGAATAAATTAAGTAATCTCATTAATTTTTTTCAAGAGAAAAATGATAAACTCTAAATATTTGATTTAATTAATATAATAAAAACATAAATATTACAACGTATATGACAAGAAAAGATTATTGTGAGGGAAATTAATTTTTTGGTTATAATAATAATGATGATGATGTTGTTGTTGTTTTTGGTAGGTGGTGGAAGAAAATTGTTCATTTTGAAACTTAATATTGTATTGGGAAATAAGGAAAATAAAAAAAAAATTTATTTTTTTAATTTTTTTGTTCTTTTATAAAAAATTTAGAATAATTTATATTTTCAAAAATACTTTTATAAACGATCTATTGAACATATTTTTGACATTTTTGAATTTAAAAAACAGAAAACGGGATTTGAAAATAATCATGAAGGATGTTTCATTCATTTTCAATAATTGTACTATTTTAATGAATAGTGCCCATTGGGAGTGATGAAAATTTGTTTTTTTTTTTTTAAAGGAGTGATGAAAATTAAGAACGTGATCAAGAATAATTTTGTAAGTACATAGGGTCAAATGAAACGAGATAAATCAACAAAATCAAAAGATTGATGTCTTCTTCCTGTTGCTCTCTGATTTGAAATAAGTTATTCTGTTTTTGAATTAATAATGGTTATATCAATTTGATTAATAATTTCTTGTGAACTTTTTGAAATTAATATGACAAAAGTCTGTTTTATGACTTAAGTTGATTAATTTGAGTTGAATTTGATCAACGGTTGAATGGTACATAATTTTGAAACTTGATAACGAGCATAGAAGATCATTTCATATAAAAAATATTAAAATAGAAACATAAACATTTCCCGTGAAGCCTATATATATATATATATATGCTGGCAAATGAAGCAAAACCCTAGAGCTAGCTATTAGCTAATAATGGAGCTAGATCCAGACGCTTTAGGGCCTCCAGCTCCTCATGTTCTCATCTTCCCAATTCCAGCCCTAGGCCATGTCAGCTCGATGCTGAAGCTGGCAGAGCTACTCAGCCAAGCCGGCCTCAGAATCACCTTTCTCAACTCTGAATACAATCACGATCGCCTCGCCCGTCACACTGATATTTGTTCACGTTACACGCGCTTTCCAGGGTTTCAGTTCAGGACAATTTCAGATGGCCTTCCAATGGATCATCCGCGAACCGGAGACAAATTCCAGGAGATGTTGCATTCAGTTAAGTCAGTTACCCCACCTCTTTTGAGAGACTTGCTCATTGATTCTAAGCCATCTGTGACTTGTGTCATTTCAGATGGTTTTATGAGCTTTGCTATTGATGTTGCTAGACAAGTTGGAATACCTATTCTCTTTTTCCGTACCATCAGTGCTTGTGCATTTTGGGCTTACTATTGCATCCTTGATATCGTCGCTGCCGGCGAGCTCCCTATCATAGGTACCCTATTAATTGTTGGCGTTGGAATCAAATTAATTAATTAATATCTTTAATTAAAGTTGATATTTATTTTATCTTTTATTATTAATCTAAATTTATTTTTTTATATATCTTTTCCTACTCTTTTATTTATTATTTCTTTTAACACAACAATACCTACATAGCTCGAATTTTGACAGTGTTCATTGTTAGAATGTCAAGAATCATCAATAGCTCTTAATAAACTAATTAATAATGGATCATATATTCAGAGCTTAACAATAATTAAACAAAGAAAAACAACACCACCTAAAACTAATGCCCTTTCATCCAATTTTACTCGTATTTTTTGTTTGAATTTTGAATCACATACTGAGCTGATTTGTATTGAACTTAATTTAAACGGTCTAGCTCAGCGTATTCATTTACGAGATTAAAATAAGATTACTTAAGACATTTTAATTTAATAACAACGAACAGTAACCTTGTATTCCTCAGCACAATATCAGATCAAACGTGAAATCCAAATTTATTTCCAAAACTGTGTCTACATTAAACATTAATTGCGGATTTTTAGTTGACTGCATATGAGCACTGGCTAAATTATTTGTGTTTCAGGAAATCAAGACATGGATCGGCTGATACAAAATGTGCCCGGCATGGAAAAGTTTCTCCGGTGCCGTGATCTCCCAAGCTTCTGTCGAGCTACAGACACGATGGACCGGGATATGCAACTCTTCATGACGGAGACTCGATCGTCTCCTCGAGCAGACGGTCTGATATTCAACACATTTGAAGATCTAGAAGGACCAGTATTGTCCCAAATCCGGACCCACTGTCCTAAAATTTACACCATTGGCCCCCTTAACGCGCACCTCAACGCAAGAATCTCCAGAAACCCAACTTCCTCCTCACAATCATTGAACAGTTTCTGGGAAGTGGATGGAAGCTGCATTCCATGGCTTGACAATCAGCCCTCGCAATCTGTTATCTACGTAAGCTTTGGCAGCATTACAGTGATGTCAAGAGACCAGCTAATAGAGTTTTGGTATGGCCTCGTTAACAGCAACAAGCGGTTCTTGTGGGTCATTAGGCCTGACTCGATTTGCCGTACTGGTGATGAGACTGAGAGTGAGATTCCGAAGGAGCTTGTGGAGGCGACCAATGAGAGAGGATACATGACGGGGTGGGTTCTACAAGAAGAAGTTTTAAGCCACAAGGCTGTTGGTGGATTTTTCACTCACAGTGGCTGGAACTCGACTCTTGAGAGTATTGTGGCTGGAGTGCCAATGATCTGCTGGCCATATTTTGCTGATCAGCAAGTCAATAGTAGGTTTGTGGGCGAAGTGTGGAAGCTGGGCTTGGACATGAAGGATTTGTGTGATAGAAAGATTGTCAAGGATATGGTGAATGATCTGATGGCTGAGAGGAGGGATGCGTTTATGGAATCAGCTGATCGGATGGCTAACTTGGCTAACAAAAGTGTTCATCGAGGTGGATCATCGTATTGTAATTTGGACCGTCTGATAAATGATATTAAGACGATGAGCTCACAACCATAAAAGGCGTGCAAGGTGTTAATTACATTTTTTTTTCTTGAATTAAAGATGTTAATTACTAATACTACGTGAGTGTGCTGGTTTTTCCAATGAAAAATGTTATTTGCACAAAACAAGTAGAATGAGACACTTGTATAAAAGACAAAATTAATAAAATGAATAACTTTGTCTTTTAGTGAAATGTTTCTTGTGTTTTAATGGTTTTGTGCATTTTTATATACAATTTTTTATGCGAATACCATAACTCATTTCCAATAGAATAAATTATATAACACCAAGGAGAATAGAGTGTGGCTGTTGATGCATGATTTTACTTCGGTCAGTGAATAATAATTTTCAATACCAGTGCAAGGAGTTGTTCTTTATATAAATTTGTACCTCGCTTGTGAAAAGGTAACAAGTGGCATTAGAAATAAGTTTAGATGAGTTATGACAGCTATAATTTTATTTTAGCTTGAAAATAAGCATTTAATTCTGAAAAATAAGGGTCAATATGAGTAATGTTGTAGTTTAAAATAATTATTATAAGTTATACTGTAAAAATAATTAGCTGTGAAAAAATTAGTTAAATATTTGTTATTTTTTTAAAAAAATGTTTTGAGTTTTAAAAACAGTTATATATACTTAGGGGTTGTTTGTTAAATGTCTGAAGTCTAAAATTTTATTAATTTCAGACTTTTTTCAAAATATGCTTGTTTGTTTTTTAGAACTTATGTCTGATTTTCAGACATTTATATCTGACTAGAAAAAGTAAACTTTTGTGACTTTTTATCACGAATGGAAAAAGGTGCGAATGATAAGTAAATATTATATTACAAAAATATCACGTAAAATAACTTATTTCCTTATAAAATCTAATCCTCTTTTTTTATTTTAATTTACAAGGATATAAATGTCGAATAAACTAAATTTAAGGCGTTTTTATTGTGAAAACAAACAGATCTTAAAATTTAGATATTTAAAAAAGAAAAACAAACATGTCATTCATATTTTCGTAATCAGACCCATTCAGACTTTAGAAAAATTCAGACCCATTTAGATTTCAGATAAAAAAAACAAACGCTACCTTAGTAAATGTCATTATTAAACTATTGTAAGAGTGTAAATGACTGAATAAAATTTATTTACACACACACATACATATGCAATATTTTCTATTTTCTATATTAATAATTGATAATTAAAATAATTATTTTATTTTTATTAATATAATTAGTAATAATTAATAATTATCTCTCTAAATCTAATAATTTTACTTCCTAATTGGATTCATAATATATGTAAAGATATTTATAAAATTATATTAAGGGTTTGTTTGTTTTTTGTCTGAAGTTTGAATTTTATTTATCTTTAGACATTTACAATTTTTAATTTATTAGTTTTCTATCACTTACGTCTAAATATTAAGATGTTTAGGTCTAAATGGAAAAAAGTTAAAAATTTAGAATTTTTTCTTAATGGCAAAACATCTTATTGAAACTTTAGTACTCTCTCTTATTAATATCCCTAATAAATAAATTTATTTCCCATTATATAAATTATTCTTTTATTATTTTTTCAGTTATCTCCCTTTTTTTTTGGTTATATGCATGTACTCAACTTTTTTCTTTTTTCTTTTTTTTTGTGGGTGAATGAGAGTTTTGAACATAACAGAGCTTTAGGTGATTGTGTTTAATAATAGGTCCATTTCTTTGTATTTATATTTTCTATTTTTATAATAGATTTTGAATTTTATTTAATACATCAATTTTAATTCAAGTGATTAAATAATTATTGATTGGTTTATGTAATTAGCAAAAACAATTAATATAATATACTAAAAATAACATTTTAAGTATCATATATTAATGTAAAAAAAAATACATGTGTTTGCTATATATTTTATTTTTCATGCTTTGTTAAAGTACACATTATCATTTTTTTTTTGTAATCAAATAATTTATTTATAACTTGTCCTGTGTTTAACTAATAAAATATAAGTACTGTTAATATTTGTAAGGTTATATACGTCAGAATATCATATTTCAAATGTTTTATTTTTGAAAAACAAACAATTTAACACTTACATTCATATATTAAAAAAAAAGAAACAAACATGTCATCCAAATATATGTATTCAGATCCATTGAGACTTTAGCTAAATCAGACTCATTTAGATGTTAGGCAAAAAAATAAATGCTACCTAAGTACAAAACTAATTCTCAAAATCAGATTTTGAAAAACTACTTCTTACCTATTTTTTAAAATATAGTATAAGATTAGGTGATTTTATCAGAACGGATACTTAAAAAAATTAACTAAACACTAAAATTAATTTTTAACTTTTCAAAATTATTTTTAAGTTTGTTAAAAGTAATCTCAAAGAAACCCTAAGTAATATATGGATGTGTCCCCGTCTCTCTTAAGGGAAAGTTGTTGGGATTATGTTCTGAAGCGAGATGAAATAATATGCCCAGTGTGTTGTGTTAGACACCAAAGATATAGATGTGTTAATGTTTATACCATTAATATAGGTTATTGCATCTACTAATAATAAATGTTTCTTTGCATTACATGATGATGGTTATTTATGGCATAAAAGACTAGGTCATGCAAACGTAGTTTGATTTCAAAATTTCAAAATAATTTGGTTAAATCTTCCAAAACTCTCTTGAAGAGTAGATGAACAAATTTAAGAACAAAACTCACTCAAAGATTTATGATTCACAAATTGAGAGCTCAAGATACGTTGTATGCCTTTTGTTGGTGCGTGCTAGAGAGCTTGAAAATGAGTTGGATTTGAGTTTTTATAGTTGGAGCTCAAAAACTAGCCGTTATGCATTTTTGCGGAAAAGCGGATCAAGGTTAACCATTAGCAGGTTAACCGTTTGCTAGTCAAAGTTACCGTTGGCTGAATTTCAAATAAGCAGTTCGCCATTTTCTTGTAAGCGGTGAAGGGTAATTTCGAGATGCAAAATAAATTTGGCTTAACCGTTCTTACTAAGCGGTTCAGGTTAGCAATCTGAAATAACGGTTCACCGTTTTCCGTAAGCAGTGAAGGGTAATTTCGAGACACGCAAAATAGATTTGGCTTAACCGTTTTACTAAGCGGTTCAAGGTTAACATTCTGAAATAAAGCGGTTTTTCCAGTGAAGGGGTAATTTCCAGAGACCTGCAAAATAGATTTGGCTTAACCTTTTTACTAAACGGTTCAAGGTTAACATTCTGGAAATAAACGGTTCACCGTTTTCTTGTTAACGGTGAAGGGGTAATTTCCAGCAAACTGTTTACCAAAAATTACAGTTTTGCCCAAAACTTTCTATAACTGTATTATGGCCCAAAACGTTATAAAACTTTACAATTAAGTCCAATTTCAGAATTTCTAAATAATAATTTGTGAATCCCAAAACTTTCTGAAATTATGAAATGGTCCAAAATACTATAACACTTTTTAAATAAGTCCTTCTCCATAATTTCAAACAATACTTGTTGATTTTCAAGTTTTCAAAACACTTTCAATTAAACCATAAATATGAAAAATAATCAATTTCATAAAATCATTTTTCCATTAAATATAAAACATTTAAAATGTGAAAATAATTATTTATCTAAAATGTATAAAAAATAATTTAAGCTTTTAAAAACTTAATCATTCTTAATCTTATTTGTTATCATCAAAATCAACAATATGTAAGCATATATGTTAACAATCTCCCCCTTTTTGATGATGACAAATCTTTCATGTTTTTAAAGAATGATTCAAAAATTAATCTTGTTTGTTATCATCAAAATCAATATTATGAAAACATAAATGTTAACACTAAGTACAAAACTAATTCTCAAAATCAGATTTTGAAAAACTACTTCTTACCTATTTTTTAAAATATAGTATAAGATTAGGTGATTTTATCAGAACGGATACTTTAAAAAATTAACTAAACACTAAAATTAATTTTTAACTTTTCAAAATTATTTTTAAGTTTGTTAAAAGTAATCTCAAAGAAACCCTAAGTAATATATGGATGTGTCCCCGTCTCTCTTAAGGGGGGAAAGTTGTTGGGATTATGTTCCAAACGAGATGAAATAATATGCCCATTAATATTGTGTTAGACACCAAAAGATATATAGATGTGTTAATGTTTATACCATTAATATAGATTGTGCATCTACTAATAATAAATGTTTCTTTGCATTACATGATGATGGTTATTTATGGCATAAAAGACTAGGTCATGCAAGCATGGATTTGATTTCAAAAATTTCAAAAAATAATTTGGTTAAACGTCTTCCAAAAATTAGTTTTCGAAAAGATAGAATTTGTGAAGCTTGCTAATTTGGAAAACAAATCAAAACTTCTTTAAGAAACAAGAACTATGTCTCAACTTCAAAACCACTTCAATTACTTCACATGGATTTGTTTGGACCTTCTAGATATACTAGTTTAAGTGGCAAATATTATACATCTGTAATTGTGGATGATTATTCTATATACACATGGGCATTGTTCTTAACTAATAAGGATGATGTTTTTAAAGCATTTAGAGTTTTTTGTGGAAATGATCAAAATGAAAAGAGATATGTTGTTTCTTGTATTAGAAGTGATCGTGATGGAGAATTTGAAAATCATGCATTTGAGAATTTTTGTAATGATTTGGCATTAAGCATCAATTTTCATCACCTAGGACTTAACAATAAAATGAAGTTGTTGAGAGGAAGAATAGGTCTATTCAAGAAATTACTAGGACCATGTTAAATGGAAATACTTTGCCTAAGTATTTTTGGGCTAAAGCCGTTAACACCGCTTGTTATATTTTAAATCGTGTGTTGATTAGACCTCATTTTAATAAAAGTCTCTATGAGCTTTGGAAAAATAGAAAAGACAATATTGGTTATTTCAAAGTTTTTGGATGCAATTATTTTATTTTGAACATAAAAGATAATCTTGGTAAATTTGATCAAAAATCTAATATTGCATTTTTCTTGGTTATTCAAACACAAGCAAAGCTTATAAATTGTATAATAAAAGAAATCTATGGAAGCTACATTTAATAAATCTAACCCTTTCTCTACGGAGAAAGTTGTTGTTGATGATGATGCAGATGAAGAGTTACAACAAGAATCATTAAAAGATAAATAAGACGGTACATCACATGAAAATTAAGAGGAGCAACAAGAAGAAACTATTTTGAAGCAAAATAAATGTATTTCCCAAACACTCCCCAATGAGTTGAGGTATGTTTCTTCTCACCCTAAGAACTTAATTTTAGGAGATCCATCACGAGGTGTAACGAGTAGATTATCACTTAGGAATACATATGAGCATCTTGCATTTATATCTTAAATGCAACCAAAATCCTTTGCGGATGCAAAAAATGCTAAATCTTGGATTATGGCAATACAAGAGGAGTTAAATCAATTTTAGAGAAGCAAAGTGTGGGAATTAGTTCCTAAATCAGAACATCAATCTATTATAAGCACTAAATGGGTATTTAGAAATAAAATGAATGAATCTAGTGTGGTTGTAAGGAATAAAGCTAGATTAGTGGCTCAAGGATATAATCAAGAAGAAGGAATTGCTTTTGATGAAACATTTACACATGTAACTAGATTAGAATTCATTAGGATGTTGTTAGCATTTGTATGTCATAAAAATTTCATTTTATTTCAAATGGATGTCAAAAGTGCTTTTTCAAATGGCTATACTATGGAGGAAATTTATGTGAAACAACCTCCTGATTTTGAAAATAAAAAGTTTCTAAATCATGTGTATAAGTTATTCAAAGCATTATATTTTAAAACATGCACCTAGAGTATGGTGTGATAGACTTAAATTTCTTATTGAATAATAGTTTTTCAATGGGAAAAGCAGATGTTACTCTCTTTATTAAGCATACAAACCAAGATATACCTGTTGTTCAAATTTATGTTGATGATATTATCTTTGGTCCTACTAATGAGTCTTTATGCAAGGAGTTTTCATCTTGTATGAGTAAGGAATTTGAAATGAGCATGATGGGAGAATCGAAGTATTTCCTTGGACTTCAAATTAAACAATACAATGAGGGAATCTTCATCAATCAAGTTAAATATGTCAAAGATCTACTCAAGAGATTTGGCATTGATTACTCAAAGACCAAAAGCACTCTAATGAGCACAACAATCAAGCTTGATAAAGATGAAAAAGGTAAACAGATTGATAACAAAATATATCAAGGAATGATTGGCTTTTTACTTTACTTAACTACAAGTATACCCGATATCATGTTTAGTGTATCTCTGTGTGCAAAATTTCAATCATGTCCCAAGGAATCACATTTGCTTACTGTTAAAAAAATCTTCCGTTATTTGAGTGGAACCATAGATCTTGGCCTTTGGTAACCTAGAGAAACGAATATAGATTTTACTTGTTATTCGGATGCCGATTTTGCTAGTTACAAGGTTGATAGGAAAAGTACTAGTGGAATTTGTCATTTCCTAGGTCATTCGCTTGTTTCATAGTTTAGCAAGAAATAAAATTCAGTTGCACTCTCAACCACTAAGGCAGAATATATTATCCTAGATAGTTGTTGTGCACAAGCCCTTTGGATGAAACAAACCCTTAGAGATTATGGCATTAATCTTGATTAAATTCCTATCAAGTGTGATAATACTAGCACTATAAATCTATTAGAGAATCTCATTCAGTACTCTAGAATCTAACATACAAAGATTAGATATCATTTGTTGAGAGATTAAGTTCAAAAGGCAGATATTGCATTAGAATTTATCTTTAAGGAAAAACAATTAGCCGATATTTTTATGAAACCTCTTTGCAAAGTAAAATTTTTAAATTTAGGGTGAACTTAGCATATTGATATTTTTATATTAACATCTCTAATCATGTTATTGAGACTATTCAAATTGATTGATTGATGGTTGTTAATGACTACGTAACGCATATGCATGATAAATGACTAATATGTTTGAATTTTTTATCCTCAAGTGCTTACCATGTCTCATGATTGTTCAATATATATGCATAATAGATGAGTTATATGTTTGAATTTATGATCTTTTGAATGATAATTATGATGTCTCATGATCAAAATGGCTTTTGAAGCTTTTCAGGAATCACGAAATGGTCTCCGAGTTGATCAAAACTCAGTGAGACAGCAAAATGGTGCAAAAAGCGAGACAGCTAGATAAATAAGCTGGCTAGCTAAAACCTAGCAAGCTAGCTAGCCGATCAATGGGTTTTCACCCTTTTCTTCTTCTTCCTCCCTTGTTCTTCATCCATTCCTCACTCTCTCTCTCTGAGCCGTGACCCCCTCTCATTTCCTCTCAAATTCTCTTCATTTTCACTCATTTCCTTGCCAAAATCAAAAATTCAAACCATTACCCATCTATTAACTTCCATTATACACTTTCAAATCATCATTTTATCACTCACTTCTCAAAATCCTAAAATCAAAACCTAAGCTTATTCATTTCTTTCTCTTTCAATTTAAGCTCTTTTAGCCCACTTTTGATTCAATCAACACTATCCATTGTCTTAAATTATTTCTTGGATCAATATAACCAATTTAAAGTCATCCATTTCGCTCATTATTTTGCAAAACCGAATTTGTGCATTTTGGGTATTTTAAATTACCACTTCCATAATGTGCTCTCCTTTTGGATTTTACCTTGGTTCCTTGTTATATTATGCACCTACATTTTCATATGCATTGTTGCTTTCATTGTGAATTGAGGATGATTGTTGTTTGATATTTGGATGTTTTATGTTTGGTTGATTTTTTTCTAGATTTTTAGGAAGTTATAACTTTTTGATTAATTGCGTATGTTTCTTGATTAACCATTGAAGTGTCACCTTTTTTGGTCTTGGCATGAATTTATAGTAATTTTGATGATGAAGGCGAAGAAGTCATGTATTTTGAATTCTTGAAGACAGGTAACATATATTTTAATCTTAAAGTATTAATGCATGATTTTGAAATATTTAGGGGGAGCTTACATTTGTTATAAATCATGTATTCAGAGGGAGTTCGTAGTTGATTTATATGTTGAGTCATGTATGCCATTTATTAAGGGAGAGTATAAATGTTAAAATACATGAGAAGTTTGTCATCATCAAAAAGGGAGATATTGTTAGTCTAAAAGGCTACACATAATGCAATTTTGATGATAACAAATATGTGTCTTAAATGATTTAATAAATATTGTATTCACATTTTCACTAGTTCTTGAAGACACTCAACGGATAATGGCTCGACCAAGAATAAAGTTAAGAGCTCTACGAACTCATTATTGCGACAATTCTTGTAAAATCGGTACGATTTAATATGCGCATAGTTTAATATTTGAAAAGCTCAAGATTTTTTTTAATAAATCATTATTTTTCATAAATCAAACATTTTATAATTATAAGCCAAGTACTTTACGAAATTAGCTGTTTTCCAAAATGTGGACTAGAATGAAAAAGTTTTGCAACCTTGGATTTCAATAAGTATTGTTTTAAATTCTGGATTTTGACCTATTTATAAAAACTTGAAACATTTTAGGCTATACTATAATTTACAAAAGTTTGAGGGCTAAAGTGTAAATATCCTAAATAGACAGAGAGTTAGTGATTAACTGCTTGAGATAAATTTTGGAATAAATTGATAAAGTTTTGAGAACTTTGAAATTTATAAGTATTATGTTAAATTTATAAAAGTGACTTCTTGGAAAAAAATATTATTATATTTGAGTCATATCATAATTTCAGAAAGTTTTAAGATAATGAGCATTATTTAGAAATTTTGGAATTGGACAACTTGTGGGCAATAGTAAAATTATAGAGAGTTTTGGGAAAAGTGTAATTGGTAAACATTGTTACAGTAGCAAAATTCAAACTATAACAGTAACTTCACTATTCTGAAGAGGTGAGCCACCTCGTTAAGAGACTAGCTGCTTGCCTGCTGGAATTTGCCTATAACAGCTAGATTTCAGGCTGAAACTATATAAACTCAAATCCAACTTCAAATTAGAGACTTTTACAAGCAAAAGCAAAAAGCATACAATATATATTGAGCTGCCATTTCACAAATCATCATATATTGAATCATCATTGTGCAATAATTTGTATATCCACTCTTAAAGAGAGTTTTTGTTGTAATCTTTATTTTCTTATCAAATTTGTGAGTGTATAAATGTGAGAAACACTTGGGTAAAGAGATTGAGAGATAACTCTTGATTGTAAAGGTTTATTGACACCTTAAAAGCTAATTGCAGAGAACTTGAAACCTCAACCACGTAAAAATCGTTGTGTTTCCTCTTTCTTTTCCCTTACTGTTTTATTAATGTGCTTTATTAAATTTATTATTATTTTATTTCATTAAGCTAATAGATTGAATTGTGTGGTTTGTTTAGCTTAAGTTTAAACTCTCAATTCACCCCTTCTCTTGGATTGTATAACTAGCATTTTAATACTTACAGTTTAATATTCATACTAAACATTTTGCTAGCCCCAAAGGAACCTCATCTAATTCATCTTGAGTATATGCTTTCTTTCCATTAAACTCTTAATCGCAAGATTAATACTGTCAAACTTCAAAAATAATGTCACATATATGAAATAAAAGATTATAGCAACTCTTAATAACTAAGAGAATGAAATAGTTATATGTAACAAGCACTCAAAAGGAGATGAATCGCTTAGTTCAAAGAACTAGTGAGACAGATCTACACATTTAATATCCTTCACAACTTTTACATGACATGACTTGATTGATATAACAAAGTTGTTGGTAAGGCCTAAATAAATTGCTGAAAAGGATTAAATATGAAATCCACATTTGTATGAATTTAACTACAACATCCACCTTTCCATGAAATGTCCAAATCTCTTGCACCTGATGGTCCTTGGCTGCATCTATACCCAACCTTAATTCTAGACCGCTGAAGATAATTAAAACAAAATGCCCAAGTATCGGGTACATTAACAATCCATACTAGAAGAGCTTGGTTGGAATATAACCATCGGCTATTAATAATTCTTCATCATAGATTGTGTGTTTTCCTTTCTTTTTTATCTTTTAAAATAAATTCTAGCAGGATCATCACAATCTACATTAAAACCATTATAGTTCCAAAATGAGAGGCTCATTCAATTTGACAAGAATAAAAATGGCTTACATCATTTAATGCATCAAGTGCCCTTTTCTGAATATTTCGAATGATCTTTGCAGCAGTCTTTATAAAAGCCTGTAAAATATGATTATACAAGGTTTATTTAATTAACAACACAAACAGACTATTTATAAACAATATTTCAAAATTCACTTCAGAGGTCACAATTTTCAAGCCACTTAAAAATACATAAGAGCCTGTTCTTACATATTAGTTGGGTTACATCACCTTTTCAACATCCTGAGCTGTGATTGCAGATGCTTCTGAAAACAAAAGCCCATTCTCCTTTACAAAATTTTCGCCTTCCTCCTTGCTAACAGCCCTCCGATGAGCACGGTCACTTTGTTATTGAAAAAGCACCCTATATGATGAGGTGAGGCATACAATGCATCCAAAAAAAGTTGTCCACCTCAAATACTAGTTAGCGGCAAAGTAATCATTCATCATATCATATATCATGCACATTATTTATGTTAATAACTTCTCTTACAGTCAACAACTTTCAGATACATGATGCCACATAAACACACAAACATCTAATGAGGCTCAAGACCACACCTTGTAATATCATAAACCAAAAGTGCGCCAATAGCTCCTCTGTAATACGATTTTGTGATAGATCTGAAAGATTCTTGGCTAGCCTGAAGCAGAGATTAGAAAAAAGATTCTTGGATAAAGAATATGAAAGCATAAATAATAGCTAAAAGTTGAAATTTAGCTAACAAGTGATGAGATAAAATAGTTAACAAAGATGTTATAGCACAAAGGCAGACATGATGTTTATACAATATCACAAGCAACTCTCTCTCACTCTCTCGTAGACTTAGAAAATAAAATTTTAATTTTCCAAATGAAGGAATAACATAACCACCAAAGTAGCTAGGCTAACCCACAAAGTCATTAGAATCTGAAATGTAATTAGAGAAAATAAATAAATTAACAATTTTGTAAAACAAAGTGGGGGAAGGACGAGGGCTATTTGAATTGATTGAGTGGGAAATATGTTAAAAAAGGTGAAGAGTAGATAGTGTCCTAAATCTGAGCTTAATAGGGCAACCATTGATAGAGACCATGCGAGCACCGAATTCAACACCAATAGTCAAATCATAAACAGGCCGAAACATCTTGTCCGTGTATTGCAATAGCAAGCATGATTTCTATGGTCCTGCATGCATTATTATTATATTCATTAATCATTAATCCTTTAAACAAAACAAAGTTGAAAAATGAAAACTTATTATTATTATTAGGGTTTTAGAGGTTGAAAAAAGAAAGACTTTAAGGTTGTAACTAATCAATTTTTTATTAGGCTTTTTTGGTCAAATTATTCAAGAATTAATTTATTTAACTTAGATTTGTGCAAAATAAACAACATGCAAAATGAGAAGAAAGCATAAATCATACCAAGGGTTTTGAAAAGATGACAATGAGGAAGATGGCAAGATGAGGACATAAAATGATGGCGAAAAACACTATGTCGAGGAGGATGATGGTGAGACTGTGAGATGCACCTTCACTCAGTCAATTTCACAATGCAATCAACAGCCAGTGCGTGAGGAAGACAATGGCAAGATGACGGCATTCGAGATTCCAGCAAGACGATGGAAAAAATGATGCCAGTATCGAGAGATTGATAGAAGTTGGTACCGAAGGTTTTGAGTCAGTATACTTTGCCTTCTCTCTGTGTTTATGTTGTGTTCGACATTTAGAAAAAAAAAAAAGGGATTAGAGAGCACTAAAATGGTGTGTTCTTATTTTTAATTTTATTTATAATAAAAAAATTTAAAATTTTAATAGTCTAAATTTATGAGCAAAACATTGTCGTTGCAACTTACTTAAAACGACAACGTTTCTTCATTCACATAATATTTTATTTCAAATAATACCCAAACTTTTGGTAAACAATGTGCCAAAATCAAGCCAACATGAAAATTCTATCATGAATTATTGATGTAATAATTTCAATCACAAATTCATCATACATTCTTGACATAATTTATTTCTATCATGAGTCCGTCATGAATACATGATAGACAAAAAATCTATCACAACTCTATCATGCTTTTATGACTTATGACTCTTTTCTTAGAATCCGTCATAAAGTGTATGTCATCTATTGTCAGTTTTTTTATCGTGACTAGTCACCATAATCAACAAACAAAGAGGCAAATGTGGTGTAACACAACTTAAAGCCAAAAATAATACAAACACTAAAATTTGGAAGTCATCATGTCATCTAATGTCAAAAGATCACACAAAATGCCTTAAATTTTGTTGTTGTTGTTATTATTATTATTATTATTTTATTTTTAATTTTAACTTAAACTACAAGACTAGCAAGATGCACTTCTAGAGTAGCAAAACTCCATATTCGACAAAAAAAATAATAATAATAAAAAGGATCAGTAAAACTACAAGAACACAGCTATTAGTTATTCAGCATCTATCAACTGTCCTTTTCCCCTAACTAGAATGAGACATTGTCGTCAATATATGAAAGAAAAGAAGTAGAGTTTAGAAGACATAAGAAAATATTTACAAATATAGGGTTAAATCTAATTTCTACTTCTTATTACTACTGCTACCTTTAGCAGTCGACCAATCCAATGCAAAAGTCCTAGGATCTGCCTCTAGTCTATATGCTTGTAAAAGATTAAATAACTCATTAATAGTAAAAGTACAAATAAAGAGCTTATTCCCTGTGAATAGAATAAAATGATTCTTAATTGTATGGTTAAGAAATTCTATCAAGCCATCATAAAAATTATTAATATTTAACAAGCCGATAGGTTTTTAATGATTATTCAAATAGGCATAAGATGTAAATGTAATCAGTGCCTCTCGAGTTATAAGATTTCCTAACAAGAAAATGAAAGCTCTCATATGGTTTGGCATCTTAGATATTCTTTCTTGCATACCTGAGACAACTAGCTCTTTTCTAGTTAATGAGTCAGGTAGACATCGCAGAGGTTTTAGGCTTTTAGGATGATACCGAGCACTTGGCTTCCTCTAGTGTTAGCAACTTTCGAGGCAAGTCTTGATAACTCTTGGTTGCCTCCTACATATGCTAGGCATATTTTTCTCTTTACTAGGACTCAACCAATATATATAGCTGTTTAAATAAAAATTTTTTGTATTTTTTATAGAAAAAGCTAGAAAGCAACCAAACATTCTTAAATTGTCTATTTAAAGTTGCTAGCATCGAGACAATTCTAAAAAAACTTATGAATATTTAAAGATAAGCTCATATTTAAAGATCTAGTGACACACATAATGATATAAAGCTATAAAGTGGCGGTGTGTTTGTTAGATGATCAGTGAATTTTATGGCTTAAGAGTCAAAAGTAATTAGCAAAAAGAATAAATAGCAAGAAAAGATAAAATCACACCATTAAAAGTAATAATGCAAATGATAAAAGAACAGTAAAACAAAAGGATATGTAATGGTAGTTATGATTGTCAATCATATCCTCTTCTGCTTTTACATTTAGAAACAACTTAAACGCCCTCTGTAGGTCGAAGATAGGTTTTCCACCTAGTTTTCTTATAAATTAGCAAAAAAACGTCTTTTACAATTAGATTCTTAAGAACATGTGATGCATGTTCTTTCTGAAATAGTAGCCAGTAACTAAAAAATTGCTCTTTGTATATATTTATAGGATGCATTTCAAGAGTCCCAAGGATATCATACAATGACTCTTTATTCAAGCGATCCCTACTGAATTGAATCTGGTCTTCCTTGTTATTAGACACTATTCTTAAAGATTTACAAGGACGTCTATTGCAGTTTGTCCAATCACACGTATGACAAGATTTACAAGAGTTTTTTAGCTCTTCATTTTCTTAAATAGCTTTCTTTCCCACAACCAAGCATGTATGTAACAAATTTGGGAGGTAACTCCCCTGCCCATTGTACTTTGGCTTCTAACCAATAGATGTCAACAAGAATATTATTTCTTATAAATAGTAGCAAGTGTTCATACTAAGCTTTGTGGATTGTAAAGAGTGCATTTCGAAGGAGAGAAGGAAATTGCTTGTGAAGCTTTGCGAGAATAGCATTCTTATCCACATGTTGCTTGGAGAATGTCAACTATTGTGGAAAACTGATGGAACCGACTTTAATAGCCACACTTAACTAAGATAACAAATGACAACACACTAAACAAAAAAATCAATCTAGCAAAAATAAGACACGAGAAGGCAAACAACAAAATAAAAACACACAATGTAAAAAGTGGAATATTAACTCACCATCGTCCTTTATTGAGTTTAACTCGATTTCTAATTGGATACAAAAAATACCACCCTCTATTTCCCTGAATTTTCTTTCTACCTCTTCAAAATTGGATACTTATGCTGATGATCATAGATTCTAAATAGGATGTGATTTACAAACTTAGAGCAAGCCGCTTAAGTGACACTTCACTCGTACAAGTTCATTAGGATGGTTAAAGAGCATCTGTCTTATTGAGGTACTCATAACATATAATATAAATGATGAGAGAGAATACAACTATTAAACACACATACTTGAGTGAGAAACAATCAAATAAATTTCAATTAGTAAAACAAAATTTGGTGTATCACTCAAATTTATTTCAGTTTCTTCTTCATGTGATCGATACTATAAATATGACTTTATGTGGTCGATACTATAAATATGACTTTAGTCTTGACCATTAACTTTAATAGTGACACTATTCTTTGATTCCTTAATTTCAATAGCCCCATATGGAAAAATAATATGAACAATAAGTGGACAAGGCCACCAAGAGTGTAATTTACCTGATAATAGATGCAAGCGAGAAGAGAATAACTATCAAACTTGGTGTAAAATATTTTCTCATTTTCTTGTCATGAAAGACTTTCATTTGCTGCTTGTAAATCTTGGTGTTTTCATATATAATTTTCTCTCTGAACCAGCATATTGCATGTCAAAATTGAATTTCTTAATAGCCCAATATGCACAATGCTTTGAATTTTACCACTAGATGATAAGTTTTTTTATACACTAGCCTATGGGAGACATCCCAATAGGTGTCTTGAAAACTGTTCGATACATTTGAAATGGTCGGATTGTTACTAATTAACTGCTTGAAAGCTCACGGATTTGGCAGCTCAATCCGTCTTAATCGCCGCACGTGGGAAGTCACCACCGACACCATTAAACTTAGCTCGGCTAAAAGTGTCTAACCTAAGCTTTCCGACCACCGTTAACTAAATTATGATCACCGTTGACCCGCAGAGACATTTCGGTAATTTCACAACTTTAGGGATAATTTTGTAATTTTCAAATTGGTGGATAATTTAGTAATTTCATACTGAGGACAGTTTTGTAAATTATGATTTTGGGGTAATTTGGTTATTTAACTCTTCAAGGGCTTTTTGGTAATTTCACACCTAAGGGTAATTTTCCTAATTTCTAATCTTGGTGGAAAATTTGGTAATTTTAGATTGAGGGCAGTTTAGTAATTTATCGTTTTAAGGGTAATTTGGTAATTTACGTTTAAGGGGCGTTTTGGTAATTCTAAAGTGATAGGGTATTTTAGTAAGTTCATAGAATCGAGAGTTGTATGAGAGTAACATATGATCGTTTTGAGTTTAATTATATAGCATTGATTTCATTTTCACATTTACGGATAGTAATTATGTCATTTCCTTAAATTAAGAGGACCCACAAATGAGAATCAACCCGCAGATGTAGACGACAGCCGAGTTTGAGTATTGTCATTGTGAGTAGAATATATTAAACCTATTTTCATAGTTTATTATAAGGGTAAAGCATATTTATGAATTAAGTATTTTAAATGCTCAAATTAAATAATTTTCTCGAAATAAAATTTATTCACATATTGTTATGTTATTAAAAAATGTTTGGTTAATGATTTTCTAGATTGACTTTGACTAAAGCATGATAGTATTGTAAAAGACAAGAAAAATGGATTCAATTGTGTTAATGAAAAGAAAAGTATGATTTAAAATATGGTTAAAAGATATATGAATATAAGTATAAAGATTGTTTTAAAAATCATTAAACAATACTCTTTTCCTCCAAATACAGCAATACAGATGAGATGAGAGGCCTTTAGGGCCCATTTGAACACACATAGAGGCTTTGAGCTGTATGTTTGGGTGCTTTTGCCTTTTGAGGGCATATGTGAGAGACAAATAGATATGCATGTAATCTGATGATTACATATTATGCAAATAAGATATAGGTCTTTTGGGCCCGTTTGAGTACACACAGAGGCTTTAGGCCATGTACTCGGACACCTTGTCCTTTGAGGACTAGTTTATACATGCACAGAGTCGTAGATGTTTTGTTGGGAAAATTTTGGATTGTATAATTTGTTATATTTTGTGATTAAGGATTACCTATTGTATTTTAACATTAGACCGTTGGATGATTTTTGGTATTCTGATTGATAAAATTGGTTGTGGATGATGGTTTAATATTGAACTATTTTGGGAGTGTTTGTTCTATAATTTGCAGGCATGGAAATGTCATAATTATAGGAGAGATTTTACCGAATTTTTGGTAGAATTTTTAAATATTAGATTTATTATTATTTAGGTTAGACAAGTTTAGATAAACTCGACCAGAGGTTTGGACTGGTCGTTTTATGACGAGTCAAGTGAGGCACTAATTTTATTAATTGATCTATTAATATCATAATTCAAACCAAGGTAAGTTAAACATATTTGTAAAGGATCATCACTAAAGTTAAATGGAAAATTATAATAATAGGAATGTGCTTTTTTGAATCTTCCATTGGCTAAATGTCAATAATAATAAAACAATAGAAAAATAAAACTTGTTTACCTTGATAAGCACGTCCTCCATAGTACTAAGAGGCACTTTCATGGATCTGCAAGCTACAATATAGCTGGATTTAGATGTAATTCTCCTAATCCAAGTTTAGACAAAAGATTTACACTAGCACCTAACTCCAATAAAGGATTCTCAATTATGTGGTTTCTAATACTATATAGGATAGTGGGAAAGCTTGGGTCTTAGTATTTTGGAGGAACTTTCTATTGGAGAATGAAACTAATGTTCTTTGTTAGAAAGACCTTCTTTTAAACATGAATGCTTTTCTTTTTAGTGTAAAGGTCTTTAAAAAACTTGGTATAAAAGGGCATTTGTTTTATAGTGTCAAGCAAAGAGATGTTAACACATACTTGTTTAAGAGCTCTATAATCTCATTTGTGAAATTTCCTTCTTTACTTTAGCTAACCTTTGAGGGAATGAGCCTTTAAAACGTATTCTTATAGGTTGTTTTCTTCTTTCATCTTTGGTGATGATTTCTCAGAGTCTAAAGGTTTAATTTGAGTATCTCTACTTTGTTGTCAACTTCTTTACCTTTTTGCAAGGTCACGATGATTTTGGCCTCTTTATGCTGCTATGGTAAACTGGTACTAACTTCCCTTGGGATAGGGCACTAACTGCCTTAGAATTTGCCTTTGTCAACTGTCATGGACAAAGTTTAAACTGAAAAGGCTAATTGACCTACCATCTTTTTTAGATTCGAAATTGATTGAGCTTATGAATTTATGTCAGTTCTCATCCCATTTTGCAGCTTGTTAACAGTGCGATTTTGTTGTTCTAGTGTGGAGTGAGTTAAATTTTAAAAATTTTAAAGTGCTTATCATGATTTGGTTTGTAAATAGCTCTGATTCTAATTGTATTGTCTAAATGGTATTTGGAAGATTTAAAGAGGTTAGCGAATTGGTTGTACTAGTGTTAGTGGAGCTAGAGCTACTATTTCTTTTTGTTAAAATCTATGAGACCATGAAAAAGTAGAATGGTCTCTCTATCTAGGATTGTGAGTATTAGAGGAAGGGTTGTAGTTCGACTACTTTCTCATCACATTAATGGCATTGGCTTGATCTAGGTATGAATTATGGTTAAACTAATTATAGGCATGTGGTTTTGTTAATTTGACAACCGTTAATGATGCTATTTGGCAAGAAAGTCCTTTAACTATCACTTTGACTTCTTTGATGTCTGATCCTGATTCACCAATTTGGACTTCATTTACTCCTTTGATTTTTCTCACATTCTTAAGTGATCAACTTCGCTGTTGGAAATTATTTGCTTGTGGTTGGAAGAAATCCAAAATTTCTAATATGCTTTTAAACATTAACTCACCTTGTCGCCATCGGTCATTCTTGCACATGTGGCACTAATCCTTTTAGGGAATGTATTGAACAAAGAACTAGCTCTTCTTTTGAAGAAAATGGAAAAAGTCTGAGCTTAAATCTTCATCTGAAAATTTTTCATATTTAAAAGTTTGGCAAACAGTATGAAGATCATTGAAATTATTATATTGGTCTTCGTTTTCTAGGCCATAAAATGATGGGAGATAATTTAGCAGTCTAGGTTTGAACTCAAAACTCCTACCTTCTACACTTAAGTATCTTATGTGTGATGTGCTCAAATTAGCTAAGGGATTGAAGTAATCCCTAAATGGCCTCTCTTATAGTACTTAGAGTTGTTCTAATTCCATCTCAATTTTATCTGCAATTTTACATTGTGATGCAATGTGTCTTGCTTGTGAAGTGTCTTTTCCAGTTCAAAGTCTATAGGCTCTAGATCATGCGATTGTGACCTTCGACCATTAACACGTAAAAATTAAAAACAAAAATAATGAAAATAAAGAAAAATGAGAAGTTGTTATACTAACCTTATCACCTCGTTACACACTTATTATGAAAACATTCTTAAAACCTGCACACAAAGTTATTTACACAATATTTAAAAAACAATTAACTCTGCAAATTAAAATAACTTACCTCTCCAATAATGGTGCCAAAAACTTATTGTGAAAATTTTATTGCACTCTCAAGCATATGAATCTATTATAGTATAGATTAATGGTGACAAGTATCGATCCTATGAGAAAATAGATTTAATCATATGTATGGTTAATTTTCCAAGTTTGTATATTAGCTGGTGAGATGTGATTTATTTATCTTAAGATTTAAAATAAAATGACGGGAATGAATAAAAGATTAAGCAATACAAATGAAACACTTGTGTCTCTTGATTCACACTCAACATTTCACCATGAGCTTAATATTTCTTTTTAATTTCAATTAATATATGAAGGGTGTATTTCAACTCTTCATAAGTCTAACTTTAATAAATATGGTATCAAGCACTCATTGTGCCAGGGACAAATAATCTTATGCTAAATGTGTTGTCAAGTACGCATTGTGTCAGGAGGTAATAACTCTATTATCGACAATATGGAAAGACTATCCATTAAAAAGCTTAGATGCATTCTCTGCCAACTCTAAGTCAAAATAAACTACAAATATTAGAGAGAAGTTTTTTCCTTTAATAAATATAGTGTAAAGTACTCATCATACCAATCAGTAATAAAACAAGATTACTATTATTATTTGTCAATAATAAAGCCATACACTATATTTATTGGATGTGAACTTAGACAAGATTATTATTATTATTTATTGTAGGTAAATTTGGTAAGCCAATAAACCGTACAAAATTTAGACTAGATTATTATTATTATTTGTCAATAATAAAACAAAACAACCCAAATAAAATAGAGAGAGAAAGTGAACTTACCAAATTAAGCGCATGGATCATGTTGAGACTTCACTTTCAACCTAACCTTGAAATTAAATTAGCTACTCGTTTTGAACTTGGGTTAAAAGGTAATTCTATTAAAATATATAGAAAAATACAAGATACAATAAGAATTAGACAAAATAGAGCTCAAATTTGAATTAAAAGCTATTGAATTACGCGACACCTCCTATTTATAAATACAATGGGTAAAACATGGCTATCAGATGAAAATAATTCAGACGCTCATGATTACACCATGTGGCAAGATCTGATTGGCTAGAGCATATCATTAGGGCTATGATTCGATCCAACAATATACTACAACATGATCGATCAATGCTACGTTGGCATTTTCATTCTAATAGGATACTACCACATCATCGATCAATGTCTTGTTAGCATTTTTTATCCAATTAAATGCTGCCATATCATTAGTCAATTCCATGTCAGCTAGGCCCCACCAAAATTTTAAATTTATAATTTTGCCCTGTGTCCCCTTTCTAAGGTTTTTAAGCTATTGTGAGCTAAAAAATGCTATTTGTTATGCTATACGGTCTCTTTTTAATCGTAAAGTGACCAAAGTACCCATGAAATGCATAAAATACTTAAATTATAATAAAATACACACAATCAAAGATTAAAAGACTTAAACACATAAAAGTAGAGATATGGAGAATTGGAGCACAAAATAATGGTTTTGCCCTTTATTAATATGGATTCTTTAGCACTCAGCACTTACTGGATCCCTAGTCGCCACCTTCTACTCATGTTGTTGAGTCAAGGCAGGAATCCATCTCTCCATGCAAACAAATTTAAATGCTAACACAACGATCTATTAAGTAGCCCACACATAGACACAACTAGATTTTGGTGTCAACAACACAAGAAGTCAAGGTTGTCGACTCTGCTTTATTTAGAGTAATATGTCTTTTTTTGGTTATTCATGCAATTCAAGTTGCCTTTCCCTTTCGCCATTGCCATTGGCATCCGATTCCATCCATACTCTTTTTGCATTCATTTGCTTATTTCTATTGTTTCGTCAGAAAATAGTTGTTCATGATCATATAAATGTTTTATTTTAATAAAGGGAAAATTGCAACTATATGCCTTTGATTTGATGAAATGCACACTTAGAACTTAAGTTTTTAAAAATGGTCATATAAACGTCTTTTTATACTTTTACTCTATTAAATTAAAAAAATTGACTCTAGATTTTATAATAGGAAAATCATCATTGCACCACCTCTCTTTTGCCTTATATTCATCTAACTATCACAAAATTCTAACATGTTCTTTGCACTATGGTGATATATATTTTTAAGTTAAGGAAAAGAGACACCTGTATCTCAAGATTTGGAGAAATAGTCACAAAGACTTTAAGTTTTCCATAAGGGACACTAGGACCCTTTTTTTGGCCATAAATTTTGACTCTATAAATCCAAAAGAATTGACCCTAAAATTTATAATAAATAGAAATATAGCATTAAAATGAGTGTAAAATTATATATTTTAAAAAAGTTTAATATTTAAAAAATATTTTTATACTTTACATTCTATTAGAAATAGTTTACTATATTGAAATATTTAATAATACATAGACAGAAAATATTAAAATAAATAAATCAAAATCAAATTATTTTGAATATTCTATAAAAAATAATTTTAACTAATATAGAGATATTTTGTTAATTGTAAAATTTGTTAATGGAGATATTTTGTTAATTGTAAAATTTATTTAATCCCATTTATTTAAAATCTTTATAATAAATGCAAAATATTTTTAAAATAAGTATATTAATTTATAATTTTAATATTATTTTAAATTTTGAAAGTACTTTAATATTATTAGTCTGCTAGATAGACTATATGATTTATATTTTATTTTTATTAATTAAAAAACTTTGAAGTTAATTTTATAGTTAATAAATTCACAGGATATTATTTTCAAAAAGAGGTCTCGGTGCCCATTTTTAAAAATTTGTGATTCTTTGTAACCGCTTCACCAAATTTTAGGAGTGTATGTATCCTTTTTCCTTAATTTAATATGAATAATTTGAGATAAGTTTTATTGTTAATATTTGTAATAGCAAGATTTATTTTAAATTTTATAATAAATAAAAATATTATATTCAAATAAATAAAAAATATTTTTTATTTTTTATTTTTTGTCTATTTTAAAAAATATCTAAATATTATTAATATGCCAATCATTTTTATTAATAGTAGAATTTATTTAAAGCAAAGATTTTTTTATCAATATATTTATAATATCTACAATTGTAATATTAAAAGTAAATATAATAATTTTTATTTTGAAAATATTTGAAGTATTAAAACACTCATTTTAATATTACAGGCATGTTAGAAAGATTTTATTATTAATTGTATTATTTCTATTTATTAAAAGACTTTAAAATCAATTTTCTTAACAACTATATTGAAAGGGTACAATGATCAAAAAGGGGTATACGTAATAGTCTAAGAACTTCTAAAACCTTAGAGATTTATATGTACATATAAGCGAGCCATGGATGGAATAGTATGGTTAATTTATGTGTATTAATATACCAAGCGTGGGGTGGAATTATCATCACCCACGTATCGTATGGTTCTTGGTCCAGCTTATTGTTAAGTTTAGGTGAAAAGGTGACTCTCAGTTCAAAGGACTTTGCTTTGTAACGACCAACTAGTGATTTTTGAGCACTATATTATTAATTGGCATTCAAAATACGTTACCCATGCATGAATTATGCGATTGTGAGTTGGACTTATATTTTGTGTATTACACAATACTAATTGTTATCTTTTGCTTCTAAAAAAGCTGGCTAGCTCTGTGTAAATGAAGTTAGCTGCGTAAGCTACAAAAAGAATAAAAACTTAACAGAGAAGCAAAACCCTATTCATGAAACCTCTCATAAATCAGAATCAGAATAAATAAGTGGTGTAAAACTTCACTTGCTTGTGACATAGTAGATTTTCTAATCTGCAGATTGATTCTACCTCGCTCCTTTTTCTTTTTGATGAAATATAATGTTCGCCAATGAAGCAAGGAGACCTCATGATCTTCAAGTCTTTGACATAATGCTTTAGCCTCAGACTACACGGTATGTATAGACAAGACAAAACTTTATATTTCGCACATGGCTCGTAAAAGATTGTATTTATCGTGGAAATTTTGCTAACTCGTTTTAATTTTCGACGGAATGAGTTATTATATTAGTTTCATAAGTATTGCTATTAGTGCGTACGAGTCAACCTACATGTGAAATTGGAGTATTACTTATCCTGAGCTAGCAGCAAGCAACTCAAGTTGCGTATGACACAGTAAACATGGCAGCCACAGCTCTCAAATTGACATTTCTCTCATTATTACCACCACAAGAATGCCTTCTCATTGGAGCAGAACTTATCGTTTTTCACAAAAAGGAAGGAGTTTGAGCAAAGTTTGAACAAAAGATAGTAGAAGCAGGAAAAGGGCAGCCAAAAAGGAAATAAATGCCCATGGATTGTTGAAATATGTGTCTTGTTTGAGAAAAATCAATTTAAAAAAAAAAAACTTTCAGGATCAATCTCATATAATGCATAAGAATTCGTAATCTAGATAATCATACCTTGACAATCCGAGAAAATGAACAATTAAAAACAATCCAGGTCTCATATCAGGATCCGTCATCATAACTCTTGGTAGATCACGATCCGTCACCACTACGCCTGTTATATCACGATCCGTCACCATCACTCTTATTAGATCACGATCTGTCACTAATGATCTTCCAGGTTATAACTCAGGTTTGAACTGCACTTGGCGTGTGGACGTCTTTACCACTACTAAAAGCAACTAACAGCAGAAAATTTTTCTCTCAAAATTAGAGAGAAAAAATATTTTTCTCTGATCTATATAATGTGACCTCACTATTTTCTTTTAGGAGAAAAAAGTCCTTTTATATCTCTATCTAGTGGAAATCCTAAACTTCATATTTTCATATTTTTAATTCTATTAAATCAAATTAGATTTAGATTAAAAAAATAATAAAACCAAACGTAACGTTACTTCTTCTTATCATAGGGGCTAACCTTATAAAATAACAAAAGGCCTCTTAGACATAAGCATATTATATGGAGCCTCCCACTAAGTAATATATTTAGGCTTTTAATCCAAATAGCTAGCTATCTTGCTTATTAATCCAGTAGCGGCGCAGTCAATTAAATGAGCTAACCCGGGGATCATATGGGTACATATAATAGTGGTTACAATAATTAGGCATGTAATTAAACTAGCCCAATTATTCAATTCCAAATCTACTTCACTAAAAGATTGGAATTGACCTCCATATTTGTATGCTATTTGAGATAGTGTTTTCTAATAATAATTCGATCCATGCCACATTGATTTTTTTACTACATAATCATTTGTATCACGTCGTTAATTAAATCGATATCTTAATTGTCTAATCGATTTAATTACATCTTGTTCCTTGATACTTACTGGTTTTTTCTAGAGATCATTTACAACATACTAAATATGTTGACACACTCTGGCCAGAGAATCTTTATGATCAAGTGCCAAAAATCCATCAAGAGATGTGTTGTACAAATTTTATATTGTTAATCTATAACTCCAATATACATAATTGCTCCCACCAAGATACCAGGTAATCTTGACTACAAGAGTGTGTCATGCCCATTGGTAACTCAAATGGAATAACAATTACAATCATGAAATTATAACTAACTTAATATTAAGATTACAGAAAAATCAATGCCTATTAGATCTAATAAGTCTGACAGTTATTACAAATTTTTTTTTTTTTGAAGAGAAAGTAAAGAAACTTTCATTAATCAGACAACACTCAAAATACATTCACTACATCTTCTGGTAATTAATCAAACCAGATAGCAGAAGTATTTTTTCCTAAAGTAAATTTTGCTAAGAAATGGGCATAAGCATTACAATTACGAGGAGTGTATTGCACTCTAATTTTCTGGAAATCCTTTAGCTGATTTTGAATGTTCAAAACAATCCAGAAAATCTTAGTTCTGCTGCCCTTTATGTTGTTTACTAAATCTGCAACTTCTTTATAGTTCGTCTCCGCTATTAGGCACAATAAAGCTGCTTCCTTTGCTAATTACAAGCCCCACCTCAGAGCCTCGGCTTCAGCGAAACTAACCTCTCCTTTAAAGCTAGTATGATGGATTCCTGCTGCTATCACAGTGCCATTTGGATTCCTGATGAGTGCTCCTAAGCCCACATTTCGATTCTTGCTATTGATGGCTGCATCAACATTTACTTTGAAGAAGGTTTCCGGAGGAGAGGTCCAACTTTCCAGGAGCGTTTTTGTGGCCTTGTCTAGATGAGCAACTTCTGTCTTCCTTACTCTCTGATAAGCCTCCACTGTTGACTCAGCCTTAACTGTTGAGATTCTTGGCTCTAAATTCTTTCCTTCAAACAAAAGCTTATTTGCAAACCACGCAAACCACAAGTAGGCTGCCATCAACTCAATATCAGCCTTCCTTAATATGCTGGCCATGTCTTTGATGGTGGTGAGGATGTCCTGGGAAGGAGAGTCTATGCTGGTCACGGAAAAAGAAGCATGATTTTAGATTTTCTTTGCTGCTTTGCAGCCTAGGAGAGCATGGCTTGTTGTTTCAATAGTCTTGTTGCACCTTTAACAAAATGGATCTTTAATAATCTTCCTTTTCCATACATTTTCAGCCGTTGGCAGTAGGTTTTGTAGCCCTCCATATGAAGATTTTTATCTTTTCGGGCAAATCCAGAGACCGGATCACACATTCCATTGCTTTGAAGTATTTTCTGAGCAGCCGGGATCTTCTGAATGATTAAGCTTTAAGGCTAATTGGTAGCCGCTTTTCACTGAATATTTCCTTTTCTTGTCAAAATGCCATATCACTTCATCTTCGGCCTGCCTTTGGGGCAAAGGGATTTTTAATATCACTTCTATATCTGCTGGCATAAAGTGCTGGTTTAATTTTTCCACATTCCATTGGTCATCTGCAGTTATCAGGTCAGGCACAACAGAATCAGCAGGCATGGTTGGAGGAGATATTGGCTTGAAAGTATTCGGCCGAGGGATCCAGCAATCATTGTAAACCATAATTTTTTTACCATTTTCGATGCACCATCTGACTCCTTTCTTGATAACTTGTCTTCCCCATAATTTACTCCTCTAAATATAAGATGGGTTTGACCCTATATTTGCATTTAGGAAAGAGGAGTTTTGGTAATATCTCGCCTGCAACACTTTTGAAACTAGAGAGTTGGGGAACTGCAGCAAGCTCCAGCCTTGCTTGGCCACCAGGGCTTGATTGAAACTTGTGAAATCTCTAAATCCCATTCCCCCTCTACTCTTGGCAATGCTAAACTTGCTCCAACTCGCCCAATGAATGCCCTGTTTGTCTTCCTTTGATCCCAACCAAAACTTTACGATGGCTCTTTGGATATCATCACATAAACTCTTTGGGAGTTTGAAGGTGCTCATGGCATAAGCTGGGACCGCTTGGGCTACTGTCTTAATGAACACTTCCTTCCCACCGCTAGAAAAAATCTTATGGTGCCAGCTTGAAATCTTACTTAGGAGCCTTAGTTTAATGTCTGTGAAGAAACTTGTTTTCTTTCTGCCGATCATGGACGGGAGCCCGAGATACTTCTCATGTTTGGACACCACCTTAAGCTTGAAGATATCTTTGATTGCTGAGATTTGGCCCTCCGGGATTCTGCCACTAAAAACCATAGAGGATTTTTCAAAATTAAAAATCTGACTAGAAGCATTAGCATAGCAGTAAAAAATTCTCTTCAGGTGTCTACAGTATGATTCTGATACTTTAGAAAAATAAGGCTATCATCCGCGAACAGTAAGTGAGTGATCGTGACCTCTGTGCTGAACCTCAAACCCTTGATCAGCTGTTTCCTCTCTGCTTGAAATAAAAAGTTGGAGAAAACCTCCACACACAATATGAAAAGATACGGGGAGAGGGGACAGCCTTGACGAAGACCTCTCTCGGGGTGGATAAGACCCTTTGAACTCCCATTGATTAGCTCTGAAAAAGTTACCGTTGTGATGCAAGACATAATCAGTTTCACCCACTAATCCGAAAAGCTGAGTTTAGCCATAGTTTGCTCTAAGAACAGCCATTCAACCCTGCTATACGTTTTGCTGATGTCTAATTTTAGCGCCACCAAACCATTCCTCTTTCCTTTACTGTGTCTGATCTTATGCATGTATTCATAGCCTATGATCACATTGTCAGTAATTAGCCTTTTCAGAATAAATGCACTCTGAGTTAGGGCTATGATCTGAGATAGGATCGGTTTCAGTCTATTGACAATAGTCTTAGCCACTATTCTATACACAACATTGCAGAGGCTAATTGGCCTAAATTCAGAAACTTTCCTCAGTTTATTTGTCTCAGGAATAAGAGCAATAAAAGTATGATTTAGGGAATCAAAATTACCATGCTCATTTAGGATGTACAGACAAGTCTTTTCTACTCCTTTGTGAACCATTGCCAGTGCTTTTGGAAGAAAGTAGCAGGTAAACCTTCGGGGCCTAGGGCCTTGGTGGGAGGCATCTGAGACAAAGCTTCGGTAATTTCTTCGGGATTGAAAGGCTCTTCAAGATAGGCATTCATATCTGAAGTGATTTTCCTTGGCACATCGTTTAAGGCTGCTTGAATTTGATTGTCAGTTGGGCTGGAAGATGTGAAAAGACTTTGAAAATAATTCCTTTTCTATATCTTCTTGCTGCTCCATCCATTGGCCTTGGTTGTTTTCAATCCTCCAGATTTTATTTTTCCTTCTTCGAGCTGAAGCTTTTGAATGAAAAAACTTAGTGTTCTTATCTCCCTCTCGAAGCCACTCAACTCTTGATCTTTGTCTCCAGTAAACTTCTTCATCCATCAACATGTTATTGATTTGATTCTCTATCAAGTTATCTCTACCCCATTCATTCTTTGATTATTGTTTTGTCTGAGGTTCTCTAGTTGTTTAATCAGCTTATCTTGCTTCTTCTGCCTATCCTTAAACTCATCTTTACTCCACAGTTTGAGCTAAGCTAAGGAGTTCTTAGCTACTCACTGAAATTGCTGCACCGGGTTCTCCCGACATTTCCCTCCACAATTTGCCCATTCATCCCGAACAATTCGTTTACACTCTTCGTATGGGCTCTACATGTCTTCGTAAAGCTCTCTATAGAATTGTTTTTTCACCCATTTTCTTGTCCTGCATCTCTCTTTAAATTCAAACACCATCGGACAGTGGTCTGAGACCCAATTTACCAGGTTGATTGCTGTGGAGGATTGAAAAGAGTCGCACTAATCTTTGCAGCACAAAAATCTATCCAGCTGTTCTTTTATGAGGTGAGGGCCAAATCTTCTGTTTGACCAAGTAAAAGGGTGCCCTTGGAACCCCATATCAACCAGATTACAGGCTTGGACTGCTTCTCTAAAGTCAGCTATCACATTCCCGTTTTTATCATTCCCTCCTATTTTCTCATGCAAATACAGAATTTCATTGAAGTCACCAAAACAACACCAAGGATGGGATGAGAGATTAGCTAACCTTTTTAAAGTGTCCAAGTGTGGTGTTTTTGGGTTGTCTCTGGATGGCCGTAGATACCCGTGCATCTCCACAATTTTCCATTTGCATTTTTGACCTCTGCATCTATATGGTGGCTATTATATGACATGATCTTCACATTAACATCATAATTCTATAACAAAACCAGACCTCCACTCAATCCATTCCTGTCTACCACAAACCAATTTTCAAAAGTAAAAGTTCTACAAACATTGTTAACCTACTGGGCTTTTATTTTTGTCTCGCAGCAAAAGAAAATTTGAGGCCGTTGCAGGTGGAGAATTTTTTTGATGGCAAGATACGTTCGAGGCTTCCCCAGACCTCGAACATTCCAACTTAAGATCCTCATTAGTGCCGGCGGGGCTGGCTACCAGCTCCCGTCGATATATCTGCCACCATTGTCTTTGTATCCCCCTCTGCTTCTTGTTCCTCATCTCGTAACTTTAGTTGAAGCTTTGCATGAAGAGAGCTAACTTGGTTGTAGCTGTATAGATGCTTGATTGGGATAGCTAATCGTTTTCTCTTGTTTTCTGGGCTAGGCCAAATATTCTCACTGTTGGGTCTTTTTTTGTTAGCTAATTCGTTTACACTTATTTTCTTTGATTTTGGGTTCCTCGCAAGCAGTTTCCACCTCCTATTTTTGGGCCTCGTTTTATCATTATTTGGCCCATCATCAACCTCCTCCTCATCTGTGTTGTTTTGCTCAACTTCCATTTACTTTGTGTTTTTAAAATCTTGTGAAGAATCTTTTTCCCTCCATTTTTCATTTCCCTTCTGAAGACTCTTGGCTCTAGGATAGCTGACATTTCTTTTTGTTTTTTCCTGCTCCTTGCTGATGTTTTTATCCATGCCTTGCCCTTCATTCACCTGGTTTTCTACCTCTGCAGTGCTCAGCATTAAATGCTCCTTGGTTACCCCATACTCCCTACTTATGACCAATGGTTCTACCCCATCCCCTTACTCCATACCTGCATTGCTTGGATATGACCCATTTTGCTCATTTGGGTTATGCTGCACCTGGTTAGTTTTCGAAATGTTTGCTTCTGCAGGCTCTATTCTGGTTTTGCTCTGCTCCCCATTAAATCTTTCCTCGTTTCGCTTCTGCTGTACTTTTTCCATCTGTGTGTTTGCTCTCATCCATCCACCATAAGGTAGCTCCTCTTTTGGTTGGCCTTTGTATTTCAGACATTCTCTGAATTAATGGCCGAAGTATGCATAGCAAAAGCAAAAATCTGGAAGCCTTTCGTATAGAATCGGCATTGGAATCCTGGTCTTATTTTGTTGCAAAAAGACTACTTTTTTCAAGGGCTAAGTTATATCGATGGAAATTCGGACTCGAGTGAATTGGCCTATGCATTCTCCTATTTCATCGGTTTCAATTTCCTTCACTGTGCCAATCTTCTCCCCCAGTTTCTGTATAACTTCTTTCTCCATACACATTATGGGTAGGTTGTGGATTTGAACCCAGAAAGTTGAATGTGTGAATGGTTGATTCTTGATGTCACCAATTCCCGATGGCTCCACTAGCACTATAAGAGCTCTATCAAAATGCCATGGACCCCCCATTAAAACTCGTTTCTTTTCTTCTTCAGAGCCAAATTTGAAGAGAAAAATGTTATCTCCCATACTTTGAATTTTCACCTCCTTTACTGTTCGCCACGCCTGTTGCAAAGTTGCCTTTAATCCGTCTCTATTTATTCCTCTTGCAAGTAAAACCTTTCCCACCAAGCAGTGTGCAGCAATTCGTTCTCCCTTAATTTTCATTCTACCCATAAAATTCACTATATTCTCTTCCTCTTCCTTGGAAATAACTACCTGACACTTTCTAATTAGTTCCTCCGTATCCATTTTCCACTTCACTAACTAGCAAAAAAACTCAAAACAGCCCAAGAGGTGGGCAAAAAGAGAAGATTGAGAAAAGATTTGAGAGAAATTTGAGAGAAGATTAGAGAAAAAGGAAAAAGGATAATAAAAGAAAAGGAAACACCCAACCCGTGAGTGACTAAAAATAAGCCATTGAGGCTTCAAGACCCTTTCATTCTAGCACCTTTTCAGAGGAAAAGGTACTGTAGAAGAAAGAAAATGTTTTCTTTTGTAGTGATACTTTGAGCTACAATTTTGAAGTGTGTTTTATTACAAAGTTAATTAAGTCTCATATATGATCCTGTTCAATATAGTCGTACTACATCAATAAATTCATACATGATTAAGACAAATTGATCAATAAATTTATTACAGTCTATACCTAAATAAAGTGTCTAACTTTATTTATCAACTGTGAACTTAATTTATTTAATCATAAAATAACTTGTATTTATGTCTTCTGTGAATCCACATGGTAATCACATAAATACATAGAATATGATTAAATGGACTTTACTCAAAATATTTATGCAATTGAAAATATCTCAAATATTTTATTAATCAGAAAATAAATGAATTAATATGTTTTAAAGAGCACATAATCCCAACATGTCTCAAGTTGGCCATCCACTTGTTCCAACGGCTGCTGCAATGCTTATTCACATCCTAGAACAATTGCGAGTAATAACTCTCAGGCGAAAGCACCAGAAAGAAACCAATGGTATTGAAAATGTTGGCAATCACTTGATCATCTCCTATGCGGTTTTTGATGATTCCGTGCTGACACAGTAGTTCCACGTCCTTTGGAGAGGCAATGAGGCATTCCATGAGATTCATATAATCAGTCACATAATTCAGAGTGTCGTCCTTGGAAGAGAACTGCTCATAGACTATGAGATTTCTCCAAAAAGGAACAGAGTCGTCATCAACATTCAATCTTGGGAATTTCATTACTCCATTTCCAAACTTCACACCAAACAAGCTTTCTCCCTTGGCCTGCATGAACTTAATTCCAGCTTCTTCAAGCACTGTGGCGCAACGAATCACGTTTCTATATTTTCTGTCTGCTGTCACCTTTGAGATGTTATTCCTCATCCTTGAAGGTGAAGGCCGCCGGTTAAGGTGCATAAATTCCACTAGATGTTTGATTTCGACGGGGTAATATTGAGAGTTATGTGCATAGCCTGCACCGGGAAGTGCAGATCCAAAGAACGAATAAATCATCCCATGAAAATCTTCTGTGTCATTTGGCATCATGGTCATGGCGAAGAACTCCTGAAAGACAAAGAAGGAAAAAGTTGATTTTCAATCAATAGCAAGTCACGGCGCAACCCCTTGATGATCCAATGCAGATTAAAAATGGGATCATCATCTCCTCGCAAATTTGACATAGAATACTTCCGGAATAACTCGGTGATAAATCAAGCATCGAGCAGCATCATTTCCACGAACTGATCTTGTTCGAGACTGACAGATTCTGGATAACATTTGCGAGCTCTTTCTCCAAGTGCTCTCATTTCTGTGACATACCTTGTGACATTACATTCCCCTCTGCGCCAAAGAAGCACTTTGAGATAGCACATTTTGTGCTCTTCCATTGCATTTAAGCTACTTTTGCCACGGTGGTATGGACCAATTGCAAAGATATTTGGCTCCATCTTGATACACATTACGCAGATATGCAGGTTCTTCAAAAATACTACGATCAGACCATATTGGAAATTGATCACCAAGCTTTTCGCCAATTTAAATTGATAATTGATCAGCAATTTCATTAGCCATCTGCTTATGGCAATTACAATATTATCACACTCGTATGCCATGGTCTTTAATTCCTATGGCCAATTAGAGCGAAATCAAAATGAAAACTCGGATTACGATGGATGGTTCATTGAACTTACTTGTTTGAGGGCAACCTTGGCTCAAAAACTGAAAAATCAGTTTTTGATGGCTTTCTTCAGTGGATTCATCATTTTATTTGCTCTTCAGTTTTATTACTTTTTAAATCTTAATTTGCAACAAATTGATGTTCGCTATATAACTAGCAACAAATTAAATTGAAACTGCATAACAGAGAAGCATATTATCGGGTTCAACTTATGTAGTTGGCCCAAAGCTCACATAAGTTATAATTGAAAAAACATGAAGGGGCTAAATGAAATTTTGCATTAATGGTGCGTTTACTTCTAGGGAATGGGAATGAGTTGGAGTGGGAATGGGTTAGGAATGGAAATGGGTTGGAATGAGAATAAGGAATTGGAATGAGATTCTAATGTTTACTTCGCAAAAATAAATAGGAATGGGAATGTGCTGAAATGCTATTGTTGTGTTTACTTGGCAAACTAAATAGGAACGAGGAATGAGAATGAGAATTAATTTACCAAAATACTCACAGTATTAAATAATATAATTTTTATTAACTAGATACATGTATAAATATTATTATAAAAATGATATTAATTAAAAATAAAATTAATAATAATAATAATAATAAATGTTAATAATTATTATAAATATTATTAATACTAATAAATTTTATTAACTTTATTATTTTAGTTACTATTAATTATTGTTATTATTATTTTTATTAATATTATCATTATTAACATTTATTATTATTATTATTATTAACTTTATTATTTTAGTTATTATTAATTATTGTTATTATTATTTTTATTAATATTATCATTATTAACATTTATTATTATTATTATTAAAATTTTTTATTAACTTTATTATTTTATTTATTATTAATTATTGTTAATATTATTTTCATTAATATTATTATTATTATTATTAAATTTTATTAACTTTATTGTTTTAGTTATTATTAATTATTGTTATTATTATTTTTCTTAATATTATCATTATTAACATTTATTATTATTATTAAATTTTATTAAATTTATTATTTTAATTATTATTAATTATTATAACTAAAATAATAATTATTATTTTTATTATTTTTATTATTTTTATTGTTAATAATAATAATAATAAATTAATAATTAGAAGGATACAAAAGTAAATTCATCTTTTATTCACATTCCCACATTTTCATTCCCTACCCTCCCATGGGAATGAGATACCCATTCTTTATTCCCAAATTGTGTGAGACCCACACAATTTATTCTCATTCCTAAATTCAAATTTGCCAAGTAAACATAGTTTTGATTCACATTCCTCCATTCTCATTCCTTATTCTTACAAGTAAACACACCATTAAAGAGGCCTTGAAAAGCATGTAGAATAAGCAGTGGCGGCTGACATTAGGGGAGAAGAAAAAGGCAAGAGAGAGAAAATGAAACACGGGGGCATCCTGTTGGCTTTTGGGGCAAGATTTCTAATATTTGATTACACGATTAAAATGTGATTTTAATTCTATTTTTTTTAGATTTTGAGAGTAAATTTTTGGCATAGTTCTCTTCAATCTTATTAGTTTTTTTATTTTTATTTTATCTTTTGGTTGGTTATTATTTGAGATACCTATTTGTTAGAGAGACATATATTAGACTGTTACTATAAGAGAATACTATTAAGATTCTAAATGTTATTAACCTATAATATTATCTAGAGAAGAATTTATATTATAATCTCATTAATATAGCGAAAGATTATATCGGATTACGATCTCATGCCTTTTCTGTTTTGGGTTTTCTACGTAAAAATTTTTGTCTCTTATGGTTGATTTATTACTTTGGATTATATTGGTTTATTTTTCTATCTATTTATTTGTAGTACATATCCCGTTTTAATCACACAAAGAAAGAAAGAGTCTTGTTTCCACTTAATTTGTAGCTGCTTATGTGAGTCCCTTTCTCAACACATATATTCTTCAAATATTCCTAAGGAATCAGAATAAGCAAATGTGGTGTGAAACTTCTACACAATTGTCAATAATGCTCATAAAGGTGAATTTGTAAATTGAATAATCCAGTAATATCATCAGTAAAGAATAATGATAATATGCACTAACAAGAAATTGTGCTATTAACAACTGTAGATAAAAATTGTTATCTACAAACTCACACAAGATGCAAGCTATTGATAGTTACAATCTGAAATTGCTGAAAATGTTGGAATAGAAATTGTTGAAATTTTGTTTTTCTTTTTTTCTAAAACTGTTACAATTTAATTGATATTTACAAGTGACTCTACTTAGGCTCCGTTTGGTACAACTTTTCAAGTAGAGCTTATTTAAGTAGAGCTTTTGGCAGTAGACTTTTTACAAATAGAGCTTTTACCTATAAAATTTTAGTTGTTTGGTTGTTAATAAGAATTTTTATTAAAAATCTATAAAATTACTTAAATAGGCAAGTTTTTTAAAGTTGTGTTATGAAAAGAATAAAATAAGATTGTCAAATAAGTAAAGAATATTTTGGATATTTTAACATTTAAATAAAGCTTTTCAACCTCTACTCCCAAAAGTCTAAAATTTAAACTTTTGCTAATAAGGGCAAAATAACTTAATTAAACTCTAAAAGGTCTATTAAAAAAATAACCAAATAACAATAAAACTTATGATAAGAGCTTATGAGATTAAATAAGCACTTATGGTCATTAGATAAGTCATACTAAGCAGGCACTTACTGTATTGCCTAAGCTAGATCCAATGATTTTCAAATAGCTTTCTTTTACTGATAATCTGAATTTGAACTTAAAAAGAAATAAGGCTTCATTTAATGATTGTAATAAACTAAGATCAAAACAAAGAAAATCCTGTGGTAAGTTATTTAAGAAAAACTAATTGTACCCAAGGTTTTTGTTGGATCGAGGCATTTCCACCTCATGTTACTCTTCTCCGGCATTAGCATGCTGCCATATTCCCCCCTATCAAACACACGATCCCAGCAGATAAGTAAGGAGTTTTAAAGAAAATGTTGCCGCATTTCTCTGAAAACCAATTGGTATTCAAAGAATGGATATTAAGACATTTAACTTCATTGTCTGTTGTCCTATTGCTGAACCCCATGAGGGCAACAGTTCTTAGGATGACTTTTGATGCTAATGAAATATGACTACTTGGTTTAGTCTACACGTCAAATAAGTTCAAAATTATTTCAACCATTTAATATTTTTTAACCTTCAAATTACATGCACTATTTTCATTAATGGTTGGTTCCTTTCTCATGGATGTTCGAAGTTCTCCATAATTATTTACAACAATGTTGTCATATTAGACGTTTATAACAATGGAATGGTTGATCGCAGAGGCGGAGGCCATATAAGGCCAAAGGGTGCCATGGCCCCCCCCACGATTTTAAAATATTTTGAGATTTTTAAATAAAATATGAATAATTTATATGAAATGTCCACACTGGCCCCTGTACAAATTAATATATAAGGTTGATAGATTAGATAATATTGTAATTTTATAAGCCCAAAAGTAAAATAATTAAAACAATTAAATCAATCCCAAAAGCCCACTTTTATTTTTGAAAAGAAAACAAACTTTCGTTAATTAAAGAAAAAAGATACCATAATTGAGGTAGACATGTGCCCACCCACGGGACATAATCATTATTCATTTTGCGCTAATCCATTACATCTTAATAACTTTGACTTTTGAAAGCCCACTTAAGTCACTAACAATGGCATCAAAATAATTAAAAGAAAAAAAAAGAAAAAAGAAAATAGCCAAAAAACCCATAACATCATCCAACAAATCGCGATGGCAAATAACATATCCCAAAAATCACCTGCAACTCAACTGAAATCCTTAAATTTCCCAGCAGCAAACATGAGAAAGCCATAAAAAATTAATCAATACTTCAAAAGGAAAAATGCAGAAGCCAATACCAAATCTCTAAATACTGAAAATTCACAAGTCTCACTTACCAATTCACCAAATTTTAGAAATCCACCTTTAAAATCTCCAAGAATTGAGACAAATCCAGTTAATAATCAACTTTTGGAGCTTGATCCAGGATTGTGTCCACAAATATGGGTTTATGATGTTAATCAATACGATGAAATTCGCAGAGCATACATAATGGCTAGTCCATATCAACCGAGACTTTCAAAGTATCCCAAATCTGGACTAGAAAAGCACTTTCGTCGTTTTCAATCTTCATGGTTCAATTCTTTTACTTCTTGGTTGGAATATTCACCTATAAAAGATGCTCCTTTTTGTCTACCATGTTATCTCTTTAATACACCATCTGCACATCCAAACTGTAATGCTTATACTGTTAATGGGTTTAATGTCTGGAGAAAGGTTAAAGATGGGAAAAATTATGCCTTCCTTAATCATGTGGGAAAGGATCCGAATTCAGCTCATAAAAAGGCTGAAAAATCATGTGAGGATTTGATGAGGCAATCTCAGCATCTACCACAGGTATTTAATCGTTATTCCTCTCAAGAAATTAAAAATAATAGACTACGGTTAAAAACTACAGTTGAAGCAATTAGATACTTAGCTTTTCAAGGTTGTTCTTTTAGAGGCCATGATGAGAGCAAAAAATCATTAAATCGTGGAAATTTTCTGCAATTACTTAAAGCATTTGCCTCTAATAATGAAAAGATTACAGAAGTTATACATAATAAAGCTCCAAAATATGCCTCCTATATATCACCAAATGTTCAAAAAGAAATTTTACATGTCTTTTCTATGAAAGTGAAAAAGGCAATTCGTGAAGAAATATGAGAAGCAAAGTTTTGTTTAATTATAGATGAATCACGAGATGAATCGAAGAAAGAAGAGATGGTTGTAGTTTTGAGATTTGTTGACAAAGATGGTTTTGTGCGAGAACATTTTTTTGGGCTTGTTCATGTCTCTAACACTTCTGCAGTGATCTTGAAAGATGGGGTATACTCTCTATTGTCTCATAATAATTTAATATTCAAAATATTCAAGGGTAAGGATATGATGGTGCAAGTAACATGCGGGGTGAATGGAATGGTTTACAAGCTTTAATTTCGAAAGATTGTCCATATGCTTACTACATTCATTGTTTGGCCCATCGACTACAATTGGCTTTAGTCGCAGTATCTCATGAGATTGTTCCTATTCATCATTTCTTTACTAAACTGACTTCTGTTGTGAATATTGTTGGTGCTTCTTGTAAGCGCAATGAAGAACTGAAACGTGCTCAAGCTGTTGACATTGAATAGATGATTTCCATTGATGAGCTTAAGAATGGGAGAGGGCTTAATCAAATCGGCACTTTACAAAGGCCTGGGGATACTCGATGGAGTTCTCACTTTAGATCAGTCTCCAATTTAATAAAAATGTTCAGTGCAACATGTTCTGTTCTACTTAATATCATTGAAGATGGCACTAATGCTTTCCAATGAGGAGATTCTGATGCAGCATATGAGGCAATGACTACTTTTGAGTTTGTCTTTATCTTACACCTTATGAAAGAAATTATGGCAATCACTGTATACTTTGCCAAGCTTTGCAATCTAAATCTCAAGGTATTTTACATGCTATGCATCTTGTTTCATTAACTAAAGCACTTATGCAGAAATTTAGAGATGATGGGTGGATTACTTTGCTTAATCAAGTGAAATCATTTTGTGAGGCAAGAAATATAGATATTCCATAAATGAATGCTCATTATGTTGCAAGACAAGGTCGAGCTCGGCATCAAGAAGATAATTTTACTGTTGCTGAACATTATAGGGTAAATTTGTTTTATGCTGCTATAGATTGCCAATTACAAGAGTTAAGTAGTCGATTTAATGAACATGCAGTGCAATTGCTTATGCTTAGTTCAGCACTTGATCCTCGTGAATGTAGGGAGTCATTTAGAATTGGTGATGTTTGTCAATTAGCTGACAAGTTTTATCCAGCAGACTTCACAGATGTTGATAAAATGAATTTAAAAATCCAACTTAAGCATTGTGAGTATAATGTAGTTCAACATCCAGAGTCCAAAAGTTTGTCGACCATTTCTGACTTGAGCCAATGGTTGGTTAGTACTAGAAAAGCAACAATATTCCCCCTTGTCTATAGAATAATTGTTCTTGTGCTAACTCTTCCAGTGTCTACTGCAACTACAGAATGATCATTTTCGGCTATGCGTATAGTAAAGACAAGACTTCGCAATAAAATAGAGGATGAATTTCTTACAAATTCATTGATTATGTAAATTGAAAGGGAAATTGCAGAAAAATTAAGTATTGAATCAATAGTCAACGAGTTTCGAGATATGAAAGAACATCGTATTCTATTTTAATGTTTGAGATCCTGATTTTTGTGGGTTTAGTATCTTATGTTAAGAATATTTTGTTGCTTGAGGAAGCTTTTTCCCTTTACAGTTATAATGGTTTTTGTTTAAGTTTTTTATTTTCTTTTGATAGCTTCAATATTTTACGACTTGGAATTTTGTATGGGTGGAGGCTCTTTTGCTTTGTAATCATCTTCCTTCATGAATTATAAATGTAATTTTTTTTTATTTAGTATCTGTTGAGGTTATGGGGCCCTAACAATTCTTCTCTGCGTTTGTGGGTGTAACATCCTTCTATGTAATTCCATTGAGGTGGCGTAGGTTACCAGGCGAATCGCCCGGCCTGCTATTACAAATTTGTGCTACCATGTCCATCCACCGCTTAGTTGTGGGGCTCTGCGCTTCCATGGTATAAGGAAATAAAGTTGCACTTTAGCTATCAGCTATAGCTTTTAGCCCAATGGTAAGCGCTTGATCCTAACAATTGGTATCAGAGCGAGGTCATGGGTTCAAGCCGCCACAGAAGCAATTTTTGGTGGGGGGGGATTGTTGAGGTTATGGGCCCCAACAATTCTTCTGTGCGCTTGTGGGTGTAACATCCTTCTGTGTAATTCCATTGAGGTGGCAGTAAGGTTACTAGGGCGTAACTGCCCAGCCTGTTGGCACAATTACAAATGTGTGCAGCCCCTCATGTCCATCCACCGCTTAGTTGTGGGGCTCTGCGCTTCCATTGTATAAGGAAATAAAGTTGTACCTTGGCTATCAGCTATAGCTTTTAGCCCAATGGTAAGCGCTTGATCCTAACAGTATATTACTATTTTTTTTGGAAGATTTGGTTTGAATGTAATTTATTACTTCTAATAGCATCAAAATTATAAGTTTAAATTTGGCCCCCCTTAAATTTCCTCATGAGGTTCGCCCCTGGTTGATCGAAGCAGAACAAAAACACCTTATTTAATGAAAGTCGAATAAATTGAAAGCACATTTGTCAGGCGAGGTTGTAATAAATGTGAAAATAGAAAAAATATTTTAAAGAGGCATTCATTCACATACTCATAAAATTAAAAAGTAAAATTACAAATTTATTTACTTTTTAAACTAATTTCAAGCTCCTCAAATAACACAATTTTGTTATAACTAGTATAACAAGCACACCTCAGAAACTTGTCTCGCGGATCATTACCACTCCTTTAGTTAAACGTTTTCAATAGAGTGAAAAAGCTTAATTTTTATGTCTTTTTCTTATTAACTCATGCAATTCAGAACCCGAGTCTCCTTACCACTGGACCGGGACCAGGCTTCTGGAACAGCTTAATTACTAAAGCAAGAAGCTCTCTTGACTCGCCGCCCCCGCGGAGAGTGAGGATTGCCTTTCAGTACTGGATTTGATCCAGGCTGACTTGGATTTGGCCCATTAGCGGTAGCAAGAGCCGTTTGAATACTGTTTTGCTGATTTTGTTGAGATTGAGAGGAGGACTCTTGGTGGGATTTATACATTTTTTCCATCCTCTCCGACTTTTGTTCAAAGGACCTACTTGTACGGCGATGAAGAGTTTTAACCCAATCGCTGTGATTGGCTGTGATTTCTTTATTCGGATCAGGAATTGTTATCTTGGGCTCGTCACTGGACTGGCTAGTGTGCCTCCTTTGTGCTGGCGCTTTGATTCTGATTGTTGTGGCCGGCGTATGATGTGATCAGGCTTCTGTTTAGTAGAATGGCCTTTCTGATGGCTTGTACTACTCATGGTTTGTTCTCAGCAAAATATTTGCTCAATGTAAATGACTAGATAGCTAAGTGACGTTTGCTTTATATGCTACAGAAACTTTCAAAGACTAAATGGAGAAGAAAACATATTCACGATGAAACCTCTCAGGAATCACAATGAAGGTGGTGGTGCAACTTCTTCTCCATTTGAGACTTTTTTTTAATATTATTTTTGCAGAAGAGGACCGGCATTATTGATTACTACTTTGTTTGACAAAAAATTAACAAAAGAAATTTAGCTACTTAATTTTGTAAAATTCCAATTCCGACGGACAATTATTAAAGAGAAATCAAATGAAAAGTCAGTTTATGCAGATTGATCCTACCTCCTCTTTCTTTTGATAAAATTCAATGTTGACTAATGATACGAGAGGAGCTCATAGTAAAATGTTTGAATGCTATCGTTCTCCAGTTGCTTTCATTCCCTCCTCTTTCTTCTTTGATTAAAGTAACATGTTAAGCAATGGTACAAGAAAACCTGCCTCATCATATTCAAAAGTTTCTGAGTTGATGATATTCTGTACATGGCTGAAATAAAAAAAAAGATAATAAAAAGAAAATGTGGGTTGACCAATAGATTTCACGGTAGGTATGGGTTGATCAGACTTGATCATATTCTGTACATGGGTAATTTTTAAAAAAAAAATTGCATTGAACGTGGAATTTTCGCCAACTCTTTTTTATTGTTGAACCAATACGCCGTGGTTGTTGTGGCTCCAAGTCCAAGGTGCTTGGTAGAAGGTTAATTGGGTCTCAAGACAACAACATTATATAAGAGTTTAACTAATAACACCCCCTTCAAGTCTTGAGCAAACCCCGTTCATATAAAATTACAGTTATAACGTTAATATTTAATTACACCCCTGTATGATTACATCATCGATCGCTGCCAGTGTTCATTTTTTCAGTGAAACTCCAGTATTCACTGATTTGAAATCAAACATAGTTGTTGTTTTTTCCGTTTTTCTTTTTTTTGGATGCCTTGTTATGTTAAGAAGCTTTTGGTCCCAAATGTCAGATTTAAAACTAATAACAAATGAGAAGAAAGAAATATAGTTAAATAAATATTAGAAAATAAAAGAGACTGAGATTTATAGATAAATGAGTATTAAAAATAATTAAGAAAACCTATTCTCCATCCCTTTTGAAGGCTAGCTAGCAGACTAATAATCAATATGTGATAACTATTCGTAATTAGTTATGTAAATATTTTGTATAAAGAGTCTCATTTCATTGTTCAAGATCAGGAGAAAAAATAATAATAAGAGTCATTTTTGGTAAAAACATGAGTGTTTAGAAATTAGAAGTAATCCTTGTATATTTTAACGAGTGCATCTAAGAGTGCGGTTTTACAAGGATTTTGGATGGGCGTCAGTAGTCTTACTCATTATAAAATCCAACCTTTAGATGTTCAAAATGAAGAATAATAGTGCAATTACTTGCGTTATCTGAGAAGTAACATCAAAATCAATATGCTTCCCCGTGTTGTTGGAACTCTTCTAAAGCCCTGATAGTCTTCATTACCTTCCCCGCAACAATAGATGATTGATGCATGCTCTCTAACAAAGTGGGGATCGTTGATGAGCGAACTGAAAGCTCTGCCTACGCACCTGAGTCGCTCAAGGGACTTGACAGGCAGCCGCGGTAATATGTTCAAAGCAAACTCTTCTTGAAATTAAGTGAACTCCAAGCTATTAATAAAACTTGATACAAGAACTACTCTGAGCTGATGTTGCGTGAAGGCCAATCTTTTTGTCTAATCATTAAACTTTTCAAATTTCAACAAAAATATATTAAATAAAATGGAAAAGGGTGTTTATAAAGCGTATATGTAATTAAACATCTAGAAAAGGGTGTTGATGAGGAGCAATACATGAAAGTCACAGTGACATAAAACATAGATGATACTTAATAAGCAAGATATGAGGCCATTATGGTGATGCCTACTGGAAATAAGCTAGAACTGAAATCAGAGTTTGTGTCAGGGTAAGTCTAAGCAGAAAAAGTGAAGCGAAAAAAGAAATGATTGTCCATGGAGTGTTGAAATAGTTATGCCTGAGGTTGGCAATCCATCTGTTCCAATGCCTGTCAGAGTACTTGTTCACATTGTGGAATATGTCTTCATAAAAGTTATAAAGGGGCAGGGCGACAGAATCTCCAAGCCTATTGAACATGTTGACAACGACTTCATCATCACCTAAACAATTATGGAGAATTTTGTTCTCAAAAAGCAATTCCACATCCTTTGCAATGTTGATGAGACAATCCATGAATTTCAAATAATTGATGAAAGGAGCATGGAAAAATGATTTGGTGTCATCATCAATTGTCAATGTAGGTATTTTTAGTATTTCAGCATCCTTATCAAAATCAATCGACAGTAAGCTTTCACCCTTAATCTTCTCGAACTTGATTCCAGCCTCTTTGAGATTTTGTAGCACATGCTATGAAATTCCAATTTTCCGTATGAGCTGGACGTATGATACAAGGAACATAATTGTGTATGAAGCCCAGTAAATGCTTAATATTGGGGTCTAAGTCTGAAGATAGTCCATTTTTTGAGACTTTCAAAAGTTGGAGAGGAAGTGCTTTACTCAAGAAACTCAAAATCAAGTCCTGGAAATTTGTTTCTTGATCCTCAGGCATCTTATTAGCATCGAAAAATTCCTGGAGAGCAAACAACGGAAGCTGATGGTCAGCTAGCAACAAATCACGGCCCAGTTTCTTGTGGACCCAACTTGTCTGGAAAACATCGTCATCATCGTCCCATAGATCTAGCTTAAACTTGCAAAATAGCTCAACAATAAAGCAAGCGTCAAGGAGCAACATTTCCAAAAATTTAAATCGATACATATGTATAGGCTCTACATAACAACAGCGAGCTGTTTCTTCTAATTCTCTCGTGGCCACCAAATACCTTTCTAAGTTACTGAGATCTTCCCCTCTTCGCTGCAGAAGCTTTTTCAGTTAGAGAACTTTGTGCTTTTGCATTTCTGCTAAGAAAATTTTGTTGTTAAGGAGGTGGCAGTTTAAAGGACCGATTGCTATTATTTGTGGTACATAGGCTTTTACATTCTCAGTACGCAGATGCTGAGGGACTCTTCTTATTTTGGAAGCAGTTGAGGATTCTTTTGATACTCTAGCAAGTTCATACGTCAAATTTTGTACCGCAATGGATACATCTGCGTCCATCTCCTTCTCTTGATTCATTATCCAATAATTCATGCTGAAATTAACAAAGCTAAAATCATTAAAAAAAAATATGTAAGTCGGGTTATAAAAAATTAAACTGGATACTAAAAAATCACTTGAGCTTAAAAGTCGTGTAATCAACAAAAGGGGCACATAGCTGAATCTCAATCTTTTTATTTTATTTTATTGTTGAAGGAACATGGCATCCATAGGATCAATTGAGACATAATGAAAATTATGAGAATTCAGATATAAGTTTACCAAATTTCAAATCGGAGACGAAGTAAGTCACTATTGATTGCTAGAATAAGAGCAATGTTTAACAAAAAAAAGTGGTGAAACTTACTTGTCAAAGATGAAGTATTACTCTTTGACTGATCAACTCAATCTATCTTCTTTGCAGCGCTAATAACTAATTAGTCAATGTCTCTGTTTGTTGAATCTATCTTCTCTCCATTGCTAATTATTTGATTTAGGTTAGGTGAAGTAAGTCACCATCGTTTGCAAGTTCGCGATAAACTTTAAAATGACCCAGTCTTCGTTTAATGAAATATTTAATGCAGTAAATAAACAATTTTTATTATTAAAGTATATTTTCTCCAATGTGTAGGTTAACTTTGGTCAAGGATTTCACAACACAAATACCTCTTTTTTGTTTTAATAGGTAAATAGGTATAAGTGATGTGGTGCAAAAAGAACAATCAAATAAAAGCATTAAGACCCATAGAATTATTTTCATGATCACTGATATTTGATTTAAGGAAGGCAATCAAACCTGGATCTGGCCTAGACCTGGACAAAACCCAGAAAATTCAGGTCGGGTTCAACTCGCACCGGATCAATTTTCATCCGGAATCTGAATAAATTTTTAAAACCTACATTTTTCTGGGTCTGAATCTGGGTTCTGATGATCCCGCAAATTTAGAACCCGGATCCAAATTTTTTTATTTTAATATTAAGTTTTTAGAAATTATTTAATATAAATAAAATATTTTTTAAAAAAAGAACCACTAGCTCGCAAAACACTTCCTTTCCCAATTTGCAATATGCCATTTCCTCTCTCAATCTCTCACTCTCTCTTCTTGTTTCTCCTCTAATTCTCTTATTCAAATCACATTAATCAACATTTTTGTCACCTCAGCAGCCACCACCTTCACAGAGCAACTGTGTTCGTCTCGTCAGCATCACCAGCTTTCTTTGTCGCGACCAACAAAATAGGTTAAAAGCTGCCTCGATCGCGACTGTATTCTCTGTTCATCATCATATTTGTAAGTTGATGTTGTGAATACTTGTGAGTCTCGAATTTTCTCTTTGAATTTATGCTATATTATGCTTTGATTTTATCATTTATACTCTCTTTGCAATTTATGAGCTATTGGCTGTTATGCTCTCTTTGCAATTTTAACATCTATACTCTGTAATTTTAATGTGTATTCTCTATGACTTTAGTATGTATGCTCTACTATGCTTACTTTTTAGTATTTTTAGTTTCTTATATTATTTTTATTATCAATATATCACTATTTAGTTGTCTTGTTTGTTATATTTATGATTGCTATGCACTGCTTTTTTATTAGAAAATAGCACCATGTGTGACTTGTCTATTAATTAACAACAACACCTCAGCATCACTACTTTAGTTACCAGTTGAGTTGATACCCAACACAACAGGAAAACTTTCTCATCCTCTTGAAGGGGTAATTTTTGGTTTCCTCCTCTGAGGTTTGGAGTCCTTCCACTTTGATAGATTGTATGGGCGTATCCTCACTTTACACCCCTACCATTAGTATAAAGTTTTGTTTTACTGTTAATTGATTGAATTAGATGACCAGAATGCCCTTGTATCAATAAAACAATATTTTAATAATCTACTTTGTGGGATCAGATTATGATGAAATGTGAACACAACCCCTAGAAATTTCAATTTCCATTACGATCAAGAGCAGCCAATGAAACAACAATTATTAATGGCCTGGAGACAAAGCTAGACAGCAAATTTTTAGACAGAAAACAACCTTAATCAACCTATCAATGATAAATGAAAGAAAAAGATAGACAATATCCTTCAATGTCTCTCTCTTTATATATCTTGGCCATGTGTCACGGGATGAGTTTTGATGTGCAGCAACCCGTGCTGCACTTTTTCTAAGCGACCCAGTGGGCGTGGAACTAGCCATCAATCACGGGAGATTTGTGCGGCCCGTGACACATGGCTCAAAACAAATAAAAACATGCAAATCCAAACACCAAAATCTCCTAATCCATTAGCAAAGACATTGATAATTTGCAACCTGTAAGAAAAATCAACAGTGTGAATGAGATAAGCGAGCACCAGCACTGCCGCCATCATTACATATGCAATCCCTTGGTCAATCGACATCCCTAAAAATAAAAAAATCATCACTGGTGGGGCTAAGATAGGGACCTGAAGCCTGAGTTTGATTTTGAGCACGAGTAGGAGCAGGAGGCAAGATAATAGCAAAGAAAAGAGCCACAACAACCACGAATCCAAATGAAACCCTATAATCTTCCAAAGAAAAAGAAATTGGATATCAATCTCTCTCTTTGTAGCGCCGCTCTCTCAAAATAATAAAATGGTAAAATGGATTTGGCTTGAAAAGAGCAACTTAGGCAAAGAATCATAAAATCTAAAAATTTGATAACGATGCGGATGAGAGCTTAACATAGTAGTACCAACGGTGTATTGGGGGGGAAAACAGAGGTCATCCCTGCTAATATTACTGTTTTCGACAAATTTTGGGGGCAAAAAAAAGAGAAATCTATCTAGAACAATAAATTAATATTTTCAGAAAAACGGTGTACCTCGCAGAGTTCTTATGTGTTTTTGGTGTTTTTAAAATTAAAGAAGGCAAAAAGGGGTGTGGAATGTGGCAATGATGGAGAAAGGTTTGAACCAAGAAAAAGGTCTCTCGGAATAAGTTTTACACCTGTAAAACAGTGAAACTGAGGTTAGAGGTGAAGCCGGGGTACCCCGGCATTCACACTCCGACGCTCAAGTTAGCAAACTCAAGTTTTTAGGATAAAGAGAGCTTTCCAACCCACCCTCTGTAAATTAAGTTTTGAGGTTGAAGAAAACTTATTTTATGGAGTGTGAGTGTGAGTGTTCATGGGTGAATCCAAAGTTATGGAGAATCAAGCCTAGGCACCTTTATATATGGAGTATATTGGCTGCCACGTGGCGGATTTCTCTTGGTTCTTGGCTGTTCTTTTACCTTTTTATTCTTTTGGACCGTTAGAGGAGCATGCTTGGGAATCAAGGAGGCGCTCGCGGCGTATCTCGTCATTTTGGGTACGTGGCGCGCGCTGGAGAGTGATCCAGGGTACCTCAGCAGAAACTGTCAGGTGAAGCAGCCAGGGGACCACTTTTTTGGCAGAGGTAGCAGGCGGCTGTCTCCACTTTTCAGTACACTGTTTTGATACGCGATTTTAACCGAATCAAGCCTAATCCTTCAAGCGATAGAGATGGCTCTTATGGCGGATTTTTAGAGAGTTTTCTGGAGTCCGATAGATAGGGTACCTCCAACTGTGTGGGGTACCCCGAGTTATATGGGGTACCTCGAATTAAGTGGGGTACCTCAAACTATGCGGGGTATCTCGAATTATACGGGGTACCTTAAATTATATCATGGTTACACAGGGTACCTTGATCTGCTCTGGACCCGCGCGGGGTACCTCTTTTATGCTGGTGCCGCTTCCCTCGTCGACACATGGCATCGTATTATTTTTCATATTTCTCCCCAAACAACATCCCCCCTATTTTCTTTTTGGCGAGAAGTACTTGGAGGCAAAAGAAACTCATATATGCAGTTGAAACGAAACGTGGAGATGTGAAATTTAGCTTGGAGGGTAGTCGGCCTAGAGGAGTACCCTACGCAATTTCGTTCACTGGCAAAACTCAGTATAGTTCTGGGTTGAAAATCTTTCCTCTTTTTTTTTTTTAACCATTGGGGTGAGTGAATAGTTGTCTTCGTGTCTCTTCCCGCTTTTCTTGGAAAATAGCAGCCGTCTGACACACAGTTTGAAATTTAAAACACGCTGACTTTATACAGAAAAATCACTGACTTCTTCAGGCTTAATTTAAAACTTTGTTCCGTCTCTCTTTCCCAGGCCATTTTGAAAATCCCCAAACATCTCAAAAAACCAATTATTTTCTGCAACTTCTTCATTCTATCTCTTCGTCCTTTCTCTGGTTTTACTACTTGCAGGTAAAATTTTCTTCCCCATTCCTTTTGCCCGCCCGTTCATTCTCCCCGGCTTTTATTTATTTAATTTTCTTTTCTTCTTTCTCTTTTTTCTTCTCCTTTCTTTCCTTCAAGCCTGCACTGGTCCTTTTCCCGCGTGGCTTCCGGCGACTGGATCGGTGGTAGTTGCGACAGATTCCCGCTCCTGATCTGGGCGTTTCACGGCCTCCGGCGACTTCTCTGGTCGCGGTCCGACGTGGTACTTCTCTCTCCCTGTTTCCTCTTCTTTCTTTCTCCTTCTCTCTGTTTCTCTTCTCTCGGCTAGTCTCTCTTCCGGTAGTTGCAGCGGGCGAGTTCCGGCTTCAGATCTGGTGGCCGGCGAGCTTCCGTTTGGCGTGCAGCGCTCTCCCCTTCCGTGCCGTTTCCCGTTCTCCTTCTTCTTGTGTTTTTTTAAATACATGTATATACATATATATATATATATATATATGTATATTTATTGATAATAATAATATTATTATTATTAGTATTATTAAACACATATCATTATGCATTTTTTATGTCTGTGATTTTTTTTTCGTTTACTGACTTTAGTGATGATTTTGGTGGTTGCAGCTTCACCGCTCCATATTCGCAAACTCGGATTCTCTGACTTGGTGAACTTCAGGTATTATTCCTCCTCTGTTTTTGGGCGTATCCGAAATTGTGATATTTTGCATATTGTGAAGAAAGTTTTGCTCTTCATTTTTCATTTTTTCATTTTTTTTATTTTGTGTTGCGGTTGGTTGTTGATTGGGTGGCTGTTGTATGGTGTGGTATGGATATGTTGATGGTGGGTGATGTATGGTGTTGTTGTTTTGTTATGTTGGTGGTATAGTGTTGTGGTTCTGACATGTTGGCGGTATGGTGTTGTTGTTTTGATGGTGTGTTGGCCAAAAAGAAAAGGAGAAAATGGGCACAAAAAAGATGGCAAAAAGGAGGCGTCCTGTGGCCGGGGGTAGTGGGGCAGGCAGTCCCCGTGTAGAGTCTCCCTCCCATATTTCCATTAGTGAGGGTGAGAAATCTTCCCCTAGTGTGTCCAAGAGCGGTAGCTCATGCCCTAAGCTCCCTCCCCCTAGGAGTGTTCCCCATAGTAGTCCCTGTCTTCCCAGTAAACAACCAGCCCATCGTCCTTAGAAAAAAGCTGAGCCATCCAAATCCAGTGCCCAATCCCACCCTGTAGATCGACCTCCTAAATACCCCATTGCCCAGGTTTTAAAATCCAGTAACCTGTATTCATTAGGCACTATGAAGGCTACCCTGAGCGATTTAGAACAGATTAGGGTTAAATACAACATTCCTCCTTCCGTAGTGCTTAGGGTACCTTACGTGGATGACGACCTAAGAACCCCATGTCTGATGGGATCGCTCTCCACATCGACCTTTTTTATCTTGGTCTCCATCTGCCTCTTCAGCCTTTCTACATGAGGATGTTTAGTCATTTGAGGGTGGCTCCTGGGCAGCTGCCTCTTCCGGGGTGGAGGACGCTCACAGGGCTGTAGGTGTTATGGTGGGAAGTGCTGGGGCATGAGGTTTTCATTCGGGAGTTGATAAGCCTTTACCAGCTTAAAAAGCCCAAAGGCCCTTCAGTTGCTTACTTTTCTACTTGGAGTGACTATGACCACCTTGTTGAAGCAGATCCTGCTTTGAAGAAAGGTTACAGGAGGGGTTGGTTTGTTGCTGAAGGCAAGTGGTGGGTAGATACCCTGAGTGGTGATGGTCGGCCGGTGAAGGTTTAGAATGCCTTCAACGAAGATTGTAAGTATTTCCCTCGTGATTAGTCGTTGCTCTTCGTTGTAATCTCATGTATAGATTCCTTGCTAATTTTGGGCTTTCTGTGATTTTGTAGGTGTAACATGGGCGAAGGGGTTGTGAACAATCCAAGAAGTGGAGAGAGAGTTGAGGAAATTGTGGGGAGGCTTGAGAGTGCGTAGAGGGGTAAGGATGTATTGGAGGAGAGTCGACTCGTGAAGGCGGGGCTGATCGATAGAGGTATCCCATCTTCTCCTGGTGGTGGATCATATATGATTTGGTGTTGGGGGTACCCCATTGTTACCGCATTTTCTATTTGGCTTCTCCTCTTTTTTTTTTTTTTTAGGTTTATCACTTCTGATGTTGGTGGTATTTCGAACCTATTCGGCTAATATGCCCTTTTGTGTGTTGAGTGTAGTAATGGATCCAGCGGGTGATGCCTTCGATGCTTTTTTTCAAGGGATGGCTGCTGAAGCTTCCGGTTCTCACGACTCGGCGGTGCCTCCCAAGAGCGCGCGGCTGCCTCGTGCTCCTGGAGTGAAGGAAAATCACAGGGTACCTCCCAGAGCGGGTCAAAGGGTACCCTCCGTTCCCGGAAGAGGAAGTTTGGGCTGGTTTTCTTCTTTTCGGATGATTTGATGGAGAGGGATCTAGATCTGGCATCCAACAAGAGGGTTTCTTACCTGGCGCGCAGCTTTTACTACTCCGCTGAAAATGTTACCAATGAGGCTGCTGAAGAGATGGATAAACTGAGCTTGAACGAGTGTTGCGGTCAGGCACTGAAGGCTACCCAGGAGGTAAACTTTCCTAGGGTACCCCTGGTGTACCTTCCATTCTTTATTTATTTATCAATGTTGCCGTGTAAGTTCTTAACACATCTTTAACCATTTGTAAGCGTCATTTCTCCTTAGCTATTGCCTCCCCGATATCGAGTCCCTTGTTGCTGCACGCTCTGAGGTTGAGAAGCTAAGAGGGGAGCTCTCATACTGATAATCCCATGAGGAGAAAGTCGTCCAGGAGGTCAAAGCCTTGACGGAACGTCTTGGTGAGCTTTTTGGAGAGAAGGCTCGGGTGGAAGAGGACCGTGATGAGCTGATGGCCAAGAATGAGAGCCTGGTGTCCCGACAGAAGAAGATGATAGAGGAGGCGTTCTCCCTTATCATGACGGAGGTGTGGACTGTGGATCCCGAATTGGAGGTACCCCGCGTGGAGAAGTACGCTAACAAGGCTGTGATTTTGCGGGTGATCAACGAGAAAAAGAGGTCGTGCTCCGCCCAATCGGGTACCTCTTCTGGGTCACATGGGGTATCCAGCACATCCCAGGCTTTGCCCGCTTCAGCTACCCCTGCTTCGGCTGCTCACGTTCCGGGTGTCTCAGAGTCCTCCGCGATCGCCCTTTGGAGAAGGATGGCGAGGATGATGTACCGCCCTCAGCGTAGCCTTTATACTGTGTTGTTACTCTTTTGGGGTTACCCCTAGTTTGTTCTTTTGAACTTGTTTCTTTTCTTCCCTGCCGATATCTTGGCATATTTTGTGTTACTGAAACATTTCCATTATGGTTATATTTTTGTGTTTTGAGCTAGCATCTAGTAATCTTCTGCACCTTCGTTACCCCTTACTTGAGTGCTTGGCTACCCCGATATCTTGTAAATGGGGTACCCCAGGTACCCAACAAATGTATAACATTAGGCGCTTGCTGGTTCATGTAGATAGACACACTTGGTGTAGGTCTTTCTTGAGAATTATGGCGGGCCTCCCATAGATAGGTAACCAAAACATCATCACGGCATTTTGATTAAGCTTGAGAGCAAGAAATTGGTTCACCCAATTATTTTTCACTCTTTCGAAGTTTCCTTCGTATTTTGGAGTCGCATATTTCCTACTTTGCTTAAGTAGAGAGTAGAGGTGTAGGTGTACACGTACCTTAGCGAAACATCGTGACACTAGGGTAGGCTGGTTTTGCTTCACCCTTGGGTCTTATTTGACCATCCCTCTCTTTATTTGGTGTAGCCTTATCGTGCCTCCACGGAAAGGCTACCCGTGGATTGTTTGTAATGGATAGGTACTCGGTTGGTCCTGTAATAAGTTAATCACAATAGATAGGCGTACGACAAGATTTGTATATCATCAGATATGAAGTTATATTCAATGGCGATAAATGAATCTAATCCGTATTTTATGACCACGGTGTGGAATAATAGAAAAGCGCCTCATCATATCGGGAGGAAAATTCATTTATAGATAACGAAAGCATTAATCAATACATGACTTAGCTTTGTTATCCTAAGATGAACGGGAGGCCGTAAGACCTCCTATTAGGGAATTAAAGAAATTCTTAAACTTCAACTGACCAACGCGGGGTATTTGGGGTACCTCACGTGGCCTACCACACAAACATAGGAAAACTAAACATAAAAACAAGAAAAGGCTAAGAGTTAAGACACTGTCCTCTAGTAGTATTTCCTCAGCATTGCAGCATTCCAGGGGTGCCTCATGATTGTCCTATCCATGTGGAGTAGCCGGTATGCACCAAACCCAACAGGTTTCTCTATGCGGTATAGTCTTTCCCAGTTTGCCCCAAAACTGCCCTCAGAGGGTACCCTGGTGTTCTGGGTTACCCTCCTTAAGACCAAATCTCCTTTTCTGAAGGACCGAGGGCGTACTCTTTTTTCATACAAATCCAAAATGCGGTTTTGATACACCGCTGTCCTCAGCTCAGCCCTTGCCCTTTCTTCATCCACTAGATCAAGGTTACAAGCAATTAGGGAAGCATTTTCAGCTTCATTAAAGTATTCGACTCTATGAGAGGGTACCCCAATCTCTGTTGGGATTACCGCATCAACACCGAGTGCAAGAGAAAAAAGGGTTTCGGCGGTGGAGGTGTTCTGAGTAGTCCGGTAGGCCCACAATACACCGGGTAGCTCATCTACCCATGCTCCCTTCTTTTCTTCTAGTTTCTTTTTCAGGATTCCCTTGATGATTTTGTTGATGGCCTCGACTTGCCCATTGGATTGGGGGTATGCTGGTGTAGCGAACCAATTGGCTACCCCGAGCCTTGAGCAAAAACTTCGAAATTTTTTGTTGTCAAATTGCTTGCTGTTGTCGCTAACAATCGCATGAGGGATTCCAAATCTACAGATGAGGTTCTTCCAAATGAATTCTGTGGTTTTTCTTTCGGTGATGTTTGTTAGTGGCTCTGCTTCCACCCACTTTGTGAAGTAGTCCACTGCTACAATTGCATGTTTCGCTTGCTCCCTCTCGGTAGGTAATGGGCCAATGAGGTCCACACCCCAAATGGCAAAGGGCCAAGGAGATGATATAGCCGTCAGCTTCTTTACTTTTCATTGCTCATTATTTTGTTTATTTCGAATTTGATTGGTTAAGTTATTATTTCATTGAATTTTAGTTGCTTATTTTTTAAAAAACCCAATTCACCCCCCTCTTGGGTTGCCTAGTTAGTATTTCATTTGGTATCAGAGCTTGGTTCTCTTGTTAGGACTTAACCGTCTAGAGTAAAAGATCCATGGCAACCCAAAGTGACTCAACCTTTAGGGAAGGACAGTCCACAACTAGACCACCGTTCTTTGACAGAAATGACTACCCATATTGGAAAACTAGGATGAGAATTTATTTGCAAGCCCTAGATTACGAAATTTGGGAAGTTGTATGTGATGGTCCTTTTATGCCTTTGACCAAAAATGAAATTGGGGAAGACATTCCAAAACCTTCACGATAATGGAATGAATTGGAAAAGAGAAAAGCTTCTCTAAATTCCAAAGCTATGAATGCCTTATTTTGTGCATTAGACAAGAAAGAGTTTCATAGAGTGTCTAGTTGTGAAAGCGCTTATGAAATTTGGCACAAGCTCGAAGTTGTCTATGAAGGCACTAATCAAGTGAAAGAGTCTAAATTTAGTAGGTACCCTCGACAATATGAATTGTTTCAAATGGAACAAAATGAGAGTGTATATTCTATGTATACTAGATTTACGGACATAGTGAACACTCTAGGAGCCCTAGGAAAAACCTTCTCAAATAGCGAGAAAGTTAAGAAAATCATTAGATCTCTTCCTAAGGAATGGAGATAAAAAAGAACTGCCATTGAGGAAGCTAAAGATTTGAATGTCTTACCTATTAATGATCTAATTGGTTCTCTTATTTCTTATGAGGAAGATTTGGCAGCTGAAAGAGGAAATGAGGAGAAGAAGAAAAGCATTGCTCTCAAAGCTACAAAGTATGAGAGTGATGGAGAGAGTGAACCGGACGATGATGAGTTAGCTATGCTAGCAAGGAGATTCAGAAAATTTTTCAAGAAAACCGATGAACGAAGAAAGTTTAGAGACTTCAAGAATCAAAAGGAGAATAAGAAAGCAATCAAATGCTATGAGTGCAAGAAACCCGGCCATATAAGATCGGAATGCCCTCTTCTCAACAAGTTTAAGAAGAAAGTAATGATGGCCACGTGGGGTGATAGCGATGAAGAAACGAGTGATGATGAAGAGCATCAAGAAATGACAAATCTAGCTCTTATGGCAATTGGAGATGAATCAAATGATGAGTTAGATGAGGTAAATGATCTTCCTACTTATGATGAGTTACATGATGCCTTTAGACAATTGCATGATGAATTGATGAAAATTGGTAAAAAGAATGTTTGCCTTAAAAAGAAGATGGTAGAGCTTAAAAATGAAAATGATTCATTTAGTGCTAAGATTACATGCCTTGAATTAGAGAATAAAACATTGCTTGATAAAATTGCTTTATTTGAGAATTCTAGTACTTCACATGAGCATCTAGAGTCACATATGAATGACTTGAAAAATGAAAATGAATTACTTAAAAAGAAGAGCAATGGTCTAAATGAAATTGTGCTAAAATTTACAAATGGACAAAAGATGTTGGATAACTTGCTTAATTCACAAAAATGTGTGTTTAATAAAGGAGGACTTGCCTATAACCTAAATTTGAAATAAAAATATTACAAGAACTACTTTGTGAAGAGCACATCTCTTAACAATCAAGTTGTTTGCCATTATTGTAATCAAGATGGTCATATGAAAAATAAGTGCCCAGTAAAAAGAAATGCATACTTTGGCATGTAATTTATTTGGGTTCCAAAAGGAACCATTGCTAACACTCAAGGACCCAAAAAGGTTTGGGTACCTAAAACTTGAGATTTTTTCTACAGGGCTTAAAGAAGAAGAAGAATAAATGGTTCTTGGATAGTGGATGTTCAAGACACATGACCGGAAACTATGCATGGTTTTCAAGTTTCACCAAAATCGAAAACGGTGGAGATGTTTCTTTTGGAGATAATTCAAAAGGGAAGGTTCTTGGAATCAGAAATGTCGGTAAGACTTCATCAGCCTTAATTGAAAATGTATGCTTAGTTGAAAATTTGAACCACAACTTGATTAGTATTAGTCAATTGTGTGACAAAGGTTATAAAGTAGTTTTTGATAAGTCTAGATGTATTATTGAAGATGCATGTGATGGAAAGATCTTGTTTATTGGATATAGATGTGGTAATGTTTATACCATTGACATAGATGTTGCATCCATTCATGATAAATGTTTTTTAGCTTTACATGATGATAGTTGGTTATGGCATAGAAGATTAGGTCATGCAAATATAGAATTGATTTCAAAATTTTCAAAAAATGATTTGGTTATAGGACTTCCAAAAATCAATTTTCAAAAGGATAGAATTTGTGAAGCTTGTCAATTTGGAAAACAAATCAAAACCTCTTTAAAAAATAAGAATCACGTCTCTACTTCAAAACCTCTTCAATTACTTCACATGGATTTGTTTGGTCCATCTAGATATGCAAGCTTAAATGGCAAGTATTATGCATTTGTAATTGTGGATGATTACTCTAGATACACATGGGTATTGTTCTTAGCTAATAAGGATGTGCCTTTGATGCTTTTAAAATTTTCTGTAAAAAGGTTCAAAATGAAAAGGGTTATTCTATTTCTTGCATTAGAAGTGATCATGGTAGAGAATTTGAAAATTATGCATTTGAGTCTTTTTGCAATGACTTAGGCATATAGTATCAATTTTCATCACCTAGAACTCCACAACAAAATGGAGTTGTTGAGAGAAAGAATAGATCTATTCAAGAAATGGTTAGGACTATGTTGAATGAAAATGCATTACCTAAGTATTGTCAAGTCACAACACCGCTTGTTATGTTTTAAATCGGGTGTTGATTAGATCTCTTCTTAACAAAACTCCCTATGAGCTTTGGAAAGATAGAAAACCCAATATTGGTTATTTCAAAGTCTTTGGTTGTAAATGTTTTATTTTGAACACAAAAGACAATCTTGGTAAATTTGATCCAAAATCCGATGTTGGTATTTTTCTTGGGTATTCAAACTCAAGCAAAGCTTATAGAGTTTATAATAAAAGAACCTTGGTTGTGGAAGAGTCTATGCATGTTTCTTTTGATGAGTCTAACCCCTCCTCTGCGGAGAAAAGAGTTATTAATGATGATGCAGATGCAAAGTTACAAGAAGAATCATCAAAGGATAATCAAGAGAATGCATCACAAGAAAATCAAAATGATGATCAAGAAGAGCAAAGAAATACGGAGCAACAAGAAGGTACGGTGCAAACACTCCCCAAGGAGTGGAGGTATGTTTCTTCTCACCCTAAGGATGTCATTTTAGGAGATCCATCTAGAGGCATTACTACTAGATCATCACTTAGAAACACTTGTGAGCATGCTGCATTTATTTCTCAAATTGAACCAAAATCCTTTGCGGATGCGAAAAATGATGAGTCTTGGATTATGGCAATGCAAGAGGAGTTGAATCAATTTGAGAGAAATAATGTGTGGAAATTAGTTCCTAAACTGGAACATCAATCCATCATAAGTACTAAATGGGTATTTAGGAATAAGATGAATGAATCCGATATGGTTGTAAGGAACAAGGCTAGATTAGTAGCTCAAGGATACAACCAAGAAGAAGGAATTGATTTTGATGAAACATTTGCACCTGTAGCTAGATTAGAATCCATTAGAATGTTGTTAGCATATGCAAGTCATAAAGATTTCATTCTATTTCAAATGGATGTTAAAAGTGCTTTTCTAAATGGTTATATTATGGAGGAAGTTTATGTAAAACAACCTCCTGGTTTTGAAAATGAAAAATTTTTAAATCATGTGTATAAGTTATCTAAAGCTTTGTATGGATTAAAACAAGCACCTAGAGCTTGGTATGATAGGCTTAAAAATTTCTTGTTGGATAACGGTTTTTCAATGGGTAAAGCGGATACTACTCTCTTTATTAAGAATAAAAATCAAGATATACTTGTTGTTCAAATTTATGTTGATGATATTATCTTTGGTTCTACTAATGAGTCCTTGTGCAAGGATTTTTCATCATGTATGAGTAAGGAATTTGAGATGAGTATGATGGGAGAATTGAAGTATTTCCTTGGACTTCAAATCAAGCAAAACAATGAGGGAATCTTCATCAATCAAGTTAAGTATGTCAAAGATTTTCTAAAGAGGTTTGGAATTGATGAGTCAAATACTAAGAGCACTCCAATGAGCACAATAATCAAGCTTGACAAAGATGAAAAAAGTAAAGAAGTTGATATTAAAAAATATCAAGGTATGATCGGCTCTTTACTTTACTTAACCGCAAGTAGACCCAATATCATGTTTAGTGTATGTTTGTGTGCAAGATTTCAATCATATCCCAAGGAATCTCATTTGCTTGCTATTAAAAGAATTTTTCGTTATTTGAGTGGAACCATAGATCTTGGCCTTTGGTATCCTAGAGGAACTCATATAGACTTAACTCGCTTTTCGGATGCGGATTTTAGTGGTTATAAAGTTGATAGGAAAAGCACTAGTGAAACTTGCCATATACTAGGTCACTCACTTGTTTCATGGTTTATCAAGAAATAAAATTCTGTAGCACTTTCAACTACCGAGGCTGAATATATAGCTGCAGGGAGTTGTTGTGCACAAGCACTTTGGAACAAACACTTGGAGATTATGGCATTAAGCTTGAACAAATTCCTATTCAGTGTGATAATATAAGTGCTATAAATCTTTCAAAGAATCCCATTCAATACTCTAGAACCAAGCATATAGAAATTAGGCATCATTTCTTGAGAGATCATGTTTAAAAGGGTGATATTGCATTGTAGTTTATTTCTACGGAAAAATAACTCGCCGATATTTTTACAAAACCTCTTTGCGAAGAACAATTTTCAAAAATTCGGCATGAACTTGGGATGATGAAATTTTCACATTAACATTTCTAGATATGCTATTGAGTCTATTCAATAACTTGATTTATGATATGATGTTTTAATATCCTTGAAATGCTTGAGTATGATGTACTAGTACTGTGTATGTTTGTTTTGCATGGATTAATTGTTTTTAAAACATATATATTCATGAATTTTGCATTAAAATGGCCTTAGAGCATTTTTAGATCAAAGTCATGATCTAGATTTGTTATCTTTGATGGCCGGATATTGAATCAAATGTGCGAAACAACAAATAAAATAAACGGATAATCGTTTTTCTCATAAACGGTTCACCGTTTATTTACAGAAACTAGGATATTTTGATTACTCTCTACCCTCTCACCGTTTGGTGTTAACGGTAAACCGTTTAAAAACAGAGAGCATCGCGAAAGTTACCCTCTCACCGTTTACGGTTAACGGTTAACCGTTTAAAAACAGAGAGCTCCCTTATCTTGCCCCTTCACCGTTTACCCTTAACAGTTAACCTTTTACTTATTCCAAGCTCACTGGAAATTAGTCCCTTACCGTTTATAGAAACGGCTCGCCGTTTTCTCAAAGTATATAAACTGGTCACGGGTTTTCTCTTCGTCTTCACTTGCCCTCTCACCGTTACGCCATTTTCACAAACCCGAAGCTTTCCTTCTCCTTCCTTCTTCAATTTTTCTCCATTTTCACGGCAAATCTCACAGATAAAACTTTTCCTATTCACTTTGAGAGTGATTCTACCGATTCAAATCTTCTGATCTAGCCCAAAATCAAAAATTTCCAAATCCAAACCCTAAAGGCAGCCGATTGGTCTTTGTCCAATTTGATCCATTTTTTCATCATTTCTTAACAAATTGAACCGAAACCTTTCTTCCTCTACTCTCTCTAAACCTCATAATCAATCCAGCAACCCTCAATTTCATCTTCCACAAGTTTTTCTCACCATCAATGGCTGAATCATCTCAGAGACCTCGGAGAAGGAAACATACACCTCGTGTCAGCCCTATACCACCACGAGAAGCCTTTGAATTTGAAAGGCTTCATTTCCCTACTGCTCCATTGCACAAACGCTTTGAGACTCGTTTTATGGGGAGACAGGTACTCGATTCCTATTTTGTGGATATAAATGATTTTAAGGATTTGATTATATGTAATAGGACTCTTACAAACATGCTTAGACCTTGGGAGTCCGCTATAGATTTTGACGATAAAGTTTATCCGAATCTAGTTTGAGTATTTTATTCTAATATGGAATTGTCCGCTACTCGTTTAGATAGGATTGTTACTCGTGTTGGCGGTGTATCCATTGATTTTGATGTTGATTTTTTGAACATTGTCATACTTGGAATTTCGGATGAGGGTCATACTTTTTATACCTCTAGAAAAATCCTATGTTTTGATGATTTTGTCCACCATGAGGGAGTACGTAACATTTGTCGTCGTAGGGATTTAAGTGATGACATTTGTACTCTTCCCTTTCGGTCTCAGCTGCTCCCTTTTCAAGTTCGTATTCTCCATTTCATTTTACAGCACATTGTTACACCTAGGAGAGGTCACACGGATGAGTAACTCGTTTAGATGTCGGGTTACTGGATAGTCTTCTTAGTGGACGAGAGGTTAACCTTGGGTACATCATTGTACGTCACATGTTGACCACTTCGGCAGTTACTCACCGCTTGCTTCCCTATAGTAGTCTCATCACCAAGATACTACGGTACTTCCGTATGCCACTTAGGGATGCTGTGTATAAGGAGCCCAAACAAATTGGTAGGGATGCCATGAGTAGCATAGGCTTTACTAGGAGGAACGGGCAGTGGCTCAAGACCGCAAACGCCAAGAATCGGGACACTTTGATTGCCCCTGAGGATGATCGGATGCTCAACGACATCTATACTCCCGATCAGCTTCCTGACTTCAGACTTGGAGCTCATCCTCCACCTTCTCGTCGTCAGGATGCTCCTCCGCCATCAGTCCCTTCTGATTCTGCCGCGCGTGAGATGGATACTGATGCCCCTTCAGCTCCCGAGCCTCCTCCAGTTTCTGAGCAGCCCTCAGCCTCGAAAGCGCCTTGTCTCTGCCCTCACGCCTAGTTCACCCTATGTTTGATATTCTGCAGCAGCTAGTTGCTGATGTTCACCAGATTTTCGAGCGCCAGCAGCTGATTCTTGATCGTATGGACGCTATTACTCACGATCAGCAGCAGCTCCGGTCTCAGATTCAGACATTTCAGGAGCAGAGCATTGATCATCAGTATGAGATCATTGCTGCACAGCGACAGATTCTGGGGTATTTTGGGTATGACCCTGGTAGCACCTCTGCAGGAGCCCCCTCTTCGCGACCTACTTCGGCACCTACATCTTCAGCACCTCCTTCCTCGGCTCCCACTTCTACACGACCTCCAGCTTCGAGACCTTCCTCTTCGCGACCCTCTTCTACGCGACCTCCCGCTTCGCGGCGAGCTTCTTAGTTTTCCATTTTTTGTTTCGCACATATATTTCATGTTTTGACTGTTCTATGATATTTTTTTCTTTCATTCTCTATTCTTGTTGATTTTGTGGATTGGTATTTGCTATGGATGTTTTCTCTCTATATTTTCTTTTTGTATGAATTGGATGGCTTTGGAGATGTTGGGTTGTGAAATGTTTGATTTGATATCTTTGGAAGTGCTTTGGCCTCATGATTGTATTTCAGGATTTCGCCATTTTTCAGGGGAAACTCTGCCAAAATTTTTGCTCTTCTATTTCTCTCATACTTCTTTTTCTTAAGTTTTGTTTTTGATGATGAAGGAGGAGAGATTTTGCATTTTGCACTTGTTTTGCGAAACTGTTTTTGTGTCATAATTAGTAGGGGGAGCAAAAGCAAAGTTTGTCATCATAAAAAAGGGAGAAATTGTTAACATGTAAATATTTTTTTTATTGATTTTGATGATAACAAACCTTTTGATAAATATGTTGGAGTTTTCATAATAACAAATAATTTCTTAAAAGCCAGAATTTTTCTATGAGTATTTACAAGTTTTTGAGAAACTGGAACATCTCTGCAAAAATGTGCATTTCTAGGAATAATCGGTGAACCGTTAATTTTAACGGTTAACCGATAAAATGCAAACAAAGGTTATTGTCTAAGGCTTCAACCGATTGTTTTATAACCTGCCAAAAATCAGCCACTTGATTTAAACGGCTAACCATTTATGGTAAAGCTCTACTCAGAAAAGGGTTGTAAGTTTAAGCCTTAACCGTTAAGCATTTTTGCGTTATAAGTTTCTGGAATTAAACGGCGTACTGTTAATTCATAACAGCTAACCGATAATTTCCAGAGAGGCATATTTTGTTAATCCTTAACCGTTTAGTGAAAACGGTTAGTTGAAATGTGTTGTGTATACTTCTGAATTTTACCGGCGAACCGTTAACGTGTAAACGGCTAACCGATAATTTTCAGTATGTTATTGTTTGTTAAAGCCTTAACCGTTTAGCTAGAACGGATAGAAGATTTTTGTTGTGCAGGTCTCTGGATTTTAACGGCGAAAGGGTAAGTGACTAACGGTCAACCGTTTATTTGAAATCCAGCACAACGGTAACTTTGACCAGCGCAAATGGTTAACCGTTAATGGTTAACGGCGATCCATTTTCTGGCGAAAAAGGCTATAACGGCTAGTTTTCAACTCCAACTATAAATAAGCTCATTAAAATCAAATCAAAGATTGATTACAACACGACCATTGAGCATATACACGTTTATACAGTCTTCATAGAGCTTTAAACACATTCTTGCTTCATCTTATTCACACATTGGGCTTTGATTTGTAATCTAAAAGATTGTGTGAGAGAAGAATAACTTGTAATTTTTGTTTTGAGTGATTGTAAGTGTTGGGATACACTTGGGTTAAGAGATTGGGAATAATCTCTTGTTGTAAAGGTTTATTGACACCTTGGAAGTCAATTGTAAGCATTTGAGGCCTTGGTGGCTTGCTTAGTGGAATCCTTAAGCCCGGTGTGCTTGGAGGCGTGGACGTAGGCGGGGATAGCCGAACCACGTAAAAAATCATTGTGTTTGATCTCTCTTACTCTATCTCTTTACTTTTCATTACTCATTATTTTTTTTATTTCGAATTTGATTGCTTAAGTTATTATTTTATTGAATTTTAGTTGCTTATTTTTTTAAAAAACCCAATTCACCCCCCATCTTGGGTTGCGTAGTTAGTATTTCACCAAGCATATGAATCTGAGGTATCATTGAATACAGGACGTGCTTGAGAAAAAATAATTACATATTGAAAAGATTCACACAATGGAGAATGGGTAAGATATCATGATAAAGTCATTGCCCAAGGAGAAGCTGAAAAGCTATATGTAGAAAGTGGGTGTAGGGTCGCCCTTTATATGATCTGTTGGGTCCGTATCATTTGAAGGCCTAAAAGCTCATAGTTCGAAATTCTTGTTTGGTGTGTAATTATTATTAGATTTTGGAATTAGATGAAATTAACCAAAAGAATATATTATAAAATCAAGTGAAAGCGGCAGCCCTAGTTAAAAAAAAAACGAAAGAAAAATAGGTTCGAGAGAGAGAAGAACAAGACAAAGGCAATTTTTGGTTTTGGAAGTAGGAATCTCAATCTTTGGTTGGACTTCGGAAGATGAATTTAATTCCCTTTTTTTTTCAAATTTAGAGGGTAAGTTCCTCATATTGCTCTCTGCAATCCTATTAGTCTTGATTTTTGTTTTATCTTCTAGTTGACTCTTATTTGAGATACTTATTTGTTAGAAAGACAGATATTAGGTTGTCACTATAAACTAAGAATATTGAGATTCCCCGATGTTGTTAGCCTCTAATATTATTTAGTGAAGAATTTGTGCTGCAATTCCATTAATATAATTGAGGATTATATCAAACTACTATCCCGTGGTTTTTTTAATTTGGATTTTCCACATAAAAATCTGTCTCTTGTGGTTGATTTATTATTTTGAATTTGTTGATTTATTGATTTATTTTCTATTTATTAATTTGTAGTGCACATCTTATTTTAATTACATAAAGAGAAAATGAATTTTATTTCCGCTTAATTTGTAACTACTTATGTGGGTTCCTCCCAACACCATGGCACTCAGAAGCAACATGTTCAACCCATTCTCTCCACACATATTGAATCCTTTAATTTTGAGGGCTTCCCATTCAACAACACAGTCGCCAATGCTATGTTCCCTCCTCTGCCTGTGCTAGCTGTACGAGGATTGAGTGGAAGGAGACTCCAAAACCTCTCCTGTGTTCGAATCAAGGTTGAAGAAAGAAGAGGTGAAGGTGGAGGTTGAAGATGGAAGATCTCTGCAGATAAGCGGAGAGAGAAGAAGATGGACAAGTGGCACCGTGCTGAGAGTAGCAATGGCAAGTCCATGAGACCGAGGATGCCAAGATGGACCAGATCAGAGCTAGCATGGTCAATGGTCTGCTTTACTTTCACTGTCCCTAATTAAACAGGATGTCAAGAAGACTATGGCCAACGCTATTGTGATTTCAGGCTAAGTTTTTGGTTTAATGTCAAGTAACAGATGACGTGTTGTGTGCTTTTAGGAATTCAATAATAATACTGTAGGAACTGCTGGTATAATCTTCGGTTTTGTGCATCCAACGACTATAATCAGAAGATTATATATCCGTCTTTTAGTTTTAAATAAAATATCAACTGTTTAAGTTTTGTCGTATCTTCTTTTTATTCAGTTGGTCTTTTTATCCTCCGTTTTGTGTCGTTTCCTCTCAATCGATATTCTCCCTTTTCATTCTTACAGCAAGATTGTTGAGTCACCATTTACTTTCTGATTCACTGCTCACTCATCTATGCAGAGAGGCAAAGTCAATATCACCATCGCCGGTTTCCTGCAAGACTATCAGTGTAACACCCCAAATCTAACACGTGCAGAGCACGTGAAAGAAGGAGGTTACTCACGAATCGTAATCTCTACTTATAAATACCAAACTGATAAACCTCAAATTCTTATAAGAATAATCCACAAATTACAAGTCACATAAAATAACAAAGTCTCAAAACCCGAATTACAAGTTCATGATTGAAATTAACTAAAAAGAAACACGAGTCTATTCTTCTTCTTATTCGAATGGCGAATAAAAACGAAAATCCCTAACACCAGGGCTAGGCATACCTCTCAAAGGAACTTAATCTGCAAAAAGTAATGACAAGGGGTGAGCCGTCAACTCGGTAAGTAAAACCATTCCTAACACACTAGGCCTATCGATACTCAAAAATGTTGCAAGCCTTCTTTGAGCAAAACATATTTCATAAATCCATAAATTTCATAAAAACTATATATCATGAAGGAATAACGTATTTTAATTAGATAACGTAATTCCATAGGAATTCAGAATATCAAAATCAGAGTTACTTATTAAGGCAAATCATATTCACATGTACAGAAAATGAAAAGTTAGCTCATGTCACATAGTGTCACTATACCCGTGACCCGGCCCGCATGTAATCAGAATATTGTGTGCACATTTAGAACTTATACCCAGTACTGGTCCAGACAGATATATCGTATATTACGATCAGAATCAGAATTAGAATAACTATGGACAATGAGCCAAAACATTAAGAATTCCATACAATCATCAATAACTGAAATCTCACATGAGTGCAAAACATTCGTATCAGATTCAGAAAAGTCCATAAAAATAATTTAGGCTTGCAAACTACTTTGCAGATAAATCATAAAAGGTAGTAATGTCATTAAATATTTTACATATAGAAAAGCATTTATAAAATATTTTGTTAAAAGAATTCAGATTTGAAAACATTTTCATAAATTGATTTTGTTAAAAAAATCATTTAATCTTCTAAATACTACAAAAACATTTATACTTAAAATAATATCGGAATAATCATACGTATTCAGTACATTAGGAATGAAGTTACTTACCTTGATAAGAAGATCTTGAACTACACACTTCTAAATCCCTAAGAGCCTTCAACACCTTAACAAATCAAAACATAACTATTAATAACTCACTCTAAGAATTTGTCTTTCTAATTCATTCCCGCACAGGTCTGATCTTAGAATTTTTAACTCTTAATCTAAAACTCGGAATGACATAATATTCTACAACGCTATTCTGAACATCCATGAGTACCTCATATAAAATTTTGAATCCATGAGTACCTCATATAAAATTTTGAAGAGGATCCGAGATCAAAAACATTTTTAAAACTATTTATTTCCCAACAATTCCAAAACTGTTTTCTCATAACCTTAAACAAACAGAACAGGTTCGGAGAATTTTATAAAATGAAATACTTATCAGAAAATTATGAAATTAAAACTGGAGAAACTAAACACGTATATTAACATCTGCATAAAATTTCATAATTTTCCGAGTTCATTTGATAGTGAAAATAATTCTGTAAACCCGATTGGACTGCTGGAATTACAGTTTTCCAGTGCAGTGGTTTCTTATTCGAAAATACATATTAAATTGAAAACGAAATCAAATTTGATGAAATAAAATTTATTAAGGAGGTTCTATATGTCTACTTTCCAGAATATAAATTTCTAAGAAAAATTCGTTCACAAAATATCAGTTTAAAAATCAAGATATCATGCTGTCCAGAATCATCCTACATGCTTATTATGCCAAGGGTTGATTAACCAAACTCCTAATTAATCAAAACCCCAAACAAAACCCAAACACATCCTATATCATGCATCAAGATCTAAAACAAATCTCAAATCATGTCAACATAAACCTTACATAGAATAATTTAAAACAAATCTTGAAGGGATTGAAGATGGTATACATACCGATTGCTTTGATTCTCTCCTAAACAAGAATTGAATCCTATGGTGTGAGTGAAGAAAAACTATGATCAATTGATAAGAGAGGAAACAAGAATATCATAGGTTTTTAGGGTTATGAAAAAGGGAGATAAAAGATCAATTTATAGGGAATGGGATTTTGGAGAAATAGCCCTTTTTGCAAAAACTAACTTATAATTAACCTCATAATAACTTAATACTCTTTTCTACCCTTTTCTAATAAGGGTTAAAAGGGCCTCCATAATTCCTAGTGAAAGCCCAAATTCCATAAGGAAATTTTTTTTTTTTTTTGGGCGTTACAATCAGTCTATCACGCGGGCATTTTCGTTAAATACATTCTGGCTTCCATCAAACACTTGAATTCTCTCTCAGATTCCAACAGCAAACATATAAACGATAAAGACTAGTCAAAAAGAGCCGAAATCTTTTATATAAAGAAGAATCTTTAAGTTAAAAATTGAGCCAAATTGAGCTAGCAGCTGGCTACATTCGGTGATTAGGTACTGTGTCTGTCGAGACTTTTTTATAATTTATCAGCTGTCTATTAAATAGCAAGGATCAAAATCACAACAATATTATTTAGCAAAAAAAAAAAAAAATCACAACAATATTTCTCAATTGTATATTATTTCGCACAACTCGAGAGATAGAGTCCACAAGAATATGTCAAGAGCCGGCAATTGAGAATTCAATGACTTGGTGCAGGTTGCTACTAGCAAGTTAAACTATTTACCAAGTTCATAAAAAAAAAAAAGATAAAATAAAAATACCCACGAGCTGGCTATCAGTGATGGAGCAGCTGCCAGAACCAAAATCTATTTCTTACCTACATGTTGTGATATTTGCACCTCCAGGCGAAGGCCATGTCAAATCCATGCTGAAGCTGACTGAAGCTGACCAGCCACGGCAGTGTCAAAATTACGTTTCTCAACACCGAATATCAATATGACGATCGCGTCATCGTCACAGCAATGATGCTTTTTCACGCTACATGCAAATTCCAGCAATGATGCTTTTATGTTGTTTTGTTATATAAGCTACTGCAAAGCTATTTTATTCTGAGCTTATCCCAGCTACCCTACGATGTTTATTTGAGTTGTTTATGAGTTTCAAAAAAGAGACCATAACAGACAGAAATAATGACTTTTAACAAAACTACCAGATATATAATCTAGCAGAGTCTCTGGTATACATATAACATCAATTTTTATTGATTAGAATCTCCAAAATTCACAATTAATTTAATCTAGCAGTAACATCTTGTATAACCTTAGCTACATGTTTTCATGCTTGGGAGCTCATCATCTTAATATCATCAATCAGACAGTCAAAATTAGAATAAGACGGTCCACATTCATTGACATTAGTTCGACCCAAAGTAGCCATCCGATTAAATGGTCTCAGAAACTCCTTACTCCCCACCATCAGATGATTTAGCATTTTCTCAACAACATTTCTTTCACATACATCCTTCATATCCAATCTAAGCTTTCACACCTCACTCACAAACCTACTATTGATCTGTTGATCAGAAAAATAAGGCCAACAAATCATCAGTACCTTGGCAGCTATACTCTCCAAGGTTGAGTTCCAGCCGCTATGTGTCAAGAATCCAGCCATAGCCTGGGGGGCTAGTACCTCATGTTAGAACCCAACTAATCAAAAGACCTCTCTTTTGTCCCCTCCACATGCTTTGCCGGGGCATCACACTCACCAATCATAGAATTTGCACCAAATGACCCACAAGAACTGCTGTCTACAAGACCGTACCAAAACTCAATCAGTTGTTCTCTTCTCAACAGTGTAATGCTACTAAAGCTTATGTGTGTTAAAAAGGTTAGGAGTGGGGCACTGCTCAATGCCCCACCGCAAAAGCAAAAAGGAAAGAAACAAAAGAAGAAGAAGAAAAAAAGGAAAGAGAAGGAAGAAAAAAGGGGTGTTGGGACAAAGAAGGAAAAGAAAAAAATAATAATAAAATAATAGTGCACGGTAGCCAAAATTTGACTATAAAAGGAGGATGCTCCTCCTCATTCCGGTATCCAATTCTCAGCTTCTCTTCTTTATTTAGAGAGTGCTTTTAAAAAAGTTTAGCGGTTTGAGAGTTTGGGTGTATTTGGGGCTTGAATGAGAGAAATTATTTCTAAGAGTGTGGTTGTAATAATTTTTCACATAGTAAATAATTTTTCTCCAGTTGTCTTTTGACAAGTCGTGGTTTTTCTCTGTATTTAGAGTTTTTTACGTAAATCTTGTGTTGTGGGATTGATATTATTCTTTATTTAATTTTTCTATTAATTTGTTGCTTGACAAATTACTTGAAGAGATCTTGGGAGAAAACTCAATTTTCTAACAGTGGTATCAGGGCCATTGATTGAAGTTTTGGAGTCGGAGGCACTGTTAACGTATATAGTACTGTTCACGTATAAAGTGGTAAAAGGAAAAGGTTGATTTTCAAAGCAAATATGTCAGGATTGAAATTTTCAAATCCGGTGAAATTTGAAATAGAAAAATTTGATGGGAAAATTAATTTTGGCTTGTGGAAAATTCAAATCAAGAATGTGTTGATTCAATCTAGGTTACATAAGTTATTTGAAGGGGAAGCCATCCTCTTCTTCCAATAGTGGCTCTGGAAAAGCTATTATAAGCAATGAAGATTGGGAAGAGTTGGATGATAGAGCTGCAAGTGCCATACAACTGTGTCTAGCAAAGAATGTCCTTACAAATGTAGGAAATATTCCTACAGCAAAAGAGCTTTGAGAGAAGTTAGAAAAGTTGTATTAGACAAAGAGCATCTTAAATCGATTGTACCTGAAAGAGCGATTTCACACACTGCGAATGGCTGAAAGTATAAAAAATTTCTGATCACCTCAGTGTTTTCAATGGTATTGTGTCAGAACTAAAAGCCATTGGAGTCAAAATTAAAGATAAGGACAAGGCGTCTAGGTTGCTGTGGTCACTTCCAACTTCCTACAAACACCTGTTACCTACTTTGATGTACGGAAAAGAGACAGTAGATCTTGAAAAAGTTACTAGTACTTTACTCTCAGAAGAAAGAAGATTGAGTAATGAAAGTACTGAAACTTAGACGTCTCAGCTTTGGCAGTTGAGGGAAATTGGAAGAAAAATAATTCTAAGAAAAAGGGAGTCTGCTGGGTGTGTGGACAATCGGGGCACCTAAAAAGAGACTATCATAGGAGAAATGGAGTAGGATCGGCAAGTGGCTCTGGATCATATACTGATAGCATTGCTAGTGGTAAGTTTCTCATCATCGTGGGAGACGATGGTCCCTTGTAAAATGGATGACGACGACATCCTTGTTGAGTGTTAGAAAGTGTATATTTATAAAGGAGAAAATCGTCATTTTACACTTCAAGTCTCACTAACATTGCTACTTTTATTTATTTAAGTATTTTGTTATTTAATTATGTGTGTTGCATTTTAATTAGGTATTTTATGTATTTTAGGGGAATCACAATGGTTTCACAATGAGCAGTGATCGACAAAGAAACGGACGTCATTTGAACTCGGGACGATCGAAAACCTAAGGAGGAGCATAAAAGGAAAAATGTCACTGTTCACATATACTGATGATTGTTCATACATACTGCAGTCTCTTGTATAAATAGTTTCTTGTACAAAACCGCTTCGTAAATTTCTACATGCAAATTTCGACTTCTTGTGCAAAAACCGGCTTACTGTGCAAATAGTGGTCAAACCGTGTGAACTGTGCAAATAGGATTACTGTTCCAATAGTGGTACATTGATGACGCGCAATCCTGCGTCGATGCTTTTAATCCGATGGTCATGATTCACTCAATGTACTTTATAAAAGGGGCTTCCCCTAATTTGATATCATTGAATTCATTTCTAAGCTTAGATTTTGTAATTCCTTCTCTTCTTGTATTTTCTACGTATTTTAATAAATTTCCATTTTACCCCTAGTTCAAAAATGAGTAGCTAGTTTTCTTTTAAGCTTGGGTTGAAGGTGAAGTCTCAACATGTTCCATGGGCTTTATTTGGTAAATTTATTTTCTTTACCCCTCTAATATTTGTGGTTGTTTTGACTTTTCGTCGACAAGTAATAATAGTCTTGTCTAGATACTACCGTTAAACCTAAGCACCCTAGTACAAGGTTATTATTATTCGCACGATTAGCACCATACTTATTTGAGCGTGGTTCATGAGGTGTGGAATTCCCCCTCATGATTTAATTGGTATTAATATGGAATATTTAGCCCATGGAGCATGTTGATGCAGATCCGGATACCCAAGTGCTTTATTTCAATAGTTTCCACTTTAATTTATTCTTGCCATTCTAATTTAAATTCTAGTATAATCTAAATCATTTCCAACACAAATCCAACCACCCATTTAAAGAAAATTAATTCTACACACAATTAAAATCCACCTCCTCGTGGGATCGACACTCATCACCATTGATCTATTCTACAATAGATTCGTACGCTTGCGAGTTCAATAAAATTTGCACAACAATCCTCATGGTACAACGCTAGTGTTATGAAAGGAGATGTGTTACTGTTAGCGGGTCCACAAGATTTGCACACGAGGCATGGTTGGCGTTGATGTAGGGTGTGTGGTGGAATTTATGTCGATGGCTGATGAACTTTCAAAAAAGCCAATAAGGAAGTTGGCAAGTTGCACCATAAATTTCTGCAGGATATTTCGACATATGCCGATGTAAAATTCTTAGAATTGGCAATTAATTCTAAGTGGTACTTTTTTATAGTGGAGTATGATAGTTCTCTATGCTGAGGATTATGACTTTAGGTGAAGATGATAAGGATGGTGTAGAAATTGATTGGTTCTCAATCAAATCTCCAAGTGGAAGAATGTTAAAAAAGTGAACGGTGGGACACTGCTCAATGCCCCACCGCAAAAGCATAAAGGAAATAAACATAGAGGAACAAGAAAAAAAGGAAAGAGAAGGAAGAAAAAAGGGGTGCAGGCCGAAGAAGGAAAAGAAAAAATAATAATAAAATAATAGTGCACAGTAGCCAAAGTTTGACTATAAAAGGAGGATGCTCCTCCTCATTTCGGTATCCAATTCGTAGTTTCTCTTCTTCATTTAAAGAGTGCTTTTAAAGAAGTTTAGTGGTTTGAGAGTTTGGGTATATTTGGGGCTTGGGTGAGAGAAATTATTTCGGAGAGCGTGGTTGTAATAATTTTTCACATAGTGAATATTTTTTCTTTGGTTGTCTTTCGACAATGGCCATGGTTTCTCCGGATTTGGTGTTTTCCACGTAAATCTTGTGTTGTGGGATTAATATTATTCTTCATTTAATTTTCTATTAATTTGTGCAAAACAAACCACACAGGCTGTTTACCAAGCCATTCAAGTTAACTTCTGTCCACTTTGTAAAGATTGTTTAGTGACATTTGAGATGACAAAGAGATCATGTTTGTGACAAGTCTTGTCTTGAGGTGCAAGTGAAGAGGTCCGTTCACTTGTATCTTATTGGAATTTTAGGGAAGTAATTATATTTGTGTGAAGAGTGTATGTGAGTAAAGTGGAAAGTTGTTAGGTAATAAGTATTGGTTAAAGAGAGGAAGTAGAGAGACGGTGATTTCTTTTTTTTTTTTATCCAAAGGCCTTTATTTTAATTATTTCTGAATATATACACAACAATCCCATGTCTTATATTTCTAGCCTAATTAGCTGATATATTTCTAATGTTTTAACCACATATTTAGCTACTTCTTCCTATCCACTATCTTCACCGCTATATTTCATTAACTGCTACTTAAGATTTATCTAGTTTTCTTCCTTTGATATTTTACGTGATACTTCTCTTCAGAAGTGATGTTTGATAGTAGACTTGTTGTCACAAAATAATTCAGTAGTTTTACTGTGCTTGTTGCTCTTGTCTTTGAATATTCTTCTTAATCATATTGCTTGAAATGTTGTACTTGCTGCTGCTACGTACTCTACTTTAACAGTTGATTGTGCAACTATTGCTTGTTTCTTTGAGCACCATGAGAATAGACTTGGTCCAATTTTGAATACATACCTTGATGTACTCTTCATGTCATAGACAGATCCTGCCCAGCTGCTATCTGTATATCCCATAAGTCTTAAATCTTGTGTGGGTTGGTACCATATCCCGTAATTAGTTGTGCCTTGTAAACATCTCAATATCCACTTTGTTGTTCTATTTTGGACTTGGGATGGTTCTTGCATGAATCTTGAAAAAAGACTAGTAGCATACATTATGTTAGGATGTGTTGCCGTTAGAACACCTAATGATGTGGCTACGGCTTTGCATCTATACATCTTGAACTTCTTCAATAGATTCTCTGTGCACTTCTTCTAGTATAAGAAGATAACTTTCTGATTCTTGGTTTATTTCAATGCTGTGAAAGTAGCCTATTAACCGAAGATTAATCATTTCGAATGTCCTCATCATTTCATTTTTTATATTTTAGTGGTATTTTCTCATTGCTTCTAGATTTGCTAAGGCTGCATTAACACTAGTCTGTTTAAGTTTTTGGGTGCTAGTAAGATAAGTTTTAGGCTTAATAATTCATGCTTTTGTTCTTGTAGTAATTGGATGGGTGGATGTTATTGGTAAAAATGGTTATGGAGGTGAAATTGGTGAATGTTGGGAGGATATATGAGGACAAAGGTTTGAGGAGGTATGTGGTGATGATTATAAATCTAGTCTGGTTTTGGTATCATTGTGGGGACAGATAGTTGTGTTGAGCTATTTTCATGTAGAATATAAAATGAAGGTGAGCAAGCAACCACTGAGTCAGATAAAGATGAATAAGAAGAAAATAACTCATAGTAAGGGATCATTTTCATTGAAAGTAACATGAATTACAATGTAGATTTTCCATGTCTTGTCTAGACACTTGTAACCGTTGTGGTGTGGACTATAACCCTATAAATAAACACTTCTGAGAATGGAAATCAAGCTTGTGTTAGTTATATGTCCTGAGTAAAAAGGTGGCATACATCACCAAAGACTCTGAGAAAATCATGAATGGGTGATTGATGATATAGTTTTTGATAAAAGAATTGAATTATCAAGAATCATGGAAGGCATTTTAGTTTGGGCAAGAAGAGTTAGCTTCGTCTCCACAATATGTTTATGCTTCCTCTCAACAGCATCATTTACATGATGTGTGTGAGGGTAGCTATGTTTACACTGAATGCCTTTTGATGAAGAAAAGATGAACTTCCCTCCATTGTTAAACTGTAAAGCTTTAATGGGTAGATGGAACTACTTTTCAACTAAGAATTTGAAGTTTGTAAAAGTAGTTAAGACATCAAACTTTAAAACAAAAGGAACAATCCAACAATACTATATAGAACTTATAGCCATCCATGCAAAAAGATAGAAGCTGACCCTCATAAATCTATATAAATCAATTCTAGAGGACATTTTGATCTGATTTCAGTTGATGAAAAATTTAACTGGTTTAATTTACCAAACTGACAGGCATCATCGAATTCAAAATTTTGTTTATTATCACAAGCAGTTACCATACAATTTTTTTCAAAATGTTTTTAATAACATGCTTGTTTGGATGACCTAGTCTATTATGCAAAAAAACTTATTAAAACATTACTTGAAGTATAAAAGCTTAGAGTTTAGACTTTGTTTGCAAAAAAAAGTACCATTACAATGTTGAACAAAATTCACAACTTTATTGAGAGAAAAGACAAACACATAGAACTAGGTAGCAAAACTTTTGCATCAGAAGAGGAGAGTGATTCTTCACATGACAGTAGCTTAGACAATCGTTATTTAACAATCCCCGAGCTAGCAATGTTCCCTTCACTTGCCTTTAGAAAACAAGCATTAGATATAAATTCAAATACAATGTTGCTATTAGAAAGAAGTTTAGTAATACTTTTGAGATTTTTAGTAACTTTGGGAACACATAGGATGTCTTGAAGTATAAAAACATGTATGACCAATATGTGTGATTTAAATTCCTTGACCATCACTTACAAGTAAGGAATTTGAGACAAAATAGATCATACCATCAGTTAAGTTCTAGACTGAATTGGTGACATGATGAGTGGCTTCACTATCAAGTTATCATCCCTTGTCAGCATCTCCCTTAGCAGTGGCCATATAGGCTGCTTTTGGTTCCTGGTTTGGAAAATAACCTCAAGCTAGGAAACGTAAAGCAAAATTCTTGTTAAACCTATATTTATGCTTAGCAGTTGTGTGATTGAACTTAAAGTAAATTTAACAGACAACCCCTCCTTGAGCAAAGTTCTTCCTATTACCTCCAAAACCACCTCTACTAAAACCACCACTATTAATATCTCGATTGTTAAAGCTACTAATAAATCCACCATTGCTAACATCACCATTATTAAAGCACCAACAAATCCTCTATAATTCCATTCCAACTTCTTTTTCTCGAACTTTGTTTTTTATAACCTCCACTGCCATCACTACCAAAACTACCTCTACCAGCAAAGTTTGAATTCTAATTACCAAAACTAATAATTTAAATTAACAAGGTCTAGAAGAAATAGCTAAATTTTAAAGATATCCATCGAAATGAATATTATATTACAACTTCAAATGAAAATGATGTGAAATATCTCTACATTATTGAAATTATCTAAGGAAGGAAATACAAAATAGAGAAACTTCCAGCATCCTCATCAGGATTGAATAACACAATCATGAACACAATTGAGAGCTCCCTAATAATTAATATATCAAAAAATTATTATGTTGAGCCCGCCTTGGACACGTAAGATCTACAATGATACTGATGCAGCACAGTTTTATAAAAAAAACACATTGGAGTGAAACTGATGCAGTGGAAGAATAAAATATGTATGGTGATGGATAGATAACGAGATTTTTAATGCTTCGTTGATTCTTGAGAATAACGAAATAAAGGAAAAAAAAACTAAATCCATGTTAATTCTAAGAATACCTGTGAATTCAGGGTGCTGAAATTTGTTAATTTTACATAATACCAACAATAAAAGGAATAGAAATTAAATTAAGTGTTTATTCTATGAAATAATCAACAACAAATAGCCATGGCCTATTTATAAAAACTATAAAATAAATTTATTGATACTAACTACAACTTATCCTAATATAAATAGAAAACCTATATTAATAAGGATTTATACCTAATAAACAATACTTAAACAATAAAACTTTAAATAAGAAACAAAAAATTAAACTAAAATACAAATTAATTAAAATATTCCTAAATGTTATAAATTTCAATTTAATCAACCTATTATTATTTTTATCTTTTTATTTTCTTTAAAATAACATTATTTATCTTTATATTTTTTTATGAATATTTTTCATATAAAAACATCAGAGATTACAATAACATATATTAGTTTAAAACAGGGAAAAGGGCATCTGCACCCTCCAAAGTTTGAGAAAATGGTTACCAACAAGCCGAAATTTTTAAAAGGGGGCACTCCTTTTGACCATAATACTCATTATCTCTATTATCTCCAAAATAATAACTCTAATGTTTTATAATAAATAGAAATATAATTTTAAAATAAATGTAATAATATATGCATTTTAAAATAATTTCAATATTTAAAATTTTTTAATATTTTACAATCTATTAGATATATTTTATTATGTTAAAGTAAGTTTTATAATAAATAGGATTATAATATTAAAATAAATGTATTAAAATTTAAATTATTTTGTATATTATGTAAAATAATAATTTTAAAATTATTAGTATGTGACTTTTTAATTATAAAATGTATTTAATGCAAATATTTATTTAAAATCCTACAATAAATAAAATATATTATTAAAATAAACACAGTAATTTACATACTTAAATTTATTAACATATTAAAACATTTTAATATTGTTAGCCTACTGCATAGATTACATTATTTACATAATGTTTGCATTTTAAAAAAATTTTAAAGTCAATTTTTTTGAGGTGATAGAGGTAAAAGGTACAATTATAAAAAGAGGGTTTTGGTATCCTTTCTTTTAAAATTTAAGATGTTGATGGTCAGTTTCCTAAATTTTGTAGGTGTAGATGTCTTTTCTTTTAAAATATTGAAGGATAATATTCAATATAACATGATTTATATTATGATAATATATTATTTTATTCATATTCTTTGAGATATTTATTATGTGTTTAAAATTAATGATTTGTAAAGATAGAAATGTAAAAGTACTAGTTTTTGGATTTTTTAACTTAAAAAAAAAAATTACTTAATATTTATTTTCAGCCATTCGGATAAAAGAAAAAATATATCATTTAAATTTAGATATTTAGCTCTATTTATAATTCAGACTAATTCAGATCTATTCAAATTTCAGATAAAAGACAAATGTCACTTAAGATTTCATCAATTTATTACTCTGCATCATTCCTGGCAGGATAAAGCGAAGTCATACTTCACATTTTGCTTATTGTAGTCTATAAGTACTTCTTCATGTGTATAAGGATTAATTTTAAAAAATAAAACTTTCATATAGACAGCAAACTTTAGTCTTTTAGCTTTTCTAATGATGTCCATCTAATCACTCCAATAACGTAACATAAATGCTTTTATTAACTATAAGTTTCTATTATCCAATGAAATTTTTTGTACCACTTGCTCATAAAAAAAAAATTGTAGTTAGGTTATCCCCTTCTAAAATTGGTCTTGAATCTCTATAATTTTTCAAAAATGATTCAAAGAGATGTATGGATCAAATCATCCATTTGGTGGGCCATTTCATTATTTTATGGTTTTGACTAATGTATTTGCATCATGGTCACAGAGTTGTTCATCGTCTACATGCAACACTACATTTGCAAGATTGCTTATCCAAATTATATATTAAGGGTACAAGTTCCGAAATATCCAATCATGACCATAAATCTAGTAATGTTAGTGAATTTAAATCTAAAACATTTTATTACTACTACAAATCAATTAGGTCCGTGTTAAACATCCAATTTCATATGTGCATACACAAAATGTATTAGTAGAATCATTGACTAAAAAATTAGAAATAATTACAATAATGTTACTTGCGCATACAAAATTACTAATATCTGCGTACAGTCATGCTATTTTTCATGTTGTGATGCTCGTTCATCTTAACCTATTGTTTATCATTGATATTCTCTATTATAAATTGTACTTGGTAATCAAACTGGCATTTCATGTCTACGCACTTTTACTTTTGTTGTGCACATTCTAATATCACCCCTTCAATGTACAAAGACAAGACCTTAATGTTGTTTGAGGATTTTTGTTTGTTTTAACTTACCTTCAATTATCATATATTTTAAACCCTTGATAGGTGACCTTTTCACAACATGTTTAGTAGATTTTCATGTTGATGAGACATTTTTTACATCGTTAGGATATAGAAAGCCTCTTAAAGTAAGGCATGAACTTTTTTGGAAAGTTTCAACTTTGTCATATTTAGATCCTCGCACTAAACCATTTGTTCCAAAGATGATGTTTACCAAAAAACGAGAATGAAAATTTAAGATCCTGTTGGAAATAATTCTCAAATTATAAATATACCTGTATTATCATAATTACCAGCTTCAAATGAATTAATAGTGCCTAAAGAGAAACAAGTCAAAGAGACAATTGCCCCTGACAGGGAATAAAAATCCAAAAATAAGGAAAAGTTTACAAATTATACTTATACCAGAGGAATGTGGGATCGTCATTGTATTTTCATTCATAGTATTTACTGAATTAAAAATGATTTTAAGCCTCACACTATTGATGAATATAGTGAAATGCATAATTGACCTTTATTGAAAGAATTAATTCAAGCTGAATTGACTTCTCTAACAAATGTGAACTATTTGGATGAGTAGTTTAGACACTTGAAGATGTTAAACTTATTGGATACAAACAAGTATTTGTGAGGAAATGAGATTAATATAATGATTAGATATAAAGTGTGACTAGTTGCACAAGGTTTCTCGCATAAATATACCATTAGTTTTAAGGATAAGAATTCTCTAGTAATGGATACCATTAATTATGTTAATTAGTTTAGTAATCGTAGAAAGAATTGACATGCGTCTTATATGGGTGTAGTGATTGTATATTTATATGGGTCACTTAAGGCAAATACTTATGTGAAAACCCCTAAAGAATTCAAAATACCTGGAGCGTATAAATCAAAAGGTAGTAATCTATATTCAATTAAGTTACAATGATTCTTGTATGGATTCAAAATAATTTGGGTGCATGTGCTACAATTGTTTCAGTGGATATTTAACAAAAGAAAGATATAAATATAATTATGTCTGCCTATGTGTATTCATTAGAAAATTTGAATATGAATTTGTAATTGTAGCAATTATGTCGACGATGTGAAATTAATTGAAAATCTTAAAGAGCTTATAAAAATTGCTGAATTTTTAAGGAGAGAATTTGAAATGAAAGATTTGAGGAAAATAAAATATTGACTTGGTTTATAGATCAACCCTAAAAATAATGGAGTACTTATCCATCCGTTTGCCTATGTTGAAAAGATCCTAAAGTGTTATAGCATGGATAACACTCATTCTTTAATCACTTCTATGGTTTCTGGCTTCTTAATCCTAAAAAACTCTATTCTACCTCAAAGAGAATGAGGCAGAGATGCTTAAGGTCTAAAAGTATCATATCTAAATGTAATCAATGCTTTATTTTTTTCAGTTCAATGACTAAACCAGCCATTGCATTGTCAATAAATTTGTTGGTAAGATTTAGGTTGAAGCCAACACGATGGCATTGGAATAGCATCAAACAAATCTGCTGGTATCTTTATGGAATGACGAACTTAGGATTATTTTATTCAAGTGAGCTAATGTAAATGCGTGCAACCTCTCTAATCCCTATATAGCCAGTTCATAAACAGGATATATTTTTACTTATAATGGCACGATAATTTTATGGTATTCTATGGAGTAGACTTTTGTTACCACCTCCTCTAATCACCCAAATATCCTTGCATTAATAAGAAAGTAAAAAATGTGTATAGCTACTATCTGTCATCTATCATATTCAGAGCATGTGCAACTTGACTTTGGCAATAAATGTTCCATCAAATATGTATGAAGACTATGCCACTTGTATTGTTCAAATTAGAGGAGGATACATAAGAGAAGATAGAATCAAGCATGTCTCATCAATATTTGAGAAGAAATTAATGTGAAGTAGATACAACCTATTAATAATTTTACTAATTTTTTTTACTAAATTTTTGCTTACATCAATATTTGAGAATTTAGTCTACAATATTGACATATTAAATTATGCATGGAGAGCATTTTATTAGTGGAAGCGTATTTTTTAAGAGAAGAATTTCTATAGCTATATTGGACAAATGTGTATTGTATTCTTTTTACTTTGACCGGGTTTCGTTCCGCTAAATTTTATTAGCAAGGTTTTTATGAAGCAATTTAGACATCAAATATCATTTTACATTAGAAAAGTATAACTAAATTGGTGAAGTCAAAGGGGAGATGCTATAATATTTCTGGCTTCTCACAATTTTAATAATGCCATGATTATTTATAATATGTTATCATCCATAAGATTTTGTTTTTAAGGGAAAAAAATCCCTTATGGAAAACTTAATATTATAATTTTAGGTATTGTGATTCGTTATTGGTATATGAATTAGGGATTTAAATTTTTTTAATTTATAAATTTATTTTAAAAAAATATAAGGCTTGAATTTGACCCAAACAAATTTTCTTGATTCCTTGTCTAAGACCGTCATGCGGAAATCCACGTCAAAATCCGTAAACTTGAGCCTACCCAAACTTTTTCGCCATCTCCACTGACCATGCCACATTTCGCTTGCTAGATCCATTGGAAAAACAAGTACAACAATATAACTTGGAAAGTTAAAAAAGAAGTCCTATCACTCTCTGTCCTTGTATGCTCTACATCTTCATTACTTCAACCCTAACACAAACCGATAAACTTCGCCGTAATCCCCAAAACAGAAAATCTTTGTAATGTTTTTCACTCACTCTCGGAAACCCACAACCTCAAATTGCAAAAAGAAGCTGTCGCTACCATCAATTATGCAGTGCGATTCGCTGCTGACAGTCAAAGACTGAACCTCACTTGAAAATTCTCCCCAACAAGGATGCAAATCAAGTAATTATTTTACTCACTACTCTTTTTCTTTGATTGCATTGTTTAATATTTTGTTGGGGTGCTTGCTAAGTAAAAGCAATCTGATTCTTTTTCGTGATTTTGTTGAAATAAAATTTAAAATTTGGGTTGTTGCCAAATTTTATTGGATTAAATATTTTGATTAATTGCTATTACATTATCGAGGTCACCGGGTTGTTTTAGAAATTAAATTCGTTTGGTGTAAGCCTAGTGTGATTACATATACTATGTTGATTAATAAATATTTTGTTGAGTATGTGCTTTGTGAGCCTAATACAGTTACTTATGCATGTGGCTGCTGGTTTCGTTTTTTTTTAATTTTTTTTTATTAGGTTGGGTTTATAGACAAGGCAACAGAATTGTTTCTTGTCGTCTTGATGATTGGAATGAAGCTAAATCTCTATTTATTGAGATTTTGGACCAAGGTGTGCAACTTGTTTCCATTTGTTCTTCGTGACAAATACATAAAACTTTAAATTTACTATTAGCTAAAGAAAACTCTTTTCTCATTTGCTTGGTCCACTGAATGGTGATGAATATTGAACATATGTACTAGAAGTGGCACGTGTTCAATGACGAAGATGAAGTCGATAAGATCAAATCTTGAGATTGATTTAAAATGAATTGATGAAGAGCCAGCATTTGTTTTCGTTTCGTGAGAGTTTTGTGAAGCAATGTTTATTTGATTTGATACTGGTTTGTTTTTTTTAAATTAATTTCAGATTAATTATTTTTGCTTCAAGCAAAGCTGTCTATCCATATATAAATTTCATTTTGTTACATACTATATGTAAATTACATAACTTTCTGTTTGGATCATGAGAAAACTAATGAAAAAAGTAAGTAATGGTAAGATTACCAGATCTTTGAAATGTCAATAAAACTCAAGATCTTTAATTGTTGTCCATTATGTCTTCAGCTTGGTTTATAATTTTTTTTTTTAAATGACTGCAGAAGCTTGTTTGTTAAAACTTGAAAATGGGTATATGTCTTGAATAAAGCTGCTGATGTTAGTTTTATATAAACCTTTTTTTTCCTCTCTTGTTATGTCTAATATCTTCATTCACAGGTTCTTGTGGTTAACTTGAAAATGACTGAAATTGTGGATAAGGGTAACGAGAATGATTTTGAGGAGAATGGTAACGTGAACGAAGAAAATGAAATTTTAAGAAAAAATCGGCTTTTCATTGAGTATTTGTAAGGCTTCGTACAATAAATATTGTGTGTTTGATTGTTTGTAAATTTATGAATATTTAGTAAGGTCAAGCATAATAATGTGACTGTGTACTGATATATTTTTTTCAAAATATTTAATTGATTGCAGCAAGTAAGAAAAAAAAATATTATGGAAACAAGAAAAAAAGTGGTGAGTGCAACTGCGACATCAATTAATGTCCATTGAATTTGGACATGTTCAAGCAATAATTTTTTTAGTTTTTGATAGAATTAAATTATGGCAATATTTGAAAAGTCTGAGTGAAGAAGAGAAGGCAAAATATAGAATGGTTGGTAGTGATTTTGTAAAGGAAATTAAGAAAGCCATCAAAACTAGGCGCGCTCCAGATCGTTTGCAAAACTAGTTGCAAAATTGTCAGAGAATTAAAAAAAGCTGTTGTGGAGTTGGGATTTAAAAGTTTTCTGCACATAAAATGTGGTCAACTGAAATGAGATCTGTGTTCATGGTTAGTTCAAAATTTTGATCCAGTTACTTCATTTTTTTTTTTTTTGTATGGGAGGACTATCAGTCTCTCACCTCAAGATTTTTAGTACATTATGGGAATAAAAGATGGCGGAGTCGATGTTGATGTAGATCTTGGTATTGATGATAGAGATATATTGAAGGATAAATAGTGTGATGACAGTGGATACATTAAACTGAAAACTTTTGAGACAAAATTGGGGAATAAAAGGGAGGTGAATGATGATTTTAAAAGAAGCTTTGTTTTGTTTGCTATAGCCACACTTATTTTTCCTATTTTAGGGTTGAATTTAGCCTTTTATAACCTAGTTTTTTTGGAAGACACCAGTGTCATAACTAAAAAAATTACACAAAAAGTGGGGGACAACAGTACTACCCTTTGCAAATTGTAATATAACTGGCAGCAAAGCACACACACAAAATTAGTTTAAAGTCCAAAATAATGAACACTGGAGGTGAAGCATATCATTATTCAACTTCTCAGGTATGAGATTCTATGGGATCAACTTGGTGGTTTAAGATTGCTAAATTGACTAATAAAAGACAAGTGCTTGAATTTGTGTCCACGTCTTAAAACATTAGAATTTTCCAGACATGTTTAAAATGGGCTTCTGAAATTGAAAGTGGAGCCTTTGTTTGTCAAGGTACACCACTGGAGTTGGAAATTGGAATCTTAATAATAACTCAAGTTTCACAATTCATAAATGCCTTCTGACACTGAAAAAAACATGACAAATCCTTCTTAACAACTAAACTATATATAGTATTTGAAACAATCATTTGCCTAAAACAAATTCGCCTTTCACTTCGGATTCTATATTAGTCTTTGAGATTCAAGTGTAAAATAAGCCAATTTACACTTCTTTAACCATTAGTTACCACAACACCAGCAATCAGCATCAGCTATATCCGTTCTTGTTCTATTTGATAGTTAGCATTTCTACTTCTGCTAGCATTTCTTGTCGAACGTAGCTGTAGAACATCTAATTCTAATTAGAAATTGCCAAATCAGGCATTAGAACTATTAGAGTTGCAATGCTTGAAGAAGAGGATGGGAATAAAAACTAAAAAATTGACCAAGTAGTTGGTAATACCCAACTCAGCAACACAAAAATGTCGTAAAGATCATAATTTTGGTGTTATGCTTATGTATAGCTATAGGAACAATCCAATCCCACTTGCTATAGTATTTATGGGTTTAAATACTTGAACCTAGAAATTGAGGCTACAATGCTTGGCGGACAAATATTGAACAGTACCTAAATTTGCAAGCTTGAATTGAGGATTAAATTAATTAATATTTTTAAATTAATTTAATTTATCAGGAAATTATTGTGTGTAATTGGAATTGAAGATAAGAGGGCAGTGTGGATAAGTTTTAGTTCAATATTTGTTTCTTCAATATCTTTATCAAAGATATTAATGTATCATATTATAGTACTACTAGTTAACATCTCTTAACGAAAAAGATTTGCCTCTAGTTACTTGTTTGTTTATTGACATATAATGGATTATTTATTGCCGTAGTGGCATTTCTAAGTGTTAGTGGATGCATGGTTATTTCTTTTTTTGTGTATAAAAATCTGTTGTTTTACCCATCTCTTCTACCAGCAACCATTCGATTCAAAATGTATAACTTCAGTTTCATTTTGTTGTTGCAATAATGGATGACTTAAGTTTAACTTAGACAAACAATTTAAAAAAAGAAGAAATTGGCTGCATTTGCAGACTGGTTTCAGACTATGCAAGTAGTTGTTTATTTAGTGAAGTTTATACAATATGTTTGGAGAAATAATCAAGAAAAATCATTAAGACGTGAAATGTGTGTGCTCGATTTCTTCACAAATAGAAAAATTGTTGACCGATTGGCTTATGATAGTGATGCAACTTGCATGGCTTAACTTAGAATGGATAGGTGTGCGTTTACAAATCTATGCACTAGGCTTGAAATGAACGAGGGGTTAAAACCTACAAAACATTTATTAGTTGATGAGCAAGTTGCCATGTTTTTACATATAATTGCGCATCATGTGAAAAACAGAGTGATTAGTTTTAAATTTTTGAGATTGGGAGACACTGTTAGTAAGTATTTTCACAATGTATTGCATTTTGTCATTCGACTCCACGGAAAATTATTGAAAAAACCTGAGCCAGTTTTAGTAAACTCCACTGATGAGAGATGGAAATGGTTTAAGGTATATATCATTGTTATAATTTTTTTCTTATACGCTAAATATGTTTATAAATAATTATTATTTCTTCTTTGGCATTGATAATAGAAATGTTTAGGAGCATTAAATGGAACATATATTAGAGTAAGTGTGCCTACAGTAGATAAACCTAGGTATTAGAATCTAAAAGGGGACATTGCCACTAATGTTTTAGGAATATATTCCAAGAAATGCAATTCATTTATGTTTTTACTGGTTGGGAAGGGTTAGCTGCCGATGATAGAGTCCTTCGTAAGGCTCTACGGAAAACAAATGGTTTGAATATCCCAAATGGTAAGTCATGTACTAGAAGTAAAAATGTTGTTTAATATGAAACTTTGTTTAGCTTAAAACTTAATATTTCTTAATTTTATAGGTTACTACTATCTAGTGGATGTTGGATATGTTAATAGTCCGAGACTGCTTGCTCCCTATCGTGGACAATGATATCACCTCAATGATTGGAAGGAAAACTACCAACCTACTAATCCACAAGAATTTTTTAACATGAAGCATTCATCCGCTAGAAATGTTATTGAAAGATGCGTTGGCATGTTGAAAAACCAATGGGCAATTCCTAAGAGTCCTTCATTTTATCCTATTAAGACTCAGAATAGGATTATCATGGCATGTTGTTTGTTACACAATTTTCTAAAGAGAGAGATGCCATGTGATCCTTTCGAGGAGTCATTTGATGTTGTAACTGGGGTCGAATCACTTGGAAACTCAATAACGAGTATTGAAACTTCAGAAGAGTGGAATGCATAGAGGGCAAACCAAGCTCAACAAATGTATAATCAATGGACAACAAGTAGATAGATGACATGGAAAATCGATGCAATACTGTTTTTCATTTTTCTAGAATTTTACTGTATTTTAGTCTCTATTGAGACTTTTGAAACCTAATTGAAAATATTATATTTGAATGTGACATGGAGAATTTATCTTATTACCGCTTGTAATTTAATTTGAGTTTAATTTGTTTGATGTTGGTGCAATTTTTATGTACATGCATTGAGTTTGTATGTCTATACATGTGCATAAGTTGGTTATCTAATGATTTGGTTGTGCAAATAAAAAAAATTTGTTTGCTGCTGTTTCACACCTAATTGACTATATTTTTACTATTTAGTTTTTTGTTTTAATAGCAAAATGGCATCACAACCTCTAAAGTCAAGATTTTGGACTTCAGAAGAAGATACTAAACTTATTGAGTCTCTTTTAGACCTGTATCATGATGGGAAATTTTATGCTGACAATAACTTTAAAAGTGGCTACTTGAGGGCTTTTCAGACTACTTTAGAAACAAAACTACCCAGATGTGGTATAAAAGCAAAACCACACATTGAATCTCGCATAAAGACTTTAAAGATGCAATTTCGAACTATACATGAGATGTTAACTGGACCAAATTGCAGTGGCTTTAGTTGGGATCCAAAAAAGAAAATTGTAACCGCAGAGAAGGCTGTATGGGATGCTTATGTTCTGGTATGTGAGATGTTACTATTTTATTTGCTTTTTTTTTTTTTTACTATTGTTGTAGATCTTTGCTATTTTATTTTTTATTTTTGTTTTTACTGTTTTGCTTGTTGTTTTACTTGTTTTATTGCTGTTATATTTGCTAGTATTGCTTATTTTTACTGTTGTACTTGTTGGTTACTATTTTTTTACTATTTTTGGTTTTTTACTGTTTCGCTTGCTGTTTTGCTTGTTGTTTGCTACCTTTATATTTGTTGGGTTTTATTTTTTTTGCTGTATTTTGTTGTTTCACTTGCTATTTCTACTGTCATATTTACTGGATAATGTTATTTTTACTGTTTCACTTGCTATTTACTAACTTTTTTTGCTGTGTTTTGCTGTTTTGCTTGTGTTTGCTGCTTTATATTTACTGGGTACTGCTGTTTTTGCTGTTGCACTTATTATTTACTATTTTTTTTTGTTGTGTTTTGTTGTTTTACTTGCTATTTGCTACTGTTATATTTGATGGGTACTGCTGTTTTTGCTGTTATACTTGCTGGTTACCACTTTTTTTGTTGTATTTTTTTAACTCTGTTTTACTGTTTTACTATTTTACTTACTGTTTTTACTGTTATATTTGCTGGTTAAGACTCATTTACTTACTAGTTACTATTGCTATTACTGTTTTACTTATTATTTTTAGCTTTGTACTCATTTGTTGCTACTATTATACTTGCTAGTTATGATGTTTATTATTGTTGTTTTCCACTATTTTATTTACTGTTACAGAGTTATAAAGAGACAACAAACTTCAAGAACAAAGCATTTCCATATTATAAGGATTTATGTTTGATTTATGGTAAGGACCATTTAACTGAAAAAAAAAAATACAGAAGCTCTTGCAGATGTGGTTGAGGAACTTGAGAGGACAGAAACAAACAATGAAGCTCAAGGAGAGAATTTGAATGTTGAGAATGTGGGAGATGATGTTGATGACAGTGTCTCTTTTTTACTTGCTTCACGAAAGCATCCAAAAACTTCAAACAGATTATCAAGAAGAAGGAGAAGAAATGAAGATTCGGGCTAACAACTCTTATTGTTGCACAAATGAAAGACTCTTCTAATGTCGTGAGTCGAGCTATGGGACAAGAAATAAATGAAAAACAAGTAGGATTGAGTGAAGAGTTGAAAAAGATTAGTGGTCTTACGATGGTAGAACGACTTAAAGCTACCACTCAAATTGCTCGTGATAGTATGGTGCTTAATGCTTTTTATAGTCTTTGTGATGAGGATAAAGAAACATGGATTAAACTTTCCTTGATGGGAAAATTCAGCTCATACTTAGATGTTATGGTTTATTAATGTCTAACTCAACTCATTTGAACACTTGATAATTTAGCACTTATTTGACTAAGTATTTTTTGTTATATTTTTTCTTTTTAATATTTTGGAATATCTTTGAAATTTGAAAAAGTTATAGTCATATTTTGAAATTTGACTAAATATCTTTTATTATTTCATTTGGGCATTTGAAATTTAATATTTTTGTAGTAATATTATGGGCTATTTTTAAAATAATATTAATGTTTTCTTATTTAAAAAGAAATACATTTAATAAAAGCACTTGGATAATCATTGATTTTATAAAATAAATGTAGTTAGAGCATTGAGAATGAAACATTAAAATTGAGGCTAATTTTAAAATAATTAAACATATTTGTAGTTTTTAAATTAATTTAATAATAAATATGAAAAATCTAATATAAGGATATATTTGTCTAGAATAAAAATTTTAAAATTCCTTTCCATTGTTAATTCTATGTTAAATCGAAAAAAGGAAATTAAACTCCCCATCCATTTCTTCTCATTTCCTTTCTCCTCTTCTATTTTCCTCTCCTCTCCTCTCCTCTCTTTTCAAACCAAACATGGCCTCGGTTGTAAGAAAAAAGAGAAGACGAAAAGAGTGGAATGGAGAGGAAGGGAGAAGAAAGGAATGCAGAAGAGTAGTGAAATTAGATTTTATTATTTGGTTTGATATAAAATGTGATAAAGAAAGGAATTATAATTGTTTCCTTTAGACAAATTTATCTTTTACCTTAAAAATTAAACTATTTATATTAGTAATAATACATATATATATATATATATATAGGGCACTGCCCGGCCCCGGACCTGATCGGGAACAATGTCCTAGATACCAGACATGCTGAGCCCCACCAGGCGTACCAATATTAATGGTTCTCGGATTGTCACCTGCACTCACCTGAATAACAATCTTTCATATATATACAAAATAAAACGGCTGGGCCTAGCAGTATGGCGTGATAACCGCTAAGTCCTGGAGGTCCAGTATATCCAGATTGGGGCTTTAATGGTGACTTTCCGGCAGAAGTCCATTTATAATATTAAATCAATAAAATAAAATTATAAATAATAATTATTAATGGCATTAAACAAGTCTAAAAATTTGAAGGGTAATTTTGAAAACTTTAGTTTCTAACATAAGAGAAATTTAAATTCTTTACTAGTAGGTGTGGAATTCAAATTTTATATTATGATGGATATAAAATTATAATGAAAATTAAATTCTTATACATTTTGTTAAATCAAACAACGAAAATAAAAAAAAAATTTAAATTACTTTCCTCTCTTCTATTCTTTCCTCCCAACCAAACACTACCTAAGAGTATCTTAATTAACGCACAAGCTAAAAAACATATGCACATAATTTTTATGTATAGGGGTATAAGTAGATAGCCGCCCTGGCTTTAGAATATATTTAATGAAAAAAGTCTAGTTATCTGAAAAATTTGCTCGAATGGGTGTCTGAACAAGTGAAACGACCCGCCCTGAACCCCCAGGGCGAGTCTATCTAATCTCGCTTAACTGAATAAATAATAATTCTAATATCTGAGAAAATCTATCGAAAATTCGGCAGAACCTCCCCTATAAATATAATTTGCCCAACTCTACAATTTATGAAAATTAACACTACCAAAATAATTCCAAATACAACCAACTTCCTTAATCAACAAACCAAATCTCATCTAAACACTATAATGTCAAATACAGTAAAATATTCTTCGTCACAAATATGAAATAAATTAAGCAATCCAAAATATCTTAATAAAATATCTATAATTCCTAGCACCATCAAGTAGCCCAAAAATCAATCTAACAAATGTTGCTGGATCGACTGATGTACCTGCAAGTGAATGGAGCTCAGTGAATGGATAATATTTTTGAAAGTAAATGATTTAATTTAAAAAAAGCAAGTCTGCTAGTTCCGGCCACGCTGAGTCCAATGGTGTCGGCGGTGGCCTCCCACACGGGGTGACGCCGCCGAATCGAACTTCCCAAGTCTGTGAGTTTTCTGGTGGTCATTCATAGTGAATACGGCTTCCCAAGTGGTTGTGGTCAGTCGGAAGTGATTGTTGGGGAGCTGAGGAGCAAGATCTAGCCAGTGGCATCACCCAACTCCGGCGAGATCAACGACGATAAAAATGGGTCCTTGGCCGTGGGTTTTCAAGATAAATCACCGGCGTTCTGGTCAATTTCCAGTGATGAGGATGGCAGGTATATGACTGGCGTCTGAAGAGCTTCAGATCGATACCAAGCTTGCTCGGAACAGTGGCCGGAATCGCGAGTTGGAGCTGGGTGAAGGACACAGGTCGGGTCGGTCAAACCGGGTCAACGGATCTCTCTTCTCTCTCTCTAGCTCTCTCTCACAATAAATAGAAATGGCAACCCTTTTTTTTCTTTCCCCTTTTTTTTTACAAAATATAAATTAAACGAATACAGGACCCGTGACGGAAATAAAACCGATTACTCGAGCTTTTAATTGCGCTTGATTTGTCGCGATTCAACATCGTGATAATGTTTAAATTAATTCGAGCACCATATAATTAATAAATGAGCCAAATTTATCCACAACAAATTGTAATATTATCGACGGCTTAAAAATTCATGCCGAAATAAAATTAAATAATACACTTAATTAGAATAAATAAAGTGCATATGTTACAACAAGGCAAACTCAAAACGATGTCGGCATTGTTTTCCCCTATTTGGGCAAAATTTTCGGCACTATAGCAGCGTTCATATGTTATTTACCTGCAGAAGAAATCATTGGAAAAGCAAAAGTCACCATGTTATGCCCCAATTTTAGACACATGTTTCAGCTTTGAGTGGTTGGGCTTCATCAACATCCATGCAAAGACACAGGTCTCACATAATAAAATGTTCTATGAAAAAGAAATGGTCAAAAGAGAAGCTTGTGGACCGTTTGGTTTGAAATTGAGTAATTATATTTTAAAAGTTATAATATTAAAATATTTTATAAATATTAATTGTTGTAACTTAAAAATTTATAATATTTATAATATATTTATTAAAAATATTATTTAAAAATATTATTTACTATATATTATTAATTTTTATATTATAATTACAGTTTTTACTTTTCCAAAACAACATTTATGTCTCCAAATAACATTCAGTGACTTGAAAGATCCTGTATGTGGAATAATCTTGGCCGCTAGACAAGCTCTTGCTGATAGAACTAAAGAGTCTCTTTCAATGATAGTGAATGTCGAGAATTTGGCTCTGATGTCGTTCCCTTCTTTGAGAAAAGATGCTTTCTGTATGTGGAATTTCTGTATTTACATTTTTATTGATAGTCGTTTTAGTTTTATATTATAAGTGGTTGCAGCTGCCAATTTTATTTTATTGTTGGATTCAATAATTATATATGAAGTGCATGGGTTAATCACTCTCAATAATCATTACCCAATGGCCTTGTAATTTGTTAAGTGTACACTATTATGACTAGTTATTGGCATCGAGATAATTATTATTGTTTGCAAGAGTATGGTTTGTGCTGGAATATTTTTAAAATAAACGGTGTTTTTATAAAGACATGAATAACTAATTCTGTTTTTTTTTTTTAAATGTATATTTTAATTGTACCTTGTAAAAAAGATATTTGTTTACTTAAGGATGCATTCGTTCATAGTCCCATTTTAATTTAAAATGACGATGATTTAGTTTAGACTATTAATCAAAATTAAATCTAAATCCAATGACCATAATTGAAGGGATATCATGAAAGGTAACATTCTAAATGAAGAGACACATGCATATCTATAAATAGAGATTATTTGTAGGTTATTTAGACATTAAGAAAATGGTGCTTCACTCTTTTCTTAGCCCTTCCTAAGGTGAATTTCACCATAAATTCTTATGTATTTTATATATCAAATATCCAATATATTGTTATATGTAGGAACAATGTATTGATTCATAGCATGCTTGTAACAGTCAAGGGTAATTAGGTTTGATTTTGTTGTGCATCCACTAAAGTAAAATTAAGTGTTCTACTATATAATGGAGACATATTTACTTAACATACATGCATCACTCAATTAGTGGGGACAAAAAAGGTCTTACGTAAAGTGACATCCGTAACATGATTTTAAAGCACATGAATTTCTCTACTATTTACTTATTATTTTATTTTTATTGTTCTTATATAATTGTAAATAAATTACTTTATTATAATAAAATTCCACTGTTATTTTTTCAATTCCTTACATTTACCACTCCTGATATATGTATCTCCCCATCAGCTTGTTCACTAACATTAAAGTAACATTGAAGATTGGTCGAATTTAGAGGACCAGTCAAACAAGAGAAATGCATATAAATTAACAAATGACAATCAAACGAAGTAATTGATTTTACTATTTAATGCATGTGGACAAATAATTCAGAATATTAAAGAATTCGAAATGAATACAAAGTCAAATTAATTAATAGAAGGGTAATATTGGACTATTTATAACTTGGTGCTGCAACGGTTGGAGGGTATGTTTGGGCTACTTGAGGCCCAGTAAGCTGCATGGGTCAAGGTTCGGTCCAGTCTATTAATGGATTCGATAAGTGGCCGCATAGGGGCGACCCTCATATTTTTAAATAATTCACCCACCCATTAAACGTTGATTGTAGGACGTAGATGTTGGGAAAACAGCCGTTCGGGATAAAGGTGGTATTTTTTTTCTAAAAATATGAATAGCGAATTAATTCAATTCTAAATACCGAATTAATTTGAATTACGAACCGAACGTCGAATCTAAATAATATATATATTTTTTTAATCTTAATCTCGAAAAATAAGTATTAAGTTGTTTGTTTTTTTCAACTTAAAAAATTGAAGATATGTACTTTTACATTTGTATCCTTATTAAATTTGAATATCAAATAAATAATATATTAAATATCACAATATTTTAACATTTATAAGTAAAATAATATATTAATGGGAGATTTAAGAATTAGATGAAAGAAGCAAAATAAGAATGAATTCCATGACGGCTAAAAAAATAATGATGAGATTATTATATGTGGTAAATGTCTATAGGTGAATTTTGGGATTTACATGAAAAATAAATTATAAAGCAGAGATATTTTTGACATTAGAAAGTAAGTGATTTAATTCAGATTTCTCCATTCAGTAAAAAGCTATTAAAATTGGCTTATTTTATTAAATCAAAATTATTTTAAAAGTCTCATTAAGTTATAAAAACAAACACTTCTAATTAACTTAATTAATTAAGTTAAGTCACTTTAAGTCATTAAGTTAAAAAACAAACGCTACCAAAGTCTTTAATCCCATCTTATATTACTTTTTTTTTTAAATTTTTAACCTTGTTAAATTATATCCTATATAATTTCTAGTAAATCTAAAATAAATTATTAATAATTTCCAACTTATTTTACATATTATTGTGTTTTTAGTATTGAGTAACTATTTTTTAGTTACTATAAGTTATGTTATATATAACTTAAAAGCTGTTTTTCTTTTTTGGTTTCTTGAAATAATTATTAATTGACTTTACGTTTCCAAGCAGTGCTGCACTTTGCTAGGTTTATAGTAGAACTTTTTATTGGTTTACTGTTTTACATATGTGTGTGATGATTATTTAGGCAATCTAGTTGGGGTAGCAATGAATAAAATGGGGCATCAAAGGATGCTTGGTAAGCTTGCATTGATTTTAGTCCAAGTAAATAAGAGAATATGACTTGGAGATCTCTTTGGATTCAACTTCTTGTTTTGCTTAAACATTTAAGAAGAAATTGAAGAATAGTCGATACATTTTCATGCCAAATTGCTTCTAAGCAACATATATTACTATAATTTCAATCTGTCAATAAATGAAGTAGTGACAAGTGTCAACAGCAATGGCGACTACAAAACAAAAGGATTACAGGGCAAAAACGCTACTTGTCTAGCACTCCCAAAGTATCCGTAAATTTAAAAACTATAGGTCATATCGTTTACATTTGTCAAACAAGAAGGAGTGAAGTGTCAATTTAAAAGTTATAAATGGGAAGAAGACCCGGTCGTTCTAGGTCTTTCCTCCGTCTTGCACGCCGCAATCCTTACGAAAATAAAATATTCATTCCAACTGGTCTTAAAAATCATTCATCAAGCAGTTTATATTTGGCTTCAAAATTGCTTTTTTAGATGTAATTTATCATCTTTACTCACTTGCTTGCACAGCTTCAAAATTCCAAAATCTGATTCCAACAACTATTCCAACCGATTCGATACTGGCAATCAAAGACCGAACTTCACTTGAAATTTTCTTCAATAACTTGATTAGATCCACAGGTAATTATATTACTCACCCAATGAATCTCTGTTTCTTTAATTACATCATTGAATTTTTTATTTTATTTTTTAATTTTTTTATGAAGTATAAAAGTGAGTTGCATTGTTGCTAAATTATTTATTGGGTTGAATATTTTGATTAATTGTTACTGCAGGACAAGGAGTGTAGTCAAAAAATCTGCTAATATATTATATTAAGTTTGTATTAGAAAATTGATAGCAAGCACTTGCGTTTGTTTAGCAAATGAAGTGGGCAATGGCCCATCCCCATTTTGGCTGCAAAACGCAGACTGGGAAACACCACCAATCAATTGCTATCGTGGTGTCGTCCCTTGTTAATTTTTAAAATTTTTTTTATATTTAAATTTAGAGTTTTTAATTTGGTTTTTATTGTATTTAAATATTGTTATAAATAAATTGAATTGTTTTTAGCATATTTTGGGTCAATGAAAGAAAATCACAAAATCAAATTAAGAATAATAAATTTATTTTTATCGGAGGAGCGTGGTGTCTCGCTTGTTCGGAATGTACGGACTGTTTAAGTTTTTTGTGGAGTGGAGGAGGATTGAGACAATGGCGGATATGTCGGGGGCCTGACTTCAGGTTCGGAGGGTTGGCAAAATCGTCTTAACCTTGCAATGCGAGGTCGGAGGTGGTGTGGCGTGACCGCCACGCCTCAAGTCAAAGTTAGGTTATCTCAGGTTAGAGAGCTCTCGGTAATAGAGGTTTAAGGTTAAAAAAACCTTAGTTTTTTCTAGTGTGTGTTAATTTACTTGATAAAGAATTAAACATGAGTGTTTTTAGCTTATTTTGGGGCCAATAAAAGGAAATTACCAAAAACAAACTAAGAACAATAAATTTATATTTAACGGGAGAGCGGGGCGTCTCGCTTGTTCGGGAAGTATGGGCTGACTGGGTTTTTACGGAATGAAGGAAGATGGAGGACACGGTGACTTCGGACACAGAGGGATGAGAAACTTTCTAAACCTACGAAACAATGAGAAACGAGGTCAGAGGTGGGTAGGGGTGGCGACCACACTCGACGCCTTCAATCGAGTTGGGGTTATCTCAGGTTTGAGAGCTTGCAAGCTCTCGGTAATGGAGGTTTTTGAAGTTGAAGAAACCTTAGTTCTTTTTTTGTGTGTGTATGAAAAACTTACTTGATAAAAAATTAACCTGAGTATTTATATGGTGTACCCCGGTCGCAGTGCCACCTGGCGCTATTTTATTGGCGTTTCTCCTTGTGATATCTGGAATATTCTCTTTTTATACATGTGGTGGCTTGGGCGCTCCAAAAAATATACTTGGGGAGCAAGTTTGGGGTGTATTCACGTGCTGGGTGTAATTGAGTGGTCCCGCGTACCCCTGCAAATCCGTTGTAAATTTGCAGGCGTGGCAGGGAAATGTTGGCGGTCCCAATTGTCAGAGTGTCAACTTTTGGCTGATTTGTTGGCGTGACAGCGGCGGTCTCCTTTTTCGCAGCACAAGATCTCCTCGATGATTCTTTATTTCTCGGCACGTATTATGCCGATCTTTTTGAGATTTTGGGCCCACCGATCCTTGGATATTTTTACACATGTTTCTCTGACCTTTTATCTTTCGTGGTGTGGTAGAGTGCAAGTCCTAGGTACTCTTGAAGTCTGAGTGCCTGCAGAGTCTGAGTGCCTGGAGTATCCAATTTCGATTAAATTCTTAAATGTTGTGTGGTGGCGCTTCATCATTGGCCTCTTGATTCCTTCCCAAACAACATCCCCCTAGTTTCTTTTTGGCGAATGTAATAGAGGCAAAAGAAACTCACTTATGCAGTTGAAAACGATATGTGGTGATGTAAAATTTAGCTTAGAGGGTAGTCGGACTGGAGGCGTACCCCATGCAATTCCTTTACTGGTGAAACTCTGCATAATCTTGGGCCCCCATTTTTTTGTCTGGAGAGTGAACAGTTGCCTTCGTGTCCCTTCCCGCTTTTCTTGGGAAATGGCAGCCGTCTGACACATAGTTTAAAATTCAAAACTCACTGACTTTGTACAGAAAAGTCACTGACTTTTTCCAGACTTAATTTAAAACCCTGCTCCGTCTCTCTTTCCCAAGTTATTTTGAAAATCCCCAAACTTTAAAAGCTAATTATTTTCTGTAACCTCTTATTTTATCTCTTCGTCTTTTCTCTGATTTTCCTTTTCGTCTTCCCTTTGATTTCGCTGCTCGCAGGTAAAAATATTTCTCTCCCCCCTTTTTTTTTTGTTTTCTCCTGGGTTTCTATATATATTTTTTCTTTCTTTCTTCCATTTTCTTTCTTTCTTTTTCTTTCTCTTCCTCTCCCGCGGCTGACTTCTTCTTTTTTTCTCTTTTCTTTCTTTCTTTTTCTTTTTCTTTTTTTTTCTTTCTTTTCCTCTCCCGCGGCTGACTTCTTCTTCTTTCTTTTTTCTTTCTCTTCTCGTGACCTCCATTCGCGGTTAGAAATTCTCGGCTGTGGCAATTCTGAACCGGCGTGGTGGGCGAGCTCCGGCTTCAGATCTGGACGTTCGGATCGCGGGATTTCGGCTTCCGGCGAGCAGCGGTTCTGCTCCTCCCCCGCGGCTTTCCTGTTTCCTTGCCTTCTTCCCTTTCACACACACACACACACACACATATATACATTAATAATAATAATATATCAATATATTATTATTAGTGTGTATCAAACACATATCATCACACACTTGTTCTTCTCTTTTTTTTTTTTGGGCTGCCGATCCTGATTTTTGACTTCTGGTTTTTTTTTCTTTTTTTTTTGAAATGGCAGCCTCTTCATCTCGATTGTGTTTTCAGAATTGAAATCCATACTCTTGAGTGAAGTTTCAGGTATATGCACATGTATATATTATTATTATTTTCGGAAAAATATTGTTGTGGCCTTGTCACTGGACTTCTTGTGGCGTGTTGGTGTTTGTTTTTTTTTTGTGGTTTGATTGGTGGATGTTGGTGTTTGTTTTTGATGGATGGAGTTTGAGATTTGTGGAGCTTGTATGTTTTGACGCGGGGGCTTTTATTTTTAGGCAAACGTGATGGGGAGAAAAATTATAGGGAGAAAAGGTCGTAACGTGGTCAGGGAAACGGGGGAGTCGAGTGAGGAGGCTCCCTTTTCTGAGTCAGCCCCCTACATTTCTCTTAGTGACGACGATAGGTCCCCTCTAACTAGTCCCAAGTTATCCCGAACCAATCCACGTAGTAAACCCAAGACCAAAGGCAAACAACTAGCTAAGCCAGTCCACAGAAGAACTCGTTCAAAGAGTAGCAGACCCAAATCTCCTACCCTAGCCAGTATTCCCAACCTCCCCTGGTCTCCCTGCTCTATATCTCAAGCCCACTCGTTGGGGGTGGACTCACTGTGAGATTTAGATAGAGTTAGAGCCAAATACAACATACGCTTCTCGCGGTGTCGAGTGTCCCGAGAACTCGTTCACAGTGGTGTGGCCTTCACATTGACCTCTTTGATTTGGGTCTTGGCCTCCTCCAACCATTTTCGGAAGAATGTTAAGTGAGATCGATTCGCCGTGAGATTGGAGATTGCTGGCTTAGAGGTATTGGTTGGATGTATTTAGGAGGATATTTTTATCGAGATTTGAGGGGCTTTGCTCGGTTGAAGCCGTAGGTTTATCCATGACTTACGCCAGGGGTCCATGGGCATTTGGTGGTAGGATCCCTTATTGGAAAAAGGTTATAGATATGGGTGGTTTGTGGTGAGGATGAGTGGGGAGGAGTATACAAGTGGGAGCGAAGTTGTGCAAGTTGAACTTGATGAAGGCGATGTGTCTCTTTCCTTCTCATTCTCCCTCCTTTTATATATATATATACGTCTTTTTGTGTGAATTTTCTTAACTTCGGTGTGTTTAGACCTGTAGACCCAGTCTAGGGATCATGCCCTGTTCATGAGGTAGGGAGAAAGGTAAGCGGTGTCATAGAGAGGTTTCAGTCCCTGCAGGGTGAAAGCGATGTTCTGAGCGCGACCCGATTGGCGAGGGCTGGCTTAATTGATGGGAGTTCTACATCTTCTTCAGGGGGCGATACACGTATGGCTGCTTGGTGTTGTTGGGGTACCCCGCCTTCACTAGTTTTATGGGGTGCCCCTACCATCTGCACATCTTTTGTTTTATCCGCTGCAACTTACATTTTTTGGTGTGTCCCTTCGCCTGTGATGGTTCTTATGTCCATTTTTCTGACCTGCCTCTTTGTTTCTCCTTGATGTTGGACAAGTATGGATCATGGTGCCGAGGACTTTGATGCCTTCTTCCAATGGTGAGTTCTTAGGTACCACTCGACAAGGGTGCTCGACCTCCGGCTGTTCCAAGCTCCAAGGGGAAGTTGCCTGATTCCTCTTTTGGTAGTTCTTGGGGTACCCCAGGTACCCATAAGCTCAAGTTTAGCTCGTTGCTCACGGTCTCTGGGGACCCCGCAGAGGGCGAACTTGATCCCGTGGCGAACAAGAGCATATCTTATCTGAGTGATTGCTTCCTCCATTCCTCCGAGTGCATTTCTGCGGACATGGCTGCTGAGGCGGATAAGCTAGACCTGAATGAGTGCTATAGTCGGGCGCTTAAGGCTTGTCATGATGTGAGTACTTTTTATTCTTGCCCTCTCTTATTTTTTCTTATCTTCTTTTCTTTTTCTTTTTTGTTACTAATTTTGCTTTTCTCTCCTTTTTTTTTTGGTTGTAGGCGGCCTTTTACCTCAGCCACAGTCTTCGCGACTTTAGAGGTACCTCAACTGCACCTGCAGAGGTGGAGAAATTAAAAGGAGAGCTCAACCTCGGTCGTTCTCGGGAGGAGAAGCTCGCCGGAGAGGTCAGTGTCTTAAAGGGGTGGTTGGAGGATCTGACTCGGGAGAATGTCCGCCTATCCAAGGGCTTTGAAGAAGTTGAAGCTAAGCATGATGAGCTAGCATCTCGCCAAAAGGAGATGATGGATAAAGCCTTTACTCTTATCATGACGGAGGTTTGGAGTGTGGATCCGGAGCTAATGGTACCCCGAGTTGAAAAATGGGTGGACAAGTCAGCCATTCTGAAAGTGATCGAAGACAAGGGGGTACCCCAGGCTCCTCCATCTCTAAGTCCTCGGCGATCTTCTGGGGTACCCCAGGTACCTCATGCAGACCTCCCCTCCACCAGCACTGTTCATGAAGGTGGTACCTCTCTAGCCGCGAGTGTTCCTGCTGATGCCCCAGTTGATGGGAATAGAGAGGATGTTTCCTCTTCTGCGTGATCCTCTGCGCTTTTTATCATTTAGGGTTCTTCTCAGGTAGTTCAGTAGCCTTCTTTCTTTACTTTTGGAGCTTTTGATGTACTGGAATATTTGTCCCTGAAAAGGTTGCCTCGGCGATCTTGTTACTGTTTACATTAAACTTTTCGTATCAGACTTAATTTGGTGTGCTATTGAATTTCTTATTTATGACTTATGTAGACTAGTGGAGGTTCCTCGGGTACCCCAGGTACCTCCTGATATGTTCTTGGCGCTTGCGTGGTGGTCTTCGCAGATATGCTCCCTGTTCATCTTGATAAAGATTATGGGGTATCCCAAATAATTTAACAATCCGAGCATCATCATAATATAAAATGAAATTCATAATTGGCAAAACTAAGATGTAAATAGTGATTATGGCGCATCTTCTAATAGACTTGTCGAGGTTCGTCAGGGTACCCCAGGTACCCCCTCATTATTTTTATCGGGGACCTTCTTGGCCTCCTCTCTTGCAGAATTGGTTAAAAACATGCTTGTTTTGGCCATCTACTTCTAGTCAGTATTTAATGAGATAATAAAGGTGCATGCTTGCCTACCTCATTTCTTTAGGCATTCAACTCTTGTGATTGCCGTTTGTTTGATTATTCTTTACTAAGCTAAGTAAAAGAATGGATGTGTAGGCGTGTGCATACCTTAACGGATCCTCATGGCGCTAGGGTATGCTGGTTTACCTCGCCTCGGCGCCTACGCCTCTTTAAATTCTTTGTAACTTATCCTCGGTTTTGAGCTCGGCCAAGAATAGAGGTGTGTGTGCGTGTGCGAAGCCTCGTGGCGCTAGGGTATCTTGGTTTACCACCTCGGGCATGCTTTAACCCTCCTCTTTAAGTTTATTGTATTCTTGCAATGGAGTAATTATATTGAAAGGTGTATACAAGGCGTGGTAGCGATAAGATGGAGTCACGTGATGACTTTAACCATGATCACATTAGGTAATAGAAAAGGAGGACATTACATAACACTGACTCGTTGTCCCAATGAGAATAGGAAACTACGTAGATTTCCACTCTCTAGGACTTAGGGAATTAAAAATTTCACTTGCACATGTAGGGTGCAGGTACCTTTGATGGCTTCTCACGTAGTAAATAAAGTAAAGATATATAGAGCGAGCGGTGGGGTTTGAAACCTTATCCTCGTGTTAGTAGTAGTTCTTAGCATTGCGGCGTTCGGGGATGCTTGGCGATTGTTCCGTCCATGTGGGTAGCACAGGCCCAGATCCTACCGGTTTGTGTATGTGATATGGGCCTTGATTTGCTCAAGCAGGCCCTCAGAAAGGTACCCGTGTTACGAGTTACCGCCTTGGCAGACTAAATTTCTTTTCTTGAATGATCTAGGCGTACTCTCTTGTCGTCTGAAATGCGGTCTTGATATATGACTCTTAATTACCTTTGGCTCTTTTTCTTCAAAAATCAAGGCTAGATGCAATCGAAAAGTATTCTCGGCCGTGAAATACCACGGTTCTTTGAGAGGGTATCCGTTCTGCTGGGATGACGCGTGATTCGAATGCCGTAAGCGAGTTTATCCGGTTAGTATTTTGAGTTGTCCAGATAAGCCGAGAACAGGGTAGCTCATCACCACGCTCCTTCCTTTCCTCTGCCTTTTCTTGAGGATACTCTTGATGATTTTGTTGGCGGCGCGCCCGTTAGATTGCGGATGGTAGGAGAAAGCAAATCGGTTGGCTATCAACTACGGCGAAACTCAAAATTTTTCGTTATCAATTGCTTTCCGTTATGTAACAATAGCATTAGGGATCTGTGTCTGCAAATAAGGTTCCTCGCTTTGAAATCATAGTTTTCTACTGTGATGCTTGCAGCTCACTCTACCCGTTTGTAAAATAGTCAGCGACAAGCTGCATAGCTTGTCCTCTCCCAGTTGGTAATGGACCAATGAGATCTATACCCCAGACTGCAAATGACCACAGAGAAGACATAACAGTTAACTTTTCGGGTGGAAGGTGGGGTACCTTGGCAAAAGAAGCCATTTTGGCGAGATTATCGACCGCGTTTTGTCGCGGAACTCTTTCCTTAAACCTCGGTAATTGGGACATTAACTCTGGTTCTCTGAGGTTCCCGCTTATTTTCTTCCCCGCTGATATTAGAGGTGATCGACTAACCACCGATTGAGAGTCACTTTTGATCACGGACCCTTTTGCACTAAGACTTTTGACATCCTTGCTATTATAGCCTCGTATTGACCTCGTTGTTTGAGGCCTTAAATCCAGTGCAAGGCATAACAGCTTCGTCAGAATCAAGGATTATTACTCCGCGCCTTCCATGCGAGTTGGAGGAACCGTCACGTAAATTTCCAAAACATCATCTTTGGGGAATGGTGTGTTTTGGGATACCCAGTCTCGCCCGAGTCATTGGCGGGTCTGCGATAAAATCGGCAATGACTTGGGCTAATAGTGAGCGTGGTTTAAGATGATGATATCGAACTCACTCGATTCGAGACCCGGTGAAGGAGTCTTCCAGACATGTCTAACTTTTGGAGGATTTGTCGAAGGGGGAGATTTGTAACCACGGCAATGGTGTGAGCCTGAAAATATGGCTGGAGCTTCCTTGCGGAGATTACCAAAGCCAAAGCTAACTTTTCAGTGGCGGGGTACCTCTTCTCCGCATCGACCATTGCCCTACTAGTGTAATATATAGGCCGTTGTACCGTCTTACGTCCTCTCTTGTAAGCAGTGGTGGCATGTTCGAGGCGGCGGTACAAGCTCTCCGGGCTTGGGCATAGCGAGCAATGGTGAGTTAACGAGGTACTCCTTTAGCTTTTGAAAAGCCTCTTCGCATTCGGCAGTCCACTAGAGCTTCTTCCCCGTTTTCAAAGCTTTAAAAAATGGTTTGCACCGGTCGGTGGCCTTGGAGATAAAGCGACTCGGGCGGTATCCGACCAGTAGCTTTGGACCTCGCTTGATAGTACTCGGTGACTTCGTTCGAGCCGCTTGGATTTTATCGGGGTTGGCCTCGATTCCTCATTGTTATACGAGAATCAGAAGAATTTACGAGGGTTACCCCGACGCACATTTTTCGGGATTGAGGCGCATCGATGCTTTCTCGAAACATCAAAGGTGTCTACGAGGTGCCGTGTGATCAGCATGCAAACTTTGTTATCATGTCGTCGATGTACTTCCATGGTGCGTGATCTGTTGCTTAAAGATCTTGTTCACAATGACGATAGGTGGCGCGCGTTCTTCGACCGAAGACATCACCTTATGTGATATAGCCACGATTGGTGATGAAGGCGTTTTATCTTGATCGGGCTCGTACGCCGGGTTGGTTGTACCACGAGCGTCCATGAAACTAAGCATCTCGTGTCTGCCGTAGCATCCATTGATGCAGGAAGCGGAAGGTATCCAGGCGGGACTTATTCAAATCTATGAAATCAACGCACATCGCCATTTTAGTTGGACTTTTTGACTAAGGCGACATTTGATACCCGGTCGGTGCCGCCTCCACAATGAATCCGGCTGCTAGTAATCGGTCCCTTAACATTCTATGGCGTCATGCGTTCACGGTTGGCTTCGGCGTTTTGCTTGATATGCTTATGATGTGGATCGGCGTTGAGCTTGTGACGAGCGATGAAGCGGGATACCCGGCATATCTGAGTGAGACCATGCGAACACATCAGGTTTTCCTTGAGTCAATAAGTGGCTCCCGGTGTTGAGTAGGGAGGTTGGGCCGACTTTTACCATCTTGGTGGTCGTTATTCTGATTGAAGCGGACATAAGCTCCTCATGTACTCCTCGCACCGTCTTTTTGACATCCAGGGATCTGAGTACCTCCGCTTAACCATTGCCGTTGATGGGATTTTGGGGTACTGTGGTACCCGGGAACTCTATGTCCACCACCGTTGGCGATTTCTTATTCTTTGTTGGATGTTCTGGACCGTTGAGCCTTTTTACGTGCAACTCTCCGGTGTCTCGCCAATGCCCGCTTGGATGAACTGATAAATGTCCTGGTGCTAATGGGGTACCCCTTCAGGGATACATTAGTGGCGATTTGATAACTCACTTTTGAGGCTACATAATAGCACCCTCGAGTCGATTGCTGATCTCCTTTGATGGTGACAATTTCCCCGGCGCTTGGAATCTTCATGGTGAGGTAATGCATGGAGATTGCCACTTTAGTCGTCGCTAAAAACGGCCTCCCCAAGATAATGTTATAGGCACCAGGGTGATCAACAATAAGAAAGGCGATCATATGGACAACTCGGTGGGGTACCTTGCCGATTGTAACAGGCAAGCTTGGGGATAACCATGTCTCCTGCGAAACCGATGATGGAGTGTCACATGGGGTGATTCTTGGCGATCTAGAGCTGATCTAGGGCGCTTTTGAAGATGATGTCAGCGGGCTGGGGTGTCCACGAAGTCCTTGCCACTTTTCTTGTGGCGACTTTTAGTGTTATCACTAAAGCATCATCGTGGGGTATGAGACACCTTAGCGTCGCTTTTACGTGAAAAGAGTAGGAGTGGGATGGTCGGTGCCGGGTACCTAAGCGGTTTTGACAAGCGAAGTTGGACTTCGCTCGGGATGATCGAGATTGGCGACTTGCTGTAATGCTTGATGGCCCGCTTAGATTTTCCCGCGAGGGTAGGGCCTCCTGCTATCATTCGAACCTCAGCCTCGGGATTAGGGTTAGCCACTTGTTTACCCTTATCTTGCTCCGAGAACTTCCCTGCCTCGCGGATCGGTAATGAAACTCTTTAAGGTGCAGCTTTCGGGATCGAACTCGATCTCTTCCGTAGGTGAAAGCACTTTCGGTGGTCTTTATGGTAAAATCTTCATGGAACTCGCAATATTTCAAACTACGTTTCATATTTGGGTATTTCCGAATTGGCTTAGGTGGACGGAGTATCCCCATGTCTCTTATATGGTAGAAAATCTGTTCTAGGGACATATTTAATGGGTGAAAAGAGTCATATCGGGGTTTTATGGGCGCTCGTCAGATCGGAGGTGGCCTAACATGCCGAGTACCCGGTACATTTTGGAATATTCAACCTTTCCTCGCGAGATCGGGCGAGGTGTGCACCCGGTGCCCGGAGGGTGCCCGAGACGCCCCGCTTTCTTCGCCTTGCCTCATGACATCCCTCTATCTTCTTCCTCTTAAGTAACACTTCGTCCATTTCTATTTGTGAGAGCTCGAGATCGAGCTTCCCATACGAAAGAGGCGATGCTCAAACGACCGCCATAACTTCCCAAGCGCAAATTCTTTTCAAACGATGAGTACGCCAGGTGACCAAATGTACCCGCGCAACACCTCTCGTGGAAGCGGGTTACATACTCTAATGACTCGATTCCCCTGCTTGATAAAAAAGCAAGCTTGAGGATGCTATATCTCGAGGAAGCATAACCAAACTTATGAACAAAATCTTTGGTGAGTTGGTCTAAAGATGATACACTACCGCTTCAACGACCGGAACCACGACTTGGGCCCGGTGAGGGTACGCGGAACATCCTAAGACATAAAGACTGCCGCCCACTCCTTTAATCAAAGATTCCGTCACGATATAACTCAAGATGCTCCACGGATCCGAGATACCCGAGTATCCGCATTCGAGGTATGGTGAACCCTTTCTGGAGAACCGCATCGAATCTCCATGGTGAACGGCGAGTTATACGTCGGTGTTAGAGCATCGTGGGTTTTGTCTTTCAAAGTGAGCTTCACCAGCTTCACTGAGCTTCGAGGTATTCCATTTTTTCCATGAACTCATGGGCACCCTGTGATGCACCCGAGGATGCCGCAGCTTGTTCGGGAAGCTCTTTGGCGCTCAACTTGTATCAAGGTCTTTGTGCCTTTTGTTTGCGCTGGTGCCTTGGCTACTACGAGAATAAAGAAGAGAGCTGCTCTTCTCGAGAGCCACCGCTTGAAATTTTGAACGGGTGCCCGGGTCCGTGTTTTCGGTCTACTCCCTTTATCACCGTGGAGGTGGATATCTCGAGTCACGGGAAGTGGTCGCCGCACCCGAGATCCCATACCGAATCGCGTGAGCTAGATCTTCAAGTGTTTGAGTAACGGCTCTTCGTCGGGATGAATTCCTGATTGCTTAACAGATTTGTTTTGTTCAGACGGGCGCCTCCTTGAGTCACCCGTCTCATCATCATAATGGTCCCCAATCCGCTACGACCGAAATCGCATTGTCAGCGGGTACCTCGGGTGCCATTGTTGAGCAAGCACTGGTACCAACAAGCTTAGCACCGTGTGGGGGCTTTTTGTGCGATTCCCACAGACGGCGCCAATTGTTTTTAGCTTATTTTGGGGCCAATAAAAGGAAATTACCAAAACAAACTAAGAATAATAAATTCTTGTTCGGGGAGTGCGACCGGGTTTTTATGAACGGAAGATGAAAGAGACGGTGACTTCGGACACAGAGGGCTGGGAAACCTTCTAAACCTGCGAAACAATGAGAAACGAGGTCAGAGGTGGAGCCGGGGGTGGCCGGCGACCACACCGACGCCCAAGTCGAGTAGTTATCTCAGTTCGAGAGGTTGCAAGTTCCTCGAATGGAGGTTTTTGAGGTCAAGAAACCTTAGTTCTTTTTCGTGTGTATGAAAACTTACTTGATAAAAAATTAACCTATTTATATGGCAGACTGGCCGCCACACACGCTATTTTATCCCTCCTTGTGATATCTGGAATATTCTCTTTTTTATACGTGTGGTGGCTTGGACGCTCCAAAAAATATACTTAGGGAGCAAGTTTGGGGTGTATTCACGTGCTGGGTGTAATGGAGTGGTCTCGCGTACCCCTGTAAATCCGTTGTAAATTTGCAGGCGTAGCAAGGAAATGTTGGCGGTCCCAAGTGTCAGAGTATCAACTTTTGGCTGATTTGTTGGCGTGACAGCGGCGGTCTCCTTTTTCGCAGCACAAGATCTCCTCGATGATTCTTTATTTCTCGGAACGTATTATGCCGATCTTTTTGAGATTTTGGGCCCACCGATCCTTGGATATTTTATCGTGTTTCTCGGCCTATACGCTTACATGGTGTGGCCGGTACCCACGTACAGAGGTACCCTGAATCTGGGGTGCCCACGAGTGCAAGTACCTCGAGTATCTCAGGTACCCCGGGTATCCAGTTTAAACGAACTCCTTAAATGTTGACACGTGGCGCTTCATCATTGGCCTCTTGATTCCTTCCCAAACACTGAGTATTTATATGATGTACCCTGGTCGCCGTGCCACCTGGCGCTATTTTATTGGCGTTCTTCGCTGTCATGTCAGGAATATTCTTATTTTGATGCGTATCATGGTTGGGGCATTTTAGAAATATAAGGGGAGAGCAAGTTTGAGGCGTATTCACGTGCTAGGAATAGTAAAGTGGTCCCGCGTATTTCTGTAAATTCGTTATAAATTTCCAGGCGTGGTAGGAAAAGGCTAGTGGTCCCAACTGTCATAGTATCAACCTTTTGTATGATTTGTTGGCGTGGCAACGGCCGTCTCCTCTTTCACAGCACACGATTCTCTCTTCGATTCCTTATTTCTTGAAACGTATTCAGCCGATCTTTTTGAGGTTTAGGGCCCATCTATCTCTTGACATTTTTACGAATGTTTTTCGGACTTTTATACCCTTTCATGATGTACCTGAGGTACCCCTAGAGCACTTCGGGTATTTGAGGTATTCAGGGTATCCGAGGTACCTAAAGTATCCGAGATAAGCCAATTTCTTAAATATTAACACGTGGTGTTTTATCATTGGTTTTATGTTTCCTTCCCAAACAACATCCCCTAGTTTCTTTGTGGCGACTGTAATTGAGGCAAAAGAAACTCTTTGAGGAACTGTACATACCACGTGATGATATTTGGCGTTTTTTTTTTTTAACACTAAACTGATGCCTAGGTTCATGTCTCTCCAGCTTCTCTAGGAAAATGGTAATCGCCTGAAACATAAATTGAAAATAAGCACTCTTCTATAAAATGAATTTGACCTCTTTTTTTTATGAAGTACAATTTGTCAAGTTTAATTGAAACTTGTTCCGCTCTTTTTATGATACCACTTTATTTTGAAAATACAAAAAAAATCTCCCATTAACTCTAATTTTCTTTAGTTTTTTTTTTCTTTCATTTTTCTTCCCTCTCGGCTGGACTTCTCCTGGCACGATTTTTGACAGTTGCTGCTGCGGTTCAGGATGTTGGATCCGGTTGGTAACGGGACGCGGCTTTCGGCGGGACGTTTGCCCGATGGCACGCGGCACTCACTTGTGCTGTTTCTTCGTTCTTCACCTTCTTTTTTTAAATATTTTTTTATCATCCAAACTCTTTTCTTTCTTTCTTTTTTTTTAATCATCTAAACACTCCCTTTTTTAATCTCTAACAGGTTTCATCGTGCCCATGATAGCTTCTACACAGCTTCATCTTTTAAGCAATTTCTGGCAATCTGTAACTTCTTTTGGTGGTTTACAATCTCTTTATTCCCAAATTTGCGTTCTTTGGCTACTTAAGTTTGCTACTCTTGGTGAAATCTAGGTATGATTTTTTATATCTGCTTTTATTTTGGGGCCAATAAAAGGAAACTACCAAAAACAAACTAAGAACAATAAATTTGTTTTTTACGGGAGAGCGGGGCGCCTCGCTTGTTCTGAGTGTATGGGCTGACTGGATTTTTGTGGAGTGGAGGAAGATAGAGGAGACGGTGACTTCAGACTTAGAGGGTTGGAAAATCCTCTAAAACCTGCGAAACAACGAGAAACGAAGTCAGAGATGGAGCTGGGGGTGGCCGGCGACCACACTCCCATGCTCAAGTCAGAGTTGGGGTTATTTCAGGTTTGAGAGCTTGCAAGCTCTCGGTAATTGAGGTTTTGGAGGTTGAAGAAAACCCTAGTTTTCTTTGGTGTGTGTGTGAAAACTTACTTGATAAAAAATTAATCTGAGTATTTATATGGTGTACTCTGGTCGCCGTGCCACCTGGCGCTATTTTATTGGTGTTCCTCATTGTCATATTAAGAATATTCTCCTTTTCATACGTGTGGTGGCTTGAGCGCTTCAAAAATATACTTGGGGAGCAAGTTTGGGGTGTATTCACGCGCTAGGTGTAGTGGAGTGGTCCCACGTACCTCTGTAAATCCGTTGTAAATTTACAGGCGTGGTAGGGAAATGCTGGTGGTCCCAACTGTCATAGTATCAACCTTTTGGCTGATTTTTCTGTGTGACAACGGCTGTCCCCTCTTTCGCGGCACGAGATTTTCTCGTTGATTCCTTATTTCTTGACAAGTATTCAGCTGATCTTTTTAAGAACTGGGGCCCATCTATCCCTTGGCATTTTTACGAACGTTTCTTTGACTTTTATGCCCTTACATAGCGTACCCAGGGTACTCCCTAGAGTACCTGGGGTACCTCGAGTAATTAGGGTTCCCAGGGTACTCCCTAGAGTACCTAAGGTACCTCGAGTATTTTGGGTACCCGGGGTATTTAAGGTACCGAATTAAACAAACTTCCTAAATATCGACACGTGGGGCTTCGTTATTGGCCTCTTGATTTGTTCCCAAACAACATCCTCCTAGTTTCTTTTTGGCGAATGTAATAGAGGCAAAAGAAACTCTTGGAAGAACTGCGCATGACACGTGGTGATATTTGAATCTTTTTTTTTTTACTGGCAAGGAACGAAGCACCACTGTCTTCACGTCTATCCAGCTTTTCTTGGGAAGCGGCAACCGCCTGACACATAAATTGAAATAAACACTCTTCTGCAAAATAAATTTGACCTTTCTTTTTACAAAGTACGGTTTGTCAGGTTCAATTAAAACATGTTCCATTCTTCTCATGTTGCCACTTTATTTTAAAAATCCCTAAAAATCTTTCATTAACTTTAATTGCTTCCCTGTGGTTTCTCCTTGCTCCCTGGCTTTTGATCTTTCCTTGGCCTTTATTTCTTTCACCCTTTAACTTATCGTCTTTTTCCTTGGTTCCATCAACATTTTATGCATACAGGTATAAATCTCCCTCTTCTTTTCCTTTCCTTCATCTCCTTTTCGTCTTCTTCGCCTTTTTTTTTCTTCTTCCTTCTTCTTCCGTTATCTCCTCTTCCCCTTTTGTTTTCTTTCTTCTTTCCATTAACTGCTCTTCCCCCTTTTTTTTTTCTTCCTTCTTCTTTCTTCTTTCCGTTGTCTCCTCTTCCCCCCTTTTTTTTTTCGTTAACTGCTCTTCCCCCCTCTTTTTTTTTTCTTCTTCCTTCTTCTTTCTTCTTTCCGTTAACTAGTCTTCTCCTTATTTTTTTTTTTCGTTAACTGCTCTTCCCCCCTTTTTTTTCTTTCTTTCTTCTTCATTCTTCTTTCTTCTTTCCGTTAACTGGTCTTGCTTTTTTATTTATTTATTTTTTTTTACGCTTCCTTCCTTTTTTTTTGCGCTTCTCCTTCCTCTTTTTTTTAACGTTTCTGCTTCATTCATTTTCTTTTTTTTAACGTTTATGCTGGTGACAGCCCTGCAGAGTTTCATCTTTCAAGCGATTTTGGCAATACTCGACTTTTCTTGGCAATTTGCGGGAATCTCCTCTACCTTCGGTGAGTTTCTGCCATTTTCACTCCACTTTTTTTTTTTATCTCGGAGGAATATTGTTGTGGCATTGTTTCTGGAATTCATCCGGGGGTGTTTTTTTTGTGGTTTGATTGGTGGATGTTGGTGTTTGTTTTTTATAGATGGAGTTTGAAATTTGTGGGGTTTGTATGTTTTGATGTGGGGACTTTTTTTTCAATTTGTGTCTTGTCTGTTTTTAGGCAAACAAGATGGGGAGAAAAATTATGGGAAAAAAGGGTTAAATGTGGTCGAGGGGGAGTCAGGTGAGGAGGCTCACTTTTAAAGTCGAGACCCATATATCCATAGTGATGTGATAGGTCACTTTCATGGCCCAGTTATCTTGAACGATCCTCGTAGTAAACCCAAGATTAAAGGCAAACAATGATTGTGGCCGAGAAAAACTCGTGCAAGAATAGTAGAGAATCTCTTAGGCCGGTATTCTGAAACTCCCACAGTCTCGCCTACTGTCTCTGTATCTATAAGCTCTACTCCTTTGGGGGTGGGGCCATTCTCACAAGATTTAGAGCTAAATACAACATACTTTCTTACATGCGCCTTGGGTACCTCGAGGTGGCGTCAACACCGCTATTCATGTGTAGCCCTCCATATTGACCTCTTTGATTTAGGTCTCTGTTTGCCTCTTCAACCATTTTTCAGAAGAATGTTAAGTGGGATGCAAATTGCGCCCGGACAGTTATCTTGACCAGGTTGGAGACTGGTCACGGGTTTGGAGGTATTGTGGTTATAGATATTTAAGGGGGCTTTATCAGTTGAAGAAGCCGGCTGGTTTATCCGTGGTTTACTTTGCCACTTGGGAGGTTCATGGGAATTTGGTGAGGCCGGATCCCTTATTGAAAAAGGGTTATAGATATGGCTGGCTGGCTTGTGGCTGAGGATGAGTGGGGAAGGAGTATCTGATGGGGAGCAGTTGTACTGAGTTGAACTTCTTGATAAGCAGTATGTGTTTCTTTCCTTCTCTCTTCCTCTTTTTTTTTTTTAATATATACGTCTCTTGTATGAATTCTCTTTTTATTCGGTGTTTCTGGGGACATTTGTAGACATCACTTGGTTTAAGGGATCATGCCCTGTTCATGAGGGGGGGAGAAAAGTGAGTGGTGTTATAGAAAGGTTTTAGTCCCTGCAGGGTGAGAGCGATGTTCTGTGTACGACCCGATTGGCGAGGGCTGGCTTGATTGATGGGAGTTCTACATCTTCTTCAGGGGGCGATACACGTATGGCTACTTGGTATTGTTGGGGTACCCTGCTTTGACTAGTTTTGTGGGGTGCCCCTACCATTTGCACATCTTTTTTTTTTATCTGTTATAACTTATTTTTCTTAGTATGTCTCTTCGCCTATGATGGTTCTTATGTCTATTTTCCTGACCTGCCTCTTTTTTTCTTCTTTGTTTTTTTTACTGGATAGGTATGGATCATTTTGTCGAGGACTTTGATGCCTTCTTCAACCGTATGATTCTTAGATACCACAGGTACTCGGTGAAGGTGCTTGACCTCCATTGTTCAGCTCGAGGGAAGTTGCCTGATTCTTCCTTTGGTAGTTCCCGGGGTGCCCAGTGCCGTAAGCGAGTTTAGCTTGTTGGCGGTCTCGGGGAATCCGTAGAGGCGAACTTGACCCGATGTGCAAACAAAGTATATCTTGCTGAGTGATTGTTTCCCGTTCCTCAAGTGCATTTTACGGACATGGGCTCTTGAGGCGGATAAAGAATCTGAATAGCTATGGTGGTGACTTAAAACTTGTCATGATGTGAGTGTTTTTCACTCTTACCCTCTCTTATTTTTCCTTATCTTCTCTCTTTTCTCTGTCTTTTTTTTTTTTACTAATTTTTCTTTTCTCCTTTTTTTTTTTGGCCGTAGGTGGCCTTTTACCTCAATCATAGTCTCCGCGACTTTAGAGGTACCTCAGCTGCACATGCAGAGGTGGAGAAATTGAAAGGAGAGCTCAACCTCGGTCGTTCTCAGGAGGAGAAGCTCGCAGGGGAGGTCAGTGCCTTATAGGGCCGGTTCGAGGATCTAACTCGAGAGAATGTCCGCCTATCCAAGGGCTTCGAAGAGGTCGAAGCTAAGCATGATGAGTTAGTATCTCACCAAAAGGAGATGATGGATAAAGTCTTTACTCTTATCATGACAGAGGTTTGGAGTGTGAATCCGGAGCTCATGGTACCCCGAGTTTAGAAATAGGTGGATAAGTCAGCTATCCTGAAAGTGATCGAAAACAAAGGCTCCTCCATCTCTGAGCCCTCAACGATCATCTGGGGTACCCCAGGTACCTCATGCAAATCCCTCCTCCGATAGGGCTATTCGTGAAGGTGGTACCTCTTAGCCGCGAGTGCTCCTGCTGATGCCCCAGTTGATGGGAATGATGGAGAGGATGTTCCCCCTTCTGCATGATCCTCTGTGCTTTTTATCATTTAGAGTTCCTCTCAAATAATTCAGTAGCCTTCTTTCTTTACTTTTGGAACTTTTGATGTACTGGATTATTTACACCTTGAAAGGTTGTCTCGGCAATCTTGTTACTGTTCACATTAAACTTTTCATAACAGACTTAATTTGGTGTGCTATTGAATTCCTCATTTATGACTTGTGTAGACTGGTTGAGGTTCCTCGGGTACCTTAGGTACCTCATGATATGCTCTTGGCGCTTGCGTGGTGGTTCTCGTAGATATGCTCGCTGCTCATCTTAAAAAAGATTATGGCGTATCTCAAATAATTTAACAATCCGAGAATCATCATAATATAAAATGAAATTCATATTTGGTAAAACTAAGATGTAAATAAAGATTATGGCGCATCTTCGAATAGACTTGTTGAGGTTCTTCGGGGTATCCCAGGTACCCCCTCATTATTTTTATCAGGGACCTTCTTGTCGTTCTTTCTTGCAGAATTGGTCAAAAACATGCTTGTTTTGGCCATCTGCTTCTAGTCAGCATTTAATGAGATATAGAGGTGCATGCTTGCCTACCTCATTTCTTTTAGCCATTCAACTCTTGTGATTGCCATTTGTTTGATTATTCTTTACTAAGCTAAGTAAAAGAATGGAGGTGCAGGCGTGTGCATACCTTAACGGAACCTCATGGCGCTAGGGTATGCTGGTTTACCCCCCTCTCGGGCCTTTTCTGACCGTCCCTCTTTAAATTTGCTGTATTATTTATCCTCGGTTCTGAGCTCAAACCGAATGGAGGTGTGGGCGTGTGCATACCTTAACGGAGCCTCATGGCGCTAGGGTATGCTGGTTTACCTCACCCTCGGGCCTTCTCTGACCCTCCCTCTTTAAGTTTATTGTATTCTTTTTATTGGCGTTGACCTCGAACAGATCTTCATGATTAAGTCGGGTCAGATGCCCCAGGTTCCTCATTTAATGCAGTAATTATAGCTGAAAGGTGCATACAAAACATGGCGTAATAAGATGGAGTCACACCAATGGTGAAAATTTAACCACAATCACATTCAGTAATAAAAAAGAGAACATTACATAACACTAACTAGTTGTCCCACTGAGAATAGGAAACTGTGTAGGTATCCATTTTCTAGGACTTAGGGAATTAAAAATTTCATTTGTACATGTAAGGTACCCGAGGTACCTTTGATGGCTTTACCACAATACACACATAGTAAATAAAATAAGAGATATATAGAACGAACGGTAGGGTTTAAGGCACTATCCTCATGTTAGTAGTATTTCCTTAGCATTCTGACATTCAGGGGGCGGCTTGATTGTTCCATCCATGTGGAGTAGCCTGTATGCCCCAGATCCTACCGGCTTGTCTATGCGATACGGGCCTTCCCAATTTGCTCCAAATGAGCCCTCCGAAGGTACCCGGGTGTTCAGAGTTACCATTCGCACGACTAAATCCCCTTTCTTGAATGATCTGGCGTGTACTCTCTTGTCATATAAATCTGAAATGCGGTGCTGATATATCGCAACCCTTAATTCTGCTTTGGCTCTTTTTCTTCAACAAGATCAAGGTTAGACGCAATCAAATAAGCATTCTCGGCTTCGACCAAATACGCGGTTCTTTGAGAGGGTATCCCGATTTCTGCTGGGATGACCGCATCAGTTTCGAATGCCATAGAAAACGGAGTTTCTCTAGTTGAAGTATTTTGAGTTTTCCGATAAGCCCTGAGAACACCGGGTAGCTCATCTACCCACGCTCCCTTCCTTTCCTCTAACATTTTCTTGAGGATACTCTTGATGATTTTGTTGTGACTTGACTGTCCGTTAGATTACGGATGAGCGGAGAATCAAATTGGTTGGCTATCCAGCTACGGCGAAACTACGAAATTTTTGTTATCGAATTGCTTTCGGGTTATCGCTAACAATAGCATTAGGGATCTGGTATCTGCATATAAGGTTCATCCGAAATCATGGTTTTCTCTTTGTAATGCTTGCCAGCGGCTCATACCATTTGTAAAATAGTCATGCGGCAACAATTGCATATTTAGCTTGCCTCTCCCGATTGGTAATGGACGATGAGATCTATACCAGCTGCAAAGGCCACGGAGAAGACATAGATTAACTTTTACGGTGGAAGGTGGGCTACCTTGGCAATCCTCGGCACTTGTCACAAGTCTTGACCACGTTTTAGCATCCTCCGCGCCGTAGGCCAATAAAATCCTTGGCGAAGATCGCTTTTGTGCCTTGATTGTGCTCGTAATGGTTGCAAATTCCTTGATGTATCTCTCTCGTGACATATTCGGCTGCTCATCTCCTGGCATTTTAGGTAAGGGATAGTAAACCCTCTTACATATAAGGTGTCACCGATGAGACAATATCGTGCGGCCTTATACTTGACCTTGAGCTTCACTTTTGTCGAGGCGGATCCCGAATTCTGGGCTACCACATGATTGGTTATCCGGTACCCGTGATTATCGACTTCTTACAACTTGGGTAGATTATTCTTTGGGTGTGGTATATCTTCGATAGTAATAGGACCGACCAACTAGTTGTGCGAAAACTATTTTGGTGAGATTATCGAACCGCGTTTTGTGCACAATTCTTTCCACCTCGATAAATTGGGACATTAACTCTAGTTCTCTGAGGTGCCCGCCGTATTTTCTTCCTTGCTTTGATATTAGGGTGATCGTGACCACCGATTGAGAGTCACTTTTGATCACGGACACTTTTGCACTTAAGACTTTTGACATCGCCAGCCTGCTATTATAGCCTCGTATTCGGCCTCGTTGTTTGAGGCGCCCATCTAGTGCAAGACATAACGCAGCTTTACGGGATCGAGTTATTACTCCGCGCACTTCCATGCGAGTTGGAGGAACCATCACGTAAATTTCCCATGCTCTCCTCTTGATGTGGTGTGGTTTTCTAAATGGTAGAATCTCCCCAGCCCCGGAGTCAATGGCTTTGGCTTTAATAGCTGAGCGTGGCTTAAAGATGATATCGAACTCACTCAATTCAAGAGACCAACGAAGGAGTCTTCCGGACATGTCTAACTTTTGGAGGATTTGTCGAAGGGGGAGATTTGTAACCACGACAATGGTGTGAGCCTGAAAATATGGCCGGAGCTTCCTTGCAAAGATAACTAAAGCCAAAGCTAACTTTTCAGTGGCGGGGTACCTCTTGTCCGCATCGATCATTGCCCTACTAGCGTAATATATAGGCCGTTGTACCCCATCTTTATCCTCTCTTGTAAAGCAGTGGTGGCGTGTTCGGAGGCAGCGGTACAAAGCACTTCTCGGGCTTAGGCATAGCGACAATGGCAAGTGTGAGGTATTCTTTTAACCGTGTTCGGCAGTCCAGGAGCTTCTTCCCCTTTCAGCTTTAAAAATGATTTGTGCGGTCGGTGGCCTTGGAGATAAAAGCGACTCAGTATCAGGCCGGTAGCTTTGGACCTCTTTGATAGTACTTGGTGACTTCGTTCGAGCAGCTTGGATTTTATCGGGGTTGGCCTCGATTCCTCATTGTTATTACCGTGAATCAGGAACTTACTCGAGGTTACCCGAATGCATATTTTCGGGATTGAGGCGTGTCGATGATTTCGAAACATCGAAAGGTGTCTCTAAGGTGCCCGTGTGATCAGCATCTGCAAACTTTGTTATTATGTCGTCGATATACAACTTCCATGGTGTGCCCCAATCATTCTTAAAGAATCTTGTTCAATCTTTTTCTTGGGTGCGCTAGCGTTCTTGACAGGGCATCACCTTGTGATATAGCCACGATCGGTGATGAAGGCCGTTTTGTGAAATCAGCATCGCCATTTTAGTTGGACTTTTGACTAAGGCGACATTTGATACCCGGTTTACAGCCTCACTAATGAACATTGCTAATAATCGGTCTACTTAACATTACATTGCGTCATAACGTTCTTGGTTGAAAGCTCGACGTTTTTGCTTGATAGGCCTATGATGTGGATCGACGTTGAGCTTGTGGCAGGCGATAGAAGGCGGGATACCCGGCATATCTGAGTGAGGTTGGAGGTTGGAGCTGACTTTTACCATCTTGGTTGGGTCCCGGTGTTGGGTAGGGAGGTTGGTGCTGACTTTTACCATCTTGGTTGGGTCGTTGTTGCAGATTGAAATAGACATAAGCTCCTCAACTAGTACCCATCGCTTTTCGTCTTTCGACATCCGGGGATCCAGGGGTACCTCAAACCTTATTCTTTGTTGATCAGGGACTCAGAATTTTGTGGTACCACAGAACTCTTATGTCCACCTCCATTGGCCCAGTTTCTTGTTGCTGTTGGACGTTTATGGACCGTTGGGCTTTTTTACTTGCAACTCTCCGGTGTCTAACCAATGCCTGCTTGGATAAACTGATAAATGGCCTGGTGCTGATGGGGTACCCCTTCAGGGACACATTAGTAGCGATTTGATAACTCACTTTCGAGGCTACAGAATAGCACCCTCGAGCCGATTGCTGATCCCTCTTGATGGTGACAATTTCCCCGGCGCTTGGAATCTTCATGGCGAGGTAATGCATGGAGATTGCCGCTTCAGTCGTCGCTAAAAACGGCCTCCCCAAGATAATATTATAGGCACTAGAGTGATCAACAATAAGAAAGTCGATCATATGGACAACCCGGTGGGGTACCTTGCCGATTGTACTAGGCAAGGTGATTATACGTTTTTGTAACGCCTGATGGCCTGCCTAGATTTCCCCGCGAGGGTAGGGCTTCCTGCTATCATTCGAACATAAACCCCTTTTTTAGACCCCTGGGGTACCTCAGCCTTGGGATTAGGGTTAGCCATCTGTTTACCCTTATCTTGCTTCGAGAGCTTCCTCGCCTCACGTATATTAGCAATAAACTCTTTGAGGTACCCGTTCAGGATCAAAGACCTAATCTCTTCCCTTAGGTGAAAACACTCGGCGGTGCTATGACTGAAATCTTCATGGAATTCACAGTATTTCAAACTATGTTTCATATTGGGGTATTTCTGAATTGGTTTTGGTGGACGGAGTATCCCTGTGTCCCTGATATGGTAGAAAATCTGTTCCGGAGACTGATTCAATGGGTGAAAAGAATCATATCGGGGTTTTTGTGGCGCTTCTCGTTGTCTGGAGGTGGCGGCCTAACATACTGAGGTACCCGGGGTACACTTGGAATATTCAACCTTCTCCCATGTGAGATTGGACGAGGTGTGTGCAGGGTGCGGGAGGTGCACGAGATGTCTCGATTTTCTTTAGTTTCTTCTTGCCTTTCCGACTTCCTCTTCTTCCCTCTTGATAACCTTCTCATATTTATTTGTTGGAGGCTCGAGCAGGCTTCCCCGTATGGAAGAGGCGATGTACAAGCTTGACCGCCATAACTTCGCGTAAATTCTTTTCAAAATGAGTTGAGTATGTTGGTGACCAAATGTACCCGTCTGTAGCCTCTTGGTGGGCGGGTTCTGAACTCATTAATGACTCCGTTTCCCCTTACTTGCTAAAAGTAAGCTTGGAGGATGCTATATCTTGGGACGATTTACTTATCTCCTCGTGGAGGCGGGATATCTTGAGTCACTGGGGAAGTGGCTGCTTTGGGTACCCGAGATCCTAAAGCCCTGAGAATCGCGTGAGCTAGATCTTAGAAGTGTTTATGAGTAACGGGCTCTTCATCGGGATGAATTCCGGTTCATTGCTTAACAAATTTGCCTTTGTCTAGATGGGGCGCCCTCCTTGTTGAGTCACCGTCTCATCATCATACTGGTCTCCCAATCCGTCATGACCTAAAACTGCATTGTCAGCGGGTACCTCGAGTGCCACATTTGAGCAAGCACTGGTACCAACAAGCTTAGCACCGTGTAGAGGCTTTTTGTGTGATCCCGACAGACGACGCCAATTATTTTTAGCTTATTTTGGGGCCAATAAAAGGAAACTACCAAAAATAAACTAAGAATAATAAATTTATTTTTTACGGGAGAGCGGGGCGCCTCGCTTGTTCTTAGTGTATGGGCTAACTGGGTTTTTGTGGAGTGGAGAAAGATGGAGGAGACGGTGACTTTAGACTCAAAGGGCTGGAAAATCCTCTAAAACCTGCGAAACAACGAGAAACGAAGTCAGAGGTGGAGCCGGAGGTTGCAAGCTCTCAGTAATTGAGGTTTTGGAGGATAAAGAAAACCCTAGTTTTCTTTGGTGTTTGTGTGAAAACTTACTTGATAAAAAATTAACCTGAGTATTTATATAGTGTACCCCGGTCGCCGTGCCACATGGCGCTATTTTATTAGCATTCCTTATTGTCATATCAGGAATATTCTCCTTTTCATACGTGTGGCGGTTTGGGCGCTTCAAAACATATACTTGGGGAGCAAGTTTGGGGTGTATTCGCGTGCTAGGTGTAGTGGAGTGGTCCCACGTACCTCTGTAAATCCGTTATAAATTTACAGGCGTGGCAGGGAAATGCTGGTGGTCCCAACTGTCATAGTATTAACCTTTTGGCTGATTTGTTGGCGTGACAGCGACTGTCCCATTTTTTGCGGCACGAGATTTCCTTGTTGATTCCTTATTTCTTGACACGTATTCAGCTAATCTTTTTTAGAATTAGGGCCCATCTATCCCTTGGCACTTTTACGAACGTTTCTTTGACTTTTCTGCCCTTACATAGCGTGCCCGGGTACTCCCTAGAGTACCTGTGGTACCTCGAGTAATTAGGGTGCCCAGGGTACTCTCTAGAGTACCTGAGGTACCTCGAGTATTTAGGGTACCCGGGGTACTTAAGGTACCAAATTAAATGAACTCCCTAAATATCGACACGGGGGGCTTCGTCATTGGCCTCTTGATTCGTTCCCAAACAATATTTATTTTTGGCTTTTTTTTTATTTTGAGAAATACTGTTGTGGCATTTTTTGTAGAATTCATATGGAGTGTTGGTGCTTTTTCTTTTTCTCTATGCTTTGCTGGGTGGATGTTGGTGTTTTGCTTTTGATGGATGAGGTCTGAAGTTGTGGGGGCATGTTTTGATGCAGAGATTTTCTTTTCGACTTGTGTCTTGTGATTTTAGGAAAAGAAGATGAGGAGAAAAAGAGTTGGGGTAAAAGGTCAAAATATTGTTGTTTGGTAATTTGGGTGATGAGGCCCCATTTTCAGAGTCAGCCCATTTTGTACCCATTAGTGATGGTGATGGGTCTCCTTCAGATAGCCTCAGGTTATCCCGAACTGATCCTCTCAGCAAATCTAAGACTAGGGACAAGCAACCAACTAAAGCAGCCGTAGGAAAACCCAAGTCACCCACCTCTATTAGCATCCCCGAACCTCTCCCGGTCCCCCCCTTTGTCTCTGTATCTCATAGGCTCTATTCACTGGGGGGTAGGCCAGCTACTCTTAGAGATTTGGAGAGGGTTAGAGCTAAATATAACATATCTCTTTCTGTCCACTTTAGGGTACCTCGCAAGGGCAAGCATCTCGAGTACCCCCATTCTGACTGTGTAGCCCTTCATATTGACCTTTTCTACTTAAATCTTCATTTGCCTTTTCAACCATTTTTTAGAAAAATATCGTGTGAGATGCAAATTGCACCCAGAAAGTTATCTATACCTGGTTGGAGATCACTCACAGGTTTGGAGGTGTTGTGGCTGGATGTGTTTGATGAGGATATTTCTTACAGAGATTTGAGGGGGCTTTATCAGTTGAAGAAGCTGGCAGGTTTATCCGTAGCTTATTTTGCTACTTGGGAGGTTCACAGTAGTTTGGTTAGACTGGATCCCTTGCTGAAAAAGTGTTATAGATATAGGTGGTTTATGGCTGAGGGCGAGTGGGGGAAGAGTTTACCAACGGGGAATGAAGTTGTGCAAGTTCGGAACTTCTTCAATGAAAATAGTATGTGTTTCTTTCCTCATCTCTCCCTTTTTTATGTATGTATACATCCCCTGCATAAATTTTCTTAACTGACCGTTGTTTAACTTGGGACGCTATAGACATCACTTGGTACAAGGAACATGGAAAAGTAAGTAGTGTTATAGAGAAGTACCAGTCTTTACAGGGTGAGAGTGATGTTTTGATCACTACCCGGCTAGCTAGGCTTGATTAATGAGAGTTTTCCATCTTCTTCGGAGGGCGATACACGTATGGCTATATGGTGTCGTTGGGGTACCCTGCCTTCACTGGTTCTGTAGGGTGCCTCTATCATCTGCGTACATTTTTCTTTTAGCTGCCATAGTTTATTTTTCTTAATATGTCTTTTCTGTGATGGTTCTGATGTTCATTTTTCTGATCTGTTTCTCTCTTTCTTCTTTTTACTTGCCTGGTAAGGGACATGTATGGATCCTTTCACAAGGATTTTGACTCCTTTTTTAACCATATGAGTGGTAGTTCTTCCGGCACGCTGAGTACTTCAGCAAAGGGTGCTCAGCTTCCCGTTGTTCCAAGCGCCAAGGGCAAGTTGCCTGATTCCTCTTTTGGCAGTTCTCGAGGTACCCCGGCTACCCACAAGAGAAAGTTTGACTCCTTGTTCTCGGTTTTTGAAGATCTCATAGAGGGCTAGCTTGATCCCATAGCAAACATGAGGCTATCCCATCTAACAGATTGCTTTTTCCACACCTCTAAGCATATTTCTGCGGATATGGCCATTGAGGCGGATAGATTGGATTTAAATGAGCGTTATAGCCGAGCGCTCAACGCTTGTCATGATGTGAGTGCCTTTCACTCTTGCATCCTTATTTTTTCCTTATTTTCTCTCTTCTCTCTTCCTTTTTTTTGTTTTTTTATTTTTATTTTTGGTATGTCACTCATTTTTCTCTTTTTTTTTTTTTTGTGACCTTTTACATAGCTACGATCTGCGATTTTAGTAGTACTGAGAGGGTACCCAGGCTCGCGTCGTAGCGATCTTCTGGAGTACCCCAGGTACCTCAGGTAGATCTCTCCTCCGTTGGTGCTGTTCATGGAGGTAGTACCTCTTTGGCCGTAAGCGGTCCTGCTGATGCCCTAGTTGAGGGGAACGGTGGAGAGGATGTTCCCCTTTCCGCATGATCCTCCTTGCTTTTATCATTTAGAGTTCATCCCGGACATTTCAGTAGCGTTCTTTCTTTACTTTTGTTGTTTTTGAAAGGTTGCCCCGACAATCTTGCTACTGTTCACTTTAAACTTTTCATAACAGACTCGATTTGGTGTGCCATTGAGTTCCTCGTTTATGATTGATTCTGTAGACTGGTGGAGGTTTCTCGGGTATCCCAGGTACTTCCTGATATGTTTTTGGTACTTGCGTGGTGATTCTTGTAAATATGCTTGCTGCTCGTCTTAATAAAGATTATTGCATATCTCAAATAATTTAATAATTCGAGCATTATCATAATACAAAATGAAATTCATAATTGGTGTAACTAGGATATAAATAAAGATTATGGCGTATCTTAAATGAACTTGTAGAGGTTCTTCGGGTACCCCTCATCATTCTTTTTTTTTTAATCGGGGACCTTCTTGGCCCCTCTCTTGCAGAAATGGTCAAAAACATGGTTGTTTTGCCATCTGCTTCTAGTCAATATTTAATGAGCTAATGTGAATAGAGGTGCATGTTTGTCTACCTCATTTTTTTAGGCATTCAACTCTTGTAATTGCTGTTTGTTTGACTATTCTTTACTTAGTTAAGTAAAAGAATTGAGGTGTGGGCGTGTGCATACTTTAACGGATTCTCATGCCGCTAGGATATGCTTGTTTACCTCGTTCTCGGGCCTTCTCTAACCTTCCCTTTTTAAATTTGTTGTATTCTTTTTTATTGGTTCTGAGCTCGAACATAATAGAGGTGTGGGTGTGTGCATACCTTAACGGAGCGTCATAGCGCTAGGGTATGTTGGTTTACCTCGCCATCGAGCCTTCTCTGATCTTCTTTAAATTTGTTATATTTTTTTATTGGCTATGACCTTGAACAGATCTTCATGATAAGTCGGGTCAGATACCTAGGTTCCTCATATTATCTTGTAATGGAGCAATTATAGTTGAAATGTGCATACAAGATATGGCGCAATAAGATAGAGTCTCATTAATGGCGAAAATTTAACCACAATCACATTCGGCAATTAAAAGGAGAACATTACATAACACTAACTCATTGTCTCAATGAGAATAAGGAACTGTGTAGATAGCCACTCTCTGGAACTTAAGAAATTAAAATTTTCACTTGCACAGGTAGGGTACCTGACGTACCTTTCATGGCTTTACCATATTACACACATAGTAAATAAAATAAGAGATAGATAAAATGAACAATAGAGTTTAAGACGTTATCCTCTTGTTAGTAGTATTTCCTTAGCATTGCAGCATTCCAAGGATGCTTGACAATTGTTCCAGCCATGTGGAGTAGCTTGTATGCCCCAGATCCTAACAGCTTGTCCATGCAATACGGGCCTTCCCAATTTGCTCCAAACGAGCCCTCCGAGGGTACTCGGATATTCTGGAGCGTACCTTCTTGCATATAAGTCTGAAATACGGTGCCGATAAATTGCAACCTTCAATTCTGCTTTGGCACTTTTTTCTTCAACAAAAACAAGGCTAGATGCAATCAAGAGGCATTCTTGGCTTCATCGAAGTATGCGGTTCTTTAAGAGGGTATCTCGATTTCTACTGGGATGACTGCATCAATTTCGAATGCCATAGAACAGGGAGTTTCTTCAGTTGAAGTATTTTGAGTTTCCGATAAGCCTAAAGAACACCGGGTAGCTCATCTGTCTAAGCTCCCTTATTTTCCTCTAACATTTTCTTTAGGATACCCTTGATGATTTTGTTGATGGCTTCAACCTTTTCGTTAGATTGTGGATGAGCTGGAGAAGCAAATCGGTTGGTTATCCTAAGCTTTGAGCAGAAACTATAAAATTTTTCGTTATCGAGTTACTTCCCATTGTTGCTGACAATTGCATTAGGGATATCGTATCTGCATATGAGGTTTTTCCACATAAAATTGGTGTTTTCCTTTCTATAATGCTTGCCAACGGCTACACTTCTACCTACTTTGTGAAATAGTCAATGGCCACAATTGCATATTTAGCTTGCCCTTTCCCGATTGGCAGTGTGTCATGTCTCAACCTAGACCTGGCAAGATATTGTCCGCTTTGGGCCTTAACAAGGCCCGCACAGTTTTGTTCTTGGGGAGCAACACGAGGACTTCCCAAAATGTCACCCATCTTAGATCTTACTCTGCGAGCATGTTTAAGCTGCGAGTTACGATGGGATCCGTCATCACCCCAGCGTGTCTTACAAATTAAGGTGTGGATTACCCCTTATAAACCCAGCATCTCGCCCGTGCTTTGCCGATGTGGGATTTGTTTAGGATGTTACACAGTGGGCCAATGATATCTATACCCTAAACAGCAAAAGGCCATGAAGAAGACATAACAGTTAACTTTTCTAGTGGAAGGTGGATTACCTTGCCAAATCTCTGGCACTTGTCACAACTCTTGACCATGTTTTTAGTAACTTCCTGCATCGTAGGCCAGTAAAATCCTTGATGAAGGGCCTTTTGTGGTAATGATTGTGCTCCATAGTGGTTGTCGCAAATTCCTTCGTGTATCTCTCTCATGACATATCCGTCCTGCTCATCTTCCAAGCATTTTAAGTAAGGGAGAGTAAACCCTCTTCTGAGTAAGGTATCCTCAATGAGACAGTATTGTGTAGTCTTATACTTCAACCTTCTAGCTTTACTTTTGTCAGAGAGTAGATTCCCATTCTGAAGGTACCTTATGATTGGTTCCATCTAGGGTATTCCAGCAGTTATCGCCTTACTTCTTTTGATTCAAGTAGATTAATACTGGGCGTGGGTCTATACTCAGTAGTGATAGGACCAATCGGTTGAGTTGTGCCAAAGGAAGCCATTTTAACGAGATTGTCAACTTCACAATTTTCTATGCGTGGAACTCTTTCTACCTTAACCTCAGCAAATTGGGACATCAACTATTTGGTTCTCTCGAGGTGCCTCTTTATATTTTCTTCCTTAGCATGATATTCCGAGGTGATCTGACCGACCACCAATTGAGAGTCACTTTTGATATGGACTCTTTTTGCACCCAAGACCTTTGACATCCTTAGCCCCGTTATTATAACTTCATACTTGGCGTCGTTGTTTGAGGCCTTGAATCCGAATTGCAAGGCATAGTATAGCTTCACTTTACCCGGATCAAGTATTATTACCCCCATACCACTTCCATATGAGTTGGAGGAACCATCCACGTAAATATCAGAATCATCCACGTAAATTTCCCAAACGTGCTCCTCTTTGGTAGCTAGTGTAGTTTCGCTCGGGTATCCTTGGATCTCCTCACCCCTAGAGTCATTGGCTAATTCTGCAACGAAATCGGCAATAGCTTGGCTGTAATTGCTGAGCATGGCTTGAAGATGATATCGAACTCACTCAATTCAAAAGACCGGCGAAGGAGTCTCTGGGACATATCCAATTTTTAGAGGATTTATCGAAGGGGAAGATTTGTAACTACAGTAATGATGTGAGCCTAAAAATATAGCCGAAGCTTCCTTGCAGAGATTATTAAAGCCAAAACTAACTTTTTAGTAGCGGGGTACCCCATCTAGTGTACCTCTAGTGTAATATATAGGCCGTTGTACCCCATCCTCGTCCTCTCTTAGTAAAACAGAGCTAGCAGCGTGCTCAGAGATGGCAAGGTACAACAGAAGCACTTCTCCGGGATTAGGCTTAGCGAGCAATGGAGAATTAATGAGGCACTCCTTTAGCTTCTGAAAAGCCTCTTCGCACTCGGCGGTCCATTGGAGCTTCTTCGCCGCTTTCAAAGCTTTAAAAAATGGCTTGCACCGATTGGTGGCCTTAAAGATAACACGACTCAAGGTGGCTATTTGACTGGCAAAGCTCTGGACTTCCTTGATAGTACTTGGTGACTTCATTCCAAGAACTGCTCGGATTTTGTCAGGTTTGGCATAGATTCCCCGCTATTGCACCATGAAACTGCGGAATTTATGTAAAGTTACCCCGAATGCGCATTTCTCATGATTTAGGCGCATTTGATGTTTTCTCAAAGCATTAAAGGTGTCTCTGAGGTGCCTCGCGTGATCACTGGCGTACCCCGACTTCGTTATCATATTATCGATATACACCTCTATGGTGTCCCTAATCTGTTGCTTGAAGATCTTGTTTACCAAACGTTGGTAGGTGGCACCAGCATTCTTCAAACCAAAGGGCATCACCTTGTAGCAATACAACCCACCGTTAGTGATGAAAGCCGTTTTTTCTTGATCAGGTTCGTACATCAGAATTTGGTTATACCTGGAGAAAGCGTTCATGAAACTAAGTATCTTGTGTCCCGCTATAGCATCCACTAGCTAGTCTGCCCGAGAAAGTGGGAACCTATCCTTGGGGCAAGATTTGTTGAAGTCTGTGAAATCTACACACATATGCCATTTACCGTTGGACTGCTTGACTAAGATGACATTTGATACGCAGTCGGGGTATACCGCCTCCCTAATAAACCCAGTTGCTAGTAATCGGTCCACTTCTTGTTCAATGGCGTCATAACGTTCTTGATTGAAAGCTCGACATTTTTACTTGATAGACCTATAATGTGGATCGACATTGAGCTTGTGGCAAGTGATAGAAGGTGGGATACTCGGCATATCCGAGTGGGACGAGGCGAACACATCAAGAGTTTCCTTTAAAAAGTCAATAAGTTACTCCCAGTGCTGGTCAGGGAGGTTGGAGCCAACTTTGACCATCTTGATTAGGCCGTTATTGCATATCGAAATAGACACAACATCTTCAACTGGTACTCCTTGCTTTTTATCTTTCGACATCCAGGGATCAAATTTTCTACTTATGGTACCAAGATCTGTGACCATATTGGCCCGAACAACATTGTTCCTTGGAGTTTATGGACCATTGAGCTTTTTTATGTGCAACACTCTGGTGTCTAGCTAATGCTCGCTTGGATAAGTTGGTAGGTTGTCTGGTGTGATGGGGTGCCCCTTCAGGAACATATTAATGGTGATTTAATAACTCACTTTCGAGGCGACAGAATAGCTCCCTCGAGTTGATAGCTGATCCCCTTTGATGGTGATAATTTCCCTAGCGCTTGAAATCTTCATGGCGAGGTAATACATAGAGATTGCCACTTTAGTTGTCGCTAAAAACGGCCTCCCTGAGATAACATTATAGGCACCGGGGTGATCAACAATAAGGAATTCGATCATATGGACAACCCGGTATGGTACCTTGCCGATTGTAATGGGCAAGGTGATGATACCCTTGGGGATAACCGTATCTCCTGCAAAACCTATGAATGACGTGTCACATGGAGTGATCCTTGGCAATTCGATCAGCAGTTGATCTTGGGCGCATTTAAAGATGATGTCAACGGAACTGCCGGTGTCCACCAGGGTCCTTACTATCTTTCCTATTGCGACTTTTAGTGTTATAACCAAAGCATCATAATGCGGGTATGAGACACCTTCCGCATCCTTTTCTGTAAAAAGAGTAGGGATAGGATGGTCGAGTACCCGAGGTACTATAAAGTGATTTTGACAAGCGAAGTTGACTTCCTTTCCAGGGCGATCCAAGATTGGCGACTTGCTGTAACGCTTGATGGCCCATCTAGATTTCCCCAGAAGGGTAGGGCCTACTGCTATCATTCGAACATAAACCCCATTTTTTAGACCCCTGAGGTACCTCAACCTTGGGACTAGGGTTAGCAACATGTTTACCCTTATCTTGCTCTGAGAGCTTCCTAGCCTTACGCATACCAGCAACAAACTCCTTGAGGTACCTGCTCAGGATTAAAGACTCAATCTCTTCCCTCAAGTGAAAACACTCGGCGGTGCTATGGCCTAAATCATAATGGAAATCACAATATTTCAAACTTCATTTCATATTGGGGTATTTTGGATTTGGCTTAGGTAGGCGAAATATCCACGTATCTCTGATCTGATAGAAACGAAGTTTCAAATATTGTGAGTTCCATGAAGATTTAGGCTATAGCACCGCCGCGTGTTTTCACCTGAGGGGCGAGATTGAGTCTTCAATCCTGAGCGGGTACTGCAAGGAGAAATATCCTTGCATCCATAAAGATTTAGGCCATAGCACCGCCGCGTGTTTTTATCTGAGGGAAAAGATTGAGTCTTTAATCCTGAGCGGGTACCTCAAAGAGTTTGTTACTGATATGCGTGAGGCTGGGAAGCTCTCGGAGCAAGATAAGGGTAAACATGTTGCTAACTCCCTGATCTGGTAAAAAATATGTTCTAGAGACTGATTCAAAGGGTGAAAAAAGTCTATTGAGGTTTTTATGGCATTTCTCATTGTACTGGAGGAGGCGGCTTAACATGCTGAGGTATCTGGGGTACACCAGGAATATTTGACAATCTCCCACGTGAGGTTGGATGAGGTGGGCTGTGTATCTGAGGTGCTCGGGAGGGTGCCTAAGATGCCTCGGCTTTATTTAGCTTCTCCTTGCCTTTCGCGACTTCCACTTTATCTTTCTTCTACTTCAGGTAATACTTTTCATCCATTTCTATTTGTTGTAGAACTCGAGAACAAGCTAACCCCATATAAAAGAGGGCGGTACTTCTAAAACAACTGCCATAACTTCCCCATACACAAATTCTTTTCAAAATGAGTGAGAGTATGTTGGTGAGCAAAGGTACCAGTGCGTAAAACCTCTTGGTGGAAGCAGGTTACATACTCGGTTAAATACCTCAATTCCTCTTCCTTGATGAAAGCAAGCTTGGAAGATGCTATATCTTGGGAGGAAGCATAACCAAACTCATGAACAAAATCTTTTAAGAGCTAGTCTAAAGAGGATAAACTACCTGTCTTCAACAATCGGAACCATGATTTGGCTGTCTAGTGAGGGTATGTGGTAAAATCCAGCACATAGCAGCATTTGGTCATGATATAACTCAGCATATTCCACGGGATCTGAGGTACCCGAGTATTGCTGTATTTAAGGCATTGTGAACCCTTTTTGGGAGAATTGCAGTTTGAATCTCCATGCTGAATGGCGAGTTATACGCTGCTGGCATTAGAGCATTGATGGGATTTTATTTTTAAAAAAGGGGCTTCACTTGAGCTTCGATGTACTCTATTTTTTCCAAGAACTCGCGGGGTACCTCAGGTGCACCTAAGGATGCCGCAGTTGTTTGGGAAGCTCTTTTGGTGTTCAACTTGTATCGGAGGTCTTTTTGCGCCTTTTATTTACGTTTGGTTCCCTAGCTACTACGGAAATAGCAAGAGGCAGTGGCGCGTTCTTCTCGAGAGCCACCGGTTTGAAACTTTGAACGAGTGTCGCTGGTCCATGCTTTGGTCTATTTCCCTTCAGTATTTCAGATCTTTATACGATCCGCTTATCATCACGCGGAGGCGGGACATCTTCAGTCTCCGGGGAAGTGGCTGCATCAGGTACCCGAGATCCTACAACTCTAAGAATTCCACTTGATTGCTTAACAGATTTTTTGTCTAGGCAGGGTGTCCTCTTTGTTGAGTCACCCCTTTCATTACCACTGTGGCCCTCCAATCCGTGACGACCTAGCATTGCATTATCAGTGGGTACATCGAGTGCCATGGTTGACCAAACACATGTACCAACAAGCTTAGCTTACCAACAAGCTTAGCTTACCAACAAGCTTATTTTGGGTCAATGAAAGACAACCACAAAATCAAATTAAGAACAATAAATTTATTTTTATCGAAGGAGCGGGGTGCCTCGTTTATTCGGAGTGTACAAACTGTTTAGGCTTTTTGTGGAGTGGAGGAGGATTGAGGCAGTGGCGGATATAATGACGATTTCGAGTTCGAGAGCTGGAAAAATCATCTTAAACCGCTGACAAAAAGCGAGGTCGAGGTAGAGCGGTGATGGTGGCGACCACATTCCGATGCTTAAGTCAGAGTTGGGTTATCTCAGGTTAGAGAGCTTGCAAGTTCTTAGTAATGGAGGTTTAAGGTTAAATAAACCTTAGTTTTTTCTGCTGTGTGTTAACTTACTTGATAAAGAATTAAACCTAAGTATTTATATGGTTTACCCCGGTCGCCGTGCCACCTGGTGATATTTTATTGGCATTCCTCACTGTCATGTCAGGAATATTGTTATTTTCATGCGTATGACGGCTTGGGCATTTCAGAAATATATGTGGAGAGCAAGTTTGAGGCGTACTCACGTGCTAGGCGTAGTGGAGTGGTCCCGCATACCTCTGTAAATTCGTTGCAAATTTACAGGCGTTATAGGAAAAGGCTGGTGGTCCCAACTAGTATCCATCTTTTGGCTGATTTGCTAGCGTGACATCGGCTATCTCCTCTTTCACAGCACGGGATTTCCTCGTTGATTCCTTATTTCTTGACACGTATTCAGCCGATTTTTTTAGATTTAGGGTCCATCTATCCCTTGCCATTTTTACAAATGTTTCTCTGGCTCTTATACCCTTACATGATGTATCCGAGGTATCCCAGCACTGTGTAGCAATATCAGTGTATTATTCCTGAAGACAGACGTAATTTCTTAAATATTAACATGTGGCGCTTTAACATTGGCCTTATGTTTCCTTCACAAATAGAAATATATAAAATTTTAAACTAGACACAAAGTAATAGTTAAAGTGTTTGTTTTTAGCGGATTTTGGGTTAATGAAAGAAAACCACAAAATCGAGCTAAAAAAAATAAATTTAATTTTATCAGGAAAATGGGGTGCCTCGCTTGTTCGGAGTGTATCGGTTATTTAAGCTTTTTATGGAATGTAGGAAGGTTGAGATGGCAATGGATATGGCGGGGTTCGACCTCAGATGTGGAGGGCTGACAAAAATCATCTTAAACCTACGAAACAGCGAAAAAAGAGGTTGAAGGTAGAGACGGGAGTGGCCGGCGACCACACTCTGATGCTCAAATCAGAGTTAGGTTATCTCCGGTTAGAGAGCCTACAAGCTCTTGGTAATAGAGGTTTAGAGGTTGAAGAAGCCTTAGTTTTTTTGAAGTGTGTGTGTTAACTTACTTGATAAAAAATTAAACCTAAGTATTAATAAGGTGTACCTCGGTCGTCGTGCCACCTGGCCTTATTTTATTAGCGTTCCTTGTGTCATGTCAGGAATATTCTTATTTTTCATACGTGTGGTAGTTTGGGCGTCTAAAAAATATACGTAAAGAGCAAGTTTGAGGTGCATTCACGTGTTAGGCATAGTGGAGTGGTCTTGCGTACCTCTGTAAATCTATTGTAAATTTGCAGGCGTGGTAGGAAAAGGCTGGTGGTCCTAACTGTCATAATACCAAACTTTTGGCAGATTTGTTGGCATGACAGACACCTGTCTTTTCTTTTGTAGCATGAGATTTCTTCGTTGATTCCTTATTTTTTTGACAAGTATCCAGCAGATCTTTTTTAGATTTGGGGCCCATCTATCTCTTGACATTTTACGAATATTTTTCTGATCTTTTTACCCTTGCTTAGTGTACCCCAAGTACCGAGTTTTCTGACGTAGGTCGGTACACTAGGTATAGAGCTTTGTAGAGTAGGTCGGCTAGAACGGGTGTCCCGGTACCGAATTTTATAGGTAGGTTGGGTACCCCAGAGGAATATAGTGATTGTCATGGTGCCTTATCGACACGTGGTGTTCTATTATAATTTTTCCTGTTTCTCCCCAAACAACATCCCCCTAGTTTCCTTTTGGATAAAAATTTAGGAGCAAAAGAAACTCATATGAAAAGTTGGAGCAGCGCGTGGCAATGTGGAGTTTTACTCGACGGGCGGCTGAACAGGGAGCACCTTGCTTAGTTTCCTTTCTGGCTAAACCTCCTGTATTTCCAAGTTAAAAATCTCTTTTTTTTAATAAACTGACGAGAAGAAAAGGCATGGTTGTCTTTACGTCTCTCCCACTTCTCTTAGGAAGTGGCCGCCTGACATATAATTTAAATTTAAAAATAAATAATCTTCTACAAAATGACTTTGACCTCTCTCTTTATGAAGGACAATTTGTCAGGTTTAATAAAAACCTATTCCACTACTTTGCTCTTACTACTTTGTTTTATTTTCTTTGAAAATCCCAAAAGATCTTCACAAACCTATTGGCTTCTAGTGGCTTCTTCTTTCTCCATGGCTTTTCATCTTTTCCGAGGTTTTATTTCCTATTCCTTTTGGCTTTTCATCTTTCTTTTATCTTCATCAATATTGTATACATAGGTAAAAATCCTCATTTTCTTTTCTTTTCTTTTCCCTTTTTTTTCACGCCCTTTCACGTTTCCTACTTTCTACCTCTTTCTTCTTTTCTCTTCTTTTCTCTTTTCTTTCTTCTTATTTCGATCAACTCTCTTTTTCCTCTTTTTTTCTTTTCTTCTTTTTCTTTTCTTCCTTTTTTCTTTCTCTTTCTTCTTTCTTCCTCTCGGTCATCTTCCTTCTTGCGCGATTTATTGCAGGACTTTAGGTAGTCGCTACAGTGGTCCTCGGCGTCAGATCTGGTTGGTGTGCCTCCATGGATTGCAGTTTCCAGTGAAATCTCTATCCGGTAACTTGGCGCGCAGTACTTCTCTGCCCCACATTTTCTTCTTCCCTCTTTTCTTCTTCTTCTTTTTTTTTTGGCCAACCGTCCTTCCTTGCAGGTTTTGGTGACAGTTCTCAATGGTTCCTACTGCGCTACAGGCGTTGGACTTAGATAATGATCAGCGGGATTCCAATCTTCATCTTGCTGCGCGGTACTCCCTTTTCTGTGCCATTTCTTTATTCTTCATCCCTTTTGTTTTTGCTGAAATCTTTTAACGGATTTCTTTATGCTCGTGGCAGCCCCTGCATGGCTTCATCCTTCAAGCGATTTAGGGCGATCCGCGGCTTCTCTTGGCGGTTTGTGGTTGATCACTATTATCTTGAGTGAGTCTCTTTTGCTGTTTTCATCCAACATTTTTTTTCTTATTTCCCTTTGCGATTGCAGTCTCTTCATTCCTAATTTGTGCTCTTCAGCGACTGAAATCTGCTATTCTTGGTAAAATCTCAAGTATAAATTTCTATATATATTTTTCAACTTCTTTAGTTTGGGAAAATACTATTTTAGCATTGTTTCTGGATTTCATGCAAAGTGTTTGTACTTTCTTTTTCTCTGTGCTTTGATTGGTGGATGTTAGTGTTTATTTTTTATGGGCAGGGTCTGAAGTTGTGGTGGTTTGATGTGGAGAAAAGTGATAGGGGTAAAGGTGGGCAGGGAGTCGAGTGAGGAGGCCCCCTTTTCTGAGTCAGCTCTCTATGTATCAATCAGTGATGATGATGGGTCCCCTTCGGGTAGTCCTATATTATCTTGAACTGATCCTCGCAGTAAATTTAAGACTAAGGGCAAGCAAACATTTAAACCAGTCCGTAGAAAAACCCGAGCAAAAAATTCTAGACCCAAATCATCTTCTCCTGTCAGTATTCTTATACCTCCCCCGGCCTCCTCTACTAGATTTTGAAAGCCTTATTCATTATCTAAAGATTATTACGGCTAAGTATAACATACCTTTTTCCGTTCCTCTTAAGGTAACCCGAAAGACGAGCGTCCTGAACACCCTAATTCTGACAGTGTAGCCCTGCATATTGATCTTTTCGACTTAGGTCTTCGCTTGCCTCTTCAACCCTTTTTTAGAAAGATGTTCAATGGCATGCAGATTGCCCCCGAACAGTTATCCCTACCTGGTTGGAGATTACTTAGGGGCCTTGAGGTGCTGTGGTTAGAGGTGTTTGGGGAGGATCTTTCTTGTCTATCCACTACCTGGTTGAGGGGATTTTATCAGTTGAAGAAACCTGCTGGTCTATCCACTACTTACTTTACCACTTAGGGGGTTCATGATAATTTGGCGAGGCCGAAACCCTTGCTGAAAAATAGGTACAGGCATGGGTGGTTTGTGGCCAAAGGTGAGTGGGTGAGGAGTACACAAGCGGATAATGAAGTTGTGCAAGTTTGGAACTTCTTCAACGAAGGCAGTATGTGTTTCTTTCTGTGTTTGGAACTTTTTCAATGAAGTTGTGCAAGTTTGGAACTTCTTCAACGAACTTGTTCTACGAGATATATCTCGTATGAATTTTTCTTCTTATTCGGTGTTTCTTGGGACTTTTGTAGACATCACTTAGTCCAAAGGAACATGCCCAGTTCAGGAGCTAGGAAGGAAAGTGAGTGATGTTATAGAGAAGTTCCAGTCTTTATAGAGTGAGAGTGATGTTTTGAGCACGACCCGGTTGGTGAGAGCTGGCTTGATTGATGAAAGTCTTACATCTTCTTCGGGGGTTGATGCACGTACGGCTGTATAGTGTTGTTAGGGTACCCTGCCTTCACTAGTTTTGTGGGGTGCCCCTATCATTTGCACACGTTTTTTCTTTAGTTGCCATATCTAATTTTCTTAATATGTCTTTTTGCCTGTAACGATTCTAGTGTTTATTTTTAACGAGTCTGCTTTTCTTACTTTTTTCTTTAGCATGCGATGGACGGTGTGGATCTACTCACTGAGGGACTTGACAACTTTCTTCATCGCATGGTGACAGCTCTGTGAGTACGCTAGGTACTTGATGAAAGTGCTTTCGGCCTCCCTTATTCCAAGCACCAAGGGCAAGTTGCTCGATTCTTCTTTTGTGGTTCCTAGGGTACCCCGGATAACTATAAGAGAAAGCTTGGCTCTTTGGTCACGGTCTCTGGAGATCTTATAGAGGGCGAGCTTGACCTGGTGGCAAACGAGAGGATATCTCATGTGATCGATTGCTTTTTCCACAACTTTGAGTGTATTTCTGTAGACATGGCCACTGAGGTGGATAGCTTGAATCTAAATGAGCATTATGGCTGGGCGCTCAAGGCTTGTCATGATGTGAGTGCTTTTTACTTTTACGCCCTCATTTTTTCTTTTTCTTTTTTTTTTTGAATTTTTTGTGTGTCACTTCTTTTTCTGTTCTCTCTCTTTTTTTGTGTAGGCGGCCTTCTATATTAACCACAATCTTCAAGACTTTAATAATACCTTCGTTGCACTGACGAAAGTGGAAAAATTACAAGGGAGGTCAAACTTTGTCGGTATCGGAAGGAAAAGCTTGAGGAGGGGATCAAGAGCTTACAAGGGCGCTTAAACGACCTAACTCAAGAGAACACTCGTATATCCAAGGAGTTAGTTAGAAGGGGTTGAGCCTAAGTATGATGAACTACTATATCGCCACAAGTAGATGGTCGACAAAGCTTTTACTCACATCACGATGGAGGGCTGGAATGTAGACCCAGAGCTGGTAGTGCCTCGGGTAGAGAAATGAGTGGATAAGTCAGCCATTCTAAAAGCGATCGAGGATAAAAAAGTAATTCAGGCTCCTCCATCTCTTAGCCCACAGTGATTAGGTACCTCAGGCAGATCTTCCCTCCATTATTGCAGTTCATGAAGGTAGTATATTTTTTACTGTGGGTGCTCTTGCTGATGTCCCTAATGAGGGGAGTAGTTGAGACAATGTTCCCCCTTCTATATGTTCCTACTTGCTTTTACCATTTAGAGTTCATCCTAGATGTTTCAGTAGCCTTCTTTCTTTACTTTTGTACCTTTTGTTGTATTGAGATATTTTCCTTACAAAAGGTTGCCTCGACAATCTTGCTACTATTCATATTAAACTTTCCATAATAGACTTGATCTGGTGTGCCATTAAATTTTTCGTTTATGATTAATTGTGTAGACTTGTAGAGGTTCCTCGGGTACCTTAGGTACCTTTTGGTGTGTTTTTAGTGCTTGCGTGGCGATTCCCATTGATATGCTCACTGCTCATCTTAATAAAGATTATGACATATATCAAATGATTTAATAATTCAAGCATCATCATAATACAAAATAAAATTCATAATTTGCACAACTTGGATGTAAAGAAAGATTATGGTGTATCTCGAATAGACTTATAGAGGTTCTTCGGGTACGCCAGGTACCTCTTTAATTTATTTTTTTTGTTCAGGGACCTTCTTGGCCCCCTTTCTTGCAGAAATGGTAAAAACATGCTTAATTTGCCATCTGTTTCAAGCCAATATTTAATAAGATAATGCAAATAAAGAAGGATGATTGCCTACGTTATTTCTTTTAGGCACTCAACTCTTGTGATTGCCGTTTGTTTGTCTTTTCCTTACTTAGCTAAAGTAAAAGAATGGAGGTGTGGGCGTATGTATGTTGGTTTACCTCGCCCTCTGGTACCCTAGGTACTTTAACAAAGGGTACTTGACCTCCAGCCGTTCCAAGCACTAAGGGCAATTGTTCCCAAGGTACCCCACCTACCTACAAGAGAAAACTTGGCTCCTTGTGCACGATCTCAGAAGACCTCACTGAGGGAGAGCTTGATTCGATGGCCAACAGGAAGATATCTTATCTGACTAATTATTTTCTCTATATCTCTAAGTGTATGTCCATGGATATGGTCGCTGAAGTAGATAGATTGGATCTAAATGAGCATTATAACCAGGCACTCAAGGCTTGTCATGATTTGAGTGCTTCCCACTCTTTTTCTTTGTCTTTTTCTCTCTCTTCTCCTTTTTTCTTCCTTTTTTTTTGCATGTCATCTTCTTTTCTTTTCTTTTCTTTTTTTATAGATGGCCTTCTACCTCAGCCATGGTCTTTGAGACTTTTGTCCTACTTCGGCTATACAAGAACAGGTTGAGAAATTGAAGGGGGCTTAAACTCAACTAGTCTCGGGAGGAAAAGCTTCCCGATGAGGTTAAGGCCTTTAAGGGGTGCTTGGATGACCTAACCTGAGAAAACATTCACATATCCAAGGACTTTGAAGAGGTTGTGGCTAGACACGATGAGTTATTATCTCACCAGAAGGAGATGACCAACAAAGCTTTTACTTACATCATGACGGAGGTTTGAAGTATAGATCCAGAGCTACTGGTACCTCGTGTGGAGAAATGGGTAGACAAGTAAGCTATTCTAAAGGTAATTGAGGATAAAAAGGTGATCTAAGCTCCTCCATCTCTCAGCCCACAGCGATCTTCTGAGGTATCCAAGGTTTTTTACCTCAGAAAGATCTCACATCCGATAGCGCAGTTCATGAGGGTTGTAACTATTTAACCTTGGGTACCCCTGCCGATCCCCCTACTGAGAGGAGTGGTGGAGATGATGTTCTACCTTTTGCATGATCCTACTTGCTGTTATCATTAAGAGTTCATCACCGAACGTTTCAGTAGCCTTCTTTCTTTTTGTACTTTTTGTAGTGTAGTCTCTCTTTTTGCTATATTGGAATAATTGTCTTTTGAAAGGTTGCCTCAGCAATCTCGCTACTGTTTATATTAAACTTTCGTAATAAACTTGATTTGGTATGCCATTGAATTCTTTATTTATGATCAACTATATAGAGTTGTGGAGATTCCTTGAGTACCCCAAGTACCTCCTGATATTTTTGGTGCTTGTGTAGTGATTGTCATAGATATGCTTGCTGATCATCTTAATAAAGATTATGGCGTATCTCAAATAAGTCAAGCATCATCATATGATACAAAATGAAATTCATAGTTGGCGCAACTATGATGTAGGTAAAAAATTTGGTCTTGCTTTTGGAAAGCATTTTTTTTCTCGGGGACCTTCTTGGCCCCTTTTCTTGCAGGAATGGTAAAAAACTATTTATTTTGCCATCTACTTCTAGTCAATATTTAATAAGATAATGCAAATAAATAAGGCTTTTTGCCTACCTCATTTTTTTAGGCATTCAATTCTTGTGATTGACGTTTGTTTCTAGTTGTCTATTCTTTACTTAGCTCAAGTAAAAGAATGGAGGTATGGGCATATGTATACCTTAAACAGAACTCATGGCGCTAGAGTATGCTGGTTTACCTCACCCTCGGGCATCCTTTGACCCTCCCTCTTTATATTTGTCATATTTTTCTTATTGGCTTTGACGTCAAATAGATCTTCATGATCAAGTCACGTCAGTTATCCCGGTTTCCTCAGATTATCTTGGAATAAAGTAATTATAGCTGAAAGATACATACAAGACCTGACACAATATGATAGAGTCATATTAATCGCGAAAATCTAATCGCAGTAACATTCAATGATCGAAAAGGAGAACACACATTATCCTATAAAGTAAAAAACATACTCATAAGCAATAGAAGCAAAGATCATTACATAACACCAACTCATTATCCCAATGAGAATAGAAAACCGTGTAGACACCCACTCTTTGGGACTTAGGGAATTAGAAGTTTCAATTGCACATGTAGGGTACCCGAGATACCTTTCATGGCTTTACCACATTACACACATAGGAAAGAAAGTAGGACATAGATAAAGTGAACAGTTTAAGACACTGTCCTCATATTAGTAGTGCTTCCTTAGCATTGCAGCATTCCAGGGATGCTTGACAATTGTTCCATCCATGTGGAGTAGCCTGTATACCCCAGATCCTACCGGCTTGTCTATATGATACGAGCCTTCCTAGTTTGCTCCAAATGAGCCCTCCAAGGGCACCCAGGTGTTCTGAGTTACCATTTGGTATGTTGTTAAGGTGCACCAAATTTAAAAACCTTACTACTAATATAAATAACTAGTATAGAGCGAGTAAGGATCGATCCCACGAAGACTATTCTAATTATATTTATTATCAACTCTAAAGTAAGATTTAAAATAAAATAATAATAGCAATAATAATATAAATTTATCTAACTACAGAAAATACCAACTAAAAATAGAAAAAGGGGGTTTGAATTTTTAACTAAACAACAAGAAATAAAGAAATTAAAACTACAAATAATATTTTAATAAAAAATCTAATTAAAGGAGAAAAAATAATAATGATGAAAAACTTTAGTTAAAGGATCATTCGCCACCACTAAACATGCACATAATATATTTATTCTATCATCAACTTATATTGAAACTATCAACCGTAGATAACAATAAGCTCTGTTAGTCTCAATCTTTCTTTAGTGTGTAGTTAGGCAAAACATACTCTTCACCTAATCTCTAACCATTAAATAATTTAAACCAAACTCTTTAAATTTAAGACAATGGATGCATTAAGTAGAGAAAGATATTAGGTTAATCTAGGCAATAAACACATAAGCTCATATTATTTAACCTACGATATGTTCTCTAATCAAAATCATTGATTCCAACCTATTACTAATGATTAAAATATCAAAACAATTACGGATCAAGAATTTTAATCTAGCAATATAATTTATTCAAGTCCTATCTAATTGGCCACTCAAATAACATAAGAATAAAATAATAAACATTAATTATAGAAGAACATAAACAATCTCAATTAAATAAATTAAATTATGGAAATTAAAAATTAATTGCATAGCATGTTTAGGGTTTTGAATTGATCGTCTACCAAATAAAAAATCTAGCCTAACATAATTAAATTAGGAATAAGAGATTTGATAAAACCAATCATGGAGATTAATTCAAGCGGCTGCCTTTGCTTCAATTCCCTTCGGCTTCCCCCTCTTTTTCTTTTTCTTCTTGCACCTGTTGGTTGTTCAAATCCTCTTGCTGCCAATTCTCCTTAATCAAAAGCCAAAAGTTGGCTTTTTTAATGCTTAAGCCACCGGACCCTTATTGGATTTTCTTTCCAATTTAAAGTATTTGATTTGCTTCCCTTAATTGCCATGCACATGCCGCCCACTTTGACAAATTCCTTTTTGTCCAATTTACTCTCCATAATTTAATCCTATGCACATGAACTTTAGTTTTGGCAAGACATACATGTAATCTTTTTAAATTGATCAAGTGAATCCATGCACATGCAATTGCCAAAGTAAATCACCTATTTTCCCAGAATGCATGTCCATTCGAAGCTTGAGGAAATTGACTTCCAATTTTTGCTCTTCAAATTCTTGTTGGTCACGGCTTCTTGAGTTTATTTTCCCTTGTCTTTCAATTGATTTCCAATTTAATCATGCCTTTTTTATCCATAATTTCTAGTTAGTTCCCTATCATATAAAATAATATAATTAACTAGCAAATATTAACTTAAAGATAATATCTACAATAAGAAAGTAAGATAAAAATTAATAAAATAAATTAAAAATTAACTAAAATAATTAGAGTACTTAAAACCAAAATAAGAAAAAGTTAGAGAAATTAATAGTAAAATATATGGAAAATATGCACTTACCACTCTTCGTAGGACCAAATCTCTTTTGTTGAATGATCTGGGGCGTACCCTCTTGCCATATAGATCTGAAATGCGGGGCTAATATATTGCAACCCTTAATTCTGCTTTGGCCTTTTTTTCTTCAACAACTTCATCGAAGTACGTTGTTCTATGATAGGTATCTCGATTTTTATTCGAATGACCGCATTAGTCCTGAATGCCAGAGAAAAGGGGATTTCTCCACTTGAAGTATTCTAAGTTGGCCGATAAGCCCAGAAAACACCGGGTAGCTCGTCTACCCCATCTTCCTTGATTTCCACTAACCTTTTCTTTAGGATATCCTTGATGATTTTGTTGATGGCTTCAACCTGTCCATTAGATGATGGTCCCAACTACTATAATACCAACCTTTAGGCTTATTTACTGGCGTGATAGGTGGTTATTTCCTCTTTTATCGCACGATATTTTCTCGTCGATTCCTTATTTTTTGACACATATTCAGCTAATCTTTTTACGATTTGGGGCCCATCTATCTCTTGACATTTTATGAACATTTTTTCTGACCTTTTTGCCCTTGCTCAGTGTACCCGAGGTACCCCACAGGGCATCTGGGGTACCCAACGTAAGCCAATTTCTTAATATTAACACGTGGCACTTAGTCATTGGGCCTTTTATTTCCTTCCCAAGCACTAGGTATTGATATTATTGATGATCATTACTTAACAGATCGCGCATATATATAGGCTATTTTTAGTAGTTTTTGGGTTCGTGAGTGAAAGCCACAAAACTAAATTAAGGACAATAAATTTATTTTTATCAAGAAGTAGGGTGCCTCACTTGTTCGGGGTGTACGAACTTTATGGAGTGGAGGAAGAGTGAGAGGGTGATGGATATGGTGAGAAGTTTGACTCTAAATGCGAAAAGCTCTAGAAGTCACCTTAAAACTGCAAAACAACAAGATGAGGTCAGAGGTGGAGTTGTGGGTGGCCAGCGACTACACTCCGATGCTCAAGTCAAAGTTGGGTTTTCTCAGGTTATATAACCTGCAAGCTCTCAGTAATGAAGATTGGAGGTTGACGAAACCTCAACCCTTATGGTGTGTGTTGGCTCTTGTGATAAAAATTAAACTTGAGTATTTTATAAGGTGTAACCTGACTGTCGTGCCACCTGATGTTATTTTATTGTAGTCCTTGCTGTCATGTTAGAAATATTCTTGTTTTGCATAGTGTGGTGGCTTAAACATTTCAAAAATAGGCGTAAAGAGTAAGTTTGAGGGTTACATATGTGTCAGGTGTTGTGGGTGGTCCCGGTACCTCTACTAGTTCTGTTGAGAATTAGGTCTGGCAAGGGAAAGTTGGTGGTCCCAATTGTCATAGCATCAACTTTTTTTACTTATTTGCTGGTGTTGTGCAAATTTTATTGGACTCGCAAGCACACGAATCTATTGTAGAATAGATTAATGGTGACGAGTGTCGATCCCACGAGGAGGTGGATTTTAATTATGTGTAGAATTAATTTTCTAAGTGGGTGGTTGGATTTGTAGTGGAAGTGATTTAGACTATCCTAGAATTTGAATTGGAATGGCGAGAATAAACTGAAACGAAATCTATTGAAATGAAGCGCTTGGGTATCTGGATCTGCATCAACATGCTCCATGGGCTAAATATTCCTTATTAATACCAATTAAATCATGAAGGGGGTTTCCACACCTCATGAACCACGCTCAAATAAATATGGTGCTAAGGGCTTATCGTGCCAAATAATAATAATCTTGTACTAAGGTGCCGGTTATACCAGGGCGGTTTCTAGACAAGATTATTATTATTTGTCGACGAAAAGTCAAAACATCCACAAATATTAGAGGGGAAGAGAAAATAAATTTACCAAATTAAGCCTATGGAACATGTTGAGACTTCACCTTCAACCCAAACTTGAAATAAAATTAGCTACTCATATTTGAAAATACAAGAACAAGAAGGAATTACATAAAACTAAGCTCAAAAATGGATTCAGGGGTATTAAATTAGGGGGAGAGAGCCCCCCTTTTATAGATACATTGAGTAAATCATGACCATCAGATTAAAAACAGTTCGGACACTCAGGATTGCGACACGTCATCAGTCAACAGTATGCGGTTTGACCACAGTTTGTACAGTGATGCGGTTTGCACAGTAACGCGGTTTGAATAGTGGCGGTTTGAATAGTAATGCAGTTTGAACAGTAAATAATCTCATGTATGTGCATGTACCGTACACAAGATTTTTGGTCCACTGAAATACTGCCATGTCACCGATCAACAGTACATAAGAATTTTAGTCCAATAGAATCGTGACACATCATCGGTCAACGCCAACTCATCAGTCAACGCACATAAGCAACCAAATGCCATATCTTTCTTCAATCAAATGCTGTCACATTATCGGTCGATGCCACATCATCGGTCGATGCCCCATCATCAGACCGTATATGGGAACAGTATCGTACATATAAATAGTATCATTTTTTCTTTTATGCTCTTTCTAAAGTTTTCGACCGTCCTGAGTTCAAAAGTGATGTTCGTTTTGCTATCTGATCACTCGTTCATTGTGAAACAATCATGATGCCCCTAAAATACATAAAATACTTAATTATAACAAAACACACATAATTAAATAATAAAAGACTTAAATACATAAAAGTAGCAATGTTAGTGAGATTGAAGTGTAAAATGACGATTTTCTCCGTTATAAATATACACTTTCTAACACCCTTGGAGTAACTGTGCATGACACATGGTGATATTTGGCCCTTCTTCTCATAAGATCGAACTAAACGGGGTACCTCACCTTCTGGTTTTTGGTCGATTATATAATTTCTAAGATCAAAAAATATCTCAAACCCTTATTATTATTATTATTATTATTATTATTTAAACAGGTGGCATTCTAGGAACGTAACTGAAACAGAAGTTTAAGCAAGTGAAAACCGTCTGACGTTAATGTCATCTCTTGCCCAGGCTTTTGAATTTTAAAATAGGTCTAACCTTTCCAACTGCGGACTTCACGTCATGTTTTCTGACAAATTTCCTACTGCACGATTTCAGTTTTGCTTTATTTTCTCTTTCTTTTCCTCTTTTATTTTAAAATCCCTAGAAACTTTTTCTCTTCCTCTCCTTTATTTATCCTATAGCGACTCTTCATCTTCCATTTTTCTTTTTCGGCTTTCCCTTGGCTTTGTCTCCTCCTCCTTCGACTACCATTCCTTTTTCTTTTTTTTCTTGTTCCTTTTCTTCTTTTTCTTTTTCCCTTTTTTCTTTCTTTTCTCACTTTTCTTTTTCCCTCTTTTCTCTCGGCCAACTTTCACTCTTATTTTCTCCTTTTTCTTTTCTTCGTTTTCTCTTTCTCTTTTTTTTTTCTTTTCTTTCTTTTCTCTCGACCAACCCTCGCTCCTGCGATCTTCGACAAAGATCTCTGGCAGTGATCACGGCAGTTCTTGGTGTCGGATTTGGACGACGTTGCGGTGGCGTCTGGCAAGCGGCTTCGAAGATGTGCAATGGCGTCTTGGCTAGTGGCGCAGTGGTTGCCTTTCATATGCCATCTTTCCCTCTTTTTTTCCATTTTCCTTTTTCATCTCTTCTTCCAGCAACTTCTCTTCTCTTTTTTTTTACACACACATATATATTATTACTATTATATATATATATTTTTTTTTCTCCCTTTCTTTTTTTACACATTATTATTATTATATTTGTTAATATATATTATTATTAATATATTTATATATTATAATAATAATAATATGTGTAAAAAAAAAAGGAGAGAAGCAAATATATATATATATATTAACACATATAATGTGTTGTGAGGAATTTTTTTTGAGAACTTCATTTTGAATTTTTGTTTTTATTTTAGACGATTGCAGTCATATCCTCCCCAAACCTTATTCCTTGGCGATTGGAATCTGTTAATCTGGTGAAGTTTAAGTATTTTTCCCTTTCTCAGCTCCTTTATTTCAGGGAGATATTGTTATGGTATTTTTCTAAATTTTATGCAAAATACTCTTTTTATTTTGTGCTTTGATTTATGGATTTTGGCGTATGCTTTCAGTAGATGTCGTCTAGAGTTTTGAGGTTTGGGGGTTTTGAAGCGAAAATTTCCTCTTCGATTTGTGTGTGTTTTTTTTTAAGAAAACAAGATTGGAAAGAAATGTGTTTTTTTAAGAAAACAAGATTGGAAAGAAATGTGTTGAGATAAAAGGGCATAACGTGGTTGGAGGGGACCACCCTCTTTTCTGAGTCAGCCTCAATGTGTCAATCAGTGATGATGATGGGTCCTCTTTGGGTAGTCTTAGGTTGTCCCAAACCAACCCCACCTGTAAATCTAAACCTAATGGAAAGTAACCAGTCAAACCAACCCGTGGAAAAACTCGAGCCAAAAACACCCAAAACCAAATTGGCCTCCCCTATCAATATTCTTATACCTCCCCCTACCTCCCCCTCCAGATCTCGTAAGCCTTATTAACTAGGGAGTAGGAAAGCTATCCCTGAGGATCTAGAGAGGATTAGAGTTAAATATAACATACTTTCATGCGTCATCTTAGGGTATCCCCTAAAGGCGAGCGTCTCAAACACCATAAATCTGATGGTATATCCCTACACATTCATCTTTTCAATAGGGGTCTCTGTTTACCTCTTCAACCCTTTTTCAGAAAGATATTTAGTGTCATTAAAATTACCCCGGAAAGTTATCCCTACCTGATTGGAGATTACTAACAGGTCTTGAGGTATTGTGGCAGGAGGTGTTTGGGGAAGATCTTTCCTGTAAGGATTTGAGGGAACTTTATTAGTTGAAGAGGCCTGCTGGCCTATCCACTACTTATTTTGCTACTTAAGAGGTTCACAGTTATTTAGTGAACTCAGATCTCATATTGAAAAAGGGTTATAGGTATGGTTGGTTTATAGCTTAAGGAAGGTGAGTGGGGAAAGGGTACACCAGCTAAGGGTAAAGATGTGCAAGTCCAGAACTCCTTCAACGAAGACAGTATGTGTTTCTTTTCTTCTCTCTCTTTTTGTTTTTATATAAATCTCCCATATAGATCTCTTTGCTTAGTTGGGGCTCTTTGAGACCTTATAAATATCACTTGGACTAAAGGAACGTATCTAGCTCATGAGATAGGAAGAAAAATTAGTGATTTTATAGAAAGGTTCCGATCTTTACATAGTGATAGCGATGTCTTGAGCACGATTCAGTGGCAAGAGTTATCTTAGTTGATAAGTCTACCCATCTTCTTCGGGGTGTGATTCATGTACGGCTTTATGGTGTTGTTAGGGTATCCTACCTTCACTAGCCTTGTAGGGTACCCCCATCATCTGCTCATATTTTTAACTGTCATATCTTACACTTCTTAGTATATTTTTTGCTCGTGATGTTTTTTATATTCATTTAAATGATTCGACTCTCCCCCCTTTTTCTTGTTAGCCTGGTAACAGACAGGTATGGATTCATTAAATGAGAACTCCATGCTTTTTTGAACTGAATGAGTGGCAATTCTTCGGGTACCTTGGGTACCTTCACAAAGGGTACTCGACTTTCTCTTATTCTGAGTACTAAAAGCAAGTCGTAAGATTCCTTTTTCGGTGGTTATTTTTTGATGGTTCATAGGGTATCTCAATTACACGTAAGAGAAAATTTAGCTCTCTGTTCACAGCGTTGGGAGATCTTAAGAAGAGAGACCTTGATCCAGTGGCAAATAAGAAGATATCTTACTTGACTGACTGTTTCCTCTATACCTCTCAATGTGTTTCTATGGATATGGCCGCTAGGTGGACAAATTAGATCTAAACGAGCATTATAGTCAGCGCTCAAGGCTTGTTATGATATGAGTGCTTCTTTCTTCTTCTTCTTCTTCTCTTTCTCTCTCTTTCTCTCTTTTTGTGTCATCCTCTTTTTGCTGCAAGCGGCCTTCTACCTCAACCACAGTCTTCGAGACTTCAAAAGTACCTAGGTTGCATAAGCAGAGGTTGAGAAAGTGACGGAGGAGCTTAAGCTCAACCGATCTTAGGAGAAAAAGGTTGCTAAGGAGGTTAGGCCCTAGAAGAGGCGCTTGGATAACTTTTCCTGAGAAAATTCGCATATCCAAGGATTTCAAAGAAGCTGAGGCTAGGCATGATGAGTTTTTATCTCATCAGAAGGATATGCTGATAAAGCTTTCACTCATATCATGATGGAGGTTTGGAGTATAGGCCTGGAGTTTGTGGTACCTTATGTAGAGAAACATATGGACAAATTAGCCATTTTAAAGGCAACCGAGGATAGAAGGGCGACCCAAGCCCCTCATCTTTCAGCCCACTGTGGTCTTTTAGAGTACCCCAGCTAATGGCGTAGTCCATGAGGGTCATACCTCTTCGACCTCAGGAGTCCTAGCTGATCCTGCTTAGTGTAATTATTCAAAATTCGTCAACTACACTTTTGTTGTATTGGGTTAATTGCCTCGGCAATCTTGCTACTGCTTAAATTAAACTTTTGTAATAGACTTGATTTGGTGTGCCATTAAATTCTTCGCTCATATTTGATCAATTAATTATGCAGATTTGTGGAGATCCTTTGGGTATCCGAGGTACCTGCCGATATATTTTTTGTGCTTGTGAGGTGATTTCTGCAGATATGCTTATTGCCTATCTTAACAGAGATTAGGGCGTATCTCAAATAATTAATACGAATAGAGGAAACTGCTTGCGTATCTCTTTTTTTTTTAGGCATTCAATTCTTGCGATTCTCATTTGCTTTAGGTTGTCTATTTTTCACTTAGCTCAAGTAAAAGAATGGAGGTATGGGTGTGTGCATAACGTAACTGAATCTTATGGCGCTAGGGTATGCTGATTTACTTTGACCTTGAGCCTTTTTTGACCTTCCATCTTTAAATTTACTATATTCTTTCTTACTAGCTCTAACCTTGAGTGAAGATTTGGATAGTCAGATACTCCAGGTACCTCAAATTATTATGTAATAGAGCAATTATAGCTTAGAGGTGCACATAAAACATGGCGTAATGATAAAATATGAGGTCTCACTAATGGCAAAGATTTAACCGCAACCACATTCCACAGTTGAAAAAGAGAACACACACCATCATATTTTGAAAGTAAAAAACATACTTATAATTAATAGAAGCAAAGATCATTACATAACATCGGCTCATTATCCCAATAAGAATGGGGAATCATGTAAACACCCTCTCGCTGGGACTTATGAAATTAAAAAAATATTTCTGTTGCAAATGGAGGGTGCCCGATGTCACGGGTTTAATTTTGCGCACAGTAATCTTGTGCGGCACTTGAGCTACCTTTAGCGTGCAAGGCGTCAAGTAAGCCTTGAGTGCTTCCCCAACTGGCAAGACACCAACACTTGCTGAAAATACTATGAGAAGCAAGAAGAAAATGGCCAAATGGGTGTTTATTATTCACACTTAGGAGAATTACAAGAGTGCTTTAGAGTGTTTGTGTGTGTGTGTGGTGGGTGAAATGTTGGTGGGAAAAATGTGGGTGCTCACCCCTTTTTATAGTGGGTGAGAGTGCTAATTCTAGAATTCTCTACAACAAGTGGCAAAATGGTTAGGGGGCCAAGTGGTTAAACCTAGAAACTTCTAGTGTGTGTGCAATTTTCTAGAGTTGGGCCTTGGTGGGAAGAAGGCTAAGTGCACCATGCCCATTTCTAAGTGCAACCACTTTCTAAGTGCATCTTGTGTTGAGTACTAAGTGAACCCACGTGCGCAAACTAGCCTCCGATCGCGGGAAATTGATCGGCCCGTGACACCGAGGTACCTTTTATGGCTTTCCTCATTAAAAACATAAGAAAGAAAATAGAAAATAGATAAAGTGAACTGTAGGGTTTAAGAAATTGTTAATATGTTTAATAGTACTTCTTCCACATTACAGCATTCTAGGGATGCTTCACAATTGTTTCGTTCAAGTGGAGTAGCATGTATGCCCTAGATACTACTGGCTTGTCTATACGTTACTGGCCATCCCAGTTTGCTTCGAAGAAGCCTTTAGAGAGTACCCGGATGTTCTGAGTTACCCTTCAAAGAACTAAATCCCCTTTCTTGAATGATCTGAGGTATACCCGGTTTGCAACCCTCAATTCTGCTTTAGCCCTTTTTTTTCTCAATAAGATCAACGCTAGATGCAATCAAAAAGATGTTCTCAGCTTCATTGAACTATGTAGTTCTGTGAGAGGGTATCCCGATTTTTACGAGAATGACCGCATCAATCCTGAATGTAAGAAAAAATAGGGTTTCTCCAGTAGAAGTATTCTGAGTTGTCCAATAAGCGCAGAGAACATCGAATAGCTCGTCTACTTAAGCTTCATTCGTTTCCTCTAACTTCTACTGTAAATCCCGGTTCCTGACGTACCTTATGATTAGTTCCATCAAGGGTAGCCCGGCAGACATCGATCCAACTTCTACTGGCTCAAGCAGATTAATACTAGGGGCAAGTATATACTCAGTAGTGATGTTCCAACAATTATATATAAAGACAATGCTACTTATATTACTCAAATTACAGAAGGATACATCAAGGGACATAGAACCAAGCATATCATACTAAAATTTTTCTATACTCATGGGCTACAGCAGGACAAGAAGATTGATGTCATGCAGAATACGCTCCATTAATAATTTTGTTAATCTTTTACTAAAGTTTTGCCTACATCATCATTTGAGAAGTTAGTCTATGATATTAGCGTGCCTCGACTCAACAAATTATCAAATTGATACACGATATCTGAGAAGATATTTTAGTAGGGGGAGCATATTTGGAAAATAAGGGTTTACGTGGCTATATTAAACAAACGTACATTGTACTCTTTTTCCTTCGATTAAGTTTTGTCACACTAGGTTTTACTAATGAGGTTTTAACAAGGCAATATCAAGCACACCTAATTAAGTACCTAAACAGTGAAGTTTTAGGGGGAATGTTGTTAACTTGGTAGTGAATATTCACCATTTATAAATCTTAAAATCCTACATCACCAATTTATCCCTCCCCTCTAGCTTTCTAGCCCTATATATATGTGATGCATGTAATTCTTTTAGGTGAATGAAAATTGGCTTCCTATATAAACCATTAACAAGGCACTAATCAATATTTTCTTTAGTTTAAAATTTTTCTATCATTTATTTATTTTATAGCAATATATATATAAATATATATTTATATATATGAAAGTATGGAGAATACTTTATTAATGAAAGAAGATAATACAAGACTCAATGCTCCATACGATACTAAAGGGTCCCTTTTATAGCCAAGGAAATCTTCTTTTAAGGATATGTACTATTTATTATCTCTAAGGAACTTACTTTATGTTACATCATAGAACTCATATAGATGACTCACTAGATATTACATTTGACCTTTCACACATGTCACTTATTCATTAGCTATTTCATACCCATTTTTAGATTTAGTTAGCCCTTGCGTAGTGCTTAATTAAATCTTGTTATGGTCTTTAATTATTACTAATATTCACTCCTCCCACTTGCCCATTATTGGAGTTTGAGTATTGCCTAATGAACAATATATGGTATTTTCTCAGTGTATAGTGCTTAACTAAATCTTGTTCTTAATCAAACACGTTCCAGCTTTCTTTGTCTATCCATTAAATGTGTGGTAAAATTTTAATTGTTTCATGAGTTTTATTTGCACTAAGATATTAGATTTTTTTTCAAGCTTTTGATTACTCCTGCCTTGTTATGTTAATGCAATGGATTGATTTTAGACTTGTTAAACTATTGAGAATGATTGGTAGTTGATAATTATTTTTTATTGATTGATTTGGGCTACGATTGGAGATTTAGGAATATTAGGTGGCTGCCTAGCAAATTTTGAAATTGAATTATCAGAACCCGAATTGAACCAAAACTGAAATGTAGATCCTAAATTTCAAACCCTACAGATTCATAATACGAACCCAAACCAAACCAAAGCGAGTTTAACTCAATTCAATCTGGGTTTGCTTTCTGAAACTAATTATGGTGAATTCTCCAAGCCAAATGATTTGTAACCCAAATTAACATATGAACAACCTGAATCGAAAATCAATACCTCTACCCCTAATTCTTATTGCAGTTCTTGGCAATTGTTCTTGAATTTGCAAAAACACTCAAAAAAAGCTTATCTCTTTTATTTCTTAATCCCTGTTTATATGCAAATATTGTAATTAATTTTTTTTTATATGTATCAAAACTCTTTTAGGGCAATGGCATCTTCGAAAAGCTAATAATTTAGCATTATGTCTTCTTTTTTTTTTTTTTTGGTTTCATTGTACAATTACTTCATTGCATAATACACTCTTAGTTTTTTTTTTTTATTCTTAACATCGGGTCTTTGGGCTCTTTGTTCACAAATATTCTAGTGAGTCCCATTAAATTATACATAATCCAGAGAAGTTGTTAGTCAACTAATCTCTTTCAAAACTAGTTAATTTTTTTGATTGAAAACTACTACTTCAATGTGAACACTAAGCCCCCACACCATATTGGAAGTAAGGATGGGCATTCTAATCAGGTCCACTAAATTTTGGGTTTAGTTTGGTCTGGGTCGCCCTTTAAAATCCAAACGAGTTCAAATTTAAAACCCATTCAGTTTTGATGACCTAAACCAAAATCAAAACTCAATCGGGTTAGTAGTAAAAGAATTTTTAAAAAAGAAATTATATATATACATGAAAGGATAGAATAGCAAAATAAAAAATTTCACAACAAAAGCCCTAAATCCCAAATTCATCTGGGAAATTCCAACTTTTAATATAAAAAAGAACCACAATTCAATTTTTCTTATAATGGCAACCACTTACAAAGCTCTTGGACCAAAATACACCTAAATTCTCAAAACAAAACAAACAAAATATTTCGCCTAATATTCACCTAAAAAATCTCCTATCACCCCAACTACGCCCACAAGAGTTCCTTCACTTTCGGCTCCGTAAATGTCGGAGGTTCCTTGACCCCGCGTCGCTGTGTACATCTTCCTCGTAAATGACCCGTGTGCCGAGTTCCTTCACTTCCAGCAGCAATTTCATTCACTTCCAGTGGCAATTTATGTGAGTTATAATTTGGTTCCAGCAAGTTTCTTCACTTACGGTTTCGGCAGCTGACGTACTTTCGCGATTTGTTTCACAGATTGTCACCTTATTTTTCCAAGAGTTGTCAATTGCTTGATTGTAATCAATAACATGACACCATAATTGATCAGTGTTGAGTGTTAGAAAGTGTATATTTATAAAGGAGAAAATCGTCATTTTACACTTCAAGTCTCACTAACATTGCTATTTTTATTTATTTAAGTATTTTGTTATTTAATTACGTGTGTTTCATTATAATTAGTTATTTTATGTATTTTAGGGTATCACGATCATTTCATAATGAGCGGGTGATCGACGACAAACGGACATCACATTTGAACTCGGGACGATCGAAAACCTTAGAAGGAGCATAAAAGGAAAAATGTCGTTGGCATACTTAACTATTCATACGTATAAGATCTTGTTCATGATCTTGTGCAAATAGTATTACCGTGCAAAAACCGGTTCTTTGTGCAAATAGTGGTCAAACCGTGTATTTGTGCAAATAATTCTTGTTCAAATAGTGGTACAGTTGTTGATGGCGATGGATGATCACGGCGTCAATCTTGTTTTAATCCGATGGTCATGATTCACTCAATGTACTATAAAAGGGCTTCCCCAATTTGAGATCCCAATTCATTTCTAAGCTTAGATTTTGTAATTCCTTCTCTTTCTTGTATTTTCTACGTATTTTAATAAATTCCCATTTTACCCTAGTCTGAATATGAGTAGGTAATTTTCTTTCAAGCTTGGGTTGAAGGTGAAGTCTCAACATGTTCCATAGGCTTTATTTGGTAAATTTATTTTCTATTCCCTCTAATATTTGTGGTTGTTTTTGACTTTTCGTCGACAAATAATAATAGTCTTGTCTGAATCATACAGTTAAAGCACCCTAGTACAAGGTTATCATTGTTGTACGATAAACCATAACACCATACTTATTTTAGCGTGGTTCATGGTGTGAATCCCCTCATGATTTAATTGGCATTAATAAGGAATATTTAGCCCATGGAGCATGTTGATGCAGATCCGGATACCCAAGTGCTTTATCTCAATAGATTCCAATTTAAGTTATTCCTGCCATTTTAAATTTCAATTCTAGCATATTTTAAATTCCTTTCACCACAAATCCAACCATCCATCTAAAGAAAATTAATTCTGCATATAATTAAAATCAACCTCCTCGTGGGATCGACACTCGTCACCATTGATCTATTCTACAATAGATTCGTGCGCTTGCGAGTTCAATAAAATTTGCACAACAATCAACATAATAAAGTCATTCCTAATTTAGATAATACAATATTAATCAAAATAAGATCCTCCAATAAGCCTTACATGATAAAGTCATTTCAAATTAGATAATACAATTTGTAAAATTAAATATATCTTTAAGCACACTAACACATTATTAATGCAGATTTGCTAAAAGGGAATTCTTACACATCTTACGGTTATGGCCATGCTCCCTGCGCCGACCAGAAGTTATAGTAGACCGGGGGATATCCTCACCTATAGATGGTATTCTTTGTGCTTTCTGATGACCAGAAGATGATGGTACATTTGGTGGCTTCGCTTGCAATGTTTGGACATCTTCTATAATTTTCCAATTGGCCATATCACCAACTGGAATAATAGGTTCAACTCGAATAATAGGTTTAGAATATGCCATCACTAATGTTTCCTTTATGTAAAAACGAGAACAAAAGCTTATAAGATATACTCGAAAATATACGCAAACTGCAATTGCATGAGCACAAACAAATTGGTCTACTTGAAATACTCTACAACTGCATGTCTTGTAACAAATTGTTCACATTTGTCTTTCCCGTTAGGGAATATTCATCCAAACTCTTCTTTACAATTTCATACAACTTTACAATAAATTGTTCAAATGTTGTATCTTTTTGGAAACAAAATGAAGTAACTCTTTTATTCTCATACTCCATACGACAATCATTCAAAGTTTCCCACACCCCATCAAAATGCATCTTAAGAACTATCGACTCCATTAACCTGAAGCAAAATAATAATAATAATAATACTTTATTAAAAACATTGCAAACAATAATATTACTTTATTATTTACATAACTAATTATCAACAAATTTGGGTGATCAGGATGACAGTACTATCGCACAGGTGGCAGATAAAGTTGCTCGAATTACATGCAATTATATATTGGGCGATGCAAGCACTAATCGTCCAAGATGTAGTATTCTATCGCTGGGGACAAGCGCCTATCACACGGGTGACGAATACTAGAATCCAAGCGACACATCCCTGTTGCCCAGGCGACAAGTCATTTTAAGCTTGAGCGACAGGTACTTGTAGCCTGGATTCTGGGTTTTGTCTTCAACATTGTTCAGAACCCATTTTCATTGGATTGTTTAGAATTTTACTAAGTTATAAATTTATGACCTCACAATAACCATTTAATATACCCACGTTGTAATAAAATGAGCAAACAACGTTTTATATAAAACGCAACCACCGAAAAATAAAAGATAAAGAGAAGAAATACTAACCTTAACTTCTTATTATTCTTTAGTTTGTTGCTTGATTTTGTCTTCAATACTTGGTTAAATATATCAATTTGATGAATGTGAGATAGGTAAAAGGGAGGTTGAATGATAGTTGGACAATGTGGGAGAGGTGAAATGAGGAGTGTTTTAGTGGTGTGTGGAGATGTTCAGCTATTGCTTGGGAGTCGAGGGTTTGTTTGTTTAGTTTTAGGGGTATTTTGGTCTAAGAATCTCGTAATTGGTTACTATTGTAAGAAAAACTAGAATGTGGTATATTTTATATTAAAAGTTGGAAAGTGGTCAAATGGGTAAATTTCCAAATTCCTCAAGCCCAGCACACTACCGAGCACAGACACGCTCATCTCACTCACACACCGCCGCTGTCAATTCCGTTCACCAGCACCAATTTTGCAGCTTCTAGCTGTTCGTTGAGCTACTATCAGTTCTATTTAGGTGCTCTGCTGTCAGTTTCGATCTAACTGCTGCCATCGCTGGCTCACTGCCACCTCCTCCGTTCACCGTCGTTTTGGTGATGACCTTAAGGTTATGTTTGCGATTTGGTGATGAATAGGACAGGGGAAATATTGTTAATTTAATTTAGTATGTTTTCTAGGATCATATGCAATACATATGTATTTTTTATATAATGGCATTGGCTGTTTTTATTTTAGAGCTCAATCGGGCATGGCAAAGCATATCTAGAGACTGGAAATTGAAAAATAGACAATCAGGACTTGTTAAAATGTTAAGAATGTAGTTGATATTTGTTTTATTCTTCATTGATCTGGCCTAGATTTCAGATTTTGGAATTATAAGTGGTTGGTTTCTAGCAAATTTTTAGAAAATGGAACTGTTGTAACCCGAATTAAACCCAACCCAAAATTAAGACCTGAATTTTCAAACCAAACCAATCAGAAATGTGAACCCAAACCGAACCAAAATAAATTTGGTTCGATTTAGTTTGCGTTTTGAGCCCGATTGGGTTGAATTTTCCAACCCGATTGGGTTTCAACCTGAACTAAAAATCGATTTGTCTACCCCTAATTGAAAGTTTAAATCAAACAGTTGGATTCAACTTAAAAGAATGTAACGGTTGATTTTTTATATTCAATAAAAATAGAAAAAGAAGGACCACTGGAGATGCCGGTTCTGAAAAGCAAAATCTTTAAAATTTCTCCCATTCATTTTTTTTCTCTCACCAACTAAATTTCTTCGCCTTCTCAAAAGAGAAGGAATTTTTTTTTTAATTGTTGTTTCAGTGCATTTCATACTTCAGTCTTGGATTTAATTTTTTGCTGTTCTGGGTCATCATTTTCTGCTGGTTCAGGCAATTATATTCTGTTTTGGATTTTTTTTTTTCTGTTGTTTCTTGTCGGCAAAACTTTTGTTACAACAAGCTATGGTTTACATTATCAATATGTATGATCACTGTTCTCATTTATTTTAAGTTCCAATCCATAACGTTAATTTTTTCCATCTCTAAAATCATTTCCGTCATTCTCAACATTCGCAACGTAAAGGGCAAAGTGATGTTAATAAAAGAAAGGTAAATAGTCATAGAAGTCCTTAAAAAAAAAAATATCTGCAATGGATTTCAAATTCTCAAATCCTTCATCTTCTTTTGCTTCAAAACTTGCTTTAACGGGTAATTTTTATCTTCATTCACGCTCTCTAGAAAACTCACAACTTCAAATTGCCGCCAAAAAGAAAAAAAAATGAAAACGGTTGTGATAGAGTGCAGAGTCATGAGCCACGTAGATGTGGAAGAATGCCAAAGCCAAACCTCAAGTATACTACGTGAAAGCATGAATTGACTCTCATGCAAAGCCATGCATGACATATGCATGTGCAGTTCACGTGTGGATATTGTGAAGGTGAGTGCTGGAACCGTGATCTTGGGATAAGCTTATCACAAACATTGCTTTCGGGATAACCTTATCACAGAAGTTGCTTTTAATTATCTTTCTGTTACGAGATATTAGCTAAGTTGTTATTTTACAACTGTTTTATTGATTTCAGTTATGATTGTGGGTTGAAAATCAAACTCTTGTTATTATAAATAGGCTCCAGAATATGAATAAAGGGATCGAAAAATCAGACTACAAATCTTTGATTATTTCTCACCATAAGCAGAAAAATATCACTACCATTATTTGTAATTGTTAGCTGTATCTGACTGGGACCTATCAGGTTGGCTGGTCTGAGTCAAAGACTGAAGCTCAGTTGAAAAATCGTTCAAAGAAATATGTGTAGATGAGGGCCTTTGGCGATTGGGATGAAGCTAAATCTCATTTATTGAGATGGTGGCCTAAGGTCTGCAGCTTGATATTGCAATATTTAATGTGGTAATTGATGAACTTAAAAGAACGGGAGGATAGACGATGCAAATGAAGAGATATCAATTCAATACATGTACATATCCTATGTTGTTGATAGATAGTTTTTGCTTGATGGATGTCTGTCCGTCATAATAACTTCATAGTAAAGATTCAAGTACGTTCATCCAAAGGTTGATGAACATGCTCTCGTACTTTTGGTTCAAATCATATCATGTGAGGAAGATTGCTTAGGACTTAAGTACCACTTTCTGCTTTCATAGGCTGCTCCTCTATCTTTTGGTTCAACTCCGAATCATATCAATTTTGGTTATGCTAAAATTATGTTGGACAGGTAGCTAGACTTGTAGTACTCTACTGGATGTTGTGACACGAAAAGCGTCATGATGCATGGGCTTTGTAAAGAATGGAATGGCAAATAAAAAGCATCATGATGCATGGGCTTATGTTCATAATCTAGATGCTTTTGTATCGTTGCATCCAGGATAATGAAATAGTTCGCAAGGGAAAAGAATATACGATGTGGTTAATGTAATTATACTATAGCCCGTGTCCCCTTTTTATATTACAAAACTAACTTTTTGGATCTCTTGTATTGCTTTTCGTGAAATATGTTGTCTGAAGACATTTAAACTAAAGACGTAACTAAATTTAAATGAGTTAATTAACACGAGAATTCAAGAGATTGAAGCCATCAGAATTGCAAAATCCTCTATAGTTCAACTTAACAAATATTTAATTCTCAATTTTAGAGTGACAACTTGAAATCTCTATGTCTACTCATAAATATAACAATTTAGTCCGATTAAAATTAATTTTGTGTAGGTTATTTTTCCGTTTAATAGTATTATATCTAAGCATCTCATGCAAACAATATTGAATAACAAAGAGTTAACACTTTCCTAAGTACTTTACATAAACAATTTAACGAAAGATACATAATCAGAGATTTAGGGGTGTTTAGAATCCAATCTGATCCGCTCAATCCGTCTGATCTACAAAAATCTAATTCGAAAAATCCGATCTGTGGATTGGTGGATTGGATTGGATTGAAAATTTAAAAGTCTGAAGTAGGTGAATTGGATATGAATTTACTTCTGTATATATATATATATGTGTGTGTGTGTGTGTGTGTGTGTGTGTATAAAATGTGGCGTTACTCCTTATTAATAAATAAATAAATAAAAATGTAGTTACATTAACACTATACATATCTTATCCGATAATAATATATAATAAACATGATTAAATAATTGAATAATTAAATTGTTTAGGGAGAAAGAGGAAAATATAATAGAGCACCACGTGTCGATGAGCGGAATGACTCCAAGTAATCGCTGTATGCATCTAGGGTACCCCATCTAATTCAAAATGTAGAGTACCCTGCATAATTAGAGGTATCCCTCACATTTCGGGGTACCCCCGTTACTCGAGTATAATTAGAGTTACCCCGTATAATTAGGGATACCCCACATAACTCGAGTATAATTAGAGGTATCCCGCATAATTAGGGGTATCCCACATAACTCGAGTATAATTCGAGGTACCCTGCATAACTTAGGGTACCCGATAGATCAGACTTGAAGCGAACGAGGAAAGTTCTTCGAAAAGTCTACCATGAGAAGCGTCTCCCTCGCTTGAAGGATAATATTTGATTTGTCAGAATTAAACATTAAAACATCATACTGAAAAATAGCGACAGCCGCCTGCCACCTTTGCCAAAAGTGAAGGACGCTATCCCAAGGATAGTGGTCCTCAATTGCCCTTGCCAGACAGCTACTGCTGAGGTACTCTGGACCACTCTCCAGCACGCGCCACTTACCCAAAAGGATAAAATATGCCGTGAACGACTTCTTGATTCCCAAGCATGCACATAACAGTCAAAAAATCATAAAAAAGGTAAAATGACGCAAAAGGGCTAAAAAGGGACAGCCAATAGCCATAAAAATACACCACGTGGTAGGTGAGGTACTCCATATATAAAGGTGTCCAGGTTTTATTCTCTAGGACTACTCATTCATTCATGAACACCCACACTCTACAAAATAAGCTTTCTTCAACCTCAAAACTCGATTTACAGAGGGCTGACAAGCTCTCTTTACTATAAAAATGCATGAGTTGTTAACTTGAGCATCGGAGTGTGAACTCCGGGATACCTCGGCTTCACCTCTAACCTCTATTTCACTGTTTTGCAAACGTGAAGCTCATTTCGAAGGATATTTTTCTTGATTCAGACCTTTCGCCATTGTTACGACTTCCCTCATCCTTTATCACCTCCCACGAGTTCAAAAATATCGCACACGACAACCTAGTGAGGCACCTCGTTTCCCTTAAAAATATAAATTTATTGTTCTAGATAGGTTTATCTTTTTCTACCCCCAAAATCTGTCTAAAACATTAAAAAAAAAAAAACAAATATAACATTCTAAACAGTTAATTTTAGTTAACTTTTATAATTTTAGTTAATTTTCATGTATTGATTTAAACAAATGAGATTTTTTCTTTTTACTGTGTTATATTTTGAGACTTTGAATGTATTATTCTATTTTTATTTAAATACTTAATTTATTTAAATCTTAATTTGATCGGTAATAAAATTACTTTTATATAAGATTTTTTTATTTAATTACTTCATAGAATGAACAAAATTAAAAAATTTTAATCCGCAAAATAATGGATTGAATATGAATTAGGTCAAATCTGCATCCAATCCACAGACATGAGAATTGGATTTGGATTGAATTCGTCAATCCGTGGATTAGATTGAAAATTTACAATCTGTAAAATTATGGATCTAATATGGATTGATGTCCAATCTGTAAAATCTGATCTGCAAACATCTCTATTAAAGATAATCATATATAGATTTTATAAATCCAAGTATTTAGTTAAATATTTATACTAACAATTAATAATATATTGCAGAATTCGTGAAAATATTTAATTTATATTCAGCCAAATATATGAAACAAGTTTCTTAAGCCTTAATATATAACTTGGTTTTCCTTCGAAAACTTATAAATACAGCACCTCCCGTACTATTCTTGAATCCTACTAGAAAGGATTATCATCCTCTGCTCCATTTCCAACCGTCTATCAACCTTTTCCGTGTTAAGTTCTCTGTTAAATAAACCTAAAACAGCAGCTTTGCAGTGATCTTTTGTTATTGATCAAGAAAGTCCTTCTTGATCAAACTTTCCGTAAAACCATGCCTTAACCCACAAGAAACCACAATCAATAGTTCTTTTCAAGTTTATCCTCTGCTCTTGATCAAATTCATTAAAACCTTAATCTTTGTGCATTCGACTCCAAGAAGACAAAGTAGCAGTATTCCTGTTCATTCAAATTGACAGTAGTCGCCACAATCAAAGCAACCTTAAACTTAAAGGCACAGGCTTTCGCGTCTACAAGTCTCTGCAATCTTCCCAAGCCTTTTTCTTAGTCTTCAAGAGCCTAGAAAGCCATACCCAGTCAATTAAGTACCCAAACCTTAATCAAATGGAGATCTTTTATTTCTATAATAATTTCCATATTCCGCAGGTTCTTGCACAGAACCTCGACATATTTAATTGAGATTGCTATAGGGTTTTAACTACATAATTATCGCTATATTATATAATGCATCAGACAGTAAAAGTCCTAAATAGTTCTAGAGTCTCAAAATCATCTTTTATACACTTATATGCACAATTATCTATGTCTTAAAACCCCATCCATAAAGTCTACTTCGCACTTAAGAATTTTTCCATAGGTTTCTCGAAGTATCAAATTCCAAGACAATGTATAACACCCTTGTTTCTCCATTATTCCTTGGTACACTACCCTATGCAGTTGGTGTCTTTACCGTGGGTGTCTTTACTGTTTGAGCTCGGACTATCTTGAAAGTCAACAACCGTCAAAGCTTCAACGCGACTTTATTTAGGCGATATCAGTGCCTAGATAAATTGTGGACCTCTCTCTGCGAACAACTAACAGAACGATGAGTTAGCAGACCATCTCAAGCCCAAGTCAACAGAAATCCGGCCCAAATTCAATACTGACTAGAAAGAGCACGCCCAACCAGTTTAGAGGCAGCACGTGGGCAGGTGAAAATCCCATCAAATTAATTTTTTAGAGTTAAAATTAATTCTTTATATTATTTCCATGACAAATTTAATTTTATCAAGGCCAAAACTATTTTGCATCATAGGTTTGGTACCCCACTCATTTTTCATTTACCAAAGTCAACGTTGGATTTCATCTAATGGCTGGAACAGAAACACATAGAGAAATAGGAGTAACTAGAGAAACAAGTAATGGGCCGATCACCTGAATTGGTAATTGAGCAACGGAAATTAACAAAATTAACTTAAAAATTTATGAATTATTGGCTGCTTCCGACAAAAATCTAAGAAACTATCAATTTTTGATCAAGCAAATAAATTAACGACAACAGCAGCGACTAATATATGTGGCGATGACAATGGCTACTTCCAGCAACAGCAGCCTCTTTAATTTGAGTTAGTTTGCTGAGTTTATGTCCAAATTTTTAAATGGATAATGGATTTATTGTTTTAGTACTAATTGTTGATGATTATAGGTTAGATCTTGTTGAGCAATTAGTTTTTTAACATTAGGCTTGAATTGGGAATGAAAAGTGATAAAATGCTTATGGAAATAAGTTTGTTAAATATGCCAATTCAAATGTTTGCTAGAATGCCTCAAAGAATACAATTTGCTGTTTAGGCTTAATTTTGCTATTATTTTACTTGAATGAATATCTCAGAAGGTTGCAACTGGTATTGTCGCTTGAATATAGGCAATGGTATGGTGTTATGGGTGATTATGAGCAAAAGGTGTTTGTCACACTAACCTTATAAGTGAAACTACTATTTTTCTCAAACAAAACCCAGATTAAGAAGATTCAATACTTCATCATAGCTTTCAAAAAACAGTATCAAGACAACAATGTTGAGAACCGTCGCCTATAAACTTCATCCATCGGAAAAATAGCTGATGATGCTTATTACACATACAAACCTTCTTTTTTTTTCGATTTATAGGTGCTATGCCTTTAGCCGGTTACCCGTTTTCCAAATGTTAAACCTCAGCCGTTAGATACTTTTTTTCACAATCTAACGGCTCATTCGCTATAAGACAAAGGACTGGGGTACCACGATGCAAGATAGCTGGATCCTTTTATCAATTGTTAAATTTCAAAACAGCTTTTGAATGTTCAAGCACTTTTTTGGGACATTAAAAATTGTAAGAGTATAACTGAAAAATGTGAAGATTCTGAATAATGTTTTTGAAAGTTCTTTAGCTGACGTTACAATAAATTAGCTCAAAGGCACATAAAAACATATATAAAATACAAGACTTCTCTCCAATATCATGAAAAGCCCTTAAATTCAATGACACGAACTTTCCTTAGTTCTAAAATGGTGGGTATATAATTCTCTTTAAAAAAAAGGTAGGTCTATAATAATTACTTTATAAACAATGGAGAAATAGCTAACTGGTAATGGTAGTACAGAAAATGGCGTGTCTTGTGAATTGAAAGAACTCAGTTGGAAAAGAGATATTTACCAAAGAGAGAGACGGACACGAACCATAGATATACATCAAAACCATTCCCTAAAATTAAATCGGCCAAAAATAACGAGGAGACATATACCTCATGTGGGGGTGTATATATAAGTGCGAGGGTGTGTGTATAGAAGATATTATCTATCCGTGTCTTACAATTCCTAGCGAGGAGAATAAAGTTTGAGTGGGTGAACTCAAACTGGTATCCTCTGGATGGCTACTTGTGGGAGTACACGTTCTTAAATTACTGAAAAAAAAAAGGCCAAAAGATAATTTTTTTTTTTTTTTTTGAGAGGGGCACAAGATATGTTGATATGGAAGTTACTTCAATTTTGAATAACTACTAAAGCTGGCAAAATTTAACACGATCCGATTATCCGACACGAACACGATACAAATAAATGGGTATGAGTCGTCGAATTTAACACAATTATTAAATGGGTTTGATTCGGACCGACACGATTTTTTTCCGTGTCGGGTTAGGGTCAAAGTTCTTGACCCATTTACCCAATCAATGATCCGATTATATTTTCTATTTTAAAATAATTTGTCGGTTCTTGTTATCAAAACTCAAATATTAGAAATGATTCTCTCTTTTATTTTTATTTTTTTAAAAGATGAATATAAACACAGTATTTTATTTATAAAATTTTAAATACATTTAGAGCTTCAATAATGTAAATGTGTAAAATATTATTAGACATGTATATTTTATAATATCAATATATAATATTATTTGTATATATATAATTAAAACTTCAATAGTGTAAATGTGTAATGTTTTGGTAGATATGTACATTTTATAATATCGATAAATTATATATGTATCTATGTATGTATGACAGTATATAAATGTTTGATGTAAATTTTATTTAATATATAAATATTAAGCGGGTTATTGGGTAATCCGATTATTTTTCCGGGTCGGGTTTGGATCTCAATATTTTAACACGATTATTAAATGTGTCGGGTTTGGGTCGACATAAATTTGACACGACACGACACAACACGACACTGACACAACACGACACTGACACAACACGAACACGACCCGATAACCTATTTTGCCAGCTCTAAACTACAAATATATGAAATCACTATTCTTATGGGACCAGTTGATAACTGCAAATATTAAAATCACAGGACTTCGTTGATATTTCTCCAAACAAGGACTTCAGTATAAATTAAAAAGTTACATATATGTATATCAAAAACTGAGAAACCTAAGTACTACGCCGAAATCCTCAAAAACAGGGTTTAGGGTTTAGGGTTTAGGGTTTAGGGTTTTAGGGTTTTAGGGTTTAGGGTTTAGGGTTTAGGGTTTAGGGTTTAGGGTTTAAAATTCTCCGTGGATTTCGAATTCTCAAATTGTTTAATTTCTTTTGCTTTAAAATTTGCTTTAAGATTCACTCACTCTCGGAACCCACAACTTCAAATTTAAAAAAAAAATGGAAATAATTCCTTACTCACAGTCAAAGACTGAACCTCACTTGAAAAATTCCTCAGTGACGCTTGTGATTCAGGTAATTATTTTACTCACGGCCAACAGCTGTATTCTAAGCAATATGATACCTTTGTGTCTCCTTTTTGAAAAATAAAATAAATTCAATTGCGTTGTTGGCAGATTTTATTGGGTTAAATATTTTGATTAGTTGCTGCATTATGGTTAATTATAGCTATTTGTTTTGAATACTTTGATTAAAAGATTGAGTGTGCAACGTAGAATTGTGGAGGCCACCAGGTTGTTTTAGAAATTAAACTATGACTAGTCGCTTTCTTGTAAGCCTAATGTGATTACACATACTACGTTGATCTATGGATTGTGTTGGACAAGCCATGCACTTGTTGCTATTGAGCGATTTGAATAGATGGCTCTGTGAACCTAATATTTTCACTTATGGTTGCATTTTTTCTCAGGCTGGGTGTTTGCATAGAGCAAAGAAAAAGGTGCGCGGCCTGTTATTGCAGCGTTTGATAGATAAAGTAAGTAAGAGCTTATTACATGTTGATAATGGATGGGTTTTGCTTGATGGATGTCTATTTTTCATCGCAAAATGGTGGTGTTAAAATTCTTAAAACTCAAGTGTGGTATGCTTATCTTGGTCGATTGGGTGGAATTTAACCAACTCTTATCTTTTAGGACTGCTTTTGGATCTTTTGGCTACTATCAAATAATCTATTTTAGTGTTTTATTATCTCTCACTGCCACATAATTGATTTAGTGTTAAGAATCTCTGACCACCATGTAATTAAGCTATTTCAGGCTATACTTGTACTTTTCGACTACGTATAATCAGATCAAGAAAATGTTTAGCTATGGTAAAGTGGACAATTATTGTTATTTTGATAAATAGATACTGCACGGATCAAATCTTAGGGGAAGATATAAGTCTTTACAGGGAAATGTTAAATGGGAGTAGAATGGCTATATTCTCAGTGAGAGTAGAATGATTACATTCTTGAGGCAGTAGAATTATTTTGTAGCATAAGAAACTGCAAGTGTGAACTTAGTATTAAAACTTGTAGTTCCCTCATTGGTAGACTCGAAGCTTGCTTATGAACTATACTATAGGATTGCCTAATGTAGGCTTAATTCTAGATGCCATGACATACAACATCGCCAAAGCAAACGGTGCAAAGCCAAATATAGTCATATTTTATATGCTGACGGATTGGTTGCGTCCAAGATAACAAGGCATCAAAGGTCATTGAACTTTCTTACAAAAATGGTGGAGAAAAATGTGATACTAGATATATCTATGTTTCAGACGTTGTAGACTTGTGAAGAATGAAGTTAGGATTTATTCTCTCATAAATATCTTAGTAACTTCTAGACTTAATGTCTCTACAATTATTTCTTATTACATCATCACTTATGTCATTGTTTATGTCATTATTTCCCTAGAATCAATTATTAATATTATTAATATTTTATTTAATATTTAAGGAGATTTTATTTTAATACTTAGGTGAGAAGGTCATACCTCACATAAATTGATATTTTAGAATTTTGAAGATAATTCGATAAATTATGGTTCCGACTGTAATTTGTTAAATATTGATGTTGGGGGCATTTTGGTAATTTTGGCATACGGGGGTATTTCGATAATTTGGAAAATTTTATTCATACGGTAATAGCTTATTACGGATAAATATTCTTTCTGAGATTTATTGCGTAAAATTAGTTGTATTTCATATGACGGAGAATCATTATGTCGTTTACTTGAAATAGGAGGATCCACAAACGAGAATCAGCTTACAGACGTTGTTAATACCGAGTCTGGACATCATCACTGTGAGTCGAATATACAAAATCTATTTTCATAGTATATTTCAATTTTACGATACAGTACAATATGTTTTGATAAATGAATATTTAATGCTTTGATTTAATGATTTTATAGACAATGAATTTTTACCTACGTGCTGATATTTATTATTATTGCAATGAGTTTGATTAATGATATTACTATTGTTTTTGAGTAAATACATGATAGTAGTTTTAAAGAGAGTTGAGTGGATTTGAGGTATGATACATGGAAAGGAAATGCGATTTCAGATGGGATTATATGTTTAAGTATTTGTGTATAAATATTATTTTTGAAATCATTAGACAGTACCCTTCCCCCCCAAATACAGTAATACAGATAAAATGAGATGAGATGTGATGAGATGAGAGGCCTTTGGGGCCCGTCTGAACACGCATAGAGGCTTTGGGCCGTGTGTTTGGACACTTTTGTCTTTTGGGGCTTATGCATGCAGTACAAATAAGATGATATTTTCCCCGTCTATCCGTTCCGTGTAGCTCCGGGATATGATGGTTCCCTGATTGTCCGTCCGTCGAGGTCCGAATATGATGAGATTATTCTACTGGGTACTTGTTTGGTGATAGCTTTTCGGTATTCAATATTTCATATTATCAGTGTTATGATTTCATTAATTTTATATTGATTTTTGTAATTTTGTTATTTCAGTGCATGATCTGAATTAAATGAATTTATTAAAGTTCTTTTGATATTTTAATGAGATAGTTGAGAAAAATTAAAGTATTTTTTTTAAATTAATTATTATAAAAAACTATTATCCACTCACTGAGTTTTATACTCACTGAGTTTTTTTATTATATTCCCCCCAGAAGACTTTCAGGTACATCAGTCGATCCAGCAACATTTGTTAGATTGATATTCGGGCTACATGATGGTGCTAAGAATTATAGATATTTTATTAAGATATTTTGGATTGTATAATTTATTTCATATTTATGATTAATAATATTTTACTCTATTTGATAATATAATATTTAGATGGTATTTGGTATGTTGGTTAAGGAAGTTGGTTGTGGGTGTTGGTTGTATTTTAGAATTATTTTGGGAGTGTTAATTTTATAATTTGCAGGTTTTGGTATATTATATTTATAAGGGAGGTTCTGTCAAATTTTAAACAGAATAGTCATTAATTAGATTATTTTTCATCCGATTTGATAGATTTAGATAGACTCGTCCTGGAGGTCCGGGGCGGGTCGTTTCAGTTGGTATCAGTGCATGGTTTTAGATTCTGTAGACTTTATTGTGGTAATCAGAGTAATATTATTGTTATTAAGTTAGAATTGATATTTTATAAGTACCATCATGATTCGTCGTAGTAGTAGACGTGGCCGCGGATGTGGCCGTGGTCGTGCTAGACTAGTAGCTGGATTAACTCTAGGAGATGTACCTGCGGGGGAAATTGATGCTGTGAATGAGGGAGTAGTTGAGTCTTCAACGCACGAGGTAGCACAACAGGCACCAAGGAATGTGCTCAACATTGAGCAGTCAAATGATAGACTAGATCATATTGTGACTACAGTGATACAGAATCAGACCCAACCGCACGCTAGTCATGCCAATGCAATTGAGCGTGTACGAAGTTTAGGGGCAAAGAGTTTTAATGGCTCTGGAGATCCACCCGAGGCAGAATCGTGGTTTGTTAAGTTAGAACGTATTTTTGATGTGATAAGATGCTCAGAGGAGGATAGACTTGCTTTTGCCACCTTCTTACTCGAGGATAGAGCTTATCATTGGTGGCAGACAGTAGAGCGTCGATACCAAGGACATGCTGCGATTACATGGGCCATTTTTCGTAAAGAATTTTATGATCATTATTTTTCAGTGGTGTACCAAGACATGAAAAGGAGTGAATTTTTTCGATTAGTCCAGGGATCTATGTCAGAAGAAGAATATGAGAAGATGTTTCTGGATCCCTTTGGATTTGCTACATCAGCAGTGGGTGATGAGAGGGAAAGATGCAGACATTTTGAGGAAGGTTTTCGATTTGAGATTCGTACGACTGTAACTGCATCTCGATACACCGAGTTTGCGAAGGTAGTTGAGGCAGCAAAGAGAGTAGAACATAGTATCTCTGAGGGACGCAAAGTTCAGGCTTTGAAACAAAAACGTAGCCAGAGTTAGACAGAGGGTGGCTCGAGCAGCCGGCCGCCGAAAAAAGGCTCCCATACAAATTATTCTGCTGGTGTACAAAAAAACCAAAGTACAGGCTTGAGGGGAGAATAGAGACAGACCGTCAGTCACAGTCCGGTGCAGCCATCAGTGGGGAGTAATATTAGGGATCAGGGTCAGTATGACAGGAATAGTGGAGGACATCATGGTGATCGTTCTAGGAGTATGCAGTAGACTTCTTGCCCTTCGTGTGGCAGGAACCATCAGGGCCAATGTTGTGTTGGAGACAATGTGTGTTATTTGTGTGGACAACCTGGACATATTAAGAGATGCTGCCCTACTTTATCTCAAGGTGACGGTTTTGCTCGAGAGACAGCCCCACGATATCAGTCTCACTCTGGATCAGCTCAAGGTCAGAGGTATACAGACAGGGGGTTCCAAATCTGGGAGCCAGACCACTGCTCTAGGTTTGAGAGGTCAACCTGGTCGACCACATACTCAGGCTCGAGTTTTTGCTTTGACGCAACAGGAGGCTCATGCTACACCAGAAGTCATCATGGGTATACTCTTTATCTTTGGCTGGGAGTCTCATATTCTTATTGATCCTAAAGGCACTAACAATGGGTAAAGGTTTTTTAAGTTTAGATAACTTCATTCAAATTGGATTAATATACCCTAGCGTAGCTAATTCCTATGCTACTTATTGACACGAAAGGACACTTTAATTCGAAAGTGAACTAATTAAGGAAGCTTTTCTTTTTCATTTAGGTTAATATGAACAAGTTGAGGTTATCATCTATTTATGAATATCATTTCTTCCAGACGATTATTTTCTTATTCTTCTAATGTGTTCAGTTAGATACTAATACTTTCTACAATGAGTTATAAAAGATTGCTCTAAAAGTAAAGACTTTGGCAGTGTGATTGTTGTCAATATTAGGGAAATTGATTATGCTTTTGTGGAATATATGGAGCTTTGATTACAACTTCTGTTGTTTCTCTTGTCGTGTAGGAACTATGATCACGCAAACTCATCTTTACAAACTCTTTCCATATGCTATTGTACCATTGAGGCTTATACAAGAGTATAGAACCCCCTTGACATAGCTTAAAAACTTTTAAAATAGTGGAGAAGATCAAATTTTTGTTTTACAATAATATAATGTTTCTAGTAGTTAATTTTATTTATCTCTTGTCTTCTTGCAATTTATTGAAACTAATTCTTAATCTTAATATAAGTATCTTCTTTGATTTGGCTTCTATCAGCATGATCTATATCAACATGTTACAGACCACGTCACTATTAGTTTTGCAAAAAGTGATGGCCCTAGGGCTCAGAATGTGAACAAAAGATGTTGTTCACTTTCTCATTTTCACCTCTATCCCCTTACAAACTTGGTCTTACGACTTCTACCAAGCTTACTTTTATTTAATCTTATAGCAAACATTAAGATTTGTCTATTGAATAACATAAAAATCAGATTTCCTTTATTTTATGTGCAAGGGATTTGACAACTCTGCCTCAAAGTAATGGAGGATACAAGTATGACTATATGACAGATCCATTTCTTGCTGAATTTTTCACGGTAATTCTCATTCTATGGCTTTGGTTGGTGATCTTTTAGCTTAATGAGTTATTGCATTTTAAAACTTTAATGCTATTTAAAACCTCTATGTTGGCTGAATGTACATTTCTTTTACTTATTAGCTCTAATCAATCATCTCTACATGATTTAATGGATTCCTAAATTTTTTTTTCCCTATGATACTATGTAGCTTATTCATCTATGGATATGTACTTGCATATTTTCTTAACCTGTGTTAGTTTACTATAAAATTTTGCCTTTTATATTTAAAGGTATATGAATGAGGTTAATTATGGTTTGGCCAACGTCTTATTCCTATGTCATAAATAGTCATTTTGATTGCAGCTAAGCTAGAGTTTATAGAAGCTTTATTTATGGGAACCCATGTGACAAGAACAGTGCAGAAAGGAATACTTATTGCTGATGTATTTTAAGAGGACAGTTTGCTTTTTGTTGGTTTTCTCTTTTATTTGGCTGCTGCTGGAAATTGGTTGCAGGTTCATTATTTGCGCTTGCTTTGTTAATTAGTATTTTAATCTTAATACTTTAATCTTGATTATGATATTGCAGATTTTTTTGGGAGCCTTTTATTATAAATTTGTTGAATATACAATAATTCAGTTAATTTTTTTTCTCCCTATGAGTCTCTTTGGCTCTTAAGCTCATTGTGATCATTCTTACAAAGTAAAACAAAAAAAAATAAATAAATCAAAACAGACTACAAATTTTGGTATCCACACATGCAAAACATATAATTTACATTTATATTATTGGCCAACAGTTATCTAATATGGATTCTTCTTAGTGACCAGAGACTTTTATCTTTAACTAGAGCCAGTACTTTTAGATAAATGTGATTCTGAATAATTTTTTAATTTAATCATGTGAATCACATTTATATGAATTTGGCCTTTTTTTATGGATTTTCTTCTAATTGATCTATGTTCCAAATTAGTTGTTTATTTTGTTCAAACTCCATTTAAGAAGTTTTACTAATCCTAGTTTAGTTGAATTAATTTTTATTAATTATAACTCTTGTATTTTTCTTTCTTTTCTCTATTGGTTAATGTAAAATTAGTTTTGGATTTTTTTTTAAATCATTGGGAGAATACAAAATTGTTTTTAGTAATCTTTCATTAAATTAAGAAAAAAATTGTTTTTACGTGTGAAAAGTGCCTGTAATAATTTTCTTTTAAATACGACACTGTACTTGTAGTAATCACAGAATTTTTTTTAATATTTTTTATTTATAGTTTCAAATTCTACGTAATGCATTTGTAGCATACAATAATCATGTGATGTATGAGTTGTATATTATTTATTGTAAATGTCCAAGATTTAACTTATGTAGCATACTAACTAATTCTATATGTTAGAGTTGTAGATGGGAAAATAATGAAATTCATGGTGTAGAGGCATTGAGGAGAATTTTGTTGCCAGCTAAATACTTGTATTCTTTTCAAACTGAATATCTGCTTGTGTATTCTTTCAAGCTATATTCAAGATATTTTGAATTTTTGTATGTTTCGTTTAATACTTGTTTAAATTCGTATTTGGTACAATTGTAATAATATACTAAAAGTATTTAAATATTAAATGAAAGATTTTGTAATATAAATCGAGCTTTTTTTTATTTTGTGATGCCTTTTAATTTTACTAATAAATCAATAGGTAATGAGCCAATTTAAATTTTTATTTTTTAAATAAATTAAATAATCATACCATGGTAACATTAGATACTAATATAATATCAACAATCACTACACTATGGAGTCACAATATTGGTGATTCTATAGTAATACTAATCACTGATACTATATTCGTGACACCACAAATAAGCGTCACTATTTTTTTAACTGTCAGATTACTGACACAATTAACAAGTGTCACTATTTTTCTGACTGCCACATTACTGATACAATTAACAAGTGTCACTAAAAGTAATTACTGACGCTATTTTAATGTCAATAAAGACTATTTTTCTAGTAGTGTTAGGTAGGTAGAGGATGATGAATGTGATAAAGATCAACTATGGTTTAAATTTGGTGGCCAATTAGCACAGTTATCAATCACTTATTGGTGCTTAGTTACGAGACTTTACTATGGTGCATACAACGTACACATAAAAGCAAGAATTGCAGCCAACTATAGGTTATGCCATTTGTATTTTGATGGTCATCTAGGGGCGAATCTTAAAGGATTATAAAGAATTAGATGAAAACTTTGAGGACTTAGACTTTAATGATGTGGACAACATTAATGCGTTAAAAATCGTGCTATATTACTTTGCGGATAGAGTACTGAATGGAAGAAAAGATCAATGTACATTGTATTCATTATTACTATATAATATTGATGATCTTGAGTATTTTAAAAGTCTTCTATGGGATCATTCATCCTAAAAAAGGTATATGATAGTTTAGATAATGCATTGAACCAAAAATTAGAACTTTAATGATATGGACTTCGAGGATTTGAACTTTAATGATATAAACAACATTGATGCACTAAAAATCACGTTATATTACTCTACGGATAAAGAACTTAATGGAAGAAAAGATCAACGTATATTGAATCCATTATTGCTACATAATGTTGATGATCTTGGGTATTTTAAAAATCTTCCAAAAGATATATGATAATTTGGATAATGCATTGAACCAAAAATTAGAGACTTTCAAGTCTCATAAAGGCGAAGTACAACATTATGGCTTATGTCTTGGGGCTTGAGTGCGTTGACAAGATAAAAAAAAATATGGTCACTTTGTTTTGCATAAAAAATGATTAAAATCTTTTTTTTTTTTTTTTGCATCTTCACTTTGCTATAAGCCCCCCTGTTTGAAGTAAGCGATGGTTTTCTAAGTGAAAAGTGAGCCATCAAAACAAATAGGAAGACTACTTGCATATTAAAGTGGAAAGGTATTGCATCTTCAAAAATAAGTTTCACTCTTGTAAGTATTTTGTATATTAGAATGACTGTGAATATCTATTAAATAATAGATTATTTGCCTAAAATTAAATTTGAATTACTTTATGAATAGGAGATTGTTAAACAAACACTCGACCTGAGCACGCCGGAGGACATCTATATTAGAATAGTGCGATTGATTATTGGGAATCAATCTCACATTGGGTCCATAATGTACATACATTATTCAACCTAGTACAATGTAATTATTGAATCTCGAATAACTACAAGTTGTTTTTTGCTTCCGTTGTTACTTTGTGCAGCATCATTCTAATATCAATATGCCACTCATGACAGTGGCAATGAATCTAACCGTTGATAAGTGATAGAGATGGCCAGCAATCAACGACAAAGATGGTCGGTGATGAGCTCCTCAACCTATAAAGATGCAACTACAATGCAGATAATTGTTTTTTGACACAACTCAAAAGTGTATTACTCCCAAGTATAAGAGTGTCAAGTTATAATATAACCTTGTGAGTCCGGGCTCAAAACACAAGGAATTTAAAACCCAGTAGTCAATTTAAAACTAAGAAAATTATTTGTGGGGAAAAGAAATTATTTGAAATCGATTTAAAAATATGCTAAGGCTACGAGATCCACTCTTAGTATTTTAATTATAATTTTAATACTCTCTCATTTTTATATCTCTTCACTTTTACAAGTTATTTATTATATCATTTAATTCTATGTGTGTGGATAAATATGAAATAAAGTATCTAATGTACCATAACTATATTATTGTGTCGACATTATGTTAAAATACCATATAAATCCAAGGAAACTTTTTAAATTAACATGACATAAAAATAACTAGAAAAGAATAAAATAGATTTAAAAACTCATTTGAGAAAATAATAAATTTGATGGTTTGACTTCACCCTTCACCTCAGCTTAGTAAATTAGCCACTCATATTAAAAGAAAACACAACACTCTTTTTATTTGATAAACTTTCGAAATATGTTACGAGAAAAATTAATACATATGGAAACAAGAAAAGAAAAGAAGGAAAGAAGGAAATTCTTCAGCTGGCTACCACCTTTCGGCTCAACTCTCTCTCGGCTTTTTGGTACCCCTGCTCGCTTGCATCCCTTGCCTTTTATAGACAAGGGAATTATCTTCTTTTTGCTTATTTTATTAATATTAATATTTTATTTTATTTTTATATTATATGTACATATTGAAATGTGTGATGGTCAGGATTACCATCACGAGCAACCAAAGCTTGGTTGCTCTTTTGTTTTTTGCTTTTTTATTTTTTTTATATTTTTTATATTTTTTATATTTTTATATTTTTATATTTTTTATTTATATATATATTTTTTATTATTACATCTCCTCAATTGTGTTCCAGTAGTTCTTCTTTGTCTTCGCTTTCAATTCCAATTCCATCTTTATTCTTGAAAAAATATTTTACAAGATAAAAATTAACATATTGTGAATTAATTTAACATAAAAATATATTTGGAGAGTATTAAAATAATTTAGAAATAATTGGTACATTAATTGACACAATAACTGAATAACTAATAATTTTATTCTTATTAAATATACACTTTTTAGTATTAATCGTTTTTCTTTATTTTAGAGAAGGGATAGGTTAGTTGGCTGTTAGGGTTTCTTTCCTTTTCTTTTCAGTTTATATTTTTTTAATTGTAAAGAGCGTATTTTGGAAATATTGTAAATATAAGGGGATTGTTTTGTCTCTGGGGAGAATGGAGTCTGATTCTTAACTCCCCTGTCGAAATCAACACTCATTCCATTCCAGCTTCAGTTTAACATGTAAACAACTTATTGATTTGTTTCCTTCATTCTAATTCCCATTACTGTTTAGTAAACACGTCATTAAAGGAATGGAGGATCGAACATTGATGAATTCAACTAGTGGTTTGCTGGTAACATCACAGTGAATCGTGACATTCAACAGTTAAAGAAATTTTTTTGAATACTTTTAGGGAAAGAGTCAATGGGAAGCTAAAGGCCGAGTTAACCATTGTTTATGTAACAAACTTCAAATGAACTCATATGCTTTCTTCTGTTATAATCTGACATGTTTCTTTGTCCTCTACAACATATCCACAAGTTCTATTGCTTGATAAGTGAGAAGCAAAAACAGTATCTTTCTGCGTTCTGTCAGTATTGCAAGTATACAGATGCCTTTTTTAAGCAACAAACATACAAAACTTATAACTATCGATTTACTATAATATAATAAAAAATAAAATTTATTTATTTGCATGTGATAAATTGACTAGGTATTCTTCAACGCTTAGTGGAATAATAGTAATTGTGATCTTAATTCATTAGACTATATCAAGTTTAACAGCTACATTGATGGGCTAGAAGACACATATTTGAAATGGTTCATAAACGTTGATATGGTGTGTATTGCTACGTGATTCTGCGTAGTTCCTCTTATATTTAAGGATTTTAGATATACTAAAGATGATAATTTCACTTTTTGCATATGTTTTCATTCCAAGTAACTTACAACACAATCATTGGGTAGTAGCACAAATAGACTCTCTTCATAAAAAGATTTGGATCTATGATTTAGTGATAGAATTTCGTGACAAAGAAGGTGCGCTCAGCAATTCAAGCCACTTGAAGTTATCTTTCATTGATGGCTACAAGATATTGGACTTTACAACATTTGATGGAACTTGCAGAGTGGGAGAATTGGAATGTCGTACAGGTTAAAAATGTTCGTATTCACAATGTATTTAATGTTCAAGCTAAAAATTGATTTTAGTAGTAACCGTGGGCAATACTTTAAAAATAATATTGTTGTTGACATATTTAATGGGGATATCAGACTGTAAGAGTTGTAAGTATTTGGATATTGGTGCATCGAAATGATGTCGTATTAGGTTGTTGCAATACATTTATATCATTATTTCATCTTATGTCGTGTTTAACTATGAAATCTATCAAAAGAAGTAAAATATGTATTTCACAGTTCCCAAACACTTGTTGCGACAATAGATAAATTTCGCAATTCCCAAACACTTATTATGACAATATATAAATTTCACAATTCTCAAACACTTGTTACGACAATATATAAATTAAATATATCATTGATTGAATTGTAGAATATATAAACATAAGAATTCAAAATATTGGCAGGCCATTAATTTAGATTCAATGCAATGGGATTCTTAAATTTTTTTCGGTTATGCTAGTGTTCCTTGCACCGAGAACACATCATAGTTCTTCATGATACATCCTTACTAGCAAATGGTATTCTAAACTCTGGACGACGACTTAGAGGCGTTTTCTCTATTGGTAGGTTCATCTTCAGCTCTAGGATGTCTTATGGAACTTTACAAGAATAGAAACCCATGTAATCCACTTAAGCATTTAGGCAATTACTAAGTTGATGAAGTTTGAATATCATGTAATTATGTCAACTACACCTCTTTTACACCACTTCCCCAAACCTGAAATTTATGGTTAGACACAAGACAAATATTCATTCTTTCAGCTTAATCCTTTCTGTTAGATATTATTATGTCTATCCACGTTGTTAAAGGAGTACTCATTGATTCTGCCAACTTTTTCCGATCATAAAGCCATTATCGCAATATTTTTGAAGTGTTTAAACAAATGAATTATGAAAAATTTTTGTAGTTCCCTCATAAAAAAATTCTTATTCTCCACCAACAAGTGGTTAGAATATTGTATCTCCTATTGTCGAATTGAGATCTTTCCCAATTATGCATGCCCATATTATTTTTTAAGTACTCAGCTGCTCCCGTATACATCCACCAGAACCCTTCAAGTGTGCTCTAAACTCTTCACATCCATTCCTTTACTGCATTTATAAATGCAGACTCAAACTTATCCCAAAAAGCTTTCAACATCTTTAATTTCGACTTCACCTTTAATATGGTAAAAGCAAAGGCTGTAAGTAGGCTGTAAGTGGTACTACAAAGTAACTTCATAACAGCTCTCTTGACGAAAGTTTATCGATCATAGATAGCTACTAAATTTGGAACATCACCAATTACTCCAAGCAAATTCATTATAAATATTTCCAACAATCATTATTTTCGGAATATCCAATCCCAATAACTAGCAAATACAATTGATTATTTTTATCTAAGCATGTTGCCATAAATATCATTCCACGATATAACCCTTTAAAATGAGTATCGTCTACTGGAACCACTAGCTTGATGCACTAAAAGAACTATTGATGAAGATCCGATAGTCAAAAAATAGTACAATAACTTGTTATTGCCATCCAATTACTAGCAAGTTACTATATCTTCATTTTCGTTCCTTAATACATGACAGTACTTAGAGAGTAAGTTATATGACTCCAATGGACTTCCTCGTATCACCTTAAAAGCAAATTCTCTAGCCCAATATGCTACCAATACGACAAGTGAATGTTATATGTTGTGCAAATTTTATTGAACTCGCAAGCGCACGAATCTATTGTAGAATAGATTAATGGTGACCAGTGTTGATCCCACGAGGAGGTGGATTTTAATTATGTGTAGAATTAGTTTTTTTTAAATGGGTGGTTGAATTTGTGGTGAAATTAATTTAAACTGTGCTAGAAATTAAATTGGAATGACAGGAATAACTTAAACTGGAAACTATTGAGATAAAGCACTTGGGTATCCGGATCTGCATCAACATGCTCCATGGGCTAAATATTTCTTATTAATGCCAATTAAATCATGAGGGGGGATTCCACACCTCATGAACCACGCTCAAATAAATATGGTGTTAAGGGCTTATCGTGCCAAATAATAATAACATTTTACTAGGGTGCCGGTTTAAATAGGGCGGTATCTAGACAAGACTATTATTATTTATCGACGAAAAGTCAAAACAACCACAAATATTAGAGGGAAAGACAAAGTAAATTTACCAAATTAAGCCCATGGAACATGTTGAGACTTCACCTTCAACCCAAGCTTAAAAGAAAATTAGCTACTCATTTTTGAACTAAGGGTAAAATGAAAATTTATTAAAATACGTAGAAAATACAAGAAGGAGAAGAAATTACAAAAATCTAAGCTTAGAAATGAATTTAGGGGTATCAAATTAGGGGGGCAGCCCCCTTTTTATAGATACATTGAGTGAATCGTGACCATCGGATTAAAAATAGTTCGGACGCTCAGGATTGCGCCACGTCAGTCAACAGTCAACAGTCAACGTTGGAATAGTAACACGGTTTCCACAGTAACGCGGTTTTGCACAGTAACACTATTTACACAGTAACGCGGTTTGAATAGTAAATAATCCCATGTATGTGCATGTACCGTACACACGATTTTTGCTCCACTGAAATGCTGCCACGTCATCGATCCACAGTACATAAGAAATTTAGCCCAATAAGATCGTGACACATCATCGGTCAATGCCACATAATTTGTCTAATCAAATGCTGCCACATCACAGGTCGATGCCACATCATCGGTCAATGCCACGTCATTGGCCAACGCCATGTCATCGAACCGTATATATGAACACTACCGTGAACAGTACCGTATATGTGAACAGTGACATTTTTCCTTTTATGCTCCTCCTAAGGTTTTCGACCGTCCTGAGTTCAAATGTGACGTCTGCTTTGTCAGTTCGATTACTGCTCATTGTGAAACAATCGTGATGCCCCTAAAATACATAAAATACCTAATTATAATGAAACACACATAATTAAATAACAAAATACTTAAATAAATAAAAGTAGCAATGTTAGTGAGACTTGAAGTGTAAAATGACGATTTTCTCCTTTATAAATATGCACTTTCTAATACTCAACACACCCCCCAACCAGCTTATTGCTAGTCTCTAGCAAATAAAGCGAAGATAAAATTCAAAATTTTTTTTTTTATAAAACACACGTGTTTATTCAATCAGATTAATGATAGCAATCAAATAAAAGTACAAGCATTATCTCCAGTCTAAAGAAATATCACACCCATATCAACCATCCACATCCATTAGTCCAGCAGACTTTGTCGTAGCAATAGTAATTAGGCCACTTTCAAGAATGACATGTCAAACCCCAAACTCTCACCGGTAGTAGTGACACTCTCACAAAGAAATTAAACCCAATAAAAATTGTCACTACAATGAATGGTAAATTGAGATAAAATAACATAGAAATATCACACACTCTCACCAAGATGAAAGCAATATGCCCATAGCTTAGAAATAATACGATCTCAAACATAGTACTAGTCAACCCAATGTATTCATTTTTTTTATATTCATCACTACATCTTAATAGCCTATATAACTAGCTTTTACTTCAGACTATAGTTCCTTAAAATCAAGAAGGACTTTTATTAGGACGTAACATAGGCTAGGGACATGGCTAACAAGGAAAATAGGGAAACAAAATATATATGTTTGAGAAAACGTTCAAGAACTTTTGAAAATTACAAGATGCATTTTGCTTATTTATTGCTATTGTACATCTTTTTTTTTCTCTTTTTTATTTTTTTTTATATGGCACAACTTTGTTGAATAGGTGATGGAACTTGTATGATATCATGTAATACTCCAAATTGGAGTGGGTCAGGATGATAAGTTAACAAAGAAAATGCTTTTTTTTTTAAAGGCTCAAAAGTGCTAACTATGGATATTTTACAATAAGGATGGCTAGAAAGGCTCAAACGGATCAAAGATGGCCTTCCATCATCTCTTAGAGCTCTATATAATCTTCCATATCTACTAGTTAGGTGGGCCTTTAGATGCAGCAACACACATTTTCCTTTCTTTCTTTTATTAATTATTCTCTTTTTTTTTAAAGGATTGACTCAAAGGAAATCTAGAGATCATGTATAAAATAATAAACTGCTAAGCTGTATAAAGAATGGGCAAAAAAGGTTACTCTCCAAGAAAAATTAATCGGCTCAAAAACTCACTTAGAATTTATTATGACATGTGCATTCCTTCAAACAACTCATATTTGTCCCCAACATCAACATGTAGAATAGCAAACATGGTGTAATATCACTCAGGATCAAAGATAATACAAATACTAAAATTCGAAAGTCATCATATCATCCAATATAAAAAACTCACACAAAATTACCAAATTTTTTTTTTATTTTTAATGAAATTCTACCGCCAACCTATTCTAAACATACATGTAGAAAAAAGAAAAAAAAAACGATGCAGAAAAATTAATTAGATGATAGAAAAGAAAAATGTCTGAATTTTTTTTTTTACTAAGAAGATGCGTTTCTAGAGTCATTACACTCCATATTCAGCCATCTTCGACTCAAAAACTTGAAAATGTATATTTATAAAGGAGAAGTCAAAAAAAAAAGTTAGAAAAACACACTTAAAATAAGATAAAAAAATTTTTGTTTTGTTTTTTTTTTTTTTTTCAAACTAAGAAGATGCGTTTCTAGAGTAACTACACTCTATATTCAGCCATCTTCTATTTAAAAAATTAGCCACGGTTAGTTCTACAACAAAAATTAGTAAAAACTTAATCAACATTCCACAATTGTCAACTATTCCCTCCTCCCAACCAGAACGAAACATTGTCCTCAATGTTTGAAAGGAAAGAAGTAGAGTTTAGAAGACATCACCTGGGTAGTGCAACACAGAAGAAAATATTTACAAGCGGAGAGTTAAATCTAATTTGTACTTCTTACTGCAGCTACTGTTACCATCATTATTTGAACACTCCAACACAACAGTCCTAGGATTTGTCTCTGATTGATAAGCTTGTAACAGATCAAGTAGCTCATTAGCAGTATGTGCACAAATATAGACTTTTTTTACTGAGGAAGGAATGAAATAATTTTTTATTGTATGGTTAAGAAATGCGATAAAACCATCATAAAAATTATTGACATTTAATAAACCGATGAGTTTCTGGTGGATGTTTAGATGGGTCCAAGATGCTAATGTGATTAGTGCCTCTAGAGTTACAAGATCTCTAGGAAGAAAAATAAAAGCATCAGCATGATTTAACATTTCAGTTATTCTTTCTTGCATACCTGAGACGATTAATTCTTCTCCAGTTGATGAGTTAGACAAACAGTCCAAAGGTTTTAGGATTGTTGGGATGATGCCTAACACTTGGCTCCTCCGACATAAGCTCGAGACCATTTTGATAACCCCACACCTCCTCCATACACCAAGTGCAGTTTTCTCTCTGCTATTCTTCGACCAAGATCTATGGCTGCCTCAATGAACTCTTTATGTTTTCCATAATTAAACCCAGAGAACACACAAATGTTCTTGAATTGTTTACTGGGAGTAGCTGCCATTAGTATACTGCTAAAAAACAATTTGTGAGTGCACAACAAAAATCATATTTAAAGACCTTGGTGACAACGGGTCACAGCTATGTATGATTCATTATGTCAGTGTCAATTAACGCGTAAGGCACATGGGTTGAGAGTCAAAAAGAAACAGTAAAAAGAAAAAAGCAAACAATGATAACAAAAAATTATTAAAGGCAATAATGCGAATGGTAAAACAACAGTGAAATAAAACAACAGTAAAGTAAAAGGATATTCACAGGTAGTTGCGATAGTGGCTCACATCTTCCTCTGTTTTACGTCCAGAAACGGCTTGAACGCCCTCTATGGGTCGAGGATAGGCTTCCCATCCAGTTTTCTTACAAACTGGCAAACAAGGTCGTTTATAGTCAGATTCCCGAGATCAGATCGCGTACCATCTTTTCGAATAATGGTCATAACTGGAGAATCGCTCTTTGTACGTATCCACTGGGATGCGTTTTAAGAGACAAAAGGAAATTATCCAATGACTCTTTATTCAAGTCATCCCTAATCAATTTAATCATATCTTCCCTGTTATCAGAAACCATTCCTAAAGAACATGGTTTGTTATTGCATATCGTTCTGGCACACTTATGACAAGTAACAGAAAGTCTTCGAGCTCGTCATTTTCTCGCATAATTTCCTTTACCACAACCAGGCATGTATGCAATAAATCTAGGAGGTAACTCACCTGCCAAGCGTACTTTGGCCTCAATTAACCAGCGGATGTCAGCAGGTATGTCATTCTTCATAAGCAATCGCATGCATTCAGATCGGGCTTTATAGATTGAAATGAGGGCATTCTGAGGAAACGAAGGGAATCGTTTGTGAAGCTTTACTAAAATATCGTCTCTGTCCATGCCTTCGTCTCAGAATATCAGTTATTATGGGAAACTGAAGTAACCGACTTGATTGTCATGGAGTACCGTTATCTGCCACTTCACCAGGGTGACAAACTTAAACACACAAAGCAAACTCAAGCTCCAACTGGGTGTTGTAGATAATTCTCTCAATATCTCTGAGTTGGCTTTCTAAATCCTCAACATGAGCGACTAACTCTGGTGGTTGCAAAGCCCAAATACGATGTGTTTTAAAAAATCTTATCTGCTTTCTGAGATGAGTTCGGATAGGTTGAAATGTTCTATGCATGTACAAGAGGTACTGTCTCATGATTAAAATGATAAGAGAGAATTGTAATGGGTGAACAAGCACACTTACGCAAAAATAATTTCAATCAGCAAAAATAAAAAATAAAAAAAAAGAAATAAATAAATCAAATCAAATCAGCGAAAAGAAAAGAAAAATCTCAATTTAAACTTGGTGGGTTACTTAGATTTATTTCGCTATCCTCTCCATGTGATTGGTACTCTAGATATGGTTTTAATCTTTGACCATTAACTTTAAAAGTGACGCCGTTCTTTGGATCCTTAATTTCAATTACTCAATGTGGAAAAACAGTGTGAACAATAAAAGAGCCAGACCATCGAGAACGTAACTTACCTGGGAATAGGTGCAAGCGAGAATTGAATAAAAGCACTTTTTGACTTGGAGTGAAAGAGTTTCTCATAATTTGCTTGTCGTGAAAGACTTTCATTCATTGCTTGTAAATCTGGCTATTTTCGTACGCGTCATTGCGAATTTCTTCAAGTTTTGCCAGCTATAATCGTCTTTCTAAGCCAACTTGCTGCATATCAAAATTGAATTTCTTGATGGCCCAGTAAGCACGATGCTCGAGTTTTGGTGGTAATTCTGATGATGGGCTGAGTTTCTTTTCTAATGGCACTAGTTGTTCAACTCTTGACTTCTATTTATTTGTGTCCATGGATGGTGCTGAGTCAAGTAGTGCATTGACTTCATCGACTGATCTGTCAATATCAAAATCCAAACCAAAGTGAGTTAAACATGTCTGTAAAGGGTCATCACTAAGGTTTGAAAGACAATTATTATCAACTAATGTTTCTATTAAATCCACATCAACAATTCCATCATCTGCATTGCGAGGTTGTTTGGCAATGTTGAAGATGTTGAGCTCCATGGTCATATTGCCAAATGACAACTGCATATTTCCAGTCCTGCATTGAATATGAGCATCAACAATTGCTAAGAAAGGCGTCCTAGGATAATGGGGATGTGCTTCCTTGAATCCTGCACTGGTTGAGTGTCAATTACAATGAAATCAACAGGAAAATAAAACTTATCTACTTAAATAAGCACGTCCTCCACAATACCACGAGGTATTTTTGTGGATCGATCTGCAAGCTGTAACACCACTGGAGTTGGGTGTAATTCTCCCAGTCCAAGTTTCACAAATACAGAGTAAGGCAACAGATTTACACTAGCTCCTAAATCCAACAAAACATTCTCAATTGTGTGGTTCCCTATACTACATGAGATAGTAGGGGAGCCTGGATCTTTGTATTTTAGAGGCATCTTATGTTGGAGTATAGAACTAACATTTTCTGTTAAAAAGGCATTTTTCTGAACATGAATATTTTTCTTTTTAGTAAAAAGGGCTTTAAGAAACTTGGCATACGATGGCACTTATTTTATAGCATCAAGTAAAGGGATGTTAACACTTACCTGTTTGAAGATTTTAAAAATCTCACCTGTGGACTTTCCTTTCTTTCCTTTAACTAACCTCTGAGGAAATGGAGCTTTAGGAACGTATTCTTGCAGGTTGGTTTCCTCTTTCTCCTCTGGTGATGAGTCCTCAGCATTCACAGGTACAATCTAAGTTGATTTTGTCACTGGCATCTCCACTTTGTTGTCGACTTCTTTCCCTTTTCGTAAGGTCATGACGGCTTTGACCTCTCCATACTGCTGTGGTGAACTGGTACTTGCTTCATGCACTGCTTTAGGGTTAGGCACTGGTTGACTTAGGAATTTACCTTTTTCAACGATCATGGCCAAAGTTTGAACTGAAGAAGCAAGTTGTCCCACCATTTTCTCGAGGTTTGAAATTGATTGGGCTTGTGAGTTGAAGCCCGCCCTCATCTCATTTCGCAGTTCATCAATGGTGCGGTTCTGTTGCTCGATTCTGGAGTGAGTAGAATTCTTGAAATTCTGGAATGTATCCTCCCATGGTCTGGGTTGAGAGTGGTTTGAGTTTTGATTGTATGGTCTAAATGGTGGCTGAGAGGCTTGAGAAATTTGAGGAATTGGTTGCATTAGAGGAATTGGTGGAGGTGGAGCTGTTGGTTCATTTTGTTGGAATCCTTGAGACCATGAAACATTGGGGTGGTCTTTCCATCCAGGGTTATATGTGTTGGAATATGGGTTGTAGTTCGATGGTTTTCTCATGACACCTATGGCATTGGCTTGATCTGAACATGAGTCATGGTCATGTGGTTCTATTGAGTTGGCAGTTGTTAATGATGCTATTTGTCGAGAAAGGCCTTCAATCATCTCTTTGACTTTTTTAATTCCCGAGCTTGACTCACCAACCTGAACCTCATTCACTCCCTTAATTCTCCTGGTATTTCTGAGTGATCGACTGGTTGTTGAATTCTCGATTGGCCGAAGAATTCCCAAATCTCTGAAGCGCTTTTTGACATTAGTTCTCCTCCACTGGTCGCCATTAGCCATTCTTGCACTTATGGCAATAATCCCTCCAAAAAGTATTGGCATTGGTGCCATTTCTCGTACCCATGATGTGGACATTTCAAGAGTAGCCCATTGAATCGCTCCCATGCTTCAAAAAATTGCTCGTCGTCTCTTTGGGTAAATTCTGAAATTTCCCTATGAATAGCATTAGTTTTATGAACTGAAAAATATTTATTTAAAAATTTTGTTACCACTTGTTCCCGTGATGTAATGCTATTAGCAGGCAATGTATTGAACCATGAACGAGCTCTATCTTTTAAAGAAAATGGGAATAATCTAAGTTTAACACCATCATCTGAAAAATTCTCGTATTTAAAAGTTTGACAAATAGCATAGAAATCATTCAGATGATTATATGGGTCCTCATTTTCTAGGCCATAGAATGTGGGGAGACAATTTAGCACACTAGGTTTTAATTCAAAACTCCTAGCAGCTACATTTGGGTATCGTATACATGATGTGCTCAAATTAGCTAAAGGACTGAAATAATCCTTAAATGGCCTCTCATGTGGTTCTAGTTGGTTTTGTAAATTCATGTCAATTTTATTTTTAAATGCAACGCGTTTGTGTGTGCGAAGTGATTTTTTCCAATTCAAGGTCTAAAGGCTCAAGATTAGGTGATAATGACCTTCGACCATGCATGCAAAGAATAAAATAAATAAAAGCAAAACAAATAAAAATAAAGAAAAAGGAGAAATTACGATACTAACATTGCCACGTTGTTACAATCTTACTATGAAAATAAACTCAATTGCTATAAGAAAAAGAAATTACGTGAAACAAATATTAACTAAAATTAAAATAAATTACAAAGAAAGATAACAAGATAAACAAAATTAAATTACAAAAAAAAAATGATAGGAAAATTAAATTACATAAATTTAAAGAAGAGAAAAAAAAATGAAATTCTAACCTTAATTTCTTTTTTTTTTGTTTAAATGAGAAAAGGAGAAAAAAATTACAAGAAAACAACTAAAAATAAATAAATATTAAAAACAAAAACTAATTCTACGAATTAAAATACTTACCTCCCCGGCAACGGCGCCAAAAACTTGTGTAAATTTTATTGAACTCGCAAGCGCACGAATCTATTGTAGAATAGATTAATGGTGACCAGTGTCGATCCCACGAGGAGGTGGATTTTAATTATGGGTATAATTAGTTTTTTTTAAATGGGTGGTTAAATTTGTGGTGAAATTAATTTAAACTGTACTAGAAATTAAATTGGAATGGCAGAAATAACTTAAACTGAAAACTATTGAGATAAAGCACTTGGGTATCCGAATCTGCATCAACATGCTCCATGGGCTAAATATTTCTTATTAATGCCAATTAAATCATGAGGGGAGATTCCACACCTCATGAACCACGCTCAAATAAATATGGTGCTAAGGGCTTATCGTGCCAAATAATAATAACCTTGTACTAGGGTGCCGGTTTAACTGTATGTATCTAGACAAGACTATTATTATTTGTCGACGAAAAGTCAAAACAACCACAAATATTAGAGGGAAAGAGAAAGTAAATTTACCAAATTAAGCCCATGGAACATGTTGAGACTTCACCTTCAACCCAAGCTTAAAAGAAAATTAGCTACTCATTTTTGAACTAGGGGTAAAATAGAAAGTTATTAAAATATGTAGAAAATACAAGAAGGAGAAGAAATTACAAAAATCTAAGCTTAGAAATGAATTCAGGGGTATCAAATTAGAGGGGGGAGCCCCCTTTTTATAGATACGTTGAGTGAATCGTGACCATCGGATTAAAAACAGTTCGGACGCTCAGGATTGCGCCACGTCATCAATCAACAGTCAACAGTCAACGTTGGAACAGTAACACGGTTTGACCACGGTTTGCACGGTAGTTTTGTACAGTAACGCGGTTTGAATAGTAAATAATCCCATGTATATGCATGTACCGTACACACGACTTTTGCTCCACTGAAATGCTGCCACGTCATCGATCCACAGTACATAAGAAATTTAGCACAATAAGATCGTAACACATCATCGGTCAATACCACATCATCGGTCAACGTCACATAAGCAGTTAATGCCACACAATTTGTCCAATCAAATGCTGCCACGTCACAAGTCGATGCCACATCATCGGTCAATGCCACGTCATCGGCCAACGCCATGTCATCGAACCGTATATATGAACAGTACCATGAACAGTACCGTACGTATGAACAGTTCCGTATATGTGAACAGTGATATTTTTCCTTTTATGCTCCTCCTAAAGTTTTCGACCGTCCTAAGTTCAAATATGACGTCCGTTTTGCTGTCTGATCACTCGTTCATTGTGAAACAATCGTGATGCCCCTAAAATACATAAAATACTTAATTATAATAAAACACACATAATTAAATAACAAAATACTTAAATAAATAAAAGTAGCAATGTTAGTGAGACTTGAAGTGTAAAATGACGATTTTCTCCTTTATAAATATGCACTTTCTAATACTCAACAATATACTCGTATTGCATGGCTATTGTACTCTTATTAAGAGCAAATTCTCTAGCCCAATATCCTACCAGTATGACAAGCGAATGTTGTACTCCTATTGCATGCCTATTGTATCGTCATTTGGAGTATATATATTTTTCTTTTGAATAAACTTTTTCATGATGATATGATTGATAACCCAACTCCTTGCCTAACAAAGACCCCCAGGCACATTACAAGTGTGTGTCTTGTCACATATCACCTAGGAATCACACAATCTAGATCTAAATGTAGGTGCATTCATATCTGAATTTGCATTAATATTTTTAGATCTATATAATGTTAAAGTCAAATTTCAAATATAATTTAAAATCCAACAAATTTATCAAATAAAATTTGATCATAATCTGAAAATCAACTATCCAATTCCTATAATGACACACAGTACCATAAATTCACAAATAAAAACACCACAACATAAATCAAACATTAAGAATAATATAAGTTCAAGTTTAACTCTAGCACAACACCACCACAAATGCATAAAAAATAATGCGGATCCTGATATATTTTTTAATTTAATTTAACTTTTATGTTTCTAATTATTCCTATTATGTTTTTTCATTTAACTTATATATTGTTTAATTTAATTTTAATTTAATAAATTATTTAATCAAAAAATTATGCGAATCCCGATATTTAATTTTTTGAATGCATTTTCATTGCACAGATTGCAAGTTTTAGTATCCAAATCTAAATTTTTTCATGTACGAATCTGAACTGGTTAGGATCCATATCTTTTGGATCTTTAAGGATGTAATTTTTTTACCATCCCTATCATTACCCAACGCACATTATCTTGATTTGATGCTCTCGTTACCAAAGATGCCATTTACATGATTTTGAAGGACAATGCACCTTGAAACGTGTCAATATGGACCTTACAATCTTCAAATTGAACTTATCTATCAAGGAAAGTTTACCCAATTCTAATATTTAAATATACTAGGAATTAAATAACTTGCCCTCACAAATATCATTAGACCCAATATTTCTAATGATTTCTAGAGCAACCAAGTCTAAAGGCATGACTAGCGCAATACTTACAAAGGGGTCAACTGCTTGCTCCTTAAATGGGGCCTTAGAGTAATAAACCAAATTCGGTGTGGTTCATTTGTTCTGGAAGTGAGGCAAATCTTCCTCGGCTATATCCACATTTTTTTCCTTGAAATACAATCACTTATTAGATCCTCATCATGCACATCATCCTTATCATTGAAAGTGTTATCGAAATGATCATCATCACTATTACCAATAGGAGCATTGAAAAGATAGTCATCACCATCATCAATTGGGCTATGCCATGATTCACTATTCAACACTGTTCAATGGTGTATTATTCGTGTTATCAATGAGATCATCATTGTATTAGAAAGGCGAGTAACCTTGTTCCAGTGATGTCACCAGTGGTAGTACATCTTCATCAATGGGATCGTTATTGTAATAGATTGGAAAGTAATGTTGCTATAATGATGCTAGTGCTAGGAACATCTATTTTTTAATATTAGAGACAGAGATGTTCTCTCTGAACGAAGTTTGAGTTTCCCATATCACAAGCTCTTGATTTAGTACTTACGGGGTTTGGTAACAAAAATAGAGATGGACGCATCATTCACTAAATTAGATCTCACATGCATTAAAACCCTTACCAGTTCATTATTAAGTACATTCATAAGTAGTGAACATACGAATGGGTTGGGTAGAACAACTCTAGCTTAAACTTATCTTCAATGTGATACTATAATTATTCAATTTATTTGCAAAACCTTATAAATTCTTCTAAGAAATTCATCAAATTTACAGTCTTTTTTAACCAAAAATCCTATTTTTGCCAATTATATACTCAAAACGACCATCTTTTAATTCCTTCCATGATCCATCATAACATATTTAAAGAACAATGACTTCATTAAGCGCGAACAATTTAACAAAAAAAAAATATATTACCTAGTTAAAAAAAATTGTCAAAATGTGTGACATATGTCTATCACACATTTTTTTTATTTGTCTTCTAAATTATTTTTACTCAAAATACCCACATAAATTTCAAATAATTAAAAAAAAAACACATATTACATTAAAAAAAAAACACTAACTTTAACTTCTTACTTTCTAATTGATAATTTTATCTATATAACCACATTTGTTTCATAAATTTTGTTAGTAGAAGGTGGTGAATTTTGGTAAGCTTTTGCTGAGACGCCATTTGTTTGTCATTTTATTAGTACTTAGGTTTAAAACTTACATATGTGGCTAGATATCATAAAAAAAACTTAGGGTGGCTAATTTTAAAAAATACATAAATCTTTGAGTTATTTTTGTACCAAACAAATCTTTCCTTTGAAACTAACAACTCACTCTCTCTTTTCTCTCAAAACTGTTGGCTGCTCTATCATCCTTTACCATAAGTGTTTTTGCAGCAAGATCGATGGTAACTCGACGGGTTTCTGATAGCAGCAACAATTCTAGTAAGACGCAACTACATTTCCAACAATTGGACATTGGCCTTTTCCGATGATTGGGTTATGGCTGCATCTCGAGATTTTGACATAAAAGCAAGGTATTTTTTTGCTTCTCTATAACAATAAATCATCAGTTGAATGTATTTTAAGTGTATATTTGTGTATATTTCATGATAGATGAGCATTTTGAGAATATTATTTTGTGTTTGCTTTTTATATTATAAATGGCATGTTAAGTGTTCGATAAAATGCCTCTTAGACTTTATTTATCTCATTTTTTTTAGATGAAAATGTTATGGGTTGATAGTGGCTAAGGAGAATTGTTGCACGGCTAGTGTTTTTGAGCGACAACACCTATCGTGCAGAAACACTTAGTGCGTTATCATGCGAGGCTCAGGGTTGTTGTAACGCCCGTCACCCAAAACAAGAAGCAACCCGTCGCCTAAAATAAGAAGCAACATTGCTGGAATTATAGGCGATGGGTGCCCTTTGTCGGCGAGATAAGTACCCATTGCCCATTATTCCAATAATCATCAAAAAGCTAGCAACTACCTTTTTTATAATTTTGTGTGACGGGAGTTTGTTTTCTATGGAACAAGTATCGTCGCTAAAAAACACAGTAAGGTTTATACCTTTTGATTTATGTTTCTAGGTTAATAAATGTTATAACAAATAAAATTTAAATTTTACTACAAATAAAATGGCCAAGAAGCTGCGGGCAAGGCGTAATACACAAATTTCTACATCCGAGCATTTCCTTGGGCGTATTACAAATCTTTCAAAGTTTGGAAATATAATGGAAGCTATCAAAATGAAGTTAACTAGATGATAGCTAAGATTGTTCAAGAAGGATATATTTGGACATTTCGAAAAGATGGATACATATGTGTTTAGTGGACTGATCATGCACAATACACTGTCGAAGCAAGTAGTGCATGATGAATGTGATGAACATCAGCTGTGGTTTGAATTTGATGGCCAACTAGCATGATTATTGACCAGTGAATGTGCTTAGTTATGGGACTTTACTATGGTACATACAATATACACAGAACTGTAAATCTTGAGGCAAACCATAGGTTACGTGATTTGTATTTTAACAGTTATATAGGAGCGAATCTTAAAAAATTAGATGAAAATTTTAAGAATTTAAACTTTGATGAAATGGACGGCTTTGATGCACTAAAGATCGCGTTATATTACATTGTGGATAGGGTGCTCAATAGAAGAAAAGATGACGACCGAATTCATTATTACTAAACAATGTTGATGATCTTGAGTACTTTAAAAGTATTCCATGGGGTCGTTCATCCTGGAAAACCGTATATGACAACTTGGGCACTACACTAAACCAAAAATTAGAGGCTTTCTAAAGTAACACTCTCAAAGAGGTGAAGTACAACCTTTATGACTTCTATCCTGGGGTGTAGGTGCATTGAAAAGTCAAATATGATTACTTTGTCTTGTACTTGATAATGATTATCACCTTTTTTCTTTTTCTTTGACTTTGTATCTTCGCTTGCTGCAGGCCTGGCTATTTGAAGTAAGTGATGGTTTTCTTAAGGAAAATTGGGCTATCCAAACAAATAAGAAGACTCTTTATATATTGAAATGGGAAGACATTTTATCTTCTAAAATACGTTATACAGAGGCGTATAAGTTTTTCAAGGACAACAAGCATTTTGTAAATACTATATATAATTTTAGATTGGCTTTGAGTACTTATTAAATAATAAATTATTTGATTTTAACAACAAATTTAGGTTACTTTGTGCACAGAGGATTGTTAAACAAACACTTGAACCGAACACATGGGAAAAAGACACACCATATTTAAATAGTGTAAAGGATTACAGGGAATCAATCTTACATTCGGTCCATAATGCGAGTACATTATTCAACTAAATTATAATGCTATTATTAAATCTCGATTATTACAAGTTAAAATATGGTTACCGTTATTTCCTTTTGTATAAATTCAAATGTTATTGGTGTCAATATACGAGTGTACACAACAAGTAATATAATTATGAGTATTCAAGATCGTCTCCATCGGGATTAATGTTATTAGACTTGCTACAGTAATCTTAATAGTACAGATTTTGTTCTAAATTAAAATAAAATAATTAATGAAAATAATATACTAATTAAAATAAAAACGCAATAAATAAAATGCAACAAAGTAAATTATCATGTCAAACTCAAGGATAAAATCAATAAGAATATAGAGTATTTGAGTGAATAAACTCTTTTAATGGGTTTGACTATTTTTCTAATGTTTGGCTCGGTTGTTATAGCATCTGCTACAGCACTGGGCAGAATCCTTATATATCCTCAGCTGCCACATATTAGATATCTTATATTTATATGCAACCTAACAGTGATCAGTTATTATGCCAACATAAGATATATCATTACATGCTTAGGTTCAAATTATCCAACAAGGTGAATCTCTATGCTAGTTCATTACTAATTTTAGATTAAGCATGACCCTTTTGGAATCAAGTTGAATTCAATCCAAGAAACCCAATCTAAAACCAAGTATTGTTCTAATATGTTCTACTAAGATAGGCCCTTTTGTGACTCCTTCTTAGCTAGCATCATTAAATAGGTGATCAGCCAAAAAAATGAATAGAAATAAACACTATCAAAACAAAATGTTATAGCAAACACACAGCAACATGTATATTCAGTCAATAAATCATCAAGATTGTTATCGCTCAACCACAAATAAATTTAGTTCATGGTTTGCAAAAGAAAACTAAAAAACAAAGTTTTAGCGATCAAACACATCCTCATGACTAAAAAGTAAACAAGAAAACAAGAGAAGAATAAGAAAGATTGAGCTCCTAATTGATTTCTGCAAATTCTCCTCTTGTGCAACCCTTAATTTCTCTTTTAAATTCTGTTTTTCTTTTATTTCTTTTACGGTTTTTCTTTTTAGATGACGACTCTCTCTTTTCCTTCTGATGTGTTCTCCTTTTATAGTTTAAAATTAAGGTAAACAAAAGCCTAGAGCACATATCTTCCAGATTAGAAAATTGTAGATCCTAAAATTCTGAATATCTCGCGCAAAATTTCTATATCGTTGTTCTAGGATTGCTACAAATACGGCTATAGCAACTGTACTATTCCAGATTTGTTTCAATTCTTCTGTAGCCAAGTTCTTTTCCATCTTTTGCAAGCCTATTGCAGCAGTATTCCTTCCTTGAAATTTGAGCTTCCAATCACCTACAATTATGCACACAATCTAAGCACACAAAATTATTCTAAAACAATGTAATTTATTAAAAATAAACTAAAATGGCTATTCATGTGAAATAAAATTAAAATGCAACAAAAACATGTCATTTATTCCCTAAGAAATAATAATTTAAGTCTAAAAATACTATAATAACTCTCATTTCATAAAGTTATCACACCCCCAAACTTAAACCATTGCTTGTTCTCAAGTAAAGACCACAACACTCACGCGTCAATCACACAATTATGAAACAAATAACTTAGCTCCGTCATCAAATTTGCAAGGATTCTTCCACCCTCAGATCACACTCTTAATCACGCATAATGGCTATAATAGTTCAGTTCTAAACTTAGTCCTCATTCTATCCAAAGTGTGTGTGTGCCACTTTGATCAAGTTCCAGAGATACTGCAGCATTGCACATGCATTATTTATAACTTAGAGGTAGATTATAAGTTCATTCATATAAAGGGAACAAAGGTCATTAATAAGTTCAAAACTGTGCTACAACAAAGTGTTCTCCTTCTTTTCTTTTTTTTTTGTTAGTCAATGAAATTCTCTTTAATATATCATTAATTTTTCATGTGAATGTCTATCACTTGTGGTGATAACACTCAATTACTTAACCAATGCACAAATCAGAGTTGTTGCAGCAATGCTTACAACATAGTCTTATCTATGGACATCTTTAACTCAAGGCTGAACATGGGGCTTATGAACAGACCTAGCTACTTAATATCCTAGATAGAGGACCTTTATTTTTCTCCATCTCTTTCTCTTTTTTCTTTTTAGTCAGTAGATGCTATAGCAATGCTCATAGCTTCTTGTTGCCTTTGAACTCAAGTCTGCATATGGGGTACATACTCAACCCTGATTACTCAGTAACTTAAGCCATTGGAGCAGAATTTATTTCATGATAAGCATAGTTTAACAAGCACAAAAATTTTTCTCCCCTCAATGTTTTTCTCCTGGCCCTGCTACAGCATACTCATGAAACTCAATCAAAGTCTAAGTGTTGAGATAGAATTTCAACATCCATCTATAACTATCCTTACTTGACATTCTCAATTACTGAATGATACTCAATTTATCTTCATTAGGTTTTCAAATCTAGACACAAATAGTAGATAACAGAGCTTCACATAACACACAACACAAACACATGTACTCACAAATAAAATATATAATAACACAACCCCTCCCAAACTTGAGAGATGTTGTGTCCTCACAAGCATAAAAATTAAAACCAAAACAAACATGCATGCATTTACAAGCAAGAAATGCAACTTGATCAATAAAATAAATAAATAAAAGAAAAGTTGAAAGCATCACTCACTTCTAAAAATAGCTTAAGATGTAGGTGAGAATTTTTTGATGGCAACCCATTAAACTGCTCAACTGTTTGAACCATCTGAAATATCACGCGTTTGAACTCAAAATTGTCAGCTTGAACGTCAGGTCTAACTATTCTCAGATGTATGCTTGAGGAGTGAACACTACATAGTCTCAAATAGCTCTATCTCTATCATCGGCCATGTGAATAATGTTATTGTTCCCTAGTTGCCTTTGAACATGTTGTCCATTAGGACCTTCATGTACATTGACTGGTTGTATCTCCCTTTTAGGGTTCAAGTTTCTCATATCTTGCAAACCATCTATTGCTACAGCAGCTTGTAACTTCTAATGCTCTCTTCTCAATCTCTTTGCAGTTCTTTTAATTTCTGGATCAAACTGGAATTCAACATATTTATATTTGTGCATGCAAGGGCTGCTCGATCACCTGTCAAAAAATAAACAAATCAAAATTAAATTAAAATTAAAAATCAGTATCGTTAAAACTAATTTCAGAAATCACAATGAGCAATCAATCCCTGGCAAAGCGCCAAAAACTTGTTGGTATAAATACAATTGTTATTGGTGTCAATGTGCAAGTATACACAACAAGTAATATAATGATAAGTATTCAAGATCGTCTCTATAAGGATTGATGTTATCAGACTTGCTACAGTAATCTTAACAGTGCAGATTTGTTCTAAATTAAAATAAAATAATTAATAAACTAATATACTAATTAAAATAAAAACGCAATAAATAAAATAAAACAAAATAAATTATCATGTCAAACTCAAGGATAAAACCAATGAGAATATAGAGTAGTTGAGTGAATAAATTTTCTTAATGGTTTTGACTATTTTTCTAATGTTTGGCTCGATTGCTACAGCATTGAGCAGAATTCTTATGTATCCCCAGCTGTTGCATGTTGGATATCTTAAATGTATATACAAGCTAACAATGATCAGTTGTTAATCTAACATAAGATATAGCGTTACAAGCTTAGGTTCTAATTACCCTACAAGGTAAATCTCTATGTCTTGTTTATCACGAATTTTAGATTAAGTATGGTGTTGAGTGTTAGAAAGTGCATATTTATAAAGGAGAAAATCGTCATTTTATATTTTAAGTCTCACTAATATCTCTACTTTTATGTATTTATTTCTCTTGTGATTTAATTATGTGTGTTGTATTATAAATAAGTATTTTATGTATTTTAGGGGCATCATGATCGTTTCACAATGAACGAGTGATCAAATAGCAAAACGAACATCACTTTTTAACTCAGGATGGTCGAAAACCTTAGAAGGAGAATAAAAGGAAAAATGACACTGTTCACATATGCGGTCCGATGACATGGCGTTGACCGATGATGTGGCATCGACTGATGACATGGCAGCATTTGATTGGAGAAAGATGTGGCATTTGATTGCTTATGTGGCGTTGACTGATGATGTGACATTAACCGATGATGTGTCACGATCCTATTGGACTAAAATTCTTATGTACTGTTGATGGATGACGTGGCAGCATTTCAATGGACTAAAAATCTTGTGTACGGTACATGCACACACATAGGATTATTTACTATTCAAACTGCGTTACTGTGCAAACCGCGTCACTATGCAAACAGTGTTCAAACCGCGTACTGTTGAAACCGCATACTGTTGACTTATGAAGTGGCACAATCCTGAGCGTCCGAACTGTTTTTAATCCGATGGTTATGATTCACTCAATGTATCTATAAAAAAAGGGGCTCTCCCCCCCTAATTTGACAGCCCTGAATCCATTTTTGAGCTTAGTTTTATGTAATTCCTTCTCTATCTTGTATTTTCTACGCATTTTAATAAATTTCCATTTTACCCTTAGTTAAAAAATGAGTAGCTAATTTTCTTTCAAGCTTGGGTTGAAGATGAAGTGTCAATATGTTCCATAGGCTTAATTTGGTAAATTTATTTTCTCTTCCTCTCTAATATTTGTGGATGTTTTGACTTGTCATCGACAAATAGTAATAATCTTGTCTAGATACCGCCCTGGTAAAACTGGCACCCTAGTACAAGGTTATTATTATTTGGCACGATAAGCCCTTAACACCATATTTATTTGAGCGTGGTTCATGAGGTGTGGAAACCCCCCTCATGATTTAATTGACATTAATATGGAATATTTAGCCCATGGAGCATGTTAATCCAGATACACAAGTGCTTTATCTCAATAGTTTTCAGTTCCTACCATTCCAATTTAAATTCTAGCATAGTCTAAATTCCCTTCACTATAAATTCATCTACCTCATCGTGGGATCGACACTCATTACTATTAATCTATTCTACAATATATTCGTGCGCTTGCGAGTTCAATAAAATTTGCACAAAAAGTTTTTGGCGCCATTGCCGGAGAGGTAAGTATTTTAATTCATAGAATTAATTTTTTTTTATATTTATTTTTTTAAATTGTTTTCTTGTAATTTTTTTTCTAAATTAAAAAAAAAAGAAAAAAAAAGGTGAATCTGTATTTTAAGGTTAGAATTTCATTTCTTTTTCTTCTCTAAATTTCTGTAATTTATTTTTCAGATTATTTTTTTTGTCTTATTATCTTGCTTTGTAATTTATTTTTATTTTAGTTAATATTTGTTTCACATAATTTCTTTTTCTTATAGCAATTGAGTGTGTTTTCATATTAAGATTGTAACAGCGTGATAAGGTTAGTATCGTAATTTCTCTCTCTTCTTTATTTTTATTTGTTTTGTTTTCATTTATTTTGTTCTTTACATACATGGTCGAAGGTCATTATCACTTAATCTTGAGCCTTTAGATCTTGAATTGGAAAAAACACTTCGCACACACAAACAAACATTTAAAAATAAAATTGAAATGGATTTGCAGAACCAACAACCAGAACCACAGGAGAGGCCATTTAAGGACTATTTCAGTCCCTTAGCTAATTTGAGCACATCATGCATAAGATACCCAAATGTAGCTGCTAGGAGTTTTGAATTAAAACTTAGTGTGCTAAATTATCTCCCAACATTCTATGGCCTACAAAATCAGGACCCATATAATCATTTGAATGATTTTCATGCTATTTATCAAACTTTTAGATATGAGAATTTTTCAAATGATGATGTTAAACTTAGATTATTCTCATTTTCTTTAAATGATAGAGCTCGTTCTTGGCTTAATACATTACCTGCTAATAGCATTACATCATGGGAACAAATGGTAACAAAATTTTTGAATAAATATTTCTCAGTTCATAAAACCAATGCTATTCCCAGGGAAATTTTAGAGTTTACTCAAAGAGAAGACGAGCAGTTTTTCGAGACATGGGAGCGATTCAATGGGCTACTCTTGAAGTGTCCACATCATGGGTATGAGAAATGCTAGCGAGTGAGGGTACAAGAATGGCTAATGACGATCAGTGGAGGAGAGCTAATGTCAAAAAGTGCATCAGAGATTTGGGATTTCTTCCAGCGCCAATCAGATAATTCTCAACAACGGAGTCGATCACGTAGAAATACCAGGAGAATTAAGGGAGTAAATGAGGTTCATGTTGGCGAGTCAAGCTCGGGAATTAAAGAAGGCAAAGAAATGGTTGAAGGTCTTTCCAGACAAATAGCATCATTGACGACTGCCAAATCAACAGAGCCACATGACCATGACTCATATTCAGATCAAGCCAATGTCATAGGTGTCATGAGGAAACCATCAAATTACAATCGATACTCCAACACATATAACCCTAGATGGAGAGACTACCTTAATTTTTCATGCTCTCGAGGATTCCAACAAAATGAACCAATAGCTCCACCTCCACCAATTCTTCAAATTCCTCAAATTCTTTAAATTCCTCAAGCCTCTCAGCTACCGTTTAGACCATACAATCAGAACCCAAACCACTCTCAACCCAAACCATGGGAGGATACGTTTCAGAATTTCAAGAATCTTACTCATTCCAGAATAGAGCAACAGAACCGTACCATTGATGAAATGGTTAGGAGATGAGAGTGGGTTTCAACTCACAAGCCCAGTCAGTTTCAAACCTCGAGAAAATGGTGGGACAACTTGTCTCTTCAGTTCAGACCTTGGCAATGATTGTTGAGAAAGGTAAATTCCCAAATCAACCAGTGCCTAACCCTAAAGGAATGCATGAAGCAAGTACCAGTTCACAACAGCAACATTGAGAGGTCAAAGCTGTCATGACCTTGCGAAAAGGGAAAGAAGTCGACAACAAATTGGAGATGCCAGTGACAAAATCAACTCAGATTGTACCTGTGAATGTTGAAGACTCATCATCAAAGGAGAAAAAAGAAACCAACCCCCGAGAATACGTTCCTAAAGCTCCATTTCCTCAGAGATTAGCTAAAGGAAAGAAGGGAAAATTGACAGGTGAGATTTTTGAAATCTTCAAACAGGTAAGTGTTAACATCCCTTTACTTGATGCTATAAAATAAGTGCCATCTTATGCCAAGTTTCTTAGACACCTTTGCACTAAAAAGAGAAACATTCATGTTCAGAAAAAAGTCTTTTTAACAGAAAATGTTAGTTTTATACTCCAACATAAAATGCCTCTAAAATACAAAGATTCAGGATTCCCCACTATCTCATGTAGTATAGGGCACCACACAATTGAGAATGCTTTGTTGGATTTAGGAACTAGTGTAAATTTGCTCCCTTACTTTGTATTTGTGAAACTTGGACTGAGCAAATTACACCCAACTCCAGTGGTGTTACAGCTTGCAGATCGGTCCAGGAAAATACCTCGTGGTATTGTGGAGGACGTGCTTGTTCAGGTAGACAAATTTTATTTTTCTGTTGATTTCATTGTAATTGACACTCAACCAGTGTAGGATTCAAAGAAGCACACTCCCATTATTTTGGGCCGGCCTTTCTTGGCAACTGCCGATGCTTACATTCATTGCAGGACTGGAAATATGTAGTTGTCCTTTGGCAATATGAACATGTAGCTCAATATCTTCAACATTGCCAAACAACCTCACAGTGCAGATGATGGAATTGTTGATGTAGATGTAATATAAACATTAGTTGATAATAATTTTCTTTCAAACCTTAGTGATGACCATTTACAAACATGTTTAACTCACTTTGGATTGGATTTTGATATTGACATATCAGTAGATGAAGTCAATGCCCTACTTGACTCAGCATCATCCATGGACACAAATAAATGAAAGTCAAGAGTTGAACAACTAGTGCCATCAGAAAAGAAACTCAGCCCATCATCAGAATCACCACCAAAACTCGAGCTCAAGCCATTACCCAGCACTTTGGAATATGTATTTTTGGGAGAAGAAAACACTCTGCCAGTAATCATTTCTTCCTCCCTCAATGACGAACAAAAAGGTAAGTTGTTGGAAGTTTTAAAAGAGCACAAAGGAGCATTAGGATGGACGATAGCAGACATAAAAGGTATAAACCCAGTAGACTGTATGCATTACATTCACCTTGATGAAAATGCTAAACCTACTAGGGAAATGCAACGTCGGCTAAATCCTAACATGAAAAAGGTTGTTAGAACTGAAGTCCTTAAGTTATTATATGTAGGGGTGGGCATATTTTAACCGAACCGATCCAAACCGATCCAAACCGACAATTTGGATCGGTTTGGATCGGTTTCATTAGTAAAAAAACTGGTTTCGGTTTATTGGATTACAAATCGACATCACTCGGTTTGGATTTCGGTTTGGAAGGATTCCAAACCGATTCAAACCGATCTTATCCAAAAATATTATATAATTACATTATATTCTAAGCTAAGCAATCTAACTAATTATATTTATCATTTTATATAGATTTTGACAAATCAAAAGCAATTAGGCCATAAGTGGTTGTTCTAGATGCACAATATTTTTATTGTCAAATGTTGTTCAAGTTTATTTTAATTTTGTAAGTTTGTTTTGAATGAACAAGTTTAGAACTTCTTTATTAGGATGTATTATGCTATGAACTTATATGGATGTATCTTTGAATTGTTATATAGATATCAAAGTAGATATAAATAATATAAAAGAGGTATCAATTTAAATTACGGATATAAAAAAATAACAAATAATTTAGGTACAATAATATAAAAAAGTGGACTTTTAGCTAATAGTGAGAATCCAAACCGATCCAGTCGGTTTGGATCGGTTCGGTTTGAAAAAATTTTAGGTTGATATCGGTTTGAAAATATTTCAAACCGATACGTTTGGATCGGTTTGATAATATGTCTCAAACCGATCCAAACCGAATTTGCCCACCCCTAATTATATGCAGGTATCATTTACCCTATTTCTGATAGTTCATGGGTCAGTCATGTGCAAGTTGTCCCCTAAAAGTCAAAAGTCACAGTAGTTACCAATGTTGATAATGAATTAGTACCCACTAGATTAACTACAGGATGGCGCGTATGCATTGATTATAGGAAGTTAAATTCTGTCACACGTAAAGACCATTTTCCTTTACCATTTATCGATCAAATGGTTGATAGATTAGCAGGCCATTAATTTTATTACTTTCTAAATGGCTACTCATGATACAATCAGATTCCCATAGCACCAAAAGATCAAGAGAAGACCACCTTCACTTGTCCTTTTGGTACTTTTGCATATATGAGAATGCCATTTGAAATATGTAATGCACCATCTACATTTCAACGATGCATGTTAAGCATTTTTTCTGATATAGTTGAACGATTCCTTAAGGTCTTTATGGATAATTTCTCTGTTTTTGGTGATTCATTTGATCAATGTTTATATCATCTAACACTAGTTTTGCAGAGATGTATCGAGAAGAATTTAGTCTTGAATTGGGAGAAATGTTATTTTATGGTAAAACAAGGTATTGTTCTCAGTCACATCATTTCGAGCAAAGGCATTGAGGTTGATAAAGCTAAGGTGGATCTCATTTCCAATCTTCCTCCACCTAAAACAATTAGAAAAGTAAGATCTTTCCTTGGGCATGTTGGTTTTTATAGACGTTTCATTAAAGATTTCAGCAAAGTTTCTAGACCCTTATGCAATCTACTTGCTAAGGATGTACCTTTTGTCTTTAATTATTTATGTCTTATGGCATTTGAAAAACTAAAGCAGTTGTTGACATCATCACCCATCATTCAGCCCCCAAATTGGAACTTACCATTTGAGCTTATATGTGATGCATCTGATTATGCAGTAGGAGCAATATTAGGACAAAGAGTTGATCGAATTTCCCATGTTATTTACTATACTAGTATGACATTGAATGATGCACAGTTGAATTATTCAACTACTCAAAAAGAAATGCTAGCAGTAGTGTTTGCACTAGAGAAATTTCGATCTTATCTCATTGGTTGTAAAATAATTGTATTCACAGATCATGCTGCTCTTAAATATCTTCTCACAAAGAAATATGAAAAAGTTAGACTAATTCGTTGGGTGTTACTTTTGGAGGAATTCGACTTAGAATTCAAAGATAAGAAATGAACAGAAAATGTTGTGGCTAACCATCTTTCTCGTCTCCATTTTGACACAACTATATAACCATTACCCTTGAATAAGTCATTTCCAGATGAACAATTGATGAATGTGGAAGTAGTACCATGGTATGCTGATATAGTTAATTATCCTGTTACAAGTCAACTTCCAGAGCATTGGACTAAGTAGGACAAGGCCAAATTTTTTGTAGAAATAAAGAATTTCTTTTGGGATGATCCTTATCTATTCAAGTATTGTGCAGATCAAATTGTTAGACGATGTGTCTCAGAGAATGAATTTGAAAACATTCTTTCGTTCTGCCATGAACAAGCTTGTGGAGGCCATTTCAGCGCTAAGAAAACAGCTACTAAAATTTTACAATGTGATTTCTATTGGCCAACTATATTTCAAGATGCTTACACCTTTTGTTCTTCATGTGATAGGTGTCAACGAATGGGGAGCATAACACAAAGGAATATGATGCCACTAAACCCAATTTTAGTGGTTGAAATTTTTTATGTATGGGGTATTGATTTCATGGGACCCTTTCCTCCATCTTTTGGCCATCAATACAAATTAGTTATTGTTGACTATGTTTCGAAATGGGTAAAGGCAATTCCATATAGAACCAACGATCACAAGGCGGTGATAGGATTTTTCAAAAGCAACATAGTTTCACGCTTTGGATTCCCTCAAGTAATAATCAGTGATGGTGGTGTCCACTTTTGCAACAAACTATTCAAAGCACTTTTGACAAAGTATTCCATCACTCATAAAGTGGTGACCCCATATTATCCACAAATCAGTGGCCAAGTTGAGATCTCCAATCGAGAAATAAAGCACATATTTGAAAAGACGGTGAGACCCGACAGAAAAGATTGGTCGTTGAGGCTCGATGATGCATTATGGGCATATAGAACAGCTTTCAAAACTCCAATTGGGATGTCACCGTACAGGCTAGTGTATGGAAAAGCTTGCCACGTACCTGTGGAACTCGAGCATCGTGCGTACTGGGCTATCACGAAATTTAATTTTGACATGCAGCACGCTGGCAGAACTTGAAGAAATTCGCAATGATGCGTATGAAAATACCAAGATTTAAAAACAACGAATGAAATTCTTTCACGACAAGCAAATTATGAGAAAATCTTTCACCCCAGGTCAGAAAGTACTTTTATTCAATTCTCGCTTGCACCTATTCCCAGGTAAGTTACGCTCTCGATGGTTTGGCCCTTTATTGTTCACACTGTTTTTCCACACGAGGCAATTGAAATTAAAGATTCAAATAACGACGTCACTTTTAAAGTGAATGGTCAAAGATTAAAGCCATATCTAGAGTACCAACCACATGGAGATAACATCGAAATAAATTTGAGTGACCCACTAAGTTTGGATTGAGATTTTTCTTTCTTTTCAGTTATATGATTTAAGTTTTCTTCTTCCTTCTTATTATTTTTTCACCATTAAGTTTTCTCTTTTCAATTTTAATCATGAGACAGCTACTCTTGCACATGCTTAGACAACTTCAACGTAGCCAAACCCATCTCAGAAAGCAGATACGATTTTGCAAAACACATTGTATTTGGGCTTTGCAACCACCAGAGTTAGTCTCTCGTGTTGAGGATTTAGAAAGCCAACACAGAGATATTGAGAGAAGTGTCTACAACACCTAGTTTGAGCTTGAGGTAAATTCAATAAGAGGACGATTTTAGTTTGCTTTGTGTTTTGTTTGTGTTTTAGTCTGTGTTTAAGCTTGTCACCGGGGCTGGATACAGACTCCAAGACAATCAAGTCGGTTACTTCAGTTTTCCATAATAATTGATATTCTGAGACGAAAGTATGGATAGAGAAGAGATTTTAGCAAAGCTTCACAAACGATTCCCTTCCTCAGAATGCCCTCCTTTCAATCTATAAAGCTCGATCTGAACGCATGCGATTGCTTATGAAGAATGACATACCTGCTGACATCCGCTGGTTAATCAAGGCCAAAGTATACTTGGCAGGTGAGTTCCCTCCTAAAATTATTACATACATGCCTGGTTGTGGTAACGAAAATTATGTGAGAAAATAAAGAGCTCGAAGACTTTCTGTTGCTTTTCATAAGTGTGCCAAAACGATATGCAATAGAAAACCATGTTCTTTAGGAATGGTGTCTGATAATAGGGAAAATAAGATTAAATTCATTAAGGGATGGCTTGAATAAAGAGTAATTGGATAAGATTAAATTCATTAAGGGAAAATAAGATTAAAACCTTTTTGTCTCTTGAAACCCATTCCAGTGGATACGCACAAAGAGCGATTCTCCAGTTATGGCCATTATTCCAGAAAGAACATGCACGATACAGTCTCGGGAATCTGACTATAAACGACCATGTTTGCCAGTTTGTGAGAAAACTAGATGGAAAGCCTATCCTCGACCCATAAAAGGCGTTCAAGCCGTTTCTGGATGTAAAACCAGAGAAAGATGTGAGCTACAGTCACAACTACCTGTGAATATCCTTTTACTTTACTGTTGTTTTATTTCACTGTTGTTTTGCCATTCGCATTATTGCCTTTAATAATTTTCTGTTATCATTGTTTGCTTTTTCTTTTTTTAATATTTCCTTTTTGACTTTCGAGCCATGTGCCTTACGCGTTAATTGACACTGACATGATGCCTCATACACAGCTGTGACCGACTGTCACCAAGGTCTTTAAATATGGTTTTTTGTTGAGCACTCACAAATTCTTTTTGAGCAGTATCCTAATGGCAGCTACTCCTAGTAAACAACTCAAGAACATTTGTGTGCTCTGTGGGTTTAACTATGGCAAACATAAAGAGTTCGTTGAGGCAGCCATAAATCTTGATCGAAGAATAGCAAAGAGAAAACTGCACTTGGTGTATGAAAGAGGTGACCGAGGGTTATCCAAAATAGTCTTAGAAGCTGCTTATATCAGAGGGAGCCCAGTGTTAGGCATTATCCCAGCAATTATAAAACCTTTGGGCTGTTTGTCTAACTCATCAACTGGAGAAGAATTAGTCGTCTCAGGTATGCAAGAAAGAATAATTGAAATGCTAAATCATGCCGATGCTTTTATTTTTCTTCTATGAGATCTTGCAACTCTTGAGGCACTAATCACATTAGCATCTTGGGCCCATCCGAACATGCACCAGAAACCCATCGGTTTGTTAAATGTCAATAACTTTTATAATGGCTTTATCGCATTTCTTAACCATGCAATAAAAAATTATTTCATTCCTTCCTCAGTGAAAAAAGTCTTTATGTGTGCACATACTGCTAATGAGCTACTTGATCTGTTACAAGCTTATCGACCAGAGCCAGATCCCAGGACCGTTGTATTGGAGTGTTCAAATAATGATCGTAATAGTAGCCGCAGTAAGAAGTAAAAATTAGATTTAACTCTCCGCTTGTAAATATTTTCTTCTGTGTTGCACTACCCAGGTGATGTCTTCTAAACTCTACTTCTTTCCTTTCAAACATTGAGGACAATATTTCGTTCTGGTTGGGGGGAAGGAATAGTTTACAATTGTGGAATGTTTGTTAAGTTTTTACTAATTATTATTGTAGAACTAACCGTGGCTAACTTTTTAAGTAGAAGATGGCTGAATATGGAGTGTAGTTACTCTAGAAACGCATCTTCTTAGTTTGAAAGTTAAAAAAAAAGACAAAAAAAAAAATTGTCTTATTTTAAGTGTGTTCTTTCTAACTTTTTCTTTTTGACTTCTCCATTATAAATATACATTTTCAAGTTTTTGAGTCGAAGATGGCTGAATATAGAGTGTAGTGACTCTAAAAACGCATATTCTTAGTAAAAAAAAAAATCGGATATTTTTCTTTTCTATCATCTAATAAAATTTTCTGCATCATTTTTCATCTTTCTGCATGAATGTTTTCTTTTCATGTTTAGAATAGGTTGGGGGGTAGAATTTCATTTGAAAAAAAAAACAAACTTGTAATCTTTTAACATTGGATGACATGATGACTTTCGAATTTTAGTATTTGTATTATCTTTGATCGCGATATGTTACACCATGTTTGCTAGTCTACATGTTGATGTTGGAGACAAATATAAGTTGCTTGAAGGAATGCACATGTCATAATAAATTCCAAGTGAGTTTTTGAGCCTATTATTTTTTCTTGGAGAGTAACCATTTTTGCCTATTCTTCATACAGCTTAGCAGTTTATTATTTTATACATGATCTCTAGATTCCTTTTAAGTCAACATTCTAAAAAAAAGAGAAAAAAAATATGTGTTGCTGCATCTGAAGGTCCATCTAACTAGTAGATATGGAAGATTATTTAGAGGCTTAAAAGACGATAGAAAGCCATCTTTGACCCGTTTGAACCTTTAAAGTCATCCATGTTATGCAATATCCATAGTTAGCCCTTTTAAGCATTTTATTTTTTAAAAAAAAATATTTTCTTTATTAAATTATCACCTTGACCCACTCCGATTTAGAGTTTTACCTAATGTTACAAGTTCCTTCACCTATTCATGTTTGAGAAAAGATATAAATAATTATTTTGTTCAGCAAAGTTGTGCCATACAAAAAAAATAAGTTAAAAAAGAAAAAAAAAGAAGATATACAATAATAATAAATAAGCAAAATGCACCTTTTAATTTTTCAAAAGATCTCTATTTTTTCCCAAACATATATTTTTGTTTTCCCTATTTTCCCTTCTTTGTTAGCCATGTCCCTAGCCTACGTTACGTTCTAATAAAAGTCCTTGATTTTAGGGAACTATAGTCTGAAGTAAAAGCCAGTTATATGGGCTATTAAGATATAGTGATGCATAAAAAAAATGAATACATTGGGTTGATTAGTATTTTCTTTGAGATCATATTATTTCTAATCTGTGGGCATATTCTTTTCATCTTGGTAAGAGTGTGTGATATTACTTCTTTATTATTTTCACTCAATTTACCATTCATAGGAGTAACAATTTTTATTGGGTTTAATTTCCATGTGAGAATGTCACTATTACCGGTGAGATTTTGGGGTTTGACATGTCGTTCTTGAGAGTGGCTTGATTCCTATAGTTATGATAAAGTCTACTCGATTGATGCATGTGGATGGTTAATATAGATGTGATGTTTCTTTAAACTGGAAATAATGCTTATACTTTTATTTAATTATTGTCATTAATCTAATTGAATAAACACAATTGTTAAAATATATATATATATATATATATATATATATATATATTATTTTTGGATTTGAATTTTGTTTTTGCTTTATTTGCTAGGGACTAGCAATAAGCTGGTTGGGGGGTGTGTTGCGTGTTACAAAGTGCATATTTATAAAGGAGAAAATCGTCATTTTATATTTTAAGTCTCACTAATATCTCTACTTTTATATATTTATTTCTCTTGTGATTTAATTATGTGTGTTGTATTATAAATAAGTATTTTATGTATTTTAGGGGCATCATGATCGTTTCACAATGAATGAGTGATCAGACAGCAAAATAGACATCACTTTTGAACTCGTGATGAAAAAACCTTAGTGAGAATAAAAGGAAAATGGTAATCGTTCACATGTAATCGGGTCACACGCATTTGCATCGTATTCATGCATCGCTCACTTACATCATAATATATACGGTCCATGACATTGATGATGTGGCATTGACCGATGATGTCACGATCCTATTTGACTAAAATTTTATGTCATTGATGGATGACGTGGCAGCATTTTGGACCAAAATTACGCGACGGTACATGCACACATATGATTATTTACTATTCAAACCGGCCACTATTCAAACCGCTGCATCGTTGATCGATGATGTGGCGCAACTCGAAAGTCCGAACTGTTTTTAATCCGACGGCTATGATTCACTCAATGTATCTATAAAAAGGGGGCTCTCCCCCCCTAATTCGATACCTCTGAATCCAGTTTGAGCTTAGTTTTCTGTAATTCTTTCTCCATCTTGTATTTTCTACGTATTTTAATAAATTTCTATTTTACCCCTAATTAAAAAATGAGTAGCTAATTTTCTTTCAAGCTTGGATTGAAGGTGAAGTCTCAACATGTTTCATGGGCTTAATTTGGTAAATTTATTTTCTCTTCCTCTCTAATATTTGTGGATATTTTGACTTTTCGTCGACAAATAATAATAATCTTGTCTAGATACCACCCTGGTTAAAACGGCACCCTAGTACAAGGTTATTATTATTTGGCACGATAAGCTCTTAGCACCATATTTATTTGAGCGTGGTTCATGAGGTGTGAAAATCCCCTCATGATTTAATTGGTATTAATAAAAAATATTTAGCCCATGGAGCATGTTAATGCAAATCCAGATACCCAAGTGCTTTATTTCAATATATCTCGTTTCAATTTATTCCTGCCATTTTAATTTAAATTCTAGCATAATCTAAATTATTTTCACCACAATTCCAACCACTCAATTAAAAAATTAATTCTACACATAATTAAAATCCACCTCCTCGTGGGATCGACACTCGTCACCATTAATCTATTCTACAATAGATTCGTGCGTTTGCGAGTTCAGTAAAATTTGCACAACAAGTTTTTGGCGCCGTTGCCGGGGACGAGTGTTTTTTTAATTCGTAGAATTAGTTTTTTTTTAAATATTTTTTTAGTTGTTTTCTTGAATTATTTTTCTCAATTAAAAAAAAAAAGAAAAAAAAGTGAATCTGTATTTTATGCTTAGAATTTTATTTCTTTTTCTCTTCTCTAAATTTGTGTAATTTAATTTTCATATTATTTTTTTAATTTTTTGTCTTGTTATCTTTCTTTGTAATTAATTTTTATTTTAGTTAATATTTGTTTCACGTATTTTTTTTTTCTTATAGCAATTGAGTGTGTTTCATAGTAAGATAGTAACAGCGTGATAAGATTAGTATCGTAATTTCTCCCTCTTCTTTATTTTTATTCGTTTTGTTCGCTTTTTTTTTTCATTTCTTTTGTTCTTTGCATGCATGGTCGAAGGTCATTATTACCTAATCTTGAGCCTTTAGACCTTGAATTAGAAAAAACACTTCGCACACACAAACAAATTGCATTTAAAAATAAAATTGAAATGGATTTGCAGAACCAACAACCAGAACCACAGGAGAGGCCATTTAAGGACTATTTTAGTCCCTTAGCTAATTTAAGCACATCATGCATAAGATACCCAAATGTAGCTGCTAGGAGTTTTGAATTAAAACCTAATGTGCTAAATTGTCTCCCAACATTCTATGGCCTAGAAAATGAGGACCCATATAATCATTTGATTGATTTTCATACTATTTGTCAAACTTTTAGATATGAGAATTTTTCAGATAATGATATTAAACTTAGATTATTCTCATTTTCTTTAAAGGATAGAGCTCGTTCATAGCTTAATACATTGCCTGCTAAAAGCATTTCATCATGGGAACAAATGGTAACAAAATTTTTGAATAAATATTTCCCAGTTTATAAAACCAATGCTATTCGCAGGGAAATTTCAGAGTTTACCCAAAGAGAAGACGAATAGTTTTTCGAGACATGTGAGCGATTCAATGGGCTACTCTTGAAGTGTCCACATCATGGGTACGAGAAATGGTACCAATGCCAATACTTTTTGGAGGGATTATTGCCACATGTGCAAGAATGGCTAATGGCAACCAGTGGAGGAGAGCTAATGTCAAAAAGTACATCAGAGATTTGGGAATTTTTCCAACCACAATCGGATAATTCCCAACAACGGAGTCGATCACTCAGAAATACTAGGAGAATTAAGGGAGTAAATGAGGTTCACGTTGGCGAGTCAAGTTCGGGAATTAAAGAAGTCAAAGAAATGGTTGAAGGTCTTTCCCGACAAATAGCATCATTGACGATTGCTAAAACAACAGAGCCACATGACTATGACTCACATTCAGATCAAGACAATGCCACATGTGTCATGAGAAAGCCATCCAACTGCAACCCTTGCTCCAACACATACAATTCTGGATGGAGTGAACACCCCAATTTTTCATGATCTCAAAGATTCCCACAAAATGGACCAATAGCTCCACCTCCACCAATCCAACCAATTCCTCAAATTCCTCAAGCCTCTCAGCCACCATTTAGACCATACAATTAGAACCCAAATCACTTTCAACCCAAACCATGGGAGGATACATTCCAGAATTTCAAGAATCTTACTCACTCCAAGATCGAGCAACAGAACTGCACTATTGATGAACTCCGAAATGAGATGAGAGTAGGATTCAACTCACAAGCCCAGTCAGTTTCAAACCTCGAGAAAATGGTAGGACAACTTGCTTCTTCTGTTCAAACCTTGGCAATGACTTTTGAGAAAGGAAAATTCCTAAGTCAACCAGTGCCTAACCCTAAAGCAATGCATGAAGCAAGTACCAGTTCATCACAGCAGTATGGAGAGGTCAAAGCCATTATAAGCTTGCGAAAAGGGAAAGAAGTCTACAACAAGGTGGAGATACTAAGAACTCATCATCATAGGAGAAAGAGGAAACCAACCTACGAGAATATGTTCCTAAAGCTCCATTTCCTCAGAGGTTAGCTAAAGAGAATAAAGGAAAATAAACATGTGAGATTTTTGAAATTTTCAAACAAGTAAGTGTTAACATCCCCTTGTTAGATTCTATAAAACAAGTGTCATCTTATGTCAAGTTTCTTAAAGACCTTTGCACTAAAAAGAGAAATATTCATGTTCAGAAAAATGCATTTTTAACAGAAAATGTTAGTTCTATACTCCAACATAAAATGCCTCTAAAATACAAAGATCCAGGCTCCCCCACTATCTCATGTAGTATAGGGAACCACACAATTGAGAATGCTTTGTTGGATTTAGGAGCTAGTGTAAATCTGTTGCCTTATTCTGTATTTGTAAAACTTGGACTAGGAGAATTACACCTAACTCCAGTGGTGTTAGAGCTTGCACATCGGTCCACGAAAATACCTCATGGTATTATGGAGGACGTACTTATCCAGGTAGACAAGTTTTATTTTCCTGTTGATTTCATTGTAATTGACACTCAACCAGTGCAGGATTCAAATAACCACATTTTCATCATTCTGGGCCGACCTTTCTTGGCAACTGCCGATGCTCACATTCAATGCAGGACCGGAAATATGCAGTTGTCATTTGGCAATATGACTATGGAGCTTAATATCTTCAACATTGCCAAACAACCTCACAATGCAGATGATCGAATTGTTGATATGGATTTAATAGAAACTGTTAGCATTTATGTATCCATAATGTTGATTTTGATGATAACAAACTAGATTAAGAATGATTAAGTTTTTAAAAGTTTCAATTATTTTTTATACATTTTAAATAAATCATTATTTTCACATTATAAAGGTTTTAATTTAATGGAAAAATGATTTTATGAAATTAAGTTGTTTCTCAAGTTGTGTACTAAAATGAAAGAATTTTACAATCTTTGATTTTAAATAAATATTGTTTGGAATTTCAAATTTGGACCTATTTAAAAATATTTTAATATTTTGGGCCATTTCATAATTTTAAAAATTTATGGAATTAATGAATATTATTTAGAAATTCTAAAATTGGACCTATTTGTAAAGTTTTATAATATTTTGGGTCCTAGTACAGTTATAGAAAGTTTTGGGCAAAACTGTAATTTTTGGTAAATAGTTCATTGTAGCAGTCATTGTAACAAACAGCTAACCGTTTATTTAAAACGGCTAACCGTTTACTTCCATATTGCTAATCTTGAACGGTTTAGTAAAAACGGTTAAACCAAATTTATTTTGTAGGTCTCTGGAAATTAACCTTGAACCGTTTACGGAAAATGGTGAACCGTTTATTTCCAGATTGCTAACCTTGAACCGTTTAGTAAGAACGGTGAAGCCAAATTTATTTTGCAGGTCTCTGGAAATTACCCTTGAACCGTTTACAGAAAACGGTGAACCGTTTATTTCTAGATTGCGAATCTTGAACCGTTTAGTAAGAACGGTTAAGCCAAATTTATTTTGCAGGTCTCTGAAAATTAACCTTGAGCCGATAGTGACTAACGGTTAACCGTTTATTTGAAATTCAGCCCAACGGTAACTTTGACCAACGCAAACGGTTAACCGTTAATGGTTAACCTTGATCCGTTTTCTGGCAAAAAGTGCATAACGGCTAGTTTTTGAGCTCCAACTATAAAAACTCAAATCCAACTCATTTTCAAGCTCTCTAGCACGCACCAACAAAAGGCATACAACATATCTTGAGCTCTCAATTCGTGAATCACAAATCCTTGAGCCATCTTTGTTCTTCATTTTGTATATCTACTCTTTGAGAGAGTTTTTGTTGTACTTTTCAATTTCTCATCAAATTTGTGAGTGATTAAGTGTGTGATACACTTGAGTGAAGAGATTGGGAAATAATCTCTTTGTTGTAAAGGTTCATTGACACCTTGAAGTCAATTGTAAGTATTTGAAGAAGGCTTGGATAGTAAAATCCTCAAGCTTGGGTTGCTTGGAGGCGTGGACGTAGGCGAGGATAGCCGAACCACATAAAAATCCTTGAGTTTGTTTTTCTTTTCCCTTACTTATTTATTATTGTGCTTTTATTGAACTTATTGCTTTCAATTTTATTAAGGCATTAGATTGGATTGTTGTGTGGTTTGCTTAGCATAATTTTTAAAACACCAATTCACCCCCGCTCTTAGGTTGCACACTTGTATTTCATTTGGTATCAGAGCAAGGTGCTCTTGTGTAGACTTAACCGTCTAGAGCAAAAGATCAATAGCAACCCAAATTAGTTCAATCTTCATGAAAGGGCAATCCATCACTAGGCCACCATTCTTTGATGGTAATGACTACTCATATTAGAAAACTAGGATCAGAATTTATTTACAATCTTTAGATTATGAAATATGGGAAAAAGTTTGTAATGACTCATTCATTCCTAAGAAGAATACTTTAAGTGAGTTGGATAGGAAAAATATGTCTTTAAATTTCAAGGCTATGAATGCTTTATTTTGTGCGTTAGATAAAAAGGAATTTCATAGAGTTTCAAATTGTTCTAATGCTTATGAAATATGGAGAAAATTTAAAGTTGTGTATGAAGAGACTACAAATGAGGAGGAATCTCATGGAGTATCAAATTTGGCACTTATAGCAATTGGAGATGAATCGGATGGTGAGCTTGATGAGGTAAGTGATCCTACCTATGATGAATTGTATGATGCTTTTAAAGAATTGCATGATGAGTTTATGAAAATTGGTAAAAAGAATGCATGTCTTAAAAGGAAAATTATCGAGCTCACTAATAAAAATGAATCTCTAAGTGCAAAGATAACATGCCTAGAATTAGAGATTAAAACATTGCATGATAAAGTTGCATTATCAAATGAGAAACTTAGCAATTCACACAAGCATCTAGAATCACATGTAAATGACTTGAAAAATGAAAAAAATACCCTGCAAAAATGCAATGTTTCATTAAATGAAAAGATCAAAAAATTGGAATTAGATAATGAAATGTTACATAATAGGATTGCATCATTTAAATGCAAAGAAAGTACTTCATATGAGCATGAGAAATCACATGTTGATGTATTAATGAAAGAAAATGAAGTACTAAAGAAGAAGAGCAATGACCTAAATCAAATTGTGTTAAAATTTACAAATGGACAAAAGATGTTGGATAACTTGCTTAATACACAAAAATGTGTGTTTGACAAAGGAGGTATTGGTTATAAGCCAAATTTGAAACAAAAATATTATAAGAATTATTTTGTTAAAGGTACCTCCACAAGTGATCATAAAATTGTTTGTCATTATTGTAATGGAAATGGTCATATGAGTTATAAATCACATGTTAAAAGAAATGCATATTATGGAGCAAAATGTATTTGGGTTCCAAAAGGAACTATTGCTAACACTCAAGGACCCAAGAGTATTTGGGTACCAAAGGGCACAACGTGAATGATTTCTTTGTAGGTACCACAATCAAGGAATGGTAGAGAGTTCCTTGATGAAGGCTTGTGAGGATAATCACTTGATCATGATCTAGGAGAAAAAGATGAGGCAAGATGATTTAATTATTTTGGTAACAATTCTTGCCATATTGATTTTGTTGAATGGATCATGATAGATGAATAATAGCTTGAATTTGTGAAGGCATGCTTGTATGTTTACATGATGGAATTATCATTGTGTATAACATTGAGTGATTTATCATGATGCCTTTATTTGATTTTGATGATTGTATGGTCTTTGATTTCTTCTTCTCAATTGTCTATCATCATTGTCCATCTCTTATGTATGTGTGAATTCATGTGCTATTAATTGTGTTATATCATCATTCATTGAATTGGCCTATGTGAGCATTTGTAATAATGGATTTGATCACTTGTTCATAATGATGGCTTTTCTAAATAGCTATGTTGATTTTGATGATCTAAAGATTTGAGATAAAGAATATGCTTTGATGATTGTATGTATTTGATGAAGTTTGATCTTATGCAATCTATAATTGGAGAATGGATGCATTGTTTGTTGAATATGCATTGTTGCTTTCATTATGGATTAAAGATGATTATTGTTTGATAATTGAATGTTTTATAATGTGGAATTAATTTCTTGATGATTTTGATGATTGATGATTATATGAGTGTGGCTTGATAAATTAATGGAGTTGTTGGTTTGTTATAATTGTTTAAGCTTATATGGAAATGTTTCTAACCATATTTTGTATTTGAGGATTTCTTCAATTTTAAAGGGAGATTTTGCCGAAATTGTTGCTCGCACAAAATGGGTAATATCTTTGTCAAATTATTTTTTATGATCTTATTTCGATTGCATCTATTTCTTTTTTCTTTTTCATGATGAAAGGGGTGATAAATATGATATGGTTTTGGATAAAATCTTTTTGATTAAAATTTTTAAATTGGCCATATATTTAGGGGGAGCATATAATATGATTTTGAATAATATGCATTTTGAATTTTTTTTGTTGTCCAAAGAGGGAGACAAAATAATATATCTTTTTGATGCTGTAAAAAGGGGGAGAAGTAAAATGCATTTTGAGCATTCTTTTGATGGTTGATATGTGATTATGGTAATGATTTTGATGATTTTGAGATATTTTGATGATTTGATTACATAGTTGGTTTATATGATGATTTATAATAATTTGAGAGTGATATTACTAAACTTGTATTTGAGGTGATGCTTGTTATTAGGGGGAGATTCTATCAAAATTTCTACTTGGACAACATGGGTAACAAATTTACTCCTTTTATTATATCCCTTTAAGTTTTCTTTTTCTTTATGATGAAGGGATAGAAAAATACATGTTTTTAATTTTATACAAAAATTTACTATTTATTTTCTTTTCCACTAAGTTTTCTTTTTGATGATGAGGGGGAGAAGAATACACGTATTTAAATTTGTCAATTTAGCTAAATTGTAAGAGAAGCTTATATTTAGGGGGAGTAATTTGTGGAATCATTCTTTAAATACATTCAAGGTTTGTCATCATCAAAAAGGGGGAGATTGTTAGTATTTATGTATCCATAATGTTGATTTTGATGATAACAAACTAGATTAAGAATGATTAAGTTTTTAAAAGCTTCAATTATTTTTTATACATTTTAAATAAATTATTATTTTCACATTATAAAGGTTTTATATTTAATGGAAAAATGATTTTATGAAATTAAGTTGTTTCTCAAGTTGTGTACTAAAATGAAAGAATTTTACAATCTTTGATTTTAAATAAATATTGTTTGGAATTTCAGATTTGGACCTATTTAAAAATATTTTAATATTTTGGGCTATTTCATAATTTTAGAAATTTGTGGGATTAATGAGTATTATTTAGAAATTCTGAAATTGGACCTATTTGTAAAGTTTTATAACGTTTTGGGTCATAGTACAGTTATAGAAAGTTTTGGGGCAAAATTATAATTTTTGGTAAATAGTTCACTGTAGCAGTCACTGTAGCAAACGGCTAACCGTTTATTTAAAACGGCTAACCGTTTATTTCCAGATTGCTAATCTTGAACCGTTTAGTAAAAACGGTTAAACCAAATTTATTTTGTAGGTCTCTGGAAATTAACCTTGAACCGTTTACGGAAAACGGTGAACCGTTTATTTCCAGATTGCTAACCTTGAACCGTTTAGTAAGAACGGTTAAGCCAAATTTATTTTGCAGGTCTCTGGAAATTACCCTTGAACCGTTTACGGAAAACGGTGAACCGTTTATTTCCAGATTGCTAATCTTGAACCGTTTAGTAAGAACGGTTAAGCCAAATTTATTTTGCAGGTCTCTGGAAATTAACCTTGAGCCGATAGTGACTAACGGTTAACCGTTTATTTGAAATTCAGCCCAACGGTAACTTTGACCAACGCAAACGGTTAACCGTTAATGGTTAACCTTGATCCGTTTTCTGGCAAAAAGTGCATGTGGTGGTTTTTGAGCTCCAACTATAAAAACTCAAATCCAACTCATTTTCAAGCTCTCTAGCACGCACCAACAAAAGGCATACAACATATCTTGAGCTCTCAATTCGTGAATCACAAATCCTTGAGCCATCTTTGTTCTTCATTTTGTATATCTACTCTTTGAGAGAGTTTTTGTTGTACTTTTCAATTTCTCATCAAATTTTTGAGTGATTAAGTGTGTGATACACTTGAGTGAAGAGATTGTGAAATAATCTCTTTGTTGTAAAGGTTCATTGACACCTTGAAGTCAATTGTAAGTATTTGAAGCCTTGGAAAGGCTTGGATAGTGAAATCCTCAAGCTTGGGTTGCTTGGGCGTGGGCGTGGCGAGGATAATAACCACGTAAAAATCCTTGAGTTTGTTTTTCTCTTCCCTTACTTATTTATTATTGTGCTTTTATTGAACTTATTGCTTTCAATTTTATTAAGGCATTAGATTTGATTGTTGTGTGGTTTACTTAGCATAATTTTTAAAACACCAATTCACCCCCCCTCTTGGGTTGCACATTTGTATTTCAGAAACATTAGTTGATAATAATTTTCTTTCAAACCTTAATGATGACCCTTTACAAACATGTTTAACTCACTTTGGTTTGGATTTTGATATTGACAGATTAGTCGATGTAGTCAACGCCCTACTTGACTGAGCATCATCCATGGACACAAATAAATGGAAGTCAAGAGTCGAACAACTAGTGCCATCAGAAAAGAAACTCAGCCCATCATAAGAATCACCACCAAAACGCGACCTCAAGTCATTACCCAGCACTTTGGAATATGCATTTTTTGTAGAAGAAAGCACTCTGCCAGTAATCATTTCTTCCTCCCTCGATGACGAACAAAAAGGTAAGTTGTTGGAAGTTTTAAAAGAGCATAAAAGAGCGTTACGATGGACCATAACAGACATAAAAGGTATAAACCCAGTAGACTGTATGCATTACATTCACCTTGATGAAAATGCTAAACCTACTAGGGAAATGCAACGTCGGTTAAATCCTAATATAAAAGAGGTTGCTAGAATTGAAGTCCTTAAGCTATTAGATGCAGGTATCATTTACCCCATTTCTGATAGTTCATGGGTCAGTCCTGTACAAGTTGTCCCTAAAAAGTCAGGAGTCACAGTAGTTATCAATGCTGATAATGAATTAGTATCCACTAAAGTGGCTACAGGATGGCGTGTATGCATTGATTATAGAAAGTTGAATTATGTCACACGTAAAGACCATTTTCCTTTACCATTTATTGATCAAATGCTTGATAGGTTAGCAGGACATGAATTTTATTGCTTTCTAGATGGCTACTCAGGATACAATCAAACTCCTATAGCACCAAAAGATTAAGAGAAGGCTACCTTCACTTGTCCTTTTGGTACTTTTACATATAGGAGAATGCCATTTGGATTATGTAATGCACCTACTACATTTCAACGATGCATGTTGAGCAATTTTTTTTATATTATTGAACGATTTCTTGAGGTCTTTATGGATGAATTTTCTGTTTTTGGTGATTCATTTGATCAATGTTTACATCATCTAACACTAGTTCTGCAGAGATGTATCGAGAAGAATTTAGTCTTGAATTGGGAGAAATGTCATTTTATGGTAAAACAAGGTATTGTTCTCGGTCACATCATTTCGAGTAAAGGTATTGAGGTTGATAAAGCCAAGGTGCATCTCATTTCCAATCTTCTTACACTTAAAACAGTCAAAGAAGTAAGATCTTTCTTTGGGCATGCTGGTTTTTATAGACGTTTCATTAAAGATTTCAGCAAAGTTTCCAGACCCTTATGCAATCTACTTGCTAAGGATGTACCTTTTGTCTTTGATGATTCATGTCTTGTGGCATTTGAAAAACTAAAGCAGTTGTTGACATCATCATCCATCATTCAGCCACCAAATTAGAAATTACCATTTGAGCTTATGTGTGATGCATCTGATTATGCAGTAAGAGCAATATTAGGAGAAAGAGTTGATCGAATTCCCCATGTTATTTACTATGCTAGTATAACATTGAATTATGCACAGTTGAATTATTCAACTACTGAAAAAGAAATGCTAGCAGTAGTGTTTGCACTAGAGAAATTTCGATCTTATCTCATTGGTTGTAAAATAATTGTATTTACAGATCATGCTGCTCTTAAATATCTTCTCACAAAGGAAGATGCAAAAGCTAGACTAATTCGTTGGGTGTTACTTTTGCAGGAATTTGACTTAGAATTCAAAAATAAGAAAGGAAAAGAAAATGGTGTGGCTGATCATCTCTCTCGTCTCTATTTTGACACAACTATAGAACTATTACCTTTGAATGAGTCATTTCCTGATGAACAATTGATGAGTGTGGAAGTAGTACCCTGGTATGCTGATATTGTTAATTATCTTGTTACAGGTCAGCTTCTAGAGCATTGGACTAAGCAGGACAAGGCCAAATTCTTTGCAGAAATAAAGAATTTCTTTTTAGATGACCCTTATCTATTCAAGTATTATGCAAATCTAATTGTCAGATGATGTGTCCCAAAAAATGAATTTCAAAACATTCTTTCATTCTGCCATGAACAAGCTTGTGGAGGCCATTTCAGCGCTAAGAAAACAGCCACTAAAATTTTACAATGTGGTTTCTATTGACTAACTATATTTCGAGATGCTTACACTTTTTATTCTTCATATGATAGATGTCAACGAATGAGGAGCATAACACGAAGGAATATGATGCCACTAAACCCAATTTTAGTGGTTGAAATTTTTTATGTATGGGGTATCGATTTCATGGGACCCTTTCTCCCATCTTTTGGCCATCAATACATACTTGTTACTGTTGACTACGTTTCGAAATGGGTAGAGGCAATTCCATGTAGGACCAATGATCACAAACTGGTGATAGGATTTTTGAAAAGCAATATTGTTTCACGATTTGGATTCCCTCGAGAATTAATCATGATGGTGGTGCCCACTTTTGCAAGAAATCATTCAAAGCACTTTTAACAAAGTATTCCATCACTCATAAAATGGCGACCCCATATCATTCGTAAACCAATGGCCAAGTTGAGATCTCCAATCGAGAAATAAAGCACATATTAGAAAAAACGGTGAGACCCGATAGAAAAGATTGGTCGTTGAGGCTCGATGATGCAATATGGGCATATAGAACAGCTTTCAAAACTCCAATCAGGATGTCACTCTACAGGCTAGTGTATGGAAAAGCTTGTCACCTACCTGTGGAACTCGAGCATCATGCGTACTGGGCCATTAAGAAATTTAATTTTGACATGCAACAAGCTAGCTCATAAAGAAGATTACAGCTGGCAGAACTTGAGGAAATTCGTAATGACGTGTACGAAACTACTAGGATTTACAACCAACGAATGAAAGTCTTTCACGACAAGCAAATTATGAGAAAATCTTTCACTCCAGGTCAGAAAGTACTTTTATTCAATTCTCGCTTGCACCTATTCCCAGGTAAGTTACGTTCTCGATGGTCTGGCCCTTTTATTGTTCACACTGTTTTTCCACATGGGGCAATTGAAATGAAAGATCCAAAGAACGGTGTCACTTTTAAAGTTAATGGTCAAAGATTAAAGCCATATCTAGAGTACCAACCACATGGAGAGGATATCGAAATAAATCTGAGTGACCCACCAAGTTTGATTTGAGATTTTTCTTTTCGGTTCGGTGATTTGATTTGATTTATTTTGTTTCTTTTCTTCTTTTTTATTATTCTTTCACTGATTGAAATTATTTTTGGATAAGTGTGTTTGTTTAACCATTAAGTTCTCTCTTATCATCTTTAATCATGAGACAGCTCCTCTTGAACATTCTTAGACAACTTCAACATATTCAAACTCATCTCAAAAAGTAAATACAATTTTGTAAAACACATCATATTTGGGCTTTGCAACCACCAGAGTTAGTCGCTCATGTTGAGAATTTAGAAAGCCAACTCAGAGATATTGAGAGAAGTGTTTACAAGACCCAGTTGGAGCTTGCGGTAAATTCAATAAGAGCACGATTTTAGTTTACTTTGTGTGTTTTAATTTGTTTCTCTGTTTGTGTGTTTTAGTTTGCCTTGTGTGTTTAAGTTTGTCACCCCAGTGAAGTGGCGGATAACGGTACTCTGTGACAATCAAGTCGGTTACTTTAGTTTCCCATAATAACTGATATTCTGAGACGCAGGTATGGACAGAAAAGAGATTTTAGCAAAGCTTCACAAACGATTCCCTCCGCTTCCTCAGAATGCCCTTATTTCAATCTATAAAGCTCGGTCCGAACACATGCTATTGCTTATGAGGAATGACATACCTGCTGACATCCGCTAGTTAATCGAGGCCAAAGTACGCTTGGCAAGTGAGTTGCCTCCTAAATTTATTGCATACATGCCTGGTTGTGGTAAAAGAAATTATGTGAGAACGATAAGTGTGCCAGAACGATATGTAATAAAAAACCATGTTCGTTAGGAATGGTGTCTGATAACAAGGAAGATAAGATTCAATTCGTTAGAGATGGCTTGAATAAAGAGTCATTGGATAATATCCTTTTGTCTTTTGAAACGCATCCCAATGGATACATGCAAAGAGCGATTCTCCAGTTATGGTCATTATTCTAGAAAGAACATGCACGATACAGTCTCGGGAATCTGACTATAAACGACCGTGTTTGCCAGTTTGTAAGAAAACTGGATGGGAAGCCTATCCTCGACCCACACAGGGCGTTCAAGCCGTTTCTGGACGTAAAACCAGAGGAAGATGTGAGCCACAGTCACAACTACCTGTAAATATCCTTTTACTTTGCTGTTGTTTTATTTTACTATTGTTTTACCATTCGCATTATTGCTTTTAATAATTTTTTTTAATCATTGTTTGCTTTTTCTTTTTTAATGTTTCCTTTTTTACTCTCGAGCCATGTGCCTTACGCGTTAATTGACACTGACATGATGCCTCATACACAGCTGTGACCCACTGTCACCAAGGTCTTTAAATATGATTTTTTGTTGAGCACTCACAAATTATTTTTTAGCAGTATCCTAATGGCAGCTACTCCTAGTAAACAATTCAAGAGCATTTGTGTGCTCTCTGGGTTTAACTATGGCAAACATAAAGAGTTCATTGAGGCAGCCATAGATCTTGGTCGAAGAATAACAGAGAGAAAACTGCACTTGGTGTATGGAAGAGGTGACCGAGGGTTATCCAAAATGGTCTTAGAAGCTGCTTATGTCAGAGGGACCCCAGTGTTAGGCATTATCCCAACAATTATAAAACCTTTGGGCTGTTTGTCTAACTCATCAACTGGAGAAGAGTTAGTCGTCTCAGGTATGCAAGAAAGAATAATTGAAATGCTAAATCATGCCGATGCTTTTATTTTTCTTCCAAGAGATCTTGCAACTCTTGAGGCACTAATCACATTAGCATCTTGGGCCCATCTGAACATCCACCAGAAACTCATCGGTTTGTTAAATGTCAATAATTTTTATAATGGCTTTATCGCATTTCTTAACCATGCAATAAAAAAATATGTCATTCCTTCCTCGATGAAAAAAGTCTTTAATCCATTTTTAATCCGATGGCTATGATTCACTCAATGTATCTATAAAAAGGGGGCTCTCCCCCCCTAATTCGATACCTCTGAATCCATTTTTTAACTTAGTTTTTTGTAATTCCTCCTCCATCTTGTATTTTCTACGTATTTTAATAAATTTCCATTTTACCCTTAGTTCAAAAATGAGTAGCTAATTTTCTTTCAAGCTTGGATTGAAGGTGAAGTCTCAACATGTTCCATGGGCTTAATTTGGTAAATTTATTTTCTCTTCCCCTCTAATATTTGTGGATGTTTTGACTTGTCATCAACAAATAGTAATAATTAGGGATGGCAAATATCCAATTATGGATGGATAATATCCATCCAAATACAAATCCATAATTATCCATGATGGATTTATCCATATCCATATCCAATATTTAATACTGGACATGGATATGGATTTTATCCATATAGATATGGATACCCATGGATATCCATGGATATTTAATTTTTATTATGTAAAAATAATAATATAAAATTATTAAAACTAGTATTAGATTCTAATATTAAATAAAAAGATAATAAACATAACAAATATCAAAACTATGAATTAACAAAAAGAAATTATAATATGAAATTACAAATTAATTTCAAATTAAATACAAAAAGTTCATTATTCTAATGCATCATTAATCTCCAATCTTCTATTGCATCATTAATCTCCAACAAGACCATCATCATTAATCTGCAAATTAAAATAAACCATTAAACAACTAAATAATTTGTATTATTCTAATGCATCAATAATCGTGTACCAACTTATTCGAACAAAAATTAATCGATGAATAAAAAGAAGAACAATAAGACGAAGTTTCTTAACACTTATTTGCGACTTTAGTTTGCTTTTGGCCAATCAATGTGATTGTCATGAAAGTACCTATTCCATACAACTTAACACGCCATATTTGGTTTCTCGGATGACACTATTGCAGAAGACGTCTCACATAATGAAGACCGCTACGTGTTTCCGTGTCAAAGATTGGATAAGACTACCTCTTTCTACCAAACAGAGAAAATATTTAGAATTTTGAGGGGAAAAAGAAAACACTTGAAGTATTACAATTAAGTTTTCTCTTACGAGTTAATTTGCTTACATTTGGCTGAATATTTTCCTCTTCTTTATTTTTCTATTAGAAAATTATGAGGATCATCTTTGGGTCCCTTAGTCGAAGAGGATCCGAGTTTGAAGTAAGACTCTCCTTTCTAACAATTCTTTATATATATAAATAAATAAAGCATCAAGTGTCTTTCTTCAAGTTAATTCACATAATTCACATTCGATTCACTATTCGTGTCGATAGCCAAAGGGTATGTTCCACATAGTGCGGGCAAAGTATAATTGAGCACAAATAAACAATTGAGACTCGTAAGGAATAGAAAGACACAAAAATTTAGCCACAAAACACCATGTTATATAAGCCACATCAAGCAAGCAAAATCACTGTGCACAATGATATGACAACAGACTTAATATGAAAACTAGAACATCTAATTTAATGTTCAATCGCCTCCTTGAGAAATAAACCGCTTGACGAACGACAAGGAAAACAAGAAAAGAAAGAAACACATGATCACCCAATCCTTATGAAATGAAAGAGCCATTGTTAATTATCTAAAAGCCGACTCTACACTTAGCACATTGTGTCCTAACACTAAAACAAGCATTTATTATGCATTGACAAAGCAAAATCTTTTAGCCAACTAATGCCACTAGCTATGTGATTCAAAGAGTGTTTGATCATTTCTCATATAAGCTGAAAAGTTTTGGAATTTGATCAAACTAGATGATAATCTGATCATAGTAAACACCAAGCTCACTACAAACAAAATGCCTCTCAAAATGAAAAAATCTTGAAACCATAGTCATCATGAAGTTTTAATGACGAACCAATTAATCATTTATAACAAATTGACACTAACAATTAGTACCAAAGTATGATACACAAGGACAAGCACCAAGATCCAATCAAGATCATCATAATACAAGAAATGTTCAACGAAGACTGAATTTTGTTTACTAGCCAACAAAAGAAGACTATACATGATAAGATGACGAACAAAATAAAGAACCCAAGAACAAAAAAAATCAAACTAATATACCGTCAACTATAGCAAAACGAAAAATATATACGTACATCCATCATCGGAATCAACAAGCAAAATCAACAAAGTAACGTGAAATTGATTAAATTGAACAATTTTAAAACCCAAAATCAATCAAATAAACAGAAACAAAATGAAAAACGAAGAAAATTGAACAACTAAGAATCCATGATCAGTTACAGAGCAAACAAAATGAATCAAACAAATCGGGAGTGCAAGTGAAGAAAATGAGAGAGTTACATACACGCAGGTTCGCCTCCAATTGTTCCTTTTTCCTCGTTGACAGAGAGAAAGAGAAGAGAAGCGATGGCGGCGAGGACAATGAGCGGCGACGGGAAGAGCGTCGGCAACAGTGACGGGAAGAGCCGACAAGAGTGATGTGTGGTGGAGTGGTGATGATGGTGAGTTCCGTGATAGTCTTCATATGTAATTTTTTCATTTTCGTTGTAGGATTTGGATTTTTTTTAATCTGAAATCGGGTAAATGAATTGGATACTGGATATCCTATCAAATATCCAAACCCATCCAATATCTAATTGGATAATTTTAAAATATCCAAATCCATATCCAAAAAATTTTTGGATGGATATTATCCAATTTAATTGGATTGGATATATGGATATCCAATTTGGATGGACTAATTTGCCATCCCTAGTAATAATCTTGTCTAGATACCGCCCTAGTTAAACCGGCACCCTAGTACAAAGTTATTATTATTTGGCACGATAAGCCCTTAGCACCATATTTATTTGAGCGTGGTTCATGAGGTGTGGAAACCCCCCTCATGATTTAATTGGTATTAATAAGAAATATTTAGCCCATGGAGCATGTTGATGCAAATCCAGATACCCAAGTGCTTTATTTCAATAGATCTCGTTTCAATTTATTCCTGGCATTTTAATTTAAATTCTAGCATAATCTAAATTATTTCCACCACAATTCCAACCACCCATTTAAAAAATTAATTCTGCACATAATTAAAATCCACCTCCTCGTGGGATCGACACTCGTCACCATTAATCTATTCTACAATAGATTCATGCGCTTGCGAGTTCAATAAAATTTGCACAACAGTTGCCCTAATTTTTAATCATAAAAGAAGCATACATGCAAAGGAAGGAGGAGAACCGTCAACCTAAGAACAAAAAAAAAAAGAGCAAAGCATAATTCAAGAGCAAGATTTACAGCTGCAACAGAGGAGAAACTTACAGAAATCAATCGAGAAACCAATCTTTCTTATTATTTTCTTATTTTCTTATTTACTCTTTAATCATGGGGATGTATATGATGGTTGAAACTCTTCTATTTATTTTTCTTTCGCAAACCATGAACTAATTTTATTTGTGGTTGAGTGTTAAACAATTTTGATGGTTCATTAATTGAATATGTGTTGCTGCATGTTTGTTATAGCATTTTGTTTTGATAATACTTATTTCAATTCATTATTTCAGCTAACCACCCATTTAATGATACCAATTAAGAAAGAGTTACAAAATGACTTATCTTAGTGGAACATATCAGAACAATACTTGGTTCTAAATTGAGTTTCCTGAGTTGAGTTTAACTTGATTCTAAAAGAATCATGCTTAATCTAAAATTAGTGATGAACTAGATATAGGGATTCATTTTGTAGGGTAAATATAACCTAAGCGTGTAATGTTATATCTTATGTTAGCAAAACAATTGGTCATTGTTAAGTTGTGTAAAGGTTTAAGACATCCAACGTGCGACAGCTGAGGATACATAAGGATGCTGCCTAGTGCTGTAATAGATGTTGTAGCAACTAAACTTAAGATTAGAAGAAATAGTCAAAACCATTAAGAGAGTTTAGTCACTCAACTATTCCATTCTCATTAGTTTTACTCTCGTGTGTGACGTGAAAATTTACTGTATTGCATTTTTATTTATTGCATTTTATTTTTATTAATTAAGTTCTTAGTTTTATTATTTGTTTTATTTTCAATTAAAGCAAACTGCATTGTTGAGATTGTTGTAGCAAATCTAATAACATCAATCCTTGTGAAGACGATCTCGAATACTTATCATTATATTACTTGTTGTGCACACTTGCACATTGACAACAATAGCATTTGAATTTATTGCAATAGGCACCACCACTACAAACTTGGAATTTATGCTAAGACACAGGACGAACATTCATTCTTTCAAGTTTATCTTTTCTCTCAAATACTATTATATTTGCCCACATTGTCAAAGGAGTCATCGATTTTGTGACTCTTTTCCTATCATAAAACTATTGATGCAATGTTTTTTCTGAAGTGGTCAACCATTAAGAGAGTTATGGGAAATTTCTATGGTTCCCTCATAAAAGAATTCATGCTCTCTAAATATTGGTGGTTATAATGTTATACCTCCTACTATCGAATTGAGATCGTGCCCATATTATTCTCTAAGTAATCAGGTGCTCCCAAATGCATCCCCCACCACCCCTGAAGTTGTGTTCTAAACTCTTTGCATCCATACACTTTTGCCGCATTTATAAATGTCAACTTAAACTTATCCTAAAAAGCTTTTGACATCCTAAATTCTGACTTCACGTTAACTTTGACATCGTAAAAACAAATACCGTGGATGACACTACAAAATATCTTCATAACAGCTCTGTAAATAGAAGTGCATCAATCAAAGATAATTACTAAATCAGGTATGTCACCAATTGCTTCACGCAAATTCATCATAAATCATTCCTAAAAGTCGTTATTTTTGAAATCCCTAATCTCAATAGCTAGCGGATACAACTGATTATTTCCATCCAAGCATATCACTACAAACATTGTTTTATGATATAACCCTTTAATATGACTACCTCTACCATAATCATTGGCCTGATACACTGTAAAAAGCCATTAATACAAGATCCAATGGCCATAAAATAGTACAAGAAATTATTATTCCCATCCAATTTTAGACTAGTTACTGAACCCTCATTTTTCTTATCCAATAAATGAGTACTTGGGGATTAAATTATACGATTCTAATAGACTTCCTTGTATCACCTCGACAATAAATTCTCTAGCTCGGTATGCATGCTGGTGTAATAGGTGAATATTGTACCCTATTGTATGTATGTTATATTGTCATTTGGAGTATATGTCTGCTTTTCTTGAATAAACTTATCTGTAATAATATGACCGATAATCTGACTTTTTATTTGATGATGGCCTCTAAGCTCATTACGACAACTGTGTGTCTTGTCACATCTCATCACTACCCAACATATATTCTCTTGATTTGATGCTCTGTTTGCTCGAAGTCGCCATTTACATGACATTGAAGTACAGTGCACCTTGAAACGTATTGATGTGGTCCTTATATCCTTGAAATTGAACTTATCCCTAGGAAACTGTGCGCAATTCCAATATTAAATTATATTTTGAATCAAATAATTTGTCAACACAAATATCATTGGACCCCATATTTTTAATAAAGTCTACAACAACCAAGTCTGAAGCAAAACTGGTGCGATACTTATAAGGGGGTTAATTGTTACCTCATTCGAATGGGGTCTTGGAATAACAGGCTGACTTCGAGGTAGTTGAAGCTCTTTCTGAGCTCTTTATGAAAGTGAGGTAACTCTTCCCTATCGTCAACTAGACCCTCATCATGGACACCATCCTCATAATTCCAAGTATTATCAAAATGACCATCATCACTATTATCAATAAAGATCATTGTCCCCATCATCAATCGGGCTATGGTATGATTTAGCATTAATGTTGTCTACTACTGTATTATTCATGTCATCAATAAGATTATTATTGTATTGGAAAGGAGAGTAACCTTGTTGTAGTTATGTTGTCAGTAGTAACATTTCTTCTTCAACAGTCGCTTTTGTAACGCCATTCTATTCTTTAACAACTATTGGTGTAACACCGTTCTCTTCTTCAATAGGCTCTTACTTTGTTACTTTATGGAATTTGTTAACAAAAATAAGGATACACCCCTCGTTTACCAAATTGGAGCTCATATGTAATAGAATTCTTACTATTTCATTATCATGTACATCCATAGGTAGTGCACGTACGGGTTGGGTAGAACATCTCAACTGTAAAGTGTCCTCAATATGATGATATAATTGTTTGAATTTATTTGTAAAACTTCATATACTCTTGCAAGAAATACAGCAAACATACAATTTTTCGAAACCAAAAAGCTCTATTTCTTCCATTTCTATACTCAAAACGATCAGCTTTCAATTCCTCTCGTGATCCATCAAATTTGAAGAACAACTGACTCTATTAAGCTGAATCATTAAGAAAAGATTAAAAAAAAAATAATACCTAAAATAAAAAGCCAAAGCACATGGGATAGCCGCTTGTTACACATTTGTTGTACGATAGGCACCTGTCCCACATTTTCTTATGCAACAGGCACGTGTCCCACAACCTCAATGTATGACAGGTGCCTATTGCATATTTTTTGGATTCATCTCCCAACTCGTTTTTACTTAAAATACCCACATAAATTTTAAATAATCCAAAGATAAAAATACATATTGTGTAAAAACAAATACTAACCTCAACGTTTGACTTTCCAATTGATGATTTGGTGAGTAGAGGATAGTTAATTAAGGTGAGTAGAGGATGGTGAGTTTTGATAAGATTTGATTTTGATGAAATTTGTTAGCCATAAGGTTGGCAATTTACAGCCTTGGGCCCCAGGCCAAGCCTATATTATTGTTAAAAGGCTCATCCAAGTGTGAATGGGTTGGGCCTGAGCAAGGCCGAGCTTGAGCTTCTAGTAATTTTAAAATAAATTTTTAACAAAATAAAAAGTAAAATAATTTTGATTTATTAGAACACCAACAAGATTCTCAGTTTTCCCAAAAAAAATACAAATTTAACAAATTTAACAGATGCTAGAGTCAATCCTCATCAAACATCAATTCACCAAAATCTAAAAATTCCTAATGAAATAAACGCTTGATCCTCATCCAACAACAATTGATACATTGAAAAGTGCCAAACTCAAGCACCTTATATTGGAACATAAATACCCATTGCCAAAAAGTTTGAATACCTTATGTTCCTTTTGTCATTCAATAATCCTGGATATCATCCTTAAGCAAAAAAAGCAAACTGAAATACTAAATCAAAAATTTCAATAATAAAAAAGAACAAACTGAAAAGTGAAGATACTTATACAACAAATATCATAATTTGGTTTTCTTAAAAGATCTTAATTGACAATAACAGTCATCAAAACAATCAAAGCAAGCAAACCCATGGAATCTAACACTAAATGAATAAAAAACTAAGACACGCCAAATTTAACAAATTTAACCGCCAGCATCTCACAAAAAAATTAACAAATTTAACATTGCTATAAAAATTAAAGTCCTAATCTAGTAGTCCCAACTCACCAAAAATGTATTAAGGAAAAAATTTAGGATTAAGGAAAAAATTTCGGGAACAATAAAATAAAAACAAATCAATCAACGCAATTCATTGGTGCAACAGCAACGGATGGTGATAACCTGAGGCAACAGAGATGGCTGAGACAACGAGCTACGGCGGCTGAGTTCACTGCTACTACTCGCGCAATTGGTGCTGGGTTCGCAGCTGCATCATGCACTAGGTTCACATGGCTACGTGCTGTAAATCAGTGATGGCAGGTGAATCGGTGATGGCTACAATTGTTGGCATCGGCCGTTGGGTTACTTTGAGGTGAGCATGTGTACGTGTCTGTAAGTTGTTTCTTGGGTGGGTGCATGTCTAATTTAAGGAATTAGGAATTAGGGATTTGATTTGTCTAATTAGGGAATCAGAGATTCAAGGTTTTTAATTTTATTTTTGCTTTTTATTTTATTTAATTTATTTTTTATTTATAAATGAAAAGCCCGATTTCAAGCGCAGGCTTTTTAACCAAGCCTAATTTATAAGGACTTTTTATTTTTGAGCCCAAATCCATTAATTTGTCAAGCGAGAAGCTTAGGCCGTAGTCTCTAATTAGGCATTTTGATAATAGTTTGGGGTATTTAAATTCATAAATTACATATATGATTAGATATGATAGAAAAATTTAAGGCGGTTATTTATGAAAATGGCCAAAATTTTTAGGTTATTTTTGTAAATTTTTCCTTTATTTTAGCCCTCAATCTTTAATATCTTTCATCAATGCAAATATTGATTTAGAAGCATGATAATATTCACATAAATCTAAACAATTTCTTTTTCATTTATTTTATTTAAAAAGTAAGGTGAGCAAATCTTAAATTAATTTTTTAGCTCATATCTTTTCCAGAATTTAAATTTTAGTAACTAGCTAAATTCATACATACTTTTAAAAAAAAAAAATACGAGTAAAACTTAAATCAATTTTTAGTCTTCCCAACTTCTCCAGCATTCGAACTCGAATCACTTAGTCAATCAAATTATGTATTAATAGAAATAAATTTGAAACATAATGAATTAGATAAGTAATCATATAGCAAAAATAAAGAGGGGGTTTCTCTAATAAGCCAATACCTTTAAAAAATAATTACCTTCTTTTGCCATATATTCTTAATGAATTAAAATAAAATCTTAAAAGCAAATAGGAAAATTTTATTAGATGTTTCCTATAGAGGGGGGAAAAACTACAATACATTCATCTTTCTAGATTTTTGTTAGTCCCTAGTAAAGCTCAAAAGTAAGGGTGGGTAAAATCGGGTTCGGGTTAACCCGATCGGGTTTCGGGTTGTTCGGGTTAGATAAAAATTAATCTGAATTCAACCCGAATTATTGACCCGACCCGATCCGACCCAAATTAATTCGGGTCGAATCGGATCGGGTCAATAATTTGGGTTGAATTCGAGTTAAATCAGGTTTGGATTAAAATAAGATCGGGTCTTTCGGGTCAAAACCGATTAGTGCACTTTTAGCCTCTTTTTTTCCTATTTTTGTAGTTTTGGTTTTAAAACATTTTTCTTACCTATATAGTATATATTATATAATATACCATGAAAGATTGAAATTGAAACTTGAAAGTTAAAGGCTAAAGCTTCAAATGAATCAAATCTGTTCGGGTCAGAGTGGGAGAAACTCGGGTTGGGTTGGTCCAGTTGGAACTTGGAAGCTTTGGCCTTGGGCTTGGAGGCTTAGAGCAGCAGATCAGCCAACAGTGGAACACGGCAGGCGGCAGCAGATCGAGGCAGTAGATCACGGCAGATCAAGGCAGATCACGGCAGCAGGAAATGGGCAAATCGTGACAGCAGGATCTGGGCAGCAGATCGCGGCTTGGCTGACTGGCTGTGTGTGCTATGTGTTCCATGGACACTGGAGAGTGGAATGGTTGTGGTGTGGCCTGTGTGTGTGACTGTGTGTGAAGCCTTGAGTCTGTGATTAACCGTGAGTCCGTAAGCGTGTTTGGTGTTTCTTCCAGTGTTTGTAATTTTGTGTTGTGACTTGTGTTGTGAGCGTGAGTTGTGATTTTGTGTGTGAGAGTTGAGAGTTGAGTTTGTGAGTTGTGAACTTGTGATTTTGTGTGTGAGAGTAGCTGTAGTGTGTGTTGTGTGCGTGTGTAATCTGTTTTTTTTTTTTTTGGTGACCCGATCGGGTATTCGGATCGGATCGGGTTTCACCCGACCCGATAACAACCCAATCAAATCAGTAACTTTTCACCCGATCGGGTTTTAGTAATAACCCGATCCGATCCGAACTCGAAATTTTTTGGATTTATTCGGGTCGGATCAGGTATTTTGCCCACCCCTACTCAAAAGATTAATTATCCCCCATTACTTCAATCTTTGAATAAACTGGGGGCGAGTTGACAAGTTATGAACCTTTCTGGTATTACATATATATATGTATTTGTCTGTGTATACATATGTGTATATGTACATGGATGTGTATATATAGGTATATGTGTATGTATATGTAACCCAAAACGTCCGGGGGTAGACTGAAAGAAAAGATCGAGAAGATTTTAGAACGCTGCTTCATTCGTGCGTGCGGCACCGTTTTGGATACGTGTTTCGTTTGCTTAGGCCAAGGGCAAAATAAAAGTATAAAAACCCCCCTTTATTAATTAATTAATCAAAATATTAAAATTTTCAAAAAAAAATAAATTGAAAGAAACGAAGCCAGCGAACGAACCATGGCTCTGAATCCTCAGCTTTTTCCAAATTGGATGCCGGTGCCGTTTACGAACGAATTATTCGTGCTTGCCAGAGACGGCGTCGAGTTCCACGTCGATAAGATTCCGGGGTCTGTTCTTAAAGCTTTTTAATCAAGTATTTATTATTATTATTATTATTATATTCATAAATTTGGATACATATTTCTGTACGATTCGATTTAGATTACGATTAAAGATCATAGAAGTTGGAATTTAGAAATGATTGAATTTTGAATTTTATTTTATTTTAACCCAAAATTTATTCCAAATGTGCATAATTTTTGCCTTTGTTTTTTCAGAACTAATCAAGTTAAAGCGAGGGGCACAGTTTACTTGTCAAACATACGCATAGTATTTGTTGCGAGCAAGCCTGTTGGTAACTTTGTTGCCTTCGATATGCCTCTGGTACGGGATGCTTAGCTGGTGCCGTGCTTTTATTCTGTTGCCTATATATAATTGTGTTGTGTTTGCTAAAATTCTTGTGAGTCAAACAAAGTTGTTTAGCACTCTTCGTATGTTCCAAATGGCATTAAAGTAAGATTGGATGACATACTAGTTATTTGTGTCGAAGAAGATATATTTCTTAGGATCTACTTTATTAGGAGATTGCAAGGGAAGTTGCACTAGGCTCCAATTAGTATTGTGATATGGTGGCTTCTAAGCTCTAAGTCTAACCAGCAAGTGAAAGCCGTTGGATTTTTTATTAATAATTAATTTCAATTGTGAAAGTTAGTTTTGATCAATTAGTAATGCTCATACGGATTTTTAATCGAACATCTGTAAGGGAATATCACATTAGCTTCTAAACCACAGTTGTTAAGTGTTAACCAAACACTCTTAAAAACTTGGCCTTGGAAGGACGGTACTAGACAGCAATACCAAAACGTAGCCTTGCTCGCTGATGCACTGCAGCTTCAGCTTCTCATGTGTAGTTTTGTGGCATTTCGATCCCACTTTGGGCATTGGGTACCACAAGTAATCTTAAGCCGTCTATCTGTTGCTAGGCACTGTTTTGAAACAGCTTGAAATGCTTGACTTGAGACATTGGTGCTCTTTAATTTTCTACTAGCGCTATTCAGGTTATAATGTGGTGTTGTTTTTGGGATGTGATTTAGTTTCTGTCCTATCTGATAAGTCACTGATCTGTAAGTTGATTTATCTTACAGCTCTACATCCATGATGAGAAATTTAACCAGCCAATATTCCATTGCAACAATATTTCTGGTTTTGTGGAGCCTGTAAGTATATTATCAATGCCTTTGGTTGTGACATTAAGCAATGTCTGCTGTAGATATTAATTTTTCAGCTTGACTTTAACTGCAGGTAGTCCCAGAGAACGAGCATAGAGCTCTGTACTCCACTCACTCGTTCAAGATTTTATTTAAGGAAGGCGGTTGTGGAACCTTTGTTCCACTTTTTCTCAATCTGATCTCTTCAGTTAGACAATATAATCGACAATCAAATGTGGGAACAGAACCTCGTGTGGATCCTTTACAAGCAGCTCAGACTCCAGTTGATGAAATGATGAGACATGCGTAAGTGGCCTATTGAGCTGTTTACTTTTATGGTGTGTATTATTTAATTGAATGCTTATCAGTTAAATGTCTCTTGCTTATTGTTGCAGATATGTTGATCCGAACGATCCAACAAAGATCTTCCTGCAGCAGCCCAATTCTGAGTCTCAGCTAAGGCGGCGCACCTATCATTCCCAGCCAGTTGAGCACTCGAATTAGTTTTAAATTTACTTTTAACAGAGAAATTTAAGTATTAAAATTTGTGCTGTGTAGTTGAAGTGTATAATACAATACACGCATATTCCATGCATGCTTATGTGGGTGGTGTGTTGCAATAAAATCTGGTTTCAATTGTGCTATTATTTTCCTGATATTGTGGTTTCTCCCTACTCTAATCACATGTTCTCTCTCTCTCTCTCTCACGCACACTTTGATTTTCATCTGTTTATGTGTAAGGTGATTTTATAGCCACTGAAAAGTGAAAAGAACCGGATTAAATGGTGTCATTAACAATGCATGATGGTAAATTAGTAATTCATGCACCAATTTGGAGAATGTTGCCAAAAGATACTGTAAGGTTTGAAGCTGACAGAAGTTATCACTTTAAAAATAATGAAAAATTCAACATGGAGAGTTCTGTCTCTTCCGGGGACTTAAAGTAGAGAACGCCGGCTTTCCTATCTGATGATTTCTATGATGCCTGAGCTGGAAATGGTGCAATTCTGGCTGGTGACCGATATTGGTACCTCTTCTGCTCGCCTGAGTAGCTACTCTTGGGCTATGTTTGGGAGATATGATTAAATGTAGAATTGGATTAATTATTGGAATAAAATATTAAAACCATGTTTGGTATGTTCATTTGGATTGGATTAATGGACTAAATTCAAATTTTAATTCTAAATTTATGGAATTGTTAATCTTAATTTTCATGTGGGTTTAGTTGGGACTAGATAATGTCAAGAAAAATATTTGTCTATTTATAATATCTTTCATAATTTAATACATCATTTTATTTATAACTTAAAAATTATTTATTTATTATTTTTAATTAAGTAATTAATTTTTTATTCATGATTTACTTAAAAGTTATTAATTAATTTTTATTTGAATTATTTTATTTTATTTAATGAAATGGTATATCTCATTTGAAATAACTTATAATTTAAATAATATATCTCATTTGTGCGTGTATATATTTCTTATTAGTTTTATTTTTAATTAATTATAATATTTCTTGTTAAATATCTATAAATAGATGATATTTAAATTCAAATATTAATGTAAATATTATTTAATTTCGTATAAATTTAATTTAGCATAACCCAATCTGATACCATACTAAATATAAGTCAGCACTTTATATAATCCAACTTAATTTAATTTATTCTAATCTAATCCAATTCTAATAATTAGTCCAATCCAATCTTACATGTCAAACATAACCTTGGTGTCTTTTTTAAGGCATGGCTTAAGGAGAGTGTTTATAACACTTTTTCTATTTGAAGAGTAATTGCCCTTTCTATTAAAAGGAACAGAGATAACAACCCTCTTATGTTCCTTAGTCCAAAATTTTATAATAAAATTATGAAATCAGTGTTTATCAAGTATTATATAATTGATATTTGATTCATAAAACTATGCTTTTAAATTTGAGCGTAAAGGATAAGGAAAATTACAAATACTCATTTTAGATGTTTTTTTTTTAATTACATGATACTATTGCTTAGGATGCATCATATTACATGATACTAAACTTAGCATTTATAATTATATAATAATTGGATTAGTTTACATTAAATCTTATATAGTACTGCTCTCATTTTAACTGTCTAATATTTGAAGGACTCCGACATTCACTCAACAGATGAGAAAAAAAATTTTAAATTAAATTCTTATAATACTGTTGTAGGGGTTCAAATTACTTTCTTCGCATTTGTGAGGAAGTGTTTTGAGGAAACAATTAATAGCGAATAATTGTAAAAAAAAAAACATATATTTTTAGTTTTTCAACCAAACACAGTAGTTTCTATTTAAAAATTTTCACGTCTCACGTAAAAACAAACTTTGTACCCAAAGGTACAACTAAAGCAAGCTCCTAACCAGAAGTGAAGAAAACGACGACAGTGACATCTGAAATGAAGATTTGAACCCAGAGGTACGACTAAAGCAATCCCAAATGTACAACTAAACCAAGCACCCAACCAAAAGTAACGAAAACGACGACGGTGACATTTGAAATGAAGATTTGATTTGATTCTTCAGTCGAGGCCAGCGCCAAAACATAAACCCGCATTTGAAATGAAACGAAGAACATTCCATTCGATTCAATTAAATTAAATGCATTTTGATAAAAAGAAAAAAAAATAGGGAAAGAAAATGAGCGGAGCTCGGCTGTGTGCATTGCTGTGTGAATTAGGCTACGTGGGGGCGGATTCGTTAGACCCTGATAGCTTCGAGTGGCCTTTTCAATACGACGACGCACGACCCATCCTCGACTGGATCTGCTCCTCTCTCCGTCCCTCCAACGTCCTCTCCCTCTCCGAACTCTCTCAGTACGACGCCGTTTCGGTTCTCTCCAATTTTTAAATTTCAGATTCAAATTCTCAACCCATCAATTAATTAATTAATTAATTAAAATTATTTGTATTATAGGTTCGAGCAGTTTCTTCAAGAAGAAAAATTATTGGAAGTAAGTGTTTTTTATTTTTATTATTTCACCTTAAATTTGTATGCTATTATTTCACCAACAATTACGTGATTTATTTATTTTTTTTAAAAAAAATCTATTGATAGGGAGAAGACTTGGAATCTGCTTTTGATAGCATTTCGGCCTTTTCTTCTCGAAGAGATGATCAGGAAGCTGTTTTTGGAGCTGAAGAGGGTCTCAAAGATATACGGTAACTCATTTTCTTTTGCCATTTTCACTGTTTTTATTACACATTGAATCTGCTGTTATACTGAATTTGAAATTTTGTAAAACCTATATAATGCAATGTGTGTTCTAGAGAGTATGGATTGTTTAAATATGCTGTTAATTGCCTTGATATGCTACTTATAAGGAGGGAATTTTTTGTTTATTTGTTTCTCTTAGCTTTTTGGTTTAATGATGATGGTTGTATTTTGTTGTTTCTAGCTCTGATGGATTTTTGTTCGTGTTTAGGGAAGCGACTCAGGCATATAGAGATGAAGCTGTGCAGTTGCAGAGACAGCTTAGGCATCTGCAATCCCAGTTTGACATGCTTACTGCTCATGCTTCAACTTTGATGCAGGGTAGACGGGCAAGAGTTGCTGCAACTTCTACTGTCAGTGGGCACCTTTCAATCCTGGATGATGGCCTTTCAGCGAGAAATTTGCAGGTATGGGATAAAGAAAGTTTTAATTAGCTCTATGGTTTACAAAATTGGAACTTTATTTTAATAAAAAAATGTAATAAAGCTGGAGGACAAATGCATACATGAATTCTGTATCTAATCATGTTTTGTCCGCTTATTTTCATTGCCAACAGTCAAATTGCATACATAATTTCCGTATCTGTAAAAGCTACATGATATGCATTGTATGCTTACTATGGTCTTCAATTATATAGAAAGAAAGATAGTGAAAATAAATGGTATTATAGTGCAAATTATGGTACTCTAAAATAATTCAAAGATATGGATACTGCCTTTGATAGTCTATGCAAAAATTTTCGAGGAACATATTTGCATCAGCTATGAACCATAATTCCATATTGCTTCCATCTCTTCTTTAAAGTCTTCTGTGGTATCCATCAGCATGTGATTTCTGAAGCCCCATTAAGCATGTACATACTCAAAAATTTTCATCCTTTTTGTGGGTTTTCTGTAATTTTACTACTCTTATGAATAACATGTTAATGCCTTTCGCTTGGCTTGCTCCATTTTGCTCATTATCTATGCTATGCGCACCAATGATAGTGTGTTTGGTCTATTCACATGCATCTTTTGAAAAATTATGTACCATTTTTTCATATTTATTGTGCTGCTATAGAAATTCAAAGTAAATAAATTATTTATTGTACTGTACTCCCTTAGTACTCCCTCTCTATTAACCTTTTTTTTATCTTTTTCCTTTTTGCTTTGATGTTTTTGAAATTATGTTTTTATCTTGTATCTTAGTTTTGATGCATTTCTTTTTGGGAAAAATGTTTATTGCACTTTATTTCTTGCTTAAAGATTTTAAATTTTTATTGGATCCTCTTGTTGTTTTTTAGATGAATGATGTATTGGGAAGGATAGCTTCTACAGCACAAGAGTTGGCTCACTATCACTCTGGGGATGGTATTCTATTGTTTTACATTTTTGTATTTCTTTTTAGCTATCTGAGAACTTTAAAGCCAATGATTAGTTCCCTTTTCTTCAAAGATGCAAAATGTAATGCCAATTTTTCTGCAGAAAATAAAAGATTTAAAAATTGATCACCATAATTCAATCATGATTGTATGTTTCTCATATTTTTAAAAGTGAACTTTCATTTCTGGCTCATATTAGTTAAATTTTTTATTTCGATGGTTTTTAACCTGATAGTAATTCCTAAGTTGCATTTTGGTCGAGGTAGCAGGACCTTACTATGAAATACTGGTTAAAGTGTGGGAGTTTTCAACTGAACCTATTTCTTTTAGTTGCTATCCTTTTCTTGTATTCTAAATCTGTTGGGGTTAAAATTTTTTACTGTTCGAACTGGACCTGTATTCAATTGCAAAATGTGACACTTTACTAAGGGAAACAAAAATGAAAGAACCACTTTCTTGTGACTATTCTGCTCTGTTTATTTTCTTGATGAGTTTTGGATGTTATTTATATGTGCAGAGGATGGCATATACCTGGCTTACTCTGACTTTCATCCATACTTGCTTGGAGATTCATCTTCTATGAAGGAGCTAAATCAGTGGTTTTCTAAGCAGCTGGACACTGTATGTAGATTTAAAACTGACATTGAGTTCTTGTACTTTATTAAACCTTATAGGTTCTCCTTTTGTCTTTTTGCATGGCCTATCCCTTCATTGCAGAACCTTGAATTGTATCATCCATTCTTCCCAATCCCAAACCAACAATGTTCTTTGGAAAACAAATTATTTTACATGTTTTTGCCTTGCATAAGCGTTGCCTTTCATAATCTCACCAATACCTATGTATCATTACATGAATGCATTTTACTAAGATCTTATGGCAGCATAAAAGGCAATGCCATGGCAGCTGACTTAACAACAGTTATCCTCCTTGCTTGAGTCAGTACTTCCGTCGTCCAGCCGCTTAATTCTCTTTTTAACTTTCATTTTAATCTTCTGTATTTCTTATAATTCAGGCATGAGCAATATTAACTGGTTCTGTCCTTTTTTTAGGTGATTAAATTAATCTTTTACTGTCATCCTAAACTGCCAGTTCTCGGGGATTCAACTGACCAACTCTCTTTATGCTAGTATTACCTAAGACTTAATCAAATAGTTTGGGCAACGTGTTGATGTCTATAATTTATGCAGCTCTGTCATTTAGTTGGGAGGCATTTGATCATTATTTCCTTTGTCAGTAGATGGGAGCTTTATTTTGGGTCCAGAAGTGTCTTTCCGTACTAATATATTCATTTAAAGAGAAACTGAAAAATATCAGCTTTTGTACGGTCTTTCTTTCCATTAATATACAGAGTTTCTGTTTTCTATAAAATAATAATGTCATCTTTCCACTGTGATTTCTTTTTCTTTCTCACATAACGGTAATTGAACCAAGTTTATTTGGTTCTAATGTGATTGCAAGCAGGGTCCTTTTAGGTTGGTTGCTGAGGAAGGAAAATCAAAATGTTCGTGGGTGAGTCTTGATGACGAGTCAAATATCTTAGTACGAGGTAGGCTTCTAATGTTTTCTTCATATTGTTTCTTTTAGCCTGAATGGATTTCCTGCTTGAACATTAGTCTTCGTTTGCTTAAAATATTTGATCATCTTTTGTATGTTCTGGATTGAGTGAAGACTTGTGGGTTGTGAATGTATAATTATTCCTACTTGAACAGGAAAAAATTCCTTTCTCTTCTGTTTTTTCTTTCCCTTGCTCAACCCCAACCTTAATTTTGAATTACTTCCTACTGCACATATTATTAATTTGGACCTGCATGTCGATTCTTTTTAATTGTATATAATACTGCAGAATATTTATTTGTCATTGTTGTCTTATTTGTCATTGTTGTTTTTTGGTTGTAGCAGATTTAGAAAAATCCCATCATCAACGTGTATCTGAGTTACAAAGACTTCGTTCTGTGTATGTATTTTTGTTTCTTTAACTGTTTAGCTTATCTTTTTTACCTTTTCTTATTGTTTACCTTTTTTACAACGTATTGCTGTACCTCTTAATTGATCCATGAAAGTAGTAACCCTGAAATGGCATGTTGGAAGAGGTTTAGAAGGTTTTAACTTCTGATCAGGATGAGAAATATTGCATACCATCCATATTCTTGTGAAAGAATCTATATGTCTTTTGACTGTCACAATTTTAATGTATTTCTCTTCCATGGAGAAGCTCCATTGAAAGTTATTTCAACAGATTATTAAGAAATTGAATTGAAAGAGCCAAAAAAATAAAAATAAAAAAGATTTATCAGCTAAAATTTTTTAGATTAGCCCTTGTTAGCATATCTTAACAGTTTAAGAGAATAAGTAATTATTTGACATCTCTCTCCCTTAGACAAATGTCACACTGCTATGATTGCTAGTATAGGATGCCTTTTGAAAATTTTCTTCTACTTTTGATGTTTCATTCTACTTTTTATAGCTGGACTATGATCATTAATTAAGTTGAACATGCCTTGAAAGAAGGGGGCTGGTGGGTAGGACAGTTTTGTTTTGTTATTGCTTCTCCTTTTTGGTACTAAATTTTGATATTGATGTACTTTGAAGCCTCACTTTAGGAATGTGATAGAATCAGCCTGAGGAATGTATCCCCCCCCCCCCCAAAAAAAAAAAATTCTAAGGAATTTATTTCTTTTTGTTGACGATCAGTGTTTCTTGATATGTTCTGCAACTTTTTGAATTTTGCCTTGATTGGTACTTTCTTACGTTAAATGGGTGTTTCAATAATTTGGCAGATTTGGAACAAGTGAAAGACAATGGGTAGAAGCCCAGGTTGAGAATGCCAAGCAGCAAGCTATTGTAATGACACTGAAATCTCAAGTAGCATCCGATGAAGCTTATATTCATCTTGACTTTCATTCTCTTAAGTAAGAGTACTTTGCTTTACACCCATAATTATTAGCTTCTGAGTGTTAAAGTTCCTTAATTACCTTATCATACAATAAGAACTTTCTGCACATAGGTGATATGCTTAACCAAAATAGGATGACATCTTCAGAATGCTTGTTGAAGTGTTCAATTTCTTTTATCCATTCCTTTTTTTCCTGTTTCTCCTAATTTTTCTTTATCTTTTGCAAAAATTATGTCTGCTTTGTCTATTTCTTGGTAATTTTGCAATGGCTATAAATGTTCAGGAGAAAACATGTGGAATTGGTAGGAGAACTCTCAAATCTTCACCACAAAGAAGAGAAATTGTTATCTGAGGTTTGTACGTGTATTCATTCCAAGTTTCTGCTAATTGTTATTACTGCTAGATCTTTCTGGTTACATGACTGATTTGTTTGCTGGTTTCCGCCTAGTATGGAGTGAATCAATTTATACGAGTGAATCAATTTATACAAGGCATTTGCTTTATATATTTCTTGTTCTTCAAGATATAATATATAATATATGTTGATAAGAGTGGAATTAGATATCTATTATGTTATCTCTTGTAGTAAGGCGGATTCTGACAATTGAATTTCAGTTTTTGCTTTTTTTTTCAGTTGCCATGTACCCCGCCCTATCCCACCCCAAATTTAAGCAATCCCACTTTAAGGTTGGTCTGAGGAAGATTTCAACCTTAACCTCTTGCTTCTTCTGCAAGAGGTAAACTAACTGGGCTGGCCTCAAGGGGCCAATAAGTTCACTACCACAATACTTTGTTTTTTCTGTGGTAGATTTTTTAAAGAGTAATACAGTTTTCTGATAAACTTAATAAACTCACAATACCTAGGAGCTTCTAATATGTGTTTAACTGAGTGTAACCTGAAAATTAGAAAAGCTAAAAGCATTTAAAAGCTTTGATGGAAGAGACAGGCTAGGGCTTTAAAGAGAAAGAAAGTGGTCAAAATAGAGAGAGAGTGTTATGAGTTGTATGAAGAACGTGATGAAAAACATTGGCGAGAAGCATTGGTGAAAGGTTTCCTTACAATTACTAAAATGATTTCTTAAATTATATTTTTTACAAAGATTATTGAATTATGATAATCTGCATTGGTAAAGGTGTTTGCTACACCATTTGGAACATAATCACTGACCAAATTACTGGAACCTAGGGGTGGGCACATGTCAGTTTGGTTCCATTCATTTGTGAATTTAATTGAACTGATTAGCTTTTGCCTAATATATAAACCGCGGTTCTCAGTTTGGTTCCGGTTCGGTTTGGTTTTAAACCATAAATCTTTTGTATTTTGTGATTATTTTCGGGTTTTTTATTTTTTTTTGTTTTTTAACATGAACTGATCGGTTTTTGTTATTTTTTTTTAACTGAACTGAATCGCTGGTTCAGTTTGGTTCTTTTGTGGGCACCTGTTTTTTGGCCCACTCATACTAGAGCCAGAATCTCTCACATTAACATGAAGTGTTTGGTAATGATCGAACAGTTTTAAGTGCAGTTGTGATTGTTTCAAGGATGCAGTGACTGAAAATAGTAATTTCTGTTTTATTGGCTCAAGAGTGACCCTGGATTGTTTTTGTAATTACCAATAGATATTAATGTTTCAAAACATATATTTCAATAATGATATGATACCTTACCCTGGAATTTGCATCTGTTTATGTGTCTGGTCAATGTCATTTTGGGTTTTCATTTGACTACCATTTCTATATTTAGTTGTCTACTAAATCTGTATGCATTTCAGACTATTCCCGATCTTTGTTGGGAGCTGGCTCAACTCCAAGACACATACATTCTACAAGGTATTTTGTGGTAGCTTTTCTACTTCAGAATCATTAGAAGTAAATATCCAACTTTATGTTTCTAATATGATGATAATTCTATAAAGTTAATACGATTCTAAATTTATGAACTTGTAGGTGACTATGATTTGAAGGTCATGCGCCAAGAACTCTATATTAGTAGACAGAAAGCGGTAGGTTGACCACTTCATAATTTTATCTCCTTGCTTGTTTTATAACTTCTTAGAGGTTATGAAAGTATAAACATACAATATAGTGAGGATTTGACATGTCTACGGCATGGTAGCTGTTTGCTTGGTAAATCATGGATGTATTACTGTAGTCTGTAAGCTGTTCATTACTATATTGTATCTAAGCTAATGTGGGAAACTAGCACCCTGGCATCTGGACTAATCTCGTTTATTTTCTTGTTAATTATTGATATTACATGGGTCCATAAAAGGTCTTCCCTTAATGCCTTTAATAATTGTTTGCAATATCTGAAACAAGTTACATGGTGTTGGCCTTTAATGATGCTATGAACTTTGTCTGAATAGGTTCACATCACAGAAAAGTTCAGTTATTTCACATTACATAGCACTATAATCATTTTTGGCATAGCCACTGTCAGATTGTGATACAACTGAAATATTTAAATTTATGTTGAAGTATTTGTGCAAGGATATTTACATTTCTCATTTTCATTGGCAGTTCATCAATCATCTGATCAATCAGCTTGCAAGACATCAGTTCTTAAGGCTAGCTTGTCATCTGGAAAAGAGAAATATGCTTGGAGCTTATTCACTGCTTAAAGTTATTGAGTCAGAGCTTCAGGGATACCTCTCTGCAACCAAAAGCCGAGTGGTATTACACTCTTAATCTGAGTGTGTCAACTTTGATCCTAATTTTAGTTTTGGTGCATAAAAAGATGTTAATGTTCTATCTTCCATAAGCTTACCACTTACTCATGTCCCCCTCAATCCACTTTTCAATGTTTAGTCCTTATATATATATGTGTGTGTGTTTATCTGTTGGTTCCCTTAACGTTTATACTTGAAATGATGATTAAATTTTCATCCATAAGATTTATGCAATCCAATGGTGTAAATTTAAAGTAAAAGAATAGCATATTCATATACCACTGAAATGGACAGAAATAATCATCATTTTAAGTTGGAAATTTTAAGTGGGAAAAAAAAACCAAAAACCAACAAACATGCTCGCCGACACACACACACACACGCACAAAATAGGTGTGACCGTCCGTGTGAGTGCTTAGAAAAGCATTTAGAATGGAGGAACGTTTATTGGTTGGATTGTTCATTTGGCTCTTGATCAATGAGATCCATAAGATTGCACATCTGGAAATTTACTCAAAGACCACGCACTGACACTTATGGGGCTCTTTCAACACCGAACCCTGAGCATATGACCTCTCTTTATCGACATACCAGGCTTTACTTAGCTAATGAGTGTTTTTCCTCGTGAAAATAGTGTTGATGCCTTTTTTGTCTGCATCATCCTGTTTTTGATTCTGCTAAATTGATTCAGTTCAATCTGAAACCTTGTTTTTTCTGAATCATGATTTTGTTACAGGGTCGTTGCCTGGCACTCATTGAAGCTGCATCTGATGTCCAAGAACAAGGAGCAGTGGATGATCGGGATACTTTTCTGCATGGTGTTAGAGATCTTTTAAGTATCCATTCAAGTAATAAGCATAATGATTTTCGTTAAACTGATTGAAGTTTTGTTATTACTTTTGTTATCTTTTTCATATTGGTAAATTTTGCTTTCTTGAAATATTTTTCGTAGATGCTCAAGCTGGGCTGTCAACATATGTATCAGCTCCTGGCATTGTGCAGCAGATATCTGGTCTTCGCGCTGACTTGACGACCCTTCAGTCTGATCTTGAGAATTCCCTTCCAGGGGATAGAAATAGATGTATCAATGAGCTGTGAGTTATTTTCAGATCAGATTGAGTTGCTCTCACTGTTCATGCTAGCTCATTTGTACTTATTCCACCTTATAATGACTGCTAATCTACTTCTGCGATAACTAAAAGTAAAAGATGTAGGGTGTGTTTGGAATTGAGGTGCTGGAGCTTTTAAGCTACAGCTGCTGTGGAAAAAAAACTATAATTATGAAACAAAAGCTAGTAATACATAGTAAATATAAATTTTAAATAATAATTTTAATAAAATTATTAAAGATATAAAATATTTTTCATGATATAAGTGAAAAATCACATTAACATAGCTTCCAAGCCACAGTAGTTAGTGTTTACCAAACACTTTAGTGCTGTAGCTTGGAAGCTACAGCTGCCCAACCTCAATCCCAAACGCACCCGTAGTCAAGAGCTGAAAATTCCAGTCAATAGTTTTTATCATTTTCAGGCGAACATCAAGCCATTACATTGCGTTGCATGATTGGCAACAATTTTTTCAAGTATTTATGATTCCTCTTGTGTTATGTAGTAATGTCATTTTGATCTGTTGCTAACATCTCATGCTTTTTTCTGTGTGTTTATAGGTGCACTCTTATTCAAAGTTTGCAGCAACTACTATTTGCATCTTCAACAACTGCGCAACCAATCCTGACACCTAGGGTAGGATCTTCATCATCCAAGTGTCATGTTCAAACTTGCTTGTTAATATTTCTTCAAACTCACCTGTTGCTTTTTTATATCCAGTTTTCAACTAAGCATGTTTCTTTCGTATTTGCTTTGTAACGATATATGGATGATTACATGTCAGACACCACAAATATACTGGAAACATGAGATGATGGGGGTAATCCATTCATTGAAATGTACCAGGAAATCTGGAATAGTCTGTTTTTCTGGTCGTAATTAAAGTGGGAAACATGATTTCTCTCTCTCGTTTGCAGTCCCTAATCTGTTGGATTCGTAGTTTCTTGCTCTGCTGCTAAGTGTGTGTAGTTGGCAGATACAGTGCACATTTGGTTCAAGTGGTTAAAAAGAGAATAACCTGCTAAGGCTAATGATAATAATCATAGATTTAAAATGTGTGCACCCACAGAAGCACTTTGTTTATGGTTTGCCATGGATATATGGACTTAGGTTCCTTTTTGCTTCATGTTGACTTCATCCTTTTTCACCTTTCTGATTTTACTACAGCCTCCTCTTGTTGTTGATTCTTCTGTGTTCTTCTAACTCTCCGTGTATGCTCCTGTTACATTTTGACACCTTTTAAAGCCATTGATGAAAGAGCTTGATGAAATGGAAAAGATCAATGCAAAACTCTCTGTCGCAGTGGAAGAAGTGACACTTGAGCACTGCAAAAAGAATGAGGTAATACACACCGTCTGATCTTCTCGCCGTCTTGTCTTTTATTATCAGATTGTTTTGCTCCTAGGAGCGACTATCATGTATCTTAAATTAAGCAATGCGGGCAAATTTCTGGTGTGCTTGCAGATTATTAAACATCACTCTCAGGAGGTTGGCCTTCAAAGGCGGGTTTTTGTCGACTTCTTTTGCAATCCTGAGCGTTTGAGGAGTCAAGTCCGTGAATTGACTGCTCGTGTGAGAGCCTTGCAGGTCTCTTAGTTGCATTCTTACAATTAAACGGTATGCCTTTGGATCAATCACATTGTATATGTATTTAAAGCCATCATTCTTTCCTTCTTCTGGATGCCAAGGCTTTTATTATTGAACCAAAAACTCAAATATCAACTTGGGAAGAGTGTAAATGTATATACTCGGTTCTCTGTGTGGAAAATGAATGCCGTTTTATTTAGCTCGTCTCTCCATCTCTTTCGCCTCTCACTAAATGCCTTGGCTATTTTAGACTATCAAATGTGATTGAATTATGTGTAAGTGTATTCTATGCTCTAATAAGAACTTCCAAATGATGAGGGTCTGGTTCAGGTTTTCCAAATGATCATAAATATTGTTATGTATATGTTTCTTGAAAGGGCTCTCTTTCAAACTTTTAGAAGGATAAAATATTGTTGGAAAATGTTTTCTAATGAGGGTGGGTCCCTAATGAGAATTGGATTTGATTCCTCGAAGGAAATTTGTCTTCACCGCCCATTCAAGCTATCAGTTTTATCTTGCTTTTCACTCACATGGCTGTCCTTGTTTTTATTATGTCTGCAAATGTTCGCGGGATGGTAGTTCACAAATTGGCTACAAAACCAACAACTCCTTTTTCTTTTTTTTGTTGAAAAAAATTTACTTTAAAGTTGTACCATATTACAATGTCACAAATTTTTAATTACAGAGACAAAATTTGATTACTGATCCCTTATTTTTCATTGTTATTTTTTAAAATTTTCTTTATGTTCGTAAATGTGTAACTGAAATTTAAAAGGTGTTTGCACTTTATAAAATGTAAAATCATTCCTTTATATTTTTGTACAAACTCTTTACAATAATATCTCTTTACAAAAATATAAAAAAAAATTATGTTATTATAAAAAGATAGATTTATATTTTAAAAGATAGGGACGTACCAGTCTATGAAAGATTCTAGACGACAATGAATGAGTCCCGATCTATGAAAGACTCTATAGACAACAATGAATGAAGGTAAAACGAATCCAAAATATGTTTCAACACTTCTGGATGGTTTCGTTGCTTTGGGCCCATTTGCAAACCGAAGAGACTTTCTTTCTTTTTAGTTTGGTGATGATTGTACAGTTCATATTTGATCATATATTCGCGTTACCCAGATATTAATGTACCATGTATCCATCAGTGTTAATCTATTAATCCCAACACCATTTCACAATCTATCATTTCAAGACTAATATTATTAATCAATCTTTTCTGATTCTTCTGATAAATCATCGGAGTGCAGAGCATCAATGTAGAAAGTTTTTCAGGACCACCTATTTGTTATGTCAACATTTCACATGTATCTTTCGTATACTAGATTGCAGGCCAAAAATTGCCACAATTACTTTCACCTTTCCCTTGTGATGAAATGCTCAATTGCCAATGAGACATGTCTCTCTATCAGGTCTCTTTGCAGTTAAAAGTTATGCACAAAAGATCAACCTGTGACTCACTCAACTGACAAAAACTTTCACAAATTGGCTATGCTATGATAAAACTTAGAAAATGAAAACTGGTGGTGATTTACTTTGGGATATGCTACGATGGATCGTGTTTTATTTTTCTAATTGTTACACTACAAATATTTTGTACTTATAATTTGAGATCTACTCGTATGGTAAATACACGCACTTATAATAGTCCAGAAATTGCATTAAGATACCACTAGCTCGCCCATTTGGCTGGCTCAAATGGCTAGTATCTTATTGTTTATGTTAACAACGTAAAACTTATTATTTATATGTCATATTTATAACTTTTGAGGTATATTTCAAGTTAACTTTAGATATAATTTTTAACATGAAATGTAGCTCAAAAGTTTATAAAGTAATGTTATATTATTCACTTTGGATATTTAATAGTGCAGTATCTTCTATATATCATTTATCAAGTGACTTGTAAAAATAATAGATTAATAGTTAATGATACACGAGATATTAAATGACTAGTGATCCATAACTGAATATTCTAATTAAGAATCCAAACTTAATAAATATAATATTATTGAACAAATTTTAAATTCATTAATTTTGAGGCATGGGTCACCTTATATTTGGTACAACAATAACAATTTATTCCAGGTCTTTTTGTGGATGAGAATTGAGTGCTCCGTTTACCTGAAAAAAAATAAAATAAAATAAATATTCATAGGTTTTACAAATTTTTGTCAAAGCTTTACCTTCAAGTGGGGGGCAGTTTTCTCTTTTTGTATCTTCTCCTAGTAAACAAGCAATCAATGCAGACTTGAAGTCACAGTACAACTTTTTCATCTTTACAAAATTTGAAAAGCAAAGTGAAAATGAAGTGCATTGGAAATTGAAGATTCTCTCATTTTCACCCAATACTATTGAAGCAACCAACAGTCCAACACCCACCACCACTATAACCACTATATTTTTTTTTCAATCACCTTGCTTCTTATCATCATTTGTGAGGACAAGATTGCTCAACATAAAACATAAGAATAGGCATTGACTATCACCATTTTAGACTGACACCACCTCCCAACCTCCCATTTTACTTATTTCAGAGCTTGAGAGCTGAGGGCACTTCGAATTCTGGCGTTTTGCTATTTATGCCTGAGCCTGACATAATCTGATAACTTTCAATTTCACACTCAAAAGCCAATCTTAAAAGAAAAAGTTGTACAATGATTCAATGAAATCTTTAGAATCTAACTTTTGACTTACTGGAATTTTTTTAAAATTTTCTTTTTAATGAAATAAAAATACCTATAGCAAACCAAATTGTTGATGTATTAGATACCAGTTACTTCACAAACCCAATTGTTGAGAAAATTGTTGGGACAATCAGTCCACTACAATATACAACGCAATAGAGCTCCATCAGCAGTACTCCTCAATTCTTTCAAAAGACCCTTAAGACCATTTTAGATCTTGTAATTTTCTAAATCTAAAACTTCGAAGACTCATATGTAGAAAGGATTTTGCCTTTTTCATTTTTCCCCCATAAGCAAAAGTTTGATACTCCGCCGACAGTTGTTTGGTTGATGCATTAAAGTGGCACCACCGCACCATTCAGTATTTGCATTCCAGCATTAAAATTTTTTACTTGGATATTCTTTTCTTGAAAGAGAATGTAAGTACCTTAAAAACTTGCTTGCTTTGACCAGTGACCTTTTCTTTCTTTTTAAAGTTTCTTGTTTCTGTTTCAAACTTTCAACCTAAATGCTGAATAATATTACAACTCCTTTCCTACTTGGATTCCGTAAAGATGCCCATATTCTTCACCAATTATTCAAGATGGATACAATGATGTTGAATGCTGAGCCTTAAACAAGTGTTGCAACAATAAATTTCATTATAAATCTTTTTTTCTTTTTTTCACCTGAAACATCTAATACCTACTCCTCGAATTCTCGATCAATGTTCAATGAGAAAAATTCATGCACAAAAAGACCCCATACTCAAACACCTTGTGAAGATACTTGTTAATTCAGTTGGCAAAATCTCTTTCAATAATTCGGTCACTCGCTTTATAATGAGGGAGTGAGAGAGAGAGGAGTTGATTTTCATTCCTTCGTATTCTCCAGCAAAATTATAATTCCTGCAAATGGCACGTCATAATCTCAACAAGCCCCAGAGGATTATACATTTCTTTGCCATTTTCCTGTCCCTTTACCACCGACTTTCAGCCAAGAAATTTGAGAGAATTTAACCCGTGAGTCATGTCTTGCCCTTACTCCATATTCTACTTTCCCTGGAATCTTTTGAACTGTACAAAATTGTCTCATACATTGGCAACTAGCAGCGGATAAGGTGCAATTGTCAATAATATATGATAAAAGAAACAAAAGATTCTTCCAATAAGAACATAAAAGACCCACACCCCCACTAAAACCAACACCATCAACCATTTTCACACTTGCATATACTGCTAAAATAAGCAGTCGGTTCATTAACTGTGCTGCTTCTGATCACAACAACTGGGCAGCTATCATCTAAATTCACATGTCAATGCGGCCAAAATTTCTCATCAGTCATAGCAAGTGATACTGCCAAAGACAAAAACTTGAAGAAGGAAAAGGGTCATGTTTATTCCAAGGAGTTTTTTCAAGTTCCATCCAGTACATGTACAAACAAAGAAGAGGATGAAATTACCGTACACAGAAAAAAGATCTAGTAATTTTTTGTACCTGATACACTGACCTATGTTTTAAACTGAAACCTAACCCTAAAACCTCTTTTCCCTTCTCCTATTACATGATATGTTAGACAAAAGGACTTTGGTTTGTATTTGTTTTGTAACTCATAACACCCCCCGTTATGTTACAGACCATTAGTCTACACATATCTTTGACAGTCCTACTACTCCTTTTCTTTACAAGTAAAATAAGAGTGGTGACGGAAAATAGAATGGACACCGTCACCGTTAGCGCGACCTAAAACTAATTCCTGCTAATTCGTCAATTCCTAAGCCCAAGATCAACCAAGAATTTGCAGGAAAATATTAAGTCTGTCTCCTATGGGTCAACTTTCTGCCATTTGAAGTGGCCAGGGAGCGGCTTATCATTCACGGGATCATAGTTGTACCTGCAAATAAACCACATCTTATATCAGCTAATGTAAATATGAATGAACGAATAGATGGAATATCACAGATAGAGCAATCTAAAAGTTTCTGAGAAGTGTAAAGGAAAGCTGGAGAAATGAATGTTGTAGTATACTTCTCTATAAATTGTCTTTGCTGCTCTTCTTCTGTATCAGCAAAGAACTTATCTATTTCATGTGCTGTTGGGATGAGACTGCACGCAGAAATCTGTGCTTCCCTGTTCTGCATTGAGCTGGTAGGCCTGTTGCTGGAACCCGGGGTCCTTATGATCTCTGGGTCCCTTATCAAGCTGCATGGAGTGGACTCCCTAGTGCCCCTGCCACAGTAAAAGAAAAAAGGGGCTTTCAAAATATGTATTACGAGACAAGCAACAATATGATCTGAAAAACTGATAAAACAAATTTTTGGAAAAAAATTTTAATCATCCATTTCAAAATTATTTGACACAAAGATTAAGCAAATAGGACCCAAAATGAAAACATGCGTATATGGTGTGAAGTAACAGAATCTAATGTAAGTTGAACTACTAAAGACATTTTGTTCTTCACCTCCGCGCCCAATCTGCAGAATGCGGGATAGCAACTATCCACATACATTTACTTAAAGGAACTAGTGCCAATTATAAACAGGGTAACAATAGAAAAGTCCATAGCACAAAATGATTCATACAATTAAAGGGAACAGAGACCTTTTTCTAAGCATAATGTATACTTAAAATCGCAAACATTTACGCAACTTTATTTGCTAAACTAAAACAAAAGTAACAAAAAAAGGAATCCAAACCAAAGACTTCCACGAGATATCAGCATCAGTATTCTTACAATGATAAAGGACCACCAAACACAAGATCGGTTCTCATATATTAAAAAAGTGAAAAGGCATCTACTGAAGGAAAAAGAACAACATGGTTTTGTTCTATTCAAATAGAGACAATGGCATCCATGTCTAGAAACACCTACACAAAAGTACACACCACAGCATATACTTTAATTTGATGCTCGCGTAATTGTAACCACCACCCAAGTATTAGAAACATGTGAAATATCCTGATCAATAAAAATGCATTCATGGCTGATCAATCTCATGTAAAAAATGTAATAAAAAAAATCTCATGTAAAAAAACAAAAAGCTGTAAATGACAGTAGAAGGCTGATGAGGGCACTTCTTTGCTCTAAAATAATGTCTAATGGCATGTACATGAACAAAATTGATTTGACTATCACTGCAAATATATGCTCAAGGACAGAACAAATAGAAGTTAAATTAGAAAAGAGACACAAGAATTTCACCGCCACAGCAAAGAAAAATCACAGAAACAAATTAGAATATAACATTTCAACATCTTCAAACAGACCCATCAGAAGTTGTACGTGAAACAGTTAAGATACAGGTGTCAATGAATTTTGTTAACAGCAATGCCCAGTTATCTAAAATCTTTGACATCATATGAAACCCCCCCCCCCCCCCAACCCACACAAAAAAATAAATAAATAAATAAGAAAGGCAGAAGCCCCCAACTCTGATTTACAATTTCTTTAACTTCCTTAAATGTTCACTGCGATTAAAAGGTTCTCCAAAAAAATAAAGCAGATAAATGGGTCTAGTAAAATGCAAAGGCAAAAAATCTTGCATCTTTTCTCTTACCCAAGCAACCAACAAGCAGAACACTAAAAGAAAAAAAATGCTTGAATGAGAAAAGGTAAGCAAATTGTGAATAAGAATTCAATCAAACAAATTAAGAAGCATAATATGAACATGAAGGAAACAACAAAGAGATGAGCAAACTAAAATTAAAGCTTCAATTTTTTGTTTTGGCCACAAACAAAAGGCATTCAGCGAAAACCTCTCAAAATATGATTCAATGACAACACTTTAATCATTTCAACCGTAATCAAAGCAAAAAGTTCTCCTTTTTCTCATACATTTTCTCTTCAACCACAAACTCAAAGAGAAATTACTAAATAACACTCCAAAATCAAAGCTTTCAATTTAAAAAAAAATTCCCCACTTTTCCCTCCATTTTCTCAGCAACCAAACAGGCAAAACAGTCGTAAAGCAGCACAAAAACATAGCTTCAGGCAAACAATTCAACCAATTTTGCCTCCATTTTATACAGCAACCGCTTGAAATAGACCTAAAAAATAGCCTACAAAAAATTTTAAAATAAAAACCCAGAAAATGCAAATTATTACATTAAAAATAACACCCAAAAACAACAAAATTAGATTTTCGAAAACCCCAAAAAACAAATATCCAAAAAACAAAACCACCTCAACAAAACAATTTTTTTAATTTAAATAAACTAATTTCTTAATATAAAATTTAAAAAACCCACCTTTCTCTTGGTTCACTTTCCAAAGCATTTTCACCGAAGGAAGCTTCAATGTCCAAATTCTTATTGCCATTTTCTCCTTCTTCTTCTTCTTCTTCAACTTCAACAGCAGCAGCAGCAGCAACATCATCAGTCTTCTTCTCTTCCTCCACCTCATCAACATTTTTCTTCCCACGTGCCCTCGAACTCTCCTTCCTCCTCCTCCTCCTCCGCCCCGAAGTCTCATTCACCAGAGCCGCCGGCTTCTCGAGCCGCCGACTCCGCAGCTGAAGGTACGAGCCACTACCACCAGCACCAGCAGAGGTAGCCTTTTGGAGGGCTAGGGTTTTAGCTCGAGTGCGAACGCCGAGTGGCGATGACTGGGTCACCTCCATAACGGCCACCTCACCGGCCGCCGTTTTGGCCTTTCTCATGTACTTGCCCATCAAGCAAACACACACCCCCAAATAAGAAAAATGAAAATGAAAATGAAGGGTAACTAATAACTAAAACTAAGCTAGAGCTACAGCACCCTTTTTAAAGCTAAAAGCTTATAAAATTAAGCTTTCATGAAGAGAGAGAGAGAGAGAGAGAGAGAGAGAAGTGTATGTTGGAAGAACAGAAAATGGTAGGGTTGGGTTTTTTTTCCTCAGTGGGGCTACTACTTGCTTACATATATGCTACAGGATATACAACTCGCCTCGTATCGTCTCGTCCAGTCTTTTTTCTTCTCTTCTTTTACTCTTCATTTTTTCATCTCTTTTATTTTTTTATCTTTCTCTTTTCTTATTGTTTTATTTTGTTTGTATTTATGCGTGACAGAATACAATTAAGTGAACTTAAAATTAATTATTAATGATAAAGGTTATATTCACTTACGTGGGGTTTATTTTTTATTTTAATCACGGAGTTAAATATGTTAAGAAAGTTTGAAATTTTTTTATTTTTTAATAGTTAGTAAAAGGATATCTCCTTAATTCTTAAATAGTAGAACTCAAAAAGTACACAAGTAGCTTGCTTAACATCATAACATACCCCTAATCATATAATTTATGTGAATGCATATGCATTTCGCGTAAATAATTATAAACATCACCATTTTATTTTTTTTATTAAGTGAGAATGAAGAATCATAAGTAATTTATTTCTTTTTTTTTTCTTTTTCTAGTGACTATGCTCTCCTGCCCATGTAACGTATTTCATTGGAAACAAATCTTACTTCTAAAACTATAGACCGAACCAATTATAATAATATTTGAAGTTACATGACTAAAATATCAAATTTATCGCTTAAGTTGAGATCAAAATGTATATATATCAACTTATCATTTATATATCGGTAGAACATCAATTTATCGTTTGTACAACGCGATTTCTTAGAAAAATATCGAAAAGTACTTTCCAAATAAAATTTTTAATAATTGATTTCTTGAACAGAGATTGATTGTTATCCTGAAAATCTCGATCCACCAACTCTATTAGTTAGATAATATTGGGAAATAATTGAAATTTTTGTAATTTAGTGTTCCTGAAATTTAGTGTTTCATCTTAGAAATAACAAATTTATCTTAATTTGTCACTAATATTTTGAGATCGTGATATGAATGAATTGTAGATCTTAACTATAAGGTTAAATGATCGATTATATGGATCAATAATTTTCATAAAGGACGTAAAAATGTTTGACTTTATCGTGTAAATGGCTTATCTATATGTCCCTTTTAAATTTAGAAATATGTTTAATTTTAAATTTATACTACAATTCATTGGAGAATCAAACAAACTAAGAAAAGCCCTATTAGTTCGGGATCATAAGAAATAAGTAAGATCATAACAACTTCAGTTCATCATCCATTTGTGCTTTTTTTAAGCAAGTGTCAAGAAACGAACAAATGATATGAGTCTCATTACGTCATTATAATCATTGATATTATTAATCAAAACATTAATTTTTGCTATTATAAATGAGAGGTTGAATCAATCATTAGAAGAAGAATTAAGATAAATTTGGGAAAATAAAACTTTTGTTGAAGAGAAGAAAATGAAAGGTTTTCATCAAAATTCTCATAGAATGAAGAATGAGATGTTCATTCCGTACATGTATGCCAATCTATAAATTAATTTTTGTTATTACGTCATTATCCATATCATGAATTAGTAATTACATCTAATCTATAAAAAAAAAATCCTAATTATTTCGAACTTTCTATTTTTGAAATGAAATATTTACGAAATCTTCATGAATAGAATCAAACCTTATAATGTTTCCAAGTAAATTAGTTGCTAATTTATTTTATGCACACATGATATTGAAACTTATTAGTTAGGTGATTATAATACGATTATTTGTAACAAAATTTATTAAGATGGCTGTATAAATGGGGCAGTATCGGGGCAACACAAGGTTGCAAAATTTTGTAAGACTATATATATAAGATAAAAATTGTAAATTTTATGCATAACGCATGTTATTTAAAAATATTAGGGAGAGGCGAACCATGCGGAAGCCTACTCCCTTGGTCGAAAAAATTCCAAACAAAGATAAGGTATAGATTGGAATTTAACCTATTTGTAAGTAATTTATTTGGTTTATTAGTCTCCTTTTGTTTTTTTTTTTTTTTTAAGGTATGAGCTTTTTTATTTTGTTATTTCTCTATTATGGTTCCTATCAAGGCAAAGTTAAAAGCGTTATAATTTAAGGAGTAGTTTAAAATTTTTTTTATTCTTATGGAAATTTTGATATTATACAAAAAAAAAAAACTGCAAAGAGGCATCTTATTTAATCATTGATGAAATGCGTTGTACATACTTTTTATTAAAAATATTTTGAATCCAACATGATATTTTGTAAATGCGAATTTAAGTTAGATCACGATAATTAATATAACTTAGTACTAAATAGTATTTAAATTGACATAACTAATTAGAGTCGCCTACCAACATTTTGTTCAAATTCGTATTTACAAAGTAAAGAGTAAAGACATCGGCACTTAATAATTTTTACGTCATACTACTCTAAAATATTTTTAAGATACCAAATAAAATATATAATCTTAACTTATAATCGAGTTGTTAATAGATTAATTATAACATTATTAGAATGCAAACCCGTTAGGATTTACTATAATTATTGATAGTTTGAAATTTTATTATTTAAAAATAAATTTACATTTCCTCATTATCTAAGTAATTGATACAAATAACGACACAAAAATTTTATTACATTAGTAATTTGATTATTTAATAAAAATATCTAGTATTTGTATTAAAAAAAATTTTATTATTCGACTAACATAATCCTAAAAACTAAGAAATTGCATTAGTTCCTCTCACAAGGCTATCGAAATTTCAAAATAATAGATTAAATGTTTCATCTTTTGAAAAAAATAATAATAATTTTCAAGAAATTTTATATATTTCTCAAAAAAATTATCTCAATATCTCGTGATACGATTAAAAGCCGAGTTTTTGAACTGATATAAGCCGGCTTGGTCATTGGATTCTCTCCGTAAGTGGCCAGGTGGAAAGTGCATTTTCAATTATCCTTTTAAAACAAAAAATTTCTTGGTACGGTAAGCTTTTGTCTCAAACCCAACCGCTAAGGAATCGGCGTGAGTTACACGCGCTCGTACACGTGGAAACGAGCGGTTGAAACGGGCATGCATTTCTCGCATCATCAAGTATTTCTGGGCATGAAGTGCGTGTGATCAATGCTTTAAAAGGACCTTTTGTCCCTCAGTTTTTAGGGTACCACTGCCCCACGCCCCCTCTATCTATGAGTCACCCTCCAAATGGGACGGGACTGTCAAATATTTGGAAAGTCATTTAAAAGTTATGGTGGCACAAACTTCTTTAGGAAAGAAAATTTGAGCATTTGATTATGTAAGCAATAACTAGTTGTCTGTGACCTTTAAATTGGATGAATATTTGGTAAAAATGTTAATAATTTGCCTTTGGAATGTTGTTGTCAAAAGGTAACTTTGTTAAAACAAAATCTTTGAAATTATACATAAATGAAAACAAAAATTGGCTAGCATTAAATATTAAGGGAAAAAAAAAAAACAGCCTACCATGGTTAGTTCATGACTTGAGTTTAAGGATCCGAGTGTCCTCATTAATATCGTACGAGTAATCTTTAAAATTATAAATGAAAACAAAATTTTGCTAGCTTTAAATGTTCTCAATAAAAGTATTATCGTCAGAAGGCTTCAGCCCATAAGAAAGATTATGGTGCAAAGATTTCAATTATCAATTAATCAAGAGATACCTCCCTTACAAAACGCGACAAGAGACCGAATATTCATGGTAGTTAAAAGATCCTGGTCAGTGTCAATATACGCACAGAAATTCCAGCTTATAAAGATGATCAGAATATTAATCAGAATGTTTACGAACGTCAATAACAATGCCTATAATAATTCAAAAAAAAAAAAGTTCTCAATAAAATCAGCCAACCATGCATTGTTAGTTTTGCTCTGGACGTCTTCGGGGCTCATGGTTTGAGGTTGAGAATTCGAATATCCTTATATACTAATATCGTAGTACTAATCTTCTTCTTTCTTATCATATATTTTTACTTTAAAAAAAATTTTAACTATGTTTTATCGACGTTGGACTCAAATAGACATGAAGTTAAGCTTCAAGTCCCATGATTCTATTAGTAAATTTTTTAATGTATATTGCATTAATGTAATATTATAGTTTGAGGATTGAGAAAACACTTTCCTAAAAAAATTATTTTGATAAAAACACTGCATTTTAATTATCTATATCTAATTTTAACCCCAAAAAAAATATTTATTCTTAAAAATACTCATATAACCAAAATCTTAATTTATTGACTGACTAACAACGCACAAGCATCCCCCAATACTGAAAATTTTAATAAATCTATAACCAAAACAACAAAGAATTAAATGCACAAAAATTATATCTAAATAAAACTATATCAATCAATCGTACACCAAAAAAGTGAATCAATATGGTATAATAGCCTTGTAAGCAAAAAACCGAGGGTAACCAAACAAAGGGTGAATAAACATGTGATCAAAAGTTTTTTTCCTAAAGCCAGATTCTAAAACCATTTGTCTTTTTTCAATTTGAAAAACCACGTCCCGTTCTTATTAAAGCTCAAATTGTTGTTTACGACTTGTATTGTTTTTCATGAAGCCATTGGTTTTAAGAGCTACTTGTTCATTCTGTTGCATATACGGTCAAAATTGATTTTGTCTTAGTTGTTAATGTTATTCGTGTATTTTTAATAATAATAATAATAATTTTGTGATTTCATATTTATATAATGATCCCATAGCATAGCTTAAAATTGGGTGTGACTAGGACACTATAACTATTTTATATATCTGATTCAGTCGTGTTTTCATTATTAATAACAACTTTTTCATTATATATAAAACTTATATTTTTGTACATGCATCCACACACACAGAGTGATTATTACAACTATTAATAAAAAAACAGAAGCTTATTACATCTAATGAAACTTGTTACTATTAATAAAAACCTTATTATAGATAACATAAAACCAATGATGGATGTATGGTGCAGCTGATGCAAGATCCAAGAAAAATTGCAGTAATAAGAGTCAGTATCACTTTCAACTATTTGAAAGTGAAAACTACCTTAACTTTGTTTTAAGATATCAAACTCAAACTTTCTACAAATGATATTCTGGCACAAAAGCGGTTGGGTGAGTAAGAGATGTGAAGTTATAGTGAAACTGAAAATTAGTAAACTACTCTAACATTGTAGGATTGCTTATTAGTAGGAGTTTCCTCATTTCATTGTGTTAAGATGTATGATATATCGTACTCTTGACATGCTTGAACTAATGCTTAGCCTAAACCATGCTTATTGTCAAGGTCCATGTAGGATATATATTGAAATTTTTTTTTTAAAATTACAATATGAAAAAATTCCAAGGCCTTCTAAACTTAGTTATATGATAGTGTAATATGGATTGGCTGATCTAAATATTTGGAGAAAAATCTATCTCTACAAAATACATTGGAAAACTCGAATTCTTTACCTCAAGAATTGAGGCAATGGAGTGCCCGCAGGCCGCAGCCACAACTCAACCCATGAGTGATTTGAGGAAAAATATAAAATTTTAACTAAAAGAAAATTGATAATAATGACAAAGTTCAATAAAAGGATATATATATATATATAATAGTTAAAAAAAGAGTGAAGATATTATTTAACTTAAGAAAAATGGCAAATTAACTTCAGAAGAACGGCAATCATCAAAACCCCTGAAAAACGGGCACTATTCTCCTCCATCACCACCATATTAAGACTTTCAGATACTGCTGTCTAATGAAGTTGGCTTTATCTGACTCCCATGCACGCAACGATGACAATTACGAGAAGCCCACTCTTTTTGACGTTGTATTTGATCAATTCACCCCTTGCGAGCCGCCTAGAGCTTTACAAAAGGGATAAACATCCTCTGCAGATCTGAAATCTGGTGAGTTTTTTAAAATCTTGTACCATGTATTTTTAAGTGAGGGTGTACGGATAAAATTTAATTTTTTCATTTTTTTTATTCATTAACTATTAATCACTCACATGTATTTTTATTCAAGAGAAAATTAGATAATGAGAGAATCCTAATCTTTACAAATGACTCTCATTATTCGTTATAACAATGGGCTCTAGTTCATACTCGGGCGAATTCTTATTTGAACAACGGTACATAGTAAAATCTCGATAAATTAATAATATTAGGAGTAGAAAAATTTTATTGATTAAGTGAATATTAATTAATCGAATTATAATTTAACACGTAGACCTCTAGTTTGAATTGGCAAAACCTATTATTTAATTAAGGGTTTAATTATGAATATTAATTTATCAATGTTCTATTGTATGTATTTGTGTAAAACAAAATCTATACATTTGAAAAATAATAATGAACATCACTATTCGTGTTGAACTAATCAAAAACCAACAAGTCAACTTGTTCGACTCCTCCGCAATAACAATGGAGATTGTCAAATTTTCCTCTACTAAAATCAATATATATCGCTGACCTGCTACTGTTTTTATAATAGCAAATAACCTCCCGACAACATAATTTTACATTATTACCCTTATTTTCAAATAAAATTTTATTTATACTTATTATAAATTGAATAAACCATATAAAAGAGATTAAAAAAAAAACTTAAGTATTACAAATAAGAAATGTATGTTTGATGTGAATAAAAAGTTAATAATAAGACATTTCTCTTTTATTTTTTGTTATTTTATATATTTATTATAAGAATATGTTTGTAAAATAACAAAAATTAAAAGAAAAATCTTATATTATTAATTATTAATTATCATATGGATCAAAATATATATTTCTCTTACTTTTAGTAACTTTTTTTTATTTTAATGTTTGTTCATATGATTTTTTTAATTTATAATAAATATAAATGAAAGCATTTCAAAATAAAGATAATATTTGTGCCAGATGGAGTTATTGACTATTATGATAATAGTAAGAGATTAAGAGGTTATTTGTTAAATGTCTGAAGTCTGAAATTTTATTAATTTCAGACATTTTCTAAAACATGCTTGTTTGTTTTTTAAAACTTATGTTTGATTTTCAGACATTTACATCTAAATAGAAAAAATAAATTTTTGTAACTTTTATCTGAATGAAAAAATGTTTGAATGACAAATAAAAATTATATTCCAAAATTATCTTTGTAAAATAATTTATTTCCTAAACTATAAAATTTAATTCTCTTTTTTTATTTTAATTTACAAGAACATTAATGTCAAATAACTAAATTTAAGATATTTTTTATTGTAAAAACAAACAAGATATCACTTATATTATGATATTTAAAAAAAAAAAATAAATACGTCATTCATATTTTCGTGATCAGACCCATTCACACATTAAAAAAATTCACATATATTTATATTTCAAACAAAAAAAAAAAAAAACAAACAAACGCTACCCAAATAATAAACACTAATTCCGGACAAATATTGATCATCTCCCCAATAACAATTATTTGTAACTGAAAAAGAAAGATCAGAGAACGCAATCCAGGTAGCGACAAAATTAGAATCAAAACGACGTCGTTTTTTGTAATTTTGCCATCTATCCGTCAGTTTTGTTCCTTCGTCGGAGCCTTGGGTTTATATTTTTATAATTTATTCGCGTCCGTGCCTCCGTAGTGCTTCCCGGAAGAGCGTTCTAGAATTTTGCGTTATTGAAATATAAAAAGAAAGTTAAAAAAAAAAAAAAAAAAAGAGAGAGATGAAAGTGGTGCTTTTATTAATTAAGTGGGAGTGGGGTCAGAGAGACGGTGAAGGGGAACCCGTGACAGAGAGGGAAGTAATTTAATTGGCCCAATTTCGTATTCAGTATCCCACACGTTCGGTTTTCGGTTCCCAATGCGTTTCTTTTGTACGGCTATTTTTAACTTTTCGTTTTTCCAATTTTCCCATTCTCCCTCTAATCTCTCTGCTCTCTTCCCCCGCCCCCCCCCCCCCTTTTTCTGTTAATTCTTTGTTTTATTATTTCTAGGTTTCTATTAAAGTAATTCAAACCTATGCCACAATTCGTGACTCCTAAGGGCAAATTAGTTCAATTAGGAATTTATTTTAAAGAAATACAAAAATGTGATACCAATTGAGCTAATTAGCTCCCATGTGTTTTTTCTTTTTTAACGTGTAAGAAAAATATTATCTTAATTAAGAGAGAAAAAGGTAACATATTAAAAATATTTTGCATAGGTGCTTTATCATCCAACTTTTATATGTGGTTTCATTTATCTTAAAAAAATTAACACAAAAAAAATTTAAGACTTTCATATTTTAATTGTTTGTATTTTCTTAAATACCTACTTTGCCATTCACAAAAATGTATATGTAAATTACTAATAATTTTAAAGTGTGGGTATTTTTATTTTAATAGAGTGATGACTATGTTAAATTACAAAGAATATTTGAGTCTTTTAATATATTGAAATTTGGGTTTTTGCTCTGTCGGTACATTCATCCTAACTTAGTGAAAGAGTGCTTCCTCATTCGCGAATAACCAACTAAATTACTTACATTTATACGTATTCATCTGTATATATAAATGTAAAAGGTGCTAAAATATACATTATTATGTAATTATATTGAAAACGTGTGGTAAAAATATTTTCTTCTACTGCAATTAATATTCGATTATTTTTTATGAAAAAAATTTTTTTTAGGGTGAAGAATTAATTTTGAAAGTCAAAAGAAAAAATTGAAAAACAATATCCTTTTTTTTCTCAAAATATGTGGAAACACCATTTCCTTATTTTTTTTCTCTCCCTACCTCTCCTTACCTTGATAATCTAGTAAAAATTTTAAAAAAAAAATAGTTTATTGTAAATAGAATAAAATAAATAAATACAAAACTCAATCTTAACCACTAATTAGATAAACAGAGATAAAGAGAATGAAAAAGGCAAGCACAACCGCATGAGAGGATTCTTTTCCTATTTTGTTTAGTAACCTAATAAAATATTCTTATTTTTTTAATAAAATAATATGTGGTACAAGAGGTTTTTTATTTAATTCAAATTCTAAACTAAAATACATATACTTGATAGAAGTTTGGTTTTATATTTATTTAAATTTTACGAAATTACATGTAAACATAAAATTTAGTATTTTCAAAATTCAAAATTCTCTATTATGCCCAATTTTCAATATCATGAAATTTTTAATTTTCCTAAAATAAATTCCTTTAAAAAAAAGGGTTGTGACTAGAGTATTCATGGAAACTAGAAGATGAAGCCAGGGTTGGCAATGGGATGGGATGGGATGGGATTTACCAATCCCAGTCCCGTCCCGTATATGTAAGTGGGATGAAAAAATGTCCCACTCTCGTCCCTATATTTTTTTTGGGATAAAAATGTGTTCCGATCCCATCCCAAAAGAGATGGGATCCCGTGGGATCCCATCCCAATTAGAAAAATTCTCATTTTTAGTAGCCAATGAAATGGGATTTTACTAATTGTATAATCCCACCCCGTCTCAGATATGCAAAATGGGATGAGAAACGCCTCATTCCTGCCCCTTTTTTTGGGACAATAATATGTCCCAATCCCGTTCCAAATGGGATGGGATCCTGCAGGCTCTCATCCCATTGAAAAAAATTACCATCCCTAGATGAAGGTACCAACTCCACAACTCAGGCACGATTAAATGATTAAATTTTATTAATTTTTATTGACTTCACTAATAACTATGCTTAATCCGTGCGGTGTGGTGCTCACTAAATACTCAACTGGACCCTTAAAAGTATATAAAAACAAAATGAATTACTTTGCTAATTATATATTCTCTTTTTTTTTTTTTTTTTTTTGGTCTTCTTTGGCAAAATTACTTATTGCATAGGGTAGAGGGTTTTCTAGAGGCTATTAGATTCTCTGACATTCATTAAAGGGTGATTAGGGTTAGTTATTGAGGATTGTCGGTCTCACCCTTAACCTCTACCATAATTGGTGAGACCAATGATTAGTGGGTCCAAACTTGGCAGTACCCATGCTCTTGTCATGCATCCCGACTGCTCTTAAGCGCTACTTCAGCATGTTGGATTTTGGCACTTGTTCTTCCTTCCGGGTATGCACGACATGGTTTGTTGTGGCTAGAACCGGTAAAATTTAACACGAGTTAATTATTTGATGCAAATATAATATAAATAAAAGATATGAATTGTTAAATTTAATATTATTATTAAATAAGTCGGGTCTAAATTGATAAGATTTTATCCATATCGATTATGGTTAAAATTTTTAACCCATTTATCCGATCAATTATCTGATTATATTTTTTATTTTAAAATAATTTACAAGTTTTTATCATCAAAATTCAAATATTAGATGTGATTTTCTTTTTTATTTTTATTCTTTTAAAGGATGAATATAAACACAGTATTTCATTTATTAAATTTTAAATACATTTAGAGCTTCAGTAGTGTAAATGTATAAAATATTAGTAGACATGTATATTTTATAATATTGACATATAATATTATTTACATATATATAATTAAATCCTCAATAGTGTAATGTGTAATATTTTGATAGATATATATATTTTATAACATCGATAAATTATATATGAATGTATGTACATACATATGTATGACAGTGGGTACATATTTGATATAATTTTTATTTAATATATAGATATTAAGCGGGTTATTGGATAACTTGATTATTTTTCTGTGTCAGGTGTGAGTCTCAATATCTTGACATGATTATTAAATGGATCGGGTTTTGGTCGACCTAAATTTAACACGACAAAAAATTGACACGACACGAACACGACCCGATGACCCCTTTTGCCAGCTCTAGGTGTGGCCGTGTGGGTAAGTTTTTCAAAATATTCTTGTATGCTTTTGTTAACCATATTCTTCAACTAATGTTTCTTTCATCCATTAAGTGATAGTTGAATAATTTTATAAGTTATAAATTGATCATCTAATAGATAAGTGACAAAGGACATTAGAACTCAAATGTTGGGATCATAACATTATTGAGTATATATCTAGAATCCTTCTCTAATAGGGGCATCCTCACTTTGTTAAATGAGACTGCAATTTACAAATTAAAAAATATATATATAGATTTCAATATACTAACAAAAAGAAAGATACAATTTTCAATGGATTAAAATTTATATTTTTTCATATTTTAGTAACACCTGTTAAAATGAAGATATCTTCATTAACGAATATATATTTATAAACATACACACACGACATGTAAGACTAGAGCCTTGTTTAATATGTTATTTTTGGATAATTATAACTTAAACGTTACAACACTGAAGTGTTTTTCTTTTTTCTTTTTGGGTAGACAATTGTTCTTGTGATTGTTGTTTATTAACTACACTTCTTATTCTTTTCAAAATTATTATTTAAATGTCATTCTACTACACTTTATATGTTTTTAACTTTTATTTCATTACTAAAATTTCTTTTTTCCTAGGGTACTGTGACTTTTAAATAATATAATCTTAACACCAAATAAAACCTAAGACCTGAAGGGAAACAAACAAGGCTCGATGATTTCAATACTAAGGATTTGAGTTGCTTATATAAGCTTATGTTGCGATGCCGCTAAGCTTGATTAGGAAAATCACTCGCTTTTAGAGCATCCCCAAAAGACTCTTTAAACTTTATCCTTCAAATATCAATTTACTTACTGATGTAGCAAATAAGTAGATAGAAAAATATAATCTCTTCCAAAAAGACTCATCAAATAAGAATAAGTTAACATTATTTTAATCAAATCTTTCTCATTATCAAATTGAATTGCTGTTATGTTTTTGAAAGGAAATATAAATAATAATTATTGCAGTCTTATCTTTTCAATAAATAATAATAAAATATTAATAGAAGAGGGAGAAACAATTATTGCAGTCTTATCTTTTCAATAAATAATAATAAAATATTAATAGAAGAGGGAGAAACTCACTCGTCAATATTGAAGAGTGAGAAATAAATCTTATTTGAAAAATCTAAATTAACGTGTCTTTTGGAGTGTTTAACATGTTGGGGAAAATTCAGTTTTTTAATAAAAAACTTTTTAGGACCGATCTCATAAAATATATATGAATTTGTAATCTAGAAATCGTACCTTGAAAATCTGAACTGGCTTTTCTGCTGATGGGATTTAGGCTCTGAGATCAAGATCCGTCACCACCACGTTCGTTAGGTTACGATCCGTCGCCAAACGATCTTTCAGGTTATGACTCAGGATTGATCTACACGAGAAAATTTTTCTCTCAAAATTAGAGAGAAAATTCTTTTTCTCTTATCTGTATGAAGTGGCTGTCTCTTTCTTTTGGAAGAAAAATAAGCCTTTTATATTATTTCTTTAGTGAAACCCTAGGTTCTAAAACTAAAGTTACGTTACTTTCCTTTTTCCATAAGGGGACCAACTTGTAAAATAACATAAGGCCCCTTTATACAAAAGTATATTAATGGAGCCTCCCACTAAATAATATAATTATGTTTTTGACCCAAATTGCTAGTTATCTTGCTTATTAATCCAGTAATGGTGCAGTCAATTAAATGAGCTAACCCGGAGATCATTTGGGAACATACAATAGTGGCTGCAACAATTAAGCCTGTAATTAAACAAGCATAATCATTTAATTCCAACTCTACTCCACTATAAGATTGGAACTGACCTCCATAATTGTATGTTCAAATAAAAATTCGTCCCAAGCCACATTGATTTCTTTACTGCTCAATCCTTTGTACCACATCGTTAATTAAATCGATATCTCAGCTGTCCAATCGATTTAATTACATCTTATTCCTTAATACTTACTGGTTTTCTCTAATAATCATTTTCAACATATTAAATATGTTGGCACACTTTGGCCAGAGAATTCTATGATCAAGTACCGAAAACCCATCAAGAGATGTGTCGTACAAATTCTATATTGTTAATCTATAACTCCAATACTCATAATTGCTCCCACCAAGATACCGGGTAATCTTGACCACAAGGGTGTGTCGTGCCCATTGGTAACTCAAATGGAATAACAATTATAATCATGAAATCATAATTAACTCAAGATTAAGATTACAGTAAAATCAATGCCTATGAGATTTAATAAGTCTGACAGTCATTTCAAGGTTAATTAAATCTCATGTGTGATCCAGCTCAATGTAGTCAAACTACATCAGTAAATTCATACATGATTAAGACAAATCATTCAATGAATTTACTACAGTCTAAACCTAAATAAAGTGCCCAACTTTATTTATCAACTGCGAACTTAATTTATTTAATCATAAAATAACTTGTATTTATGTCTTCTGTGAATCCACATGGTGATCACATAAATACATATAATATGATTAAATGGACTTTATTCAATATATTTATGTAATTAAAATATCTCAAATATTTTATTAATCAGAAAATAAATTAATATGCTTTAAAAGAGCATATTTTCCCAACATAACATTGATATGGCTCTTCAAATAAGAAGTAGAATTTTATTTGAAGAGTTTTTTTGGAAATGTTCTTAGTAGACCTTGACATCAGTTTGGCTCATAATTACGATAAACTAGAAAATAACCAGAATAAAACATAAATCGATTTACAATTTTAAAATTATATATTTTTTATTTATTTAAATAATTTAATAATTTTAGGACATGAACTAACATGTAAGCACTTTTGCCATTACCAAACCCAAACCCGCATAAAATTTAAATTACTAAACCCACCCAACCCGCAGCTGGTTTTTATTTTTTAAGAAACCCACCCGCAATGGGTTTGGATAATCACTAAACCCGCAATGGTACCCAAATGGATTTTTATGGTTTCTACATTTAAAATTATAAATATTTAATATATAAATTTATAATAGTTAACTCAATTTCTACATAACATACTCAATTTTATATTTAAACAATGTAAATTAAGAATTAAAATTCAACATCAATCCAACACAAATTCTTAAATTTAAGTATAAATTGTACAAATCCATTTAAAAAACACAAATTAGCATCTAAAAATAACAATTACACTTCATATTATCATTTAAAACAAGCTCCATGAGAAGATACTTCATTTCATTCACCGCCACAAGCTCCCATCCAACACGATGCCTACAATAATAATTAAAATTCATATTTTCAAATACTAATTTGGAGAAAAAATTATAATAATGAAATAATTCATGTATTAAGTTAAAGAAAAATAGTTCATACAAAATTATTAATAGATATATAATAATCCATGAATTAAGTTAAAAAACTTAATTCTTTACCTCATCAACAATATCTTCATCTTCGGAGAATTTGCTATTTCCTAGTTTATTAGAAGAATCCACATCTACAAACAACAAGCACATCAAGGAAAAAAAAAGATAAATGATTATAAATTTGTAAATGTATAATAGATATTATACTCTATTAAAGTGAAAATACATGTTCATACCATCAAATTCAGCACACATTAAAGCTTCCAATGTCTTTGGATGAAGTCTACTACGATGAGGAGAGACAAATCTACCACTAGTACTAAATGCCGACTCGGATGCAACGGTGGATACCGGAATGGCTAGAACATCTCTTGCAATTGCTTGTAAAGTTGGATATTTTGATCCATTTGATTTCCACCAACAAAGTATATCAAAATTTTCAGATCTTGGAATAACATATTCTTCCAAATAATAGTCTAATTCTGATTTAACTGGGTTGTACCACCACTTTGATCTACAAAAGCATCAAAATTAGCCAAACGTTTCCCAAGTTTTGAATAAGCTACCACAGCTCGAGATGATGAAGCAACTGAAATTTGAACTGGAACTTGTGAATTTTCTTTTGACTTACACCTAGCTTGATAATCTTTCAACATATCATAACAAAAGCTTCGAACATTCTCAATCTCTTTTTCAGCACCATCTCCATATAGCAAGCCAAAATAATACTCAATTAATTTCATCTTAAATCTAGGATCCAAAACAGCAGCCATAGCCATGAATCCATGAACAACACTCCAATATTTTTCAAACTTTCCAATCATTGAGTCAGCCATCGCTCGGATTTTTTCACAATTAGAATATGTCCACTCATAAATTGACAATTTAATCTCACAAGTGCTTGAAAAGTAAATATTAGCTGTTGGATATCTATTCCCAGAAAACAATGTAGTCACTTCATAAAATGATTCAAGTCTATCTCGAATTTCTTTAGCAAAAACCCAATCTTCTTCAGTGGGTAAAGATTTGTATAACGATTCTATTTTTTTCAATATAGGAAATAATTATTTGAAAACCAAATATATATCAATCATTAAGTATGTAGATTTCCATCTAGTCTTAAAGTCATGATATATATTTATATTACAAGAAATATTACATTTACGAGCAGTCCCATAAAATGTTTCTTGTATTTGGTGTAGCAGACCAAAATTTTACACTATTACGAATTCTCTCAACACTATCACTAATCACACTCATCCCATCCTTCACAATTAAATTCAATATATGAGCAGCACAACGCATGTGAAATAAATCCCCATTCAAAGAAAGCGAACTAGTAGAAATCTTTTCCAGCAAGATATCAATCATGGCATCATTTGTAGTGCAGTTATCGACAGTCAAAGTAGACAACTTACTGTCAATGTTCCACTCAAGCAAACATGACACCAAAGTTTCAGAGATTACCTCAGCAGTATGTGGGCATGGCACGTATAAAAACCTAAATTAAAAAAAATTATTAGTATCATGCAATAAGTATAAAATTTAAAAATAAAATAGACTTAGTAATTTAGTGTAGAAATTACCTAATGATACGACTTTGCAGCTCCCAATTATCATCAATAAAATGTGATGTTATAGCCATAAATCCTTTTGTCATTGGTTACTAAGTCCACATATCGGTAGTAATCGCAATTCTACTCCGATTTGAGTCCAATAAGCTCATTGTTTTGGTCCTCTCGTACTCATAAATTTTTAATATTTCACCTTTTATTGTGTTACGAGATACAACCTTAAACATTGGCTGGAGAGAACCAACAAATTTTTTAAAAGCCCAATGTTCAACCATATTCAACGGATACTCATGAACAATTATCATATTTGCAAGCTCTTTCCTTGAAGTTTCTTGATTAAAAGAAAATGCGGATACTTTACATTTTCCACTCTCTTTCTTAGCTTGCAGTTGTTTTTGAGTTGACTCAACTGTGTGGTTCGACCGCATAAAACACAACCCTATATGAGTGCGTAAATGGCTGGTGCCATTTTTACGCTTCGCACTTAATCTCTTATGACAGTAGTTACAAACAGCTACATATTCCAATTTCCCACCAACTTTCTGTCTTTTAAAGTGTTCCCAAACATCACTAGTCAATTTACTATTTTCAATATCACTAGAACCAATTTCTTTTTCATGAACTGAAATTGGAGTTTGGGTTGAAGCTACCTCAATGTCTGCAAGTTCTGCACATGTTATTGGAGATTGATTTGAAGCTATCTGAACTTCTGTTCTTGTTGTAGGTGAATTATTGTCGCTGATATCAAAAGCTTGTTCCATCTTTTACCTGAAAAATTTCAACAAAATTGAAATCAATAAACAAAAATACTGATTTGCAGGTTAACATGTTAAGCTAAACTGAACGTATAAAATAATACAAGCTGATTTTAAGCAAGCTAAATTATATTATATCAATTAACCTTGTGAGCAGATCGTTGTGAGCAGATCGTTGAGCGGAGTATGAAAAGGGTTCACAAGTTAAAGACGTGAACAAAAGAAAACAGACAAAAGTTGAACAAGAGAAAGAAAAAGATAATGAAGATCAAGAAGAGGCTAGATTCGCAAGGGTTAACAAGCAAAGGCGGCTCAAAGACAAAAACACAAAATGCAGCAATTTGCTTTAGCCTTTAGCTTTAGGTTAACTTTTTACCTTGAGAAAAAAAATGGGCTAACTTTGCCGTGGGAATAAAAATGGGCCAACAGCAATAAATCGGGAAACCGATTGTGAAAACCGGAAAACCGGTTGCTCAATTGTGCTTCACTGCCATTAACCGGACAGCCGGTTCATTTATCCGGAAAACCGAATTCAATATTCGTGCTTGCTGCCAAGAACCGGATAACCGGTAGTAAATCCGGAAAGCCGAATTCAAGAGGGAGTCATTACATAGTTCCTGCCCAAAACCGGAGAACCGGTTATGAAAACCGGTAAGCCGAATGCATGTTTTTTGGTTGCTGTCAAAAACCGGTTAACCGGTTATCAAACTGGTAAGCCGAATTCACAAATGCTAGCTACTGCCTTCAACCGGTTAGCCGGTTAGCTCCAGCCGGATGACCGAATTCACGAATGCTAGCTACTGCCTTCAACCGGTTAGCCGGTTAGCTCCAGCCGGATGACCGAATTCGTGAAAGATAAATGCCCTTTTTGAAAATATTGCGGGTTTAGTGGATATCCATGCGGGTATCCACCGGGTATATGATTAATACCAAACCCACCCGCATCCATGTGCGGGTTTTAATTTATAATACTAAACCCGCCCGCAACGGGTAAAATTACCCGTAGCGGACGGGTTCTAACGGGTGGGTTTGGGCGGGTTTGCGGGTTTACGGATAAAATTGCCATCCCTAGTCCTCTTATATCATGTCGCATGCCACAATTTTTTTTTTTTATAATAATAATCTTGATATTTGGATCGGTACCCATTCTAAGAACTTGAACTGTGAACCGAATTAAATTTAGTTTAGTTATTAGCTTATATTTAATGTTTCTTTAATAAAAAACCAAACTGAGATGAAAAAATCAAACCAAATCCAATTTATTTGGGAGCCAGTTCGTTCTACTCACCCTATCTTTGAGTCTTTAGCGCATAAATGAAGTAATTAAGATGAATAATTAGTCTCATTAATTGAGATAAATAATGCAATAAGTAATCTTAAATAGAGAAAAAAAATCTTCTTTTATGCCATCATACAAAAGAGTTTAAAGAAAAAAATAATAATAATAGGGAGATATGGAGAGCTGATCAGGTGAGCGCCATGACTTACCAAACGGCCCATGTGGTCATCTCTGATTGGAATAGCCGTAGGTCCCACTGCACTACTCTCTCAAGGAGAGTTGGTCTACCTGCGAGCAACGACGCTCATCTAGATCAAATCCAGAGAGATATGCATGGATATCTCATATATATATATGTGTGTATCCAAAATTCATTTAAATACTACAACAATATATTTTTCAGTGAAGTGTTCGTAAAGTAATAGATTTCTAATTTTTAATTTGTATAGCACAATGCTTGCGAGAGATTTTTCACATAAATTTCACTTTCAAGTTTACATGAATTAAAACTTTTGTTTCAAAAGATTTGTATTCATAATCTCATTGTTGTAGTTCATTATTCCCTTTTTATTTAAAATTGATATTATCTACAAAATAATGATAATTTTAATAAGAATATATTTAAATAGTTTGTAATATTGGAGGAAACTAATAAAAATTTTCTGCTATAATGAATTAAATCCTTGACTTGCTTATTGTAGTTGATATTGAATTCTTGCGTAACATATATCATTCACGCCTCTATTGGTAAAAAGGATATATTTCTCTTGCATTACTGGCTCACGTAGCATTCCTATTGCAACATGACAATGTTTTTCGTATGTATTAATTTAATTTTTTTCATCAAATATTAATTTTTTTTTTTGGGTTAAGTATTAGATTGAGAATTTGTTAATTTACTAGTTAGGTGCTAGAAATATTTTGTTGGTAAGCCTTACCCTTGGATCTTCTTGTTGTGCTCGCATTATATGTTAAGTCCATTATTTATAGAGTTTGTATCTTATGGTAAGTTTAGTTAAATTGGAATTTTATTTATTACATATCTTATAATAGGGATTAATTTATTAATTCTCTAATTTAATGATATTCTAATTTATTAGGAATATTTGTTTTCTAATTTAATTAAATGTTTAATTTAGCAAGTCAATTAATGATAAGATTCTATAATTGGCGCAAGACATCTATTTAGAGAAAGAAGTTGGTTCAATAGGAAGTTTATTAAATGCTCTAGATGGTTTTTGGGAGACAAGCAATATAAAAAGATCAGATTTATTCATATTTAAATTCATAAGAATTATAAGAGGAAAAAAACTTTTATTTTGAAAGAATCCAAGTCTTTTAAGACTTGCTATTTTTGTGAAACTCTAATACATATATAAAGAGAAGTATTTCACAATTGAAGGTACAACGCAAAGCATAAATCAAAGAAGCAAAATTCAACCTCCGCCCTAGAGAATCCGAATTTGGAATATAATGTTGTGTTGGTTTATTTACTTATCTTCTTTTTATCTTTGTGGAGAGTTTAACGTAGATCTTGGATCATTAGACATTAAAGAATTGAAGAATTGCTATTGATCACTTTGCGAAGTGCCTTGAGAATCGTGGATCAAGAGGGACAATAATTATTCAAGAGAAGTAGATTCAGTCTAAGCTTGAGTAAATTGTATGGTGATAAATTGTAAGTGAGAGTCTTAAGTTTAATAAATTCATAGGTTATAAGATTTCAACTTAGTGAATTACTTTTCATTTGGGTGTGGTCTCCTGGATATAGGATTGATTAGTCTGAACCACGTAAAAATCTCTGTGTCATTTAATTTTTGTAATTGATTTTTTTTAGAAAATTAATATTTTTTATGCTGATGAAGAATAATCATGAACAGTGCAGTAAACAGTAATGGTGAACATTATTTTCAAAAATTAATTAATTCGTTAATTCTAAATTTTTAATTGCCTACATCTATTTGCAAAAGATGTTAATTCGTTTCATTATAGATAAGCAAACATTCAAATCCACACCAAGTAGATAAGTATATATTGCAAAACATGCATGTAAGCTTTAGTGTTAAGAGAGCTTTAAAATTAATTATCTCACAAGTCTACATATTATTTATAAAAAAATTTTGTTCGAATTAAGATTCTCTCTTAATCTTCTGTTAAGTGTCTTTTAATGATAATGGATGGATTAGATTTAACATTTTTTTTAATTATTGACCATAAATCACCACATATTTGCTCGGTATAAAATCAAATACTGAGAAAATCCTAAATCAACCCAAATAATTAACTTGTATTAATTTGTGTTTCCTATATAATAAAAATAACTATATTACATTAAACAAATTCATATAAACAAATTTAAATATTAGTGCTTGAAACAATAGGTGGAATATTCTATAGATAGCCTTTATATACTTACAATTAACATTTTGCAAGATAAATAATATTTAGACCAATAAAAAATTTCTAAATAATATTTGCTTTTGAGTGCAAATTTGTCTTTAAAGACTGTAGAACATTATAATAGTCATTTTCAAAGGAAAACCATTAAATATAATGAGATGAAAAACAAATTGAGAGATTTGGCTGATGAATTTAATTTTTTTATTACAAGGAAAATAATGGGGAGCAAAAAACTTATTACCCAAAATTTATTTTAATAATAAAAAATGTTTAAATTCTTTTTCTTTTTGAATAAACTCTTGGTTTAGTCACAAATAGCTAGTTTTTAAATTTGGAAGCACAAAGTTTGTGGAGATTTTTTGTCAAGTCAATTTCACTTTTCGAAGTCTTATGTGTATAAATTTTTTGTCTACAAAGACGTGTATTCAATATTGAAAATCTCATTCAATCATTCTCCTTTAAATTTATCAAAATTGATAATTCTTTTAATTTTAATTAAAATTCATTTAAAAAATTGTAAAATATTAGAGGAAACTAAAAAAAAAATTTATTATCAAATAAATGAAAGTTCTTAAAAACAAGTTTATTAATGTCATCAAAAGTATTCTCATTCAAAAAGTTGTGTTTAAGGCATTTCTAAAAACTTACAAACACTCACTGCATCTATTGGTGTTATTTCAAAATCTAGACTACTACTCTTTAAAAGATGCATCCACTCTAACGGTTAATAATGTGTTTATTTATTGGAAATAAGAATGAGAATCAAAGAATAAGAATAAATAATGTGTTTAGTAGTTTGATTTATTATTATATTATTGAATTATTATATATTTTAACATGACTGAAATTGATTACTATCCAAATCTATAACTTTTGAAGCGCAAGTCTTAATATTAGTGTGCAATGAAAGTAAATAGGTAATTAAAAAATATTAGCATAAAATTATATTCAAACATACATGTAGTCAAAATAAAACTAATATTTGATAATTCTACTCTGTGTTTATTCAAATTTTTGCTATATTGAATTATGATGACCGTTAATAGAAAAAAGTCAGAATTTATTCATTTACATTTGGGATTATTCAGGATAATGGGATGGAACGAGATATTTAATGGAAAGGATTATGACATTTTTATCCCAAAAAAATAAAGAGGAGAAAATGACACATTTTTTTATCCCATTTGCATTACAGGAGGGAATTGGGATTGACAAATTTCGTCCCATCCTGTTACAATACCAACCTTAATGTTTACTTACTTAAATGTGAGGTGGAATAGAAATTAAAGTGGCAAGCCCCACTTAAAATTGAGAATGATTACTAGAATTCTCATTCCCAAAGGAGAAGATGAAAATGAGAATCTCATTCTTTAAAGTGACCACATTAGCCTTATTTAAATATTAAAATTCTCAATTTATCTTTTTTTATTATTATTATTATTATTAGCAGTAGTTTGTAATCACATGCCACTAATTGCAAGTTTTTCCCCAATTTCTCTTACAATGCATTCCCTTTATAATTCCAAACATGCACTTAGAGCAAGAATAAGAAAGAGAAATTTACAGAAAATTTATATTTCTTTCTTTCCGCAAGAAATATTATATTGAAAGTTAAGTTAAATTAATGCAACACAGTTCCCAAATACGTCAAATTTAAAATATATACTTCCGTTAACCATTGGGCTTTAGCCCAGTGGCCAGAACCCTACACTTACAATTGTGAGTGCAGGGGTTTAAGCCCCCGCGATGCATGTAGGGGTTTATTTCCTTCCTTAATTATTAAGTGAAGGCAGTCTTCTTCCTTTCGAAATGTGAGTGGAGTAGACACCCCTCAAATATTAGAGAGGGTAAAATCTGGGCGTGTTATGTAAGAATTAATGTAAACTAGTCCTAGTAATTGTCTGATTGTAAATATCAATTGTAAATCTTATACAATATGAGTTGTAATCTGAGCATTAATTTCATGTAATTAAAAAAAATAAAATAAAATATATACTTCCGCTATGTATCGTATTATTCCATTTCAAAGCTCCCAATGAATTGTCAAGTCTGCTATACTGGCATTAGGGTAAAAAATTCATGGTATTCAGAAAACAATTGGGCGAGTGAAACTCACCTTGTAAAAGTACTTCCAGAACCACAAGAGACGCTTTCGAACAACACTGCCTTTTCCAAAGGTTTAAATTAACAAGAACATATACCAAGTGTTTTAATTTTGGGAAAAACACTTTTAACTGCATTTTTAATCCAAAAAGCAGTTTTCTTTTTTCCAAAGAAAAAGAAACAATTGAGCTAATAGACGGACCTAAATGAATCCCCCTAACATAAAATAAGCAGGAACTTCGAAAAAAACTAATAACATGAGCACATTGTAAACGGGACTACAAAGCATAAGCTGCGGCTTGTAAGTTGTAACCTTCTTGTCACATATCTCCGCGGGATGCCTTCTATTTTCATATTAGACCACCAGGTCAAGCAAACACATCTCCTTTGAGAGAGAAGAGTGAGATAAAGCAAAGACAGTTAAGGAAATTTATTTGGTCGGAGTTGAATATTAACATCAATTAATTAAAATATTTCTTCAACAACATAAATTCGGTACCCAAAGATTGCTCAACCTCCAACCTGTTGAGAAGTGACCACACAATTTCTGAATTTTCCAATCTGTAAGCGGTTCCATATCATTTGCTGAAGGAAGTTCTTGTCCTCAAATAATTATCAATTTATTTTCCTTAGCGCGACTGTGAAAAGTGTTAAGAATTAACTATCCTTTTGAACCAGCTCATATAAAAAATGAACCAAGAAGCAAGGTGATCTTTAAGAGCAATCAATCAGTAAAATAGAAAGAACAAGAAAGAAAACGCAAGACAATCTAACGTGGTTCAGCATTAAAATGCCTACATCCACGGCCGAAATAGTTTTTCACTAAAGTTGTATTAAGATGGGATGGGTTACAACAGATTAATGAGAATACAGAGATTGAATCTTCCCTTTCGAAAACTTCCTATCTCTCTCACAAAGAACCTCAATTAATCTCTCATCCTCTGTTGCTGGTTTAGTTCTTCCCTTTATACACCAAGTAACTAACCGAGAGCAAGAACGTGAGTTGTTAGAATTAATAACAACTTTTAACGGCCATGGGACCACTACTGCCAGCTCAGCATGCCACCTCACACATTTCTAACAGAATATAACTAACCTCAGACTTCACAAATCTCCACCTAGTTTTATTATGTTAAAGCAAAACTTCATTCAGACACTGATCAGCATTTGCATCGACATTCATCTTTTACAAGCTAGTAACACCAATCAAATTCAAGGCTGCTTTGAATTTGATTGATGGTAGGGGCTTTGTAAGTATGTCTGCAGGGTTATATTCTGAGGGAATTTTTTCCACATTTACTACTTCTTGAGCTTATTTCATCTTTGATGAAGTGTAGCCTCACATTAACATGTTTTGTTCTTTCATGGAATTTCGGATTCTTGCTCAATTGTATGGCACTGGAGCTGTCACAATTAATGCAGACTGATCCTTGCTCCTGTCCCAACTCTGTCAATAGCCCCTTTAACCAGATTGCTTCATTTACTACTTCTGTGAGATCTACGTACTCTGCCTCAGTTGTAGATAAAGCAACAACTGACTGTAAGGATGCCTTCCAGCTTACTACTCCACCACACAAGGTGAAAACATATCCAGTAATGGATCTTCTCTTGTCTAGATCACCCATAAAATCTGAATCAACATATCCAGCCACTTGGTCTGAAGTTCTGTTAGTCCTTCCATACATAATACCATGTTCAACTGTGCCCTTTAGATACCTCAACATCCATTTGGCTGCAAGCCAATGATGTTTTCCAGGATTAGCCATGAATCTGCTTCGGACTCCAATGCCATAGGCCAGATCAGGCCTTGAGCAGACCATGGCATACATGATACATCCTATGACACTTGAGTATGGTATATTCTTCATAAAATCAACTTCTGTATCTTCCTTTGGCTCTTGCTGTTTTGATAGTCTGAAATGTGCACCCATAGGTGTTGAGATTGGTTTAGAATCTTTCATTCCAAACCTGTCGAGAACCTTTTCCACATATGCTGTCTGAGACAGGAATAAGGTTTTTGAATCCCTATTTCTGATAATATGCATTCCCAGTATTTTTGTAGCAGGACCTAGATCCTTCATCTCGAACTCAGAGCTCAGTTCATCCTTAAGCCATTCAAGTTCTTCTCTTTGTTTACATGCCATGAGCATGTCATCAACATAGAGCAAGAGATATATGAAATTTCCAGAAGTTAGAGCCTTGTAGTATACACAATTGTCATACTTACTTCTGCTGTAATCATGTGTGATCATGAACTCATCGAACCTCAAATACCATTGCCTGGGTGACTGTTTTAATCCATATAAACTCTTATTAAGCAAACAAACCATGTCTTTTGTTCCGGCTTCTATAAATCCTTCAGGTTGTTCCATTAGTATCTCTTCACTGAGATTGTCATGAAGGAATGCAGTCTTCACGTCCATCTGATCCAATTCCAGGTCATTATAGAGCTGTGCTTGACCACAAGAGAGAAGACTTCATTAAAATCAACTCCTTCTCTTTGAGTAAACCCCTTAGCTACAAGCCTAGCCTTGTACCCGACTGGTTCTACATTTGAGACTCCTTCTTTCAACTTATAGATCCATTTGCAGCCCACCAGTTTCTCGTTAGCTGATTTTTTTACTAGAGTGTAGGTGTTATTTTTCTTCAGAGAGGCCATTTCTTCTTCCATGGCAGCCATCCAATTTGCCTTATCCTTGCTTTTCATAGCCTGTTTGAAATTTTATGGTTCATCACTAGTTATATTCTCGACTACTGTTAAAGCATAAGATATGAGATCAGCTACACCATATCTTTCTGGCATTTTGATGGTTCTTCTCACTCTGTCCCTAGCTAGCTGGTATCCTTCTAGTTTTGACTGAGCCTGACCACTTTGTTGTTGCTTTTCACCAGATAACTCAACCCTTAGCTCAGAATCTTCCTCCACATTTGTGTTTGGAGTGATGACTTCAGTTTCAACCTTAGTTTGTGTCAATGCCTCTTCATTGAATACAACATCTCTGCTGATAAAAGTTTTGGTAGGTTTCCCATCAATACTCCAAATTTTATACCCTTTAATGCCCTCTGGATAACCAATGAAGAAACCTTTTACAGCCCTTGGTTCTAGCTTTCCTTGACTAATATGTGCATAGGCAGGGCACCCAAAGATTCTTAGATTACTTAAATCAGGAGGTTTAATAGACCAGACTTCCTGTGGTGTCTTAAATTCCAGAGCAGATGATGGACTTCTGTTGATGAGATATGCAGCAGTAACAACAGCTTCTGCCCATAAATGCTTTGAGAGATTTGATCTCAATAACATGCATCTGACCTTCTCAATCAAGGTTCTATTCATCCCCTCAGCAAGACCATTTTGTTGTGGTGTGTTTCTGACTGTCTTGTGTCTAGCAATGCCATGTTTCTTACAGAATTCATCAAACTCATTGCTGTAATATTCTAAGCCATTATCTGTCCTTAATCTCTTTATTTTTTTTCCCAATTTGGTTTTCCATCAGGGCTGTCCATTCCTTGAATTTATCTAAGGCTTCACACTTATGCTTCAAGATATAGACCCAAAGCTTTCTTGAGTAGTCATCTATGAAGGTGATAAAGTATCTTGCTCCACCATGAATAAAACTTGTGAGGGACCCCATATATCCGAATGAACATAGTCTAAGGTTTGTTTAGTTTCATGTTTGCCTGGGTTAAACTTTAGTCTGGTGGCTTTACAAACACACACTTTTCACAGAACTCCAGCTGAGAAATGTGATCATGACCAAACAAACCTTGTTTCTGTAATTCTTTCATACCTTTCTGACTCATATGTTCAAGCTTCATATGCCAAAGCTTGGTTTTATCATTACTTATACTAGCATTTACTCCAAGCTGAGACATTGACCCAACTAGGACATACAAACCATTTCTCCTAATACCCTTCATAATAACTTGTCCCTTATTTAAGACTTGTATTTTTCCATTTTCATCCTTAATGGTACAGCCCATATTATCATTCATCCCTAGAGAAATTAGATTTCTTTTCAATTCAGGGACATACCTTACTTCTTTTAGCTCCCTGGTTCTTCAATCAAACATCCTGATGCTAATAGTACCAATTCCAGCAACTCTGCAAGCAAGGTTATTTCCCAGCAAGACTTTCCCACCATTCATACTCTCAAAAGTCTTGAAGAATTCTTTATTTGAGCACAAGTAAAAAGAACACCCTGAGTTAAGAATCCACTTATATGTGGGTTGTTTTTATACAACAATAAGAACATCTGCACCTTCTGCATCTTCTTCATCTTCAGATGCAATGGCAGCTTTTCCATTTGATTCTTTCTGTAATTTTTCAAGCTTCTTTTTCTCGAAGCAATCTTTTATATAGTGTCATTCCTTTTGACAGAAGTAACATTTCCTCTTCTTCTTTTTCTTGTCAGCTTTGTCCTTCTGATTACCCTTTTGGTTGTGATATTTCTTCTTATGATTTTTCTTCTTCTTAGGTTTTGATTTGGCTACCAGTCCCTCACCCAGGCCCTGATCTGCACCTTCAGTTCTTTTCTTCAAATCTTTTGATTCAAGTGCACTCTTCACATCTTTCAAAGTAAGAGTTTTTCTCCCATATAACAATGTGTTAACAAAATGCTCGTATGAATCTTGCAGTGATCTGCACCTTCAGTTCTTTTTTTCAAATCTTTTGATTCAAGTGCACTCTTCACATCTTTCAAAGTAAGAGTTTTTCTCCCATATAACAATGTGTTAACAAAATGCTCGTATGAATCTTGCAGTGAGCTCAGCAGAATGAGAGCTCTGTCTTCATCTTCAAGGTTGATGCTCACATTCTCAAGATCCAGAATTAGTTTGTTGAACTCATCAAGGTGGTCTTTCATGGCTATTCCTTCCTTCATTGAGAACGTATGCAACTTCCTTTTCATGTAGAGTCTTTTGGCCAAAGACTTCTTTAAGAACAACTCTTTAAGTTTTGACTAGAGCCCAGAGGCAGACTTTTCTTTGCTACTTCTCTCAGCACTTCATCTGAAAGGTGCAAGATGATGGTGATGTGAGCTTTTTTGTTGATGGTCCAAAAGTCTCCACCTGAACTTGAAGGGCCTTCTGCTTTATCTTTCTTGCCAAGTTGATCTTCTTCAATGTCAAGGGCACTGCCAAGCCCCTGTTGGATCAAGATTGCTCGCATCTTGAGACTCCATAAGTAGAAGTCATTCTCACCATTAAATTTTTCTAAATCAAATCTTGTTGAAGCCATTTGAGAACAAGAACTGAAAGCTTTAAAAGCTCTGATACCAGTTTGTTAAGAATTAACTATCCTTTTGAACCAGCTCGTATAAAAAATGAACCAAGAAGCAAGGTGATCTTTAAGAGCAATCAATCAGTAAAATAGAAAGAACAAGAAAGAAAATGCAAGACAATCTAACGTGGTTCAGCATTAAAATGCCTACATCCACGGCTGAAACAGTTCTTCACTGAAGTTGTATTAAGATGGGATGGGTTACAACAGATTAATGAGAATACAGAGATTGAATCTTCCCTCTCGAAAACTTCTTATCTCTCTCACAAAGAACCTCAATTAATCTCTCTTCCTCTGTTGCTGGTTTAGTTCTTCCTTTTATACACCAAGTAACTGACCGAGAGCAAGAGCGTGAGTTGTTAGAATTAATAACAACTTTTAACGGCCATGGGACCACTACTGCCAGCTCAGCATGCCACGTCACACATTCCTAACAGAAAATAACTAACCTCAGGCTTCACAAAAAGAAAACACAATTACAGATTTTAGTTCACATAAAACGGGTATAAAGAAAATAGTTTCCTCATAGAGAGACCACCTAAGTCCTAATCTAATTACATCTTTGAAATTATAACCACCACAGAAAAAAAACTTTTTAAATTCTTTTACTAATACAACCTCACTATCAGTCTAATGTGATATGTTTGTCTAAAGACATGAAGACTTTTGTATGTTAAAATGTCACATTTATCCTTTAATAGTAAAATTCAAAAACTAAAATTACGGCCTCGGGGATGTAATGGATAGTTAAAAATAAATTAGGAAGCTAAGTTGTAAACATGAAAAATATTAAGGACCTAAGTGTCATTCTCCCTTTCTCATATTACATAATAACTGTAAACCATATCTCATTCCATCCAAAGGGCGTGAGCAGATTCGATTTTAAGACATCTTTAGTACCCACTAATGCAATATATTTAATCAGATAAAAGTGAGCTAATGTTCATGGCAAATAACTAAAAATCAAAATAGGAAAAGACAGAGGTTATGAGGCCGAAGTGTTGAGTAAAAATGTAAAGCTCACTAGCTCTAATTTTACCACTCAATGAAGAAATTCACTTAATACTACACTCAATAGAGTTTCTTTCATTGCTTATAAGTAAGCCTCCTGTGGATACAATACAAACTTATAAGGAAGAGTTTATATCGCATTACAAATACAATAATAGCTACATAATGTGCTAAACACACTTATTATCACAAATATTTCCTCATCACACATGTAGCCTACTTCCTTACTTATCGTTTACTAACTCCATTCCATTATAATACTTCTAAGCTAACAATAGAATATTTCATAAGCTAGATCTTTTTAATTGGGCTGATGTTGTATACTTCAATACTTCCCCTCAACACTAGCTTCCAACCATGATATCTCCAACCGACTGTGTCTTTATCAACGATGGAAGCTGAGTACAGAGCGGCAACAATGACAACTCAAGAAAGTACATGGTTGATATAGCAAATGAATAATCTATATCAACCAATCGATTATACTATTTCATTGTCCTATTCCATTATATTGTGATAATCAATCAACAATATATTTGGTTGAGAATTCAATTTTCCATGTAAGAACCAAGTATGTGGAGATGCATTGTGACTTTCAGTCCGTTTGGGATTGAGGTTGGACAGTTATGATTTAAAAGCTACCAAACTAAAATATTTGATAAACACTAGCTACAATAACTTCGAAGATATGTTTATATAATTTTTCACCTGTATGATAAAAATCTATAATATTTTTAATAATTTTGTTAAAATTATCATTTAAAAATTATATTTACTACATACTATTAACATTTATTTTATAATTACAATTTTTTTTCACAGTAGTTGTAACTTTTAAGTTACAGAACCTCAATCCTAAATAAGACATTCGTCAAGAAAAAATCTTGTAAGATGAAGTTGAACTACTACGATGCATCAAAATGGATGAGGAAGTTGCAAATTTTTTCACAAACGATTTGGTTGCTGAAAAGTTAGAAAACTTTTGACGTCAGCTTAATATAGCGAAAAGGATGGAAGCTGGCGTTGAAGGACAGTGTTTAAGTATACATCACTAACCCAATTGAAAAGATCCAGCCCATGGAACTTTCTATTGTTAGTTTAATGGTGTGTTTACTTCTTGGAATAAGTAATGAGAATGGAGGAATGAGAATCAAAACTATGTTTACTTGACAAAATTGAATTTGGGAATGAGAATAAATTGTGTGGGTCCCACATAATTTGAGAATAAAGAATATGAATCCCATTCCCATGGGGGGTATGGAATGAAAATGTGGGAATGAGAATGAAAGATGAATTTACTTTTGCACCTTTCTAATTATTAATTTATTAATAATATTATTATTAACAATAAAAATAATAAAAATAATAATTATTATTTTAGTTATAATAATTAAAATAATAAAGTTAATAAAATTTAATAATAATAAATGATAATATTAATAAAAATAATAATAACAATAATTAATAATAACTAAAACAATAAAGTTAATAAAATAATAATAATAATAATAAATGTTAATAATGATAATATTAATGAAAATAATATTAACAATAATTAATAATAAATAAAATAATAAAGTTAATAAAAACTTTTAATAATAATAATAATAAATGTTAATAATGATAATATTAATAAAAATAATAATAACAATAATTAATAATAACTAAAATAATAAAGTTAATAATAATAATAATAATAATAATAATAATAAATATTAATAATGATAATATTAATAAAAATAATAATAACAATAATTAATAGTAACTAAAATAATAAAGTTAATAAAATTTATTAATAATAATAATATTTATAATAATTATTAACATTTATTATTATTATTATTAATTTTATTTTTAATTAATATCATTTTTATAATAATATTTATACATGTATTTAGTTAATGAAAATTACATTATTTAATACTGTGGGTATTTTGGTAAATTAATTCTCATTCCCATTCCTCAATCCTATTTATTTTGCTAAGTAAACATATCAATGGCATTCCAGCACATTCCCATTCCCATTTATTTTTGTCAAATAAACATTAGAATCTTATTCCCATTCCAGTTCATTCCTTATTCTCATTCCAACACATTCCAATTCCAGCTCATTCCCATTTTATAGAAATAAACGCACCATAAGAGTTTTATAATGGAAGGGACTTGTTTAGCAATAAGCAAGAAAATGGGCTACATGTGTGATGAGGAAATTCGTGATTAATAAATGTGCTTAGTGTATTTATCACATTATATAATTATTATTGCATTTTCGATGTATAAAAAACTTTCCTTGTAAGCTTGTATTGTATCTAGAACAAGCTTCTTTATAAGCAATAAAATAAATTGTGTTGAGTGTAGTGTTGAGTGAATATCTTCTTTGAGTGGTAAAATTAGAGTTGTAAACTCTACATTTTTACTCAACATTTGGCATCAGAGCCAAGTTATCGATGCTATACATGTAGCATATCAAATTGAAGATCTCAAAAAACGAAATGCGACGCCGTGAAAATCAAACTAATCAGAGACTACATGCGCTTGCAATTGCCGTCACAATTTCTGCCCAGAATTTGAGTTGACCGGAAGTTGATCCAAACTCCTATCAAAGTTTTGTGATTTTCTGGTTTTGTCCGTGTGGTTGAAATTTCAAAATTCTGACCCTTTTGGCGGAGTTATCTTAAGTCGTGAGAAGTTTGTAACCGTACAAGAATGTTATTCAAGCATGTTGGGCATAGTTGAGATCTTGCCGACGCAATAGGTGATCTCCATGTAGTTGTAGGAGTCAAGAAGTTGAACTCCAAAACTATAACACACGAGCAGCGTGCATGGAGCTTTACCCACAAGGTCAAGACCTTTGGGAGATTGTCAGTGGTAGTGAAACTACAGAACCAACGGCGGAAGATACCAAGGGTGTTTTGCGAAAGTGAAAAATTAACACAGGCAAGGCAATATTTACTTTTAAAGACCACAATATAAGAAGAAATGTTGGAACACATTCTGGATGCCAAAACACCGAAGAAAGCTTGGGACACTCTCGTCGCTCGTTTTCCAAAGAAAAGCAATACAAAATTATGACTTCTTCAGAACGAGTTACTATCAATTGCGCAATGTAACAGGACCATTGCTCAACGCTTTCACAAGGTAAAGTCAATATGCCGCGAAATTTCAGAGTTAGATCCGACATCTACTCTTCGAGAAGCCAGGATAAAAAGAATAATTGTCCATGGCTTGAGACTCCAATATCGAAATATTGGAACACATTCGGAATGCCAAAACACCAAAAAAAGCTCGGGACACTCTTACTGCATGTTTTTTTTTTTTTTAAAAAAAAAAAAGCAATACAAAATTGCAACTTCTTGAGGACAAGTTGTTATTGATTGTGCGACGTAACATCACGGTTGCTCAACACTTTCACAAAGTAAATAAAGTCAATATGCCGCGAAATTTCAGAGTTAGATCCAACAATTACCCCTCGAAAAGCCAGGATAAAAAAGAATAATTGTCCATGATTTCGTATCCCAATACCGAAGCTTTGTTGCTGCGGCACAAGGATGGCAAACACAACCATCACTTATTGAGTTTGAAAATTTGCTTGCCAATCAAGAAGCAATGGCTAAACTAGAGGGAGAAGTTTTGCTGAAATGTGACGAGAAAGCACTCTACACCAACAAAGGCAAAGTCAACCCCAGCAGCACAACGGAGCCGAGTCTAAAAAGAATGATGACAAGACAAAAAGTCATCAAGGAGAGGGACGTTCTCATCCAGGGGTAGCTTCAAAGAATCGTGGTCGTAATAAAAAGTTTGATGGCGAATGTTTCAACTGTGGGAAGAGGGCCACATGGCCAAAGATTGTTGGTCTAAAAAGAAGAAGCCCGCTGAGAGTAATGCTGTTACTTCTGGCTCTAAAGAGAAAAACAAAGATGACTGACATGGTGAAGCGTCATTCGTGGAGGAGAAAGAATTGGCTCTTACAGTGACAACCACGAAACAGATTGACTACAAGAATGACTGGATCGCTGATGTGGGTTGCTCAAATCACATGACTTGAGACAAACAGACGTTAAAAGAATTTGTTGGAGTATAAGGTAAGTCGAGTGGTGGTGACAGCCAACAACTCAAGGTTACCAGTAGCTTACATTGGTAAAACCATAATTGCACCTCAACATAGTCCTAACCAAGTAACACTCCAAGATGTCTATCATGTTCCAAGTATGAAGAAAAATCCACTTTCAATGTCACAATTGACAAGAAGGAATATTTCCCTATCAACAAAAATACTCCTAAAATCTATTAAAGAAGTTTGGAATGCTTGAATGCAAACCAATCTCAATACCAATGGAACCAAATGACAAGATGTGTGCACATGAAGGAAAAGATTTGGAAGATGGAACAATATATTGACAATCAGTAGGTTGTCTTATCTACTTGACCTTGACTTGGGTTGACATTTCTTATGTAGCTAGTTTGATGAGTAGATATATACAAAATCCAAAGAGGTCATATTTGGAAGCAATTCGACGAATACTAAGATATGCAAAGGATACAATTGACTATGGTCCTTTGTACAAGAAAGATTAAGATTGCAAGCTAGTTTGCTATTATGATGCTTAGTATGCAGGAGATCACAATACTTGTCGATCGAACGCCGCGTAAATATTTAAATTGGGTTCTGGAAAAATTTCTTAGTCTAGCAAGAGACAACCAGCTGTATCTTTGTCAACAATGGAAGCTAAGAACACCGCATTAAAAAAGTACATGGTTGATACAGCTAATGAATTATCTATATCAGCAATCCGATTATGCTATTCCGTTGTACTGTAAACAATCAATCAGCACTATGTTTGGTTGAGAATCCAATCTTCCATGCAAAAACTAAGCACGTGGAGGTGCATTATCACTTCGTCAAGAAAAAGAGTCTTGCAAGATGAAGTGGAACTACGATACATCAAGACGGATGAGCAAGTTGTAGATTTGTTCACAAAAAGTTTGGTTGCTAGAAAATTTGAAAACTTTCTTCATCAACTTAGTATGGCAAAAAGGATGGAAGCTGGTGTTGAGGAGGAGCATTGAAGGGTGTGTTTGGAAGTGAGGTGCTGTGGAAAAAAAGCTACAGCTGTGGAGTAGAAGTTGGGAAAAAAAATTTGCTAACCTACCAAAGCCCAACTACAAATGTTACCAAACACTTTAATAGCTGGGCTGTCACACTCCCAAACGGGCTAGAAGTATACAACACTAGCCCAATTGAAAAATCAAGCCCATGAAACCTTCTATTGTTAGTCTAAAAGTTTTGTAATAAAACAGAGTTGGCAAGCAATAAGCAAGGAAATGGACTACATGTGTGATGAGGAAATATTTATGGTTAATAAATGTGTTTAGTTTGTCAGCACATTGTGTGGCCATTACTGCATTTGTGATGCTATACAAAACCTTGTAAGCTTGTATTGTTGCCAGCGCAAGCTTCCTTATAAGCAAAAAATGAAGTTGTGTTGAGTAGAGTATTGAGTAAATTTCTACTTTAAGTGGTAAAATCAGAGTTGTGAACTCAACATCTCCACTTAACACGAAGAACTAATTATGAGATCTGCACAAAATAAACAAATATAGGGAACATCAAAGAAATGGAACTAATCTAGTACACAGCCATAGCCAAATTTTTATCTTTGTTGTCTGGACTGTGGTTAGGTAGTGCGGTACAATATTGGCCGCAGAAGGATGGGCGATTCACCTAAAGCCTTTCCACACAAGAAATTCTTAAGTATAGGTTTTAAGGTTTGGGAGTCAGTACCTTTCTATTCTCATCAAGTGAAATCTGATGAACGTTCGTCAGAATCATCTTGTGGATCCAACGAGGCATCAACTGGCAAAAAATAGGAAGAAGCATCCTCCAGATCATTCGTATCATTTTCTCTGTCTTCTGGAACATCACCTGACAAGTCGCCAGTTCGAGCAACACCATCACGAATCTCTGTAGCATCTGAGCCTTCTTCATCAGACATATCAGAATTTATCCTATAATATACCAGATCACTTAAGCTTGCTGGTTGCATGATTTCAAACTCGTGTTCTGGTTTGTGCTGTTGATTGAATCGACCTGGAGCCTTTACAGGATTATTGTGGCATGCTTCACATAGGTCAAAACCTATTGACTCCACACAGTCTTTGCATTTGTATCTCTCCCCAATTATAGGAGACATCTGCATAAAAGAAATTATACAGAGGTGTCTATTCAATAAGTGAAGAAGATTCCATGCAATACATTTTGCAGCATAATTTATATTATCCGGTATCCAAACTAAGAGTAGCAAACACAAAAATTTAAACTCAGCTTAAACATAGACTAAATCCTTAATACTTGGGATGGGCGTCTATCATTTTGACCAATCTTAAAATTTATATTCACGGCCCGTGTTATTATTTATTTATTTAAGTATATGCTTCACAACAACCCCTCAAAAGTGTCTTAATGGAGATGAAGACTTGATAGTCAATAAAGTTAATCATTTACCTTCTCACAGTCATTAGAAAAAAATGTGCGTTCTTTTTTTTCCACCATACTTTAGAATATCACAAGCTTTTGCAGCAACAACAAATCAGCCTTAATTTCTTCCTAACTATACTGTCATCTCCAGCTAATAAATACTTCCAAATCATAATTTGATGCCAACTGGTCTGGGAATGTTTTTGTTCACAATGGAACTATATCTTCAGTGATTCTAGGAAACAAAAATGTCGGGGAAATAAGAATAAAGTTTTCAAGTGGCAAATTATCTTAATCGAATGATAAATTAGTAGGAAAGTATATCAACCAAATGTTCAATTTTTGCCAACCCTAACAAGCAGCAAGACTACAATAAGAGAATCAGGTGCTTTATAGTGGATGGTTTAGAACATTTCGGTTCAAAACAGTACATCCAATATTAATATGTCTTCTCATGTAAGCCACCAAGCTACTTTGGCACTTATTCTGAAAAAAAAGAACCTCTAACACGGAGAAGAAATAAAAAATTTTATAATATTACCCCACAATAATCACAACCCACTGCAATATGGATCTTAGGCCCATTGTCAAGCCACCATGATGCGTAAACATGTTTAGGGAATGAAGCTGATCTATTTTTCCGATGTTGAGCCTGTGTTGCACCTGAAATAAAGTTGGTTTTGAATGGCATAAGCAAGTCAGATGATAAACAAAAATGGCAACATAGAGACTGATAGAGATAAATCAACATCGAGAAAACAGTGCCAGCCCACAAATACACATAGCTGTCCTTATTACTCATTGTAATAAGATGTGTGTATCTGGGGATACTAGTTTGAAAAAGGACATGTAGGCCAGCCACTTGTTAGGTAAGAAACAGGCTTATACATAAATAAGATGGGAATGTGGTACCACTCAAGCAAACATAAATGAATTAACATGAGTGGGATGTTACGACTAAAGAAATCATGAGTAGAGAATTTCCCATTTCACCAATATGTTATGACAGCTTAGTAACTGATACATTCATAATGGTTCTAACTTGCTTATGCCCTTAGAAAGAGAGAAGAAAGAGAGAACAAAAGGGAACAAATAGTTAAATTATAAATTAAATTCATTTTCCTTATAGCAAAGTCAATGATAATTTAAAGTATCCCAAAAGAAATCAAGAATATAACACGTTTGAAAATAGAAATAAACTCTAATGATCCTGTTGAAAGATTTCTTTTCTGTTTAATTTCTTTCCTTTTATTTTGTTGGGATAAGTAAAATATTTTAGCAAGGCCTTTAATCATTGATTTAGCACAATCACTAGATCCCTTATCAAAGATACGAAAAGCAAGCAACAACTATGAACTAAATCACTCTTGACGATTTTTGCAAATAGAAACCCAGAAAACTATGGAAAATTAGCAATTAACTCTAATGACAGAGCTGAAAACATTTTTCTTGGCTTCACTATTTCCTTAGTTCCTTATAAGCATCAAGTTTAACCATAACTTGTAGAAGTTGATCAAACTAACAATATCAGAACTTCATAAAGAAATTGAAAGAAACAAGCTCCCATACTGACCACTGGTTTGTTTCAATAAAGCTTCCTTTCTCTCTGCATATAAATCAGAAAACCGCTCCTCCAAGAAATGCTCTATAATCAAACATACGCTAGGGAGCCCATAACGCTGCAAGCTTTGACAATTTGGGCACTTAAAATTTCCATCTTCAGGAACAACCAAACAAGGTTCACAAAACACTGCAGAATAGAAGATTTAAAGTGAATGTCCACACACACACACACACACACACAAAAAAAGAAAAAAAAGTGCTATTTCCTTTCTCAATTGTAAACCAAAATTACTTAATTTAATATAAATTACCGTGTCCACAGTTAAGAACAACTGGCTTAAAGAGCAACTTCTTGCATGCAGCGCAAGATAAATCATCAACTGAGAGCCGGTTTTCAGCTTTATGGTCAAGATCATTTCCAACCAAACCACATTCTTGGGCAGTTGAATTTGCAGTGCCTTCAGAGCTTTCTGAAGATGTCACCAATTTCAGCATTGCATCATCTCCAGATTCTACGGTCGTTTCCAATGATTTCATGCAGGGGGAAGATTTCCCTTCCCCAGAAAAATGACTTTCCGAATACAATTTTATCTGCTGTTGAGAGGGGGAATCTAGAGACTTGCCCAAGATATCAACCTTCTTATTAGTACTAGATCCAAATAAATTATAATCAACCTGTGGCGAGAAGTGGCCGAGTTTCTTCTCTTCTTCTGAACAACCAAAGAAGAACATAAAAGAAATTTTCACATGAGGCATTGTTGAATCACATGCATGAGTAAGAAAAACATTAAGACAATCTTCTAGTATAAATATGCTTCAGTAGAGTGGCAGTTGTAATAAGGTCCAAAGAATGTGAAAAGGAAAAAAGTCAAGAGGCAATGGGGTCAAAAGATGCAGATAATGACACCTTCCCCACCTCTCAGACAATGAAATAAAATGCACAGTTCATTCAGAATCTTAAACTTGAAGTACTAGTTAGAACAGATCTTTAATATCTGCACAATGCCCTTCATCGAAACTGGAGATAACATAAGCCTACTGCTTTAATTTCCAGATCCTACTTTCCACCCATGTGACCTTTCATGCACAAAAGACTCTCAACCAACGAAGTTACAAACTCAGCACAAAAATGGAAAACATTAACAATTTATTATCAGACAGTAAGGCAAGTAGTAATAGCTTTTCACATTCCATCAGCTGCATTCTATCAGTCTTCGTTTATCATGCTTCTATATCTATTCAATGAACAAAACCACTGATGTTCATGTATCCTCCCCAAGATTCAGGATCAAAGACATTTCTTGTTTTTCATTGTCTTCTTTTAGGCCTTTGCCATGGTATTTAGTCATGTATCATCACTCGTACATAGAAGACCTGAAATTATTCTCTCTTCAATACAATTTGTCTCCACTATTTAAAGGCATATAAAATATCATGAACATTTACGGGTTTTACAGCAAAACTAGTACGAGGAGAGATGGATAATCAAGAACCTAAATGAAAGAAAAACAGTGATTCTCACCTGCCACTTGCCTTTCCCTTTTCTCATAGGTCACAGGATACAGCTTCTTGAGCAAGAAGTGCAGCAAATGACAAATACTTGGAAAATGATTGTAAGGGTCACGACAAACTGGGCAGTTAGACTCATGCCAAGAATTCATGGCATTAAATATGCACCAGAAGCATGAAATGTGGCCGCAGGCTGAAAACATAGAAAAAGCGGCATCAGAAAGGTGCATCTACATATCAGCATGCAGTTTCATGTAGTACCTTCTTACCCAATACTACTGGCTTGTAAAGGAGTTCCCTGCACCAGAAAAGGAAAGCGGTCACACAAATCATACACCCAGTAAAAAAAAAATTGTGGAATATTTCCAAAAGCTAATGGCAACCAATTGACCATAAACTCCAAGCGAATAATACAATATACTAAGAGAAGAATAAAGTTTCATGGTACCAAGTTTCACTGAACTCAAACGTAGTTCCACTATGCCCTGATTGTTCAAAGTTTCACGTAATCAGACAAATTAAAAAACAATCTTCAGGTTGAATATATCCTTTTAAACCTTTTTATTGGAAGGGCAGGCACAAAATAAACGGAATGTTAGCATCCTCATCTTTAATATTCCGCGAGCCTTTTAATATCGCATTGCTTACCGTACAAAATTAGATTCTATAAAACATTTACAATAACTTCCAATGACAGTTATATTCGTTCCAAATCAACAAACGAATCTAAAACTTTTTCATAAGTGATAAAGTAATCAATTCAACATAAGCATTTGTCATTCACTTGTAGCCTTTGACTCACAAAATTACTTTACACAAGTGCTTCTACGACTCTAATTAGTAAAATAAATAAATTAATTAATAAATACTTCGAAAAGAAAAACTAAATTAACAAGGTACAAATTATTTTAGCTTGTTGTTTATCTTATTTATCAGGCTAAACAGGTAAAACGAAACGACTAAATATGAATAATTTTGCAGAACTGAAAAAATGCGATAAATAAATAAACAGAAAAAAGGTGATAAAAAAACTTACCAGCAAACGCAGCATTTAAACTCATCGCTGAACGCTTCCTTATCCGCAAGTTCAATTTCTTGCTCTTCCGATTCCATTAAGGATTTGGAATTATTATTGTTATTAATATTGTCAATTTTTTTGTTATTATTATTATTATTATTTTCCATTAGAGAGAGAGGGAGAAAGACAAAGAGAGAGGTGTTGAGAGAGGAGACAGATGGGGGAGGACGGGTTGAGGTACTGGGAGGAGGTGTCAAATTGCCTTCTTTTAAATAGGATATTTCTAGAACTTTAAATGGGTCCCATCCACTTTCTTCCTTAAGAAACTCTTCGCTTTTCTACATGTGGATTGTGGCCCAAGGTATTTCATTCTAGGGGATGACAACTTGGGTTAGGGCGGTGGCTCTTATCTTAAACTTGGGTTAGGACTTGCTACTCTAAATTCGACTCTTTTATTAGAGTTCCATCTAGGGCAAGGGGAGCTACTCTAAATTCGACTCTTTTATTAGAGTCCCATTTAGGACCGCTCCGCTTGCCCCAAACCCGTATCATTATCTCAAAGAGGGCAGAATCTAAAGATATGATATTTCATGCTAATTTACTCTCTAACACTTCGTAATTTTTTGCTACACGTGCATGTGTAGTAGTAATATATAGATAATATTTGCTTAATTTTATATGAGTAAAGAATAATGATACATATACAAATTCTTATAAAATTTATTTTATACAAATTAATTTAAAATTAACTTATTAGTTGAATAAAAATACAAAATAATAAAACAAATTATGTGGATTAAAAGATATTTAATCAAATCAATCAAATCATGCCATATCAATTTGTATTAAAAAAAATTATACAAGAGTTTGTCTATATTATTACTCATTTAATATTTTTGTCTAATAATTACCAATTGTATCTTTTTAAAAAATTAACAAAAAATGCCAACTCCACACTAAATCCAAATCCCTAAATATATTAGAATATGATGATTTGCATTTCATGGTTCAATTATAAATTACATTAGAAGTTAAATTTTCTGTTAAGTTGAATTTTAAAACTCTAAATGTAAATAGCTAATTTTTTTTTTTTAAAGCTCACACACTTAGTATCACCCTCACATTTGGAGTTAAATCTTGGCCTCATAAGCTGATAATTTGTTAAATGAACAAAGGTATCACTGTGCTAAAACTTGTATTCGACTCATTTATTAAATTAGTTGATACGAATTCGATCCATTTGTTTTAATTGGATTTGGTCGAATAGACGAAATTAGGTTCTTTACGTTTTTTATATGTCTCAAATAAGATTATAGTTTGTCATGTTTATCAAATAGATGCCTTACCTCATTCTAAATAAGATAAACATATCTTGCAATGTTAAGCTACGTAAGTTAGAATGTGAGATGGCAAAGAATTGTGCCTAATTCCTAAACCCGAATTCGCAACCTCTAGTTGTCTTAATACTAAATCATTCCCAAACTCTCAACGGGTTAGGAACTTTATTATCAAATTCTCTTTAAAAGATATGTATTCCTTACTAAATTCGTGCATTTATACCGGGGTTTATGGCGGGTTTTGGAATAATAATTAAAAAAAATCTAGTCATTTCAAGGTTTAAATTTAATCTAGGATATTGCCCAATAACATCTTTAGCTTTTTTAAAAGAAAATTATAAAATTATATTTTTTTTAAAGAAATTATTCTTTATGAGTGTCACCTCATTATTGTTACTTATGGATATCAAACAGATGAGTTAATAAAATATTTTATGTTGAAAATAAGGGTTCTCGAAGTTCAATTTCTACTTGCATGAGCAAGGAAGAATTAAATTTTCATTAAGCTAAATAAAAAAAAAAAATTATCAGTAAAAATTTGATTAAATAATTTCCAACAGTTTTATATAACTAAATAATCCGAATTAGAGACCTTTATTAGCAAATTGATAAATTATTTCTTTGTTTTGAAATGAATTTCATTGGCACCGACCTACTGTTCTGTGCTTGTTCAAAGTCGGTTTTCGGAATGGGCAGGCCTGCTTAACTCGGATCATTTTTGCTCGGTTGCTCCCCACTACGTGCCATCCAAAAGTCAACAATTTTTAAGGTCAATTTCAAACTTTGATATGAATTAATTTTAGATTACTTCTCAAGATACTCCCAAAAATTAAATTATTGTGAACTTTAATTTTCTCCATTATTTTTAGGAAAAATTTCAGCATACTCCCCTAGTGAAGTGACAATTTTCAAATCACCCTCTTTACTATTGAAAATATCAAATTATCTTCTAAAACTCGTTATCTTCAACTATTGACCGTCGTTAACTCATAAAAGTACAAAAATACCCTTATTTTAATAGAATATTCTTGGAAAAAAAAGTGAAGGCATGGTGAGGCTAAAAAAAAAAATTTGATGTATGACTAGTAATTAAAAAATGAAAAAAAGTAATTGATGTATGACTAATTATTGAAAAATAAATAAAAAATAAAGTGTTCAAAATGATTTAATTGACCTAAATAAATTGATAGTTTCCCTAAATTAGACATGTTAGTTAAATAAATGACAAGACATGTCATCATATTTAAATTACAATAATGCCATCAAGATTAAATTTCAAAATTAAAAGTCATACCATCTTCATCTTTTTCGTTCATTTTTCATTTTCTTTCACTTTTCTTCATCTTTTTCCTTCATTTTTTCTCATCCTTCGATCCGATATTTTAAAGTCACATAAGCATAAAATAAGAATAGTTTAAAGTATATTTTAAGGTAAAATTTAATCCGTTAAAAAAAAAAAAATTCATATAAGCATAAAATAAGAATATTTTAAAGTATTAAGAAGCATACTATAAATATTTGAAATATTTACGTGTGTTTTAAAAGACCTAAAAAAATTTAGGACCACAAAAATTAATCTACCTAAGTTTAATCTTTTTCTATTAATTGATTGTTAGGAAAATGTGCAAATACTATTTTTTTTCCTTATAATCGTTAAAATTAACAAAAAGAGAATGAATTTTGAATGGTAACTTGATGTTTTTAATAGTAAAAAGAATTATTTAAAATTTATCACTTCACAAAAAGAGTAGACCGGAATTTTCCCTTATTTTTATTAAAAAGACCAAAATTTTCATAAAACGTCCATTAAAACAAGAACTGGCTTAACCATGCGGTTTTAGCTTCAAAATGTTCCGTGTATAGCTGTCATTGGCAACGGAAAATTTTAGAGCCAATCAATCACCCAACACAAAGAGGGCTATCAATATCAAACAATGAAGTAATTAAAAGGGGGGGGGGGGGGCGGCCGGGGGGAGGGGGTGTTGGGGTGGTAAGGATCATCAACAACATCGTGATAAATTGATAAAGCAAAATAAAATACAAGGGAAGATAATCTTTTCTTGTGTCTGAATTTTTGTTGAATGCCGTGCGTGAAAAGTCAGCAGACTTAATACTGGAGGATTTGAAGCACCTAAAAGCAAGCGACAGGTTATTTCCAGATCTTAACAGATTTGTCGTGACTCGCAGAGGCAACCATCCCAGTTACTGGAGATTGTCCTAGGGCTGATATCACACAATCATGTGCCGCGATTGTCATACACTTATTCTCAGCCATATTCCATAACTCAAGTGACTGTAAGAGAGAATGGTATAGAACCATGAACACAAGATTAGCAATCTATGATACGTTAAACACCCTTATAGTCTCTAACTATTGGACCAGTTAATTCATGAAAGGCCTGTTCTCTGGAATTAAAATGAAATCATGAACAAGAGATGTAAGTTTTTGCCAACAAACACAAAATATTGACAGTTTCAAATGCTAGATTTGTTGCATCATGCATAAATGCAATGGCATAAAGTTAAATTGGAAATTTTACAGTCGTAGCTCAATTCCAAAATTCCCAATGCAGCATCATAGAAACAAAATGTTTTTTCCTTCAGGAAATGCAATTGCAGACAAAACTTAGCAAAACAGCTTAATGTTTATGGATCTTCTAAGATATATTGAGCTAGATGAAGAACACAGCAATCAAAATTCTCTGCAATTTAATTTAACAAAACAATGAAATTTAAGTTAAGATAAGAAGATCACCTGGTAGCCTCCAATGACCATGAGGGTGGGATAGCTTGGATGAAAAATACATGAATGAAACTTGTTCCCACTGGAACTAAGCTCGTGAATGCACTCTCCTGTGGCCAACGACCACACTCTGACAGAATCTTGACTGACAGATGCCAAATAATCTCCATTTGTGTCCCAACACACAGAGTGTATCTCAGTGGAGTGTCCCTAAGAATCAAAAGATTGTACTGTTTATAGGGAACTTTAAGACGAAAAGCATGTTGTAGAATTGTATTTTTCAAATTCCCCAGATGCGACAATTGCATTTATACCTTGAAAGAGTGTGTCAGTCTATCTGTTTCAACATCAAAGATAGACACAACATTCTCTGACGCTGCCGCCAAGAGATGACCAAGTCTTGGCTGAAATCTTACTTGCACAGTGCCTCCCTGATCCATCAAGTGACCCAGATTAGAAGACTATATATCTGATAAGCCTTCAAGAACATAAAGCAATAAAAGATGAAATTCAAGGCTAACCTTGGAAATACGAGCGCAGGAGTACTGACTTAGATTCCAGAAGCGAATCTCACTGTTTCCATCACATGAGCAGAAAAGGTCATTCTTCTTAGGGTGGAAGTCAAGGGACATCACGTGAGTGTTATGCCCCGAATAAGTCTGCAAGCAAAAGTTTGGCTGCAAGGATACACCAAAATACGTGCCTATCATATTTGGTCTAAACATAAAATTTAAACAAAATAGTTGAATTGGCATCTCAAGATTGCATTGCATAGCAATGGGTCAAAAGAAGGAAGAGAGTGAGTATGTAGAGCATCCCCCCAAGAAAAAATAATAAACAAAACTTTAAGAGCTATGAAACTTTTCAAAGAAGGTAAGCTTAGAAAGGAAACAGTAAGCTACATGGCACTTTTACAAAACCCCAAAAACACTTACAAAACTGTTTATGCACATTGTATTAGAAAAGAGGCAAGAATTGCAACTTTTATGATGCAGAAAGAAGAGTGTTCTAAAATTTACAGTCAAAGTGCGAAAAGAATAGTTTAGCAGAACTTAGAAAAGGCTCTCATACTGCCTCTGCAGCAAATTCGACCAAAGCATGAAAAAACAGAGAGAAGAAGAAGAAGAAGAAGAAGAAGAAGAAGAAGAAGAAGAAAGGTAGAGAACATACTTTAGCAGCATCCCAAATTCGCACTGTCTTATCAAATGAAGATGTTGCTAGCTGAGTTGAATTTGGTCTGAAGCGAACATCAGTAATTATATGATTGTGCTCATCTGGAGTGCTTTCAGTTTGAAAAGTTTCCATGTTCCAAACAACAACCTACTGACATAAATAAAAATAAGCATCCATATCATTTTTACTCTTATAAAATAAAAAATGGTTCATAATGTTCTTTGGCCAATGAAAGATTCTTCTGTGAAACTTAAATATATAGAGGAATTTATCCCCCAAAAAGAAAAAAATACATACAGGAATTTAAAGACCAAATTTCTATCAGGCATATGTACGTATAATGGCAACCAAAATTGTGTCACTGAATTTCTACATGTGCTTACTCAGAAACTAAGGAATTGACTGCCGAAAGAAATAAATATTTTGGTATTTGAAATAAAGAGAATTTAGACAAAGCATATTTATTCCAGGGATTGTTTGAAAAAATCATGAAAAATTTTGTAATTTTAAGTGAGTGCAAATTAGATTTATCAACTCTGAAAAATCAAAATTGTTATGGTTCTGACTTTTTCAAATTATTTTTCACATTTTTACTTCCTTCCAACAGTCTCATATACAATTATCCCACATACAAGAACAAGCAAATGCTTAGTCACCTCATTATGTCATGTTGCACATAAAGAGGATCTCCATAAACGTAATTGAATCCCTTAAAAGAGCATGAAATCCATAACATGGCCTAGCAAAATCTATTTTAAATCCACAGAAGAAATGAATTTGTGGTATCTTTTCAGAATCATTGTGAGGGATAAAGAGTGGAGTGGAAATGATTACTTTCATAATCAATTCTTTATTTCTTTCCCCGACAAATGAGCTGTGCCCTTAGTGTTCCTCTCTGGGTGCTGTTGGTGCTACACTTGTCTCTGCTGCTTTATATATTTATTGTAACTCATGTACTCAACCAGGACCAAAAGCAAACAAGGATAAAAAAAGAAGTTATAACTTTTAATTTTACAACTAGGAGGACCTCCAAGTGATCCATCATCTATGATCTTGTGATTATATCTCCTATCCGAAGGCAAATAACAGGACACACTATACCATACGATGAAAAAATTAGAGAATGTGGTAAACAAGGTAAGGAAGATGATGTTGTGCAAATAAGTACAAAAAGTGGACAGGCACTTCAAGATCCAAGCTAATCATTTAAGCATTGCCCATGGAGGCATTTATATTTAACTTTTTGTTAAATGAGGAGAATTCATTGAGGATTAAACCTTAATGTTCCTCATAAAAGCGAGTGAAACAATTAAATACCAAAGAGTATAAGAGCATCTGCCAAATGTACATCATAAATATATGATATTTACCTTGAATCATGTGGTATGCAGGCAGCAATATAAATACCAATCACTTGGCATAAAAGTAAAGAGTTGTGAGGAGTCACATTCAAATGTTTTATATAGCAGCTATAGACTGAATAATTTAACAGTTGCATGATCAAAGGGCTGTAATTCTGGTTAAACCCTTTCATAGTTTTGAGGTCAACGGTTACGGCAGCTTATCGCACCAGTTATCTTGTATCTCAATCAAGAATGGTCCACCTGACCTATTTCACTTTCATAAGAATTATTCAGGTGGGAATGCTGGAGGCCTAGATTTTTATCTAATGGCGAATAGATTATGCTGACCAACTTTTGTTCATTTATTCGATTCTTTTACCTCTCAAAACATCATCTTCCTTGCTCAAAAAGGAATATTTTATAAGGAATATCATAGAACAAGCACAATAAATAAATCAGGAATTTGGAATACTAAAAGAGCAACTTTTTTCATTTTAACCTTGAAACTTTGATAAACAAACGGTCATTGTTTGAGCTAAACTGAGATAATTTGTTATTTAAAACTTGTTTGAAACTTTTGTTGATTCTTGGGGTACTGAGACCCAGAAATTTGAACAACAAAGCATGGGTCTTATCCATAACTTTCATTCATCTATTTGTGATCCTCAATATATCATATTGGTTAATCAACTGAGTTGACATCCGTTTTCTCTTTTTTCTTTTTCTTTTTTTTTTGGTTATTTTTCTATAGAAGTGAATATCTATTGAACATTTTATGTTAAGTAAAACATACAATTACAAGCAATCAAATTTTATAACATCTAACAATCTGAAAACATTATTTTAAGAGTTTTATGTTTGGAGATCAAGATTAACAAAGAGAATCATCAGCACTATAGCAACATCGATATTTTCCCTATTGCAGAGGCTTCATAAAAATATTTTATTCCTTGCAACACTAAAATGGATTATACCTTCTTGTCATGCCCAGCACTGGCCAATAACTTTCCATCTGAAGAGAAATGACAGCAGGTAACTTTGCTACTGCTTTTACGTATTGAACTAACTTCGTTGAATGAGAAAGCTGAAAGAAGAAAACAGTCATTCCTGTTATCAATATAAACAATTATCACTTGTAGAAGGATTAGATCAAATAGTACCTTTGGAAGTTTCAGTTGCTTGTTCGGAAGGGTTCCGTTTCAATGTGCCAAACAGATCCCTTCCATCTCCATCATCTTGAGAGAGAAAAGATTCCACATTATCATCTAAGGAGCCAATATCTCCAAAATGTTCCATGTCATCCTGCAATCAAGTAAACAGGAAACCTAAATTTCCCAACACTCAGACATGATATTCAGCATGAAGTACACCTTTAGTATGACACAAGGCCACTTGTCTTTTACCATCAGGCAAGGGTTCATAAACTAACTCGATTGGAGAACAAGCTCTTGGATTGATACCAGCAATACGTGTTCAAAGATTTCCCTTCATATTGATAGTTTTTCTTTGTATTTCTTTCGTTTTTTTATTTTGTTTTATTTGCTTCGACATGATAACTGCCTACTAACTAGGTTACCCATTTATTATATACATACCAGCTGGTTTGTCGATGATGCATGACCACCTGTTCCATCAGAACCATACATCATCAAACCTTTAGGCACGTTACTAACATGCTGCATACTGCCTGACATAGCTACGGCATCACCAGGTGTATGAGTTGATGGGGTAGATGGTTGGGAATTTGGAGAAGGACCAACGGTGTTTCCAGTGCAAGCACTATTAGCAGCTCCAGAAGAAGAGGGCCCTTTCCTTTTTCTGTTATTCTGTTCCATCATGAAATGCAAGTCATCAATAATCAGGCAAACAGGATTAAAAAAGAAAAAATAGGTTAGATTGTTATTGAACTAGTTCATAAAGAGAATTATACAAGATGCAAATAAGTAGCAATAAATTAAAAGATCTTTCATGAACCAAAAACGTTATGCCATATAAAATCACAATACTGTGAAAAGAAAAAACAACCTGTTGGGTTGGCGGTGGTTGCAGAGGATCTTGTTGTTGAGAGGAAGACTGCTGTATCTGTGGCATATTCATCTGCTAACATCAAAGTTTTCAGAATAGTCATCGCAATGAGCTTTGAGTACTCTTAACCATATAGGAGAATAACAACAGCTACAATACCCATAGGAACATTGCTAACAAAATTTCATAGCTTTTTTCCTTTTTTTTTTTTTTGTACGTTTCTAAAATGTGAGTCCATTCTTTCCCAGTCTACAATAATGACTCACTTCGGGTTTGATGCTTCCTCCAGCTTAGGACAAGTAAACAAATGATTCTTGGATATATATAGTTATTTGAGAGAAGATGCTCTAAAACCTCAAGGATTTTGAATAAGCACAAAAAATAGCTGTAAAAGCCTGTTTTGCAATCCCATAAGCCAAGAAAGTGTAGTAATTCCAAATAAGTCTTCAAAAGCTTCTTAGACAATGAATTACAGGAACCACGCCTCAATTCCCTAATTCTACATAAAAGCAGCTAAGTAATTTAGCCAATTACGGAATTTGGACCTCATAACATTGAATTTCAAGAATGGACTTTCATACTAAAAATTAATCTTCTATGCAGGTGTATCAAAATAACTGCAGATATATAATGATTAGTAGTGACTGTAAGGTGGTGTGTTCAATCTCATTATGAGGCCGTGCTTCATTATTTTAGAGGGGCATATTCTCATTGACTACACTCTATTACGCCTGTACAAACAATCAAAGATGAGATACACACAGCTTTTATGTGTCAACAAGGATGCCCAAAATTAATTCCAGCTAACAGTCAAGGTTTGACAACAACAATTATGAGGAAGTCCAACTTTCCTCATGGAGGAAACTAGAGCTTCTATAGACTTCTATCAAGCCTTGCAATAAGATAATTCAAGGAGAAATTATCAACCATGCATTAAGGGCATTCAATGCAATAACGTGATGCTTGAGCATATAACATAAAAGTTAAAGCAAATCAACCAGTTCTGGAGAGAAATGCTTACTTTTGACGACGTTGATTGCATTGGAGAACCTATAGAGCCATCGTTTGCAATTGATTGGCCATCTTTCGCATTTAAATTGCTCCTAGGTAATCCCCCAAACCTACGAGGATCCATCTCTCCATACATAGTATTACCAAGGTTACCTTGTGCCTGAGCCTGTGCTATGAGCTGCTGTTGTTGCTGTGGCAAGAGTTGAAATTGATTTCCACCTTGTAAAAAGGGCTTTTGGACTTGTGCACCTAAACTTGGCCGAATTTGGTCAATACCCTGTAGCATTCAGAAAATGCCATGGTCACGTACAACCAGTCATACATATTGAATTGGACTCAAGGACATATGACGTTGATTACAACTTACAGTTAATGGCCAACCCTTCAGCGGAAGACCACCAACTCCAGGGCTCAATCCTTGAAGAAGAAGAGAAGGCATAAAATTATAAAGATTTCAAACACATAACTTGCGGTGCATCACATACTCATAATCGAATTTAATTATATCTGTACATATTTTAGTTCAATCAAGGTGGTTGTAGTGCCTGCTACATACTTGCAGAGGCTCCAAGTGTGTGTACAAGTTGAGAGGACTAAGTGTCCCTTGCTAACCTGTCAATATTGTCCAGGATCACATACATGGGTGAGCAGGTATTCCCCTTTTTACTAGTAACAGACTCTCTCTTTACACAGTTAATTTGAGACTTCATCAGCAAGCTGCCACATTATGTTAACTTCCACATTCTCTTAACCAGAGTTGAGAAACTATGACATTCCTTCTAGTTATCACCTCATCCTCATAAACTGACTCACTAAATTTCCCGACTCTTCTCTCTAATAACATAATTGCTCAAATTTAAGAGTATTCTTCATAAAAAAACAAGCCTTTCATCGCATGACTACCGCAAGAACATTGATGACTGATTAGCCCAAGCTTCTAAAAGCAGCTCCTACATCAAACTCCAATCCATATAATTGAAATCCCCATAAAGAAATTTAAACAAGTTATTTGGAGATAACTTCCTTTTTTTTTTTTTTCCAAGAAAGAAAATTCATCCAGTTGTGTTTGTTTTATATGACTACCACTTTTTCTCTACTCTCTACCATATGACTCCTCTACTTCCTTCTATTTTTCTTAATACTTATCAGCTTTACCATGTTTACCCTTTGATTGTTGCTTCTCCAGCAGAGAAAGATAAAGAAGAGAGCTACCAAATCTTCAGCAGTGACACTATCAGACATAGAGTGTCAGAATAAAAGTCAATTAAGACATAATATTCGTGTAAGCCACTACATTTCAAGAATACATAATTCCAGTGAAATTTTGGCTAATTTTATCTCCCATTTATGCTACAGAGTATGGGGGCTTCCAACTGTCTATTGCCTTTTCCAAGAGGTCAGTTATGGCGAATGATCATCGAAATGCCTCTTTAGTGTTCCATCAACTCTTTCAATAATACACAAAAAATTTCCCATGTGGATAGGTTATATTCACCTGCATTTCCTAATCCCGGTTTTGATTGCATGATTCCCTGACTATAAAGTGAAGAGGGATCCATAGGCATAGATCTCTGACTGGTACCCAGGTTTATTTCACCTTTGATGTCCTAGAATACAAGATTGACAGATTAACAAAATTGACATAGAAAAATATATCAAGACTAAAAGTAGCACCGAACATAGCAACATGTTTTTGAAGTAGTTACGGGAGTCTGTTGGGACCGTGCCTGAATTTGCTGCAGTGCTGCATTTACACTTCCGTGATTTCCTTGGACCAACTGACTGTCAGTAAGAGAAAAAGATAATGAGCAAAATAAATAACTAAATAAAAAGAAAAAAAATTGAAGCCTGTCAGAAAAGTTCACAAGCAAATTTACCCAGGATGGTTAGTTGCTGATTTGAGAAGGGCCATCCTAGCATCAAGAAGTGGCTGGGATGTCTCTGAGCCCATTGAATTCCCCATTGAGTTGTTGTGCTTCATGCGTTCTTCATACATTTTTGCCGCCAATGCACTAGCATTTGATTGCCCTACCATTCCTTCAGAATTCACAGAATTTACTGCTCCACCTAGGGAAGGATGATTTGGGTTCCTTTGTTGCATCTGAGCTCGCATTAGATGCAACTGCTGCATTTGTAACTGCTGCTGCTCTTTTGTTTTGATTTGTTGTGCCTACATGCCAAAATCATAGCAGGAAAAGCAGAAGTTAGTATAAGTAACATAAGCTGCTATTTTATTGGTACTAACATCAATGGCTGTTTAAATTAAAGGAGTTACCTCAATATATGAGGCAGCTGGCTCAGAATGTTTCTCATTTGTCCGTGCAATAAATATGTCCCAAAATACAGACCACCATTCAAAAAGAAACCCTCCAGGGGCATCAATTGCTGCAAAAGTAAATTAGCTGTTTCAGACATGCACACCTTCCAAACACTCTTTCAACATACTCCAACCTAATTACACACTATAGTGTAAGAACCACTTAAGTGGGGCATCATACAGATCAAAATGGGATGGAAATGATAAAAATTTAAATGAAGCAAGTTTAACACCATGATGGTAACAGAACTGCACCAAATTTCTCAGAATCGTCAATAACTTGGAAAACTCAAATTTAGTTTCAAACATTGAAAAATCGCAAGATATGTTTCTCTTTTGCAGAGCTGCATGTTGCTAAATAATTCACATCACATGTCAAGAAAAGTTAAGATTCTGTTGGAAAATACATTACCTACAGGATCTGGGGCGACTTTTCCTTCGGTCATGAAGGACTTTGCAGTGTTATGCAATTTTTTCTTCACCAAATAATCATAAATGTACACATCAAGCCTAACAATATAGCAAATGAAAGAAGTAAGACCCAGTTTATTAAAAGGAATCAAAAGAACTTATAAACCGTGTAGCAAACGAAAATCGTTAATAACAGTAAATTTACATCTTATCTGCTTCCCAGTTACTGCCCTGCTGCGCCATCGTTTCCGCTCAATCAAACAAATTATCTGCTCAAAGAATGTAGCAATTACAACTCAATTTTGCATCCAAATTCAAAAGCATGCTAAATTGCTAAGTTCAATTTTCAAACAAAGTTAAAATTTAAAAATTCAGAAATCCCCATCTGAAAACAAAACAACTGCTCGGCACTCAGAAATAGCATAATTGCGAGTGAATTGCAAACTTTAGAAAATTCTAATTCAAAAAAGAAAAAGAAAAAGAAAATACATTCAGAAGCAAACCAACTGCTCAAGAATCAAAAAGTCATGATTCCGCCAACAGAATTCAAAAATTGAACAATCACAGATCAAATTTTCATTTTCAAACTTAATTACATGACGTCTTATCAATAGAGCAGAAAAAGGAAATTCAAGAAAATAAAGATTATAGGCAAAATTGGAAAGGAAATTGAAACAAGGAAAATCAATTAATGAAAAACTAACCTCAAATTCAAAAATTTAGATGGATCAAAGCAAATATTAGCAATCCTAAGCTTTATTCTACAACGATCTCAGCTGATCAAGCATTGGTACTGCATTAAACAAAACTAATTCAAATGATAAAAATTCAGAAGAATTGAAGAATTAAAAGCGAAAACTAAAATTATCACCTTCGAAATTAATTTAATTTATTCAAACATAAATAAAAGAAAATAAGGACCTGGACTTGCGTTGAGTAAATCAACTATCAGCTGAATAACGGCAGGAATTTTTTTTTTTTTTAAACAGGAGAAAGGGGGTGCTCGAATGGAAGCTCATCTTAAGCCGGTTCGTGTCGGAAGCATAGGTTCGGAGAACTAAGCTGAGGCTTGAAATTCGAGGCTGAGGTTGGGAGTTCAAGATTTATGCCCAGTTAAGCCCAAAGGATTGGCTTTCGGTGTTTGATTGAACGCTCAGCTTAAAACGGTTCGCGTCCGAAAGCGTAGGTTCGGAGAACTGAGCTGAGGCTTGAAATTCCAGGCTGAAGTTGGGAGTTCGAGTTTAGGCCCGGTTAAGCCCAAAAGACTGTTTTCGGTGTACGTACGGTACAGTGCTCTAGTGCTGGCTTGATATTTTTCTTATGGGGCCCAATGGGATCATAACGTGGCAAAGCGTAATTGGTTGAATTTTGGCATTAATTGTCAATTTCTTCGTTCATTTTTTTTCATACGTCAATTTCGAGTTATAAATGGAATGAGTTATTTTATTCTGCCAAGAATCCGACTTACCCGTCAATTACAAGCAAAGCACTCTTATTTATAGTGCAATTTAACAAATCTCAAATTGCCAAGCTTGTTTGTTTGTAGGGTTAGCAATGGGATGAGATGAGATGTAATTTATTTATTTTAGTCTCGTCCTATATATACAATTGGAATAAAAAAATATCTTATTCTCGTTCCTTTATTTTTTTATTAAAATATTTTATTGTGATCACTTGATCCTATCTTAATTGAAAAAATTCTCATTCTAATAACAATGATTTTACGGCATTTAATTTCATCCTACTTCCGTTCCGTATATACAAGTAGAATAAAAAAATGTCCCACTTCCGACCCTAAATTTTTTTATAGAACAAAAATATATCTAAATCCCGTTCCAAATGAGATAGGATCTCATCCCATCGGAAAATATTGCCATCCCTAATTGTTTGTCAAAAAAAAAAAAAAAATTGCCATGCTTGAAAAGCATGAATCCTACAACCATTAATTTCCCTAAGCTCCCTTTACTTTAATTCAATTATTATTTATTTTATACTTCCTATGCTCAATAATTACATCATATTATCAGCACATAGCTCTAGTATTGTAGGTATCTCATCTCTTATAATTTTATTTTATTTGTTTATTTAATAAAACTATCCTTATAAGTTATAATTATGTTTTGTGGTCGCCATTAATTTAAATTTTCTACATTTAAAAATAAGCTAGTTATTATATTTTTCTTATTTATTTATATTACTAATATTACAAACAAAAATTGAAGCATACAAGATTAAAGTGTATTATTGAAGTTTAAATCAAGATTGAAGTATATAAAATCCAGTCTGAAGCCATACAATATCAAGATTGAAGCCTTTTAATATTCTTAGACCCATATGAAGCTTTGTATTTGAAGATTCTTAAGCCCCTGAAGATTAATTGAAGATGACAAATCTTATTAAGCTTGAATTTGAAGTCGGTGAAAATTACTTATCTAGAATTCTGCCTTAGTAATTTACTAGAAGCCACGTGACTTAGTAATTCATCTGGAAGCCATAAGACTCGATAATACATTCAAGCTCATCCAATTAATATGAAGCCATTGGTTGAACCGATATGAAGCCATTGCATAAAAATAAAATATCTCATCCAAGTGGAATCGGTTTTGATAGTAAGATTTCAAGTTAATCCATGATTACAATTCTGAGCTTTATAGAATCACAATAAAGTTAAAGATATATATTAGAAAATTATCAATGAAGAAACATTTCATGCTTCAAACATGATTCTATAGCAATAATACTGAGCTTGCTAACTTGACAAGCCAATAATGTGATTAGTATGAAAAAAATATATAAATTTTGCTCAAACACAGGAAGGGTGGCATTATAAAGAAACAATCATCCACTATGTTTTCGCATTTACATAGCTACTGATTTAATAAACGAAAATTTTGAAGCCTAATTTGTCAATGAACTTAGATTAAGATATAATTGGGCCAAATGGAAAGAAGCAACCCATGCGGAATTGACTTCTTTAGCCAAACTTTTTTTTTTTAACCTGTAGTCCAAACACCTGTCATTGTTAAACTCACTAGATATCAACAAGTATTTATTTGGGAAAATACGAGATTATTAGATATAAAGCATGACTTGTGCACAAGATTTCTCACAAAGGCTGGATATTGATTATGGAAAGATGTGTTTCTAGTAATATATGCAATTAAGTTTTGATTCTCAATTAATTTGGCTCTTTTTAAGAGACTTATTGTGCGTTTGGTAGATGTGGTAATAACTTATTTACATGGAATTATATATAACGTCTGAAGCATCTAAGTTACTACATTGTAGCTTGTGTTCTAAAAAGCTATAAGAATCTTTATATAGATTGAAATAATCTGGATCCATGTGGTAATTGTCTTAGTGACTACTTGATTAAAGAAGGATATGTAAATAATTTTATTTGTCCTTAAGTTGTTTATTAAGAAGTAAAAAATTGGATTTGTTATTGTAGTAGTCTTTGTTGATGATATGAATTTAATCATCACCCCTAAAGATATTAAAAAGACTACTGATTATTTAAAATGAGAGTTCCAAATGAAATATTTAGGAAAAAATAGATATTATCTCAAGCTATAAATCAAGTATAGATCTAATGATATCTTTATTCATCAGTCAAATTTTATTAGAAAGATATTAAAACATTTCAATATGGATAAAACGTTCCCATTGAGTACTGATGGTAGTCCCATTTCTTGATCCTAAAAAGGAAATAATTTTATCCTAAAGAGGATGATAAACAGACACTTGGTCCAGAAGTAATATATTTAAATGTCACTGATGCACTAATGTATTTAACTTAATGTATTAGATTAAACATAACCTTTTCAATAAACCTATTGGCAAGGTTTTGTGACATAACTTAAAATGTTTGATTTACTTCAAGTATAAGAGTGTCTAGTTATAATATAATTCGGTGAGTCCGAGGTCGATCCACAGAGAAAGGGTTTAATTTGTTTATTTAAATTTATCTAAAAAAAATAAAATAAAATTTAAAAACACACAATTTAATTTGACGAAAACTATGAAGTTGAATTAGTTAGGGTTATGGATCCACTCTTAGTAATAAATATAATTTAACAAATTCTTTTTATTTTTGTTTCATTTCCCAAAAGATTAATTTTATAAATTAAAATTATTTTCCCATTTATTTTATTATGGATTAAGAATTTAATGTGCCAAAACTTAATTTGTCTACACTAAATCAAAATACCATTTTCTCATATTTTATATTAAGATATTAAGAATTCATTGTGCCAAATTCTTATTTTTGTCTATAATAAATCAAAATTTCAAAATATAAAATATGGATAAAATTAAATAGAAAACAACTTAATTTATAAAATTAAAAATTGAATTTGATTAAACCATATTTTTTTACTAAGAGTTTCACCTTTCCCTAACTATGAATACTTAGCTAAATATTTTTGAAATAAAAGAAATGATTAAAATTGAAAAACACATAATTAAAATAGAAATTGAAAATTGAAATAAACTTAATTTTATTGATTGAAAATATATTATAAAGAGAGATGAGGAGAAGAATTTGGGGGAAAAGAAGAGAAGAGAAGGTGCCAAGAGATGTGTTCACCACCCTTCTCTATTTATACTAATATATGGTAAATCCACACCACACAAATAAAAAAAATCTAATTAAATCTTAACCTTACATTTGTCCCACTAATAATCTCACTAATAAAACATAATCCTATCTTATCCACTCAAGCATATCCAAAACATTCAACTAAAAAAATATCATACCTAATAAGATAAAAACTTATAATTTTACAATTACCACATTTACCGTGGTAAAAACGTAAAAATTTACAACAAAAGTCTTGGATTCTCCTCGACAATGACATAATTTCTCGGACTTCCAGAATTCAAATTTGACATCCGTACATTTGTTTAGAGCCTCCAATTGCTTGAAATTATTATTTTTACCTAATAAACACACAAAAATACACAAAATCAAATACTTAGAAAAATAATTACAAATTCATAATATGTTACACAATTACAAATATAAATTACATTAATAACACAAAATAACATTTATACTTCATAACAAACAAACAATTTTTAATACTAATCATTTTGTTCTAAACCAACTAGACAACATTGGAACCATATTAAGCATATTTTTTGTTATCTTTGTGGAACTATTGATTTGAGTTTATTTTATTAATGAAAAGTTCAAGTCTAGTTGGTTATGTAGGTGCAAGTAATTTATTTGATTATCAAAAAGCTTGCTTGTGGATGGATTATGTTTTCACTTATAGTGGAATAGTGATAGAAATCTATAAAGCAAACTCTTATGGCTACATGCTCTAATCACTGAGATTCTTGCATTACATGAAGTAAGTCGAGAATGCATATTGTTACAGTTTGTCATCCGTCATATTTAGAGTGCTAGTAAATTATCTTCAAGTGTAGATGTCCTAATAGTCATATATAAAGAAAATACAGCTGTATAGCCCACCTTGGGGAAGGATATATTAAAAGAGACATGACGAAGCATATCTTGCTAATGTTCTAGTACACTTGTGAATTATAATAAAATAATAAAATTGATATGAAGCAAATACACTCTACAAATAATTTTGTTGATATATTTACTGAAGTTGTACACTTTAATGTTTGAGGAGATAGCATCTGGTAATAGCATATGCCGTTTAAATAAACTAATTATCAGGGGAGCGCTTATCAGTGAGAGAATAATCAGATAAGAAAAGAATTTCTATAGTTAAATTAGACACATGTACCCTATACTATTTCTTCTTTTGGCCAAGTTTTCTCACTGGATTTTTACTGACAAAAGTTTTAAATGACACAATTTTAAAGCATGTTCAATAATACTTTATGATTTATTAAATTTTATTTCATTAACTTTTTCCCCATTAAAGATTAATTACAACCGTCATACGAGAGTACTAAATCTACGATGGAAGCATTTAACGTGTATAATCAATGTCTATCTATTTTACAAGGCTAACTAGCCCATTTAGTCAAGATTGATAATGTCTGTACAAATGTCCACATGATTTTTGCTAAGATTTGGCATTCATGTGTGTTAATTAGCTAAGGCCATGACTTATTGTTTCAAGTTTGATAAGTTAGCTAGGAAATTTAGCTGAGGTTTTAATATACATACATAAATAGCATGATGCCACAAGATGATTACTTTGCGCAGCAACCTATACGGTGGTTAGATAACTTCTAGTACAAAGGTTGCTAAGTAAGCCTAGTGAACTTCTCAAGCTAGCTAAGTAAGATAATTGTGGAAAAGTTTGAGAGAAGAGAGAACAATATAGCCAAAGAGAATTTTCTTACTTGAATGAGATAATGTAAGAGAACTTTACAAGTATGATTGATTTGTTTGTGCTTGGTGTATATTGTGTGCAAAATGACAAGTGCCATACCCTTTTTACAAGGGAGGCTTCCCCATTCTAATACCTTCCACGCAACTTCAGCAAGTTGCCTAAATATTTAGATATTTTACAAGTGCATAGACATGTGAAAAAGACTTTAGATATGTACAAGTACTAGAGTGTGCTAAAACATTCTGGAATTGGGCCAAGCTAGCACACCTTGTCTCGGACTTAGGCTCTTGGACCTAAAGACTTGGGTGGGCAATTGGTTAACGCACCTTAGCTTGCTTTTAATTGCACCTTGATGCAAATTTAGCCTCTTTTGCGGAAAAATTCGAGGGGCCTGCGACAATGAGCTATTTTATTCTGCCAAGTGTCCTGAAGCTTGACAATTTATGAGTGGCTAAATTGCACTGTAAATAAGGGTGATTACTTTGTAAAAGCAAAATCCGAGTATGAAAAGTATGACTCCTACAACCATAAATTTCCCTTTATTATTTATCTTATACTTCCTATACTATCAATAATTACAACAATGTTGGATTTTTCAATTACTTGTTTGAAAATTTTCTTTCAAAATATGTGTTGAGTGTTAGAAAGTGTATATTTATAAAGTAGAAAATCGTCATTTTACACTTCAAGTCTTACTAACATTACTACTTTTATGTATTTACACCTTTTGTTATTTAATTATATGTGTTTTGTTATAATTAAGTATTTTATGTATTTACACCTTTTGTACGTATCCACTGGGATGCGTTTCAAAAGACAAAAGGATATTATCCAATGACTCTTTATTCAAGCCATCCCTAATGAATTTAATCTTATCTTCCCTGTTATCAGACACCATTCCTAAAGAACATGGTTTTTTATTGCATATAGTTCTGGCACACTTATGACAAGCAATGAAAGTCTTTAGCTCGTCGCTTTCTCGCATAATTTCATTTACCACAACCGTGCATGTATGCAATAAATTTGTGAGGCAACTCACCGCCAAACGATTTGGCCTCGATTAACCAAATGGATGTCGCAGGTATGCCATTCTTCATAAGCAATCGATGCTCGGATCGGGCTTTATAGATTGAAAAGAGTGCATTCGAGAAGTCAAGGAATCGCTGTTTTGCTAAAATCTCATCTCCGTCCATGCCTTCGCCTCGTAATATCGCTTATCGCGGGAAACCCAAGTAACCGACTTGATTGTCACTGAGTACCGTTATCCGCCTCTTCACCGGGGTGACAAACTTAAACACACAAAGCAAACTAAAACACAAACAGTAAAACAAATTAAAACACACAAAGCAAATTAAAATCGCCCTCATCGAATTACCTCAAGCTCCAATTCCGTATAAAAAATACCATCCTATTTCTGAGTTGTCTTTCTAGATCTTTAACGTGAATACTAACTCGCCAGGTATCCCGTGACAGTGATGAAATTTACAAAATCAGATCTCGCTTTCTCGAGATGAGTTCGATACGCTGTGTTCTAATCGTACAAGAGGTACTGCCTCATGATTAAAAATGATAAGAGAAACTATAATGGTTAAACAAACACACTTAAACGAAAAGAATAATCAAAAGAAAGAAAAGAATCAAATCAAATTACCGAAAAGAAAAGAAAACCTCAATTTAAACTCAGCGTCACCCGATTTATTTCACCTCTCTCCATGGTTGGTATTCTAGATATGGCTTTAATCTTGACCATTTACTTTAAAAGTAACGCCGCTTCTTCGATCCTTAATTTCAATCGCCCTACGTGGAAAAAACAGAATAAATAAATGGGCCAAACCATCGAGAACGTGACTTACTCGGGAATGGGTGCAAGCAAGAATTTAATAAAAGCACTTTCTCGACCGGAGTGAAAGATTTCTCATAATTGATTTTCATAATTTGCTTGTCGTGAAAGACTTTTATTCGTTGTTGTAAATCTTGGCCACTGTAATCTTCTTTTTGAGCCACTTGTTGCATGTCAAAATTGAATTTCGATGGCCCAAGACGCACGATGCTTGAGTTTTGGTGATTCCACGACGGGCCGAGTTCCTTTTCACGATGGCACTAGTTGTTCAACTCTTGACTTCCATTTATTTGTGTCCATGGATGGTGCCGAGTCAAGTAGTGTATTGACCTCATCGATTGATCCGTCACAATGTCAAAATCCAAACCAAAGTGAGTTAAACATGTTTCAGAAGCGGTCATCACTAAAGTTTGATGTAAAATTATTATCAATCGATGTTTCTATTAAATCCACATCAACAATTCCATCATCCACATTGTGAGGTTGTTTGGCAATGTTGAAAATATTGAGCTCCATGGTCATATTGCCAAAGGACAACCGATATTTCCCTCGCATCGAATGCGAGCATCAAGTACAAGAAGCCTAACGGGACGTGCTTTTTCAACTCAGATGGCCGAGTGTCAATTACAATGAAATCAGAAAATAAACTTGTCTACCTGAATAAGACGCCCTCCACAATACCACGAGGTATTTTGTGGACCGACCGCAAGTCGTAACACCACCTGAGTTGGTGTAATTCTCCCAAGTTTCACAACATGCAATAAGGCAACAGATTTACACTAGCTCCTAAATCCAACAAAGCATTCTCAATTGTGGTTCCTATACTACATGAGATAGTGGGGAGCTGGATCTTCAATTTTAGAGGCATTTTATGTTGGAGTATAGAACTAACATTTTCTCGTTAAAAAGGCCTTTTTCGAACATGAATATTTCTCTTTTAGTGCATAGATCTTTAAGAAACTTGGCATACGATGGCACTTGTTTTATAGCTTCAAGCAAAGGGATGTTAACACTTACTGTTTGAAGATTTCAAAATCTCACCGTGGATTTTCCTTTCTTCCCTTTAGCTAACCTCCGAGGAAATGGAGCTGGGAATGTATTCTGAGTTGGTTTCTTCTTTCTCCTCTCGGTGATGGGTCCTCGTGATTCACAGTGTACAACTGAGTTGATTTTGGCATCTCCACTTTGTTATCGATTTCTTTCCCTTTTCGCAAGCGTCATGATAGCTTTGACCTCTCCATGACGCCGCGGTGAACTGATTGCTTCATGCAATCGCTTTAGGATTAGCATCGTTGACTTGGGAATTTACCTTTTCAACGGTCATGGCCAAAGTTTGAACTGAAGTTGTCCCACCATTTTCTCGAGATTTGAAATCGATTGGGCTCATGAGTCAAGCCCGCCTCATCTCATTTCGCAGTTCATCAATGGTGCGGTTCTGTTGATCGATTCTGGAATTAGTGAGATTCTTGAAATTCTGGAATGTATCCTCCCATGGTCTGGGTTGAGTATGGTTTGGGTTTTGATTGTATGGTCTAAATGGTGGCTGAGAGGCTTGAGGAATTTGAGGAACTGGTTGCATTGATGGAGGTGGAGCGCGGTCCATTTTGTTGGAACCTTGAGACCATGAAAAATCGGGGTGATCTCTCCATCCGTGGTTATATGTGTTGGAATAAGGGTTGTAATTTGGCGGTTTTCATGACACCTATGGCATTGGCTTGATCCGAATATGGGTCATGGTCATGTGGCTCATTGATTTGGTCGTCAATGATGCTATTTGTCGAGAAAGACCTTCGATTATTGCTTTGACTTCCTTGATTTCTGAGCTTGACTCACCAATGTTAACCTCATTCACTCCCTTAATTCTCCTGGTATTCCTGAGTGATCGACTACGTTGTTGGGAATTATCGGATTGGCGCTGGAAGAATTCCCAAATCTCTGATGCGCTTTTGGACATTAACTCTCCTCCACTGGTCGCCATTAGCCATTCTTGCACATGTGGCAATAATCCCTCCAAAAAGTATTGGCATTGGTGTCATTTCTCGCACTCCATGATGTGGACACTTCAAGAGTAGCCCATTGAATCGCCTCCCATGCTTCAAAATTGCTCGTCGTCTCTTTGAGTAAATTAAATTTCCTGCGAATAAAGCATTGGTTTTATGAATCGGGAAATATTTATTTAAAAATTTAGTTACCATTTGTTCCCATGATGTAATGCTATTAGCAGGCAATGTATTAAATCATGAACTATCCTTTAAAGAAAATGGGAATAATCTAAGTTTAACATCATCATCTGAAAAATTCTCATATTTAAAAGTCTGACAGATAGCATGGAAATCATTCAGATGATTATATGGGTCCTCATTTTCTAGGCCATAAACGTAGGAGACAATTTAGCACACTAGGTTTTAATTCAAAACTCCTAGCTACATTTGGGTATCGATGCGTGATGCTCAAATTTCTAAGGACTAAAATAGTCCTTAAATGGCCTCTTGTGGTTACGGTTGTTGGTTTTGTAAATCCATGTCAATTTTATTTTTAAATGCGTGTGTTTGTGTGCAAGTGTTTTTCTAATTCAAGGTCTAAAGGTTCAAGATTAGGTGATAATGACCTTGACCATGCAAAGAATAAAATAAATAAAAGCAAAACAAATAAAAATAAAGAAGAAGGAGAAATTACGATACTTAACCTTGCCGCGTTGTTACAACTTTACTATGAAAACACACTTAATTACTATAAGAAAAAAAATTACGTGAAACAAATATTACTAAATTAAAATAAATAACAAAGAAAGATAAGATAAATAAAAAAAAAAAATTACAAAGAAAAATAATAGGAAAATTAAATTACACAAATTTAAAGAGAGAAATAAAATTTAATCTAATTTTTTTTTTTAATGAGACAAGGAAAAAAAGTACAAGAAAACAAATAAAAAAAATAAATATTAAGAAAAAACTAATTCTACGAATTAAAATACTTATCCGCAAGAACGGCGCCAAAAACATGTTGTTCAAATTTTATTGAACTGCAGCATCTAATCTATTGTATCAGATCAATGGTGACGAGTGTCGATCCCACGAGGAGGTTGATTTTAATTGTGTGTCGAATTAGTTTTCTTTAAATAGGTGGTTGGATTTGTGGTGAAATTAATTTAAACTGTGCTAGAAATTAAATTGGAATAGCAGGAATAACTTAAACTAAATCTATTGAAATAAAGCACTTGGGTATCCGGATCTTGCATCAACATGCTCCATGGGCTAAATATTCCTTATTAATGCCAATTAAATCATGAGGGGGGATTCCACACCTCATGAACCACGCTCAAATAAGTATGGTGCATGGTTATCGTACAAATAATAATAACCTTGTACTAGTGCCGGCTAACTGGGTATGATTCAGACAAGACTATTATTATTTGTCGACTAAAAGTCAAAACAACAACAAATATTAGAGGGGAATAGAAAATAAATTTACCAAATAAAGCCCATGGAACATGTTGAGACTTCACCGTCAACCCAAGCTTGAAAGAAAATTAGCTACTCATATTTGAACTAAGGGTAAAAATAGAAATTTATTAAAATACATAGAAAATACAAGAAAGAATTGAATCTTCCGGTTAAAATGAATGGATATCAATGGGGAAGCCCCTTTATAGTGAGAATCATGACCACCTGATCGCCATCACAACAACAACAACAGCCACTATTTGAACAGTAATACTATTTGCACATTTCACACGGTTTGACCACTATTTGCACAGTAAACCGGTTTTTGCATAGTAATACTATTTGCACAGTTCACACGGTTTGACTACTATTTGCACAGTAAACCGGTTTTTACACAGTAACACTATTCAGACAAGATACGAACAAGATTTACACGTATGAATAGTTCCGTATATGTGAACAAAGGACATTTTTCCTTTTATGCTCCTCCCAAAGTTTTCGATCGTCCCCGAGTTCAAATGTGACGTCTGCTTTTGTCGTCGATCACTGCTCATTGTGAAACAATCGTGATACCCCTAAAATACATAAAATAACTAATTATAATGAAACACACGTAATTAAATAACAAAATACTTAAATAAATAAAAATAACAATGTTAGTGAGACTTGAAGTGTAAAATGACGATTTTCTCCTTTATAAATATACACTTTCTAACACTCAACACACCCCCCAACCAGCTTATTGCTAGTCCCTAGCAAATAAAGCGAAGATAAAATTCAAAACCAATTTTTTTTTTTTTAAACACACGTGTTTATTCAATCAGATTAATGATAGCAATCAAAGAAAAGTACAAGTATTATCTCCGCCTAAAGAAATATCATAGCCACATCAACAATCCACATGCATCACCAGAGACTATAGTAATCGTGCCACTTTCAAGAATAACATGTCAAACCCCAAAATCTCACCCTAGAAGTAGTGACACTCTCACAAAGAAATTAAACCCAATAAAAATTGTCACTACAATGAATGGTGAATTGAGAGAAAATAATATTGAAATACCACACACTCTCACCAAGATGAAAGAAATATGCCCACAGCTTAGAAATAATACGACCTCAAATAAATTACTAGTCAACCCAATTTATTCTTTTTTTTTTTTTTTTATAAATGCATCACTACATCTTAAAGCCCATATAACTAGCTTTTACTTCAGACTATAGTTCTCTAAAATCAAGAAGGACTTTTATTAAGACGTAACATAGGCTAGGGACATGGCTTAACAAAGAAAGGAAAATAGGGAAACAAAATATATATGTTTGAGAAAACTTTCAAGAACTTTTGAAAATTACAAGATGCGTTTTGCTTATTTATTGCTATTGTATATCCTTTTTTTTTTGATTTTTTTTTTATTTTTATATGGCACAACTTTATTGAACAAAATAATTATTTATCCTTTTTCTCAAACATGAATAGGTGATGGAACTTGTATTATATCGGGTAATACTCCAAATTGGAGTGGGTCAGGATGATAAGTTAACAAAGAAAAAGTTTTTTTTTTTTTTTATTTAGGCTCAAAATGGCTAACTATGGATATTTTACAATAGGGATGGCTTGAAAGGCTCAAACGGATCAAAGATGGCCTCCATCGCCTCAGAGCTCTAAATAATCTTCCATATCTATCACAGTAGGCAACTTTTGATGCAACAACACACATTTTTTTTTTAAAGGGTTGACTTAAGGAAATCTAGAGATCATGTATAAAATAATAAATTGCTAATTGCATGAATAATGGGCAAAATGGTTACTCTCAAGAAAAATTAATAGACTCAAAACTCACTTGGAATTTATTTTGACATATGCATTCCTTCAAGCAACTCATATTTGTCCCCAACATCAACATATAGAATAGCAAACATGGTGTAACATCACTCAAGACCAAAGATAATACAAATACTAAAATTTAAAAGTCATCATATCATCCAATATAAAAAATTCACACAAAATTACCAAATATTTTTTTTTTAACGAAATTCTACCCCCCAACCTATTCTAAACATAAAAAGAAAAACATACATGCAGAAAAATTAAAGAAAAATGTCTGAATTTTTTTTTTTTTAAAAGAAGATGCGTTTCTAGAGTCACTACACTCCATATTCAGCCATCTTCGACTTAAAACTTGAAACAGATATTTATAAAGGAGAAGTCAAAAGAAAAGTTAGAAAAACATAATAATAATTTTTTTTTTACTAAGAAGATGCTTTAGAGTAACTACACTCCATATTCACCATCTTACTCAAAATGGTTAGTTCTACAACAAAAATTAGTAAAAACTTAACCAATATTCCACAATTGTCAACTATTCCCTCCCCCCAACCTGAATGAAACATTGTCCTCAATGTTTGAAAGAAAAGAAGTAGAGTTTAGAAGACATCACCTGGGTAGTGCAACGCAGAAGAAAATATTTACAAGCGGAGAGTTAAATCTAATTTGTACTTCTTACTGCGGCTACTGTTACCATCATTATTTGAACATTCCAACACAACAGTCACCCGGATCATCTCGATTGATAAACATAGCATCAAGTAGCTCATTAGCGTATGTGCACAAATAAAGATTTTTAAGCGAGGAAGCAATGAAATAGTTTTTATTGCATGGTTAAGAAATGCGATAAAGCCATCATAAAATTATTGACATTTAACAAACCGATGGGTTTCGGTGGATGTTCGGATGGGCCCAAGATGCTAATGTAATTAGTGCTCTAGAGTTGCAAGATCACATGGAAGGAAAATAAAAGCATCGATGATTTAGCATTTCAGTTATGCGTTCTTGCATACCTGAGACAACTAACTCTTCTCTAGTTGATGAGTTAGACAAACAGCCCAAAGGTTTTAGGATTGTTGAGATGATGCCTAACACTTGGCTCCTCGACATAAGCGACACGAGACCATTTTGGATAACCCTCGGTCACCTCCATACACCAGTGCAATTTTCTCTGCTATTCTTCGACCAAGATCTGGTGCCTCAAGACTCTTTATGTTTGCCATAGTTAAATCCAGAGAGCACACAAATGTTCTTGAATTGTTTGCTGGGAGTAGCTGCCATTAGGATACTGCTCAAAAACAACTTATGAGTGCACAACACCAAAAAAATTATATTTAAGAACCTTGGTGACAACGGGTCACAGCTGTGTATGAGGTATTATGTCAGTGTCAATTAACGCGGACGGCACATGGCTCGAGAGTCAAAAAGAAAAGAAAAGGAAAAGCAAACCAATGATATCAAGAAAAAATTATTACAATAATGCGATGGTAAAATAACGATGAAAGTAAAAGGATATCTACGGTGGTTATCGTGGCTCACATCTTCCTCGGTTTACGTCCGTAAACGGCGAACACCCTCATGGGTCGAGGATAGGTTTCATCCGGTTTTCTTACAAACTAGCAAACATGGTCGTTTATAGTCGATTCGAGGCATATTGTGCGTTCTTTTTCGAATAATGGCCATAAGCGGAGAATCGCTCTTTATGCGTATCCACCGGATGCGTTTCAAAAGACAAAGGATATTATCCAATGACTCTTTATTCAAGCCATCCCTAATGAATTTAATCTTATCTTCCTGTTATCGGACACCATTCTAAAGAACATGGTTTTTATTGCATATAGTTACGGCACACTTATGACAAGCAATGAGAAAGTCTTTTAGCTCGTCGTTTTCTCGCATAATTTCATTTACCACAACCATGTATGCAATAAATTTGGAGGCAACTCACCGCGACTTTGGCCTCGATTAACCGGCGGATGTCGGCGGTATGCCATTCTTCATAAGCAATCGCATGCGTTCGGATCGGGCTTTATAGATTGAAAAGAGTGCACGAGGCGAAGGGAATCGTTGTGAAGCTTTGCTAAAATCTCATCTCCGTCATGCCGTCTCGAATATCGCTTATTGTGGGAAATGGCAAACTTGATTGTCACGAATCAGATTATCCGCCTCTTCAGGGTGACAAACTTAAACACACAAAGCAAAACTAAAACACAAATGAAAAACAAATTAAAACACACAAAGCAAATTAAAATCGTCCTCTTATCGAATTACCTCAGCTCCAATTCCGATAAAAATACCATCCTCTATTTCTGAGTTGTCTTTCTAGATCTTTAACGTGGAATACTAACTCTACGGCGGTTGTAGATCCCAGGATAGGATGAAATTTACAAAATCGTATCTGCTTTCGAGATGAGTTTGGATACGTTGAAGTGTTCTAATCGTGTACAAAGTCTTGTCTCATGATTAAAATGATAAGAAAACTATAATGGTTAAACAAACACACTTAAACAAAAATAATTTCAATCGAAGAATAATCAAAGAAAGAAAAGAATCAAATCAAATTACCGAAAAGAAAGAAAAACCTCAATTTAAACTTGGTGGGTCACCGGTTTATTTCACTCTCTCTCCATGTGGTTGGTATTCAGATATGGCTTTAATCTTTGACCATTTACTTTAAAAAGTAACGCCGTTCTTTGGATCCTTAATTTCAATTGCCCCATGTGGAAAAAGCGATTGTGAACAACAAATGGGCCAAACCATCGAGAACGTGACTTACAGGAATGGGTGCAAGAATTTAATAAAAGCACTTTCGACAGGTGAAAGATTTCCTCGTAATTGATTTTCTCATAATTTGCTTGTCGTGAAAGACTTTTATTCGTTGCTTGTAAATCTTGGCCAGTGTAATCTTCTTTTGAGCGACATGTTGCATGTCAAAATTGAATTTCTTGATGGCCCAGACGCACGATGCTTGAGTTTGGTGGTGATTCGATGATGGGTGAGTTCGCTTTTTCGATGGCACTAGTTGTTCAACTCTTGACTTCCATTTATTTGTGTCCATGGATGGTCTTTGAGTCAAGTGTATTGACCTCATCGATTGATCATCAATGTCAAAATCCAAACCAAAGTGAGTTAAACATGTTTGTAAAGGGTCATCACTAAAGTTTGTGAAAATTATTATCAATGATGTTTCTATTAAATCCACATCAACAATTCCATCATCCACATTGTGAGGTTGTTTGGCAATGTTGAAAATATTGAGCTCCGTGGTCATATTGCCAAGGACAAGCGCATATTTCGATTACTGCATTGAATGTGAGCATCGGCGGTTGCCAAGAAAGGTCGACTAGGATAATGGGGATGTGCTTCTTTGAATCTGTCTTGGTTGAGTGTCAATTACAATGAAATCAACGGAAAATAAAACTTGTCTACACGAATAAACCGTCCTCCACAATACCACGAGGTATTTTGTGGGCCGTCTGCAATTGTAACACCAGAGTTGGGTGTAATTCTCCCGATCCAAGTTTCAAATCTGAGAATAAGGACATGATTTACACTAGCTCCAAATCCAACAAAGCATTCTCAATTGTGTGGTTCCCTATACTACATGAGATAGTGGGGGAACTGGATCTTTGAATTTTAGAGGCATTTTATGTTGGAGTATAGAATCAACATTTTACATTAAAGGCCTTTTACGAACATGAATATTTCTCTTTTTAGTGCATAGATCTTTAAGAAACTTGGCATCTGATGGCACTTGTTTTATAAACACGAGGGATGTTAACACTTACATTTGAAGATTTCAAAATCTCACTGGATTTTCCTTTCTTCCCTTTAACCTCACGAGGAAATGGAGCTTTGGGAATGTATTCTCGTGAGTTGGTTTCTTCTTTCTCCTGCGGTGATGGGTCCTCGGTATTCACAGTACAATCGAGTTGATTTTGGCATCTCCACTTTGTTATCGATTTCTTTCCCTTTTCGAGGTCATGATAGCTTTGACCTCCATGATCTTGTGGTGGTGGTACTTGCTTATGCTTTGCTTTAGGATTAAACCTTTGGTTGACTTGGAATTTACCTTTTCAAGCGGTCATGGCCAAAGTTTGAGCGAAGAAGCAAGTTGTCCGCCATTTTCTCGAGATTTGAAATTGATTGGGCTTGTGAGTTGAAGCACCTCATCTCATTTGAGTTCATCAATAGTGCGGTTACATTGATCGATTCTGGAATTAGTGAGATTCTTGAATGTATCCTCGTAGTGCAGGTTGAGTATGGTTTGGGTTTTGATTGTATGGTCTAAATGGTGGCTGAGAGGCTTGAGGAATTTGAGGAACTGGTTGCATTGATGGAGGTGGAGCTGCTGGTCCATTTTGTTGGAATCCTTGAGACCATGAAAAATTGGGGTGATCTCTCCATCCAGGGTTATATGTGTTGGAATAAGGGTTGTAATTTGGCGGTTTCTCATGACACCTATGGCATTGGCTTGATCTGAATATGGGTCATGGTCATGTGGCTCTGTTGATTTGGCAGTCGTCAATGATGCTATTTGTCGAGAAAGACCTTCGATTATTGCTTTGACTTCCTTGATTTCTGAGCTTGACTCACCAATGTTAACCTCATTCACTCCCTTAATTCTCCTGGTATTCCTGAGTGATCGACTACGTTGTTGGGAATTATCCGATTGGCGCTGGAAGAATTCCCAAATCTCTGATGCGCTTTTGGACATTAACTCTCCTCCACTGGTCGCCATTAGCCATTCTTGCACATGTGGCAATAATCCCTCCAAAAAGTATTGGCATTGGTGCCATTTCTCGTACCCATGATGTGGACACTTCAAGAGTAGCCCATTGAATCGCTCCCATGCTTCGAAAAATTGCTCGTCGTCTCTTTGAGTAAATTCTGAAATTTCCCTGCGAATAGCATTGGTTTTATGAACTGGGAAATATTTATTTAAAAATTTAGTTACCATTTGTTCCCATGATGTAATGCTATTAGCAGGCAATGTATTAAATCATGAACTATCCTTTAAAGAAAATGGGAATAATCTAAGTTTAACATCATCATCTGAAAAATTCTCATATTTAAAAGTCTGACAGATAGCATGGAAATCATTCAGATGATTATATGGGTCCTCATTTTCTAGGCCATAAAATGTAGGGAGACAATTTAGCACACTAGGTTTTAATTCAAAACTCCTAGCAGCTACATTTGGGTATCTGATGCATGATGTGCTCAAATTTGCTAAGGGACTAAAATAGTCCTTAAATGGCCTCTCTTGTGGTTCTGGTTGTTGGTTTTGTAAATCCATGTCAATTTTATTTTTAAATGCGGTGTGTTTGTGTGTGCGAAGTGTTTTTTCTAATTCAAGGTCTAAAGGTTCAAGATTAGGTGATAATGACCTTCGACCATGCATGCAAAGAATAAAATAAATAAAAGCAAAACAAATAAAAATAAAGAAGAAGGAGAAATTACGATACTAACCTTGCCACGTTGTTACAACTTTACTATGAAAACACACTTAATTACTATAAGAAAAAAAAATTACGTGAAACAAATATTACTGAAATTAAAATAAATAACAAAGAAAGATAAGAAGATAAATTTAAAAAAAAAAAAATTACAAAGAAAAATAATAGGAAAATTAAATTACACAAATTTAAAGAAGAGAGAGAGAAATAAAATTCTAATCTAATTTTTTTTTTTTAATGAGACAAGGAAAAAAAAAAGTACAAGAAAACAACTAAAAAAAATAAATATTAAGAAAAAAAAAACTAATTCTACGAATTAAAATACTTACCTCCCGCCAAAAACTTGTTGTGCAAATTTTATTGAACTACATGGGCAATCTATTGTAGAATAGATCAATGGTGACGAGTGTCGATCCCACGAGGAGGTTGATTTTAATTGTGTGTCGAATTAGTTTTCTTTAAATAGGTGGTTGGATTTGTGGTGAAATTAATTTAAACTGTGCTAGAAATTAAATTGGAATAGCAGGAATAACTTAAACTAAATCTATTGAAATAAAGCACTTGGGTATCCGGATCTTGCATGCCCCATGGGCTAAATATTCCATTAATTAATTAAATCATGAGAAGATTCCACCTCATGAACCACTCAAATAAGTATGGTTATCGTGCCAAATAATAATAACCTTGTCTTGGGTTTAACCGGCGGTATCTAGACAAGACTATTATTATTTGTCGAAAAGTCAAAACAACCACAAATATTAGAGAATAGAAAATAAATTTACCAAATAAAGCCCATGGAACATGTTGAGACTTCACCTTCAACCCAAACTTGAAAGAAAATTAGCTACTCATATTTGAACTAAGGGTAAAAATGGAAATTTATTAAAATACATAGAAAATACAAGAAAGAGAAGGAATTACAATCTAAGCTTACAAATGAATTCGGGATATCAAATTAGGAAGCCCCTTTTATAAATACATTAGTGAATCATGACCATCGGATTAAAAGCAGTTTGGGCCTTTCGAGGATTGCGTCGTCATCATCAACAACAATACTATTTGAACAGTATCTATTTGCATTCACACGGTTTGACCACTATTTGCACAGTAAACCGGTTTTTGCATAGTAATACTATTTGCACAGTTCACACGGTTTGACTACTATTTGCGACAAGAACCGGTTTTTACGGTAACACTATTTGTACAAGATCATGAACGATCTTACGTATGAATAGTTAGTATATGTGAAGTGACATTTTCCTTTTATGCTCCTCCCAAAGTTTTCGATCGTCCCGAGTTCAAATGTGGACGTCCGTTTCTGATCACTCGTTCGTTTTGTGAATACCCCTAAAATACATAAAATAACTAATTATAATGAAACACACGTAATTAAATAACAAAATACTTAAATAAATAAAAATAACAATGTTAGTGAGACTTGAAGTGTAAAATGACGATTTTCTCCTTTATAAATATACACTTTCTAACACTCAACAGACGTAGCATTGACCGATGATGTGGCATTGACCGATGATGTGGCATTGACCGATGACATGGTAGCACTTGATTGGAGAAAGATGTGGCATTTGGTTGCTTATGTGGCGTTGACTGTTGATGTGGCATTGACCGATGATGTGGCACGATCCTATTGGACTAAAATTCTTATGTACTGTTGATGGATGACGTGACTGTATTTCAGTGGATCAAAAATCATGCGTACGGTACATACACACACTTAAGATTATTTACTATTCAAACAGCGTCACTATTCAAGCTGCCACTATTCAAACCGCGCTACTGTGCAAACCACGTAACTGCGCAAACCGTGTACAAACCGCGTACTGTTGACTGATGACGTGGCACAATCCTGAGCGTCCGAACTGTTTTTAATCCGATGGCTATGATTCACTCAATGTATCTATAAAAAGGGGGCTCTCCCCCCTAATTTGATACCCCTGAATCCATTTTTAAACTTAGTTTTCTGTAATTCCTTCTCCATCTTATATTTTCTACATATTTTAATAAATTTCCATTTTACCCCTAGTTAAAAAATGAGTAGGTAATTTTCTTCCAAGCTTGGGTTGAAGGTGAAGTCTCAACATGTTCTATGAGCTTAATTTGGTAAATTTATTTTCTCTTCCCCTCTAATATTTGTGGATGTTTTGACTTGTCGTTGACAAATAATAATAATCTTGTCTAGATACCGCCCTGGTTAAACCGGCATCCTAGTACAAGATTATTATTATTTGGCACGATAAGCCCTTAGCACCATATTTATTTGAGCGTGGTTCATGAGGTGTGAAAACCCCCCTCATGATTTAATTGACATTAATATGGAATATTTAGCTCATGGAGCATGTTGATGCAGATTCAGATACCCAAGTGCTTTATCTCAATAGATTCTAGTTTAATTTATTCCTGCCATTCCAATTTAAATTCTAGCATAGTCTAAATTCCTTTCTCCATAAATTCATCCACCCACTTAAGAAAATTAATTCTACACACAATTAAAATCCACCTCCTCGTAGGATCGACACAAGTCACTATTAATCTGTTCTATAATAGATTCGCGTGCTTGCGAGTTCAATAAAATTTGCACAACAAGTTTTTGGCGCCGTTGCCGGAGAGGTAAGTATTTTAATTCATAGAATTAATTTTTTTTAGTTGTTTTCTTGCAATTTTTTTTTCTTTTCTCATTAAAAAAAAAGGCAAAAAAAAAAGAAGAAAAGAATCTATATTTTAAGGTTAAAATTTCATTTCTTTTTCTTCTTTAAATTTGTGTAATTTAATTTTCATGTTATTTTTCTTTATAATTTTTTTTTTGTTTATCTTGTTATCTTTCTTTGTAATTTATTTTAATTTTAATTAATATTTATTTCACGTAATTTCTTTTTCTTATAGCAATTGAGTGTGTTTTCATAGTAAGATTGTAACAGCGTGATAAGGTTAATATCGTAATTTTTCCCATTTCCTTATCTTTATTTGTTTTGTTTTCATTCATTTTTGTTCTTTGCATGCATGGTCGAAGGTCATTATCACATAATCTTGAGCCTTTAGACCTTGAATTGGAAAAAACACTTCGCACACACAAACATGTTGCATTTAAAAAGAAAATTAAAATAGATTTGCAAAACCAACAACCAGAACCACAGGAGAGGCCATTTAAGGATTATTTCAGTCCCTTAGCTAATTTGAGCATATCATGCATAAGGTACTCAAATGTAGCTACTAGGAGTTTTGAATTAAAACCTAGTGTGCTAAATTGTCTTCCCACATTCTATGGCCTAGAAAATGAGGAGCCATATAATCATCTGAACGATTTTCATGTTATTTGTCAAACTTTTAGATACGAGAATTTTTCAGAAGATGATGTTAAACTTAGATTATTCCTATTTTCTTTAAAGAACAGAGCTCGTTCATGGCTTAATAGATTACCTGCTAATAGCATTACATCATGGGAACAAATGGTAACAAAATTTTGAATAAATATTTCGCAGTTCATAAAACCAATGCTATTCGCGGGGAAATTTCAGAGTTTACCCAAAGAGAAGACGAGTAGTTTTTCAAAACATGGGAGTGATTCAATGGGCTACTCTTGAAGTGTCTACATTATGGGTACGAGAAATGACACCAATGCCAATACTTTTTGGAGGTATTACCACATGTGCAAGAATGACTAATGGCGACCAGTGGAGTAGCGCTAATGTCAAAGAGCGCATCAGAGATTTGGGATTTCTTTCAGCACCAATCAGATAATTCTCAACAACGGAGTCGATCACTCAGAAATACCAGGAGAAGAAATACCAGGAGAATTATGGGAGTAAATGAGGTTCATGTTGGCGAGTCAAGTTCGGGAATTAAAGAACTCAAAGAAATGGTTGAAGGTCTTTCCCGACAAATAGCATCATTGAGGACTGCCCAATCAACAGAGCCACATGACCATGACTCATATTCAGATCAAGCCAATGCCATAGGTGTCATGAGAAAACCATCAAATTACAACCCATACTCAAACACATACAATCCTGAATAGAGAGACCACCCCAATTTTTCATGGTCTCAAGGATTCCAACAGAATGGACTAGCAACTCCAATTCCTCCAATTTCTCAAATTCCTTAAGCCTCTCAGCCACCATTTAGACCATACAATCAAAACACAAACAACTCTCAACTCAGACCATGAGAGGATACGTTCCAGAATCTAAAGAATCTTATTAATTCTAGAATCGAGCAATAGAACTGCACCATTGATGAACTGCGAAATGAGATGAGAGCGAGCTTCAACTCACAAGCTCAATCAGTTTCAAACCTCGAGAAAATGGTGGGACAACTTACTTCTTCAGTTCAAACCTTGGCAATGACCGTTGAGAAAGTTAAATTCCCAAGTCAACCGATGCACAATCTGGCGGTGCATGCGTGATGCCGATTCACAACAACATGGAGAGGTCAAAGCTGTCATGACCTTACAAAAAGGGAAAGAAGTCGACAACAAAGTGGAGATGCTAGTGACAAAATTAACTCAGACTGTTCCTGTAAATGCTGAGGACTCATCACCAGAGGAGAAAGAGAAAACCAACCTGCGAGAATACGTTCATAAAGCTCCATTTCCTCAGAGATTAGCTAAAGGGAAGAAAGGAAAATCCACATGTGAGCTTTTTGAAATCTTCAAACAGGTAAGTGTTAACATCCCTTTACTTGATGCTATAAAACAAGTGCCATCTTATGCCAAGTTTCTTAAAGACTTTTGCACTAAAGAGAGAAACATTCATGTTCAGAAAAAGGCTTTTTTAATAGAAAATGTTAGTTTTATACTCTAACATAAAATGCCTCTAAAATACAAAGATCCAGACTTCCCTACTATCTCATGTAGTATAGAGAACCACACAATTGAGAATATTTTGTTGGATTTAGGGGCTACCGTAAATCTGTTGCCTTACTATGTATTTGTGAAACTTGGACTGAGCGAATTACACCCAACTCGAGTGGTGTTACAGCTTGCAGATCGGTCCACGAAAATATCTCGTGGTATTGTGGAGGACGTGCTTATTCAGGTTGACAAGTTTTATTTTCCTATTGATTGCATAGTAATTGACACTCAACCAATGCAGGATTCAAAGAAGCATATCCCCATTATCCTAGGCCGACCTTTCTTGGCAACTGCTGATGCTCACATTCAATGCAGGACCGGAAATATGCAGTTGTCATTTGGCAATATGACCATAGAGCTCAACATCTTCAACATTACCAAACAACCTCACAATGTAGATGATGGAATTACTGATGTGGATTTAATAGAAACATTAGTTGATAATAATTTTCTTTCAAACCTTAGTGATGACCCTTTATAAATATGTTTAACTCACTTTGGTTTGGATTTTGATATTGACAGATCAGTCGATGAAGTCAACGCACTACTTGACTCAGCACCATTTATGGACACAAATAAATGGAAGTCAAGAGTTGAACAACTAGTGCCATTAGAAAAGAAACTCAACCCATCATCAGAATCACCACCAAAACTCGAGCTCAAACCATTGCCCAACACTTTGGAATACGCATTCTTGGGTGATGAAAGCACTCTACCTGTAATCATTTCTTCCTCTCTAAATGAAGAACAAAAAGGTAAGTTGTTGGAAGTTTTAAAAGAGCACAAAGGAGCATTAGGATGGACTATAGTAGACATAAAAGGTATAAACCCAGTAGACTGTATGCATTACATTCACCTTGATGAAAATGCTAAACCTAATAGGAAAATGCAATGTCGGTTAAATCCTAACATGAAAGAAGTTGTTAGAACTGAAGTCCTTAAACTATTAGATGCAGGTATTATTTACCTAATTTCTGATAGTTCATGGGTTAGTCCTGTACAAGTTGTCCCCAAAAGGTCAGGAATCACAGTAGTTACCAATGCTGATAATGAATTAGTACCCACTTTATTCTGGCTGAGTGGCGTGTATTGATTATAGGAAGTTGAATTCTGTCACACGTAAAGACCATTTTCCTTTACTATTTATCGATCAAATACTTGATAGATTAGCAAGTTATGAATTTTATTGCTTTCTAAATGGCTACTCATGATACAATTAGATTCCCATATCATCAAAAGATCAAGAGAAGACCACCTTCACTTGCCCTTTTGACACTTTTGTATATAGGAGAATGTCATTTGGATTATGTAATGCACCTGCTACATTTCAATGATGCATGTTGAGCATTTTTTCTGATATGATTGAACAATTCCTTGAGGTCTTTATGGATGATTTTTTTATCTTTGGTGATTCATTTGATCAATGTTTACATCATCTAACACTAGTTCTACAGAGATGTATCGAGAAGAATTTAGTCTTGAATTATGAGAAATGCCATTTTATGGTAAAACAAGGTATTGTTCTCGGTCACATCATTTCGAGCAAAGGTATTGAGGTTGATAAAGCCAATGTAGATCTCATTTCCAATCTTCCTCCACCTAAAACAGTCAGAGAAGTAAGATCTTTCTTTGGACATGCTGGTTTTTATAGACGTTTCATTAAAGATTTTAGCAAAGTTTCTAGACCCTTATGCAATCTACTTGCTAAGGATGTAACTTTTGTCTTTGATGATTTATGTCTTGTGGCATTTGAAAAACTAAAGCAGTTGTTGACATCATCACCCATTATTCAGCCCCCAAATTGGTGTTGGGGAAAAATTCAGTTTTAAAATAAAACTTTTAGGATCGATCTCATAAAATATATATGAATTTGTAATCTAGAAATCGTACCTTGAAAATTTGATTTAACTTTTTCCGCTGATGTGATTTAGGCTCTCAGATCACGATCCGTCGCAAGCGATCTTAGGGTTATGACTGGGATTGATCATGATGTGTGGCGCTATTATGCTCGCTATAAAATTTAACTAGCATGAGAAAATTTTTCTCTCAAAATTCTTTCGAGAGAAAAAACCTTTTTCTCTGATATATATTGTGACTTTTCCTCTCCTGTTTAGGATAGAATAAGCCACTATCTCTTCGTAGTAGGAATCACAAGGCTCGATTATGAAACTTACGTTCTTTCTTTTTCAGTAAGGGGACCACCTTGTAAAATAACATAAAGGCCCTTTATGAAAAGCATATTAAATGGAGCCTCCCACTAAAAAATATAATTATGTTTTTGACCCAAATAGCTAGTTATCTTCCTTATTAATCCAGTAGTGGTGCAGTCAATTAAATGAGCTAACTTGGGGATCATTTGGGAACATACAATCATGGCTACAACAATTAAGCATGTAATTAAACAAGCCTAATCATTTAATTCTAATTATACTCCACTATAAGATTGGAACTGACTTTCATAATTGTATGTTCGAATAATAATTCGTCCCAAGCCACATTGATTTCTTTACTGCTCAATCCTTTGTACCACATCGTTAATTAAATCGATATCTCAACTGTCCAATCGATTTAATCACATCTTGTACCTTGATACTTACTGGTTTTCTCTAATGATCATTTTCAACATACTAAATATGTTGACACACTCTAGCCAGAGAATTCTATGATCAAATGCCGAAAAGCCATCAAGAGACGTGTCGTACAAATTCTATATTGTTAATCTATAATTCCAATACTCATAATTGCTCCCACAAAAATACGTGGTAATCTTGACCAGAAATGTGTGTCGTGACCATTGGTAATTCAAATGGAATAACAATTACAATCATAAAATCATAATTAACTCAAGATTAAGATTAGAGTAAAATCAATGCCTATGAGATTTAATAAGTCTGACAGTCATTTCAAGGTTAATTAAATCTCATGTGTGATCCAGCTCAATATAGTCAAACTACATCAGTAAATTCATACATGATTAAGAAAAATCATTCAATGAATTTACTACAGTCTAAATATAAATAGAGCGCCCAACTCTGTTTATCAACTGCGAACTTAATTTATTTAATCATAAGATAACTTGTATTTATGTCTTCTGTGAATCCATATGATGATCACATAAATACATATAATATGATTAAACGGACCTTATTCAATATATTTATGCAATTAAAATATCTCAAATATTTATTAATCAGAAAATAAATTAATATGCTTTAAAAGAGCATATTTTCCCAACAATTGGAAGTTACCATTTGAGCTTATGTGTGATGCATCTGATTATGCAGTACGAACAGTATTAGGGCAAAGAGTTGATCGAATTCCCCATGTTATTTACTATGCTAGTATGACATTGAATGATGTACAGTTGAATTATTCAACTACTGAAAAAGAAATGCTAGCAGTAGTATTTGCATTAGAGAAATTTCGATCTTATCTCATTGGTTGTAAAATAATTGTATTCGCAGATCATGCTGCTCTTAAATATCTTCTCACAAAGAAAGTTGCAAAACCTAGACTAATTCGTTGGGTGTTACTTTTGTAGGAATTTGACTTAGAATTCAAAGATAAGAAAGGGACAGAAAATGTTGTGGCTGATCATCTCTCTCGTTTTCATTTTGACACAACTGTGGAACCATTACCTTCAAATGAGTCATTTCCTGATGAACAATTAATGAGTGTGGAAGTAGTAACATGGTATGATGATATTGTTAATTATCTTGTTACAGGTCAACTTCTAGAGCATTGGACTAAGTAGGACAAAGCCAAATTTTTTGAAAAAATAAAGAATTTCTATTGGGATGATCCGTATCTATTCAAGTATTGTACTGATCAAATTGTCAGATGATGTGTCCTAGAAAATGAATTTCAAAACATTTTTTTATTTTGCCATGAACAAGCTTGTGAAGGCCATTTCAGCGCTAAGAAAACTGCTACTAAAATTTTACAATGTGGTTTCTATTAGCCAACTATATTTCGAGATACTTACACTTTTTGTTGTTCATGTGATAGGTGTCAACGAATGGGGAGCATTACACCAAGAAATATGATGCCACTAAACTCAATTTTAGTGGTTGAAATTTTTGATGTATGGGGTATCGATTTTATGGGACCCTTTCCCCTATCTTTTGGCCATCAATACATATTGGTTGCTGTTGACTATGTTTCGAAATGGGTCAAGACAATTCCATGTAGGATCAACGATCACAAGGTGGTGATAGGATTTTTGAAAAGTAGTTTCACGCTTTAAATTCCCTCAAGCAATAATCAGTAATGGTGGTGCCCACTTTTGTAATAAATCATTTAAAGCACTTTGGACAAAGTATTCCATCACTCATAAAGTGGCTACCCCATATCATCCACAAACCAATGGCCAAGTTGAGATCTCCAATCGAGAAATAAAGCACATATTAGAAAAGACAGTGAGACCCGACAGAAAAGATTGATCGTTGAGGCTCGATGATGCATTATGGGTATATAGAACAGCTTTCAAAACACCAATTGGGATGTCACCCTACAGGCTAGTGTATGGAAAAACTTGCCACTTACCTGTGGAACTCGAGCATTGTGCGTACTAGGCCATTAAGAAATTTAATTTTGACATGCAGCAAGCTGGCTCGGAAAGAATATTACAGCTGGCAGAACTTGAAGAAATTCGCAATGATGTGTACGAAAATGCCAAGATTTACAATCAACGAATGAAAGTCTTTCACGACAAGTAAATTATGAGAAAATCTTTCACTCCAGGTTAGAAAGTGCTTTTATTCAATTCTGGCTTGCACCTATTCCCAGATAAGTTACATTCTCGATGGCCTGGCCCATTTATTGTTCACACTGTTTTTCCACATGGGACAATTGAAATTAAAGATCCAAAGAACGGAGTCACTTTTAAGGTGAATGGTCAAAGATTAAAGCCATATCTAGAGTACCAACCACATGGAGAGGACATTGAAATAAATTTGAGTGACCAACCATAAGTGTGTTTGTTTAACCATTAAGTTTTCTCTTATCACTTTTAATCATGAGACAACTCCTCTTGTACATTCTTAGACAACTTCAACGTAGCCAAACTCATATAAGAAAACAAATACGATTTTATAAAACACATCGTATTGGGCTTTGCAATCACCAGAGTTAGTCACTCATGTTGAGATTTAGAAAGCCAACTCAGAGATATTGAGAGAAGTGTCTACAACACCCAATTGGAGCTTGAGGTAAATTCAATAAGAGGACGATTTTAGTTTGCTTTGTGTGTTTTAATTTGTTTCTCTGTTTTTGTGTTTGTTTTGTGTGTTTAAATTTATCACCCCAGTGAAGTGGCAGAAAATGGTACTCCGTGACAATCAAGTCGGTTACTTCAGTTTCCCATAATAATTGATATTTTGAGACGAAGGTATGGATAGAGACGAGATTTTAGTAAAGATTCACAAACGATTCCCTTCTCTTTCTCAGAATGCCCTCCTTTCAATCCATAAAGCTCGGTCCGAATGCATGCGATTATTAATGAAGAATAACCTCCCTGCTAACATTTGTTGGTTAATCGAGGCCAAAATACGCTTGGCAGGTGAGTTGCCTCCTAAATTTATTGCGTACATGCCTGGTTGTGGTAAAGGAAATTATGTAAGAAAACGACGAGCTCGAAGACTTTCTGTTGCTTGTCATAAGTGTGCCAGAACGATATGTAATAAAAAACCATGTGCTTTAGAAATGTTGTCTGATAACAGGGAAGGTAAGATTAAATTCATTAGGGATGTCTTGAATAAATAGGGATTGGATAATATCTTTTTGTCTCTTGAAATGCATCCCAGTGGATACGTACAAAGAGCGATTATCCAGTTATGGCTATTATTCCAGAAAGAACATGCACGATACAGTCTCGGGAATCTGACTATAAACGACCATGTTTGCCAGTTTATAAGAAAACTGGATGGGAAGCCTATCCTCGACCCATAGATGGCGTTCAAACCGTTTCTGGACGTAAAATCAGAGGCAGATGTGAGCCACAGTCACAACTACCTGTGAATATCCTTTTAGTTTAATGTTGTTTTACCATTCGCATTATTGCCTTTAATAATTTTCTGTTATCATTGTTTGCTTTTTCTTTTTTAATGTTTCCTTTTTCACTCTCGAGTCATATGCCTTACTCGTTAATTGACACTGACATGATGCCTCTTACACAGCTATGACCCACAGTCACCAAGATCTTTAAATATGATTTTTTGTTGAGCACTCACAAAATGTTTTTGAGCAGTATCGTAATGGCAGCTACTCCTAGTAAACAATTCAAGAACATTTGTGTGCTCTCTGGGTTTAACTATGGCAAACATAAAGAGTTCGTTGAAGCAACAATAGATCTTGGTTGAAGAATAGCAGAGAGAAAATTGCACTTGGTGTATGGAAGAGGTGACCGATGGTTATCCAAAATAGTCTCAGAGGCTACTTATGTCAAAAGGAGCCAAGTGTTAGGCATCATCCCAACAATTCTCAAACCTTTGGGCTGTTTGTCTAACTCATCAACTGGAGAAGAGTTAGTCATCTCCGGTATGCAAGAAAGAATAACTGAAATTCTAAATCAGGCCGATGCTTTTATTTTCTTTCCAGGAGATCTTGCAACTTTTGAGGCACTAATCACATTAGCATCTTGGGCCTGTCTGTACATCCACCAGAAACCCATCGGTTTGTTAAATGTCAATAATTTTTATGATAGCTTTATCGCATTTCTTAACCATGCAATAAAAAATTATTTCATTCATTCCTCAGTTTTAAAAGTCTTTATTTGTGCACATACTGATAATGAGCTACTTGATCTGTTCAAGTTTATCAACCAGAGCTAGATCCCAAGACCGTTGTGTTGGAGTGTTCAAATAATGATGGTAACAGTAGCCACAGTAAGAAGTACAAATCAGATTTAACTCTCCGCTTGTAAATATTTTCTTCTGTGTTGCACTACCCAGGTGATGTCTTCTAAACTCTACTTCTTTCCATTCAAACATTGAGGACAATGTTTCGTTCTGGTTGGGGGGAGGGAATAGTTGACAATTGTGAAATGTTGGTTAAGTTTTTACTAATTTTCTGTTGTAGAACTAACCGTGGCTAACCTTTTAAGTAGAAGATGCCTGAATATAGAGTGTAGTTATTCTAGAAACGCATCTTCTTAGTTTGAAAGTTAAGAAAAAAAAACAAAAAAAAATTGTTTTATTTTAAGTGTGCTCTTTCTAACTTTTTCTTTTTTTACTTCTCCTTTATAAATATACATTTTCAAGTTTTTGAGTTTAAGATGGCCGAATATGGAGTGTAGTGACTCTGGAAACGCATCTTCTTAGTTAAAAAAAAAATTCAGATATTTTTCTTTTCTATCATCTAATTAATTTTTCTGCATCATTTTTCATTTTTCTGCATCATTTTTCATTTTTCTGTATGTATATTTTCTTTTCATGTTTAGAATAGGTTAGGGGGTATATGTTATTTCATGTTTAGAATAGGTTTGAGTGATGTTACACCATGTTTGCTATTCTATATGTTGATGTTGGAGACAAATATGAGTTGCTTGAAGGAATGTATATGTCGTAATAAATTCCAAGTGAGTTTTTGAGCCTATCATTTTTTCTTGGAGAGTAACCCTTTTTGCCCATTCTTCATACAGCTTAGCAGTTTATTATTTTATACATGATCTCTAGATTTCCTTTAAGTCAACCCTCTAAAAAAAAGAAAAAAAAAAAGAAAAAAAAAAGAAAAAAATGTGTTGCTACATCCGAAGGTCCACCTAACTAGTAGATATGGAAGATTATTTAGAGCCCTAAAAGACGATGAAAGGCCATTTTTGACATGTTTGAGCCTTTCTATCCATCCTTGTTGCAAAATATCCATAGTTATCCCTTTTGAGCCTTTTATTTAAAATTAACTTATCATCCTGACCCACTCCAATTTAGAGTATTACCCGATGTTTTACAAGTTCTATCACCTATTCATGTTTGAGAAAAAAATATAAATAATTATTTTGTTCAGCAAAGTTGTGTCATACCAAAAAAAATTGTTCAAAAAAAAAAGAAAAAAAAAAGAGAAAGAAAAAAAAAGAGATACAATAATAATAAATAAGCGAAATGCACCTTTTAATTTTCAAAAGATCTCTATTTTTTCTCAAACATGTATTTTTGTTTTCCACAGTTCCCTTTCTTTGATAGCCATGTCCCTAGCCTACGTTACGTCCTAATAAAAGTCCTTCTTGATTTTAGGGAACTATAGTCTGAAGTAAAAACTAGTTATATGGGCTATTAAGATGTAGTGATGCATAAAAATAAATAAATAAATAAATAAAATTAAAAAAGAAATGAATACATTGGGTTGACTAGTATTTTGTTGGAGATCGTATTATCTCTAAGCTGTGGGCATATTTCTTTCATCTTGATGAGAGTGTGTGATATTTCTTCATTATTTTCTCTCAATTTACCATTCGTTGTAGTAAAAATTTTTATTGGGTTTAATTTCTTTGTGAGAGTGTCACTACTACCGGTGAGATTTTGGGGTTTGACATGTCATTCTTGAAAGTGGCCTGATTACTATAGTTATGACAAAGTCTACTGGACTGATGCATGTGGATGGTTGATGTGGGTGTTATATTTCTTTAGAATGGAGATAATATTTATACTTTTATTTGATTGCTGTCATTAATCTGATTGAATAAATACAATTGTTTTTTTTAAAAAAAATATATATTTGGGTTTGAATTTTGTTTTCGCTTTATTTGCTAGAGACTAGCAATAAGCTGGTTGGGGGGTGTGTTGAGTGTTAGAAAGTACATATTTATAAAGGAGAAAATCGTCATTTTACACTTCAAATCTCACTAACATTACTACTTTTATGTATTTACATCTTTTGTTATTTAATTATGTGTGTTTTGTTATAATTAAGTATTTTATGTATTTTAGGGGCATCATGATCGTTTCACGATGAACGAGTGATCAGACAGCAAAACGGACACCACTTTTGAACTCAGGACGGTCGAAAACCTTAAGAGGAGCATAAATAGAAAAATGTCTTTGTTTACATGCAGTCTTGTTCACATATAATCTTATTCGTGTTTACATTCGACATTTGTTCACATATCGTCGATGACACGGCGTTGACCGATGACGTGGCATTGACCGATGATGTGGCATTGACCGATGACGTGACAGTACTTGATTGGAGAAAGATGTGGCATTTGGTTGCTTATGTGGCGTTGATTGATGATGTGGCATTGACCGATAATGTATCACGATCCTATTGGACTAAAATTCTTATGTACTGTTGATGGATGACGTGGCTGTATTTCAGTGGACAAAAAATCATGCGTACGGTACATGCACACACAAAGGATTATTTACTATTCAAACCGCGTTACTGTGCAAACCGTGTCACTATGCAAACCACATACCAATGCGTCTTATTGCGTACTATTGACGATGGCGTGGCGCAATCACGCGTCGATGGTTATGATTCATCGAATATCTACAAAGGCGGCGACTGCTTTTATTTTAATTGATGGTTTTAAGCTTAGTTTTCTGTAATTCATTCTCTATCTTGTATTTTCTACGTATTTTAATAAATTTCTATTTTACCCCTAGTTAGAAAATGAGTAGCTAATTTTCTTTCAAGCTTGGGTTGAAGGTGAAATCTCAACATGTTCTATGGGCTTAATTTGGTAAATTTATTTTCTCTTCCCCTCTAATATTTGTGGATGTTTTGACTTGTCGTCGATAAATAGTAATAATCTTGTCTAGATACCGCCTTGGTTAAACCGGCACCATAGTACAATGTTATTATTATTTGGCACGATAAGCCCTTAGTACCATATTTATTTGAGCGTGGTTCATGAGGTGTGGAAACCCCCCCTTATGATTTAATTGACATTAATATAGAATATTTAGCCTATGGAGTATGTTGATGCAGATCCAAATACCCAAGTGCTTTATCTCAATAGATTCTAGTTTAATTTATTCCTGCCATTCCAATTTAAATTCTAGCATAGTCTAAATTCCTTTCACCATAAATTCATCCACTCACTTAAGAAAATTAATTCTACACACAATTAAAATCCACCTACTCGTGGGATCGACACTCGTCACTATTAATCTGTTCTACAATAGATTCGTGCGCTTGTGAGTTCAATAAAATTTGCACAACAATATATTTGATAATTAATAATTATTTCGTAATTGTAAATGTATTAAGTTTAAGGTCCTATTTGGTATTGAGACAATTTAACTACAATGCAATAATAATTTTAATAAAAATAGTAAAAATATATAAAATTTTCATCATACAAGTAGTGGATTTGAAACAACTACTATATATTAAACATGTTAATACTATAATTTTTAAGTTACAACTAACCAACCTTAGTACTAATTAAATATGACCTGAAAGAGCAACTTATATTGACTATTTTCCATTAAAAATTAAAATAATTTAACAATATAGATATAATTAAGGAATAGATTCTCTAATAATTTGATACCAAAATCGCAAATATACACTTGATAAATTCAACATAATGGGTTTGTATTGTAAACAATAGTAAAATTAAAGTTGTTGCATTGTGCTGGCGTACCAATTTATCGACAACAAATCTAGATAAATAATCATAAATTATAAGGATCCCCCAAGTATAGTCTGCATTACGTACTTTTTCTTAATACATATCAATAAATTATTTTTAATCTTATTTATTTATAGTTAATTAATTAATTATTAATAATATAGGCACATTTGACAATTTTAACTTAATTTACTTCAATCATTTTTGTCACAAAAACATGATGAAAATAATTTTAGTTGCTAGAACCTTTTGAAATGGTCTTCCCATGACTAACATATGACAATTTATTTTTTGTCATAAAAAATACAAGATGATTAATTTATTATCTTTAGTGACTAAATTTGTTGCTATAAAATATCAATTTTCTCATAGAGCACTTAATTAGCCACTGGTTACCCATCAAATGTTGTCGACTATTGCTGTTGTCGCCATTCATTGTTTGCCAAAGTTAGTTCTAATCAAATTTATTGTTAGAATTCTCATATATGGCAAGTTCTCCACAACCATAAAAAGGACATTGACAAAAGTTCTTATTTCCCAAAAAATAAAGTTTGGAAACTACTGGCTTCCTTTACTTATTACCCCTAAATGGCAGCAAGTTGAGAATTATCATTATAACAGGCATAATATCTTAAGCGGATGGTGGTGGTGGTATCACCTAACTTGCAACTATTTACCATCTAATGGCACCTCTTTTTGTCAACGTTTTTTGTTTGGTTGCATAGATTCGACAATGAGGTTACTAAAAAATTTGGTGACTTATGACCAGCAACTATAATGGTGATTGAAGGCATCAACAATGAGAATATTTTTAATCATAAATAATGTATAATGTAGCGTGACACTCCATGCACACCCTAAAATCATTTAGTAGAATTCTATGTGGTATTTATTCACTTCTCATATATCAAATTCATGATATGGTCACGTTCATTAATTAATTCTTGAGTAACAGGATTGTCAGTGGGTAGGATTAATTTGAACACAATTTGTAAGGTTACAGAGACGATGCATTGAAGATTATGATATTTCGTCAACATAAGTTAACTATTTTATTACTGTACAATAATATCCATTAATTTCAACTATATAATTTACATTGTTGTATATATATAAATTGCTTATCCATATATTTTATGTGAGAATAAGAAGTTAAAAGATAAATTAAACATAAATAGATATAAAAGTGACAATGGCTTTACACTACTCATCAAAATTCTATATGTTGATGCAAATTTTTGCTCAATGTACATTGATTGATTTGTGCTCAAGATTTTCTTTTAAATCAAGTTTTGTGGCATATTTTTTCCTTGAGTCATGTGTCTCAAAATCACTTTTCTCTTTATGGTTAATCATTCTATAAAATGAAACAATGGTCAAAGGGGGCTGACGTGCCGGCAATAACCCTTCGATGCTCAATTTAGTCTTTTTAACTTTTCTACAATAAAATCTAGAGTGAGATAGATAGAGTCTTTGTACTCATTTTATGCCTTGTTTCTCTTACCTTCAAATGGGGGATCTCAACCTTTACATAGCATAATCTTGAGTCAATTGGAGGGGTTATATGGCGCTTTTATTATGACAGTATCAGCGAAAGCCTGTGCATGGAGATACTTATTCACATGTGTCAATACTTGTTCATGACAAGTACTCTTTTGTCACTTGTCATTTTTTTTAAGCTCTTGGCATTTAATAGGCTCAGGCTTGATTTTGGCCCTTATCTTGGCTCATCATAAAAAGGATTGAGTTTGCAGCATTTCACCTATAAACTCATTTCATAACATATTAATGGTCAATAGACTCATTTCATAAAATGTATATTTTTCTGTAGGTAAATTTTATAGAATGTAATTTGTTTGCAGACACATTTCATATAATGCATATTTTCTTACAAGTGAATTTTGTAGAATGTTTATTTGCCTTTAGGCGCATTTTGTAAAACATATATTTACCTAAAGGTACATTCTATATAATCTTTATTTGCCTGTAAGCTCATTTCGTGAGATGTATATTTACTCGTAAACGTATTCTGTAAAACTGTATAGTTATCCATAGGTGCATTCTATAGAATATATATTTTTCAATAGATGTTGTCAGACTAAATTACGAATAACCAAAAGCCCATGAAAAATGTCGGCTCAATAAAAGCATTTTACATAAAGTAGCATAGACCCATTCTCTATAAGAATGGGCTAAGTACTTGGAATTCAAATTAATGTATCTAAATGCAAGATACAACAAAATGCTAATTGTGTGATTTATCAATGAAAGATCTAAGTATAGTATTTACAAAGAACCACCTATGTTTACTCTTTACAAGAACGACCTAGGTCCACTCTTACAAAGAATAACTTAGGTCTATCTTTTATTAAAAAAAGAAAAAACTTAAATCCATTCCTTACAAAGAATAATCTAGGAACTTGAAAAACATTTCTTAGTAAAATACCTAAAGAGTGAGTCCTTGATAAAGTGCCAAAGGCGTGATTCTTTAAAGAATGACCTAGGTCCACTTTTTACAAAAATGACCTAGGTCCATTCTTTACAAAGAATAACCTAGGCACTTGGAAAATATTTCTAAGTAAGAATATACGAGCTAATAAGCATTCTACAAAATGCGCCTACGGGTATATATACATTTTACGGAATGCATCTACAGACAAACATGCATTCTATGAGATGTGCTTACGATAAATAAATATTCTAAGAATGTACCTATGGGCAAATAGATATTATACGGAACGCGTTTATGGACAAATATACATTCTATTAATGCGCTTACACTTGCAAATATACATTTTACAAAATACGCATATGAGCAAATATGCATTCTATGGAATGCACTTATTAGCAACTATACATTCAACAGAATGTGCTTATGGGTAAATACACAATCTACGGAATGTGCCTAGGGGTAAATAGACATTCTACGAAATGTCTATTACGGGCAAATATACAATCTACAAAATGTGTATATGGGTTGATACACATTCTACAAAAGAAGCCTACAGGTTAATAAACATTCTACGGAATGTACTTACAGAAAAAATATTACAAAATCAATCCTCTTTATAAGGAACCAATATAAATACTGAATTAAGCTGAAGCTCACTAAAGGTCAAGGGCCTAAAAATATGACAAGTGTCTAAATAATACTTGTTTTGAGTAAATATTGACACATATAAATATGTGTCTCCATGTATGAGCTTTGGCTGACACTTGTTATAAGAAAAACTTCATATAACCTCTCCAGTTGACTCTAAGATGCTTATATAAAGGATAAAACCCTCCTCTTCCACTTGAAGGTAAGAGAAAAAAGGGAATAAAATGAGTATAAAAACACTAACCATCTCACCATGGATTTTCTCTTTCTAAAAGTTGAGTAAAAAGAATTGACTTGAGTGTTAGAGGGTTATTACAGGCACACCGATCTCCTTTAACAATAGTTCAATTTTGTAAAATAATTAACCATTAGGAAACAAGTGATTTGAGACACTTGCCTTAAAGAAAAATAAGTTACAAAACTTGATTTAGAAGAAAGTCTGAAACACAAATTAATCACTGTTTATTGAGCAAGAATTTGCATCAATAAGTACATTTCGTAGAATACATATTTTCTGTAAATAAGCATTTTGTAGAATATTTATTTACTAGTAGGCTCATTCCCTAAAATGTATATTTGCCCATAGACATATTTCGTAAAATGCTTGTTACCTATAATCTTATTTCATTAAATGTATATTTGTATGTAGGTACATTTTGTAGAATGCTTATTTGCCCTTAGGCTCATTATATAGAATGCTTATTTGCCCATAAACACATTTTATAAAATGTTTATTTGCTTGTAAATGCATTTCGTAAAATCCTTATTGCCTATAAGGCAATCCATTGAATATATATTTGTCCAAAGGTGCATTTCTTAAAATACTTGTTTGCCCCCAGACTCATTCCGAAAAATATATATTTTCCCGTAAGTACAATTCGTAGAATGCTTATTTGTTCATAAACTCATTCTATAAAATGTATATTTGCTCATAAGTGCAATCTGTAAGTTTTTTTTTTCTTTGCCCGTATGCTCATTCCATAGAATGTATATTTGCCCGTAGGTATATTTTGTAAAATGCTTGTTATTCTAAAGGCTCATATTTAGAAATATTTTCTTAGTCTCAAGGTCATTCTTTGTAAAGAATAGACACATGTTGTTATTTGTAACAAGTGAACCTAAGTCATTTTTTGTAAAGAATTGTAAGTATGAGAGAAAAGTAGAATGGGCAGAATGATTTTCATTGAAATTGATCGAGTATATATATACACATATGACTGACTTGCTATACATGACCATCAGTTCCTATAGTTATGCTAGGATCCCTACAATTAAGCTATGCAATCAAAGTCTACTGTAATTTAGGAATGCATATAGAAAGATATATTTACAGCTCAATAGAATGAATAAATAGATTCTACTTTCCAATACTCCCCCTCAAGTTGGAGAGTGAATGTCTAGCATTCCCAACTTGCGAACCATAGGCATGAAAACTTCTTTTCCCAAAGCTTTGGTCAGCACATCAGCAAGCTGATTCGCAGAACTCACAAATCTCGTTATCACACAACCTTCTTGTATCTTGTCCCTTATATAATGACATTCCATCTCTATATGTCTTGTGCATTCATGGAAAACTGGATTAGCTGCTATATGTAATGCAGCCTTATTGTCACAATATAGCAATGCGGCCTCTTGATGTAAAATCCCCAAATCTCTAAGTAGGTAACGAAGCCATATCAATTTACAACAAGCTCCAGTCATCGTACGATACTCTGCTTCGGCTGAGGAAAGGGAGACAGTTTTCTGGCGCTTCGATCTCCACGAAATCAATGAAGGGCCCAAGAACACACAATACCTTGTAATAGATCTTCTTGTAAGGGGGCATCCTGCCCAATCCGAGTCACAGTATGCCCGCAATCGAAGATCACTAATTGATGAGAAGAAGAGACCTTAGCCAGGAGCAGATTTTAAATAGCACACAGCCCGCAAGGCTGCCTCCCAATGATCCTTCCGGGGTTGGTGCATAAATCACTCGATATATACGGACAGTGCGTGATATCCTACTCGAAACTATGAGATATATTAATCTTCCAACTAATCCCCTATATCGCCATGGGTCTTTGAGTGGCTTGTTTTTATCAGACAACTTTAAGCCACGTTCCATGGGAGTAGCAATGGCAGCTGCCCCTAATAACCCTGTATCCTTAATAATTTCTAAGGCATACTTTCTCTGAGAAATAAAAGTGCCTTTCCTAGATACAGAAATCTCGATGCCAAGGAAATACTTCAAGTCTCCTAGATCTTTAAGGTGAAATTGATTATGCAAGAATTTTTTTATATCGGCTATACTCACAGGATCATTGCAAATGATTAAAATGTCGTCAACATATATCAAAAGGGCAGTAAAAGACTTGCCTTGCTTCCTGGTGAACAGAGAGTAGTCAGCTTTTGATTGTATATATCCGGCTGAACGTATGGCCTCAGAAAATTTAGCAAACCACTGAGGAGAGGCCTGTTTTAACCCATATAATGACTTGTGGAAGCGACAAACCAAGTGTTCCTCCCCCTGTCGCCGAAGCCCTAGCGGCAAAGACATGTAGATTTCTTCTTGGAGGTCACCATGAAGAAAAGCATTATTGATGTCGAGTCGATGAAGAGACCAACCACGGGCTGCAACTAATGCCAACAAGCAACGAATTGAAATTATTTTCGCTGTTGGAGAAAAAGTATCCGGATAGTCAACTCCCTCCAATTGAGTGAAACCCTTGGCTACAAGTCGCACCTTATACCGTTTAATACCCTTGTAAACCCAACGACAACCAATTGGAGTTTTACCAGCCGGAAGGGGGGTAAGAGAACAAGTACCATTTTCCTGTAGTGCCTGCAATTCGGAACGCATGACTGCTTGCCATTCAGGGAGAGCGGCAGCTTCTGAATAAGACCTGGGTTCTGTGAGATTACTAATTTGAGCAATAAAGGACTGATAAGCAGGCTTATATCGGTGATATGAAAGATAATTAGCCAGTGGATATCGTGTACCTTTGGTCAGACCTGGAATTAAGGAGGCTGATTGGTCGGAGTAAACGTGCGAGCAGATGTAATCGTTGAAGCGGACCGTGGACCGGCGGCAAGCGAGCGACGGGTTCAAAGTGCTGTGCTTGTGATGCTGCAGGTTCAGAAGATGGAGAAGACGAGGACTGTGGGGCTGGAGAATATGGATAAGAGAAGTTTAATTGGGTAGCAGGGATCGAAGAAGGTGGGTCAGTTGAGATTAGTGGGGCAGCAGGTTTAGGACGGCGAGAATAAGTGCGAATGACATCCTGGGGAGAGGAAGATGGTGGTTCTACCCCGGGAGGATGAGAGGAAATTTGATCGAGATAATTAGGAGAGAGTTGGGAGGAGGGAAAGGGGCTTGGTGGAATTACGTTAGAGTTAAATGATGAGTCAAGGGAGGAAGTAAGTAAAGGAATTGGGCTTGATTGATGGGCTGTCATGGGAAGAGAAGAAAATTTGGGTTGGACGGATGAGTAAGGAAAAATGGTTTCGTGGAATTTTACATCCCGGCTTGTAAAAATCTTTTTAGTTGATAAATTAAATAACTTGTAGCCCTTTTGAGCGATAGGATAACCGATGAATATGGATGGTATGGCACGAGAGTCGAATTTGTGAGAACTGTTAACATTAGTGGCATAGGCCAAACACCCAAAAACACGAAGATGAGAAAAAGAAGGCGGTTTGGAATAGAGAAGTTCGTAAGGAGTTTTGAAAGAAATAACCAGAGAAGGTAACCTATTGATGATGTGTACAGCAGTGAGTGCACATTCGCCCCAAAATTGGGTTGGTAGTTGTACTTGAAATTTTAATGCTCGGGCTACTTGTAAGATATGGCGATGTTTGCATTCCACAACCCTATTTTGTTGATGATCTTGAAAGAAAGATCGAAGTGAGATAAATTCTCCACTATTGTCACTTCGAAATGTTTTTATGCAACGGTCAAATTGAGTGGAAACATAGCTGAAAAAAGGTTTTAAAAGAGATTGTGTTTCGTTTTTATGTCGCATCAAAAAAATTCATGTGAAACGAGTATAATCATAAACAATAGTGATGAAATAACAAGCTCCGGTAAGGGAAGGGTGTTGATAACGACCCCAAATATCACAATGAATCATTTCAAAAGGTTTTATAAAAGAAATAACACTGTTATTGAAAGGAAAACGACTTTGCTTAGCCAACGGACATACAGGGCAAGCATTATTAGATTCAACTGAAAAATTCAAAAAGTTTTTAGCAATAAAACTTAAACGAGAAGGTAATACATGGCCTAAGCGATTATGCTAGAGGTCGGTGGATGAGATGGTAAGATTGCAGGCTGGTCGGTTTTTTGGTGAGGAAGGTTTTGTCACAGATTGCTTTGTCGCTAATGTCACCAAAAAATATAGCCCATCTCGTTGTTACCCAAACCAATCATCCTCCTAGTAGCCAGATCCTGTAAAATACACCAAGAAGGGAAAAAAGTCACTAAACAACTCAAACCTCTTGTCAAACAACTAATTGACATCAAATCAACTTTAAATGTAGGCACAGATAACACATCATGCAGATAATAGACGGAATTGAGAGGGAAAGATCCTTTTGCAGCAATATTTGCTCTTTCTCCACTAGGCAACAACACAGGCGGTAACAAGCAATTGTTATCTTTATGCAATAAATTAGTTGCTGAAGTAATATGATCTGTCGACCCGCTATCAATAATCCAATTTCGGGAAGCAATCTTAGACAAACCTGGCTTTGTGACCGCATTTGCTTTGGAGTGAGAACTTTCATTTTGATTATTCAGGAGCGACAAAAGTTGCTTGATTTGAGCGTCGGATATTGTAAGTGAGCCTTCATTTGTGTTTGACCCCTCTCCAACTTGATTAGCCACAGAAATACCTTTGTGCCAATTTGAATTTTAGCCTGAGTTCATTTTAGCTTTAGGATGGCCTGGTGGGTAACCATGCAGCTTATAACATTTCTGGATCCAATGGCCGAAATTTCCACAGTGGTCACATAAAGGCCTACCTCTCCCAGAGCCAGATCGACGCCGATCTCCATCTTGAGGTCCTACAAGTTCTGGTGCCTGAGAGTATGTTCGATTGCGGGAATTTGGGAATCCATGGGAGCGACTCTGTTCAGTTTTTCCTATTGCCAAAAGAATCGGTTTGCTGCGTACAGCCATGGCAGCAGCGTTGCTGCTTGAATTGGTGTTCGTATGTGCTGAACTAAGGAGGCACTGTTTCTCTTATTGGGAGATTGAAGAGTAGGCTTGGCGAATAGAAGGCAAAGGATTCATGAGTAGGATTTGACCTCGAATTGCACTATAAGTTTCGTTTAGACCCATTAGAAACTGCATCAATTTTTGTCGATCGGCTTGTGCTATGTCTGAATGTATGGCCAATTCATCCCATAAACTTTTCAACTTAGTATAGTAAGCAGAGACAGAGAGTTGCTCTTGTCGAAGAGAAACAATATCTCGTTGTATCTCGAAGATGCGAGTTGCATTGCCTTGAGAGAAACGCTCATAGAGATCTTCCCAAACCTCATGAGCAGTAGGATAATAAGTCACACTATCAGCTATTTCTGGATCACAAGAATTAACGATCCAGGAATGAACCATATCGTTGCATCTCCCCCAAGTCGCATAGCCTTCAGGATCAATTTCTTCTGAAGGAACTTTGATAGAACCATTGACAAATCCGAGCTTGTTGTTGGAGTTTAAAGCTCGAACCATAGCCCTTTTCCAGCCAAAGTAATTATCTCCATTTAGAGGTTTAGAGACGAGAATCAATTCGGGGTTATCCGAATGGTGAGTGAAGAAGGAATTGGAGAGATCTGCAGAAATCTCTGATTTCTGTGGATTAGAATTGCTGGTTTTTGGAATATCCTCAAGGGCCATGATGGCTGAAAGAGGGATGCTACACGAGAGATTAAAGTGCAGCGAGTCCTTTCTCTGATACCATGTAAGTATGAGAGAAAAGTAGAATGGGCAGAATGATTTTCATTGAAATTGATCGAGTATATATATAAACATATGACTGACTTGCTATACATGACCATCGGTTCCTATAGTTATGCTAGGATCCCTACAATTAAGCTATGCAATCAAAGTCTATTGTAATTTAGGAATACATATAGAAAGATATATTTACAGCTCAATAGAATGAATAAATGGATTCTACTTTCCAATAAGAATCACTGGGCCAACTTCCATCCTTCCACACATGAAGCATTTCAAAAGAATTTATTGGACTAAGCTTATTCCTATTTTGCTCAACCTATCAATACAATAACTTAATAATAGTAATGTTACATAATTAATTAACTTGTGTTATAAAAAATAAATATTAAGAATCAAAATAATTATTTTATAATAGGAAAGGAAATGCTTTAAAAGTACTTCTAAGATAAAATATAAATATAATAACATTTATGGCAACTATGGTCATTTACCAATTCCTTTTTCTTCTTTAGCATCTTAACTGATTTAGTTAAGTGCACTACTTTGGATGGTTTGTTACAGTTCGATGCACTTGTTCTACTAGATTTCTACATAAAAGAAAAAAAAATGATTCATTACAAAAAACTAATTATTATTATATTTTAATAATCAATATAAAAGATTTCTAAATAAAAAAAAGAAATAACAGACTTAATACAATTACTAAATATGAAAATGCCTAAGTAAAACTAGGAAATAAAAAATCTTATTGACTCATTAAGAAAAAAAATAGAAAAGATGAAACAAACACAAACTAGTCCAGTAATTAAATACTAAAATACGTGCCAACAAATAATCAAGCAATAACAACTGCAATCATGAATATACCTAATAAATAATTAAGCACCAACAATTATAAATATATAATACCTGCCATTTTTCACTCAACCATTTTTCCACCATTTGATGCCACACGGATTTCTCAACATTTGATGGGCAATTAGAATAACGCTCCCCATCTGTTTTAAATTTTTTTGAAGACTTCATCTTTAATACTCTTTATATGATCTTTGAATCTTTCTTTAATTGGAGAAGAAAATGCAGCTTTCAACTCCTCTTTAGGACCATCAAATGTGAACTTACTTTTAAAATGATTAAACAAGCGATCCAATTCTATTTGTGGGTACTAAAAAAATGTAATCCAAGGTCCATTAATTTACTGCTTAAACAGGGCACCTACTGCACATACAAGATAAGGAGTAATAAGCCTGAAATAATAGTTTGAAAATTCAATAAATTTAAAAGAGTACTTCGATTGCATAAACTTAATGAAATGAAGAAAAAAATAGATTAACTATTAATTTATATAATTAATCAACTTGCAGCATTGTAAGTTTCTAGTTATTTTATTTAAATAGAATAAGTTACCTCCCTGTGTAAACTTCAACAGGCCCACCTTCCCCAATTTTACCTTTGCCTTTTCCCCTTCCCCTTTTTTTTAGAGGTAGTAATACATTGACCTATAAATCATACACACATAATGAAGAGTGACTAACTTGAAAGTAATAAATAGTAAATTTAATTTGTTATTGGCTGAAATATTACCATCCGTGCTTGCATGTTCATATGTGGCAACATCTTGCAATTGTAAAGTATTCTGAGATTGTTGAACTAAATTATTTTAGTTTTCAGATAAACTAGAATGAGTAGAGGGTTTTCTTGTCCTAATTGCGAGTAGAAAAGTATAAAACAAAATTAGCATTACTTAATAGTAAGAAGTGGTAAATTACTTAATAGTAAGAAGTGGTAAATTGAACTCAAATTAAAAAGAAAAAATTATTATGAAATAGTAGGAACGAAATTACATTCTCTGTTTGAATTTTGGCCTTCAGAAATTATCTTATCAGCTATCGGCACATGGCCACCACGTGATGATTCACCGACCTTCAAATTTGATGATCCACTGACCTTAGACTGGGACAATCCACCAATCTCAGCATGAGGTGATAAACCGATCTCAATACGATTATAGAAAGTAGAGACTTGACGAGTTTTATTCAAGATTTGATGAGTTTTATTTTTCCTTGCCATCTCTATTAATATCAAATAAAAACAAAATGTAAAGAAGCAATAAATTATAATATAATGGAAAGAATATTCAGCCTATTACATAGTCATGTGACAAATAAAGTTTAACTATATAATTTTACCTTGTGAAATAAAAAGTTGACCAATTGATTTTTCCTTTGAAGGTTTTTGTCTTTGCTCATTAGATGATGCTCCAGGCTTACTTTGGTCCACAAATAAGTCATTAATACTTTTGCTTTTTCCTAAATGTAATATGTATAAAAAATAAAATGTTTAAAAATAAAAATATTTTAAAAATTGATTTTCATTAATTAGATGCTTAAACACTATAACCTTGAGCAACATACCTTTCAACTGCTGCTTGGATAGATGATCAGACCTTTCTCTTATCTTTGGTGCTCTTTGTGTCTGATCACCACTTGATGGTCTACTAGTCTTTTTTAAACCCGTTGCTGCACCAACATGATCCTTGTTTTTCTTCACCATGGACGTTCAATCAAAATATTATTTAATTAATAACATATTAGTAGATAAGAAAACCTAACAATAAGAGTATAATATACCAACAACCGTTGAAGAATTTACATGAAGTAATTTTTAATAAGGCAGCAATATAAAATTGAATATAATAACATGACTAAACCAGCACCGAATGGAATAATATAACTATATGAAATCATTCTAAAAGTCAATTAAAAATGAAAAAGAATTATAAATAAGTAAATTCCAATCAATATAGCTTCTTCATGCATTTTCGTTGATATGATCATGAATAAAATGAGTCTCTTTGATAGGTCCCAGTCAGATACAACTAACAATTACGAATAATGGTAGTGATATTTTTCTGCTTATGGTGAGAAATAACCAAAGATTGAGTTTTTTCCATCCCTTTATTCATATTCTGGAGCCTATTTATAATAACAAGAGTTTGATTTTCAACTTACAATCATGACTGAAATCAATAAAACAATTGTAAAATAACAACTTAGCTAATATCTAGTAACAGAAAGATAATCAAAAGCAACTTCTGTGATAAGGTTATCCCGAAAGCAACGTTTGTGATAAGCTTATCCCAACATCACGGTTCCAGCACTCTATCATTGCCTCCTCCACGAAGAATACCCTTGTCCTCGAGTCGATTGGGAAATTGCTATCGAGCGTCGTTGTGTCTTCGAGGTTTTCTCCTTTGTTTTCTTCTCCATGTAGTTCTCTAAACTTCTTCACAAGTGATCTAGTTGGTGTTGTTGTAGCTCTCGAAGTAGAAGTTGAGGCCATGACATTATGACCCGCGATGAACCGTTAGTTGCTGGTGAAAACGGCACGCTCGTGATGGATCATTGCATTTCATCCGGTAATCTTTTGATGAGTGCGGTTGGTGATGCTTGGTGGAAATTGGCAATGTTGGCGGTCTTGGAGTGGAGGGTGTGGAATTCTGTTGGCGTGTTATCTGAGTGAGTCGCTTCATACGAGCAAGGCTGATGGCTTCCTTTAACGTCACGTGGCTGGACATCCGTATATCCTCCGCAATCTCCGGTTTCAATCCTCCCGTAAAGTGCCTACCAACGCTTTCTGTGACCACCCATGAACTCGGTTTCCCAACCTCTCGAATTCCTTCTGGTATTCTCGCAGAGAACCTGTTTGTTCGACCCGAGACAGTGCTTCATCAAAGTCTTCACAATCCGTTGGTCCAAAGCGCGCCCACAACTCGTCAACAAATGTTTCCCACGAAACCGGTCGGCCTTCTTCTTGGTAAGCCTTGCGCATCCACTGCCACCATTGATTTGCTTCGCCCTCCAAGTGATATGACGCTAAGACTACTTTCTGCTCATCCTTGGTTTCTTGGTACTCAAAATACCGTTACATTGAAACCACCCGTTGGGTCGTGGCAGATAATGGGAAACTCCAACTTAGCAATTCTTGTTGGCAGCGGTGGTCGACCTCCTTCACTTTCCTCACGGAATGGTCGTGAAGATCCAATATGCTCGTTAGTGCCGCGACTGGCAGTGCTTCTGGTTACGCTAAAAGATTCAGCCAATTTGCTCATGGTGTCCTCCAAACGCTGCAGCTTATCATTGAACCCAATTTCCATTTGTTCCATCTTGTTTTGTAAGCTCCCGATATCAGCTTCAATTCGTTCGATGCGCTCCTTGTTGGTCGTCATTGATAGCTAGCTCTGATACCAATTGATAGGTCCCAGTCAGATACAACTAACAATTACGAATAATGGTAGTGATATTTTTCTGCTTATGGTGAGAAATAACCAAAGATTTGTAGTCTGAGTTTTTTCCATCCCTTTATTCATATTCTGGAGCCTATTTATAATAACAAGAGTTTGATTTTCAACCTACAATCATGACTGAAATCAATAAAACAATTGTAAAATAACAACTTAGCTAATATCTAGTAACAGAAAGATAATCAAAAGCAACTTCTGTGATAAGGTTATCCCGAAAGCAACGTTTGTGATAAGCTTATCCCAAGATCACGGTTCCAGCACTCTATCACTCTTCTTCTTGGAATGGCTCTTCTTCATCCACTAGAATGTCATATATATTTCCAGGCTTCGTTTCCACTACGGCACTCCGTGTAGTATCTTTCAATCCGCTTTTATAATATACTTGAGTCGCTTGGGATGCTAACACAAATGACTCTGTAGTATTTAACTTTCGTCTTTTATTGACACTAGCTATCCCATAACAATCTCTTTTGTAACTGTTAGACGGGTGGGCGCCCAAGATGGGCCGACCCGACCCGACCCACACATGGTAACCAATTGGTGGTTACCATGCACGTTTGGGAACTCCCCAACCGTTCCCAACTGCAGTATATATAACAATAAAAACTGCTGTTGTAAGAGACGATGAATGTGATTGATTTTCGAATAAGAAGAGATAGAAAAAGCAGTGAGTGTGTGTGAAAAACTAGAAAACAAAGAACACAAAAAAAATCGTTGAACAAATCCGAAAAGAACAAATATACTGTGACTTGAGAAAGATTTCCGTTCGTGATTTCTTTCCGACCTGTGACGTGATTCAACACTTGTTTATTCCGCTGCATATTCTAACAAGGTAAGTTTTATTGACTTCTTTCGAATTACTTTCATTGGTATCAGAGCCTGAAATGTGTTGGATTCGTGCATTGGTTGGATTTAATTCATGAAAAGCATGATTTTTTTTTTCTCTGATGGCTGTTGTTTTGAGTGTTCTGGAATGTTAAATATGAATGCATACATTCTGGAATTTTGATTATTAAAACCGGCCTAGGTTTTAGATTACATGAACCCTAAAATATATGAAACCCGAAATTCATATAGATCGTATCTTTTGATCTAGGCGACCTGACAATATGTGTAATATACCATTGGAAAGATTTTTTCGAGAGCTTTCCAACGGTATGTGATTTGTTAAAAACGGACTTAAAACGAGAAAGTTATGGCCAAAATATTTATTTGACGGATTAGGTTTTAAAATTGTTAAAACCCTAATTTGGAGAAGATGAAACAAGCACTGCAATTATGTTTTTGACGATTCCGGCCTGTTCTGACCTCCGTTTACCAATCCGTCCGCACCTTTGGTTTCATAATGCATGGGTCCCACGCGCCGATTTGTGTGTGTAAATGCATGTAGACCACACGGTGTTATACTGTAGCGACACTGTAGTGATACTGTAGCGCGTGGGATATGATCCAAAACTTGTAAAGTTTAACATATTTTGCTATTCGGGACTCCAATTTGGGCGCGCGCCGTTTGCGCCGTTTGATCCAAAAAAAATTTTAAATTTAAATTTTATTAAACAAAATAATAATAATAATAATAATATTATTATTATTATTATTATTTCTAATCATTTATTGATTTTTGACATAAATTTTTTTTGGATCAAACATATATAGTTATACGGATGAGCATTATATGTTAATAAATGTTTCGCTCTAGTGGGAGCTTGAAATATTTTTTTTGGAATTGGCTTAAATCTAATCTCGTATTTAGTCATTGTTTTTTAAAAAATCACTAATTTATTTTTTTATATTTTATTGTCGTAGATGCCTCCTGTTAGTAAGTTGTGGACTGAGGAAGAGGGTTTAATGACAATTAGAGCTTGGGTTTCACCTAATGATCTAATTGAGATTAATAATAGTCTGTCTTATGAAGAACTTATGGAGAAAATGGAGAATTATAAGATGGACCCTGATCGTCCTATATGCATGAATATAGAAGATTTATATGGAGCTTTTAACCGCTTAATGTCCGCAAATATACCTATGGTGTATACGAACTGGGGTTATTATGAATGGCTCCTCATACAATCATTACCTGATGATGACAACACGCTTGTCTTTAAGGTTCGCATGTTAAATGAGATTGAGAAACCTTCACACTATTATTATGAGTTAAGGTGTGAAATGGAATTGATGGAGGAGCGCCGTCTTGTTTCAAAGATGAGGCGAACCTCAGTGCTTAGCATTCACACGAACCTTCGAAGTGGGAGACAAGCTAGTCGCCTTGGAAGAGGGCAGAAGTTATGGTATGAGAAAACCATAAATACAATCATCAAGAGGGAACAATTATTTTTATATGGAAATAGACTTAAGTATAAGATGGATGAAAGAGTCACAAGCAACAAAGAATATTTTAAGAACATGTAAAAGATTCCATATATTAGTTTGACCATGTTAGATTATTTCCTTTGTTTGTTGACTATGATATTTTTTTTAATTTTGTTGGTTGAACCATATGTTGCTATGACTTTATTAATGATATTCTAAATTAATTGTTGCTTGACTTTACATACTCTTTTCTCATATCTCATGAATTGTTCCGTTGAGTGGGAGTTCTAATTGAATTGAATTTGATAAATTCATAATTAGAATTAATAATTTTGCGCATTAAAATCGAATTAATGATGAATATAATAAAGGAATTGGATGATTATTGGAAGCCTCGACGACCTTTTGATTCCATTACCGATATTAGTTTGTCATTTTTTTTTATTTGTTTACGTTTGCGGCAAAATTAATTGTATGTGTGTAATTATAAATTATGCCTTTAGTGATTGTATTTTGAATTGTCTTTGTGTTGAATTAAAGTTAAGATGGCCTCTGCATCTAAAAACATTGTGGTCGAAATGAACAAGGGTGATAAACTGAATTGTGACAATTACGATTTTTGGCACTGTAAAATTAAGTATATCTTTTAATAGAAAGAGACTCTAGAAACTCTTAACAACACCCTACCGAGCCCCGAGCAAGGCAATACCGCCAACACAGAGGGATCTTGAGGCCTATCAGCCCGAAAAGAAGAATAGCAATGCTCGATAACATTGTTGAAAGATGCAAGATGATCTCATGTGAATACGAGAAGTACGAGACCGCCAAGAGATGTGGCTCGCTGAAAGACAAGTTTGGTGGTACCGACCACTAAACTTGTGAGGCTTACGATCAAATTCGACTTCACCGAAAGCGCCCAAATCAAACTACGAGGCAAAGATCTCGAGGGAGATGTCGAACACGGTTCGTGAGCTTAAGTCCGCCGGACATGTTTTGACCGATGAACAACAAGTCCAGCAAAGAATAAGATCTCCGCCCGATACCGGAACACATGAAGGTGAATATGACTCATAATGAGAATATCGAACTTTTAAAGATATTGAGCATCACCTAGAGCTAAGAGAGCGCCTGAGGCGCCTAAGCTACGAAAGTGTTTTTATGGTCGAGTCAAGCTCGCGAAAGCTTCGGGCTTCGCGTAAGATGGGCCATAAATATAACCGAAGAATAGCGGATCCGATCCCGATCAAGAAACAATATGCTAAAAAGCGGGGTAAGCGTCGGCAAGAAAAGGACAACCAAGGTGAGATGCTACAATGTAGCAAGTCACTTCCGTGGAGTGCATCGAGAAAAAGGTGAGACCCAACTACACTTTGTTAAATTATGCTTTAGTTACGAAGTTACGCACTTCTAACCGAATCTCGCCCCGTGCGGATCAGACTGTGGAGCAACAAACCATATAGCTCGTGATCGAAATGCATTTTGTGGAGTATCGCCGAATCCGCCAGGACGAGATGGATATATGTGGGCAACAACTCTAGAGTTGAGGCAAAAGGAATAGGCACATGCAAATTGACTTTGCGTGGCGGACGTATTCTTTTCTTTTATTACACGATGTCCTTTATGCACCGGAGATTCGACGAAACTTGATTTCTGTCCCTGTTCTTCTTGAATTAGGATATTACTTAACCTTTTATGGTGTTTGTTTAGAAATTTTCTTAAATTCTTATAGAACCGGCATTTAATTAATGGCTTTATTGTATTAGATACGATACTTGATGGTTCAAGTTATGATAATAGTTGTTTTTCTTATGTTACTTCTTCTAGTAATAATGAAATAGATGCTATTACATGGCATGCTAGACTAGGTCATATAGGCGTGAAAGAATGTATAGACTTGCGAGAAAGGGCATGTTGGGTCGACTTACAAAGATTGAACTGCCTATATGTGAAAATTGCCTGGAAAAAAACTAGAAAACCATTTAAAGGCGGGAATTAGAGCCGAAAACCATTGCAGCTTAATCCACTCGACATCCGTGGTCCAACGAATGTGCGGCTAAACATGGAGCCTCATATATATTACATTTATTGATGATTATTCACGCTTTCCACGCCTTTACTTGATTTCTCATAAATCGAAGCATTGATCGCTTTAAATTATATTTGAACATGGTAGAGAATCAACTAGACAATAATGTTAAAGCTCTAAGAATCGACCGAGGACGTGAATACCTTTCTAATACCAAGGAACTCAGAATGAGAAAGGGATAAAGATACCGACTATTCTCGAACTCCGCAACAAAACGGTGTAGCGGAAAGTTAAGGAATAACTTTATCGAAATGGTTAGGTCAACGACGGCGCAAGCAAACCTTCCAATATCCTATTTGGGAGATGCTTTATTAATCGCAGCCTCATGTACTTAACCGAGTTCCTTCAAAATCATTAGTTTCTACCCCATACGAGTATGATGTAGAAAACTCGACTTAACTCATCCGCGCCATGGGGTCTGCAAATTTATATTCACAATCCTACTCATAAGTTTGGAAAATTAGAGCTGTGGTAAAAAAATGTATCTTTATTAGATACTTAGAACACTCTAAAGGATATGTTCATCGTGAGCAAGCAAGTGAATTGTGTCTCGAACCGAATCACGAGATGTCAATTTTCTAGAAAATGAATTTCCTAGCGTTGGAGAAGTTAATAAGGATTTTCAATTCTATGAATTAGAAGATCCAAATGAGATTATTACTTCTAACGATAGTGTTGGTGTTAGTACTGATCCTTTAAGGATTGCCACTCTGAGTGGGAGTAAAACATCAGATACTTCAATTCCAACTGGGGAATCAACTCGAAAGAGTAATCGTAGGCCTATTCCTCGTCGTCGTTTTGAGATTGAGGGAGAAGCTTTTATGATTGCTTCTCATGATGGTGATGAGCCAAATACTTATAAAGAGGCTCTCACATCATCTGCCAAGAATATGTGGATGAAAGCAATGGAGGAAGAGATGGAGTCTATGAAAATCAATCAGGTCTGGGACTTGGTTGATCTTCCGCCTAACCGTAAAGCTATCGGAAACAAATGGGTTCTCCGAATAAAGCGTAAGGTAGATGGGACAATCGAAAGATATAAAGCAAGATTAGTCGCTAAAGGCTATACCCAACAGGAGGGTATAGACTATGAAGAGACCTTTTCTCCTGTAGTAAGATTTGCTTCTATACGATTAATCTTGGCTATCGTTGCACATTTAGACCTTGAGTTATATCAAATGGATGTAAAAACTGCATTTCTTAATGGAGAACTAGAGGAAGAAATTTATATGGAACAACCACAAGGTTTTGTTGTTAAAGGTCAAGAGCGCAAAGTATGCAAGCTCAAAAGATCTATCTATGGCCTTAAACAGTCATCTAGACACTGGAACCTTAAATTCCATCAGGCCATAGTTTCTGGCTTTAGGATGGTTGAGGAAGATCATCGTGTATGTTAGCAGAGATCTAAAGACGATTTTGCAATATTGTCTTTGTACGATATATATATGCGAATGAAAGAAAGAGTTTGTCAAAATTGTTAAAGATTGGTTATACTCAAATTTTGACATGAAAGATATGGGCTAAGCAAATTTTATATCTTAGTGAGTCAAAATTTTGTGATCGCTCAAGAAAACTGCTCGTCACAAGAACCTTACATAAAGCAAGATCCTCGAAAGATTCAATACGGTTGATCAGAAGCCAAACGGATACCCCAATAGCTAAAGGACAATCTCTTAGTCTCGAGCATGTCCCAAGACTCTCAAGAAAAGGAAAGAATGGCTAGAGTTCCTTATGCAAATGCCATCGGAAGTCTCATGTATGCCATGATGTGTACAAGGCCCGATATAAGTTATGTCATTGACCGGTAGTAGATACCAATCAAATCGGACAAAAGCATTGAGTGCGATCAAAAGGATTTTAGCATATCTCAAAGGCATTGCAGATTATTTTTATGCTATCGCGAGGTGGTTTCATGAATTGTTGGATATTCGATGTCGACCGGTGGCGATCCTGGATGAGCGCAAATCGACCTCGTGATATGCATTCTTGTTAAACAGAGGAGCAATTACATGAGTAGCAAGAAACAAACATGCACGCCTTTATCGACGATTTAAGCCGAATACATTGCATGTTCCGCAAGGCAAGAAGTTCAGGCTTAAGAGATTTTAAGACTTAGAAATTAATATTAGCTACTAGTCCAAAGAATCATCTATTGTGACAACAGTGCTATTTCTTTCTCTAAGGATGCCAAATACCATAGCAAGTCGAAACACATCGAGACTAAATACAATTTTATAAGAGACATTTTGGCAAAGAAGTAGCCATACAATATATATTCACGATAGCATGATAATGATCCACTTACAAAAGTCAGAATTTAGGGATGTATTTGCCTCTCATGCTAGATCATCGTTACGAGATTGTAATCTTGCATTATAAAATAATTTTATTTTGTAAACTTTTATTACATGAATTATTATAAAATGCAATGATGTTTTAAGCTCTCTTATTTGAATTTAGATTGAGAAAGACATAATTACACACATATAAGAGTATGTCCTCAAGTCAATGACCTATTATTTAGTAGTCACCTCAGTTGCTCTGGGAGCAAGCTGAGATGAGACAAGTAGAATAACAAGACAATGTGTTTTGTCTAAGAGCCAAAGAATAAAGAAATATTCTACAAATTTTGTCGCCTTGACTGGAGTCAAGATGAGGTCGTATACGATATTTTCTCGTTGACCGACTATAATGTACCCCACCATTATAGAGACTTAATTTAAGCCAGATGTGAGATTTTATTTTGACGCTAAAAGAAAGCGTTCATTTTAAAACTCGTGTCTACCGTAGTAGAGCGATCGACCAAGATCCGTGATGAATTGAATTAATGAGACATACGCCCTAAAATGGAAGATTCACTGTAACGCGTGTATCATACTGCGCATGCTTGATGACCAAAATGGAAAATGATAGAATTTCCTTTCTTCTTCATTGTGTAAGTTCCATATAACTTTCTATAAGTCAATTCTGGTATCCTTATGACTATCAACTATGTTTCTGAGATTTTAGACTGGTGTTTGCTACTTTAGCATGTTATCTATGACCTTGATATAATTTGGTCTATGAAACATGACTAGGAAAGAAACTATTCTGAATTGATGGACATAAGTGTGATGGGAAGATTTAATTTTTTCCTTTTATGTGATTCACTGGTCGACCAATTGTTTAATATCTTTGTGATATTACAATTATGAATACATAACGAGATTGCGCAATTTTGGCATACCGAGGGGATTTAGTATGCTAGAGTATTAAAGTAAATTAAATCTGGGATACAATGAACATATGTTGAGTTCTCTTGTAAATGATTGCAATTGAGACATCTCTTGCCTGGGTTAGCAATTGAGATATGTTTTTGGCTCTCCGAATGTTTTTTTTAGATATGTTCATGGTCACACGGTATATTTGTCTGTATGATTGGAGATATGTGATTGTTCATTATTTCTTTGTTCACTACTCTGCTGTCTCGATGTCGTCCCATCATGTGCGAGTGGGAGATGTTAGACGGGTGGGCGCCCAAGATGGGCCGACCCGACCCGACCCACACATGGTAACCACTTGGTGGTTACCATGCACGTTTGGGAACTCCCCAACCGTTCCCAACTGCAGTATATATAACAATAAAAACTGTTGTTGTAAGATACGATGAATGCGATTGATTTTCGAATAAGAAGAGATAGAAAAAGCAGTGAGTGTGTGTGAAAAACTAGAAAACAAAGAACACAAAAAAATCGTTGAACAAATCCGAAAAGAACAAATATACTGTGACTTGAGAAAGATTTCCGTTCGTGATTTCTTTCCGACCTGTGACGTGATTCAACACTTGTTTATTCCGCTGCATATTCGAACAAGGTAAGTTTTATTGACTTCTTTCGAATTACTTTCAGTAACCTATTCCTTCTCGAGCTGTGTTGTACCAATCACAATTGAACAAAACAACTTTGTTCTTTTCTGTGTAATAAAACTCAATAATTTCCTTCAATGTTCTATAGTATGAAACTCTACCATCCTGGTTCTCCCCCTTAACCATGACTCCACTATTTTGTGTCTTCTTATTTTGATCACGGTGGATTGTATAAAATCTAAAGCTGGTAACATTAAAACCCGAATAGTGAGTCACTTGTTATTCAGGTTGACTTGCCAAAGAGAACAATTGACTATTAACTTACCCATCATTATACAGTTGTGTTATCTACAAACAAAAGTTATAATATTTTCTATTATTAAAAAAATCACCTAAAACAACTTCAATAAAAAAAAATTACTTATAATTTATATCTCACTTAACTATCTTGTCCTTACTTTTTCGTCAAACCATTTAACAAACTCAGGCCCATGTACTTTAGCAACATTGGTAGTGCCAACATTTGAAAGTATGGTCTTATGTTCTCTACAAAAGGAAAAAAGAAAAGGAAGAAAAAATTATAACATCTTTAGTAGTTTTATAACTTTAAAAAAATTATGAAATAATATATATTCAAAATGGAGATACTTCTAATTTTTTTTTACCAAATAAAAGGCTCACATTCTGAACATGGCAGCATTATGAAGTCTTTTGTCCATCTCCTTTGTCACAGGCTTTCCAAAAGATCTACCTTGCATTGAGAAGATGGACAATTGAGATTTATTTGTTGAAGATTGACCTCCATCATAATTCTGCTCAAGTCTATTAAATTTGGTTTCAACCTTAGTCAAATAGCGTGAACAAAATGTCAAACATTCATTTGCAAAAAAAGCTTTTGCAATGGATCCCTCTAGTCGAGCTTTATTACGTATATATTGTTTCAACTTGTGCAAATTTCTACAAAAAAAGAAATTACATAATTATTAAATAAATTACAATACAAGTTATCTATTAATATGTAGGTAAATAAAAAACAATAAATGTACTTTTCAATTGAATACATCCAACTATATTGTACAGGACTAGTAACCCTAGCTTCCTACGCTAAGTGAATTGGAAGGAGCACCATAATATCAAAAAAGGCAGGAACAAATATATTTTCCAATTTAGAAAAAGTAAACGGAATTTATTTCTCCAAAAAATTTAATCTTCTACAGTCAACACCTTTGCACACAAAGCTTTGAAAAAGTAAGAAAGCTCAATTACGATGAGTGGAAGCAACCTTTCCATAAACACATGATAATGGTGAGATTTCATCCCTGAAATACTAGTTTACATTGCATTGACACACCGAGATAAGTTGCCTGAGTAACCATTAGGAACTTTTAAATCTGACAACCACTGACACAATAATCTCCTATCATCATCTGACAATGTGTAACAGGTAGAAGGCAAAATGATGTTTCCATTCTCCTCAATAAGGTAGTTCATGCTTTGTGTTCATTACTTGTAGATCAGGGCAAGTATTTAAAGAATCTTTTGTCTTTCCATCTATATTCATTATTCTTCCTAATAAATTCCCACACATATTCTTTTCAATATGCATAACATCTAATTTATGACGTAATAAAAGTGTCCTCCAATATGGCAATTCAAAGAAGATACTGTGCTTTTTCCAGTTATGGCTCGTTCCAAATCCTGAGATTACTTGTTTTTTCCCAACCTTTCCATGAATAATTGGCCTAAATCCTCCAAGCTCTGTTACTATATCATCTCCAGATGATTGTTTAAGAGCAATTTTCTTTTCTGTCTTACCATCAAATTCTTTCTTCTGATTGCGACAATTGAGCTCTTTTGGTAAAAAACGACGATGACCCAGATAGCAAAATTTTGACCCATGTTATAATTTACGAAAACAAGTTTGAGATGCACAACAAGGACATGCTATATTTCCCCTTTGTACTCTATCCTAACAAATTACCATTTGCGGGAAAGTCATTTACAGCCCATAAGACCGCATCTCTTATTTGAAAATTTTGCTTTGTTGAAATATCATATGTATATGCACCGACTTCCCACTATTCTTTTAACTCATCAATTAATGGTTGCAAGTATATGTCAATATTATTGCTTGGACCTTTCGGTCTTAGTATAAGCAATGATATAAACCTGTAAGGCTCTTTCATATACATCTAAGGTGGAAGATTATATGGAAATAATAACACATGCCACACACTATAATTAAGATTCATATTTTCGAAAGGATTAAACCTATCTGTTGCCATCCCGAGCCGTACATTTCTTGGATCACTAGCAAAAGACTCATGAATATTATCAAAGGATTTCCAGCCCTCACCATCTACAGGATGTCTTAAGATGCCATCATTTACATGCTTTTCAGAATGTCATCTCATATTTGTTGTTGTTTTTTAAGTCTAGGCGTTAGTGGAAAGTAACGCATAACCTTCCAGGGAATCTTTTTCCCCTTCCCATTGTTAACCTTCCATCTAAAAACCTTACAAGCAGGACAATGGCTTGCATTTACTTGCTCCTTATAATAAATCACACAATCATTCTTGCACCCATCAATTTTTTCATAATGGAGACCAAGATCTTTGACAATTTTATTTGCTTGGTAGTTTGATGCGGGTAACTTCTCACACAAAGGATGCATCGGTCAATAATTTTGGCAACATGTCAAAAGACTTGTCGCTCCAACCATTAATGCACTTAATATGCATCAACTTTACAATAAAAGACAGATTAGAGAAATTCTCGCAACCATGATATAATAGACTTTCTGCATCTTTTACCAAATTAAAAAATCTCTCTGCATCTAAATTTGGATCTTCTGTATAAATCTCTCGAATTAAGTTTTACATATCATCTCCTTCATCTGAACCTATCACTTCTTCTTCATCAATCTCACATTCAATGTCAAAATGCTCTTGCTCCCTATGCAGATACCAAGTAGTATAGGTAGGCATTATGCCATTTTCTAAAATATGTAATTACATCTCAGATTGTAATATTTTATACATATTGCAAAATTTTTCACAAGGACAATGGACCTTTATAGAATCAGATTGAAAATGTTTAGACACATAATCAATAAATTTTATGGCTCCTTGAAAATATGTACGTATTAACCTTTCTGATTGCATTTAAGATTTGTCAATTGACATGTTTCTAATTTCTGCATTTATATTTATTAGCTGTCATTATAATTCCTCACTGTTTTTGTCATACATAGATACAACTATTTAAGTTGGATCATGTTTAAATTTGGATTTCTCTTCCCAAAGATATTCAAGATGCATGAACAAGGGTCATAACTAACGGGAATCAACACAAGGCCAAAAGTTTTCAAGATTATCAGTCATATTGTTCCAATAAACTGTATTGAACTAAAAGTAACTTGATCAACTATTTTATATGATTAGAAAAATAATTTTGTCTAGTTTCTAAAGAAGTTTACAGAATGAAATTTGGACTAAAGACATTCAAGATACATTCAACAAAGGTCATAATTCATGGGAATAAACACAAAGCTAAAAGTTTTTCAAGATTATCACTCATGTTCTTTGGATTAACTGTATTAATCTAAAAGTAACTAGATTACTTATTATGTATGGCTGGAAATATAAATGAGTCTAGTTTCTAAATAATTTTACAAAATTGAATTTGGCTTTCTCTTCTTAAAAATATTTAGGATAAAGTCAACAAAGGTCATATCTTTTAGCATCTGCAGAGGGCCAAAAATTTTTAATTAACTAGATCGATTCATCAACATTTAATGACAAGGCTGCCTATCCCTATAAATGTCTTTGAGTTAAAAGTTTAATTAATTTTACGACGTCTAATTTGGAGTACTATACATCAAGTTATGGCTAAATGAATGCTGAATATTCATATTCAAAAAATAACAATAAGATACTACCCATTAGGTCATTTATTTGAATGGCTTATATTAATTTCTCTTCTATTCTAACTTAAAGTACAAGCAAAATCAGTGAGACAATTAGGCAAAAATTAAAGAAAATCAAGCACATATGAAGGATACAAAAGATTCAGTGAAAAAAAATTCTTTAATCAACTAAAATTTAACATACAAGCAAATTATGAAGTGAATAGTATTTTACCTTAAGATGCTGATGATCCGACAATTGCTCTGGTGGAAGAAACAAATGTGACGCTACTTTTGTGATGATGGTTTCACAATTTTGCTCCACTAGAAGAAAAAATTTTGAAAGAAAAATTAAAATACGTACATAGATGAGGCCATGTATATGCATGCCTGAGCTTGTTAGACTTTAATCAATACTACAGCCATTCCCATCTTTCCTTTCACATGTATTTGCATCAATATCGTGATCATAAACAAATTGTATTTTCATTTTAATTGACTAACACAAAGTTCCAAACAAAAGTCTAGTTCCGAACAAGAATTTTACAGAATAGAGAAGTTTATCAAGAGCCAAAGCCAAAAATAATTATATAAAAGAAACCCTAGACATATGAAAACATTAAGAAAGAAAAAAAAAATCTTACCTTTATGGGGTATAGGAAAAAATAAGTTAATTTACCTGAGAGTTACCTGAGAGGATAAATTCTTAAATTCTGTAATAATTGATCTTAGGGTTTCTCAAGATGAAGTAATGAAGATGTTAATGGATTGAGTTTTCCATGATGGAGTAAAACTAAATGAAGGGCGTGCTCTTTGTTTTTGTTTTATTGGGGATAAAACAATTTATGAATTTTTATAGTATAAAAGAAGGCCTTATCACTTTTATTGGTACACCCGTTTTTTGTTTTTGTTATAATCTTCTTTTTTTAATTTGATTTTTTTTATTACTTAAGAGAAGGCTTTTTTTTTTAAAATGATCAGGCTTTTGATTTTAAGTCAAATCAGAAGTCTAATTAAATTTTACTTAGTCTAGCTAATCTATATTTTTAATTAAACTGAACTTATATATTTGATATAACATAGTCTCATAACTATATAATATGCTCTTTCTTAATTAGGTATGATAATATCTTCAAACTTTAAATGGTAACTTTATAAAGTTATAAGTAGACAATTAATATAGCTCCTTAATTATTAGTAGAAGTTGTTAATTATGTAACTACAAGATATAACATAGCTAATAATAGTATATAAATCATGTGACAAACTTCATTGTGTGTTCCCTCTATGAAGCAAAGTTCACACATCAACATACATGTTTGAAGATTATATGTTTAATATCTACTGTGAAATATTGAATATGAATACTAAAAAAATGAAACAAAATGACAAAGTTCATGTTAACATATCTTATTAATCCAAGATCATTTGTATTGAGACTATATACTATAATCTAATTTTTCTGTGTGTGTATATATGTAAGTAAATTTATAATATTGTACATTAATAGATATCCAACAGCCAAAGATCATGGTCCAGACATTTCTTATACTCTCATTCTTAACATTAATCTCAAATTTTTATTCCAATGTTTCTTTTATATTTAAAAGTAAATTGGATGAATTAATCATTGTATAAAAAGCTACCCGAGTTATAAAAAAAATATAAAAAATATAAAAAATAGTAATATTAATGTACATAAGATATGTCTTACTATGATCATGAAAATTCACTACTACAAAACAGGACAAAGATGACATGTAATACATGACACGCGTGCTATTAACTGTCATCTATTACTTTAGATGATTGTTATTTATTTTTAAAAGTCATCTATCATAAAATTGTTTTTACTTATGATATAAAAATGACTCAACACTAATTATCATCTTTAATTAAATAAAAGATGACTCTTATTTTTTAAAATTTGTCATTTATTTTTCAAGTATAAAAACCCAACTTTCTCTTTTTATTTTCGTTGTCTCCAACAAAACACCAACTCTCTCTCTGCGCCTCCATTCCTCTGAAATTTCACAATCTTCATCTTCAAAATTCCCTTTCCACCACAACATCTTGTTATCTTCTACTTCCAATGTGTAAACCCCTAATTTTACCCATTATTCACACATGGTTGAAGTGAAGACAAAGAGGAAATTTTAAAGCTCTGTACCACACATTTAGCGGAGAAGATAATAAAGCTTGGACTGCAACACTATCAAGTAAAATATTGAAGCATTCGGCCATTAAACTTGGATTTAAAAGTTTTGGTCTCCACACAAAGGTACTTTCTTTTCTTTTTGTTTAATGATGCTTGTGAAAGAAAGTGATAGATTGTTTATTCGTGGATGGTCTACCTGTGCTGTTTTTTTTTTCTTTGTCTAATTTATTCATATTTGAATAGCAAATATTAACAATATGGATAAACAGTAACGTTATTTCTAGGGATTAGGTTTTATGGAGTTTGTAATGTCTATAATTACATATTTTAAGGTACAAATACCAAACAATTTTATCATATGCTCAACACTAAATTAATACAAATGCTCACCACCATAACAATCCATTTGTTGTGCTTTTGTGCTTTGTCTCTGACACTTCCTATGTTGTTTGACCTAAACAATTTGTCATCTTGAATGATGTTAAGGTACATATCTATAATTAGTGCCAACAAGAATATATGCTTTTTGCAAGTACGCTTGCAAAGTTTTGACTAAAGCATTATTGATTGAAATTTATCCTGGGATCTTTGACGATGAACAAGCTGAATTATATTTATCAATTGACAACATCGTACTGTTCTGTAGCATGGAAAAGTTGGGGTCGCAACAATAACTTGTTACATGAATTAATTAAACTACTTATTTTCTTAGCAAGCATAATTAGTTATAATTTTTTATGTATACAGTGTAGTAATTATCACTTGTTTTCCGTAGGCATCTTTATGAGGTCTTGAAGGATCCTTACCTAAATCATATTTATATATAGTAAACATTGGATGTTGATTGTTGTGGATACACAAATTCATATTATATTAATTCACTTGGTCATGAACCTCCCCCTGATTTGAAAAATTTTGGATCACTGTAAGTTATTGTCAATTATAATGCATGTAGTAAAACATGACTAAATATGTATATCTAATTATGTACCTTAAGTGCTTTCAAAATTTTTGTGGCAAAAATGGGACATGCAGATTGAAAATCCTTTGATTTGGAACAGGATTAAGATATATGAAATTGTGCATATATATGTTCAATTTAAATTTCCTTACATTTGCACATGACATTAATTAGTTCAAAATTCTTGTGCAGTGTCCACAACAAACTACGAATGTCGAATGTGGATTATGTCATGAGATTTATGAAGGAAATCATTGAAAACCAAGATGATTCAATTAAAAAAAACATGGTAGTCATTTCCTTATCCTTTTAAAATTTATAGATTTCATAACGTTGATGCATTTATTAATATTGACTATTTTGTGTATGATATATAGTTTGTTGGACGACACAGCTACACCCAAAGGATATTGATGAAGTGAGAATGGAGCGAGCAGAGTACATATGGCAGCATATTTTTTGCTAAATTTGGTAGCACAGCGATTTTGAGAGGTTAATAGTATTATTTTTTATCTATATCTTCGTTATTGCCTTTGTTTCGAATAAGCCACTAAAAGGATTTATGAAATTATTTTAATTATTTCGATATTGTAATCCAGGAAGGTTCGTCAAAAGGGTTCACTGTCCAACTCTCTCTAGCTTTGGCATGATTATTGGAGTAGCCAACAGGATGGCCGCATTTTGTTGTTCCTCTAAAGAATGTAATATTTTTCTTTTAAGAAAAAAGAGTTATGGATATCTAGTTCTTTTAATTTGGAAATTGTAAGCACAAAGTATTTTTTAGTATTGTGTGTAATGTATTAGATTTACATATGATTAATGCAATTGCTTGATGAATTTTTATTTTTACTCTACAGGTTTTCAAAAAAAAATTATTACGCTACAAGTAAGCATAAATAATAATAATAATAATAATGACAACCATTTCATATCTTTAGTAATCTATTCATATTAGGGTGACTACTATTGTTGACGTCCATTACTTAAAGGTAGTCATTTATACTTGAAGAAAAAATAGTTTTTTTTGCAACATTAGATGACTGCTTTTTTGAGAAATGAGTTATTTATAATACCTATTAGATGACTCTCTTTACGTATCATCTTTTGTACCTCGTTTTAGATGACTGTTACAAAGATGACTAATTTTACGTCGTCATCAAAAGGTTAATTTAAACGTCATCTATGTACTTTTTTTGTAGTAGTGATTATATTAGTAATTAAGCTAATAACTTCAAAATATATAAGGTCAATTTATAGGAAAAATAACAAAGATCATTTATGTAGTTGGCTCCTTATACTCATGCTATCATACAGTAACTATAGAAATATTTATTTAAAATATTTATTTGCTATTACATTTTCTAATAATAGTCTAATTGGTCAATTTTTGGCAATGAAGACAATTGGTCAAGAGTTCAAGTCTAATAAAATATATTTGAACACTTTCCGTATTTAATACTAATAAATAATAGTACTAGCGTAATCTTCCCCCTTAAACTGATCTTATTAATTTTGTACTATTTCGATCAATTATATGGTGTAGTTATAAATATTAATGTATTTTTCATAATGATTAAAATCCTTGAAAATAGTGATTATTTCTGCCACAAGTTTAGTAAGTTGAAAATATCATAGCTGAAATTGTACTACCTGTTATAATGCTCACTTGTGACTACTTTGATATTTGGTAAGAAAAAAGATATGGTATTTTCAATTGCCACATTCTTGCCATTGCAAATAACAGTAGTATGAATGATTATTGTTAAACATTTTAAAATTTCACTACTTATTTTCAACTGGTTTCATATTTGCTCGAAATTAAACTTCTATTATCAATTGTGAAATAGTGTGGCCGCAAATAATCATGTATTTCTAACAAATTTGATAAAGCTATTGAAAATATTGCTTCATTTTCGACAATAACCTCCTATCATTGAAAATAGTATTGGCGCCATTGATTTCCCAAAAAAAATAAGTATTAGCGATTAATTATTAAGTTATTTTTAACTGTTTTTTCCCAATGAAAATACGAAACATCACTTTATTCTTTTAGCAATGAATTAATTTTTACAATAAAAAAATCATATTTTCAACTAAATTTTTCCTGCAACTAGTAATGTCGGTTAAAAAAAAAACTATTTTCTTGCATGATCAAACTTATATTTTTCATGGGTTTTCGGCCATTAGTACACTATGTATAAACTACAAAATCTTCATTATAGGTAAGGTGAATTTACCCAATGTTCCAAATGCATGTACTTGCGTGATCTTCATCTTTAAGTTCAGAACTTCTCTAATTTATTAGATAAAGAAGGCTTGAACGCAGGATGAGTTAATCAAAGCATGCAAACAGCACCAACATTTTTGTTGACGATGATATCATCTCTCTTCAAGTTCATCTTCACGCGGGCAATAGAAGCGAAAAAATAATTTAAAAAATGTGTCGACGCGTTTCTGTCTATATAGGCATGGGCTGAGAGAGAGAAAAAGAGAGAGTAAGCGAATCATTCTGTTGCATTACTGTTGGCGGGCACCATTAATAATGGTATTGGGAAGCTGCATTAAACGAAATCACATAATTAGGGTTCAACTTCTCTACATTATTTTCATTCAATCTTGATCTCTATTTTGAGCCAACTTTTAAATCAAGTTGACTATTTTCTTGGATTACAAATAAGCAAGAAGGAGCCCCATGCATGCAAGTCAACACCCAAGTCTCTCTGTTGCTGTGTGCAAAGTGGAAACAGTATCTTGATTCTTGAATGAATTGAGATTGAATTGGAAAGGACAGTTGGACAAATAAATTTCACTCACAATGACAGATGAGCCTCATTTACTCATGCAAGCGTGGCAGTTGAGTTTTTTTTTTTTTTTTTAAAACACAAATTCTGTCACTATATATACTTCACTGCTTCTCATGGCATCTCCACACTAAACAGTGAGCTAGCAAAATATAATAAGAACAATGGATTCTGTTGCACATTTTGTTGCGTTTATTATATTTTGTGTTCTTCTTGTGAACGGTTTTGTTTTAGCTGAACATGATAATGTCAAAGGCGTTAAAGATGATAAGCGTTTGTTTTTCCATCGTCCGCATTTGTTCAGAGGTGGGGGTTTAGGGCATGGCATTTATAAGAACGGTTTTAGACATGGAGGCTTTGGCGGTGGTGGTGGTCTAGGCGGTGGTGGAGGCCTAGGTGGCGGCGGCGGCTTAGGTGGTGGTGCCGGAGGTGGTTTTGGTGGTGGTGCAGGAGGTGGTCTGGGCGGTGGTGGTGGCGCAGGAGGTGGTCTGGGCGGTGGTGGTGGTTTAGGGGGAGGTGCAGGAGGTGGTCTTGGTGGTGGTGGTGGTTTAGGTGGTGGGCTAGGTGGAGGAGGTGGTCTGGGCGGTGGTGGTGGTTTAGGGGGAGGTGCAGGAGGTGGTCTTGGTGGTGGTGGTGGTTTAGGTGGTGGGCTAGGTGGAGGAGCTGGTGGTGGTTTAGGGGGTGGTGCGGGTGGTGGGCTAGGTGGAGGAGCTGGTGGCGGCTTAGGCGGTGGTGCTGGTGGCGGTTTAGGTGGGGGTGCTGGTGGCGGTCTTGGTGGAGGTGCTGGGGGTGGCTTAGGTGGCGGTGCCGGTGGTGGGCTCGGTGGAGGAGCTGGAGGACTTGGTGGTGGTGGTGGGCTTGGCCATCATGGTGGTTTAGGTGGAGGAGCTGGAGGTGGTCTTGGTGGTGGGGCTGGTGGAGGGCTCGGTGGAGGAGCTGGAGGAGGCCTTGGCCATCATGGTGGTTTAGGTGGAGGAGCTGGCGGGGGTCTAGGTGGAGGTGGAGGGCTTGGCCACCACGGTGGGCTCGGTGGAGGAGCTGGAGGCGGTCTAGGCGGTGGTGGAGGGCTTGGTCATGGCGGCGGCATTGGTGCAGGTGGTGGACTTGGAGGTGGGGCTGGTGGAGGAGGAGGGCTCGGTGGAGGCGGTGGCGGAGGCTTAGGAGGAGGCGTTGGTGGGGGTGCCGGTGCTGGTGGAGGACTTGGTGGTGGTGCAGGAGGCGGAGGTGGATTTGGTGGTGGGGGAGGAGCTGGTGGTGGTGTCGGAGGTGGAGTGGGAGGAGGATTTGGAGCAGGTGGAGGTGTCGGTGGTGGAGTTGGTGGAGGAGCTGGTGGTGGTTTCGGCGGAGGCGGTGGTGGTGGTTTTGGCGCCGGTGGTGGCTTCGGTGGCGGTGCCGGGTTTGGAGCTGGTGGAGGAGATGGCGACTAACTAATTAAAGCTCGATCAAGAACAAGGCTATATTATACTTGCTAATTAATCTTTGTATGTTTAGTAATAATTTAATTTGCATGGGTTATGGTTAAACTACATATTCTCTCTCTTTGTATGCTTTCGGCAAAAGACATGCTCGTTATATCAACTCCTTTTTAAGTTATAGCTTGTATTATTACGGAGGTTTGTTGTTTACGTAAAACCATTCTCGTCTTGTTTCCCGCTCCGTGCATCATGCATGGGAACTGGGGAGGAACTGTATTACTGTAAGTCCGTAACCTTCAAAAGGATACGAAATTAATACTGAAAAAATAAACGTGAAATTAAAGTCCTTGCAATCGCATGCAACATCGAGGGGATTGATCAAACACACAGAGTTGGTAGATCCGAAGATCTATGGCCTTGGTGATTAGGTTCGATCAATTAATGAGATGACCCCCACAATTTATTTTTATGTCTGTTGTTGTACAAATGGCTACCTACTATAATTTATAACTTTGCAGTGGAATTAATGACGATTCATTTCTAAGGCTGTTTTCAAGTTAAATTCATAAAGCGGATCATTGCTTCAAGAGATATATGGCTGAAATAAAACGTGCGTATTCATTTTATTTTATATTTCATAATCTTATTGCTTTTGCTTCTGTGTGCAAAATACAAATAGAGCGAGCGACTTTACCAGAAACATTTTGGTTAGTAAAATTTCATTTGCGTCGTTTCACAATTACCTCACATATGTATGTACATGATTAAGTCTTTGGGATTTAAGCTTTTAAATTCTGTTCTTTGTGAAAAAAAAGCTATAACTATGAAACAAAAGTTAGTAATACATAATAAATATAAATTTTAAATAATAATTTTAACAAAATTATTAAACATACAAAAAATTTTCTATGATATAAGTGAAAAATCACATTAAAAATTAACACATGATGGTTAGTGTTCACTAAATACTTTAGTCTTTGTAAAAAAAATACAGCTGTCCAACCTCAATCTCAAACGCACCCTAAATACTTCAACTCTCTCATTTATGCCATTGAGGGGGAGCTTTCCCGAAAGAACATTAATAAAATACTATCATGATAAAAATGACAATATTATAACATGAACAATGTTATCATTTTGTATGTTACTTTAACTCCGTACCATGAACAATACTCTCTATCTTCGACTGAATAGGATTTTTGAAGATGTCTAAATATCAATTCTTTTTTTTTTTTTTTGCCTTCTTTTTATCTTTTGTTTCTCTATGTCTAAATCTGTTCTTGGGATATTTGTTAGTATATGTGTTGATAGAGTCAGTGCTGAAGATGAGATTCTTAAAAGAGTTAAGGTGTATTTCTGGTGGCACTCCGATATATATGATGTATTATCATGTACACGTTGGGTGAAGAAATCTCAGGTGCAATGGTGGAACAGAGATTTTAGTTCAGAAGGGAACAAAAGACACCCCAACTTCAGATTTTTGGTTATTCGTGCCCTTTTGAGAGGGAAAGCGGCTGAATAAAACTAGAGGAAGGTTTTGCTTCTTTTGTCATCGGTTATTTTACGCCCAAGATTTTTGGCATTAGGGTCCCTATTTTGTCATTTAGTTATTCAACGGCTAGATCTAACTAAAGAGCTGCACAACGACCAAGATATGTTGGCATGGTTATTAATATTGCATCCCTAATATTTATTGAAAAATCAAAAAAGGTATAAGTTTCTAAATGTTGACATATATGTCCAGATTGTTTCAAATTCTTTTCACACTTAAATCTACGGCTTACTTTGACTATTAACATGAGTGTCGGCGCAACAATGTAATCTCATGTAAAAATTTTTAAATACATTAAAAAATTAATATTTTTTATATCTGATATCTCTTTAATGTATAATGATTTATTTGAATATCTTAGTTAAAAAATACTTAACAAAAATTTATTAATTTGCCAATAATAATAATGTCTAACCAAAATAGACATATATATGCCTAAACTAAATGTTTTCAATAATATTATTAATGAACATGTCCAGTAATTCTTAAATTGTATTTAATTAAATATTTTATTTTTAATATTAATATCTTGATCTGTAAATAAACCGAACTCCATCCCTCTTCTTTCTTTATTCTTAATTAATAATTTAGCACTCACGAACTCATCCTCTCTTTTTTTATTTCTTTTTTTTTATAAAGTCGTAGTTAATAAAATAATATATTTTAGAAATAGATTTTTTTCATCAATAGTAATCCTACCATTGATTCTTTGGTCTGCATAGTAGTATGATTTAAAAGTACTCTTATTTTTTCCATAGATGCTATAAATATAAGACTTATATAACTCTTGAAATTTTATTATTTATAAACTTGTCAATTGTGATTCATGTTCTCTTGAAATTCTTGAACTAAACCTTTTCTTGGGAACTTTTTTTTGAATTTATACGAATTACCATTTTTGTGTTAAAAAAAAGATAATATACGTAGAGAATAAATAGTTGTAAATTATAGAGATTTATCATTTGTCCTTAATAGAAATTTAATGAATGAGTATTTTCATAATATAAATTATTCAATTAAAGGGTGGTAAATTTCCTCACTCTTTATTTGATTTTTTCTGTAAGGGTAAAAATAACAATTCCACATTCTATTAAACTTTCCTTAATGGTCAACTGTATTCAAGGATATAAATATCTAGAAATTAAAATGAACAAGACTTATGTGTTAAAATTTAGAAATACTATTTGGTTATTTTATTTTTATCAAACAAAATAAGGAATTACTTATTCCATTGGAAATATAGTTTTTCCCTATCTGTATAGTTTAGAAATTCAAAAAATAAACTCTTCTTATTGTTATAGTCTTCTTCTAGTTGTGTTGGGGGAGGGGGGGGGGATGATTCATTTTTGAATCGAACTGAACCGATCAATTTATTTATAAAATAAAATTCAAATCGAATTGAACTGAGTTGGTTCAACTTTTAATTCAATTTTGGTTTGGCTTGGTTTTTCTTTTTAAACTATAAATTCCTTTGTACTTTGTAGTTTTTTTTTTTTTTCTGTTTTTGATCTTACGAATTGACCTTTTTTTAATTTTTGAAACAAAACCAAATCGCTAGTTTGGTTTTGGTTTCTTTGGCAACAATGATTTTTTTATACGCTCACTTCTGATATTAAAAATTTGTAGTGTACGAAATTGTATTTTGTAGTAATGTGTTGCCCTAATTTAGGCTTGACTCTTAGGCATTGACTTATATATATAGTACTTAAACTTGATTTTTTTTCATATATTTGTGCCTATATACAGATGTATTGATGATCATTTTTATCCTAATAACACATGTTATTAACTTTTAAAAAAGGAGTCTTCATGTAAACTTTTTAAAATATTGTTAAGATGATAATTCCATCAACAAAAAAGACGACGAATATTAGCCAGATAGGTTTAAAAAAATATTAATTTCTATAGAGATATGTGAGCAATGAAAATGCATTTTGGGCAGCCTATCAAGCACTCAAACTTTTCTACTTTAGAAGCAACGAGTTTTTATTTGGCTTTTTATTGTAATTTGTGAATTTTGAGAAACTAGGAGGGACTTTCATAGAGGTCAAATTAATGCCTATGCCTATGTGGTTAAGTAGGCCTTTAGAATCATGATTATTTAATTGCGTGCTTTATTTTTCATATACTTCATTATTTGCGGTAATTTATTAAATTAATCTTTAATTAAATTTGGATAAAACTTAGTAATTACATATCTTAAATTTATTACATTTATAGTAATCATGGAATTTTCCTTAAACATAGATTAAAAAAATGAGCATAAAAATCAGATCGACCTCGAATAATACTGCTAGAATATAGAAGTTAAAACCTCAGGTCAAGTAATAAAAATAACACATACTCTTAATTGTAATGGAAATTGAAAGAATAGATTGTCGAAAAAATCTATTAAAAAAAAGGAAAAGAGAAAAAAGCTTATCCTAGTCCACAAGCCATTATTTGGCTTCTGTTTCCAAAATGATCATTTTTCATTTACTATTAAAACAGTATATTAAGATTATTTTTGCTCAACCAAAAGTCACATGATATGACGATCTACGCTGACATTGAAGGCGGATTATACTAATTAAAAATCTATTTCACAATTCTTTGCCTTCAAGGCTTTAATTGGTTCAAATTAAAGCTGTACTCTACTAAATCTGGGGCTTATGTTTGTTTACCATTTTTCACATTAAGGAATGAACAAAAAAGTTGTACATGCAGTAGATACCATAAACATGTTGGGATTATATGCTCTTTTAAAGCATATTAATTTATTTTTTGATTAATAAAATATTTGAGATATTTTAATTGCATAAATATATTGAATAAGGTCCGTTTAATCATATTATATGTATTTATGTGATCATCATATGGATTCACAGAAGACATAAATACAAGTTATCTTATGATTAAATAAATTAAGTTCGCAGTTGATAAATAGAGTTGAGCGCTCTATTTATATTTAGACTGTAGTAAATTCATTGAATGATTTGTCTTAATCATGTATGAATTTACTGATGTAGTTTGACTACATTGAGCTGGATCACACGTGAGATTTAATTAATCTTGAAATGACTGTCAGACTTGTTAAATCTCATAGGCATTGATTTTACTGTAATCTTAATCTTGAGTTAATTATGATTTTATGATTGTAATTGTTATTCCATTTGAATTACCAATGGGCACGACACACATTTGTGGTCAAGATTACCCGGTATTTTGGTGGGAGCAATTATGAGTATTGGAATTATAGATTAACAATATAGAATTTGTACGACACGTCTCTTGATGGGTTTTCGACACTTGATCATAGAATTCTCTGGCCAGAGTGTGTCAACATATTTAGTATGTTGAAAATGATCATTAGAGAAAACCAGTAAGTATCAAGGTACAAGATGTGATTAAATCGATTGGAATGATTGAGATATCGATTTAATTAACGATGTGGTACAAAGGATTGAGCAAGAAAGAAATCAATGTGGGACGAATTATTATTCGAACATACAATTATGGAGGTCAATTCCAATCTTATAGTGGAATAGAGTTGGAAGTTTAAATTGATGTTTAATTATTGTAGTTGTATTTGTATCCAAAATGTTCCCAAAAAGTTATCAGCTTTCAATTTAAGACTACCATTATTAAGATAAAAAAGATAAATTAATTATGGGTCAAAAACATAATTATATCTTTTAGTGGGAGGCTCCATTAATATGCTTATGTATAAGGGGCCTTATGTTATTTTACAAGGTGGCCCCTATGACAAAGAAAAGCAACGTGAGTTTCAAAATTTTAGGAGCCTTAGGATTCCTACTGTGAAAGAGATATAAAAGGACTTATTCTATCCTAAACATGAGAGGAAAAGTCACTATATATATCAGAGAAAAAGATTTTTCTCTCTAATTTTTTAGAGAAAAATTTTCTCGTGCTAGTTTGCTTTTAGTAGTGATAAAGGCGCCAACACGTCAAGTGCAGATCAATCCTGAGTCATAACCTGGAAGATCGTTTGGTGACGGATCGTGATCTAACGAACGTGGTGGTGACGGATCGTGATCTGAGAGCCTAAATCACATCAGCGGAAAAAGCCAGATCAGATTTTCAAGGTACAATTTCTAGATTACGAATTCATATATATTTTATGAGATCGGTTCTAAAATTTTTTTTTAAAAAAACTGAATTTTCCCCAACAAAACATTATTAATTGGGCTTATGTTCTTGAAATTTTCCCAATAAACGAAAGAAAAAAAATGTTAACGCAATGACATAAATATAGGAAGATCGATATTTTTTTAATTAAAATAATGGTAAAACGATATCGTTTAGTCTATGCTTTTATTGAACTTATACTTGCCTATGCTTTTACCCTTTGACATATGGATAATATGATGAACATTTGAAAGCATATCACATGCACCTATAAATAGGTAGCATTCACATCATCAAATATATTTTTGACATTCAATGTTAAAGAATATTTTTATTTATAATATATTTGTGTGTGTGTCCACGCGCGCGTGTGTTTGTTTTGCCTGTTAGAATTGGCTGACTTCTTAAGGCTTAGATACTGTGTTTGAATTTTGATGGTTACGTGAGTTATTAATTAAAAAAATGCGAATATAACATTATTATTTAATTACTTGGTATGATATGAATGGAAAAATTGAGATAGAAACTACTATCAAATGAGGGAATGTGTAATTCTTTACATAAGATTATGGCTTTGATGTAATATCAATTTGGAGTTTACTAAGAACATAAATTTATACATTTATAGCATGTCCAAAACTTTATCAAATATAGCTATTTTGTGTTCTAAAGGCATGCGGGAAAATAACAATTTCTGAATTTAATAAGATTTATATATTCATTATTTATTTGAGCATATATTGTTAACTCTTATTTATAAAGTATGAGATTTATATATTGGATATATGATGCCAATACATGAAGATATAAATTACAAGTTTTTATAAATAAAAAATCGTTCACAAATGAATGAGCATTTCATAATTTGCAAGGTTATAGCTTTTCTACTTATATTATGAATACTTTTATCTTGATAACTAAAGTGGAGACTTCAAGTTGAAAAAATTAGTATGTATATAATGAGAATGCAGTGAATTATAATCTACTTTAATAAATGTCATTGATCATAATTCACACAAGTTTTAATAAGCTTAATCGACCTTAATCTAAGTGAGTAATGAACTTATATTTATGTATTACGGCCTTTGAGTTATCACGGAGCGAAACTAGTCAAAATCTCGATAGCTTGGATTTGTAATTTCAAGGATCATAGAAGCATATACTTACAAAATAGAATCTATATATGTGATGCTTACCTAAGCTATTTTTGGTACTTGATCATTTAAATTTATGACTGCAGTTTATTCAATAACTATTTATTGAATAATAATACTTATTAGTAATATATTCACAAATATAGATATATTAAAAGTTGTCATTAGAATAAAAATTGACTTAAGGGATAAATATGCAATTACTGAGGCAAGATATTTATCGTGGGTCCTAACTTTAATTACGAGCATCTAATAGAGGGTTAATTAAGTAATTATGATTGGTCTAAGATCAAGCCTAATATTAATTAAAAGGAGTTTTAATTAATAGGGTTTCTATTTATGACATGAGTTAGTAGAGTGCACCTTTGGGATTTTAGTGGAATAGTCTCGAGTTAATTTAGTAGCTTTGGTGTGTTATGAAACTTGTGGACTTCAATTATTAAGTTAGAGTTAGGAAGGTCACGAGTCTAGTGTTCTTCTGCCATCTCAATTTCCAGTTGAACTCTTACTCTAATAAGTGTATGTATGAAGAAGAGGAAATTGGAACAGAGAAATTCTTTTAAACACATAATTTTTCTCTATAAAAGGAAAAATAATTTTCCAGAGTTTTCACCTCTTACATAGAGGATAGCAAAGAAGATTACAATTTATATTCTTCAAATCCCAACAATGGTGGTGGAAAAGATTACAGTAGTTCTTTGAATCATTATCGGAAGTCTAAGGTATTTCTTTAATTCTATATATGTATTCATAATAAAGAAAAAGATCCCGATTTTTGCTGATTTTATTAAATGAAAATTTTCTATGCTTGATTTACCAACAGTGCAAACTAGAGAGGAGAACTCCCCTACATCTAAGAGATATATATAAATTTTAGTGTAAAAACTTAAACTAGTAATTTAAGTAAGCGTTCAACATTTAGTATTGAAAGTTTAAACAAAGATTATTTATAAGTTTGTAATGGCTATACTTCTACTTTGAAACACAATCTAAAGTATTTGGTAACTATCCAAATCACTTGTGAACTTACTTATATTATTTGACAGTTATTGACTCAATTTCTATAATGATTATGCATCTAAAGCCACAGCCTTAATTCCAAATTTAAATGTGACAACTACCTATTACTATCCCTCAAGTCAGCACTAGTTCAAGGGTAAAATGGATTTTAAAAGGTTGTACTTAAATGGAATCTTTGTACAAACATGTGCAGTATCCAAGTATTTTTTAAATATGAGGGCGAAGTGGGTAATTATCCAAATTTGAAGGGGAAAAAATGCATGTTTTCCCACTTTTTTTATTTGAAAAGATAGAGGGATGGACAAGCTTAATTCAATTTTTATCCCAAATCTCTTAAAAGAGTCGAACTCAGTGGCTAGCCAAATAAAACTACTTGAAAATTACTCATTCAAGTCCCGGAAGGCAAAGTTTCCTAATATATAGACAAAGGTCACACATTTCAATGGGGTTCTGATTTCATCCTTTTATAGCAAAGGTCGCACATTTTAATGGGGTTCTGATTTCATCCTTAGCTGCATACTTATGGAAAAGATTCATTTAAAATAATTTTCTAGATTTTTTCTCAAAACTTTTCTTTATTAGCCTAATAACAACTTAATCAATAAAAAGATCTTGACTTCTATTGATTTTATTAAATAAAAAATTATTTTTGTAGCTTTACCTACATTACCCACTACATTACCTCTAAGAGATACCTATAAGTTTTACTACAAAGACTTAAACCACCAAGTAAGTGTTCAATATTTAATATTGTATTGAAATTGAAAGTTTAAACCAAGATTATGTGTGTATGTTTGTAATGATTATACTTTTACTTTGAAACACAATTTTAAAGTATTTGGTGAATATTTAAATCACTTGTCGACTTAGGGTGTGTTTGCGGAAGTTGCACTGTAGCAACACAACTCCCCCAAACGAATCCTTACTTATATTATTGGATAGATATTAACTTAATTTCAACAATAATTACGCATTTAAATCCAAAGCCTCAATTCCAAGCATACCTCCACGTAGATGTAACTGTCTCATATAGAAAATTTATACCATAGTTATAATACCGCACACCTTATTTTCCTTTACTTTTGCCAAGCCCTTTATAAAGAAAAGAAAGAAAAAAAAAAGAAAAAGGAAAACAACTTTACGGGGAAAGAGAGAGAGAGAGAGAGAGGAGAAACCGAACCGGATCCAACTCGACCCCCGAGCGTAACCCGGTCGGTTCTCCCAATTTCGGCCACCGTTCCGAGCAAACAAGGCACCGATTTGAAGCCTAAGAGACGAGCAACGTATCCATGCCATCCTTGCCGTCGGAAAATGTCTAGAAAGCCGTCGATTGAACCCGCGAAAGTTACCGCAATTGCCGCCTTGATTCGCCGTGATTTCGCCGATTTTTGGTGACACCGCCACTTGGGTTTTGTTCCTCACAATCCCCTCTGCCATTTCCGATCGTCCAATATCGTTGAGGACGCCGTTTTGCCGTTGATCGGCCGTTAAGGGACTCACGGCTTTGGGAGCCCGATCCGGAGCTGTTGCTGTGCGTGGGAGCTCGGCCACCACCGTTGGACTCAACGTGGCTGGAACTTTCAGTTTTGAGCTTCCTGTCACCGTCGGTTGAATTTCGGTGACCGTTGATTTGCAAGGGCATTTTAGTAATTTCACAATCTAAGGGCAATTTTGTAATTTTAGATCTTGTGGGTATTTTAGTAATTGTTGAAATTGAGGATAAGTTGGTAATTTATGGTTTTGAGGTTAATTTGGTGAATTATGAGTTTATGGATATTTTGGTAATTTTGGATTCAAGGGCATGTTGGTAATTTTATTGAATTTGAGGGTAATTTCATAATTTTAGAAATTACGATTATTTTGGTGATTTATGATTTAAATTGAGATTATTTGCGGTTAAGTATGGAATGTGATTATATTGAGGAATTTGAGAATATTGGAGTTTATGATAATGATTTAATTTTATTCTTATGAGAGTATTTTTATCGATATTAGGTCGATGATATCGATATGCATTTATTACTCGAGGATGCTAGGAGGTAAGTAAACTAGATTTCCAAACGAATCACAATAAATAATATATATGTTTGAAATGTTTGAAAAGCCTATTTTGATATATCCGGATATTAATTTACATGTTCTGCCCATGTGTTTATGTGATGTGTTGATATGATGTGTGTTATGTGTATTTATAGACATGGGCATACGTATGTATCAATATTTCATTAGCATGAGCACAAAAATACATTATGTTTTGTATAAAATAAGAAAATAGATTTTAGCAAACATAATTTGAAGAAAGAAAGACTGTTTTTTTGGCTTGGATGCTTGAATTCGTTACTTGCTTAGTGGAGGATACTTCGGATATTATGTTATGGTTATGAGATAAGTGGGCGAGGGACACGTTGACTTGAAGCCCAAAGTGTATGAATATTATGAAAGTTAATGGAGTGTCCTGCTAAGCGGTAATTGAATGAAGGTAGGTCAAGTAAATGATTTGAAAGAGAATGCGAAAGTTTGAGAATGACAGATTGAGGTGATTTATTTTACATTGTTTTTCGAATACCATGGCACGTCATTCACTTGCATTTTGTATGTATGTATGTATGTATGTATGTATGTATTTTAGTATAGAAAAACTGGTTTGCTTATTGAGTTTCATACTCATTATAATTTATTGTGATTCAGTTCCCATAAATAGGATTTATTCGTGATAAGTGCCGAGAAGGACTTGAATGGGAAAAATAGATGGTTTGACATAAATTTTAAATTCTTCCGCTGCAGTTTGCATAATGTATTTGTATTTGAGGTTATAATTTTTGTGGACTGTAAAATGATTATTTTTTCTTATTTTTTTATATATACTGGAGAAGTAGTAAGATTCGACCTGTAGAGGCCCGGGCGGGTCGTTACAAATGGTATCAGAGCAATCCCAACCAGAAATGTTCGGATAGAGGTCACATTCGACATCGCTTGGGAAAGATATTGTAAGGATAATTAGAATTAGGTCTATGCCAAACCATGAGGCCTTGTGATTTTATTTCTAAGAACGGTATATTTGTAATGCATTAGAGTACCGCAGCGAAAGCGTGATATGTTTGGTTTTGATCTTTATAAGGATTTATAGATTGTGAGTAAATTTTAAGGTTTAGATTCTTTAAACATGACTGCAACTAAATTTCGAGGATGAAATTCTTTTAAGAGATCCATCGCGTTTCTGGTTGAGGTGGGACGGCGTGGGAGGATCCGCTGTTGGTTGGGGTGACGAGACAAAGGGCATTTTAGTTTATTTTGAGCAATCTGGGGGAAATTTTACATCAAATTATCCATTATGCTATTTTAGTAATTGTTGAAATTGAGGATAAGTTGGTAATTTATGGTTTTGAGGTTAATTTGGTGAATTATTAGTTTATGGATATTTTGGTAATTTTGGATTCAAGGGCATGTTGGTAATTTTATTGAATTTGAGGGTAATTTTGTAATTTCAGAAATTATGATTATTTTGGTGATTTATGATTTAAATTGAGATTATTTGAACTTAAGTATGTAATGTAATTATATTGAGGAATTTGAGAATATTGGAGTTTATGATAATGATTTAATTTTATTCTTATGAAAGTATTTTTATCGATATTAGGTCGATGATATCGATATGCATTTGTTACTCGAGGATGCCAGGAGGTAAGTAAACTAGATTTCTAAATGAATCACAATAAATAATATATATATTTGAAGTGTTTGAAAAGCCTATTTTGATATATCTGGATATTAATTTACATGTTCTGCCCATGTGTTTATGTGATGTGTTGATATGATGTGTGTTATGTGTATTTATGGACATGGGCATACGTATGTATCAATATTTCATTGGCATGAGCACAAAAATGCATTATGTTTTGTATAAAATAAGAAAATAGATTTTACCAAACAGAATTTGAAGAAAGAAAGATTGTTTTACAGTTTTGGCTTGTATACTTGAATTCGTTACTTGCTCAGTGGAAGATACTTCAGATAATATGTTATGGTTATGACTTATGAGATAAGTGGGCGAGGGACACGTTGACGTAAAGCCCAAAGTGTATGAAAGTTATGAAAGTTAATGCAGTGTCTTACTAAGCGGTAATTGAATGAAGGTAGCTAGTAAGTAATTTGAAAGAGAATGCGAAAGTCTGAGAATGACAAAATGAGATTTCGATGATTTGTTTTACAAAGTTTTCGAATACCATGGCACGTCATCCACTTGCATTATGTATGTTTGTATGTATGTATTTTGGTATATGAAAAACTGGTTTGCTTACTGAGTTTCGTACTCATTATAGTTTATTGTGATTCAGTTCCCATAAAAAGGATTGATCCGTGATAAGTGACGAGGAGGATTTGAATGGAAGGCATAGATGGTTTGGCATAAATTTTAAATTCTTCAGCTGTAGTTTGCGTAATGTATTTGTATTTGAGGCTATAATTTTTATAGACTGTAAAATGATTATTTTTCTTATTTTTTTATATATATTGAAGAAGTAGTAAGATTCGCCCTGTAAAGACCAAGGCCGGCCGTTGCAATAGTGCACATATTATAATATCTAGGGAAAAACTCCCACCTATCTTCCTCCTTTAATTTTGGGCAATTATACCCATTTTCTTCTCTCATGTTTAAAAGTGCCTTAATATCCTAGAAAATTATATCAAAGTTTAACTTTTTAATTATTTTTGCGTTAATGTTATTTAGGTGACACATATTTCAACAAATGTCAAAAGGCCAATACAATTTTTAAAAATAAGCTGACAGGTGACAAATTGTTAACTTTTTCCATTAATTGTAATTAAATAAGGGCAAAATGGGAACCATTGACGCAAATAATACAAACAAAGATTAATGTCAACTGGGTGACACATGTATCAAGCTTTATCTCATAGGTAACAATTGTGTCGAAAATACTTCTGGTAACAAACTGTTAACTTTTTCTGTTAACTCTAACATTGTAATTGATAGAGAACATGATAGAAAGATGTTGAAGAGTTTTGTTGAAAAATGCATTTAATATGTTTGTTGCTACTAGACTGAGCAGATAGTTTGGTTGCCATAATGGGGATTTTGAAAGAACAAATGTTAACTAAGCCAACATGTCGGATTCTTGAAGATTTGAGTCTAACACCATGCATCAGGGTTCATGAGAGATTTGCTTCTTCTTTATATTCAAAAATTAGTTTGATTCAAGGAGATTTTTTTTTTTAATATTAGTTTGATTTAACCCCAAAAAGAAAAGCTTAGATTTAGATTTAATTTATATTTTTCATAAAAGAAATTTAAAAATCATTGAGAAGTGGTAGAAACATTATTTCCTAATTAGTTGACCACTTTTGTTAGAGTTAACGGTGGAAATTAACGGCTTGTCACCTGTAAGAGTATTTTCAAAATAATTGTCACTTGTGAGATAAATGTTAAAATATGTGTCACCCAAATGACATTAGTCCTAATATTTAAATAAAGTCATAGGGGCAGAAATGTTATTTCACTGAAAAGCAACCAATTTTGTTAAAGTTAACAGAAAAGTTAACTATTCGTCATCTATCTGCCTATTTTTTAAAATTATATCACCTTTTTAAAATATTTTTTTGAAACATAGGTCATCCAGATGACACTAACCTTTTTTTACCATTTTATCCTCTAAATATTGACTTAATATGTAGGCCTAGCTAGCTAGTTGTTGTCAAATCTATGGCATTGAGATTAGTATAAGCTTGATATTACACAAATACCCATACCTCAGGACGAAAAAAATTAAAAAGTATATACATACTTTTTTTTTTTTTAGATTTTCGGCATGTATCTCCAATAATTATATTCTAAATTATTTAAGAAACATATCTTCTATCCTAAGTAAGGATAATTATGTTATAGCAAGTTCATATGAGTCTTGGTGCCATAGGTATGACAATTATATATCTATTACTATCCCCAAAGTGAACACTATTTCAAGGGTAGAATGGTAAGAAAATTCTAAAAAGTTATACTTAAATGGAATCTTTCTACAACCCGGTGCAGTATCGAAGTATTTTTTAAATATGAGGGAAAAAGCGGGGAATTATCCAAATTCAAATGGAAAAAGAGGATGTTTTTGTAGTTTTTCATTTTCAAAAGATAGAATGATAAACAAGGTCAAATCAATTCTTATCTTCTTACCTCTCAAGAGAATCGAACTTAGTTGGGCAGCCAATTGAAATTACTTGAAAACCATTTAGTCAAGTTCCTAAGGACAAGGTTTTCCTGTATACAGATATAGGTCACACATTTCAACGGGACTCTGATTTCATCCCTGGTTGCATTACTTTTGGAAAGGATTGATTTCAAATAATTTTCTAGATAATTTTTTCTCCAACTTTTTCTTTATATAGTCTTACAACAGTATAATTCACTCTCCATCCATGTCAGGAGGGAATTGGGGTTTTTGTTGATGTCTCTTATAAACCACTTGAGTACGAAACACAATTATATCTGTTCAATAGTGATAAAATCACAAAGCGTAATGGAAGTAGAAAACAACTACACATAATCACATCAACACTAATATCATGTAATTAATACAAGAAGAAATTCATTGTTAATTTCTTCGAAATTTAATAAGTATCCCGGTATACAGTATTTTTTAGTTTCAGGGTCAGCAAAACTGCTGCCAGTGAAGTTAGTCGAAGCTAAATAGAAAACAATTATAACATAATCATCATTGGTTACATGATTAAAGATATGTAGACTAATCATGCTGTAATTCTACTAAGATATGATTATCAAATCATATCTTATGACTTTTTTGGTGCCAGATTTGCTGGGCCATATATTTATTTGATAAGACAAAGAAAAAATCCATGACCTACTGCATAATTAATTTCCCAAACATAAAACCAAAGCTAGTTGCATTGTCAAGTCACTGTGGACGCAAAAATGACCCATCCATCTGAATTCTGACACCAGTTCAAAATATAAGATTCAGAATTAAATTCAGACTACCTTTGCCTGAAAAACAAACAAATAAAAGATCTAGACAAATATAATTCACGCGGGAAATTTTAATTAATCTTGTCAATCACAAAAAAACAGAAATTAAGAAACATATCTCAATGAAACCATTTATATTTTCCTGAAGCCAATATATATATATATATATATATTTGTACTCACATATATTAATGGCTATGCATATTATAACTTATATAAACCTCAAAATCATATGAAACACCATAGTATTAATTACTTACTATATACACAATATTAATCCAGTTTTAAATAGAAAATAAAAGTAGAGAAAACAAACTGTAGATTGATAATTATGGTATAATAACCAGCATATATATATATATATATATATATATATATATATATATATATATATATATATATATATATATATCTTTAATGCTTGCTTACTAGTTGGATTCAGGATTTGGGCCACTGGGAACACTGTGGGCAGATGCTCTATATTCTCGATCTGTAGCATTATTGGCTGCAGCGGCAGCACTTGTTGTAAAAGAAGACGAAGCTGCAGCTTTATGCTTTGTTGATTTTGCTGAGAGAAGTTGCCTGCTTGCTGCTGCTACTGCCGCTGATGACGGTGATGATGAAGGATTAAAATAAAATATTGGGCGAGCAAAGAGAGGAAGGAACAAGAGAACGAGCACAGAAAATAGCAACAAAGCATTAGCATGAAGCTTTGTTGAGGATTCGAAAGCAGCTGATGATGATGCCATGAAGAAATAATTATAATTATTATTAGAATCTATAAGAAACCTCCCCCCCAGTATCCAGAAGGGATCAATATCCATTAACCAGCTGAAGCTCCAAAGAATTAATAATTAATCAAGAAGCTGAAAGAAAAAGAGAGTGATGATGAATTTGTTTTTTTTTTTTTTTATGGGAAGAGGTTTCAAAAATTTTGAGCCAGACTGCTGATGTATTCTTGGAACTTATAATAGGATTAATTTATATGGATTATCATCTGGTGATGAAGTGCAATTATTGCCCTCTTCTTTTTTACAAAATTACATTTATATCCCTATATAAGACTATGCGCCATGATAATTATATTTTTCAAAATCATATGACCAATAATTGAGTTTAGGCTCTTATATATGTACAGAACTTCTCACGGAGGTTAAAATGAAGACTTCGTGTGGATGTGGACAAAATATTAGAAAAATGGACTCCAGACACTAAAATAAAACAATGCATTGAAATATATATTTTTCTTATAATTTAGTAGCGTTCGGATAAATGTGTATGTGAACATCATTTTTGTAAAACCTTAAGGACAAGAAAAAATTTATTAACTATAAAATTCTAAATTTTACAACAAATAATATACTAAAAAAAGGACTTTTTTTTTTTAGTTTTTGTTATTTTAAATTATTTTAATTTAAGTAAGAGTATTATTTGTTTATTTAACAAATTTCTCCTCATTTGGTCAAAGATGGCCGAAAAATAAATAAATAAACCAATGGGCAAGTGAAAATTATGCTAGTTTTACGGCATATTTAAGAAAGGGGATTAAAATAAAATAATACTGTGGAAACAAGGTGAAACATTAAACTTGGGCAATCTGGTCATGTAAGAAGAAGAGAATATGAAAAGATAAAAAAAAAGTGATGCCGTAGAAGGAGAATGAAATTGAAGGAGGTGAAGGTTGGTGGCTTTTTGCTACTTGGCTGCTTATGCAAGAAATCTCTCTTCTTTGACTTGGTGAAAACCTGACCTTTAATTTGGAAAATGATTAAAATTATATAATTTTTGCTTTTGTCTTGTTTCCTTTTTATGAATCAAATTTGAATTAAAGGCACAACACACAAAAAAAAAAAAAAAAGGAAAAGGAAAAGGGAAAAAAAATTAAAAAGGAAAGAAGGAAAGCAAAAGCAGCAACGTCATATCTTCAATCACTGCTTTTATTTTGGCTTGTGAAAATCCTGGAGTTGTCGCCATAATCTGATACATTGGGTCCCCACGCCCTTTACAGCCTGCAATTCAAGGGATGTTTCATGTTACGTTAAGGTTATTTTGGTCATTTGGTATAACACGATTCTTTGCTTTTTACCCCCATCTACTTCAACTTCAACAAATATTTCCCATGCAAAAGTAGGATTATGACTTCCATGCTAATAATGTATCGATTCTTCTGCTCAGGTTCATCGTAGAAACTGGGTTTGAACTGCAGTAAGAATTTTACGGCTATCATTGCAGCCAATATTATAATTTTAAAAAAAATGAAGATATATAATCAAAGTTTGATATCCATTGATACTTGTTAAAACATTCTTATAATTATTCTTGATGCATTCTCATATTTTGAAAATGTTCAATAATATGATTAAGTTAAAAAATATTAGTTAATTTACCCCATTGTAAAAGATAATTTATAAAGTAAATTGATTCATTATTAAATTTTCTTTATAAAATTCAGACATACTTTCCTAAACACCTTTTTATACACGCACATATATATATATACACCCACATACCAAAAAGTATATTCTAAACTATATTCTTTCAATGCATACAATGTTTTTCTGTAGAAGCCCTTTTTTTAAAATCAATCATTATCTGGAAAGTTAATCGATATATGTACAGATATAATTTTTAATGTACTTTTCAACTATGATCTTGTAAAATTTGGATTATTCTCTCATTGATAAGCATTTTTATCTAAGTAAATACAATCGTATGATTGGTAGTTAATAATTAAAATTAAAATTAAAAAATAAATTTTGACCATATATGAGAAAAATATCCATATTTCAGAAAATTTTCAAAACTCACCTTCCTTACATACTGAACTCAGGTAATTAACTAAATAAAACTACATTAAAATCAAGTTAAGTGCCTATTATAAAACCAAGAGTAAATAAGGGTGGGCGTATGGTGTACTAGTTACAAGCAATAGACAATTTTTCTCTCATTTGATTATTCAATCTATTATAGTAATACAAAAATATGAAATTATTGACGTGGTGAATGTACGTAGTATACTTTAACCTTAGACCTTATTTTTTCTTCACTTCCAATGATTTTTTCAAGAATAATGAAAAAAACATTGTAAACCTTAATATAAAGCCAAATCAGTAGTCACTAATTTAAGATAAGCATGCAACTAGAGCAGTGTGATTGTGACTATCATGTTTGCTATATATGTTGTGCGTGCGTGTGTGTGTGTGTGTGTAAAATTGGTCCTTGATGGTTGGATTGGATTGACATTACATGCTTATGAAAATTTGAGTCATTATGCGCCTTTCACGCTTTTTTGTTGGTGGCCTCGCTAGCTAGGTAGGTGTGTGACTTGCCAATAAATTAATACTTTTTGAAATAGAGATAAAAAGAACGATTCCATTCGATTATGTATGCTTTGGCAAAAAGCAATGTATACTCCGACGTACAGGTTTCAAATATATAGGGCCGGCTAAATATTGATCAATCATTTTCGAATGAAATTTAATGCCGTCTCATTTTGCTTCTGTTCCCATTTGGAAATGGTTAAGGAGTTTATCATCTCAAATCATTTATATATTGTAAACGTTCATTCACATGAGTGGGAGAGAACTAGATTATCATTATGCTAAATATAAAATATATATATATAAAAAAAGAAACTAAACTAAACCCAAGAATTGTTGCTTGTGGGAGTACGTTTTTCGAGGTGTTATTGGCCTAATTTATTCGGTGATTAAAATTAGGCCAAATTATGATCATTAATAAAGAAACAAATCTTAAACGAGATGCATCATGGTTCTAATTTGTGATAACAATGTTTGACTAAGAAAGATTACTTACACGCATGATTACATATAGTTATGTGGCCCACCTGAATTAAAATAAAATAAATCACCTAGGGACAAATGGGGAAGAAGAATTTCATCTAGCTAGGCATGTAAGAGATTTGCTTTATGTTATTAATATATAAATCTACTATGATATAATCCTTTGATTAACCTTATTATTAGGCAAATTATCAAAGTTGTACAACATATATGATACGACTAGAATTTCATCTAGCTAGGGATATATGAGATTTGTTTTATTTTATTAATGTATAAATCTACCATAATATAATCCTTTAATTAACCTTATTAGTAGGTAAATTATCAAATTAGTAGAATATATATGGTATAATTAGTCAAAGGATAAATTTTGAATTATCTCGTTGCTTTGAAAACCTCAAATTATCCCTATATTTAGTTAAAAAAGAAAAAGAAAAATGACGTGAGCTGATGAATTTTTTTAGTTTCCTTGATAAAAATGGAGTAACTTGAGGTCTTTAGAAATAAAAAGAATAATTTAAAGATATTTAATCGGGAATAATCTGAAATTAACCCTTAGTCAAATATAAAAGCAAAAGTTCTGCTTTGACAAAGTTAACAATAATTAATTTGCATGCAGAAAACAACATATGCTTTATCTTAATCAAAAGATATGACATTTAACCACACATGATTTTCATATCCAACGACAACGATATTGTTGGCCAAACAAGGCCCCCACCCAAACATTTGTTTTCTTTTTAGATTATCACTGAATTATATGAGTATGACTATATAATAAGTTATCTACGTTGTGCCCGCCGTCAAAGAATTTTGCTTTATTCTTCATGAAACTATTTTGCTTTATTCTGAATAAAATTAATCTCACTTACTTTTGATGATTAGAAAAAAAAAAATCTATTGTACAATTAAGTATTTGATAAATTATAAAAATTATATAAGTTATCAATTAATCTAACAACAATTTTTTAACAATATAAATAACGATAGATATAGCGAGTATATGTTTGTCGGGATCAAAATGATTTGCCGAGGGCTACATTACATGAAGATAACACGTGAAAATTAATATTTTATAGGTTAATGATTTTATAGTGATTATTTTAATAGATTTAATAGAGACTAAATAATAAATAATAATAAAATCACCCATATGTATTGCTGTGAGGTTTATTAAAGTGTGGTTTTAAAAAAGTTTAAAAATTTAAATTTAAATTTTATGAGTTCATGAGTTTATGGTTTATAAATTTAATGAAACTACTTTATTAGATTTAACGAGGCTAATTACTAACTTAAGTAATTTTTCTTTAATTTTTTTGAAATTATTTTCTGCAGTGGGGCTTGAGCCCTGGCTTACGGATCATGAGGTGGATCCACTTGTGCCAATTCCTAAACCTTTGATGTATCAAACTTGAACTCCAGATTGAAAATATGAAACAAAAGAAAAATCACAAATAAATAAACTCACACCCATGAGGAGACTTAGATCCTCAATCTCAAAGATAAGTTAAGGAACCACTTGGGCTTAGCCCAAGTGGCTAGAGCCACTCACTCACAAGTGTGAGGGAACTGGTTCGAGCCCTCGCAGACGCATTGTAGGGGTTTAATTTATATTTCCTTCCTTAGAGCCTCAGAGCTCGAGTGAAGGTAGTCTTTCTCCCAATATGAGAGTTTGACGTCCCTCGAATATTTGAGAGGGTTTAAAATCTGAGCGGTGCCATATCAGAATTGATGTAAACGGGTCTTAGTGGTTGTAAATATAAGTTGTAAATCTCATATAATATGAGTTGTAATCTGAGCATTACTCTCATGTAATTCAAAAAAAAAAAAAGATAAGTTAAGGAGGTACCTAGTCTTATCAACTTAAATAAAGAATTATTGACTATAAATAATTTTGATATAACTCTTTCTTAAAAATAATAATAATAAGGGCAAATACTCATTTAGCCTCTTTATTTTGAGTTAAGTGCTCATTTAATCCTTATATTTAAAAAAAATACTTACTATACTTTCTATTACATATGTTATAATCCTATCCTTTTTTTTTTTTTTTACAACAACAATATTCTTGGGGATTTTAATAAAAAAAGATAATTTATTGAATTAACCTTAAAAGTAACATAAAAGTTTACATAAACTTTTACATTATTATTTTACTTTTAGGATTAATTTAGTAAATTAATATTTTATAAAATAATTATTAGTAAGATTGTTGTAAGGATATTAAACATTCTTTAAGTTGGTTGATATTAATTTATTTATAAATAATTATCAGTAATATTGTTAACCATGTAAAAAAAAAGTACTAGTTCTTTTATACTAATATTTATTAATTAATTTACTAATTTCTTTTATACTAATATTTATTAATTAATTTACTAATTAACTTTTTAATAGATAAATTAATTAATATTAAGAATAAAATAAACATTTATCCCTAAAAAGTTACTCGGAAAACTATGCTATTTAACAAATTTGGCAGATGCAAAATTATTGGAAGAGTACTACTTTTACTTTTACAGTTTCGTTGGGAAAGAATTATGAAAATAACTTTACCTTCATTTTCTAATCTAATCCTCGCTACCAAGTACCAAACGATGCCAATTTGAATTCCTTAATTCATGCTCCAAAAAGCCTAAAGCTAATTGCACGATTTTCGGTAGTTTGTTAAAAGTGTGGACATAAGAGCAATTAATTGACTATTTATTCCATAAGAAGTTTCTTATAAAGCATAGTTTATTTTTGTTTAAAAGCAAAAACAGTAGCTAGGGCAATTCAATTCGTATGCGAGACATCTTTTGAGATGTGTTTTGCTTTATTTAGAGATCTTTTCAACTTTAAGTAAGGCTCATAATGCTTGTCAATTTATAATGTTCAACTTTCGCAAGGATGATATATTCATTCTCTATGCATGACGTCATCAAGTGTGAAAAAATTGGAGCTAATTAGACTTACCTCTAAAACAATACTAGATTAAAGAAGTTTTATTTCACTCTGAAGGAATTGTACAATATAAGTTCCTTTCCAGTTATCTAGAAAATGATATAACAATTGAACGTCGGTACTATTTTTGGGACGGAAAATTTCACCTTCAAACACTAATTCTTACTCCTATTATTATTGAACTCAGATGATCATGCGTGCAAAACACATTCATGGACTAGGCACAGAGGGCTAATTATGATTTACTTTTATTTATGCACTCTTTACATATAATTCTAACTTAATTTTATGCGACATTATATTTTAGTTTATTTGTCACTCGAACTCAGGTGATTGTGGCTGCAAAGCACATTCACAGGCAACTAACTAAGTTACGCTCACGAGACTAATTATAAAATATACTTTCATAAAATATACCTGTATCTTTCTAACTTTTTTTTTTATGGGAATTATGGGAAAGTAAAACTTTCATTAATTTAATAAAGTGAATAAATGTAAACTTTCAGAAGAAAAATTTTTCACCCAAACAAAAGTTTCAGATTTTTCCATAGCCATCTTAACTAAGGAATGAGCACTTTCATTACATGATCTAGGGACATGCTTTTCTTCAAAAGCTTTAAAGTCCTTCTTTGAGACTTGAATTTTTTAGATGATCCAATAGATCTATGTTAAACTGTCTTTTCTATTGTTTATAAATTCTACTATCTGATGACAATCAGTTTCTAAGATTACTGGCTACAAGCCTGCTTTTTTTGCCATATTGATACCCCACTCAGCTGCCTTTGCTTCTGCATATCCCGCATCTCCCCTAAACTTTGTAGTTTTTATAGCGGCCACTAAGCACCTTTCTATGGAGTCTCTAATTATTGCTCCGAATCCTAAACATTGTCTTTTGGTATTAGTAGCTGCATCAACATTAATCTTCACAAATCCTTGGAGTGGACGGGTCCAGACTTTTGGTTTTTTCTTCTACATTATTTCTGAGTTTAGTAGCTTTGGAAATTTTGTTCTTCTAAAGGCTTCTTTAACTGCTTCAGCTTTGGCCATTACTAGAATTAGGTCTAACTTCAACCCTTTAAAAACAAATATGTTTCTAGCATGCCAAATCGCCCAACACCTTGTCACCATAAGCTCTACGTTAGCTTTACTAACTTTTTCTGTAACATCATCAAATCCCCTAAAAAGTTAGGATTTCTCATCTCTTGAATTGAACTTGCCATAGTTGAGAGTTGTTAAAACCCTTTTCACTGCTTTGCAAGTGATCAGAGCATGCAAAGTATTTTCCAATCTATTCCCACACCGCTTGCATTGAGCTTCTTGAATAATTCAATGCTTCCATAAATTCTCAATTGTTGGCAGTAAGTCTTTTGCTGCCTTCTATATGATAATCTTGATTTTTTCAAGGAGGGTAAGGATCCAGGTTATACTCCAATTACTATTTTTACTGTTTCAGCATTTTGGTGAATCCAGGAATTTCATATTTAAAGCCACTTGGTATCCACTTTTGACAAAATATTTCCCTTTTCTATTATAATGCCAAATAACTTCATTCTTTCTTCGTCTTTTTGGCAATGGGATATTTAAAATTGTATATGCATCTTCCTTTTGAAACATCTGTTGAATTAGATAATTCTTCCACTTATTTTCATTATCTATTGATACTGATACAGTGACATCATGAAGCATTTTTTTTGCTAGAAAAAGGTTTAAATGTGGATGGTCTTAGAATCCAGTTATCTTTCTAGATTAAGATATTTTCCTCATTACCAATTCTCCATCTATATCCATTAAGAATTACTTGTCATCCCCAAAATATACTTCTCCAAATATATGATGGATTTGACTCCATTGGTGCATTAAAAAACCCAATCTTTTTAAAGTACCTAGCCTTCAAAATTGTTGCTGCTAGAGAGTTTGGATTTTGAATCAGTCTCCAACCCTACTTAGCCACCAAGGTTTGGTTGAAACCTGAGATCTCTTTAAATCTCATTCTTCTTCGAATCTTAGCTTGACTTATCATTTCCTTTCTAGTCCAGGCAATACCCTCATTTTTTTTTTGCTCCACCAAAATCCTGATATAAATCATTGAATATCATCACACAACCCAATAGGTATCTTGAAAACACTCATGGCATAGGCTGGAATAACTTGTGCCACTGCTTTGATTAGAACTTTTTTCCCTCCACACTAGAAAAGCTTTTGTTGCCAATCGGAAATATTGCTCTCAACTTTCAGTTTAATCACATTGAAAAAATTCTTCTTTTTCCTCCCAATCATCGAAGGCAACCTCAGATATTTGTCATGCTTTGATACCACATTGAGTTGAAAAATTCTTTTGATGGCTGAAACATGGTTTATATGAACAATGCCACTGAAGAACATGCATAACTTGTCGATTAAAGATTTGTCCTAAGGCAATAACATAACAATCAAAGATGTCTTTGAGACGTTGGTAGTCTTTAGGTGAGGCTCTAGAAAAGACCAAGCTATCATCTGCAAATAGGAGGTGCGAGATAGAAATATGCTGGCTGAATCTCAACCCCTGTACTAATTTTTTCCTCTTGACTTGTATCAGCAGATTAGAAAAGACTTCTGCACATATTATAAACAGATAAGGGGATAAAGGGCATCATTGCCTCAATCCCCTTGGAGGATAATCATACCCTTAGTACTCCATTTATAATTACAGAGAAAGATGAAGCGGTGATACAGTTCATAACTAAGTCTACCCACTTCGTAGCAAAGCCTAATATAAGAATTGTCTGTTTTAAAAACTTCACTCCACCTTATCATAAGTTTTACTAATATCTAGCTTCAAAGCTACCAAGCCTTTTTCTTGCCCTTATTATGCCTTATCTTATGGAGACATTCATATCCAACAATGATGTTATATATTCACTACAAGAAATATTATCTTTTACAACCATTTAAGAATGCTGTGAAAACACAATTACAACATTTGTAAAAATGTCCTAATGAAGGATGCAGTAAATAACATCAAACTTTTGTAGCCTTTTTCAACTGCAGTAAGAAATGCTACATAAAATAATAATAACGACATTATTAAAATCTTGTTTTCTAGGCCATGTGCTATAAGAGTAAATTGCTGTAGAAATTAGTAAATAAATATGGAAATCTGCTGCCAGTAAAATTGATAATAGTTCAATCAATTGAAAATAATATCCACAAAATCATTTGAACTTGGCATCCATACAACAAAAATTTAGTTGAAAATTGTTAAATCTCTACACTAAATATAATACTCAAAGTGTAAACTGAAACTCTTGCTCAGGTTAATGTCTTTTTTCCCCCAACTTGCAAGATTCAAGTATATGTATGAAGAAAATTAGAAACTATAAGCATACTCCAGCAAGATGTAGTTTTTTGGCCAAGCAATTGTGCTTCCAATTGCATCACTAAGAACATAAAACTCAAATGTAGCATGATATAAGGGAGTATCTTCAACCAGTACAATTGTCACCCAAACTTTCCAGCAATCTGGTCCTAAGACATATATGATGTACTTTGGCAAGTGGATCTCTTAATGCAATTGTTCCTTCTCCTATAACTTTCTTGTTCCCATCCAATCTAGTAATCTACAACGAGCATTTTCAATATTTTTGAAAGTGTTTCCACACGTTTTTGCTTTCTATAATAACAAGTAAAAAATCTAATTAAAGACAAATAAATAATACGAATAAATTCAAACGGTTTTTCCAAGCTCAAAATTCTAATCATTATTTTCATAAAGAGAATGGTTCTCTATCAGAAGCAACTCAAAAATCTATTCATTTTAGTGTTAAACAGAGTTTTGAGGATCAACAATAAATGATGGATAGCATTTATAAAACTCATAAAAATCAGCACTTACTTTTGCATGTGAAGTGTCTTTAGAACATTTCCTCTTGTGGCTTGTCTCATTGTGATCCTGAAAATATCATAAAGAAAGAACAATTCACATAAGGAAAATAGTTGGTTTATGTATTATATAATTCAAAGGGTACCAGTAAAATATTAACTTACTAGTTGAATGTCTCGAGAATTTTTCATCATGCTATCTGTGGCAATTCGATTCAAAAAATATATGAAAAAACTATTATTAATCAAGCATTGCTTTTTACTATATTGAACATAAATTTTCTTAATCATATTTATTATTGCTTGTTTGCTAGTGTTCTTAACGAATGCAACTTGTTTGCTAGTGTTCTTAATAAATGCAGCTTTGAGTTCCTCAGATAGTTTTTTGAGATCTATTAATTCCATTCTCATTTATGCAGTATGAGACTTACTTGCTTCTAAATTCATCAACATTGGTGTAACTCCAAATCCAACTCCTCATACACGCCCATTACATTCTTTTTCTAGCACATAGGTCAGAGCATCACCGTGAATTGTTTAGGCATCTTCATTCACTTTTGACCTTTAATATTCGTTAATTTTTTTTGAATCCATGGAGAATTTTGATTGTTAATAGCAAAAAAAATAAGAATAAAGGACAAAAAATTCAGAAATGAATTCATCACCAGTTTTTTAGCAACATCCTCATTAATTGCAGTCCCATCTTTCTTAGTATGTGCACGAATCCACACATCAAATTTTGTGTAGTGGTGAACATTTGATTACTCATCTAATTTTGTGTCTCTCTTACATCTAAAATATATAGTGGTGAGCATTTGATTACTCATCTAATTTTGTCTCTAATAATAGCTAAACTTAATGATATGTATTTTTCTAACCATTTTATGTTTTAAACAAGTCATCCCTTTTCAACTTGTACTGTGAATGTTAGTTTGTTTTTATCTCATTTTTTTAAACCTCTTACTCTTCAACTATAGTAAGAAGATATGTTAGATTAATGAAACTATTCTTGTACATTAATACGAATCTATACTTGTACATTAATTGGGAAAAGAAACTTACTTTAAACGTAGCAGAAATTCTCTCTTTAATAAAGCTTTGCCATTGTTGCTCAGATTTTATGTTCCTTGGTTTCAAGCCTTTCAACGCCTCAAGCTTTCTTGTTACATCATTGCTTTTAACCAATGCTCTGATTTTATGTGTTAAAATTGATTTGTAATTCCTCTAACACCTACCCATTGCATCAATTATATATATTTTATGAATTCCATCAACATTAAATTGTTGCTGAATTTAAAGGGAAAAATAACATTAATAATTAAATTTGATGAGCTAAATAATATTTACCATAAAAGTAAGATGCTACCTTAACACAAGTCTTTCTCTTAAGTCTGATTAGGGGTGGGCAATAACCGGTTCGGTTCGGTTCAGGTCTAATATTAATTGAAAATATATAAACCAAAAAATAAATTTCTCTCTTAAATCTCTAACCTTAGATTTCAATATCAATTGAAAAATGTGAATCGAACCGAACTGATTGGTTTTTTGGTTTGGTTCGGTTCGGTTCGAGAAATCAATTGGTTCGCCAATTTAGAATCATTCAGTTTTTGTTTATAGAACCGAACTGAACCGAATTTTTTTTGTTCGGTTCGGTAAAAATCGAACTGTTTGCCCACCCCTAAGTCTGATTCCACTCCATGCTAACTATCCAAAGTCAACGATACCATTTGTTGCACTAAACAACCAATAAAAGAAGATAACCTATTTGAATTTCTACCAACAAGTTGTCCAAATTCATTAAAAATTACCTCAATACGTTTTTCATCAATAGGTACTACAAAATTTATCTTTGCAGAGCCCATTTTCTTCTTTTTCATACAAAGGGAGAGGGCAGTTGTAGCATCAAAATCAGATTCAGAGTTAGAATCTGTATCTAATTTTGAAAATTCTATATCTTCTCAGTATTCTAGCTCATCTCTAAGAGCTGCAACTATAGCTCTACATTCTTTCTTCACCCTTTTTACTGCTTGTTTAGATGACTATTAACATACATATATGAACATGAGAACAATTCAAGATATTAAAATTTACTATTAGCAATTTTTCAGTTTGTTAACTTACTTCACTATCATCTTTTGACATTTCCAATACACAATACATCTAAAAACAATATAAATGATTCTATCAAAGACTTCTTAGGTGCTAAAAACTTTATCCAATAATAAGAACAAGACACTAATGATAGAAGTGATTCTATTTTAATTAAAAAAATGCATAGATTATAGTTATCTTATAAAATTATCTAGTAATAAGATTAACAAACCTGATCTAATAAGCTCTTTAAGAAGTAAAATTATGCTCTAGCTGAAGATGAACCAAAATCTGCAAAAGGCAGCAATAATAAAGATTAAACTTTTAACTAAAATACAAACAAAACTAAAATAAAGAATACTAAACTAATATGACAATTGCATCATCAATAATGAATAATAAGCCATAACCTAGAATCATGAAAACACATGATATTGTCAACCAATTATGATATCGTCACAATCTTTTCTTGCATATTGCTGACATTCATTAGAGTCATAGGGCAACATAAGCACAGCTCTATCTAATGTTGAATAGGCAATATAATCATTCTTATGACATATCTTCATGTCAAAACAACATCTTGGAGGTGCTTTTAACACAATATACCATGATATGTATAATTTTCCCTAGAATAGAAAACTTGCTTTGCTTGTGATGCCAAAATAAATTGATCTTTTTTTAAATTGGCTCTGTCCTTCATCAATTCTGACACCGTTTGGACTAGTAGCCCAATGACACTTGAATAAAGGGACTCAAAAGGCGTGGTAATCCAATAAAATTATGTCCTTTATAATTCCGTAATAAGATAGCTTTCCCACAATTTAGTTAGTGTCCTTAACACTAGATCTACATATTGTTTCTGCTTCTATAGAGACACCAGTGTTTTTTGTCGACTTCTTATTATCTTTTGTATGAAATTGAATTCCATTGATGATGTAGCCTGAGTAGGACATTTCGTGGCTTCTAGGTGCATAAGCAAGCCATTTCAATGTCTCACTAATTTCGTGATCGTTGATCTGGATTTGTTCCAATCACAACATTAGTTAACATATAAAATATTCATGTATCTTATAAGCACGTGAGATGATATATTGTAGTACCTTATCTTGCAGCCATGAACTAAATGTCTCATGGTGCCTTTTTTGTAGTAAGCTTTTATTCTTTAGTTTACTAAGACGTGTATCTAAAGATTTCAACTCTATTTTATGCGTTCTAATATCTGTTAACATATATATTTCCATAATGTTGATTTTGATGATAACAAACAAGATTAAGAATGATTAATCTTTTAAGCTCAAATTGTAGGGGAGCAATTTGTGAAATCATTATTTAAAAATATGAAAGATTTTTCATCATAAAAAAGGGGGAGATTGTTAACATATATGTTTATATATTGTTGATTTTGATGATAACAAATAAAATTAAGAATGATTAAGTTTTTAGAAGCTTAAATTATTTTTCATACATTTTAAATAAATCATTATTTTCACATTATAGAGGTTTTATATTTAAATGAAAAATGATTTTATGAAATTAATTATTTTTCAATATATGGACTAAAATAAAAGAGTTTTGCCATCTTTGATTTTAATGAATATTATTTCGGATTTGGACCTATTTGAAATTATTTAAATATTTTGGATCATAACATAATTTCAGAAAATTTTGGGATTAACAAAGTATTATTTAGAATTTCTGAAATTGGACCTAGTTGTAAAGTTTTATGACATTTTGGGTCATAATACAGTTATAGAAAGTTTTAGGATAAAATTGTATTTTTAAAAAATAGTTCACTGTAGCAAACGGCTAACCGACATCTTGATAACGGCTAACCGACATCGAGCAGAATCAGAGATTAGCCTCTGGACACAAACGGCTAACCGACATATTAGATAATAGTACATCGAGCGTAATCAAAGCCTCAACACAAATGGCTAATCGACATCTAGGATATGATGATCGACATTTTGAATTTCATCCAACGGTCATATTGACCGACGATCGGACATCTAGTTAATGGCGATCCGACATCGTGCCGCTAATTTTCAAAACTTTCAAATCATTATGTGATTTCAACCTATCTTTTGACTTTCCTTTTATATTTAGCAATGTGTTGAGAAGGCTATCACAAATATTCTTCTCAATATACATTACATCCAAGTTCTGACGCAAGACTAATCCCTGAAAATAATGAAGATGACCACATTACACGCCTATCATTATCTAAATTTTTATTAATTAATAAAATAAAAATAAAATATTATTTAAAAATAACAAACCTCCCAATATGGCAAGTCAAAAAATATCAACTTCTTTTTCCACATTTGCACTGTCTTTGACCTTCTCTTCCTTTTCTTCTTTTTCATTTTCCCCCAATCATTTACAAAATCTTCCACTTCATTTTCGCTATTTAGGCTTTTCTCTAGTTTCTTCATTTCCATAAAACCACTTCTTTTTAAATCGAAATTCATGCTTGGGATTGAGAAACTTTCTATGTCCCATGTAAGCAAACTTTTTAATATGTACTAGCCATTTCGCCCATGTGTCATAACCACATGGAGGACAAGCTACTTTCCCTTTTGTGGTACATCCAGTCAGGTTTCCATATGTTGGAAAATCATTTATTGTCCACATTAAAATAGCTTTTAGATTAAACATGGACTTAGAGCATGCATTATGTACATTTACACCATTCCTCCATAATTCATTCAAGTCCTCAATAAGTGGCTCTAAAAATATATCTATATCATCCCTTGATTGTTTAGGTCCAGGAATTAACAAAGTCAACATTAAGTTCCCTTGCAACATAAATAGCCATGGGGAAGATTATAATTCACCAATATTACTGGCCAACAATTATATTTTGATCAACTGGAAGCCCAAGTCTAAGGTTTCGTGCATATGAAGCAAATTTTGGCCATTTTTTGTCAATTGTACTCTATGCTAGTGAATTAACAGGACGCCTCATTTTTCCATATTGACTTTTATGACTAGTATACCAGGTTAATTGGTCAGCCAATTCAAGTGATTTGAACATTCTTCTAAACCTTAGTATAATTGGAAAGTACCGTAAAACTTTCACAAGAACTCCTTTTTTAATTTTTTTAGTCCGCTGATTAATTTTCCATCTTGAGGAACCATATTTTGGACAATTGTCCAGATGCTCATTCTCTTTTTTAAATAAGCAACAATCATTTTTGCATGCATCTATTTTCTCATACCTAAGGTCAAAGGCCTTTAACAACTTTTTGGTTGAGTAGATAGAGTCAGGTAGTGTATTATTTGTAGGTAGCATACTTATAAGAATTTAAAGTAAATCACTAAAACTTTTATTCGATAAACCATACACAAATTTATGTTAGTACAAAAGTACAGTTTCTGATAACCTTGTATATTCAGTATACCCTGGATATAATGGAGATTCAACATTTTCCAATTCTTGCAAAATTACTTCTTCCATTTTTTTAGGAGATTCTTCTTTAGTATCACTAACCTGATCATAGACATCTCTATACATCCTATATGTATCTGATACTTGAGCATCTTCATTGTGTACATGCATATTGGGATTTTTTTCCATGAAAAACCCAAAATCATATGCAAGGTTCATTCCTGTTATAACTAAGTACTCATAAACTATATCAACATGCTGATAACGAAGGTTTCGATATTTTTTACAAGGACGTATGATATAATCAACATTCCCTGCGCTTTTTTTAGCCTTGATGACAAATGTTTTAGCCCATTTCTATACTCAGAAAATCTACAAACAAATATCATATTTTATTCCAAGAAAATTAAGTAATAGATTTAATTTAATTTAGAAAAAGGTTATGGAAAAACCTTGAAAGAGCCACGATTTATCCATGAAGAGCCTTTTTTCGCTAATGTCTATAGTTAATCTGCATTTGACAATTATAAAAATAATAAGAACCAGGCTATAAAGAATAAAAAAAAAAATTATGTAAAATTGGAATAAAAAAAAAAATTATGTAAAATTGGCCCTCATCATGACTTTAAATGCATTTTCATTACTGTTCTATTTCCTCAGCATGACTTCTTGAAGCATCAATAGCAACAACATGTCCTTAAACGGTAAAAGTCTGAGATGAACCAATTAGACAGACGAGAGAAATTTTAAATTCGAATTTCAAATCAATTATAAGAATTAATCAAGAATAACAATTGAAGAGTCAGATCAAAAGTTTTTAATCTCAACATTGTCGATTTAATCAAAGATCTCAAAAATCAAAAAAAGAACATAGTAATTTAACCAAATTAAAACAATTAAACAACTAGAACAATCTCGTTGAAATCAAATAAATTGAAATATAAAGATAGAGATTAAGAAATTATCAGAATAGGAAGCTGCAGACAATTTTTGCTTCGGTAAAATCAAAGCCCAATCTGAAATAAATTGAAATCTTAAGAAATTGAGAAAAAAAAAATCTTAAAAGATTAAGAAATTAACATATGCAGGTAAGATAATGAGAGAGGACTTACAAGAAATTTCAAATAATAATGAAGTCAATTTTAGTACCGTATGTTTTTGCGAAATTGAGAAACGAATTAAACTGAATCGAAAATAAGACAAAGGATTGTGGTGAGTGCTAATTCTTGATTTCAGTGAGCTTCGTTGGACATTGGTTCTAAATTTTGTTTGATTTCAAAAAAATGATAATAATAAGCTTTTGGCGTGGGTTTTGTAATAAACAAAATATATAGAATGGAGTAATTGAGGGTGCATGGAGTTTAGTGTGGGCTGGCTAGTAATAAATAACTTCTTTTGTCTCAACTTTATTTAATTTTTTAAACGCATTTCTAACTTTAATGCCACAGTCAATCAAAACTTAAGATTTTTCACAGCTTTTTTTTTTTTTAATAAAACCTATCTATATTACTTGTCACAACATTTCTTCAAAGAATGCTATATAAGTGACGTCGTATATAACAAGAACCCTTGTAGTAATTATCAACCTGTTAAGGTTTAATACACTCTATGATCGATCAATTACAGCATGCTGGATAGTTTTCAATCTATTCATAATAGTTTTGGCAATAATTCTATAAATGACATTACAAAAACTTATTGGCCTAAATTCAGTCACTTTTTTAGGCTTCGCATTCTTTGGAATTAAGGCAATATAAGTGTGCTTCAAGGGGGCAATGGTATCTACTTCATTTAGAATGTAAAGGCATGTGTTGATGACTCCTTCATTGATAGATGGTCGGTGCTTTTTATAGAAGGCACCTAATAATCCATCAGGCCTTGGAGCCTTAGTTGGACACATTTGGTTTAAGACCTCCATTATCTCCTCCTCTATATATAGTTGAGTCAAGCATTCATTCATTTATACTGATAGCTCGGGAACCATTCCTCCCAGTGCTTTCTCTATTTGATCTTTAGTAGGACTAGAGGCTGAAAATAATTTTGCAAAGTACTCACAGAACTCTTTCTCAATATCTTCATTCTCTGTTACCCAATTTCCTTAAGTATCTTTTATCCCCCAAATTTTGTTCTTCCTCTTTCTCGATGAAGCTTTTTGGTGGAAGAATTTTGTATTTTCATCTCCTTCTCTAAGCCAATCCGCCCTAGACATCTAGTGTTAGAAAATCTCCTTATCTAATAAAAGATTGTGGATCTGCTTTTCTATGCTTTTTAACTATTCATCACTTTTATACTGTCTCTTTTGTTGCTGGAGCTCCTTTATTCTATTCATCAGCATCTCTAATTTCTTCTTACTACCCTTAAAAGTTTTCTTACTCCAGTGCATTAATTCAGCTAGCGAGGCTTTGCTAACTTATTTAAAAAGCTATATTACATTACCTCCTACCATTCTCCACATTCGACCCATTCTTCCTTAACAATGTTCCTATATTCCTCGTAAGAATTCCACATATCTTTATAATGGGTTCTTGATAATGTTCTTCTATTGTATTGCCTTCTATCATCCGTGTTTATTGCTTCCATCAACACTGGATTGTGATATGAACACCAAGTAATCAGGTTTGTTGCAGTATGGTCTTGAAAAATTTGTCCAGTCTTTACTACATAAAAATCTATCCAAACATTCTTCAACAAAATGGCAACTAAATCTTTTATTAGATCACGTGAAAGGGTGGCCCATACAATCCAAATCTCTCAAATTACAGTCCTGAACAACCTCTCTAAAATCATTAATCATGTTAACTTCTCTATCATTTCCTCCTTTTTTTTCATCCAAAGTAGAATCTCATTCAAATCTCCAAAATACAGCCAGGGAGATAAAGACAGACTTACCAGTCTTCTTAATAGAGTTTAATTGTGTTTTTTTTAACTCGTTTTTGAATGCTCATACACTCCAGTGCATCTCATCTGTTTTCTTATTTTGGTTTTTACCTCAGCTTCAATGTGGTGGTTGTTGAAAGATATGATATTCATCCTTCTTCTATAATTCCATAGCATGGCTAAAGCCCCACTCTTACCGGTACTACTAATAGCAAAGCAATTTTCGATCTTCAGTTTCTTACCAACTTTATTAATCTGTACATAGTTTAATTTAGTTTTAGATCAAAAAATTAACTGAGGTCTATACAATTAGAGGAATTTTTTAAGAGCTATGAACGTCTAGTCATTCCCCATTCTTTGGATGTTCCAACTAAATATTTTCATAGCTATCGATGGGCCTAATATTTAGCCTCCGCTGATTGAATTGCATTGTGAGTGTTTTCACCATTTTTGTGCCATTTTAGTTTAGTTTGTAGTTGTGAGGAGACAGATTGCAAGTGCTTGCTTTGGCTGTAGAGGTTTTGTAAGGGCTTAGGATCCGTGCTTTCTTTTAATTTGGACTTGACTTTGGTAATTCACAACCTACCCTTTTCCCCCAATTGACCCTTCTTTTATGTGCCCTTTGGTGCTTGCACTTCGAGCTTGCATCTTCCACTTTCTTCTCTTGGGCCTTATATTTTTGGCTTCAGGAACACCATCTTTTCTAATGGCTTTATGATGTCAATTAATATTCTAACTCTTGTATATAGGCCAATAGATTCTCCATCATCATCAATTTCTACTTCCAAAACTTCTCCGATCAGTCCCTCTAGCTTTTGAACATTTTCTTGCTCCATGCACATTATAGGTACATTGTAAATTTGTACCCAAAAGCAACATGTGTGAATTCTTCTTTCCTTATATTTTCGATTCCACTAAGTTCTTTAAGCACAATCAAAGCCCTGTCGAAATGCCATGGCTCTTCAGCCATTACTTTTCGTTTATCTGCTTCCGAGCCAAATTTGAACATAAATATATTATTACCCAAGCTCTTGATTTTCACCTCTTTTGTTGTTTTCTATGCTTGCGTTAATGCAATTTTGATCCCTTCCATATGGATGTTTCATGTCAACAAGATTTTTCCCACTAATGAATTTGCCATTATGCGACCTCTTTTTCCTTGCATTCCACTTCTGTGTGATAGCTTATGTTCACTGCCATCTCATATAGAAATTGCTTTGCATCTATATATTAACTCCTATGTGTCCATGAGAGTTGGACACAAGTTAACTCTTTACCTACTAACTACTCTATGTTTGCTCCCAGTATTTCACTCACCTTTGACCACTCTCTTGGTTGCACTCCCCTGAATTAACACCCCTACCAAAATTAAACACTTATTCCAAAAAGTGAGATATGGAACCATTAAAACTCCGACCTACTCCATTCTCTTGTTCTCTTTCTAGAGAAAGAGAGCATTCAAGAAGGAGATTTATCCATTTGTGACATTAATGAAGGCCTTAGTTAAATGGCCTACCCAATAAAATTGACCTCAAAAGAAAGAGAGTTCTAAACTAGATCTTGCATCTTTCTAACTTAATTTTATGCTAAATTATGTTTTATTTATTTATTTTCATTTTTTGTGTTTTGTTAATATGAGTATATTTTGGAATATCAAGCAAAAAGAGATTAAAGTAAAGTTTGCTTGAAACAAATAAAGGAAAAGAGCAGATTCATGAGTCGGTCGCGGGCCACAAAGCAAAAATCAATTGGATTCAGCGTGGGGCTACATGTTAAAGCAAGGAAAGATGAAGAATTTTGAGATATATAGAGAGTTTGAGGATTTATGAGAAGTTTCTGATCATGTCATTATTCATCACTGTTCCTGTGCAAAAGCCGGGATTAGTCGGCAGTTAATGCGCCAACTGAAGGGTCTTTGAAGCTATAAAACGTTAAACTGACTCCAAGTACACCCTGCCATATCCTAAATACAACCGTCCCCAGCAGAAAACAATGAGCCTCACTCACATGTGGGGTGTAATAGGAGTTAGTGTAAATGTTTTTAGAAGATGTCACAAAATGTTCTCGACTGAACCCAATTAACACTAATGCAGACTGCCCAGCCCAATCCTGTCTTTCAAAAAAATAATAGTAATAATACTTAAAATACAAAAAAAAACGAAACGACGTCGCCTGCTATACCCGAGTCTCTGATAGATAGAAATTTCCTTGTTCTCGTGAACCACAGATCGGACTCTCTGTGTTTCGTCACAATGGATTTTCCGACTCGCAGAATTTTCCATCTCATTGTTTTTTCTTCTTTCCTTTGCTTACAATTTAGGGTTTGTTATTTCTCTTTTTTGCTTTATTAAATGTAAATATGAATATTTGATCGTACGATTTTATAGTATGTTTTGGTTCCAATTTTATCCAGGCTCAGGCTGAACCTTCCGGTTCTGTGTTCTTTATCGATAATCCGACGCGTCAATTTATCCGTACTCCTTCACAAAACGATGTCGCTCAGGTTCGTTCGATATTGCCATCTTACCTTGAACGATTAATGAAATTTTGGTTGTTTAATTGATTATTTTGAGGCTAAGAAATTGATCATTCACGCTGTTAGGCAAGGACTGGATTTGAATTTTGAAATATTAATATGTGAGCATTTGATTTACACGTCAGATCGACTCTGTGAGTGCCTTTTGTTTCTTTCAAGTTTAATTTGTTAGTTATGGATATGTAATGAATCTATAGAGATTTTTAATTAATGATTTAAATAGTTTGCCTTGCATTCTTGTTTGCCATACATTGAATGACTTTAGATTCTGGAATAAAAGCAATGCATTTTAGTTTTGTTATAATTTGATATTAAAGGTTTATTGTTCTTGCCTTTATTGTTTAAATATGTTGTTGTCCTATGGCCTTTCACTTTCAGTCTCGCTCAATGTCGCTTTCGGAAGTCAGTGCTGCTGTGTCAGTCTTGCTTGGTTTTGTACCGCCTGCTTCACTTTCAGCTGATGGCTCATCTAAGGTCATCAAAATTCTATGCTGCTTTTTATCTTTATCATTTTAAGCCTTTGTTTTTTGTGTCTTCTCTAGTTGAAGTTTCCCTTAAGAAATTGTTTTTCTGTTTTTCTCAGTTGAATGAGGTTCTCGTGCCAAATCCGTTCAATAGACCTCGTGCTGTTTTCATGTTGGAAGTCAGAGGAGTTGGTGGTACTGACTCTACTTTGAATAATGAATTTTCAACTTCTTTTCACCATTTTTTAGTAGTACTTGATGATGAGTTGAATAATTTCTTTGTTCAGATCCTAAGCTCACGGATGACCTTGATAACACTCAGTTATTTGATGCCTATCACAGCAAGATTATTCCTGGTCCAAGAAAAGCTGATATTCAAATTCCAGGTAGCTTAGCTGTTGTAAACATGTGTATTTGTAGGTTTCTTATATGCATATTGACCATTCATTGTATTAAGATTATTTTAGCACAAAACTTGGTGAGGATTGTTAATTTTCTTTATCTTGTTTCAGATGAAGATGAAGTTTCAGTAGTGTTTTTGGATGAACTATCAGAAGATCGCAATGACAAGGAAATTCGCAATTTTGTTAGTCATCACTCAATCTCATCCTCTACAATAGTTGGTTAAATTATCCTTCCATATTTCTACAATCTATACATTTTTTATATCAGTTTCCTTTATATAAATAGGCATCTTGGTTGGGTGGATCATATGTTGCTGATACCTTGGAACCACTGAATGGAGAGATGATCATCCCTGTGGCTGATGGCGACCATGTGAAACTTCATATGTCAAAGGTTCTATGCCGTATTCAAAATTATGTTTAACTATTAATGCACTTGCTGATATTACTTTGTAACATTTAAGCTTGAATTAGAAGAGTAACATCTCAGTTGTATGCAGAAAGCAGAAAAGGATTTTGCATTGAAGCTTCTGGTTCTGTCCCAGAATATCAAAAGGGCAGTGGATGTACATGAACATTTAGCTCAGAGTATTCGAAGACCGGCTGAGTTAATGATGGGTAGTTTTGATGGCATTAAGGTGAGAGCACTTTCTCTTGGCATTAGAAGTTAAATTGTACTGTGCTTCTTCTTTGTTACAAATTATACTGAACAAGGAAATCCGGAGGGGAAAAAAATTGGTAGTTGCTGAAAGGGATCATGGAATGTTTCTGTGTATGCATATAAACATTTAAGTTTGGTTAAGTAATGCATATGTACGAGGCTGACGTGAATGTCAGGATATTCTCTTTTGGTTGATTGTGCATAAACTATCTTGATGTTTGTATTCATTACCATTTTATTGATGTTAGTATGCTTTACCATTTTCTTCTCTTTATATCTCTTAAGGCTTTGCAAGAGCAGTATGGATTAGGTCAGCAAGGAATGAAGATACTACTTGCAACACTTTCCAGGATATTTGATTCCTTGCAAACAGCATATGAAGGTATGCTTTTGTTATTTACTGTGTAGTCTGCATGGCATGATAAAATTATTTTTAAAATGGCAGTCCTCCATCATACTAATTTATTATGAAAGAGGAATAACCTCTTTTTCTGCCAGCCTACTAGCTTTTTGTGCAAAATTTGGACCTCAGCTTATGTCTGCCATAACTGCTGGAGCAATGGACCGTCAGCATTTTTATTTCCTTTACCATGTGATCATATTTTATTATTTTTTATCCACATTATTATGAATTTTCATGCAAAATTATTTGCTGAAAAAACCTAGTCTACTACATTGGATTTAACAGTTTTAATCTGTTTTTATGGTTTGCATGATGACTTGAAAACTTTGTCTATAGAGTTAGGTATTTGAGTTCTAGCCTTCAATCTCAAGCATCTGCCATTTTATAGGAGTTTTAAGATACTGTTGTTTATGGAAAAAATTAGCGGCATTATTGATCAAGTATTATGTCTTTTGATCTCCCATAAATTATTGTTGTTTATATATTTTAATTTGTTAATTAAATTTTCCATAATTGTGAATGTTTATTGTAATTGATGATTGGGCAGGTCAAATTGTTGGAGTTGTCTTCTTTAATGAGACACCATCTCCACAGTCGGAATCTGTGTTAAATTTGATGTATACTTCTAGGCCATCTCCACGAATGTTAGCAGAAACAGAAGGCTCACGCAACGCTACCTTGGCTGCTGCTCAAGTTTTATTGGTTAGGCGGACTCTAGCTTGGCTAACCGGAATTATTCTTATTATTGCGACTCTCTTTGGGGTAAGACTATGTTAACAAGGACCTAGAAACTGTTTTGTATCTTAAAATAAATTTTATGTTAGTGCCAGGAAGATGTAATAATATATATATTTTTAACTGAATAGCTTTTTGAAATCCCATATATAAATATTCTTAGAGAATAGAATATTGTCAAAAATTAATTCTTTTGCTAATGAGATATTATTCGTAAATTTAAAAACTAGTCCTGCATTTGAGACAAGCTTTTAAGTTTTAACATGCCATAGTAATTCCTATAAACTTCCTTCTAGGTCGACAACATTTCATTATTTCTGATTTTCTAACTCAAAGATAGGAGTTGATGCTTGATTGATGCTACAAAGTATGGTGCCATTTGCAGTTTTTGGTTCATTATCTTTGTATTTATTTATGTTTAGAAGCAATTGTAGCATATGTTTAAATAGAGGGTTAATCGTGGCAGTTGCAATAATTTTGAAAGTAATTTCCAATATTTGACAAACATTAAATCTACAAAATGTGTTGTAACTTGCAATATTTAGTAATATTAATTAGTTTTAAGCAGAGTTTTATTGCATGATAGTTGATTTAACTAGGCTTTTAGTTGAGAACAAAGTTTGTTGGTATGCTGCAGAAATACATGTCTTATATTTAACTAATTTCCTTATAATTCCAAAACTTGGGACCTTGATTATTTTTGTCGTCCAAAAAAATATTTGCTCTTGTATACAACATGATAAATTGTTCCTGTACGAGTCACTTCTGAAAAGAAACCCTGGAGAAAGAAGTTAACTGACAGTAACACTACAGTGTCTTGACTTTTGACACAGTGACATGCCATTTGAAAAGCAAATTAGCATGAACATTTATCACATGACTGCAATTTAGTTCATAGGACTTGTTGAGAGATGGGGCTCATCAGTTACAACATATGTAGAAACTATAAAGATTCCTTAGGAACTCATCAGGTCTCTATAGTTGTGATTGACACCCAGATGCTCCAACACAGATGATAATGTTGATATATACAGGCTTTTTGCTCTCTCCATTAGAATTTTTTACATAGATTAATGCGTTAATTGTTTATCGCTGTGGCTGGCTATATAAGTTCTGTTTCTTGCTTTGTCATTGTAGATTTACTTCCTTCTCAACATGCCACTTACGAGGGACACTCTTCTGTACTCCAATGTCAAGCTCGACTAAGTTGAAGAAAGCAACTTGTATTATCTTTCAACTTTGGGGAGCTGCTCAGGACGGTATCGAACTCATTTACTTGTGGGTTTATCTGTAGATGTCTTGTTATTAGTGATGCTCTTTTTGCATTGTTAGGAAGCCAATTCCTTGAACAGCATTCTCTCTCTAGTCGCATGCTCTCTTTTAGTTGTTAGTAGCTGCATCGATGAGGGGCATTGGCTTATAAAGAGTCACTAGTCATCGCTTTATATATCAGTTGTAGGGGTGAGAGAAGTGTAATTTGTGATAAAAGTTATGATGTGTATTTTGGGTGATTATGCTTATGATGTTTATTGAGTTAATGAATGATTTTGAAAACATTTGTGTACTCAGATCAGATTCAGAATAATTGAAAGGTCAAGATTCCCGTTTATAAAGCCTCTTAAGCGTTGTCAACAAATTTTCAGATTTGGTGAAGGCGTAAGGAGTTTACACCATAAAATCTTTTATGTAAACTTAGTAAAAGGTAGGTTTGATATAAACTCCTACTACTTATAGTTTTATTGCTAGGATTGGTAAACATATTTGATATTAGATTATTACATTTAAAAAAGCTAATTCAAAATTTTTAAAATTTCACCCATGTTGGACTTCTTGTTTTGAAGAAGAGATTTTATTAAGTCAACTAATTGGTTCTCACGAACACACATAAGATTTAGTATTTAATTGTAATACCTGAAAACAGTTATTTTATGAATTTTGTAAATACAACCTCAAAATAATAATAATAATAATAATGGTAATTATGTTGTGTTAAGAGCTATATTCAAGGTTTTTTTTTCCCCCTCAATATTATAAAGAATCTCGTCCTGCAAGACCTGTACGACTGCCCTTTTAACAGAAAGCGAATCTCAACTGATGTACCGCGCAATCTGCTTTGCTGCAGCATGAAGCTTCATGCTTTCCAAGCCACTAGTGAAAAATTGCATGCCTCTTCCTCTCATTTATCATGCTTATAAATACCCCAGTGCTGTATGAACAATTCAAGAAAAAAAGTTTAGAGAAAGTCCTCCTCGTCATTTGCATTTCTTTGTTAGTTGTATGTAAGAATTGGATGGAACTAAACAGATTAATTAGTAAATAGTAAGATCGAAATATTCTTTTTCTGTTTAGTTTCCTCCAATATCTCATCTCCAACTTCTAAACTATACAACGCAAAAATAAAGTTCTAAGTAATGGGAGGACCAAAACAGACATGTCCATCAAAATATTCAGTTTATTTGTTTCCTCCAATATCTTGCCCCTAGCTTTTAACCTTGAAACACGAATTCTGTATCGAAGTATTATTTTATAAGTTGAATGTAAGAATTAGAGGCGGCTAAACAAATTAGTAGAATGAAATTACATTCTGTTTAGTTTCCTCTAATATCTTATCTCCAACTTCTGAACTACAACACGATTGTTTCAATTTTTTTTATTTTTGTTTTACTTTTAATTTTTATTTTTGTTTTAGTTTCAATTTTTTCAAAGTCTGAATGAAGAGGCAGATATAAAATTGACCTGAACCTGCAAGTGACCCAAGTACAGTTCTCAAATGGAGTTACATTTCCTTTTCCATTATGTGGACCTCTTTCGTAGAAGAGCAAAATTTGTGTATTTGTTGATATTTTTAAACTTACAAGGATTTGGTTAATAATAATCCGAAAATATCACAGGCATATTAGCTTCGATGCACAGTGTTTTCCCCCAGTTGCTAGAAATATAAACAAGTAAACAAATCTTTCTTGTTAATTATTAGTTATCACTACTGATTAAATTTTATTAAATAGACGCGTGTTATGAAATTATAATCGTGAAGAATTTTTAACCTGTGGATAATGCGAGAGTTAGGTGTAAGTTATATTTAATTTTTTGAGTTAATTTTTATTTTTGTCATAATGAAAAGAAGAAAAAAGACTCTGGCTTCCACTTTTTAGACCAATAGACAACCAAATATAACTCTTGATGGAATTAAAATTTTTATCTTAAAAATAAATCTTGTCCTGCCTTTGTCCCACCAGGCAGCCGCCAAATGCAGCCTAGGGCTAGGAGTAGGCGCGCATACTAAAATTTTTGGATCTCGTTGATATTTTACAAAACTTACAAGGATCTAATAATAAAAAAAAATAGTTCTGAAATCTCTGCCGCAGATTAGCTTCCCGCCACATGTAACAGAATCGTGTGGTTCAAACATTTAACGCAAATTATCTTCTTCTTTTTCTTCATCATCTTTAGTCTCTGCACTTTTTCTCTATCAAATCTCGATTCACTGACATGTCGTCTTGTCTCATCCCTCTCTCTCTCAATCCTCCTCTTCTTTCCTTTCATCTTCATCGTACGACATGCAGTTCTCCTCTTCTCATCTCATTTTCCAGAGCCTCCAAATTCCCAATCCGCGCCACTTCTTCGAGTTCCGATCACGAAGAAATCCGGTGGCTCCGTGAGGAACAGCGCTGGCTACGCGAAGAGCAGCGCTGGCTCCGCGAGGAGCAGCGGTGGATCCGCGAGCGCGAGTCGCTGCTCCGCGAGATTTCAGAGCTTAAATTGCAAATTAAAGCTCTAGAGGATCGCAATTTAAGTGATGGAGCCTCCGTTTCTGTTTCCGATACCATATCAAACATCGCCGGCTTGTTACAGGTGAATATTGTAATCTTGTTAAGGTATTTGATATATATATATATATATTAAAAGACATTGTGAAAAAATGACTATTTTAAAATATAGTTATGCTTTTAATACCATGATTCTGGAAATTAAAATTTTCAAATTCACTTACAATTTCTCTTTTTTATTTTAGAAAAAAATGATTTCTTTTTTTTTGTTGGGGGGGGGGGGGGACAACTTTGTAGATAACATTGATGTCTAGTATGAATGTTTGTTTCATTGAAGCAGATGTTGAAGGAGAAAAATATGATTACAGAGAGAGCGGCAGTAGCCGAGAAGGAAAAATTTGAAGAAGAGGAACAACAAAAGGAAGTGGTTAAGGTTTTGGAAGGTGAGAAAAAGAAGAGGAAGGCATTGAGGGTAGGCAGTGAAGGAGAAGATGTCAAAACGATGCAGGTGTGCTTAGCATTTTTGGAAAGGCGAGTTTTCTGTTTAATTATTGTTTTAGAATTGTGTAGAGTGTATATTTAATTGTATTGATGCAGACATATATTTTACTAGGATATAAGGAGGTATCTGGGTTGCAGGGTTTGTTTAATTGTGTTGCAAGGAACAGCACAATTCTTTGATGAAATAAATTAATAATCCTTAAAAGTCGATGCTTTGCTACCTGGCATTCACATCATGTCTGATATTCATATTTCAGCAAAGTTGAAGCATCGACATATGTCATTTTGGATTTAAGGCATTTTAATGGGTTGAAATATCTAAATTAGGAGAGTGGATTAGTAGGGAGGAATAGGTTGTTAGACCAAGAGTGAAGACTGAGATGAGTGAACTTATTGCATGCTTGAGATCAACATTTCAAGATCCTGTAATGGAAGGGCTTCTTTGGCTCTAAATTCTGGACATTAATATGCATGATTCAGCATCAAAAGCATTGGTGTTGATATTCAAGGGTTAGCTTCTAGCATGGAACAAAATATAAATCAAAACAGAAGAAAAAATGATTGGAAGACATAAAAGAAATCTAAAAGTCTTAATAGTTGAATTTGATGCCTTAAAATTGATGAAGCTATTTCACAATTTAGATAGTAACATTCAGGAAAATTGTATTAAATTTCTGGCAACAAGGCTGACAAATTAAATGCATTTTGGTGTAAATTGAACCTCTTTTGTTTGTAGAAATCTATGCCAACATTCCTTGATTATCACATATGTTGTTTTCAGGTATTCATTTTAATTCAATTTTGATGTGAAGCTTCCTGGATCGAGGTGAAATGTTGAAAGTTTGCTGTATACTTCTAATATTTTCAAGTGTTTTCATTTAATATATATTCCTGATCATCTGTATTAGGTTTTTAACTGTAGGCAGTTGTAATTGTATATCCTTTATATATTGGGTGCAAATTTGATACCAAATTCAGGTTATTTAGTTTAAAGTCTTTCCCATTCTCTTTTTCTTTTTCCTTTTGTATTTGTTCATTAGTAATTGTGTTAATAATTTTGAAAGTGGATGTGTCATAGGTTTTGATTTGCTCCATGGTTTGACCATGACAGGAAGAATTGCTAAAGTTGGGATTTTTCTCAGGCGAGGAGGACATGGAGTATTCTAGCTTTTCAACTGGAACCGAACGTGCTGTGAAGACTTGGCAAGTAAGTTGTAAATTTTTCCAAAGGTTATATCACACGGCTCATGCAAAAACCTCAAAATTACTATAAATTCAATAACATTCCCAATATACTGCGATATATGTGAAATTATTCTTATTAGATCATATTTGGTTAACAGGCAACAATAGGTGTCACTGAAGATGGAATAATCACTTCAGAACTCCTTGAAAGGTTATATATGGAGCATCAAGTTGAGGATACAGACACAAACATGAATGCTGATCAGAAAGGAATCATTCAGACTATTCCACCGAAGGTAAGGTTAAGTTATAGGGTTTCCAACATCCTAGTGATTATGACTTTTGTGTGTTTATTGTTGGATTATTTGCTTATCTGGGTGGTGAATTCTCCTTTTAATTGCACTGAGGCTGCTAATATTAGGCAGCGTCAATGTGATTTATGTGCTTTTAGCTAATATGCCAATCAGGCCGTTCCATTGTAATTTATGGATTCATGTTCGCGCAGATATGCTTTTGATTTTATTTGAGTCTGCTAATTTGGTGCAACAGAAAATATTCCTACCAATCAATAGAGCCCCCTCTTAAGAGAGGGATTGTGTTGCTGTATTTCTGTTAATCATTTTATCTATGTATATCTGGTTAAATTTTGAAACGGCATATACCGTAGGGGACACTACCTCCAAAATAGAACATGTACATCTGATTCATCCAGGGGATTGAGAACCTTTAGTTCACTGACAACAGTGTAAGAAGTTGGCTCATATGCGCGTCTTAAGCTGTCTCAGAATTTCACTTAGACATTAGGATTGAGAAGCTCAACTTGAATCACAGTGCTGTTATCTAATCTACCTAAAGAAATTAGATAGAAATGTTTTGGTGCGGAACCTTAGTAATATTACTTACATCGTTGAAGTTGAGAAACCCAACTTGGATTTTGTGTTTCATTGACCACTCCTGACATTCTGTAAACATGGGCAGATCATGTTGATTCTAAAATTTGTCCTGGAATTTTGAAAATTGTCATAAATCTCCATTAGATCCCTCTAATTTTATAATTTACCAGAATCCTGCCCTGGGGCTGAAGGTCTCTGCCTATTTACTAAGTTGTCCTGGCTGATAATTAAGCCAAAACTTAGGGGATAATAATGAAATTTGCTCTTGATTTTAATATGCATTCTGGAAAGGGGGAAATGGAAATCCAAATGCATTCTTTTGTGAATTTTTAGTAACAGTTTGCGTTGATTAATTTTGTTGTGGATGTTAAGCGCACACTTGATACAACCCGCTGTAGATATTAGCAAATTCTGATTATTCATTAATAATTGTTTTCCTTCTCTTAGTTGCCCTATATAGTTAGCTGATGGCATGCTAAATATGCTTATAAAGTAACTGAAAATTGCTTTAGAAGTTTTGAAATTTCCGAACGAACTTGAGTTCATTAAGTTTTAATGTCTTTCAGGAAGGCACAAATGGAGCTCCAATTGCTTCTATTACTGAAATCTCAGAAATTAAGCAGACAGTTGTGAAAGAAGGTGCAACAGAGGTTGATTTATCTGAAAGGCGAGTTTTCCTACTTGGAGAGAATCGGTGGGAAGAACCCTCTAGACTTGCTAGCAGGGGTAATCAAGATGCTGGAAGCAAAGCCAAGAAAGCCACAACCCAGTGTCTTACTTGTCGTGGGGAGGGCCGTCTGATGTGCCTAGGTACTTTTGTCACTGCTCAGATTGAATCTCCATTTTGAATAAATAAATTTTTGTTTTGGAGATGAAGAAAGAACATAGATTAGATACAGTCTTAGAAGAATTAGATCACAGCTTTAGTCAAAACTAATTCAAACCATGAAACTATCAGAGGACAGGATAAAGAATCTTGCTTCTGAAGCAGGATTTCTTATAATACAGAAGCCTCTAACTATGCTAAATATTTTACAAGTTTCGTAATCAATGGAAGTGTCCAAATCACTTTTTGAAGCAGTTTAGGTGATGTTAAGTTTTTCAGTTGCCATGAAATTTGGTTGGTTATATTGGTCATTATTCTGTCCGACGGAATTAACCATGACGGGCATGACTTGTAGGTCAAGGTTATTTAATTTACAAAATGACTTTATGCATGTAATCCAACTTGCCTGCAAATCATTTTAAAAAAAATATTTTTTTTATTCTTGTCCCCACAGAATGTGATGGAACGGGAGAGCCCAACATTGAACCACAGGTAGAAGGAATTTTTCTCTTTTTCTTTTTTTTTTTTAAATGTTTCATTACTGTCATTATTGTTCGTCAAGATTTGGTTCATATGAGTCAGTTCTGTGATGCAGTTTCTAGAATGGGTAGATGAGGGAATGAAATGTCCTTATTGCGAGGGCCTTGGATATACAATTTGCGACGTTTGTGAAGGAAAAGCCGTGGTTTAGGTATGAAATTCTCTAATTTTTGCCCTAATGTGCACAACTACATTTTTAATGCATGTAATATCATTTTTTGAACAATAGCTTTATCATACCCAATGATACATGATATAAAGATAGCAATGATGACATCTAATGATATCTAAGCTGTGTATAAGTGCTTAAATTATCAAGAGATGGCCGTTCAAATTCAATGTTGTAGCCCATCAGAATTCAAATCTTGCAACCATGCATCATTTACCACTCTACCAAGTGCTCTGTAAATATTATAATCAAATTTGGATTGAACATTGGCAATCAACCTTCAATTTTTATCTCATTAGGTTCCAAAGTGGCTTGCAGTATTATATGTTTCATAATGAGTTATATTTGTCGATATACACCCTAGTTTGTTTAGTTTCACCTTCTTATAACGAGGAATAATTAAAAAAAAAAAATACAAAAAATCAGCAATATTTAATAGCCGCATTTGCCCGTCCGCATTTGCACAAACAGAGAGAGAATGAACAGTGATGGGAGCTTCAGGGCTTTTCTTCAACCAATTTAGCATCATCTGGATGGTGTGGTTCAAGATTAGCGTATCCCCAACTGTGATGGGATCTTAAGAAGAGGCTTGCTGGAGTCAGATGTTACAAATACAATCTCCGAAGACATTGGCTATGAGTGAAATCAGCTATGTACTTCTCTTCAGTCTGAGAGGACAAGTTAACTCAAATCAACAATTCTTGTGAACAATGAACAGCCGAAGAGGCTTCGACAGATAAAACAACCGTTTGCATTTCACAGCAACAAATAGCCATAGGAGTTAAATCATGAAAATGATTTCAAGAGTGATGAACCTCGTCGAAGAATCTTGAAATAGGGAGACCTTATGTGATGGTTTCATCAAAGGATTGGAACTTGGGTAGAAAACAAAAAGTAAAAACATGACGAATATAATCCTTTAACCATCGAAGGATAAACCCAAATGAAAATAAAACTCAATAAATAATGCAACAAGCCCATTAGTGTGACTTGTGAAATTCAGGAAAGACCAAACTCGACTACTGGCATCCGCCGAATGATCGTGACAAACGGAAGGACACTATATATATTATTCAAAAAAAAGATATGAAGATAAGGAATAAAATTACATTGTTGTTTGCACTATCAGAATGAAAACCATTGTAAAATATTTTCTAAGATGAAACTTTTATTTAGGTGAAAATAAAAACCAAAAAACTGGGCTACTCCTGCTATACCAGCATTTTTCCCCCCTTTTTTCCTGTGTTTGGTAAATGCGAAATACCTATATTCAAGCAAATAATGTTCCAACATAGTATAAATATCAAACCCGCTTCTCTCTGATATTTGATTGAATCTTACAGATTTGTCCTTGGATTGCTGCTTGCGGCAGCAACACGTCTCGTCACAGACCGCATGGTCACGAATTCCTCAGCAGAGGAAGGATGTATTCCCACCTGTAGAGCCATCATTAATTATTTCATCAGTAACATAGCCACCAATAATAGTACTAAGAGCCCAAAACATGTTGAAAGTGGTATGGACTAGTCATCAGTGAAACACGACTTAAAACCAAAACTTTATCACAAACTGAGATCATTCCATTAGTTTGGGGAAATTCATCCACACTCTTCCTCACAATGCTGACATGATCACCTAGTTAACTCATGCACAATATTCTTAGAAGTTACTCTATAGGTAACACCATTTTGAGACTCTGCATTTCAAAGACACCACTATTTGAATTTCCCACACCATTACTTCAAATCTAACTGGTCACATCATGTCAAAGGTCAATTCAAAGAACAACTGAGATATATGTTTAGAGCCTATCAAGGAAAATATGCATTATAGGAAGCGATGCAAACATATAAATTAGAAACTCAAGCATACCGTGCTGTCAAATTGTGCCTTCGTAGCTCCGCATTTCAGTGCAACAGCAATACCCTGCGAACAGAGACCCCCAATTTGATACCATGATTCAAAAATTAACAACAAATCTTAGACAGGACGATCCTAACAAGCCTCCAACCAGGGCAGTTTACCTTGCTCCAAATGGATCTTATTGTAAATCAAGAACTATATCAGATATAATCCAAATTGTTATATGTCTATCTGCAGATATTTATGGATTTGTCAAAAATATCATTTTAATGGCCTCCTCATTTGGCCAAATGTACGTTGTTTTGATGTCATGCATATCAAAAGAATTTTCAACAAACATAATACCATCCCAATTAATCTGATGCATTTAGCAATTTATATATAATCTATTGTATGGAGATTATCTATTTCCGCAGACTCGAAATAGATCAACTGCCATGCAAGAGTGGAAATTGGATTAACCTATGATATTGAAAATTACACTGTAGAACTGGGGTAAGCAAGCTAATCTATTTATAGTATATAGACTTCCATTCTGAACTCATCCAGCTTGTAGATCCCCCTCTAATTGTCAAGGATATTCACACCAATAATCCCATTAAGTTAAACGTGGTAAGGTTGCCCTCTAATAGAACATTTTCTAACAAGAATTATGTCGTTGAGTCACAAAATTTCATTGGATCCGCTAATTCAAAGGTTTGAACTTTACCACACCAAGGATTATTGACAAATGACAAACATGATTGGAATAATTTCAAAACTCTTCTAACAATGTCCGCCAAAATCACTACCATCCTCTTAAAATTCTATGCAAGTAGTAATCATTCGTTCTCCATCAAATTACATAACCAAAACTACCCTTTTATTTATTACAAGATGACTGTTTATTCTTATTAGCTATGAAAATTTATTATAATTAACTATCAAAATGAATCTCATCTCACTATTTAGGGTATTTTAGGAAGCTCAAAATGGAAACTTATGTCCAAGCAATCAACCTAACCAAGTCAAAAGCACAATCATACCTGCATTATCTCAGATGCTTCTGGTCCACACATTGATGCTCCAAGAACTTTATCCGTCTCGGCATCCACCACTAACTTCATTACTGTCTTCTCTTGCCGTCTAATAGCAAAATATACAAAAATTAACTTTAGATAGTCGAAGACCAAACATTAATACATAAGAACTGCATGCAGAACTATCTGGCATTCTACAAAACATAAGTAAAAGGTTAAAATCAATTAAAATAATAGCACTAATCAATAGAATTCATAGCGATAAACATACACAAGTTTCCTCAATTTTCTTGCTGGCAACCAATTTACTAAATATAAACACGCATAAGTTTCATCGATTTCCTTGCTGACAACCAATTTATTAAATAAGTCAAAAGAATAAGCGTAACCCCAGTACATTCAAAGACCATAACAGCAGATCCACTTGATCAAGGCTATATTTTACATAGATTTTGAAGGGGTCATCAGTCACTCCTCAACCTGTTGTCTTAATTTTTCACAAGATACGAAGTTGATATTTCCTCATGCAAAGGAAGAATAGATCTTACAAGTTCATAAGCCAGCGACCCCTCAGCTTAACTATTTCTATGGGATGTGCGAGCTGTGTTTATCATAAAACCCACTACCAATATCATTATTGATGTCTCAGGGCCTCTCTGGAGGCAAAAACAAATGCTGACTGGCAAAGATTTTTCATTCAAGAGGCTTTTAACCCCCACTCATGCATATTACTCTCTATAGTTTGGCAATTTGATCCATTGTAAGATTTTAATATTAATTTATTGAAATGAGATCTAAATTCACCATACATACCCAGAGATAGTGTTCCTCATGGGATTGAAGCTTGATGTGAAAACAAGGATATCACCCTTTCCTTGCTCTATGGCCTGCTCCTCACTGAGGCCCACTACAGAGAGAGGAGGTATGCTGCAATAGGCGAAAACATCAGTCTCAGAAGAAAAGAAACTAAAAAGAACATTTTCATTTTCTTGAGGTTTTCAACCCTCGCACTTTCGATTGAAGCAATTTGCCCGGCGCTTTTCTAGTTTAAAATTACTCCATTTGTTAAACATCCGAAGGTTAAAAGTGATACAATTACAGAGAAGAAATCAATACATTGTAAATATATTGGTATAATCTGAGAGGAGAAATTAATAAATTGAAAATTTGAGAGCTTTACCATACTATAACCATAGGAAAGTACTTCCAATAGTTTATATAATCCTTTGACTCTCAATTTATATGGAAGGGATATTTAAGATATGAAAGAAAAATCAAAATGCCACTAAAATGAAAATAAAATTATCAACTAATGGCATCCTATTAGATGGAGAAGTCAAAGAGAGGGGATGCTAAGAGAGGAGAATGGGGAATTGCCACTTAGACAATTGCTTTATACAAGCCTGCAATGCACAACAAGAATATTTACCATGTTTTTCTTCATTATAACGAAAGGGAAGCCTTCCTTTGATTGACATGCATCAGAATTTAGTTATGGTTACTAACAGCCTCTCAAGTAGTTGACCAGAAACAATACATTTTGCTGAAGGCTAAATCTATGGAGCAAAAATCATCTGACAAGTGAAGTGTCTGGAAGAGGGAAAAATGACAAATAGCCTAAAGAGTTGAGACCATTTGAGTTTGAAATAAAATTTTGTGATCTAATTAACTTCAATAAAGTTTGGCTAAAGTGATTGTAAGTAGCAAATGTTTGAGAAAGGGAGGGAGAAAAGAGAGAAACGAAAGAGAAAAAGAAACTAATTGTTACCAAAATACAGCACAGGGTACATCCCTGTAGTCTGGTTTGCAGGGTTGTCCACCAAAAACAGTTTTCTGCAGGAAGTGTAACAATATAATATTTCAGAATGACAGACGATAATAAGCGTACATGCCAAAAAGAGAGCCCAAATAAAAACTAAAATTTCAATAATATTAAATTGAAAGAATGCACATGAAAAACGTACTGCAAAGCACGTTCCCTCCATCAAGGCGACAGGGGTAAGATTCATTCGATTAGTTACATCACCAACAGCCCATATACTAGGTACGTTTGTGCATGAGTTCTCGTCCACCTGCAAGAAAATCAGGGGGGAAGACATTGCTGATATTATGATTCAAATAATTTACCCACTCCTTTTCATAACAGATCAGCATTGCAACCATTTCATTCAATCTTTGAGTCTTGCACCATATATAGCAATAAACACTATGGATATACTAAGAACAACTGTAATTAACAAACCAGCTATTGTCTGTTTTGTGACCTCAAAAGATTTTTTCTTTTTTTTTAAAATTGCAGTTCTGCATTAGAATTAGTTGTTCACACTGCATGGAGACAGCTGAGGGCTCAAAACACAGAAAAAGGAACTGCAGGATGAAATTTCAGAGTTAAATAATTCAGAATAACAGATAAACAAACAGATGCATAAGGTAAAATGAATTGGATACGTCAGCTAATTCCCAGTCAAATCAGTCACAAAAATTGAATAAAGCAAAAGGAATATCAGAAGAGTAAGCAAGTGACCTTCACAGCTCCTGTTTGATCAACTTCCACACCAACAGCTTTCAAATTCAACCTTTTTGTATTAGGTGCCCTTCCTGTTACATGCAAAAGTTTACTGATATTTTCTAGAAAAAAACAAATGTTTTCTTGTTCTTTTTCTTTTTCTTTTTTTCATTTTCTGAAAAGCCACTTCCATGTTTGAGTGAATTTATGTGACAGTACAGGACATACAGATAAAAAGAACATTAATGCAAGGGAGGTCAGCAGCGCTCCCCATTTTTGTAAAATTCATAAACTTGAAAATAACTTCAATTAAAAAGAAAATTTGGGCAATCCAAAAAGGAATGTCAGCATACAGCAATGAAAATTTAACTGGATACTGGGATAACCAATTCAATCATTTTTTATCATTTTAAGGTAGTACAGACTTTGGCTTTCTTCACTGAAAGAACAATAAGGAGAAAAACATGCACACCAAAGATCTAATTTTTGGCCATCCTACAAAAGAAATGCTGTTATGCACATAAGGAGATTATACATATATATGTACAAAAGCATGTGGATGTGTGTGTATAGGGTGGGAGAGGACTTAGTCAAACATCTGTGAAACAAATGCCATCAGGAAGATGATACATGTATATGTTTGTGAGCATGGGCATGTTTCATAAGTGAAAGTAGAGAGGACACTTTGCGAATAAAATGAGGAAAAAACCTGACAGATGAATACAAGAAGAAAAGGCCAGAATCTTCAAAATGGAAAGGTAATAACAAGCCTACTTTAGAATGAGCATTGAAGAATTGCTCAGATGTATTTCTACTCCTATATGTGAAGGAACTTACCAGTGGCAAAGAGTACAACATCTGCAACAATCTCTTCGCCATGATCTGTAATGACTTTTATACCCTCCTCTGACTTAATCAACTGAAGATTAGATATTGCTATCAGCATAAAATCATAATAAATAAATAAAAAGTATAATATTAAGAAGATGATAACAAATGACAAAATCCTTAGAAAAATAAATGAAAATAAACAGAAGCCTAGTGAATCAAGAAAATTTCAGTAAGTACCTCCTTTATGGTAGTCCTCGGGTGCAAATTAATTCCCCTCCCTTCCAGATTTCTCGCCACTACCGCCCGCATTTCATCATCAAACCCTCTGCAGACGACAAAGTAAAGAGTGTTGGAAACAAAAAGTTCAGAAAGAATATCCTTATAACAAGAAGGAATGGAAGGGCCAGAATCAGTAAGAAATATACTCTCATGATATAGGAAATGAAAAAGCAAGTCTATAACTTCTAATTATCATCCAAAATATGAGATTGGGAAAAAAAAAAAAAAGCTACTGTTTTATTTCAGTTTAAAAAAAAATAAAGGAAACAGTTCAGAAAAAGGCAAAGGGAAAGTGCCCATTGTCAATTGCGCGCCCATTATATTTATTCACAAGCTAAACAATATGTGGCTCTCCACTATGAGGCCAAAAAACAAAGAATATTTTGAAACTCAGCTATCAAATAAACACCGCCTTACTCTGACATGGTTCACATCTCCATTCATAAGGATCGGTAAGTTTGCAATGCCAGGGGCTAACTACATCAATCAGTGAAAAGATAACAATTTCACAAAAAGAGGTTACATCTTCTGCATGTCCTGATTCATTCAAAATTTTGCCAATAACAAGATATAGTATGATCCAAAGTTCCAACTGGCCAGACCCACTGAATACCAAAGCAAGAAAATTACCAAAGTAAATTTTGATATTCATATTTCTGAATAAGAGCATAGTGCACCTTGTAACTAATACTAAAAGACAATCAATCTAAGTTCACTGCTAACTTTTAAGATCGAGGGCTGGCATCGGAGAGTGAAAATGAACATAAGCATGAAAAATAACCTTAATGGAAGTTCCTTTCTAAATAATAGATCCACAGTAGAACCCATCCCTCGCCATATGGAAGCAAACTCAACAGCAATGTACCTACATAACATGAGAGGACAATCATCTAAGATTATCAACAGGCCAAGCGAATGCAACTAAAATTTGTAAAAGAAACAGACAAAAACAGACTAAGGGAGAGTAGTCTCACCCTCCACCAAGGACCACAGCACGCTTGGGTAATTCTTCCAAGCTCAATGCCTCGTCAGAGGTTATAGCCAGCTCCTAAAAATTCAAAGGCAAAGGATCAATGAATGAAGAGAGGAAAAAAGGGTCTGCAATGCCAATATCTAAGTACAGCATTAAGCAATAAATAGTTTCATCTAGATCATAGAATTAAATTCAATATTTCAAACAGAAGTCACAACTAAGGAACAATGAATTAAAAAAAATGATCTGATACCCATCAAACTAGAAAGATTTTCACAAGTGCAGAAAATGATGCAAAAAATATGGGAAAAAAACAATATGACTTAGATCAGATTGAGATAACCGGAAACTGAAGCTAACTGAACAGAATAATATGTTAAAAGAGAGAAAGACAGAAAGAATCGTAGTTTCGCTCTTAGCTCACCTACAGCAGTTCTTGTGGGCCTGTTGCTAGAACTAAGATGTACAAATTTTCCTTCATACAACAGCTTAGCTGAAATCATTCAGCTACTGATATCTAAATTTAAAATAAGTTGTTGACTGAAGAGAAAAAATTTCTGGTCACTAGCACACACAGTTACACGACCGCATTACAACAATACAAGTGTAGCATAGCTTGCCAGAGAAATTCCTCACATGAATCATCCAGTATGACCAGAACAAGGTTTGATAATATAGATATGTGTGATTCAGTGTACACACATAATTCATCCTATTTCCTTCAACTTGTGTACAGATGCTTCCTCCAAAAATACTTCAGAAGAACAAACATTAAGCCTGACTTCTGATGGTGCAAAAATGCAATTTCATAGAACAAACTGAACTGGTTTCTAAATATCAGAAAATTCCAAAGCTTATAGCACATATGTTTTTATTTATTCACAACAGAGGCAATAGATCCTTAATGACATCGCAAACACTAACATATACACTGATAATATCACTTGCATTTTGAACCTACTTGTAATACGTGAAAAAGCAGCCAGCATGAATATTGTGCTGAATTAATTTTCAATCATGCAATATCTGAAAACCAAAAGATTACCTGGCCAGGAATAGGAGCACGTTGAGCCCTACTTCCAGTTGCGATCAATATGTGCTTTGCTGAGTAACTTAACTTAGTACCATCTAGTTGTGTGACCTCAACTTCATTTGGACCAACAATCTTTCCCTCCCCTTCATATAATTTTACCCCAGCATTAGATAACAATCGCTTGTAAATTCCATTTAATCTGAGTATTTCATCTGTCTGCAATTTCAAAAAATAAGAAAAATTAGCAATTGAAACACACAAAGACGAAGAGTAATTCTACATCCATGTATTAATCTGACTTAGTCAAAAAACAAGTAAAAATTAACCAAAAAAAATTCTTAAAAGGAAGTAGAGGTAGGGAAAAAAAATGCGAGCCAGAATAAAGTATAAAATAGGCAGTTTTGTAAGAGAAACTTTCTGACTAACAATAGTATGACTCATTTACCTCAAACATAATAGCTGAACCATAAATGAACTGAAACAAAAGGAACAACTACATTCTGTAAACTTAATGCCAATCCATTCCTCAAAACCCATGAGATGCAGATTCTTGTTTCAAGCATAAGGTGGGCGTGGGTGTGGGTGTGGGGGGGTGTGTGTGTGTAACCATATAAGTTTTTGTCCTTTTTTTTTTCAGAAGAACTGAATCAAAGAAACCACAAAAGAACAAAAATTAAAACAGAAAGGCCTTCATCACACTCATTTACTCTTGCCTAATCCATATAAAATATATACAAACCTATTTTACCCAAATATAAATCAACTGAAAGCTGCACTTAATTTCTAACATCAACACAGATGTTGTCAATTTCATTTGATTCTCCAAACTTGTTGCTAAACAAATAACATTATTGGGCAAATAAACATGAGTAATGGAAACACCACAAATACAAAGGTTTCTGAACAAATAAATGAATCCAAACCTTCTTTTGCAGAAGTTTTTTCCAGTCAAAGTCAATTTTCTCGTGTACCTCCCATCCATAACTCCTTGCATCCTAAAACACAAGCAGCAGAATCATCAAATCACTTTAAAATCAACATATAAAAGGGGGGAAAAAAAAAGAATTTCTTAAAACATAGTGCAAAAATTTAGCAACTACCAAAAACCAAAATTTGATGACCAATTGAATGCATAAGTAAATTTCATATCCACTTCATGAAAATTTTAAATAAACTCTCCTATTATGTGATTATCCAGTGTTAAAACATAAATACAATTTTTAAAACACATCGCAGATGATCACATCTACTGAAGGTCCATATAAAGATGAATCTTTTTCCACTGGAGAGCCCCCCCAAAAAAAAAAGCAGGATGGTGAAAGACTTTTAGTTGCAGCTATCAAGAAAGATCTTCAGTTTCAGCTATGCAATCCCTAAAACCCCAGCAAAGGTTACAATCTAATCCTTATGTGAAATACAATCTCATCTCACCTCAAGTTCACCTCCAAATGACGCTCCATAGACCAATATCTTTTTGGGTACACAACCACGTATGACACAGCTGAAAAATAAGAAGTTGAGAGATATCATGATCATTAGCACTTTACTTCTATAGGTTAATTAATTTTCAGTCACTATTATTACCCGTTAATACTCAACAAACAATCAAACACATTTCAAACATCTAATAGATAAACATTGCTTTTGAGCAACAAGTCAAACAAATCAATATTCACCTAAAAACGGCAGCACCATATCCAAAAGAATTATATCCACAAATAAATTTTCCTAATTTAACACAATTAAGCTTCTTGACTGCTAACAACAGAGACCAGCAGAGCAGCCGTAAATAAAAGACCCCACATGATATTGTCCCATTATTATTATTATTATTATTATTTTTTGAGGGCTTCCATACACAATTGAAGGAAACATTTCTATCGACTAATGCTCACGTTCATGCCAGGAACCACATCTTGTTAATGTTTGAAAACATCTAGCTCATTCATAACTTACCACAACTCTAGTTACTTTCAGAAATAACAAGTAATATTTGTTCATATATTGTCATTACACGGGACAGTCAAAGTCACTGATGCTCAATCTCTTTACCCATTTCATTTTGCAGGTCATTCTATGAAAAAATTAAAAAAAAAAATTAAAAAAAAAAGATGATTCAGAGTCAATAGAAATATACATTAATTTATCTAGCTATAAAATTTCAACTGCATCCCATTGTCAACCTCATCTTAGAATTTTTCTCCCCCCAAACATGTAACTCATTTTTTTTTATCAGCATCCCATTGCAGTCAAAATGAATATAAAAATCAGGACCTGCACCCACTATTTACCACTTGAAAGGTGTCTCTCAATTAATTCAATTAAAGTGCACTAAATCACTTTCTTTTGGATGAAGAAGGGGAGCCACCTAATTCTTGGTTCAGCATTTACTAATACAACATGAAAAAGACTAATGGTCACAAGATGATGACACCAGAAGAACACCTATAATTCGTCACTAAGACACTTGCTAAATCTCTCAATGTACCATGTGGGAGAACAATCAGAAATTTCCTCCAAAAACAAGTATAGATAGAAACTGTCCTTTTTATATTTGATCAGACTGAAAGTGATCATGCACGACACCCTAAGCCTCTCAGTCCATGAGTCAACAATCAGAAATTACATTTGCAACAAGTAAAAACAGAGACTCCCATTTTCCAACTTGATTAGACTTACGCTAAGGATCACAAGCCTGAGCAAGAGCCCCTTTATTTAGCACATAGTCCAGCTCTATGATTTAGATTGTACTCTATTAAAAAGCCCCACTTCCTATTATGAGGTGTCCAACTACATAAAAGACCCACGGTGATTTGAAGTTAATGATAAGGATTTCTGACAACCAGTACAACATGATCTTGTTCATTGCTTTAGCATCCAACTAAGACATAATGAGATATTTCGAAATGTCTGATAATCTAATTCATCGCTAACAGAAGGCTGCCCATCTTGATTTTAAAAATTACTGCAGAGAGCACTTGAATGGTTTATCATCCAACTAATGGTAAAAACTATATTGCAGATTATACTATATCCCACTAGCTCATCAATTACCAAGAGAACTTAAGCCATATTGTTAGGTAGGTACCGCAATGTATAACTGGAAATAAATTAAGTAAAGAAATATAAAATGAAAACATAGAAATTGAGATGTGACTTGAAGAACAAATATTATGATGGCAAGTGAGCTACTGAGAAGAACAGTAAAGCAATAGTCTATCAACTTACGTTCCACCAACTCCCCCAATTACTTCAGAGCTGATCGGATGAAAAGGAAGCTCGCATATCCCAACCTTGAAAGATGAAATTAAAAAAAGGTCAGCCAATAATTAACCATAATGAACTTTATTTAAATAATACTAAGAATTACGACAAATCAAAAGACCAAATGGGGACATCCACAGTCCATTTCATAATGAAACTATCAGTTTAAAATAATTTAGTGCATTACTATTTATGAATGCATGTGTATACATACAAGAAATCAAGTCAATAAGAACGGAAAAAGCATTTCCAAGAAGGTAAAATAGAGTTGATCTTCCAGTGACCAACTGAAATCGAATTTGGCAAAACAAATCATTTGAAATCAGCTTCACCAATGGAACAAAGTAAGACATTGCAATAACTGGGCCGAGGGGGAAAAAAAAGTTTTCCTTGAGAGCGCCGAAACTCCCAATCTGATTCTCTTCTTCTAACGAGTAAACATAACTTAGACCACAACTAGGTGGGATCTACTCAAATTGTAGCGTATCGTTGTAACTCTTACCATATATCAGCATAATTTAAATTCTCATATATGCAGGAATCTAGACATTCTTCATAATAAGAGATTTCTAAAACAAAACAAATAGCACAAGTGTGTCTTCTTTTCTATCCATGTCCACAAATAACAACAAATATTTACTTTCACTGATTTAAATCTCATAACAACATATACCTTGGCTCCAAAATTAGCTGAAAATCGAGCAGCACGAACACCACCACTTCCAGCTCCAATAACAAACAAGTCGAAGTCAAAATGAGTATGTTCTTCTTGATTGGGCTGGCTCAGCTCGCCATCGTTAAGCATCTTCCTTGCCATCGCTCTTTAATCAATTCAACTGAAGCCACACAAACAAACAAATTATAACCTAAATAAAACAATCAATAAACAAAAAGGGGGAGGAAAAAAAAAAAACCAGCTAAGGGTAACATTGTGTCTGGATAATCAGAAAATGAAAATCACTTCATTATCATTAGACCGAAGAATTAAAAGAAAAAACACATATTTTTAAAACCTGTTTGGTTTAACGAGAAAGCGGAAGAAAACGATAGAAAGAGAAATAAAACGTTAATGTTGATTTCGTTGCCCGTGATTGAATAATAGTAGTCTAAGCTAGCCTCAGTGAAGTGGACGAAAGCCGAAGTTTATGATCTTAATAATTAATTCGGTTAATTTATTAATAATTTTCCTACGGTTTTTCTCGGGAAACAACCAGAAAAAATAAGGAAGAGATCGTACCTAATGACTATGCTGTCGTAATTGATGAAATAAAAAACGAACGAAAAAAATTAATTATAAATGGGAAAAATAAAAAAGAATGCGATCGCCGAAGAGCCACGAAAGTGGATTATAAAATTACTAATAATTATATAATAATATTAATAATTGTAATAAATTTAGTTTCCCGACTTAATCAATATTTTAAATAGATTATGTAATTTTTGTTTATGGTAATGACTAATGAGGGCGAGACTAGATAGAGTGGGCAAATCAAATAAGGAAACGAGTCAAAATGACAAAATTTACGGATATATCCCAAGAACTTGTCTAATTTACAATAATAGCCCATATGAATTCCCCTTTTTTGGAGGCTGTTGCCGGGTGTATACCGTGTATTTCAGTTTTTACTTTGTCAGTTTCATGTGTTAATATTATTTGTTCTGAAAGTGTTTTATATGATAAAATGTGAGGTTTCTGTGTGTGCGCACGCGTATCTATTAAAATATATATATATTGGTGTATAAAATATTTTAGTTTATTAAAAATAATTTTGTTATGTTGTTTAAGGTTGATTCACGAGTTTATAGCCGAAACTAAAAGATTTAGGTAGAACGACAACTATCCACCATCGATAAAATTTAAGTTTCGCCTATGCATAGAGATGCCCAATCGATCGGTTGCACGCTCGCACTCCATCGCGTTTCACGCGTGTTCTCGCCGTGTCGCCCATTATTAATTTCGTGTCGTGCCAGTCCTGCACACATGCCGTGCCCACTCGTGCAGTGCCCACACGTGCCGTGTTGTGGGCCGTCTCATGCCATGCCTAGGAAAAATAGCATACTAAGCTTAGAAACTTGTCTAATTTTTTTAAGAGCGTATGTCAAGTTATTGTCTTATTTTTTCAAGCTTATTTACTTTTTTTGGATTCATGTGCCTTTATTTAAATTTAATAAAATAGAAAATTCAAAACTCAAGTCTATATTCAATAATAATAAATTAATAATAATAAGATAATGTAATATTAATTGCTAAGTTTGACTCTATGGTATTAGAATTCTTTTTTAGTACTTAACAACAACAACAATAATAATTTTTTTTAAGGGTTAACTTAATTGTTAACTTGGAATTACGTAGAGTCATATATCATAGTTTATAATAATATTAATATATATTTATAATATCATGATATTTATAATTTTATTTATTAAAATCATGATATCAATTATTTTTTTATTAAATTATAAACATAAATCAATTATAATTTTTTTGGAACTAAGAATTAAATAAATTTAAAAAACTTGAGCCAATAAAATATATTAAAAGATTCAATTTCAAGTTATTTATAAAATCATAAAATTTTAAGTTTACTTTCATTAAACATGAAACATGCTTTATTCGTCTTTTTAGACGCGCTTTTTTCATCTCTAATTGTGTCATGCTAGGCACGTTCAAAATCTAAACCCAGACTACCCATCGCGTGCCATGCCGTCTTAGCGTTTCACCAAACGTGTTCTTGTGCGTGCCGCGGTCACAAGTGTCAGCGGCCGCCGTGTCTTCCGACCCATTGGCCACCTCTACCTATGCATATCAAAGTAATTCTCTAATTATATTTTATTTTTATGTTATTATATTAGACTTCATAAAATTAATTTGTATAGGAGTGATGATACAACCACAGACTCTTATACAAACTTATCTTGTACAAACTGATTTGTCATTAATTCATTTGTTAAATAAAAATATAAAATAATAAAAATAAATCATGTGGGCTAAAAGATATTTAATTTAACTAATTTTATCATATCATATTATATGCTCAGGAGAGTTTGTATATTATTATTAATCTTTGGTGTATTGATTAAGTTCAGACGATTGCGTATTATTAAGATGTTAATAAATTATATTAGCATCAGACACTATTAATTTATTGTGATTAATGTAAATTATATATTTAGAAAATAATATTTATTAGTACTTAAAAAATAGTAAATAAAAAATATAATATAATATTAAATTAAAAAATTAAATTAATTTATTATTATTATAAATATAAAAAAATATAATATAATATTAAATTAAAAAATTAATTTAATTTATTATTACAAAAAAACCTATTAAATTAAAAATATAATATAATATAAAATTATATAATATTAAATATAAAATTGTATTGTAAATATAAAATAAAAAATATAATATAATATTAAATTAAAAAATTAAATTAATTTTTTATTATTATTACAAAGTAAAAAAAAAAAAAAACCTAATGCGGCAAGTGCCGCATTAAGCTAAATCCGACTAAATTAAATGTCAGGTTTAGCTTTTGCTGCATTAGGGTGTATTATAGTGCCCCAAACATGGGGCTGCATTGCTAATGCAATGTAATCCCATGTAATGAGGGGTACCAAACATGCCCTTTGTGTAATAATGTATTTTGGAAGATTGTGGGAGAGTTCGAAAGGAGAGGGTATGAACTATGAAGTACAAGTGTGGGGACTAGGAGGCTAGGGCATTGTATGTTTAGAAAATTGTCATGGTTGAAGTGTTTGTGCGTGTAAGGGTGTATCACGTAATTTATATAATCTGTTACTCACCGCAAGGTACTCAAGTAAGACAAGCTTCTGCCGCTCAATCTTTTGCCGAATGTGAGAGTAAGTGGTTCGAGTCTTTAGGGACTCACTCTCCCTCAATTAAGTATAACTAAGTGGAAATTAGTTATAGTTTTTCTTCTTTACGAAATGTGAGTGAAGCAGACAACCCTCAGATAATGTATGTAGGTTGTAATTCTACTAAATAATTATATGTTGAAATAGTAGTGGCAGTTATAGTATACATAATTGTCTTTTGAAATAACAATTGTAAATATCCAATATAATATTAGTTGTCTAATTGTATTATCAGTATAAAAAAAAAATAATAAGATAGGCTTCCAACTGCAACATCATTCCATAAATATCATTCACGAAGATCTCATAGATGATAATTAGGGGCAAGGCAAGGTCAGAAATATTTTGTACACTTGGGCTAAATTAATTTTTTGAATTACGAAATTTATTTTAAAGACAAACAAATCTTTAAAAAAAAATTTTTATACATAAGTCAAAAAGTAATTCAAATACAATCAGACACTATTGAATTTGTGCCTTACGATGCTATAAAGCAGTAGGTTTCCTATCTTCACAAGTTCACAACTTAGTTAGAGAGAGAAAATAAAAATTCTAAAATAAAATGGAATTTGGAAGAAGAAATTGAGGATAATGATGACAGGAACTGTTTAAAAATTAAAACAATGTTGAAGTGGTAGCTTTTGAAATTGCAGTGGGAATTTAGTAAAATTATAACAGCAGCAGATTTGTACATACTGTGGTTGCAATGTTCCAAAATTGAAACAGTGGCAGTTTTGTGAATAAAATGAATTTTTTTCCCAAAATTTGGCTGGATAAAGCCATTTTTCGCCTATAAAGAGCTTCGCCGAAGCGGCCAATGGGTTCGCCTATAAAGAGCTTCGCCGCAGCCACTATTGACAATGACAACACTCGTACGATGCGTTTGGGAGCTAGGATTGGATTGGATTAAGGATTAAATTAGATTAGGTTAGATTATATTATATATAATATTATTTTTTATTTGGTATAATATTAGACAGGATTATGTTAATTTAATATAATAAAGTTAAATAACTATTTAAATAATATAATATTTTTAAATTATATTGATAATATTGACTTTAATATTTAATATTCAATACTACTATAAAGAGAAAGTTAATTGTTTTTATGTTTAATATTCAATACTACTTTAAATATATTAATGAATAAAATTTTGATGTTCTATATAAAATAAAATTACATGTTAATAACATTATGAAATTAACTTGTATGTATGATTTTTATTAAAATATTAGGTTAAATGAAAAATAAAAGAGTAATAAAGAGGACACAAATTCTTCATTTAATTTTATCCCACCTAAATTCATATAAATATAAGGACAAATAATCCCAATTGTTTTAGACAAAATTTTAGTCTACCCTATTAGTCCATGGCAACCAAGCATACCTTAGGATTAGACTATTTTATTAATTCTAAAATCCAATCCAATCCCACAATTTATCCAAGCTTCTAAACATAACCCTAAGGACTAGAGGCAGAAGCACTTCAACCATTGGGGGGGGGGGGTGTTGAAGAAAATAATTTTGAAAAAAAAAAAAATTCGAGTCACCAATTAGCTTCCTTTAAATTTATTAAAGTAGTCCCATTAAATTTATAAAAATAGTATCATAATCTCATAAACTATAATATTTAAACTTTAACTTTGAGAATTATACAAACTAATACTTTAATTAAAAAAATAAAAGCCTACTGTAGCTATACAGGTGGTTTGACTATTATTTAATTTAGCTTCCATTAAATATATTATAATAACCTTTATAAACTCATTAACACATAAAATTTTAGTTTTCAAATGTTATCACTTTATAATTTAGGATTTAGCTACTCATAAATCATAATTTTGAATCCGCCATGGTAAAGACAATACTTGTAGTCTTGAATAAAAACCTACAATGATCATTTCCAAGATAACAATGATCCAATCGTTAATAACTATGAGGATAAAAATCCTTCAATATCATATTTTTTGGTAAACATCTATTACTTTGATTTAGAAGAAAATTTAATTTCATCTCACACTTGTATAATGAAAAACCTATAATATTCTTATTACCTCTGTGAAAATTACAATTCAAAAGTCATATTTACTATATATTACTAATTCTTATTTTACAACTAAAATTTCTATTTTATTTTATTTTTTTACAAAAACTTATTACCAACCAGTGGCTTACTCTATACTTTTAGTAATTTAATTAAATCCAGTAAATTAATAAAAAGAGATCCATCAAATATGAAAGCACACTTTGGTCTTTGGAGCTAAAGAACCCGTTTTTTCTAAAATATTATTGTTTGGGAAGAAATCAGAAGGCCAATATGAAGCGCCACGTGTCAACATTTAAGGAGTTTGGGTAATTTGGGTACTCGAACCCGTACCTGAGTGCGTACCAGGTACTACAGGGTCAGGTACATCAGAGGTACTCACCATGCAAAGGTGTAAAAGTCAGAAACATTCGTAAAATACCCAATGATCGGTGGGCCCTAAATCTCAAAAGAATCGGCATGTCGTGTAGAAATAGAGAATCGCCGAGAAATCTTGTCTTTGAAGAGGAGACCATCATCACGCCACCAAATCGACCAAAGTTGATACTCGACAAGTTGGGACCACCGACATTTCACACGCAAATTTGCAACGGTTTTGCAGATGCAGCGGACCACTCGATTACACCCAGATGTGAAGTTCGCCATATGTATATTTTTGAGCGCCAAGCCGCGTCGAAAAGAGAATATTCCGTAGCGAAGAAAGCGCGATAAAATAGCGCCGGTGGCGGCGGTACACCATATAAATACTCAGGTTAATTTTTATCAAGTAAGTTTACACACTCAGAAAAAAGAACTAAGGTTTCTTCAACCTCGAAAAACCTCCATTACCGAGAGCTTGCAAGCTCTCAAACCTGAGATAACCCCAACTCTGACTTGAGCGTCGGAGTGTGGTCGCCGGCCACCCCCGGCTCCACCTCTGACCTTGTTTCTCGTTGTTTCGCAGGTTCTAGAAGATCTTCCAGCCCTCTAAGTCCGAAGTCCCCGTCTCCGCCACCTTCCCCCATTCCACAAAATCCCAATCAGCCCGTACGCCTCCCCCAACAAGCAAGGCACCCCGCTCTCCCGTTAAAAAAATAAATTTATTGTTCTTAGTTTGTTTTTGGTATTTTCCTTTTATTGGTCCCAAAATAAGCTAAAAACAATTGGCGCCGTCTGCCGGGACCGCACAAAAAGCCTCCACACGGTGCTAAGCTTGTCGGTACCAGTGCTTGCTCAACAATGGCACCCGAGGTACCCGCTGACAATGTAGTTTCAGGCCACGGCGGATTGGGGGACCATTATGATGATGAGGCGGGCGACTCATCAAGGAGGGCGCCCCGTCTAGACAAGGGCAAATCTGTCAAGCAATCAACCGGAATCCATCCCGATGAAGAGCCCGTTACTCATAAACACTTCGAAGATCTAGCTCACGCCATTCTCAGGGCTGTAGGATCTCGGGTACCCGAAGCAACCACCTCTCCGGTAACTCAAGATATCCCGCCTCCACGAGGTGATAAGCAAATCGTGCCAAGATCTGAAATACCGGAGGGCAGTAGACCAAAACACGGACCAGCGGGCACCCGTTCAAAGTTCCAAACCGGCGGCTCTCGAGAAGATCGCTCCACTGCTTCTTGCTATTCTCGTAGTAGCCAGGGTACCAAGCGCAAACATAAGGCACAAGAAGACCTTCGGTACAAGTTGAACGCCAAAAGAGCTTCCCAAACAACCGCGGCATCCTCAGGTGCACCTGGGGTACCCCGCGAGTTCATGGAAAAAATGGAATACCTCGAAGCTCAAGTGAAGCTGCTTTCCGAAAGACAAAACCCCACCAATGCTCTAGCACCAACAACGTATAACTCGCCATTCACCATGGAGATTCGAACTGCGGTTCTCCCGAAGGGGTTCACCATGCCTCAAATGCAGCAATACTCGGGTACCTCAGATCCCGTGGAACATGCTGAGTTATATCGTGACCAGATGCTAATTAAGGGAGTGGGCGACGGCATGTCTTGGGATGTTCCGGCATACCCTCACCGGACCGGCCAAGTCATGGTTCCGGTCGTTGAAGGCAGGTAGTGTATCCTCTTTAGACCAACTCCTAAAAGATTTTGTTCATGAGTTTGGTTATGCTTCCTCCCAAGAGATAGCATCCTCTAAGCTTGCTTTCATCAAGCAAGGGGATTCAGAGGCATTAGCCGAGTATGTAACCCGCTTCCACCAAGAGGTGTTGCGCACGGGTACATTTGGTCACCAGCATACTCTCACTCATTTTGAAAAGAATTTGCGCTTGGGGAAGTTATGGCGGTCGTTTCAGAAGCATCGCCCTCTTTCATATGGGGAAGCTCGTTCTCGAGCTCTCCAACAAATATAAATGGACGAGAAGTGTCACTTGAAGAGGGAAGAAGAGAAAGGGGATGCCGCAAAAGGCAAGGAGAAACTGAAGAAAGCTGAGATATCTCAGGCACCCTCCCGGGCACCCCGGGTACACAGCCCACCTCGCCCAATCTCACGAGGCAAAGGGTTGAACATTCCAAGTGTACCCCGGGTACCTCAGCATGTTAGGCCACCACCTCCAGTACAACGAGAAGCGCCACAAAAACCCCGATATGACTCTTTTCACTCATTAAATCAGTCTCCAGAACATATTTTCTACCATATAAGAGACATGGGCATACTCCGTCCACCTAAGCCAATTCGAAAGTACCCCAACATGAAACGCAAAGGCTAACTCCACATGACACTTATGGAATGCCACCATATGAAGGAAATACCACCAGCAAAAGGGAAGCACTTTACTTCTTTTTATTTATTTTCCATTAATGATTATGTGTTTGATATATGTGGCCGACCACATAGGGTACCCAGAATACCCCAAATTGATCGGTTGCACTTTTTAATTCTCCAAGTCTCTGATGACAATAACAAGTGATCCTAGGATCCCCTGTAGTCTCCTCAGGATAACAAAATAGTATCATATAATGATCTATATCTCGCTCTTTATGAATGCATTCTCTTTACAAAATTTGATGATGTGTGCACTTTTATTTGCATTTTGATTATTTGATATGAATAAATAGTTTGAAATGCTATAAGAATATTTCGCCATTAAACTAACTCCATGTATTTCAGTAATGTTCATTGTGTACAAAGATAGCACCAAAGATTGCTCCATTACAAGATTGCTCCATTTCAAGGTCAACGCCAATAAATAAAAAAAATTAAATTTAAAGAGGAGGGTCGGAGTCCCGGGGCGAGGTAAACCAAGATACCCTAAGGTCATGAGGTTCATATGTATGCACGCTACCACACCTCCATTCTTTTACTTAGCTTAGTAAAGAATAATCAAACAAACGGCAATCACAAGAGTTGAATGCCTAAAAGAAATGAGGGAGGCAAGCATGCACTTCCATTATCTCCTTAAACGCCTACTAGACAGAACCGAGGATAAATCACCACAAATATAAAGAGGAGGGTCGAGAGAAGGCCCAGGGCGAGGTAAACCAGCATACCCTAAGGTCATGAGGTTGGTTAAGGTATGCACGCTACCACACCTCCATTCTTTACTTAGCTTAGTAAAGAATAATCAAACAAACGGCAATCACAAGAGTTGAATGTCTAAAAGAAACGAGGTAAGCAAGCATGCACCTCTATTCTCTCCATTAAATGATGACTAGAAGCAGACGGCCAAACAAGCATGTTTTGGTCAATTCTGCAGGATAGGAGGCCAAGAAGGCCCCGATAAAAATAACGAGGGGTACCCGGCACGAACCTCGACAAATCTATTAGAAGATCATAATCTCCATTTACATCTTAGTTTCGCCAATTATGAATTTCATTTTATAGATGATGCTCGGATTGTTAAATTATTTGGGATACGCCATAATCTTTACCAAGATGAACAATGAGCATGTCTCTGAGGCCAACACGCAAGCGCCAAGAACATATCGAGGTACCAGGGCACGAGAACCTCCACTAGTCTACACAATCAATCATAAACAAAGAATGCAATGGCACAACCAAGTCAAGTCTGATATTGAAAGTTTAAAGTGAGCGATAGCAAGATTGCCGAGGCAACCTTTCAAAAAGGAAATATCCAGATACACCAAAAGTTACAAAAGTAAAGAAAGAAGGCTACTGAACAATCCGAGAAGAACTCTAAGTGACAAAAAGCGCAGAGGATCACGCAGAAGGGGAAACGTCCTCCCTATCGTTCCCATCAACTGGGGCATCAGCAGGAACACTCGCGGCTAGAGAGGTACAACCTTCATGGACAGTGCTGGTGGAGGGGAGGTCTGCAGGAGGTACCTGGGGTACCCCAAAGGATAGCCGAGGACTTAGAGATGGAGGAGCCTGGGGTACCCCCTTATCTTCAATCACCTTCATGATAGCTGACTTGTCCACCCATTTTTCAACTCTGGGTACCGCGAGCGCCGGATCCACGCTCCAAACCTCTGTGATGATAAGCGCAAAGGCTTTATCCATCATCCCCTTTTGGCTGGATACTAACTCGTCATGTTTGGCTTCGACCTCTTCGAAACCCTTGGATAGGCGGACGTTCTCCCGAGTCAGATCCTCCAACCGCCCCTTTAAGGCGCCGACCTCCCCTACAAGCTTCTCCTCCCGAGAGCGAGGCGAGCTCTCCTTCAATTTCTACCTCACGTGTGCGGTGAGGTACCCTACGATCGCGAACCATGATTGAGATAAAAAGCATTTCAACAACAACGAGAGAAGAAGATTAGAAACAACAATGTAAGGAGACATCTTACACCATTCCCTTCAATTGGGCATCGCAGAAGCACCCATGCCAAAAGGGTACTACCTTCACGAACAATGTTGGCGGAAGGAGGTCTGCGTGAGGTAGGGTACCCCAAAGATTCGAGGACTCAGAAATGGAGGAGCCCGAGGTATCCACTTGTCTTCAATCACTTTCAGACTGGATGACGTGTCCACCCATTTCTCTACTCGGGGTACCACGAGTTCTGGATCTACACTCCAAACCTCTGTCATGATAAGAGTGAAGGCCCTATCCATCATCTCCTTTTGGCGCGATGCTAGCTCATCATGCTTGGCTTCAACTTCTTCAAGGCCCTTGGATAAGCGGACACTCTCCCAAGTCTGATCCTCCAACCGCCCCTTTAAGGCACCTCCCTGCGAGCCTCCTCACGAGAACGTGAGGTTGAGATCTCATTTTTAATCTCTCACTCTGCAGGTGGAGGTACCTCTAAAATCGAAGGTGTGGTGCGAGGTAAAAGGCCACCTAAAACAAACAAAAGAGGAGAGAAAAGCAAAGTTGGTAACAAAAAAAAAAGGAGAAGACAAGGAAAAATAAGAGAGGGTGAGAATGAAAAGGCACTCACATCATGACAAGCCTTAAGCGCCCGACTATAGCGCTCATTCAAGTCTAGTCTATCCACCTCAGCAGCCATGTCCGCGGAAATGCACTCGGAGGAATGGAGGAAGCAATCCCTCAGATAGGATATGCTTTTGTTCTCCACTGGATCGCCCTCCATGGGGTCCCCTAAGACCGTGAGCAACGAGCTAAACTTGCGCTTGTGGGTACCTGGGGTACCCCGGGAACTACCAAGAGAGGATTCGGGCAACTCCCCCTTTGAGCTTGGAACGGCCGGAGGTCGAGCAGCCTCTGAGGTACCAGTGTACCGGAAGGCCGCTCATACGGTGGAAGAAGGCGTCGAAATCCGGCACCATGATCCATACCTGTCCAAGTACCAAGGAGAAACAAAGAGGCAGGTCAGAAAAATGGACATAAGAACCATCATAGTCGAAGGGACACACCAAGAAATGTAAGTTATAGCGGATAAAACAAAGGATGGGTAGATGGTAGGCACCCATAAAACTAGTGAAAGCGGGTACCCCAACAACACTAAGCGACCATACGTTGATAAAAGGGTACCCTCGGATATTCGGTGCCTACAATGTAAAATCGTTCCTCATGCACCAAGAAGAGCCCAAAGAAAGTCTAAGATCAGCGGTGCGCATATCTGAAGGAGTCATATGTTACACGAAATTGGGTTTGCCATAATTCTCAAGAAAGACCCACAGCGCATCTATCCACATGGATCGCCAAGCGCAATATCATATGTTTATTGGGTACCGAGGTACTCACTCCATTTCACAAGCTATTGGGTACAGCACCTGTGATATCGGTGTAAGCAAACATTCAAAGCAGGAGATTTGGGCCTACTAGTCTTTGCACGGGTTTTCGATGGGCTTGGCTGGTTGTTTCCCTTTAATCCGGTTTCATCGAGGTTAGTTCGAAGTGGCTTGGGACTGGTGGGAGGGGAACTATCGTCATCACTAAGGGAGATATGGGGGGCTGAATCGGAAAGGGGAGCCTCCTCACTCGACTCCCCCATTTCCCTGACCACATTGAGACCTTTCTCCCTTCATTTTTCTCCCATCTCGTTTGCCTAAAACAAAACTCCACATCGAACATCAAGCCCCACAAATCTCGACTCCATCAAACAAATACCAACATCCGCCAATCAAACCACACAAAAAGAAGGCAATAACACTCCACAAATTCAAATTCCATCAAACAAAAATAAATACCTACAACCCTCCAATCAAACAATCAACCACAACACAATATACGAATATCACAACTCAGATCATGAAATCGAGATAAAGATACAATACCTCAAGTTCGCCAAGTCGAGAATCCGAATCTACAAAGCGCCAAGCAATAGCAACCATCGAATCATCGTCGAAGGGAAACAAAAATAATAAAAAAAAAAAAAAAAAAGCCAAAGACGAAGAACTGCAGGCATGGGAGGCTGAGACCAGCCATTATCACGCAAACGGAAGCTCGCCATTTTCTCCTTTTCTGCACGCCGAACGGAAGCTTGCCCGCCACCGGATCTGACGCCGAAACTGAATGCCGAAGAGAAGCCGGCCGAGAAAGGAGAAACCACCGAGAGGAGATCGCGAACGGGAACTCGCCGGAAGCCGTGGAGCGCTGCAGATCGGAGCTGAGTCCGCGCCCGTCGCCGACCTCGCCTGCCGAAACGACCCGAGAGAAGCACCACGCCGGACCACGAACGGAGAGACTCATGGGAACCGCGAACCAGCCAGATCGGAGTCGAAACCGCAGCAGAATCACCGGAAATCTCGGAAAGCCAAGGCGGCCCACGACGTGAAGAAGAAAAAAGAAAAAAGAAGAGGAAAGAGAAAAAGAAAGAAAACAAAGAAAAAGGGGAGAAAAATAAAGCCAACGGAAAATGAATGGACGCGCAAAGGAAGAAAAAGTTTACCTGCAAGTAATGTTGATGAAATCAGAGAAAAGACGAAGAAAAGAATTAGAAAAAAGACGAAGAGATAGAATAAGAAGTTGCAGAAAGTAATTAACTTTTGAAGTTTGTGGATTTTCAAAGTGACTTGGGAAAGTGAGATGGAGCAGAGTTTTAAATTAAGTCTGCAAAAGTCAGTAATTTGTCTGAACAAATCAGCGAGTTTTGAATTTTAAACTGTGTGTCAGACGGCTGCCAGTTCCCAAGAAAAGCGGGAAGGGACATGAAGGCAACTATTCACTCGCCACGGTCACCAAAAAAAAAAAAAAAAAAAAAAAAAAGAGTTTTCCACCAGTAAAGAGAATCGCCCGAGGTACTCCTCCAGTCCGACTCCCCTTCAAGGTAAATTTTACATCGCCACGTGACGTTTCCACTGCCCAAAATGAGTTTCTTTTGCCTCTGTTACATTCGCCAAAAAGAAACTAGGGGGATGTTGTTTGGGAAGAAATCAGAAGGCCAATATGAAGCGCCACGTGTCAACATTTAAGGAGTTTGGGTAATTTGGGTACCTCGGGAACCCGGGGTACCTGAGGTGCGCGGGGTACCCCAGGTACTACAGGGGTACCCCAGGTACATCAGAGGTACCTCGGCTACACCATGCAAAGGTGTAAAAGTCAGTAAAACATTCGTAAAAATACCCAATGATCGGTGGGCCCTAAATCTCAAAAGAATCGGCATAATACGTGTCGAGAAATAGAGAATCGCCGAGGAAATCTTGTCTTCTGAAAGAGACCGCCATTCACGCCACCAAATCGCCCAAAGTTGATCTCGGCAATGGGACCACCGACATTTCTCACACTGCAAATTTGCAACGGTTTTGCAGTCTGGGACCACTCGATTACACCCAAAGATGTGAAGTTACGCCATATGTATATTTTGGGCGCCGCCACACGCACGAAAAGAGAATATTCCGTAGCAAAGAGCGCTAATAAAATAGCGTGACGCGGCGATACACCATATAAATCTGGGTTAATTTTTATCAAGTAAGTTTACACTCGAAAAAGAACTAAGGTTTCTTCAACCTCGAAAACCTCCATTACCGAGAGCTTGCAAGCTCTCGAACCTCGAGATAACCCAACTCGACTTGGCGTGAGTGTGGTCGCCACCCCGCCCACCTCTGACCTCGTTTTCGTTGTTTCGCAGGTTCTAGAAGGTTCTCCAGCCCTCTGAGTCTGAAGTCACCGTCTCCTCCACCTTCCCCCATTCCACAAAATCCCAATCAGCCCGTACGCCTCCCCCAACAAGCAAGGCACCCCGCTCTCCCGTTAAAAAAATAAATTTATTGTTCTTAGTTTGCTTTTGGTATTTTCCTTTTGTTGACCCCAAAATAAGCTAAAAACAATTATTATTATTATTTTATTTTTATAAAAATAACGAGTGAGTAAAGAACAAATGAATTTTTTTAACAAATAAGTAAATATGGCCAACCTGTAAATTTACGATCAAAATGGGGATGAGATGAGAAAGCAAATTTTGCAATCTGGACCAATGGATTTCAAATGTTTGAACATTGAATGAATGGGGTGTCTATTTCTGACCGTGACACATCTACAGTAAGGTTAAGGTCTTTAAAATTAAGCAAATTATCATTCGCATATTTTAAATTTATATTTTTATTAAAAATATTATAATATTTTAAAGGTGTATTAATTGTCCCTCTTAAATTAATAAAAATTATCTGTTGACCACTTAAACCGTTAGCTGCTGTTTGAAAGTTAACGGAACTATAACAAATTGATGATTTTGCCATTGAAAATTATTACTTGTATGCCATTAAAATCTCTTATTATCATTTATATACCCTTAAATTATCACTTGTATCATATGAAAAAAACCAGATTATCCCTCTAACGTCATCATATTTAAACGGCAACTAACGGTTTGGTGGACGACATATATATTTTGTCAATTTATGGTACGAGGACGTGACTGAGTAAAAGTGTTGTGAAATATTTCTCTTAAAATTATAACTGTAATTTAATTTTTGTTTCTTTTAAACGTGTAAAAAGAAATATTTTTTTCTTTTCAAATATTGTTCTAACTACAATTATTCTACCCTTAACCACTAAGCAACTACCTGAAATTATTTATTTTTGGAACCGAAAGAAGGTGATCCTAACAAATTATTTCAATCTTCCAAAAAAAAAAATAGAAAGATATTTCTTAATTAATTTTCATTTTTTTAATTGGAGTATGGGGCACAGAATCGAAAGCCACATGTGATAGACCATACTGTTCTGAATTTTCTACGGGGAATGAAAATTCTGTCCTCTATTTTTCTCTTATTTATTTATTTTCTATTATTTGTTCAAAGCTTCAAACATAAAATCTTAAACTGAAAAAAGAGAATTAGAGAAATTTATCTTCAACATTGTGACCAAATCCAAAACCCAATTGACATATTCAGACAGTGCCTGTAGTGTAGTATTACTTGTGTGCCCGCCATGCACACCAAACTAGATTTTTTTGTTGAATTAGTTTCATAAGATCAAATCGAACAATTAGATTGAATAATAATAGGTTTTAAGTAAATTGGATACTGTTAAAACCAAAAGCTTAGGGGGAAGCATATTAATATTTATTAATATGCTTCCAACTCTTTTGCTTGCATTTGTTATTCATTTGAAGAATTTACGAGGGTACTTAAAATCAGCGGCCAAAAGGTTTGAAAGGATTAAATGACTTGTGTTTTATAGGTGCAATAGTGCAAGTTTTGTGTCTTTAAATAGAAGGCATTTCAGGATCCTGCTTTCTAAGCATCCCAAATTGGAGTGAGTATTTGAAGTGAAGAATTGCTTTTAGAGTAAGTAATTGAGAAACTTTTGAAGTAAGTAATTGAGAAACTTTTGAAAAAGACTTATAGGTGCAATACTACTCCCATCCCAGTGTAGATGGGAGTATATTTAGATTTTGACAAAAAGAATTTTTTAATTTAAATATTGTAGTATATTAATTGCTAATAAAATAAATATTTTCTAGTGCTCTCGTCAGGTTAATCATTGTTGCTGCAACAAGCTAAATTCTTGGTGACTTTTTTTTTTTTTTTTCCAAAAAATTTGGTATGCTTAATTTCGCAGTCCTCACATAACAAGTATTATCAAAGCCATCGGTTTATACTTGAGATTATCTTTAGCTTGTGTAATGGTGTAGTTTTGTACATGTTTAAGGCAGTATTTACTTCTCGGTTTAGAGTGAAAATCTTGAGAAGTAGGTATCCGAAGAATGGGAGCGTAAATTAGAAGTGACAATAGAGTGTTTACCTAAATTGGAATAGAAGTATGAAATAAGAATTAAAATCTCATTTTTGTGTTTACTTTATCTTGGATTGAAAATGAATTGTTTCAAATACAGTTTTACCCTATTTAAAGAATTGTAGTATATAATTACATAGAGAATAAAAAAAATATTTGTAAAATAAAGTATGTATTTGAGGTAGAGTTTATATTTTAGATTGAAATGAGAATCCTGATGAGTAAAAATCTTGAAATTGTGAGTGTAGATGGAAGTGACAATAAGTTATTTACTTACACTAAAATAGCAGTATGGAATCAGAATCAAAATCTAATTTATGTGTTTACTTTTTCTTTTCTTTTTTTGGTAAGAGGAGCGAGCCTAGCACAAGCTAAGGCTTAACGAACCGAGGGAAAGCAATCCCTAAACAATCATTACGCAACCATACATTAACACCATAGGGAGGGCTAGAGAAGACATGGAGCCCGAAAGGAAGTGAGAGAGCGAAATTGGCTAGAGAATCTGCTGCAAAATTTGCTTCCCGATAGATGTGATTAGAAGTAAATGGTTTAGAATCACAGTCTTACCCTTATTTAAAGAATTGTAATCTTTTATTACAAAATTAATTAAAAAAATAGATGTGAAAAATAAAACATTTATCTTATAATATTTGCAAATTAATAATAATTAATAATACTCTTAATTATGTAAATCACAATTCTTTGTTAATTTTAATTATGTAAATTAAAAACTAATGATACAACAACACAAATAAGACATCATTATTAATGACATAGCACAAAATTAATATTTTCTTAGAATAAACTATTTATTATTATTTATTATTAGTGTTAAATAAATATAGTACTATTATTTTTAAATAAAAATAATAATATTATTTTTAAGTAATTTTAACTTAGAATCAATGTAAAATTATTATTTTCGACTAAACATAATAATATTACATTTAAAATAAGTATAATATTATTATTTTAAATAAACGTAATTTATAAAATAATAAAATAATATTATTTAAATAAAAATGATATTATTTATTTTATTTTATTAAATTTAATTATATTAAATTTAATAAAATAAGGATAATAAAGGAAGAAATTGGAGTAGACTCTCACTAACTCCAAAATAAATGGGGTCTACAAAATACTATTAACTTAAAATATATAAATAAACACAAAAGTGTGAGGAATCTATGCTCTTTACTGCCACTCTAATAAGTAAATATAGCATGAGTTACTTAAATCTTATATTATAACCCTTCTTATGAAGTTAATTGTCCAAAAGATAGATAACGAGTAATCTCAAGAAATGAAAAACCAAATTAACAAATAACTTGCTTAGCACAATGAACTAATCTTTATATTGGAACAACAATCGTGCACAAGATTGTTGTATTGTAGACAGCATCTAATTTGCCTCCATAGACACTTTTCTATTCCTAGCTTCTTCCCTAAGGCGTTCCAGAGAGATTCATTTTTCAATCTTCACAAAATTAAATAAATAAATAAAAGAGCAAATGAAAATTTAAAAGAATTTTCTTAGCAGAAGAGAAACGGATAAAGCCACGAAGGAGATCAAACAACGAACGGAAGCTTTTAAAAGTATTTTATCACAGATTACCTAGCATTCACTCAGTAGATAATAAAATAAATTAATAAAAAACTTTACTATTAATAAAATTTATTGTCCGAATGTTCAAAGAGAAATGCTTACATCGATAAGCTGCACCACCTCAATACTAATAGAAACCTATTATGTCGGCAGGTCAAGAGGAGCTCAAAGACGACAAAGGTGGTGCGCAAGAGTGGGTAGTATAAATTTTTCTGCAACTTAGGATACTAGTTATAAAGTATAATATTATCTATGAATACCCACTCCATATCCAAACCTGAAAATTTGACAAAGCTATACAGCAAACCTTTTAATACCATTGCTATATACAGTGCTATCAAGGAAAACATAAAGGGGTTACATTTTGAAATTTGGTCCAAGAAGCCACAAAGTACTGGAAAATCATTATCGTTCTTTCCAAGTGCATGTCACATTCTGATGTTCGTTTTAAAATTTGCAAAAAATGGGAAGGCAGACCATAAAGTGAGAAATGAACCCACATGGTTGCTTTCTTTTTTCTTCAAAAGTCTTCTCTGTGTCTTCTTGTAACTTTGGTAAATGTCAAAAGCAGGACAATTATTAGGCGAGATAGCTGGGACCATACGTCTTGACAAGGAGAAGCCAAAACAAATACGGGGTGACATGCAAAAAAGGTCCAACTACAAAGATCCAACAATTAGGACTATGAGCTAGTTTATGTTTTCTTTATTCTTACTATTGTGAAAATATTAAAATAAAAGTTGTTGAATGTTTCAAGATCATTTGAGTGAGTCTGTACCTCTACAAATAATGTCACTAATTTCAAATTCAGAGCGTACCTCTACTGTTTATTTCTGAAATTTAAATAAAGAAAGATTACAACTGTCCTTCCTAGATTATAGACATATGCCAACAAAATAGCTAATAAGCTAGTTTGGACTCTAACTACTCCAACAGCTAACTTGACCTATTCAAAGAATGAAAGAAATAAATAAATTAATTGGAACAAAATATAGAACACGTAACAACTCCTCCCCTATTAAATTGCAGCCTTGTCCTCAAGGCTAAATGCTTGAAGTCAATTTCTAGGAACTCACTATGGTGGCAACGAAATTTCGGGAGTTCTGTCGATAATTTCCATTTCTTCATCAGCATCACTATCGTTAAAGTAAGCTTGAATCATAAATAGTTTTTTACAATGATGCTCAGGACCATATCGTTCATTACATTTGAAGCACAATCCTTTCTTTCTTCTGTCATCTATCTCTTCCGTGGTTAACCTTTTGATTGGTGTTGACGCTGAACCATTTGGAACTTCAGAATGTGTGGACAAAAGCTTTAATTGCTTTTGAGTTAGATCACGAGCTTCATATAAATGAGCTAACCTGATGGCTTTAGAGAGTGTCATTAGTCTTCCAGCTTGAACATTAGCTCGAACAGAATCTCGTAGCCCACTGACAAAGCAACTCACTTGTCGTGCCGCGGTAGATGTCCGACTTTGGCCAAGAGTCTTTCGAATTGGGATTGGTAATCTTGAACAGTTCTATATTGCTACAATTTGGTTAGTTCACCAAAAAAAATCACAAAATTGGTTTGGACCAAAGCGAGAAAGCAACTCTTTTCGGAAATCATCCCAAATAAGATGAGACATGTCCTATTTTAGCAACTGATACCACAATTGAGCAGCTCCTTCTAGATGAAACGGAACAAGTGTCACTTGATCAGCTTCAGGAGTTTCTTGAAATTGAAAAAATTGTTCAGCTCGGCACAGCCAACTTGTTGGGTCCTCTCCTCCATTGTAACGGGAAAAATCCAATTTTACCATTTTGGGGGCATATGAGGTTGTTGAACTTTATTTAGATTGCTATTTTGACGAGCACCATGTATTCGAGGTGGAGCATGTGAGGTTTCTGCATGTTCTTTAGTTGATTGGCTCACCAATTGGTCCATCTAAACAGAAAGCTTTTCAAACATGTCTGCCATTTTTGCCATTAGATCCTGTTGTCTACTAGAAAGTGACGCCATGGTTTGCTCCAATTGCTCTACTCTCTACTCCATGCCTGAGCTCTGATACCAATTTGGTATGTATGAGCTAGTTTCCATTTTCTTTCCTCTGCCCATTGTGAAAATATTGAAGTGAAAGTTGTTGAATGTTTCAGGATCATTTGAGAGAGCCTATACCTCCACAAATAATGTCACTAATTTCAAATTTAGAGCATACCCTTGTTGTTTATTTTTGGAATTTAAATAAAGAAAGATTACAACTGTCCTTCCTAGACTATAGGCATGTGCCAACAAAAATAGCTAACAAACTAGCTTGGACTCTAACTACTCTTACAGCTAACTTGACTTATTCAAACAATGAAAAAACAAATAAATTAATTGGAACAAAATATAGAACACGTAACACACCAGCATTATCAATGATTAGTAATTTTTCAGTTGAAAATTGCTCTTTCCAACTCTCATTAATTCACAATCATATTGAATATATATCGTTCCGCAATCACGTTGTCGGCTAATTTTTAAGTAGTTTTATTTCATTAATCATGTAAACTTAAATTTCACTAAAGTAGAAAATAGAGAAATAATTTAAAATTTATCCTTTTTTTCTGTTGAAACCGAATAAATTACTTACGAGATCCATTTTTTTTTTAATTCTTAAAAATATCCAGAACCTAAATTTGTGTTATAAGAAAAAAAAAAAAAACTGAAACTATTACTGTACGATCATTTTCTTTGATGTTTTTTAACTTATCTCCCGGCTTTTCTTTTGATCAACACTTGCTAGTGGAATGAAGTACTGTTAATGATTGAATTAGGCTTCAAAATTTTCCTTGGAATTCATGCGAATTTATTATCTTTTCGGTAGTTAAACTGTTTATATAAACAAAACATCACCATAGGAGAATGAAAAAAAATTAAGTCCTTGAATTTTGTTATTTAATGTGGTTACAAAACCAAATTTATTATAAATTAGTCTTTCCTGAATCTTCCGTGGGTTTGTAATGGTTTGTTGCTCTGCTTTCAAAATAAAAAAAGAGAGAAAATTGTGGTAGGCCCTTTATAAAAACAACTACGGACAGAGACCAAAAGGACGGAAAGATTGAGGAAGAGTTGAAGAAGACGTGTGAGGGGGTAAAGAAAAAAAGAGAGTCACGCTAATTCCAGTATACCGGGTATTATGATAAGTTTATGAATGAAAGTGCAAACTTTTAAGTGGAAAATTATAGATTCTCTAAGAAATGGTTAAGACCCAAACTCAAGTGAACTATGACACTGCCCCCTTTTAAATTTAAAAATTAATTCAATATATTCTATTAAATTATAACAAAAAAATCTATGCTGCCCCTACTCGATTAAGTTATTTTACCAACCACAAACATACATGTGTGCTATGACTACTGTCGCCAATGAGTTAGTTAAATAATTTATATATTATTTAATTTTAAATTTTGTCTATTTTCTTATTTTCTTGGCCTAAAAACTGAAAAATATAAAGAAATTGGACAAGATGGCATTTGAAAATTTAGTGAAACGTATTTTATGCGTTACTGATAAGAAAATGCATTGTCTTATATTATAACTAAAAATAATATTTAATCCATTATGTTAAAAAAAAAGTGTTAAATAAATAAATTTAACGAGAATTTTAGTTGTTTCAAATAATCCCGTAACGTTTTTCACCACTTCACACCTAAAAACTTGAGGCCTGCTTCTAGTTATTAATAAAGTGAATCTCCCATGACTTTCAAATATCTCTACTTTTTAATATTTCATCTAGCAACAATTCATGAGCTTTTTAGGTTGGAGCAATGCAAGCCAAACACCGAATAATCGAAAGCAACAAAAAGGACGAATCCACATATGAGTTTAAGCTAATGAATTAACTGGGTATTTACTGCTTGTCTATGAAAGAAACACTTCCTCAAAGCCTCTTCCGGCATTTTATCTTTCAGCTGAAAGAGGGTTCAACGAAGCAAACAAACAAACATCTTTACAAAGATGGGGTGGGGGCGCACTTACATTTGATAATTAGCATGAACAATGAAACACAGCAGCTCCGAAACACTTTGCTTTGTTTGCTATCTTTCTAACTCCGAATTCATGCGATATTCCAGCAGCGGAAGGGGATATACTTATTCTATCCATTGTATTGATCTCAGGAGCCTGGAGAACAGTTTTAGGCATAGATAGTGCCCACTGCATGCCCCAAATTGAGAGAGGCCTCATATATATAAGGGACCGGAAGTGCCCGTCCATTGTCCATGCCTCAGGGGTCTGAAACCAGTATCTGCATATAATGTAAAAATACAAGAATAAATATAGAGTGATTTAGTATTAACGTCCATCAAGCGCATACCATAAGTTTTTAACACGTGCTACAAGGAACTTACCCATAGCCCTCTTCTGACCAGCCTGCAGTGAAGATGCCTTCGGCGGTAGTGAATGCCTCTTTCTCCATTCCAGCAAGGATCATGGTAGCTGCCGCACCGTATGTTACACCAGTCCATATTTCACGTGATTGCATGCAAGTCTCATCCACTTTCCCATTTGGATGCATTCCATTTACAGCACCCATCCTACCACCTTTAACTTTCATTACATTGAAATCAAAAATTTTCTGGAGAGTGCTTTTGATTTTAGCCTCATCAAAAAGCGAAGGTAGGCCCGAAGATGCTGTATACCATTGTCCTGCTAGCTGATCAGTTTGTATAGATTTACTATTACTGCTTGAACCACTATCATAATTAAAATAGGAACCATTCCATAGTTTTTCTTCAAACACTGATTTTGCCTTCAAAAATTTGCCTTTGCAGTATTCAGCAAAAGGTTTGTCACCAAGTTGAAGGGCCATTGCTGCAGCAGCTTGTAGTGCAGCAAGCCATAAGCAGCCACAATATGCACTTATCCCATGCACTGTCCAAGTATCGTATGTTTGATCAGGGAATCCATCGTTTTCAATGAGACAATCACCATCTCTATCAAACTGCTCCATATACTCCATTGCAGCACGGACAGCAGGCCACACATCAACTCCAAATGACATATCACCGGTTGCAGCAAAATCTCTATAAACCTGAAGCACAAACTTTGGATTGAGATCCTTCCATTGGCTTGTGTCATGTATATTATATGCATTCATTTCATTCCATGGGTCATGTGTTCCCAAATCATGAGGAACTGCTCCTCGAAGCTTACGAATTCCTGTGTTACCCTCTGCCAAGAACTTTACTTTTCTTCCATCCTCAGATAACACAGCTTTTGCAAAATCCCGCTGAATATTGAGTTCAATCTTTGGAAACAACTCAAGAAGAGCAAAAGATGCATAGAAGTGCACATCGTATGTGCACCACATGACATACTCTACTCCTTCCAAGTACAGAAACCGACCACCATCATCACTGTCATTTTCTTCATTGAACAATGTGATAGGACAGTGTTGGGAGTAACTGTTGCTTCCCTCATGATAAACTACTGATTCATCTTCGCTGTAATAGTCACTAGTTGTAGTATGCCTAACAAGAGCACCATCTCTTAAGTTAACTTCAGCTTCAGTTACTTTAGCATCCGTCTTTTCTCCATTTCTATGGTTTCTCTTGTCTGGAGCTGGCAAACGAGAATCTGTACAAAAACTCAATGCAGTCATAATGCTATCATTATGGCCAAAATCCAAATTAAACATATGAAAAGTGCAGTTAGTACAAATGATTACCAATCCAAACTGTTCCACCAGCCACCAAGAAGTAGAGCTCGTTAAATAATGTGAACTTATACCTGCACACCAAAAGATCAGGCCTGATTCATCACTATCATGAGTTAAGTAACAGTGTGACCCAGAAACATAATCGGCATAAGGTTAAGGGCCCCCCCAAAAAAACAAAAAATCACTTTCAAGGCTTGTGGATGATACACTACAGCTACATAACATAAACAAAAATTACAAGAATTTAATGAATACATTGGGCGAGTACAGAAAAACTACTTGGCTAAACTGGTTCCAATACCAAGTCAAGTAATCACTCCATGCATAAGCTTAAAGTAATAGATGACTCAACTGTTGTATTTAAACTCTAAGATTAAGAAAGGAAGCTTAAACTTCAGACAACTAACAGTGTAGCCGCAATGACCAAAGCCATTGTAGAAAATCAACTACATACGAGAGTAAAAAATGCAACTTTTGTAAGGAGTATATTGACATGCATTAATGCCAACAAAACCAAAATGTTAAGACATTACAACCTCCTGTTCTTTCAGATGTAAATGAAACATACATGTGCACACCCACGGACATATTCAAGCTCTGAATGATGTACATCGATGCATGTATTAAAGGCATCATCTGCACACATTCTGAGGCTTAAGATAGGATGACGAGTAAAATTTCAGGCATTTAAGTATCAAGGACTTCATTAGCTTAGCACTGAGAGGACCCTTGATACAAAAGCATTTTCCCAAACCAAACAAAATGGTTGTAATTACAAGATTATTATAGTTGTATGTAGATTTACCATTCTGGAAGCCTTTCATCCTTGAGGATTGGATTCTGCCATTTCTCGATATCTTCTTCCCAACGCTTATAATCTGCATCAAGATTTTGAAAAGCTACATTAGGTTCCCGCATGAAATACAGTAATCCGTAAACATTTAAATAGGCAAGGTTCATAAAGTCAAAAGCAAATGGAATTTGAAATCATCATCATCATCCTCCTCCTCCAAGTACACTTAAGTAATTAACAAAGAAAACACATTGAGTATAAAATACATCCAAACCAGAGGTACATACTCATCAAAGCATCATGCACCAAGTCCTTAGCTGCCCCTTCAGAAGTGCCATAGAACTTCGTGTATCTCCTGCCAGGATGAGGGAACAATAAAAAAACAAAAATCACCAGTAAAGCACCAGAAAATATAGCAACATAATTTTATATTATGATCAAATGTAACATTTTATGCGCAGTTTATAAAACAGGGATTAACCGAATATCACCTGTGGTATGAGCTCCCCTTTAAAAATTTTACTTTTGGAGATGACCAAGCAAGAGCAAATGCAACGGTGCACTTTCCATGAGGTTCCACCCATGCAGAAGCTGAAACTGCAGCACAGAGTGCTTCTCCAGGTGACGATGGCATGCTTGGTCCACAGCTGAAATTCTCCCGATCAAATTGCCCATCCTTGAGATGCAAACATAAAAATATTAACTAAAATTGTATGGTATGAGCAATGCCTAGTGAATTAATACCTGATAACTAACTTGCTAAGAATACTATCACAGGGATGTCCATAGTCGGTAAGGTGAATGTACACAGGTCCGCATGGAATTTGGACCATTGGTTAATTTAAGCAAAATGTTAATGCAAAATATGCCTTGTATGATTTAGCAATCTGAAAAATGCAAGAATTCTTTACCTGCACCATTGTACCCCACATATCCTTCGCCGTGATACAACTCCCTTCTGATAGCCCAAAACAAGGCAGAACGGTGACATTTACATTTTGAGTTTCACATGCAGCTACAGCAAAAGTTACAGGAGGATTCCCCCTTGCAGTCCTGAAATATTGTCAAGAGTATGCAGTCAGTAAAGAAAGTTTAAACAGCTTGATAAAATTGAGGAATAAGCTTGAGTAACTTTTATGAAAAATTCACAAAATTACCAGTAAACACTAAATTCAAAGTGGTTAAATAAACATGAATTAGTTGTAGACTACAGGACTTGAACCGGGGGGAAAAAAGGAGAAAGCCAAGAAGAAAGTTAAAACAAAAATTGCTTGGGTGGAACTGCTAGAGATATAACCATAAATAAAGCCAACTAAAAGATAGGACTAATATTGAGACACGAAAAAAATGAGCATGGGCAAAAACAACTAACAAAAAGGTCTAAACAAATATTTGCAGAAGGAAACTGCATTATACGTATAGTTCCTGTACACCTTAAAAATTTCATATCCTACGGCTGCATACAATTTTTACATGCCTCAGGTCATTTTCTAAATGCTGCAACCAGTGGAATTTCTCAGATAGTATCAAATTCCATAAGAATGGACTGGCACTGTCTAAACAGGTAGACTAGTAACTGAAAAAGTTTTGAAGGAAGAAATTGATGTCACACAAAGCGATGAATCTATATCATATAGGAGATTGTTATGTTACATAATCATGTACCATAAATGATTATGCAGTAACTGTTGGATGAAATCCAACGGTTGTGAAAATAACATGATTTTTTTATCTTATATTTTCACAACCGTTGGATGAAATCCAACAGCTGCTACATAATCATGTATGTTACATGATTATGTAACATAACAAAAGCCTATCATATATTGTCTAAGAAACATGAATCAACATGAGAAAAGACAACTACAATGAGAACATACAACACAACCACAGGGGAGGGGAATGAATCTCTCTCTTCCTCATGCTACAGGAATTTGGAGTATGAAAGCTTCTAATGATTACGCAGTCTGTATTGGAAACTAGTTGACTACCAACATCTAATAATCAAACCTTAAAACAAATAAACAGTGGAAAAAACCCTGTTTACCTGTTTGACACCACAGACCCAAAAATTCCTGGATCAAATTCTCTTATCTCAAAAGAAAAAATAAATTAAAGGGGTGAAGTGACCACTTATAAATACATCAAGATATCAGTATCTAGCAATAATGGGCAATTTAACCCAGCTGCCCTTGCCACCACCTTGGTTAGGGCTGCAAAAAGCTAGGGATAGGCCTTAACTGATCTTACCTCAAATGTAACTACAAATTCTGCAGGTAAGAATATGAACTAAACAATCAGAACATTAGAGCACATCGCAATTTTCATAAAATACACTTGCAAATTCCCATCTTATAAGAACCTCAAAAGATATTCTCTTTTATGCCCATTCTTTACTTTTTCTTGGATCGGATTTATTTATTATTATTATTTTTTGAAAGTTAAATAGTTATGCTTTTCTTGCCGAGATGTATGGGAGGAAGGGATTAGAGGATAATGGTAGGCAGGATGTCAGTACCCTCGCCTTCACTTTCATGTCTTCAAACACTGAAATGACCAAGAGAAATATGCAAACCAACCGTCAAATATAGCTAATAAGGTTTGATGACTTGCTTGTGATGTAGAAGTACACCAGACACTCCATCGTTGCCTCTACCAAAGAAAAGCGAGGAAAGTTAACACATAATTCACAAAAGTTAACCAAATAAGCAGCCTTGACTATTCAATCAAAAAAAGAAAGTGAGAACATGGGTAATATATTACTCACAAGAAGGGTTCATTGACATGATCTCCTGACAAATGTGACATTCCACCGATTGAATTCTGCGCATAACAAACAAAGAGGACTGAATATCCAGGAATTGACTACATATATATATATATTTTCCAATTCTGTAACATGCAACAAATATGATATTAAGATAAAATCATACCGCCCATGTAAAAAGAAGGCTGACTTTTGCCCTATCCCTCCCGGTGTTCACCAACTATAATGCCAACAAGAAATAATGATCAGATATTAAACTAATCAAAGATGTAGCAACAAGAGAAAATATAAGTAAAAATAGAAAAAACAAATGAATCAACTACATTAGCAGACACCGAACTAGTGTAAGTAGCAATGCCAAAAATCGGACAGATATATGATAAACTGACACCTTGTAACCAACCTCTTAAATTCAAATTCTGACAAAAAAACATAGTAACTACTACATGTCAGCAAGCACCACACGGCGCAGATGAAGACATTTTAGATCAAGGGAAGAGATTGACAATTATGGTCAACTAACAGATTTGTCTTTATTTCTGTCAGAGCCAGAAAACAAAAAATCCACTTACAATAGCCACATGGTGCCAAATGCCACCACTTGTTACAAATTCTGGACACAATTTTCATTCCGTAACTTCAGATGACAGAATTTCCTTGCTTCACCAAAGGAACTATTCAGGAATCTTCTGATTATATACAATTAGTTACACCCCACTACCTTGCATCCATATATTTCTAAGAAAAGACTTGTGAAGATACCAAGAATTGCCATCATTTGACTATCTTATTTTAGAATTTGAATGAACATACCGTGTAGACGAAAACAGCAGTGGGAAGACTGCTATCTCTATAGTTATGAGGTATGAAAGGGGATATTTGTCGACAAGATATTTTCAATTCTGGGTCAGGTTCACCTACAATACAAACAGTGGAATACATATAAATAAGAAAACAGGACATGAGGAATGCTCATTGAACAGAAAGGATGATAAGAAAATGATACCATCATATACTGTCCATGCCCTTGGGAATAATGCATGGTAGGTTGAATGCTGACCACTAAGATTCCAGCCCCAAGAATCAATACCCTGATCTCCAGCTTTTCTGAGGGAGCACGTGTGAAATTAGTATGACAGACATCAAATTTTTCTAAGAAGAATAGATAAAAGGCTACATATAGATGCCACAGCGTCATACAAAAATTCTGCCTCCACTTCTTAATTTTAATTCAACTCACATGATAAAAGACTTTCATCTTTTATTTTTCATGTTCATTGAAAGTAAGCTCAATGAACTAAATCTTTTATTTTTCATTAACATAGACCTAAGGCACACGTTCAATCTAAATATCACCAAACCTCGTTTAAAAAGTAAATTAAAATAAAAATAAACGTGAACAACATTATTTGGCATGAATAGTTGATCCACTAAAGTACGCACATAGCCACAAAAGAGAATTAACACTACTAGCTCAAGAAATGCTTGAAAAATAGCACGTGCAGAAGAACAAACTTACAAATGGAAACAAAAAGTCTATGAATTCCTCAGAGGAACAAGGAGCAAGGAGAGAAGAAATAATACCTAAGGGATTGTCAAATGGTTACACTTCTGACAACCTAGAGGTGCCTCTCTCAGATGGGAGATCTAAGAATACATCCACTCACCACAAGCTGTACAGTTCCCTCGCCATTAAGACATGACAAAAATGGGATGCTCTCAATCCCCTATGGGAAATCTCCTGCAACTCTTTCAGCAAGCCAATTCCCCATAATAGCTCTATTATCTCCCATCAGCACCCAAAGAAATTAAGGACCCACATCCCCTTAAAGATTATCCAGAGTACTGTGAAAGCCATCTCCAAATTTGCCAAGGAACACAAACCCCACTGAATCTCTCTTTCCCAGCAGAGAGTATAAAAGCCAAGAAAACATATACAAAGCTAATTCGATGCAATATCCTACAAGCTTGATTTTGGCTTTCAGTTGCGGGTGCTAAAAATATATTTAATTCTATTAATCTATCAGCAGACTTCTAACTCAGAAAATATGATTGCCAATACGTGTATTGTGTTTCAGAAAGAGAAAAACAAACTCAATAAAATTTTTTCCTCACCCTAAGCCTTCATGCTGGCCCGGTGCCAAAACGGATGCATAACGTTTATTTCCTCCATCTCGAGATATAAAAATCTGCAATTCCACAATAATATATATCATTGAAAGTATATTCACTGTTCATGTTCAGAATCCACCTTCTTCAGCATTGTACCATTTTAATTGTTACATACAACCATATAGAGCACAAGATATTTAACAGCCAATCTTTCCCATAGATGTCATGTTGCAACACACGACAATGCATCTGAACAAAATAACTCAAGCGTAACAGGCAAATATATGATAGGCAATGAAGTTTAGATCACAAAAAGTTACATGCAACCTAGAATCTTGAATTAAACAGCAACCAAAGAATCTCTAAAGAAGTTATCAAGCATCCATCTATTATTTTCTTTTTCAAAGTTGTTTCAATAAAACTAGTAGTTTGCCTAGAGAAGCTCAGTTTGATTTGTCAAGCACGCATTTGTTGCTTTTTCTCAAATCCTACATTCTAGACGGAATTGAACACTATTCAAGCCCTTAACCAATGCGCCTAACATACAATCCTACTACAAACCCAACACCCCCCGAGAGAAGGGACATCCATCAGAAAATACCACCACAAGCAAGCATACATGTTTAATAAAACAGCTTATTTGTGTTAAAAAAAAATATATAGAGCAGGCAGATAATAAGTTTAAGAGAAGATGTTTACAGAAAACTGATTGGCCATGACAGGTGAAGGTTCACATGTACCAGGAACAATCTGCCATTGCCTGAATTCGCCCCTGAAACCTCTCGATATGCTACCACTCCTGTGACATGAACAGAGGTTGATGAACTTCACATATATAATAAGATTTGACAGTAGAAAACCTTAAATGATAGCAACGGTCAACTACATACCCCATTCCTCCCAGGGGCACCCCCTGTGACGCCGATGGCTTACAGCTTATTCGGGTAAAAGGATCAATAGGTGCTTTCTACACAGAACAAGGAGTCAAAGTTCAAATTAGCAATCAAGCTTCATTTGGATAATTCATTCACTTTTCATATGTTATTAAGAGTAAAATACTCTAATTGCAACATCAAGGAAATTAAGAGCATTACCCTTCCATGTGATGCCTCTTCCCTGACATAGGACCATAGCCGTATACCAAGTCGAACCTACATGTGTATTTAAACACAAATCAGAATATGTAAAGCAGGCAAGCAAACATATATCTTAAACAAAGAAAAGGACACAATAAAGAAAAATAGTGATAGATCTTGAAGAAGCGATATAACAGTAGAATTGCATGCCTCTTGAATCAATCAATATGTATAATAACATAGCATTTACCATTTTAATTGCTTCCCTAAATGTAACACTAAATTCCTTGAGAATATTAGCATGGCTGTTCAATCTCCTTCTCCAAGCTTGCTCAGGTGGGGCAGCACTATCAAAATCAAGCTGCAGAAAAAATGCAAGTCAAAACATTAGTCAAAACAAAACTGGAAACCAATACAAAGCTTGCAAGGAGGGAAGCAAAAGGAAGGATAAGGGAAGAAGAGACGAGACAAGGCCACATACTTCCTTCTGTTAGTTCAATAGCCAAAGAAGAAGCTTGCTACCTGAGAGTATTTGGCGTCCCCCAAGGAGGTAATGAATAGAAACTAACTTAATTTAGTACCTTTAACCAGACTTATCTCTCGATCCCTAACACCCATTCATTTAATGACTGAGTTTTTTTTTTTTTTTTTTTTTTTGGTGGGGGGGGAGTGGGATTTACAAAATTACTTATCCTTCCTATTTCGTTTCCTCTCATAATCTTAAAACCAATAAAGGAAAATGGTCCCCTCCCCTCTATATGTTTCTCTATCCAGCTTCACTTGCTTTTTTCAACAATATCACTCCCTCTTCGCTTTTCCAACCAGCCCACAAGTAAATCTCCATGTCCGACTGAATGAAAACTTAATTACCATGAATGATCACAAAACAAATATCACTTATAAACAAAACAGATGTCCCATCAACTAACAGTCATAATATTTTGTAACGAATATTAGAATTATATCCCGGAAAAATTTTATCATTTTGTCTTATCTAAAACATCAGCACTATCCAGTTTAGCCACAAATTTCGTTCTAGCCTAAACCGGAAGGGAATCTGGAAAATAGATTTATTCATTCTATTCTAAGCTTTATACACAGAACAGGATCAATATTCAAAAACTTTTAACCTCAAAAGTCAAAGTCTTAACACAAAACGAAATAATCGCAAGTGATTATGATCAAATCAGTAATTTCAAAATAGGAAAAAAGAAGTACCGGAAAATACTAATAATAAATAATAAAAAATAAAGCACCAAAAAAAATAAAAAAGAATTGCAAGTGAAAAGCTAACAATAACTTACCAGTTGCAAAGTGGCTCGGCCGATGTATTCTTCAGGAGGCCACGAATGCTTTCTACAGTGAAACAAATTTCCACTAACCATAATTGTTGTCGACTAATTTTATCAAAATATCCTCCTTTCTACACTCAAATTTAAAATACGTTCTTCCTTCAACTGTAAACAAAATTTAAAATCAGAATCTAAGCCAAGCAATAACCAGAACTAGCTTGTCTTCAAAGATCGCTTCGCTTCCCTCCACCTCCGCTTAAGCTAAAAACAAAAGAAATATCGGTGTCGTCGACTCCACCGAATGAGGAGTCTGAAGAATAACAAATGTGAAAATATGGGATCACAAATCTCGGGAATCGAATTTGTTAACAAATAAAATAAATTAATATAAGTCTGCTCGGGAGTTGATTTGATTAAAAAAGAGGTGGCGTGACGCGTGGACGGATCAGCCGCCTGTATGCGTAAACTGCTGCAGTGACGGCTGACGGGGATCGCCAGGTGGAGTAGTTTGCAAAAGTCTGATAATTTCTATTTCTTTTTGTAAATTTCCTAAAATTTGTATAATTTGAGTTTGTTGTCTGTGTCCACGACCACGAGAGCTTTTAACTATCTAGTCGGAGAAGGAGAGAGAAAAGAGAGAGAGAGAGAGCGCCATAAATTCAGAAAGCTTGCGTAAGCAAGCAGCGTTGGCTTTCGCTTTTTGGTTTTTTATTTAATTAGTTAATTCTTTTTTTTTTTTTTTTTGCATTTTCATTTTCTGAAATTATTGATGCGCGTGGTTTGTTGCTCTCAGCTCTATATAGTGGGACCTTTTTTTTTTGCTTTTTTTGTTTCTGACGTGTAAATATAAATTTTACTATTTATCCATTTATACACACACTTATATATGCACACAAACGAAAGAAATCTAAAATTTACTATTTAATGTATTTGCAAATATTGTAGCTGAAGATTTGCTTTAAAAAGAAATGAAATTATGTCAGGTTACAATTCCGCCGCGACTTTAATATAATTTATAAGGAGTTATAAAATTATACATATGTATTTTTCTTACTTTTATAAAGCAAAGTCATTTTCGTGTTATTTTCTTTTATATTTAGCAAACAACAATATTTGGCATCTCCTAATTAATCTACATTTTTATTATAATTTATAACTGTTATAAAATTATGTTATGTATATATTTTTAATATTTTTAATCTTCTAATAATGAAGTTGCTCTTTAATATTTTTTTCTATTAAAGTAATCTTGTAAATCTCGTCATGTCATTTTCACGCTCAAGAAAATAAAAACAATTTTAACATATTTTTTAGCATATGATTTGACCTATACATGTTTGATGGGTATTTTAATGAAAATAAAGTTTTCAAGTCTAGAAATGAAGATTTGAAAATTTGATGCAAGCGTGTGCGCGCACAGTCTGGCGTCTACAGAGTCCAGACTATCAAACTGATTCAAATTTTCAAACCGCGTGCCTCCTGCCAAAAATGTTGTGGTTTGTAGAACACTGAAGGAACTTTGTACTAGCCAATAAAAATTGCTCCACCTAAGAGTATTTGCATTTTCTCTTATATAGGATTTTTTTTTAATTTCTCATTCAACTGAAAATTATTAAAATGTAATTAAACTTTTATCCTGTATTCAAAAGATATTTTTGTTTCTCTTCTTGAATAAATTAATTAAATATTTTTCAAATTCTTCACATATGACATCAATTACTCCAAGTTTAGAACAAGAACAAAATAATGTACAAATTTTGCGCCAAACATGTACAAATCAAGGACAAAATAGAGACAAAATAATAAAAGAAAAACATTTTTTAGAATATAAGTTAATTTTCTTTTCAAAGTTGAAGTGATCACAATCAAAATTTATTTTCTATTCCTTTACCTTTCAGTATTCTAGCACATGCATATAGCCAATGAAAGAAAATTGTTTGAAAACTTCTCAACTAAACCCATCGACATTCTTAATTTTTTTTTTCTTTAAAAGGTCATGCTGGTAAGCAAAACATAAATTACAATTAGTAAAAAAGACAATAAATTGTTTTAACAAATGCCTTTATTCAATCAACTTTTTGTCCTCATTTTTGTGGGTATATAATTTTTTTTGCAATGGATTTAGCCTTTTTCTTAAATTACATAAAAATATAACCGAGTAAAAAAAAAAAGAATTTTTTTAAGAACATATAAGGAAAGTTATTCAAAAAAATTTTCTTCAATTGTAGAAAATAATTCCAAGAAAATAGTCCTACAAAAATGAGTATTATCTATTCAATAAAATAATTTAACTTCCTCATATTAATCAATAATCAACACTATTAATAGTAATTTTAATTAAAATTATCAAATGATCTTGAGCCTCTCTCAACTCTAAAAATTAGCTCAAGAGATTGGATTTTTCCTCACACTTATGAAGTCACCACCTGCCCCTTCCACACTGTGACACTAATATGGGATAACTCGATAATCTCCCCTTCACATATCAAGATTAGAAGCATAGACGCATGTTCTCTTTATTAGACTATCGAGCAGAGATGTTGATAAACCTAAGTTCTAAAACCAGTGACAAGTAGTTTTTGGGTTGAGAGAGGTCTAAAGCTATCTAACAGAAATCTAAATTAATAATTTTTTTAAATTTTATAAGATGTATAGCTGAACAATCAGGTCAAATAAATGAATGAAAATGTGGTGCACATGATAAGAGTGGGTGCATACAATAATTTAAGCTGTAGCGCATGATGCTACATGCTGCTGATGCTTTCTCTAGTAACCCAATTTTCCACCGCCACACAATTTGGACCAAAACATTGTCCACCGAACGACAATGAAAACGAAAAGGAAACATGAAAGGAAAAAAGGAAACTTGAACTTCGAGTTCCGTTGACACTTGACAATTATACAACCGACAATGCACACAAGTTCACACAATATGATTGATAAAACAATCCTATTTGTTGTTTGTTATATGTTAAGATCTTGGCTCCACCTTTATGATCTGTCAAAGGCCACTTCCCTAGATTCGCAATGTCTTCTTGTGTAGCATTTTAGCTTTTAGTGGTTTATATTATTAACATAAAACTTGTTTTAGTGTGTGAATAATTAATAAACAAAATTACTAACGCAAGTAATATACTACGTTTCAATGGGTGTATGAGCTAAGTTGAGTTGCACTGATCTTTTTACGATTAATATTATGTCAAGCGTAAATTTATAGCAATGTATGATTAATAACTAGTTATTTATATGTTCATTATGATAACTATCAATTGCATCATTTTAATTAAAAAATTAAAGGAAACTTAACACTGAACTCAAATTTTAAATTTTGTAATTTGGGTCGACTATCAAGTTGATTAATTATTTTGCCACGCATTCATTTATCTCAGTATACAATTAAGATTTAATTACATATTATTTCTAATTTAAATACTACCACTTATAGTATTAATAAAAACTCGTTCAATGCTGAATATTAATTCTTTACAAAATAATTCATGCATTTGTTGTGAGGACAACTAGATCAAGTTTGTAAGGATATAGATATTCCTTCATTAAAGTTAAAGCTATTACAAAATAATAGCTTTAAATGTTTGCGATTGAAATGAGAAAGAGAAAAAATAAAAAATTACTTTCGTTAAGTATGTTTTTCTATAAAATGTTTTTATTTAAATTAAAAAACGACAAAAATATTTAGTAGAATTTTTATTTTTATTTTTATTAATTTCATTTTACACACATGTGTCATTATTCTTTTTGTTTTGTCTCCATTTTATGGCCTTCATATATATGGATTGATTTACAAATCTAATGATAAGCATATTAAGACAATTAATTCTGGTTATATTAATAATTAAGATGTTGTGATTTTTTAATAACAATTTATGTGAAATAAAATAACTAATCATCAAATACATGCGCACGTGTGTGTTATCAGTAGATATTCTTTGATTCACAAAATTAAAATGCGTTTAACATTAGTTTTAGAATAGAAGAAGAATACACATATTTGAACTTAAGGATCTGATAAAATGGCAACAAAATAATTGTAAAATCATATACTTCGTTAAATAGAAGTTAACATTATTTTTTAATTAATAGTATAACACTGAATGGCTTTAACGTAGTTTGTGTCATTATTGTATCATTACTAGTACTCTTTATTATTTCCCTAAGGTGAAATACAACAAATGCAAACACATACTAAAGTATGTCATTACTTTAGAAATTCAAAAATCCACGCAAAGTGTAAGATTGTTGAAGGTGGTTGTATAAAGATCATGTGTTTGGTATTGACTTTAATAAGACTAATTCATTTTCATTTAAGAAGGGTTAAAGATTAAGCTATGATTACAGTATTTCAAAGATATCGTGCTCCATATTCTAAATACTATCGAATAAATCAAATAGTTATTTGCTAGTGTCAAAGGTGTAAAATATAATACTATTTTTCCGTAGTCCCTAAAGCTTAATAGTTTTTTTTTTAATTACCTAAAGCTTAATAGTTATAGTTTAAGAATGCAAACATTTTCAGCACATCTGACATGAAAGCTTCTCAATATAGTTTTGTATTTAGCCGATCTAGAGACTAGAGGTGCTCATGAGGCCCTTGAGAGCTTGAATTTTAGAGAATATAAACACATTTTTGTAAAAGTAGGTAATGTTCTTTTTTTTTATTATAATTTATTTATTTATTTAATTGCATTTTGATTTATAACGAATATAACATAAATCACTAGTACAGCGATAACATGTGAGACTTCTGTAGAAGTAGACTTGTTTAAGAGTCGTTTCGCCAAATAAATTAAAGTCCCTTCCAAAAGTCCAATCAGCCAGCGATCAATCTGGCTTAATCATTGGAATCTGGGTCCCGCTAAATACTTTTCCTGTTAGCTTTACCAGTAACGTAATAAAAATTTCTTGATCATTAATTTATGGGTTCAATCAATTGAGTTAGTAAAATTTCTTTAATAAAAACATAAAAATTTAAAATTCGTATCAAGTTATGTACATGGAAATTATGCACATTGGATTATTTTAAATTAAATAAAAAATAATATTCTTCAATATTAATTCTCTACCACAAGCTAATAATTACATCCAATACTTATCATCGTTAATTTATGAATAAAAATTTTAATTTTAAAATATGAGAATGTTTGTGGTCCAACATTATAAAATATTAATAACATTTAAACTTTTGTTGAGATTGATGTGCTTATTTTTGTTGTACACAACCATAGATTATCTCCACGTGTGCAATGTGCATTACCAATCGAGACAAATGTTAATTTATCTTTTTGTTGTAATGAAATTTTTAATATCATTAATGCTCTTGTCAAGAGCAGAATTTAATTTTTATTAATGCAGTATTAAAAAGAAGAAAATATACACAACCTTATCTAATCGGATTAGGATCAATGAATCCTTTTCTAAGTACAAGACAGGCTTATTGCATCTTTTTAAAAAGAGAGGGACAAATGCATGGATTTGCTTTGAGAAAGTGGCACCCAGTCATTGGCTTCACAAAAATGAGTACGACTGGATGAGTATATTCAATCAATCATTCTCCTAAGGTTATGACTCGTTTGGAGGTTAAAATTTAATAAATTGTTTATTTTAAAATTTTTTATATAAATAATATTTGTTAAATTTTATAAAAGTAACTTATTTTATAATTTATTTTTATTTTGTCAGTAGTTTTTAAAAGCAGGTATAAAATTACTTTTTAGAAGCTGTTCATTCAATAAATAACTATATATTTTTAAAATATTTATTATAACCTTATTATTTTAATAAAAAAATAATTATATCTTACTTATCCATAAACTCTAATATATAAATCATTAGATATTACTGTCATAATTTAGTTACTGCCACAATTTAGTATCACAATATTAATGGCTCTGAATCGCAAGAAATAGAAAATTTGAGGAATTTTATTGTTAAAAATTTATTGCGAATGTAACACATATTACTTTTTGTTTTATTTAGATTATATAAAAGTATAAATTTTTAACATATTTTATAGAACAGATTATGAAGTTCTTCAGATTTTTCTTAATTGAGTTTTTTAATGTAATTTTACATATTTAAGAAAAAAATATCTCTAAACAATTTATTAAACATAAAATAAAAAGCAATTATGATGTATGTCTATTTTGATTATTATATAATACAACAGTACTTTCGTAATAAGATTTACTAAATGCATATACTCTATTTTTCAAACTCACAACAATAACAATAGAACAGTTTACCAAACACTAAGCTACTTTTTTAATTAGCAGCTTATTTTATCTATACAGTACAAATAACTTATTTTATCAACCTCCGCAATCCCAAACTGGCTTTATATTTAGAGTAAATTAGATTGGATTATACTGAATTATATAGTATGTTACTAATTGTTGAATTTAATAATTTAATATTTAATGTTACAGTAACTGAAAACTGAATAATTTTTTTTTATATTTTTACTATTAAAATAACATACCGGTTAAAATAGATTATTGAATTAAAATTTTGATATTTAATCTTAAATCAAATACAAGTTAAAATGATTCATTGGAAAAAAAAAACTTTCAATTAAAGTAAAATCTCTTTATTGTCATATTGTTGAGGCTAACTAATTTTATTATTATAGGGAGACTATAACTCGGTAGAGGTTAAAAAGTTATTATTTTAACATAGTTGTCCTTAGTATAAGTAATACAAACGTTAATACATTAATAATTAATTAATGGAGTTGTGAGTTGCATGAAGCTCTAAACATGCTTAAGAAGTTAGAAATATTTGGTTTCAATAAAAAGGGGGTCTATACTAGCGAGTTACTATATATCCACAAGTTCAAAGATGTAGTAATAACTCTAAAAAAATAAATGATTATCTTAAACAATTTAAGAAAATTTTTTATTCCATGTAAAACGTTTAATGTAACTAACATATACATTTTTATTATATAAAAATAATTATTATTATGTAGAGACATTACTTAACAGGAGATCTAGAAAAATATTTAAAAATTTGAAAAAATGAAAAATATAGAAGCTCCAACCCCCTTCTCCATTTTCAAAAAGTTTAATGTAGTTTGTCTTTAAAATTCCTAAAATATAAAAAATGCACATTTTATTTTTTTAATCATAGTTGTATTTTCTCTTTCATTTTAATAAAAAATTTTCCCCAAATTATAATCAAGAATTTAACAAACTTTTGTAAGTTTTAAGTTGGTTTTCATTTTTTAATAAAAAATTTTAGTTACTAAATTGTAATTTATTTTCTTGTAATTTATTTTTGATAAAAGTTTATTCATTTTCTTTCATTTCAGATTTGGGTGGACTAGTAAAGTAGTTAAAGAAAACAATAATTAAATTAAGACAATAATTAAAAAAAGGGCATTTGTAGTCACTGTTTTCGTATTTAAATTTTTTTAAAATTGTATCATTGTTCGTGCTAGTCCCTTTAGCCTCATGCACACGTGTTATGAATGACACTATATATATATATATATATATATATATATATATATATATATATTTGTTTGTGAAGATATTACTCATAAATATTTTAATTAACCCTTTTTTATATACGCATTTTTTAATATTTATTTTAATCTATATTTGGATAAGTATACCAAATGAATGCTTAAATTTTAAGGTAAAAATTGAAATTAGTCTATACCATTAGCGAAGATAAAAGTATTTTTGTTCTCTTAAAAGTTGCCTTAGTGGATAGGAAAAGAAAGATTTGTGGCTTTTCCTTGTGAGTTGTCACCTAAAGGATTGAGAAAAAAAAAAAAAGCGTGGGAGGATTGGCACCCTCCAAATACCTCTTAAAATCCCTTCTATTATTGCAATTTTAATCTTTATTAAAATTACATAATATGATAATTTTTAATTAAACCCTCACTCAAAAGTCAAATAACTTTTTTCTTTAAAAAATCTAACATTTTAGAAATTAAAAAGATTACTTTTTCCTCTAATTTTTGGGTGAAAAATTTACCACCAATACCTACAATAGAGAGAATGAAAACCCCTTATTTTTTTTTTAAATGGAAGAAACTGCATTGTTGAAGTGAAGTTTAATAATAAAAATTAGAGAACGGAGTTTGCACAAATAGGTTTTAATTAAGGGTAAATGTGTTAAAAGAATTTTATTATTTTTTAAAATATTTTTAATGGGGTTTATTAAGAAAAGCAATGTTAAGAGATATTTAGAGGGGTGCCAATAATCCTACTAAAAAAAAAAAACTGTTGTTACAAGCAAATTTCTTTTATTTGTTTGATGGAATTACACTAAAAACTACAAAAGTAAGAACTTAAACATGGAGTTTAAAACTTGACTTGAAAGTTTAGATAAGGATCTCTTATTTGAGATATACTCGAAAAAGAATTCAACTGTACAATGATAAAACTTAAAAAAAAAAAAAATACTTACCTAAAATATAAGATCCTTATATAAAAAGTAAGATAAGGATGCTTTGGATAAATAAGATTCATAATATAATTCTTATTAATGATTATCACGAATTTGAACAAACAATAGATTGATGTAATCAAAAATCATTTTCCAGTACAAAACTTTACTCTTTATTTACAGAACAAGAATGACAACAGATCGATTTCAAAAATTGAATAAAATTTTAAAATTTTTATTTGATGTAGTTATAACGGATCCTAATGATAGAAAAATTAGGGAAAAAATCGATCTCTTTATTAAACACATTTGTGAATATTTATTTTTAAGAATAATCTATCACTAAAAATTATAATGGCCTCTATTTGGATAAGAAAGTCAGATGAATGCTTAGATTTTAAGGTAAAAAATTGTATTAATCTATATCATCAGCAAAAATAAATGTATTTGTCTCTTAAAAGTTACTTTTAGTGTGTAGGAAAAGAAAGATTTGTGGCTTTCCTTGTCAGCCAAAGAATGAAAAAAACAAACAACTTTTGTTACAAGCAAATTGCTTTTATTTGTGTGATGGAATTTCCCCTTCATAATGACCGTTATTGTTTAGCATCAAGTCATCAGCAAGCATCATAATATGAAAAAAAAAATAAAAAATCAAAGAGTATCATAATATAAAAATAACGACTGGTTGCATTTTGTTTTAGTTTTGTTGGCCAAAGGAAGTTGCGAAGAATTTGATTCCCTTGTTGAACTCTAGAATAGCACAGAATAATATCAACCTAGGCGACCATTGACCATTGTAAATATTTTTGGTCCGTTTGTTAACACCTAACTCAACAAATTTCTTCAACTTGAAGAAAAAGTGTCAATATCAAGAATCATTAATTCATCATATATATCCTTGCAAAATGGTGCATCCAATGACAAGAAGGCAACATAAAATTCCCTTTTGGGTTGGGGTTGTCCGAGATTTTAGAAAAAAGTTGTAACCAAAAAGGATATTATGTGATAGGATATTAGTTTTACAAGTTAGTGAATTTATTATTTAATAAATTAGTGATATATTATAACAGCTGAAATTCAGGTTGGGATTGAACTACTGGCATCCCCAATGCTGTTGATAAAATGATACAGATTAGCTTTGGACGACCATAAATGTGGATATCAAAAGACTTTTGATTATAGAAATGTCCATGCGGAAAAAAAAAGGCTCTATTTATCTACTACTATTACGGAGATTTAGAAATAATCTTAATTATGAATCTAATGCATGAGAAGGTAGTAAGTGATTCAAGGAGTAAGTTATGTGAAGAATCTGGTGAAACTATAATACACTCTTTAATCTTTATTTTGTCCCCAAAAAAAAAAAAAGACATACACGCTCTATTACTGTGAACAGGCTGGGATGGTATGGAGGCTGACACATTTTGATGAGGTTATTTTACATAATCGATTTACTTGCCTTTGGGATACGTTTGAACATATAAAATCAGTCTCGATTGTGAATGAGTTGAATATCTGTTGGTTTTGATTATGTGGGGAATATGGGGTGCTAGAGCCTAGAAATAAGGTTTTGTATGAGGGGATTGATGTGTCTTCTTCCAGTGTTGTCTCTTGTACAGTTGTACCTAAGGATTGTGGGATTCTGTTGTAAATGGCCTTATGGACGCTGTACGTGGCAGTTTTGGACCGTCCATTTTAATGTCTGAGGCATGGAAGCCTCCACCAGCTGGATGATTTAAAGTTTTAAAATTAATACAGATGATGCTGAATATGCTGTGGATATTCAGCGCGAGATAGTTATGTCGACGTGGGTGCGAAATCATGCAGGGTCTAGCTATGCCGGCAAAGGTGGATGTTGGAGTGTATTCTGATAATGTTGATGTTACTCACACAGAAGCCTTATGTTTTAGTTTACGGCTTACTAGGAAGATTGGTTTGTCTTCACAGATTGTTGAATCGGATTCATTACCGGTCATTCAATTTGTGTTGGCTGAGTAATTTTGGATTATTACTAATTTACAATGTCTGATTTTACAGAAACAAGATTGTTTACATGGGTGGAAGGACTTCTACTACATTTGAGTTGCTTTCTTGAACTTTAGTCCAGGGTCACAAATAGGGAGAGTTTTGTTTTTAAAAATAATTTTTCATTAGATAACTAATTTCGGCAGAGGGGTGGTGGCGCAGTTGGCTTTCGCGTAAGTCTCATAGCTTCTGAGTTATCCTGAGGTCGCGTTCGAGCCTTTCTCACCCCATCATTATTATTAATATTTAGATTTTGTAAAAAGATTGCATTGCAAAATTATGGCCCTTCAATTGCAACAAAAAGTACAGCAAAAGACTGCTACTGCAATTACAACAAAAATATAGCAAAAGACAGCCACAGCTCCAGTGGCAGGACGCATTCAGGAATCATATGACCCTAACTTTCAAATCAGTTTAATCAAAATTGAACCATGATGGGCAAGCTGGAGAAATCTATTTTCTAGTTTATGAACAGACTTGTAACAGATGAGGAAGATCAGTGCCATTCTATTCCTCCGAATGTTGTAGATCCAACTCCTTCCCAGGATTTTCCGCCGCCCACTGCTTCGCTGTCAACACCTTCCATATCGCTGTCCCACCAGCCAAAGCCATTTGCATCTGCTAGCAGACACCACACGTCAAATGTATTATTGATGATCAACCAAACAAATAGGGTCAAAATCGTCTAAAATAAGAGAATAACGAGTTTACTTCTGCAGGAAAATGAGGGATACTAACAGTGATTATAGCAAGGTCTTGATTTCTTGTTTGTTATTGAGCTCTCTCCTCTTCATTTCTGCTTAGACTTTGAATCCTCTCCTAGCACTACAAAAGGCTACATCAAGGCAATTGATAACTACCAATAGGCCTATTTATATGTCTCGCAATAAGAGATGTGAAAATGACATAAACAAGATCTTAACATCCCATAACTTCTAAAGAAATCAAATAACAAGTCAACAAGATACATTCTCAGACTTGACATTCTAAACTCCATTTATTTTTCTTACAATGCTTATTCCCTTTCTCTCACGTGCTATACAGATGTTGATTTAGTGGATATATGTTATGGCTAGTCTCTTTCCCTGTCTTCTGCAGTATACAGCAATCATAACTCACTTTCATCTGAGCATGCTAATTAGGTACGTTAACATATTAGGCGCAAATCAGATTGCCATGCTATGGTTCCCAGATGAGTCGGATGAAATTTGCAGAAGTAAGAAAATAGGTGCCTCACGCTTGGTAGCGACACCAAGCCCAAGCGTATATGAATTAAGTTCCATGACAATATGACATATAAACAAACTATTTATGTTAAGCATTCTATGTAACTTTAATCCGCTATCAATCCAATGTTTAGGTCCGAAAGGCTACAGATATAATCAGAAATTGGGCACTCAAAACATTTCAGCTGCTTCCTTCCATCCTGAGAATTGGGGGACGTTAGTAAATTGGTGGGTGAAGGAGGAACGCAACTAAAGTAAAATTGAGAAATAATGAGATAATAATAATCACACAGGACACTAGAAATTACGTGGTTCAGCTTTTAGCCTACGTCCATGGGCGAAACAGAAGGATAAAATATTTTACTAGTGAAAAGGAATTACAAGTATTGTAGTATTTTAGCTCACTTACCAAAACCCCAATACACCCAAACTCTCAAATCACTAATACAAGAGCTTAAAATGTTAAGCTCTCTAAACTCTCTCTGGAATTGCTTAATTGCTCTCTCTCAAATGGAATACTTCAGCTCTTCATTTTGCACTTCTATTTATAGCAAAATCATGGCCAAGAAAGTCAAACAAATGGCTGAAATCTTCAAGCACTACAGCTGTAAATTTGCTAGCGTTTGTGGGCTGTGAATTCATTTTCTTCTTCAAGTTTGGTGGCTGTTCAAAGCCGTGTGCCAGCAAGTTTTCTTCTTCAAATTTGCTGCTGTTGACCATCTAGATGCAGCTTCTAGATGCTGCAGTTTTGACATTCTCCCACTTGGAGATTTGATTGAGAACCAATCAATCTCCACACTATCTTTTCTGCTTCACCATTGTCGTGTCGCTTACGTTTCTACTAGGCCATAAGAGGATCTACTTCATACAAACTTATCAGTATTGATTGGCTTGGTCATAACATCTGCTAGGTTATCCTTCGTATGAATTTTCTGCAAATCCACACTTCCGTCTTCCACTACTTCTCGAACGAAGTGATACTGAACCCCTATGTACTTTGTCCTGGAATGAAAGGCTGCATTCCTTGCAATATGCAAGGCACTCTGACTGTCACAAAACACAGAAATTTTCTGTTGTTTGTGCCCGAGCTCCTCCAATAGCCTTTGTATCCAAATAGCTTCCTTACAAGCTTGTGTGGCTGCCATGTATTCTGCTTCTGTTGTAGATAAGGCCACAACAATCTGCAATTTTGAAACCCAGCTTACAGTTGCTCCCGCAAGTGTAAACACATAGCCAGTAGTGGATTTCCTTTTATCAAGGTCTTCTGCAAAATCTGAATCCACATAGCCCCTGACAGTAAACTCTGATCCTCCATAATATAATGCAACATCCGAGGTTCCTCTGATATATCTCTCCTATCCAATGCTCTCCATCGATTTGCCATGTATCTTGCTCACCGCTTTGCTTGTGCAATGTCCGGTCGTACATATCATGAACATCAAACTTCCCACTTGATGCATACGGTACTCGAGACATCTCCTTCCTCTCTGCTTCATTGCTAGGACACATACTTGAGGATAATTTGAAATTAACAGGAAGTGGGGTAGAAATTGACTTACAATCTTGCATGTTGAAGCGCCGCAAGATTTTCTTCAAGTAATTCTTCTGCGAAAGCCAAATCTTCCTGTTATTTCTGTCTCGGTGAATTTGCATCCCTAGAATCTTGTTTGCTGGTCCCAAGTCCTTCATTTCAAACTCCCTAGCCAATTGTGCCTTCAATTCTTGGACTCGATCTTCGTTGGGGCCTGCTACCTGATAGGTTATAAATAGTCATACTATATTTTGTTTAATTCCCTCATATTTTGATTGATTTTGTGCTAATTTGTGGAAATTGCGTTTGATTTGATTTAGGAGATGAAACATGAATGTTAAGATGGAATTTGGACAAAAAGGCACGTTTTTGGCTTCCTTGGTGAAATTCAATGCTTGTTGGAGCAAATGGTAAAAGCTGACTTGGGAAGATTACGAATCTTGAAGCAAAAATTCATGGAGTTAATTAGAGATTTTGGATAAAAAATGGATAAAGGAGTTCAATTTCGGAAGCATTCATTAATTGACTTTGGGAGCAATTAAGCACATAAGAATTGAATCATGCTTAATTTGGGCTTTGCAAACGTGGGCCGACCATTGGCTGGAGGGAGTCGGTTTCCTAGCAATCAGAATTGGAGAAGAATTCGGTCAACTAAGCATTATAAAGGGAAGCAAAGGGCGTGAGAGAGGAAGTAGCCAGCAAGAGAAGTAAAAAGGGACGAAGGAAAAAGGGAAGCAAAGGGCGTGAGAAAGAAACAGCGGCTGCAACTAGTTCTTGGTCAAACAATTTTCTTGATTTTGTTTGTCCACCATGTGTGGCTAAGGTTTTACTTCCGGTCCAAGGGTTAATCAAATTCCAATTGTAATTTTGTGAGGCTTTGGACTTAACAAGAATTTCTTCAATCCAAGTAATTTTTATTTTCTTGCTCTTATTTTCTATGAATTATTTATATTGATTAAATTGACGCCTTAATTCAATATTTATTTTTCTATCGCTAGTTATGAGTTTGTGATCCGTAATTGTCATGAATGACTGAATTGAGTAGCAAAGAGTTGTCACATGTGTGTGTAAATTGGTGGCCACAATTACATAGCTTGCATGATAGGCTCCAGGAAATAAAAATACGAAATTGATTAAGTTGGAACAATCTGAATTAATTGATCTTGTTTTAGTCATTCTCACTATTTTTAATGCTATCACTTAATTTGATATGGAACGATGATGCCCAGTTAAATTAATGATAAGATTTGATTTGAGCGATTGTTTGAGTCTAATACATTAGTAGAATAATTGCTTTCTACGACTTAACCGATTAAGTAGACTAAGTTCTTGGATTGAGTAATTTATATTTTTGCCTATGATCAAAATTGCAATTAGATGGAATTTACACCATTGGATTGGAAGTTTGGTAAGATTAATTTTTTTTGCTTAATTTAAAATCTTGTTTTTTTTATTTTATTTTATCAATTTCTCGTTAAAAGAAGAACAACTTAAAATTCAAGCAACCGGATAACCGGATAGCACAAACCGGCTGACCGTTAGTGGACAGCAACGAGAGAATCGACATCCGGTTTTCCGGTTTCTTTTAACCGGTTGTCCGAATAGCGCCAGAAAGGAGAGAACTGCAATCCGGCTTTCCGGTTTCCCTAACCGGTTGTCCGAATAGTTCCAGAGAGCTTACGACCTGCAACCGGTTTGCCGGATAATTCCCAGAAATTTTCAAACAATAATCGGTTTACCGGTTTGAAGAACCGGTTATCCAGTTTGAGGCAGAGAGCTTTGCAAATCTAGTTCTTTTGGGAAATTAATTTTTGTTTTAAACTTTGAGAAATTAATTACATAGTTCTCTTGGGATTCGACCTGGTTCCACTATTTCAACAAATTAATTTAGGTGAATCAGTATTTAATTTGAAGGGCTTTGACAACTCTGTCACTACCAACATGTCATCCACATACAACAACAAAATGATGAAATCATTATCTTCAAACCTCTTGTAATATGCACAATGGTCTGAACTGAGTCTGCTGTATCCAAGGCTTATGATGAAGGAATCAAATCTCTTATACCAATACCTTGGCGCCTGTTTAAGACCGTATAGAGATTTGTTCAACCTGCAAACCAAGTTCTCCTTTCCCTTTTCAGCAAAACCTTCTGGTTGGGGCATATAAATTTCTTCTTTAAGTTCTCCATGAAGAAATGCAGTTTTCACATCTAACTGCTCTAGATGTAGGTCAAATGTAGCACACATTGCCAAAACTATTCTGACTATTGTGAGTCGAACCACCGGGGAAAATATTTCGTTGAAGTCAATACCTTCTTTCTGAGCATATCCTTTCACCACCAATCTTGCACGATACCGCTCCACTTGGTCATTTCCATCACGTTTGATCTTGTAGACCCATTTATTACCAATGGCTTTTCTTCCGTGTGGTAGTGGTACAAGTTCCTATGTCTTGTTTTTTTGTAGAGCCTCAATTTCTTCCTGCATTACTGTCATCCATAAAGCAACATCTGAGCTGTTTAAAGCTTCATGGAAAGTTGATGGCTCTCCATCCTCTGTTAGAAGACAGTATGCAACATTGATCTCTGTGACATACTCCGAGTGCCACACTGGCGGTCGTCTCTTACGAGTTGACCGTCGAAGTTCTGGAGCCTCGGACTTGACTGGTTCTTGTTCCTCGTATTCTGGTGCTGCTTCAGAAGAATCTGAATTTTCTGGATTCTTTTCCACATAAACCGGCATGAAATTCTATTTCCGACGACATATGTTCCCTCGGAACAAAAATTAGTCCCTTGGAAATTACTAGATTCCAAATATATGAATCCCTAGGAAATAATGAATTTTCCCTCGGAAATGTTGAATATTGACCACTAACATTTTTGTGGAAATCAATGTTTCATTGGAAATCAGTATTTATTTAAAACATCAATATTACGTTATTTTTTCTTTATTTGTTATATCAACTAATTCAGTACTAAAATTATAGAATCTATGTGTAATAAAATCGAATCGACTTTTCGGCAGTTACCATCCCCATCTTTTCAGTTGTTTTCACAAAATAACATTCACGATGATGCAGTGGGCGTCCCATGACGATATTCTTTACTCCATCAAGATATCCTAAGATACATCTCTAGATTTTGATCCGCTTTGTTCTTTTTCGGGCATCAGCATCGTACACATGACAATCCCAAATGATGAGCTGTAGTAATGTCTGACTTTCCTGTCCACATCTTCATCGCTGTTTTCAGCCCAATTACTGTGGATGGTGACCGATTTACTATATAACGGTTTGGGCCGCTTCGCCTGTAATGAATTGGGTAGACCAACAGTCCTCAACATAGCTCTTATTCTTTTTGTAAGAGTTCTGTTCATCCGCTCTGCCACTCCATTTTGTTGAGGAGTGTATTCTACCGTGAACTGTCTCTGAATACATTCTTGCTTGCAGAAAGCAAGAAACTCGCCGTCTGTATATACTCTCTACCATTATCTATTCTCAATCACTTAATCTTTTTGCCAGATTCGAGTTCTACCCGTGCTTTGTATTCTTTAAACACTAGAAATACATCTGACTTTTTCTTAATTGGATATACCCAACATCTCCTAGAATAATCATTAATGAAAGTCACCACATACTTTGCACCTCCCATGGATATGTCAGGTGATTCCCAAACATCAGAATGAACTAAGTCTAGAATGCATTTACTTCTAGTAATAGATCTACTAAACTTTAATCTATTTTGCTTACTTGTAACACAATGCTCGCAAAATGGTAAACTTACCGATTTGAGCCCTGGAAGCAATTTTCGCTCAGAGAGAATCTTCAAATCTTGTTCTGACATGTGCCCAAGCTTGAGATGCCACATCATCGTTGATTCTTCTCCATTTGATGCGACACACGCATCAGCTTCCTGCAGTGTTTCTCCTTTAAGCATGAACAGATTAGCACCGATCTTTTCTGCCTTTATCAATACAAGCACACCTCTAGTAATCTTCATGATCCCATTTTCAACATGAGTTTTGCACCCATGACTATCTATTTGTCCCAAAGACAATAGATTTTTCTTCAGGCCTTTGACATATCGTACCTCCTCAATTGTGCGAACTGTACCATGAAACATTTTAATTTTGATAGTACCAATACCAGTAATCTCCAAGGCATGATTATCACCTATATATATAGATCCTTTTGAGATAGGTTCATATGTGTGGAACCATTCTCTCCGAGAGGTTATATGCCAGGTAGCTCCTGAGTCTATGAGCCAGACATCAGATAGCCGTTTTCTGCCTTTTAAAACAGTTGTTGCCTCGCTGTAGGGAATTTCGCCATCATCCGAGGTACTTGCTACACACCTCTGAGCATTTGATGACTCAGGTTCTTTGCCCTCTCTTCTTTTCTAGTTACTCCAACACTCTTTCTTGATGTGCCCTTTCTTGCCACAATTGTAGCATTTAACATTTTTCTTACTTCTGGATTTTGATCTACCATGATTGTGGCTCCCATTGGGACCACGTTCTGGATTTTGATCTCTCTCTCGTCACCGATAGCGCCTCCACTTGCTGCGAACTTGTTTGTCTATCTTCCTTACTTTTCCGCCTGCTCTCCTCATTTAATACGGAGGCTGCAACATCGTCGAAAACTAGACTGTCCGCAGGATTGTTGTTCGTCAGATTGATGATGAGTTGATCATACGAATCTGGTAGACTTTGAAGTAGAAGCTCTGCACGTTCATTTTCCTCTATATTATTACCCAACGTTGTGAATTGTGAAAATAGAGTCTTCAAAGTGTTGATATGGTCAGTCACCGAAGTGGATTCTACCATTCGAAGAGTATAGAGTCTCCTCTTCAAGAATATTTTATTGTGCAGCGACTTAGCCTCGTACAATTTTGTAAGAGTATCCCAAATTTCCTTTGCTGTCTTTTTCTCTGCCACACTGGATAACACCCCATCTGCAAGTGCCAAGTGTAGATCAGCAATGGCGTTGCCGTCCATCTCGTTCCACTTGTCATCAGTTATCTCCATGGGTCTTTCTCCAATTGCTGCCAAGCAATTATTTTTCCTCAAAATAGCCCTCATCTTCATTTTCCACAACGAGATTTCAAATACTACCTTGCTGTTTGTTGATAAATCTGCTGGTTGGTTGGTGTCCAAAATAGTTGTGAGTATGTGAGAATGCACCTGGAAAGTTCGGGTCACAACGGTCCCACTTAAAACCCAGACTCCTTAGGCTCTTATCGCCTTTGTGACAGAACTTTCCTAGACATGTACAAAACTACAGAGTTGTACTACTCACACCTAGAGGTGGCCAATGGGCTGGACGGCACGAGGCACGGCACGGGCACGGCACGTGTCCGTACAGCACGGCACGGCACGAGCACGTTTTGGTAAAGCACGTGGCACGATACGGCACGCATGTGGGCCGTGCCGGGCTTAAGTTTTAGGCACGCGGGGTTTAAAAGCACGGCACGATTAGAGATGGGCCAAAGCACGGCACGTAAAAAAGCACGCAATAAGCACATTTCATTTTTTAATGAAAGTAAACTTAAAATTTTATAATTTTATAAATAACTTGAAATTAAATCTTTTAATATATTTTATTATTTCCAATTTTTTAAATTTATTTAATTCTTAGTTTCAAAAAAATTATAATTGATTTATATTTATAATTTATTAAATAAATAATTGATATCATGATTTTAATAAATAAAATTATAAATATGATGATTTTATAAATACGTATTAATATTATTATAAACTATAATATATGACTCTATGTAATTCCAAGTTAACAATTAAGTTAACTCTTACAAAAATTATTATTGTTGTTGTTAAGTACTAAAAAGGAATTCTAATACCATGGAGTCAAACTTAGCAACTAATATTACATTCTTTTATTGTTATTAATTTATTATTATTGAATATGAACTTGAGTTTTAAATTTTTTACTCTATTAAATTTAAATAAAGGCACATGTATTTTAAAAAAGTATATAAGCTTGAAAAAAAAATAAGACAACAACTTAGTATGCGCTCTTAAAAAATAAAAAAGGAAAAAAAACTTAGTGGGCTATTTTTCCTAGGCACGACGCAGACAAGACCGACGCACGACGGTGGGCCGACGCAGTGGGCACGAGCACGAGCACGCGTGTAAGCACGCGTTCTTGTCTTGGCGGCACGAAATGAATAGTAAGCACGGCACGGCACGAGCACGAGCACGTGTGAGCTTCCTTTAATGGGCCTGGGCCGGCACGGCACGGCCCGTTGGCCATCTTTACTCACACCACTATTCCCTGCTCTGCACCGCAAAATTCTTGGATCGATCCCACTGCTTTCGTGAGCGATCAGAGTATATGAATAGTACCGGTATACCGATACGTGAGACTCTTCGACTCCAAAGAATACAACCAATAGCTCTGATACCACTGTTAGGAAATTGGTGGGTGAAACAGGAATGCAACTAAAGTAAAATGGAGAAATAATGAGACAATAATAATCACACAGAACACTAGAAATTATGTGGTTCGGCTTTTAGCCTACGTCCACGGGCGAAACAGAAGGATAAAATATTTTACTGGTGAAAAGGAATTACAAGTATTGTAGTATTTTAGCTCACTTTCCAAAACCCCAATACACCCAAACTCTCAAATCACTAATACAAGAGCTTAAAATGTTAAGCTCTCTAAACTCTCTCTCTCAAATTGCTTAATTGCTCTCTCTCAAATAGAATACTTCAGCTCTTCATTTTGCACTTCTATTTATAGCAAAATCATGGCCAAGAAAGTCAAACAAATGGCTGAAATCTTCAAGCACTACAGCTGTAAATTTGATGGCGTTTGTGGGCTGTGAATTCATTTTCTTCTTCAAGTTTGGTGGCTGTTCAAAGCCGTGTGCCAGCAAGTTTTCTTCTTCAAATTTGCTGCTGTTGACCATCTAGATGCAGCTTCTAGATGCTGCAGTTTTGACAGGGGGCGTACACACATTTATTAGAAAGGACTCGTAACGTTACTGGATGCCTACAAATAAGCGTGAAAAGTTGTCATGTCTAAGAGGCACATCTTGCGCTATGTGATTTAAATTATGCAATTGTCTTTCTCGATCCGATGATAAATTCTACTTGAAATTTCTTTATCTTTATCAACTTTCTTTTCTATGGAGCAACATTGTGCTTCTCGTAACCATTTCCTTTCATTTGTGGGTTTCCGAGCACAGCTCGCATCTCAAGATTGTCTCCGTTTATTTGATCATTGTGAGGCAGAAATAGCGAAATGGATCAAAAGGGATCCCATATTTACCCCGGAATTTTGAAGTCAGCGAATTAACAATGATTCAAAGCAAAAGCAAATTTCCAAATAGCATTCAAAGTGCAAATGGCATACATTCAAATGGATTCTTCCTTTTTCTTGATTCTTTTGGATTGTATTCGTCAGGAATTTCTACTTCATCAATGCTAATTGGACATGTAGCATCCCCTTTACCAGCATATGCTTGAACTGTTCTAAAACCACTTTTTCAGGAACATTGCTTCTCTCTTTCCTCTACTTTCTTGACACCCGTCTGCCCATTGGCGGTACCAGCGGAGTTTCTGGAACCCACTGGATGTCAAAAATGGATATGACTTTCCCTGTGAACAACTGCTCTTTAAACCTCAAATAAACTCTCCGAATTACACAAAACATGCCAATAATGAGTTTGGTTGCTAAAAGCAAGCAAATTAAAAAAAAAAAAGAAAAGTAAAAATTACTCCTAAATCTTTTTGGTTTCTTTTCTTTTTTGACAGAAAAATTTTAGTAAAACGTTGATGGGGCCATATCGCTTGTCCTACCAAAAAGTTTTACCAGCTAATACTACCAGCATAAATAACAAAGTCAATTTTATATATATCTTGTAGTGTTTAAAATATATAAAATAGCCTTTTGTGATTAGGTTAGAAAAGCATTGGAAATTCCCTTTAAGAAAAGCAATTTAATAGGAGCTCTTTTGCAGAGTGCTTTCTACAGAAAATGCAAGCTTTCTACAAGATCACTTACAAACGCACTCAAAGCGAAAACAATAAAACGACATAATTCGGCTACATTTCTTTCAGATAAAGTAACTTCATACCATTAATATATAATTTTCAAATTAAAAAAAAGGAAAAAAAGTTTTGAAAATAACACTCTGCCCAGTATCCTCAATAAACTCCTAAAGTTAACAACTCAAAAACGTGAAAAATATAATGCTAAAAAACTTTTTTGGGCAATTATCCACCGACTACCTATTTTCACACTTTTTAAAAAGTACACACTTTTTAATTTTTTTTTTTGTTGAATTCCAATTTAAATTATATTGTTTTACACCAATTTATTTTCGTCTTCAAATTGTTATAATATCGCTGATGTCATGAGGGTAAAATGATAATTTCAACCCACCTTCAAAAAATGACGTCGTTTAGAATCTATGACGAGGGGAAAAAAAATAATTATCTATCGACCATATTTTTTCGTACTTTTTTAAAAATACACAATTTTTAATTAAAATTAAAATTACTGTTTTACCCATCATCAACTCCACCATAACACTCTCTACTCTCGCACGCACCAAATTCCTCCTCCTCCGGATGCTGATGATAATGCTGCTGTTGCTGGTCCACCTTAAGCTCACAACCTCTCCTTGACATAAACTCGCCATCTCCTCTGTGGCCGCATCGATATGCTAGAACAGCCGCTTCTTCTCTACTTGCCACGTGTTCTTGTGGCTCATGAAGATCTCCACCACCCTTGTGTTAGCCTTCGAGTCCTCTTTCCTCCTTGACTTTATTTGCTTCAGCTGCTCCTCTACCACCCTCAACCTCACCTTCAGCTCCTCCTTCGCCTCTAATGAGTTCTTCGGCAGCAACGCTAGGAACAATGAGAAGCTTATTCCTATGTACTACTTAAGAAGTTGTGATGCTTTGTGTTGGGATTATATGCTCTTTTAAAACATATTAATTTATTTTTTGATTAATTAAATATTTGAGATATTTTCAAATGCATAAATATATTGAAAAATGTCCGTTTAATCATATTATATGTATTTATGTAATCATCATATGGATTCGGAAGATAAATCTGATTCATACGTATGGTTAAATAAACTAAGTTCATTGATAAATAGAGTTGGACGCCTATTTATGTTTAGAAATTTAGATCGAATGATTTGTCTTAATCATGTATGAATTCTTGATGAATGACTACATTACATTTGGATCACATATGAGATTTAATTAACCTTGAAATGACTGTTAGACTTATTAAATCTCATAGGCATTGATTTTACTGTAATCTTAATCTTGAGTTAATTATGATTTTCATGATTGTAATTATTATCCCATTTGAGTTACTAATGACCACGATACACACTTGTGGTCAAGATTACCCGGTATCTTGGTGGGAGAAATTATGAGTATTGGAGTTATAGATTAACAATATAGAATTTGTACGACACATCTCTTGATGGGTTTTCGGTACTTGATCAAAGAATTCTCTGGCCAGAGTGTGTCAACATATTTAATATGTTGAAAATGATCATTAGAGAAAACCAGTAAGTATCAAGGAACAAGATATAATTAAATCGATTGGACAGTTGAGATATCGATTTAATTAATGATGTGGTACAAAGGATTGAGCAGTAAAGAAATAATGTGGCTTGGGACGAATTATTATTCGAAATACAATTATGGAGGTCAGTTCTAATCTTATAGTGGAGTAGAGTTGGAATTAAATGATTAGGCTTGTTTAATTACAGGCTTAATTGTTGTAGCCACTATCGTATGTTCCTAAATGATCCCCGGGTTAGCTTATTTAATTGACTGCACCACTACTGGATTAATAAGCAAGATAACTAGCAATTTGGGTAAAAAACATAATTATATTATTTAGTGGGAGGCTCCTTTAATATGCTTATGTATAAGGGGCCTTATGTTATTTTACAAGGTGGGTCACTTATGAAAAAAGCAAGTAACGTGACTTTTATTTTGGAGCCTAGGGTTTCACTAAAGAAATAATATAAAAAAGGCTTATTTTTCTCCCAAAATAGAGAAACAGCCACTTCATACAAATAAGAGAAAAAGATTTTTCTCTCTAATTTTGAGAGAAAAATTTTCTCATGCTAGTTGCTTTAGTGGTGATAAAGGCGCCCACACGTCAAGTGTAGGTCAAACCTGAGTCATAACCTGAAAGATCATTGGTGACAGTTTGTGATCTAGCAGGCGTGGTGGTGACGGATCATGATCTAACAAGAGTGGTGGTAACGGATCGTGATCTGGGAGCCTAAATCACTTTAGTAGAAAAAGCTAAATCGGATTTTCAAGGTACGATTTCTAGATTACGAATTCATATATATTTTATGAGATCGGTCCTAAACGTTTTTTTTAAAACTGAATTTTCTCCAACACTTTGCTCCTTCTTCTTCTTTGGCTGCCATAGGAGAGGGAGTGAGTTTGATTTTTCTTTTTTTCTTTTTTTAATTCTAGTTTGTAGTTTAAGGTAAGTGATAATTGGGTTTGGAGATGGAAGGGTTTGTACTTTGTAAAAATGCAATTTTACATTTAGAGATAAAAAAGTTATTTATACAATATTTTTTTAATTCTCTTAATAGTTTAAAGATGGAATAAATAAGTGTCAAATAATATAATCTTAAATATAGTTTAACAAATAAAATTAAGAATTGTGTATGTTTTAATATGTGAAAAAAAATTGTGTATTTTTTAAAAACTGCAAAAAAAATAGTTAGTTAGTGGATAATTGCCCAACTTTTTTTTTTTTGGTGTGACAATTTCCGGTATTTTCTCAGCAGCCAAAAGAGAGGGAAATAGAAAAATACCTGAACTGTTTTGGGTAGCACAGAACTTTTGTGCAACTTCCGGTCAAGAAAATCGGATGACGATTCACACGAATCGTTCTTTGTAGCTAATTTGTCATTCACGTCTTCTTTAGCGTTCTTAAACCTAATTTGTCACACTCAAAACTACAAATGACGTACAATCTTTAGCAACAATTTTATGAAAAAAGCTGAAAAAAATTGAAAAAGGAAAAGGAAAAGGGATTTGAAGAGTTAGAGAGGAACGATGAAGTAATGGAGCGTTGCCCTAAAGCCCTAATTTCAATTTGCTTCGATTTCATTTCTGTGCTTAAGTTTTAATTTTTGTTCTTGTTTTTGTTTTCGTTTTTTGCTTCATCTCTCTCGTTTGTTTTACAATTTCGTTTGTTTAAAAGTTCTGCGCGCGCTTTTTGAGGCTTGGCGCCCGAGGTTTAAAATTTTGGGCAGTTTTCACCATTTTCGGCCTCAGCCCGATTCCTCGTACAATGAAGCCCCTCTAGGGGCTAAGTCAAGATGGTAAACAACATTAACCAATGATATAACCACTCGGCCAGCTTAACTGTTGTTACAAACAAATTCCTTTTCTTTGTGTGATGGAATTACATTAATAACTAAGAAAGTAAGAAATTAAGTAGGGGTTCAAAAATTGATTTGAATGTTTAGATAAGGATATCTTATTTGGGATATACTCAAAATAGAATTCAATTGCACAATGATAAAACTTAAAAAAAATACTTTACCTAAAATCAAAGATCCTTTATTACATGGATCTTATCATGGAAGAATCAAAAATTTTTTTTCACCCCAATCCTAAATACAATTTATACAAAAAGTAAGATAAGGACGCTTTGGATAAATAAAATTTACAATGTAATACTTATTAATAATTATTACAAATTTAAACAAACAATAAACTGATTTAATAAAAAATTATTTTATGTAATGGGAATGACAACAGATCGATTTAAAAAATTGAATAAAAATTTAAATTTTTATTTGATGCAATTGTAACGGATCCTAATGATAAAAAAATTAGAAAAAAATAACTTTAATAAAAACATTTGTGAATATTTATTTTTAAAAATATTCTGTCACTAAAAACTTTATTTATATGGTCTCTATTTGGATAAGAAAGTCAAATGAATGCTTAAATTTTAAGGTTAAAAATTGATAGTGATCTATATCATTAGCAAAAATAAAAGTATTTGTTCTCTTAAAATTTACTTTTAGAGTGTAGGATAAGAAAGATTCGTGGCTTTCCTTGTCACCCAAAGGATGGAAAAAACAAACTTCTTTTGTTACAAGCAAATTGCTTTTATTTATGTGATGGAATTTCACTTTCATAATGACCGCTATTATTCAGCATCAAGTCATCAACAAGCATCATAATATAAAAATAACTACTGGTTGCAGCATTTTGTTTTACTTTTGTTGGCCAAAGGAAGTTGGCAAGAACTTGATTCCCTTGTTGAACTCTAGAATAACAGAGAATAATATCAACCCAGGCGACCATTGACCATTGCAATTATGTCAACACCTAACCCAACAAATAATTCTAACCAACGAAATGATGCAGATAGGACTGAAATGAAGTCCTATTTTGTTTTTGTAAAGAAAAAGAATTGTCATATTTATAATCAACATGTACTTCAGTAGCATCACAGAATGCTGGTATACAACAAATTTCATTTAAAATTTTTTCTTTTAAGACAAAAAAAGAAAGTTAATTTACTTCCCCAGAAAATTGTCTAACAGAACAAGCAAGCACCTGTGCCCACTGCTTCAATCTCATCTTCACCTTCTCTGGTCCATCACCAAATTAACAACCGTCAGATCACGTTTCAATTATGAAGTGTTCCTGAAAAAAAAAACAAAAAATTTTACAAACTCCCCTATGAAGAGTAAGAGTCGTATGATTTGATTAATTTCTCTCGTGATCTACGAATCAAAATTACAAATTAAGCAATAACGTACACTAGATCATTTCATTAAACAAAGATTTACCTGGATCAATTATGGAACTAGAGCTAATGGAATCGTTATCAGAACTGATCGACGACAATGACGAGCACCTCGATGATCGATCGTTATTTTAAATTGATTTTCTTTGTTGAATAAAAATAAAAAGGATACATCTAATTGGGGGAGGACATAATGAACCTTACTCCTAAAAAGCAAACTATATACAAACCAACGCAAATGGGGAAGAGAAGGAAAAATGCATGCACACAAATTACAGGAAAGAGAGAAATAAACAAGAACAAGAACAATAACAAAACATATCAACAAACCTGTATGAAGGATAACCATTCAAGTCTCTGAAAAGTATAGCTAGCAATGAAGGAAGGGCACGGTCAATTTAAATTTGATTGTCTTATACATCTGCCTCCAACATTTCTAAGTAACGAGTCTCTGATTTTTAAGAGCCTGATTACAATTTCTTTTGCATTGATCCTTTGCTCAGGGGATTCTATAATGCACTCCATAGCCAAATTGAAGACAAATGACATACATTGCTCTTTCGCAATAAAATGTATGTCCTCCCGACTTAGCAAATTTGCATCAACAACCCCTATAATTGAAATGGGTAGCCAATCATTAACCCAATGCTTTAATGTCATTTCTCCATTAAAAATTTCGTCTGTAGGTTTCTTTCCAGAAAAAGTTTCCATTAACATAATCCCAAAGCTATAAACATCTCCATTTGTAGATACTCGTCCTTCTCTTCCATACTCTACGAATTGCAACAGTTATAGATAAATCATTAATAATAATTTCCTCATCCAATGAAGATCATGAAACGTAAATAACTTATTAGGAAGTTCACAAGAAATAGAAAATATTTAGTATGGAACAAACCTGGCGCCATATAGCCTATTGTGGCAAGTGTTTCTGTTTGAGTCATAGATTGATCTTCTCCGGTTAAGAGCTTTGCGATTCCAAAATCACTCAAATAAGCAACCATGTTATCATCTAACAATACATTGCTGGGCTTTAAGTCACAGTGAATTACAGGAGCTAAATAACCAAAGTGCAGATATTCCAAAGCTGATGCAACATCTATCATTATGTTTAATCTTTGAAAAATATCCAAAATGTAGTTACTCGAATACAAATACTTCTCTAAACTTCCATGAGGCATGTATTCTAACACCAATGCCTTAAACTCTTCATTTGAACAACTGCTAATAACTTTGATAAGGTTTCGATGGCGAATGCTTTTCATTATTTCACATTCAACATCGAAACTCTTAAATGCTCTTCCACACTGCAGGTTGAAAACCTTCACTGCAACCTCCATCCCATCCCTAATTCTTGCTTTGTAGACAGAGCCAAAACCTCCTCTACCGATTAGATTGTTTTCACTGAATCCTTCTGTTGCTCGACAAAGTTCTAGGTATGAAAACCTTCTCCATGTTGTTTCTGGTAGCATATTAGCATCATTTGGTGGCCTTTTTTCTCTCTTTCGATATTTTATGATCAACAAAATAACTATTATCATAAATATAGTACTCAATGGCAAGACAATCCCTAGGAGGAGAGCATTTTTCCTTGATGAGTGATGGATGCTAGTTTTACATGGAGGGACTTGTAAATTGGGTGAACCACATAATAATTCATTACCCTCAAATGATTCAGCTGAAAAGTTTCCAAAGGATCCTCCCCTAGGAATTTCACCTTCTAGCTTATTGAAAGAAAGATTGAGATCTTTGAGATATGAAAGTTTCTCTAAGGATATAGGAATATCCCCAGAGAGATTATTATTGGACAAATTCAAGGATTTCAAGCTTATCAAATCACCGAATGTATCAGGAATCGAGCCTTGTAATATGTTAAATCCTAAGAAGAGATATTGTAGATTTTTTAGGCCACCAAATACCATCGGGATAACACCTGAAAAATTATTTATCGAAAAATCAATTCCAACCAAAACCTTCAAATTTCCAATCTCTAATGGGAGGGGGCCAGTCAAAAAATTGGACGAAAAGTTGATGTACAAGATGTCCTTTAAGTTCCAAAAAGTCAAGGGAATGGAAGTTAACTCATTCGAACCCAATGATAGTGTCCTCAAAGAAGCCAGATTACTTAAGCATATAGGGATTGATCCAGAAAGCTTATTGCTGCCCAAATCCAACCTGTACAGTTCGGTTAAACGACAAATATCATCTGGGATTAATCCTTCTAATTTGTTATCTTCAAGAACCAAAACTTGAAGCTTTTGTAATTTGCCGAGAGTAATTGGAATTGATCCATTCAATTCATTGCCACTTAAACCAATGGCTATCAAGTTGGTCAAGTTGCCGATCTCTTCAGGGATGCCACCACTAATGTTACAATTGGACATGTCAAAGAATTTCAAAGAATGAGAAAGATTACAGACAGACGTTGGAGAAAGATTGCCATTGAGTGGATTATTTGTTAAGCCAATATGTGTTAAAGACTTGCAGTTTGACAATGAGGATAAAAAGCTCAATTCTGGAGTTGAAGATGTCAAATAATTATCATATAAAGCCAGCCACTCAAGGTTTCTTAAGTTGCCAAATGTGTTGGGAACAAAACCGGAGAACGAGTTGTCTTCCAACGCTAGTAGAGAGAGCTTAGAAGCATTAAAGATGAAACGAGGAATTGTGCCACTAAAATGGTTACTCCATATACGTAGCACTTCAAGATTTGGAAGTCGGATGTCTAAGATGGATGAAAGACTTCCCAAGAGAGAATTATTTTGTAGCCCAAGATCTTTTAGTGTTGACACATTGAATATTGCAGTTGGGACAATACCAACCAATTTGTTATGACCAAGCTTCAACTCCTCTAGATTCCGGAGATTACCGATTTCATGTGGTATTTCCCCTGTATTTTGACAAAATTATATTCAAATTATCTTTTATATAATAAATAATTTATATAAAGTGATACTCGTATATAATGAAAAGTCATTTATACACTACACAATTATTATAAGTACTAACACACAAGAACAACCACTCATGAAGTATTGAAAGGCTACACTCTGTCAATGCTTTATTAATTATATACAAATTGCTACACATATTCTTTTTTATTTTTATATTTTTTTGGGTACAATATAGGTAAAATATATATGTGATTTAAATGGTTGATAGAATTTGTGGTAAACTAATAGGGAGGGTTAAGTATTAATAATGCACATTTGGAGAAGTTAGGGGAGAAATGTAATAAAATATATATGTATGCGATTTAAGTAAGCAATAGTTGAGAGATAGATAGAGTATGTCGTTTAAACGAAAAGATCAAATTTTGTGGTAGAAAATAAAAGCCTAAATCGATGGCTGCTACTATTAAAGTAAATCAAGCCACAGCGATAGCCCAAAAAAAAAAAAGTATTTCTATTAGAGCAAGATAAAATAAATTAACTCAGGAAAATAATTTCTTTTCAAATTTCTCCTTACTAACTTGGCGTTTCGATGTTATCAGCATTTAGTTGAAGTTTTCCAATTGAAATTCAAAAAATTAAATTTACTTATGAGGAAATTTACTTATGAGGAAATCAACAATTTCTAATTTTCCTACTTATCTTCACTATACTTTAGGAATGAGCATCATTGGTTAAGGTATAATATCACTGAGCGATGACTAAATATATATTTGGATAGACAATTATGTTGTGATACATACCTTGAATTCTATTGTAGTAAAGATACAACTCATTAAGATTAGTCAAATTGCCGATTTCTTTTGCTACAGTGCGTGTTAAGAAATTATTTACTAATGATGGCATCTCCAACTAGTTAAAGATAATTGGTGATTCAATGTAAAATATTTTATGAAATTGTCACACATACATATTATTAGTGAAGCCTACCTGTCAATAAATTATTTTTTAGTGAAAATCTCTCCAATTCTGTAAGATGTCCCAGCTCCTGTGGAATTTTTCCTGCAAATTAACATATGCCGTAATTTAGGGAAGATGACATCTAGATGCTTAAAATTTTACGTAGACCCCCTAGGTTTGAAAAATGATGATACAAATCGATTTCTAACTATTACACCCTTTGACTTTAGTAATTAAGAAAATTTGAATCCAAAGGTTTATAATAAATGCAAATAATTTTTTTCAAAATATAATAAATGTAGGTATCTTAAATATACTAATATAAATTAAATTATTTGTCTCTAAGCATTTTATTGATAATGGTAAATTAGAAAAATATATACACTTTTATATCATGAAATGAATACGCATAACTAAAATTTTTTTAAAACGAGTTTAAGCTTAATTATTATACATATATAAAATGCTAATAAAGTACTAAATTTATATTTTTGTTAAGTAATTATAAATATTATCAATTCCAATATTCACGGATTGTTAAATAAAATAACACGGTGACAGAAACATCATATTTTAATATTAATTTAAATTAGTAATGTAAAACTTATATGAACATAAGAATGTATTTTGAACTAAATTTATATGAATATAAGAACGTAAAATTTATATAAATATAATTTAAATTAGTAATACAGCTGTAGTATGCTTTAGTTATTTATATACAAATTGCTACAATCATATTGGGAAGGTTAAGAAATTACCAAAAATAAGTGGTAAAAATTAAAAGCCTACGGGTAAGTGTTAAACCGCGCAATCACGCCCGAAGCCGAAGCTAAAATAATTACATGGCAAGCCTATGTGCACTGTACTTCTCTCTTTTTAACTATAATTTCAGTAAAATAATTTCTTCTAGCCTATTTTTCATATTAATCAACTGAAATACTAACGAGGACCAGTTCTCAACATTTATTTTAAATCTTTTAATTGAAATGCTTAAACAATAACTTAACTTTTCAGCAAATAAACAATTAATTTCTAATTTTCCTAGCTACTGACTTTTCAGATATTCTAAATTTTAAGATTGAATATCATTCGTTAAGGTAAAATATCACGTGATTGATGACCAAAAAATTTCTAATTTTTCCATAACTTGTTGGATCACAAACTTGATCTAACTTGAAGAAATTCAGGTCCAATTCATAGAATTTTCTTGTGGTAGGTAAGGTTGGTGTGGTTGGTGAGTAGTAGGTTTTGATGAATAGTTAGGATTTGTGTGGTAGTTATTGAATAAATGAATGGTTGTGATTGATTTGTAATATGTATAAATACCCTCTCATGTAATCAGTTTAAGCATCAAGCGAAGCAATAAAATCTCTAAGTTGCAGAAAGTGAAAAATAAGAGTTGTAGTATTTGAGAAGTGTTGTTGAAGAAAAAAAAATAGTGTTTATTTTGAGTGTTTGATTTATTGATTCTCCAACAAAGTGATATCAAAGCTAGTGTTCGATGCTATACATGGTTGTATAGAATATCAAATCAATGATTTCAATGAGAGGAACAAAATACTGCAAAAATTAGCTTGATTAGAGTCTGAATGCGCTGGCACTCACTGTGGGAAGCTTGCCATCTAGAATTTAAGTCAACTCACTGAGTTAAGTCGAGCTGTGCTGAGTTGATTTTTGTTGACTGAGTGGAAGGTAATTTGACCAATTGCTGAGTCACTTAAAGTTGACCATTGACCAGCCAATAGTTGATCGTTGACTTTGACCAAAAATTTAATTTTTTGGTCTGAGTCTCTCCTAAGGTTTTTTTAAGTTCCAGAATTATCCGTGCATTCAGATTCTCCAAATTCTCACTCAATTGTTGAGTTATGGCAAATATTATCATGATATCGTTTCAAGTTCCACAATTGAAGAAAAGTAAGTTCGACAACTAGAGTATAGGAAGTCGTGGAGAAATGTTTATTGTACTAAAAAATAAAGCTATTTTAACTGCAACGTAAAAGAAAAATTTGAAAGATTTCAAGAAGAAAGAGAATAAAACAAAGTATCACATCTTTCAGTCATTAGATAAAGATGTTTTTGAAAAGATTACTGGCACAACCTCCTTAAATGAAGCATGAGAGAAGATGGAGACCTCTTACGAAGGAGCAAAACAAGTTAACAAAGTTTGTCTCTAAACATTAAGAGAAGAATTTGAATCTTTATATATGAACGTATCTAAATCTATTTTAAATTATTTTACTCGAGTTGTGATTGTTGTTAATGAATTAAAAAGAAATCGTGAAAAGCTAAACGAAATAAGGATCATTGAAAAGATACTTCATTCGGTGGATTCGAAGTTTGATCATATTGTTGTGACAAATATGAGATTGAAAAATAACTCTTCAAGATGGAAGTCAATCTAAAGAAAAAAGAAGAAAGCTCCGACAATGATAGAAGACAATATGTTTGAGGTAGAGGCCGAAGACGAGGTAGAGGTTGTGGACATGGACAAAGCTAGAATTTTAACAACAAATCCAATTATGGAAAAAGAAAAAACTCAACCAGAGGACGAGGCAGAGGCAATAAAAGATTGAGGTATGATAAATCCTAAGTGCAATGATATAATTGTCAAAAGTTTAGGCATTATGCTTAAGAATATAGAGCTCCAAGTACTAGAATTAATGAGAAAGTGAACTATGTTGAAGAAAAGAATGGTGAAGATGATACACTTTTACTAACACTCAATGACACCAGTAGAGGTCAAGAAAATACATGGTATCTTGACATAGATGCTAGCAATCACATGAACAAAAATAGGAGCATGTTTTTTAAACTAAATGAACCTGTAAATGGCAATGTTGCTTTTGGAGATGATTCAAAAGTACCAGTGAAGGATAAAGGTAACTTTTTTTTTTTCGTGCAAAAGATAATGCCACCAATTAATTTCAAATGTTTACTATAAGCCCAATATAAAAAACAGCATCCTCAGTTTCGATCAACTCTTTGAACAAGGTTATAATATCCACTTAAAAAATTATAGTCTTTTTCTAGGAAATGACAAAGGAAACATAATTATAAAGATGAAAATGATGAAGAGTAGAATGTTTCTTTCAAATATTTAAAATGATAATGCAAAGCGTCTCAAAGCTTATCACAAAGATCCATCTTGGATTTGGCATCTTCGATATGGGCATCTCAACCTTTGTAGACTAAAACTATTATCGAAGAAGAATATAGTGAAAGGCTTACCTTCAATTAGTCATCCCAGTCAACATTGTGAAGAATGTTTATTGACAAGTAGTTTAGAAAGAGATTTCCAAATGAGTCAAACTCAAGAGCTCAGAAGCCACTTGAGCTTATTCATACAAATTTATGTAGTCTATTTAAGCCAAACTCCCTTAGTAAAAGTAATTACATCATTCTCTTTATTGAAGATTTTTTAAAAAAAGCTTTGGTATATTTTTAAAGCAAAAATAAGAAGTTTTTAAAGATTTCACAAAAAGTTCAAACTTTCGGTGGAAAAATTAAGTAGACACCAAGAGTTCGTAGAGTTTTGTGAAGCAAATGGAATTCGGTGCCCTTTGGCAGTTTTAAGATCTTCTCAACAAAATGGTGTTGTAGAAAGAGAGAATAGAACCATTCTCAACATAGCAGAAAGCGTGCTTAAGAGTAAAAGATTACCTAAAGAGTTTTGAGCTGAAGATGTTGCATGTGCAATCTATTTATTCAACCGATCTCCAACAAGACGTGTATGGGGAAAGACACCACAAGAAGCATGGAATAAAAGAAAGCCAAGTATCTCCCACATGAGAGTTTTTGGAAGCATTGCCCATGTACATGTACCAGACGAGAGAAGAGGCAACTGGATGATAAAAGTGAGAAGTTCAGCTTTATCGGCTATGATAATAACTCCAAAGGATGCAAACTGTACAATTCAAACAATGGGAAGATTGTGATCAGCCGAGATATAATTTTTAATGATGAAGGAGAATAGGATTTTGGCTTTGGTGCAGATGACTTCAACTTCTTTCTTATTAAGAAGATGATCGTGCACAGATAAAACAAGTAAAAGAACAACAAGAGTAAACTATTCCCATTTATCCCACCAATATCAACCATGCATGGAGATTCACCACCATTTTTTTTAAATGAAAGAATTGAAGAACATAGAAGGAGTCTTTAAGATCTCTATTAGGTAATACAGAGACTTGACAATCTTACCTTTTTTTTTTTATCTCTTTACTGATTACGAGTCAGTCAACTTCCAAAAAGTTGCATAAGATAAAAATTGGAGAATTATAGTGAATCCAGAAATCAAAGCCATCGCGAAGAATGACACTTAGAAACTTACTATTTTTCCCAAGGATCACAAGGCAATCGATGTCAAACGGGTATACAAGACGAAGAGAAATGCTAAAGAAAAAATTGAAAGGCACAAAGTAATACTAGTTACAAAAGGCTATAGTAAAACAGATGACATTGATTATGATGAGGTATTTGCTCCTATAGCCTGACTTGAAATTATCAGACTTATTATTTCTTTGACTACTAAAAAAAAATGGAAGATTTTTCAAATAAATGTGAAGTTTGCCTTTTTTAAATGGATTCTTCGAAGAAAGAGTTTACATCGAACAACCATTAGGGTATGTGGTGAAAGAACATGAAGACAAAGTTCTGAGATTAAAAAAAGCTATTTATGAGTTAAAGCAAGCACGAAGGACATTAAATAGCATAATTGACAAGTATTTTCAAGAGAACAACTTCACCAAATGCCCATATGAACATGCTCTATACGTCAAAGAAAAAGGTAAAGACATTTTGATTGTATGCCTATACGTGGATGATCTTTTCTTCATTGGAAATAATCAAAGCTTATTTGAAGAGTTCAAGAGAGTGATGATCAAAGAGTTCGAGATAATTGACATCAGATTGGCAGCATATTACCTTAGCAGTGAAGTCAAGCAAAAGGAAGAAGACATATTTATCTCTCAAGAAAGCTATGCGAGAGAGATTTTCAAGAAGTTCAAGATTGAATGATTGCAAGTCTATAAGCATGTCAGTGGAATGCAGAGTCATGATATTCAAACATGATGAAAGCATAGATGTCGATCCAACATTCTTTAAAGTTTTGGTTGGAAGCTTACATTATTTGACATGCATGAGACTAGATATCCTTTATGGTGTTGGACTTGTGAGTCGATACATGGAGAATTAAAAGACCACCTATTTTAAAGTTGCAAAAGGAATACTTCGCTACATCAAAGGTACTATAAATTTTGGCTTATTATACTCATTTTCTAATAGCTACAAGCCTGTTGGATATAGTGACAGCGATTGGGATCACATGATTTATGTTCTTTATGGGAGATACTGCTTTCACATGGATGTCAAAGAAGTAATCAATTGTCACATTTTCCACCTGCGAAGCTGAGTACATATTTGCTACATCAAGTGTTTGTGACGCAATTTTGCTAAAAAATTTATTGAAGGAGTTGGGTTTGCCACACAAAGAGCCAACCAAGATTTGTGTTGATGACAAATCAACAATTGCCTTATCCAAGAATCCAGTCTTTCATGATCGAAGCAAACATATAGATACTTGCTATCATTTATAATGGAGTGTATTACAAGAAAAGAAGTCCAAGTCAAGTATGTGAAATCACAAGATCAACTAGTTATATCTTCACCAAGCCGCTCAAGCAAGAAGACTTTGTAAAATTTAGAAATTTGATTAGTGTCACAAGATCAAGTTTAAGGGGGGTGTTTGATCCTAAACTTGATCAAACTTAAAGAAATCCAAGCCCAATTCATAAAAGTTTCTTGTGGTAGGTAAGGTTGGTGTAGTTGGTGAGGTAGATGAGTAGTAGGTTTTAACGAATGGTTAAGATTTGTTTGAGTTGAATAAATGAATGATTGATATTGATTTGTAATATGTATAAATACCTCCTTATGTATCCAGTTTAAGCATAAAGTGAAGTAACAAAATCTCTAAGTTAGAGAATAAGAGCTGTAGTATTTGAGAAGTATTGTTGAAGAAATGAAATAGTATTTATTTTGAGTGTTTAATTTGTTGATTCCCCAACATAGCCTTCACAATTTTCTAAGAATGAGCATAATTTAATTTGTTAAGGTAAAATATCACAGGCGATGACTAACAATTTATTTAGATAAAAAATTCTATGATGATACGTACCTTGAAGTCTATTGCTGTCAAGATATAACTCTTTAAGATTAGTAAAATTGCCGATTTCTTTTAGTATGGTGCCTGTTAAGAAATTTTTTATTAGTGATGGCGTCTCTGATTATTTAAAGACAATAAGTAATTCCATATACAATATTTATGAATGCCAAACATGCATATCATTAGTGGAGCATACCTGTCAAGATAATTATTGAGAAATCCAAATTCCGTTTAGAAGAAAGATTGAAGATTTATTCCACCTGTTTTTAATTTTTTTTTTTAAATGCAACAAAATTTTGCATACACTGATACACAGATTAATTTCTAATAAAATACGAGATAACATCTCTATGATAGAATTTTTAATGAGAGACGTGAAATCTTGTAATTAAGAAGTAAAAAATGTCACTTGTATATGCCGTAAGGGAAGATACCCATCAAGTTATTAAATGAAAATTCCAAATTCAATAGAGAAGAGTAATTTGTCGATAGATGAAGGAATGATACCGGTTAAAAAATTTTCGTAGAGCTGTAAGAGTTCCAATCCTGCAAGATTCCTCAGCTCCCGTGGAATTTCTCCTACATATATGCGCAAACAATTTGATCACTCATATCTAAAGAATTTATTATCTGAGGAATATCATAATAACAATTAAGTCTTCAACTATATAAGAATTAGGCTGACAGGAATAAGAATGAAACATCAATAATTTTGACCAACTTAATTGGGAACTTCAAAATGGAAGTGGCAATATGGCAAAAGGAAATTACAAAACATTTATTTTTTATCTGCATAAATTACAGAATGAAATGAATGAGAAGAGACATAGAGCTTTGTCTCTATCTGAAAGAAAAACAATAAATCATAACATAATTAAAGAACAAGCGAATGAACATAAAGCAAGCAGAGCTAGAATATAATTTCAAAAAGTTTATAATCATTCGCACGTACCTTGGAGTTTATTGATTGCTAACGACATCACCTCCAAATCGGCAAGATTGCCAAACTCTCGAGGAATTTCTCCTGCAAATTAGTCAATGTGTGTAAACTGTATTATGGAACATTTTTCATATTACAACCTACGGAACAATTTTCATAAACTCCGTGATCATACGCACCTTGGAGTCTGTTATCGCCAAGAGATAATTCCTTAAGTTTGGTTAAATTGCCGATATCTTTGGGTATGGACCCTGAGATATCATTTACTGAAAAACCTAAGATTCTTACATATGTGCAATTTGATAGAGTGGACGGTATTCCGCCATGGAACATGTTTTGGGATAAAGAAAGATATTCAAGGAAAGGAAGATTACTGCAAATATTTGCAGGAATTTCCCCAGAGAGCTGATTTCCACGGAAACTAACATATTTCAATGTATATGTGGTGAAGATGGGGGAGGGAATGGAACCAGAAAGTAGGTTAAAACTGAGATCGAGTGATTGCAGAGAAGAAAAATTCCCAAGTTGAGAAGGGATGGTGCCTGTGAGATTTAAGCGAGAAATATTCAAGGCAGTGACTCTATGGCTGTGGCCATCACAAGTGACGCCTGTCCAATTACAGACAGGAGTACTTGTGTTCCAATTTTTGGCCAAGAAGTTGGTTGGATCATGAGTTATGTGAGCTTTCAGGACAAGCAGAGCATCTTGGTCCGTTGTAATAGAACTTGTGTTGGCTGTTGCAGCTGCGATAAATAAGGAAATAAGAATCAAACAACGGAGTAAGAGAAATCTGCTTATCATACTGAGAAAATGAACTCTTTCCATGAGATGAGAGTATTTAGATTGTAAGTATGTGCTTAATTGGGTTGTAATAAGTTTGCTATATACCAAGTATTTATAATGAAACCAAAATTTCTAAGAAAATAGAAGACAAAAATGCCGGCATGCGTTAAGGCAGACTTCAGTCACCAAAAGCCTATTCTTGTGATCCTAAGGATTTAAGAATTACTTTAATAATTGGAAAATGGAAAGTAATTTTTTTTATAAGACAATATGCCGGTGACTTTTGTATCCAATAGGGATATATATATATTAATTTCATGTGATCAAACTTGTATTCTCATATCTTTTATACAAATTTCTAGTAATGAATTTCATAATTTTATTAGATATTTCGTTCTTGTGAATTTGGAGCAAATATCGTCAACGGATATAATACTAAATTTTAGCATTTGCAGACCCAAGAAGAGTTTATTCCTCTGATTAAAAAGATTAATTTATAAAGTTAAATTCTTAAATTACGTAGGAAGAGGAGTGAATTTTTTTTTTTTAAAAATAAAACTTTATTCCAATGTGATTATGAAATTTTTATCTCAAAATACTTCTATTCATCAAAAAAGAAAATTTTTATAATTTTCTTCTCTATATTAACATGACATATATTAAATGCTATATCCCTTGACCCTGAGATAGAAATTGTATTTAAACAATTGGTGATAGATAGAACTTGTATTAGTGAATTTATAAAGACACATCGCAACCATGGATTTTTCAAAATGAAGTTTTGAAAGGCTAATTTAGGTAATACTTTAGTGTCATTTGAACATTACAAATGGATAGTAAATTAAGTGTAAGATCTATGCGCTTCTAGTAAATGACATCCCTGTGGATTAGAAATCCTCCTTTTCTTTTCTAATTTTCTGTGCAAGTTTGAATCATATTTTACTTTGCTCCATTGGAAAGAACCGTAAATGGCTTGGCTTGGCCAAGATAAGAACAGCACGGATCTTTTGACATGTAGTAAGGTCCATTTGTCAATCTACCAGCTTTGATATTCACAAAATGTAGAATATGCATTAGCTGATGGATATAAAACTATATGCATTCAAACTTTCAAATCCTTCTAAATCCTGCGAAGTATTCATAATTTTCCACATAGATATCAAGCAAAAGGAAAATAATAAAATCAAACGGACCTGATTCTAGTAAATAGAAGATCAGATTTTTTGGAAAAACTCTTCACTCACAATTGAATCGTGAGTCAAATTTATGAAAGTTAAACAAAGTCAGAAACAAGGCAAGTCGGCAACCAATTTTATGGATGATCTACACTAAGGGGAACTTTTATCATTTTTCAAATCATTTTTCTGTTGAAAAACGATAAAAGGCTACATTAAGTGAAAAAAAATAATTATCAGAAAATTTAGATGGTAAGACGATGTGGCAGAAACATTAATTAGTAAATTGACAATATATCCCTTTGAAAATTATTAGCCAATAGAAAGTCTTTGGAGCGCCAAATGGGCAAGGCAGCTGCTGTGCACTCTTCTAAAACGAAGCCTCCGGTAACAATTCGACCAAATACTTTTAAATGAACCCTGACTTAGCCACGGACTTTATTAACATAAAAAGAGCAGCAAAAAGTCGACCGAGGTACATCTATAAGCTGTTCAATTTTCTAGATTTCATTTGATTGGATTCGGTCCATTTGATACGGTAATATGATAATTATCTTTAGTAACAAGAGATTTAAAGATATCTTTTACAAAACCAAACTTGATTAGCTCAGAATTAATCTGTTAAGTAATTTATAATGCTTAGTTGCTTTTAATTTAATTTCCACAAAGCCAGATTTTTTTTTTTCAGCTGAACCATCCCCCTCTTCTTCTTCTTCTTCTTCTTCTTCGTCAATATACAGATCAGCCCACTTGCTCTATCAATTTTAATTTAAAACACATAAAAAAAAATCGAACTTGCACTTAACCCTTCAAACCAAACTGTAATTAAAGAAAATTACACTCAAGCAAAACCGCAAATCCCTAAATTTTTTTCAGAACCGAAAACGATATTTAAGGATTGTCGTCATCAGTGTATCATTATGCTTCTTTTTTTTTTTAAAAGTCCCCACAAACAGAATGCAATTTTGCCTGCATAGATAAGTGTCTCTTTTTCAAATTTTCATTATGCAAATTCATTTTATTTATATTATTTGAAAAAATTTACAGTATAATTAGACCAATTGAAAGGAATATGGTAGGAAACTAGAAGTATTAGGGGAAAACAACAATTAATTGGTGAGGAATCAGTTAGGATTTTTAAATACGTTCATCATGTGGTAAGGTGCATTTACAAGTTAGATTTGGTCAAAAAAGTCTATAGTAGAACTCAAATTTCTAGATTTGATTTGGCTCACTTTGATTTGTTTGAAAATTATAATTGTGATATAGGAATCTTTAATTAACTACAAGACGTTAAAAAATTGAAAATGATCATATACTAAGTCGAACCCACTGAGAATTGTTGCATACAATGATTTTCCAAATTATGTCTCATCTGAAAACCCTTATCTCTTATGTTTGGCTAATGTGGGAGCTCTTTGAGCCTCCAACCTCGCTTGTAGTAATAAAGAATAAACTTGTGGTCTATTAGTTAGCAAATAATGATATTGTCACAAATATTTCTGCAAAAATATTATTGAAAAAATTGATTAATTCTCTTTTAAGAAGAATAAATTAGTGTTCCTATTAATTAACAAGTAATGATACAATCACACATATTGTTGTATACATTGATGTAGCATATTATCACTTGTTGAATTAAAGACATAATAGAACCCACTTGATATATATATTCCTTCATCAACCAATTATATGTTACCACTTTAGTTTACACAAGAATTGTAATAACAAAGATGGAAACCGTTTTTCAAGAATTTGGTTTTAAAAAATGTATTGATATTTGATTGTTATTGCTTTAAGTTCTTAAGTTTCGGCTTGAATGAGCCACTAATTTGATTTAGATTTAAATATATGGAAATAAATATATGCAAATGTCATGTCTTTAATGATAGAGTTATTATCGTTTCACTACTTCAAGAATTGTAAAATATCAAATGATTAGAAGAAGTATTGTTCTCTATTATTTTACTACTACAGTTTGTAAAATATTTCATTTTACTACTTTTCTGTTAAAATCGTTACTTGACTAGTAAAATAACAATTTTATCATTTATGGTAAAATACACAAATAGAGATATCAAATGGTAGACAAACAATTATGTTAATGCCCTTGTTAAATAATAGTTTTAACCATGAATTTATGAATAACCCTAATGTTATAATAACTATAAAAGTAGTAAATTGAAAAAAATAACCCCTACTTATTTTTATTAAAAAACACAATCTGTTTTTGTCAATTCATTACTTTATAGTTCTAATAAATTTGGGATTATTCATAAATTCATGGTTAAAACTATTATTTAGTAATTTAAGAGATAATAATGATATTATGTCTATTGTTTGATACCTCTATTTGTGTATTTTACCATAAAGGATAAAATTGATATTTTACTAGTCAACTAACGGTCCTAATGGAAAATTAGTAAAATTAAAGGTTTTGCAAAGTTATAGTATAAAATGATAGGGAATAATACTTTTTGTAGTCATTTGATATTATACAATTCTTGAAGTAGTGAAATGATAATAATCTTTACTAATAATTTAATCCAAGGGTGTCATTATAATATAAATTTTTATTAAAAAATAGGTTTAAATTGTACTTTCATGTTCAATCGGCCGGCCCTTAAAAATAATTATGCGTGTTTTATGAGTTATAATGAGAATGACATTTTGTCAATCCTTTGAATTGGAACTAGGAAGTGCAGAGTAAAAGCCAATAATAAAAAGCCACAAACTTGCAAAAGATTGAGATTGAATGACTTATGAAATTCAGATTATATGCAATTTGAGAAGTAAGTTAATGTGATATTGGCATTGGTATACGTATAGGTGGAACCGTTGCGTTTAGTCAATCACTCAGGTCTTCACCAAAATCCTGGGGATAAAAATATAGGACAAATAGACTAATGCAAACTGCAAAGCATTAAGATATTAGGTATGGTTTAATTTGTTGAATAAGACTGAGGAACTAATTTTACCCGCGGAACCTTGGGTCAAGTTAGAGGTTGTTTGTTAAATGTCCGAAGTTTGAAATTTTATTAATTTCAGACATTTTCTAAAATATGCTTGTTTATTTTTTGGAACTTATGTCTGATTTTCAGACATTTACATTTGAATAGAAAAACTAAATTTTTGTAACTTTTATTTGAATGAAAAAATGTTTGAATGATAAGTAAATATTATATTTAAAAAATATCTCCGTAAAATAACTTATTTCCTAAACTATAAAATTTAATCCTCTTTTTTTGTTTTAATTTACAAGGATATAAATGTCAAATAACCAAGTTTAAGATTTTTTTATTGTAAAAACAAACAAGATGCCACTTATATTCAGATATTTAAAAAAGAAAAACAAACATGTCATTCAGATTTTCATATTCAAACCCATTAAGATTTTAGAAAAATTCAGACCTATTTAGATTTGAGAAAAAAAAAAACAAATTAACACTACCTTAGTGTTTCACCCCTTCACCAACAGACTATTCTATGAATGTTACGTTACTTGAAGTTCAAATTTTGATCAATAATACAAACAGTTGCATGTAACATGAGCGCCGGACTTTTAGCCTGACTTAGTAGGCAAATGTCGATGAAAGAAGAGGAGACAATGTGACTGATTATTTTTTACGTAAGAGTCTTTGTTGAATAACTTTGAGACTGCACATATATGTGCTAAGAAGAGAAAGGTACTGATTTCTTGTGGATTCGCTATTATATCATATGTTAAAATAATTATTGAATAAAAATACGTTAATATCATAGAGTGTAATAATAAATCGGGACATAATTCACATTTAGTGTCTGCATTGGAGAAGCTCTGACACACACACGCACACACACTCTATACTTAATTAGGATACTTAGTTTGCATAATGATGTTTCACTATTTGATCAGCTCAAGGGATAATTAATTATTAAGCCTTATCATTTAATTCAAATGGTGAAATTTTATTGGTGACACATTAGTTAAGATACAATTTATGTATTCTAATACTATTAAACTGTATGTTTTAATTGGTTTTCTGGATTTTTCCACACTTTAAAATTCTAGATTACAACATTTCTAATATATGTCCAAGTCTAGATGCCTAAATGCGGATTTCATACATATCTATTATTATATCATATGGTATAATAGTAAATCGAACAAAAAAACACACATATGTATATTCTTTCTCTAGTGAAGTTAAAGTGAGGACGTTAGTAAAATATTTAAAAAAAAATCAGATTTAAATACATTGAGAATTATATTTTTTCTATTAATGTATTGAAATTCGTATTTTTTTTTAATTTTTTACTTATTAAAGTGAAGATACCCCCTTTATTTCTTATCTTCTAGTGTGGACATCTACATTTTATAAAATGTGGCTCACGTACTATTTAGAGTGCTGATTTTATGTCATGACCAACTTAGGTTTATAACTTAATTATTATGGTCTCCATCAAAATAAAATTCTGATTCTGCCATTGAGTAGGAGCACTCGATATTTTTTTCTATAAACAAGGTCATGGAGATAAAAATTTAGGTGAAATAATCCCATAACATCACCATAATGACATGGTGGGATTTTCAAATTTAAATATGACAAGAGTGAGACAATAATGATGGGAATGCCCACTTGCAATTTAATTGGACGGTCCCATCGTCCTCCCGCACTTGTCAAAATTAAATTTAACAGTTTAACGTGAGTTTTTCTCAACAACATGACAATGCTTGTTTTAATGAAAAATCAATGCATGCGGCCCAAGTATTACATCAAAGAGAGGAGAAATTCTTCAATACATGTAAGAGAACGGATTCTCTAAAGAGAGAACGGACTTCTCTCCACGTGTCAACAGATGTTGAAATGTCAATAAATAGTATAATAAGAAAAAAAATGTGGCTTTGACTTATATTTGTGATAGATTCTCATTTATGATCTCTAACATGAATTAGCCCTTTTTTCAATCTCCCCGCAAAAATTTTCTTTCAAGAAGAAGAATTAGTGGCCCATTAATTAATTTTACGCGCTTTAAGGGTGACTGCATTTTTATCAATTCTTAATCGGAATCGGCAGTCACAGTTTCAAAGTCAACGAAAGAGAAGACAATCGGACAGTCAATAATTAATGATGGAATGACAATAAACCGATTATTCATATCACACAGGCAAATATTATTAATTCAATCTAATTTATTGTAATTATTATCATTTTTAATGAAAAGCAAAATAATTCCTAACGTGTCTATTGGATGTACTCTCTTGGGCTCTTTGCATTCTTCCTTGAAGAAGGGAATGCCCTCTAATTAGCTACGTTCACAAGTCACAAAGGCAATAAACGAAGGACCCAGGACAGAGTATGTTGTTTCTTGATTGTAATTAGACAACAGTATGTCTATGTTTGTAACAATAGACAGCTAGTACTCTAGGAAAAGAATCAAGGATTGGTGGTGTTTGGGAGTCGGGAAAATGGAAGAAAAAATCTTTATGATAAGAAACAGAAACTTAAAATACAGGTAACAGGTTTCAAGTTGAAATGACCTATTTATAGAAGCTCTACATCCTACAAAGCATTCATAATTTTCAGGACATCAAGCAAAAGAAAAAAATAATTAAATCACACTCATCTAATTACAATAAATGGAAGACCAGATTTTTCCAACAAAACTCTTCACTCATAATTGATCGTGAGTCCAATTTATGAAAATTAAACAAAATGAGAAACAAGGAAAGTCGGCAACTACTTTTATGGACAACCTACTCTATAGGGATTCGCACTTAAAATTTTTAATACAAGCATTGTGTTTTCTATTGAAAATTTCATTCATTCACTCCTAGCAACACGACATATATCAATTATCTAATTATTGAAAAAATTAATCGTTTTATCTACCTTAGTTGAAATTTTAATTTTTAACAATTTTACAAATTAAAATATTTATAGTGCTTCATGTTGCATTCATCAATTAAATGAATTTTAACAAATTATAAAGAATTAGCCGCCGAGCCGAGTAAGAAAGCTCTTTGCGCGTGTCAGAAATGCAATAATAAAATTGTGTTTTTCCTCCTCTCCTGCGCATCACAAATTCACAATAGGGCGCTAAGCGTTTCACTTCATCAAAGCATGAATCGACAGAGTCAGCGGGAGTAGAAGCAATCGGACGGACAGTAATTAATATGGAATATATATGGCAATTGTCTCTTGTTTTCTTTCTTTATTTAACAAATTAATTTTAATATTCAAATAATAGTTAGCTAACGTCTGAAGATCTAAAGCACGAACAGTAGGTCCGCGTTTGTAGAACTAGACAGCCAATACACTACAACATCAAGGATTGATGGTGTTTGGTAATCGGGAAAATGGAAGAGAAAGTAATGGAAACGTAAAACACGAATGCACGTTCTAAGCTCAAGCGAAGCCATTACGCGAAAAATGAGCTTTATTGATACTAAATTAGTGTCAGTAATTACTTTTTCTGACACTTGTTAATTGTATCAGTAACGCTCCAGCCAGAATACATTGTTACTAATTTTTAATGTCAGTGATTTTTGTGTCAATGATTCATATCACTATAGTATCACCAAAATAATGACACAACGGTGTTAGCATTCAATGATACTATTTACACGTCAGTGATTTATGTGACTATAGTACCAAAAACACACTAACTCAATAACATAAAAAATTACTAATGTCATTTTAAATATTTAGTGTTAGTATTAAATAATGCTATGCTGCTTTTGGTTAATACTATATTTGTATTTTAATCACGTTTTTTCTTTTTGTTTTACAACCAAAAGAAAACGGTAAATATTAGGGATGGCAAAGAACACCCTCCTACACACCGACCCTGCCGGATGGACCGAGGTCCGGCGGCTTTTTTTATATTTTATGTTTATATTTATTTTCTTATTTTGGTAATTTTATAAGTTTTAAATTTATTTTAATAAAATTTAACATGAAAATATAAACTTTAAGTGTTTAAAACTTTATATATGTGTAATAAATGAGTCAAATAAATATAAATATTTAAAATAATATATATTTTATAATGTTTTTTTAATAAAATCCAGGTTAAAGGGTTTATCAGTATTACTTGAGACCTGCCGATAGCATGCGGGCCGGGTAATATCACGACCCACAACTTGCAGTGTGATGCAGGTGGGTTCAGGCGGTATTTTTGCCATCTCTAGTAAATATATTAAATATACCAAATCTTGCAATTCACATAATAAATATCCCAACCACATCACTTCAATTCACATAATTCAATTACACCACTGTTTAGAAAAGAAATAAAAAAGTACCAAATTAAGATAACTTTTTTTTTTGGTCTGAAATTTAAATGAATTTAAATTTCTCTAAAATCTGAATGGGTTCGAATACAAAAATCTAAATGGCATATTTTTTTATTTTTTTAATATCTGAATATAAGCGGCATCTTATTTATTGTTACAATAAAAAAAATCTTAAACTTGGTTATTTCACATTTATACCATTGTAAATTAAAATAAAAAAAGATGATTAGATTTTATAGTTAAGGAAATAAGTTATTTTACAAAGATATTTTTAGAATATAATATTTACTTGTCATTCAGATATTTTCCCATTCAGATAAAAATAACAAAAGTTTACTTTTTCTATTCAGTTGTAAATGTATGAAAATAAGACATAAGTTTTAAAAAACAAACTTAGAAATTGTTAAATGTCTGAGGTCTGAAATTAATAAAATTTCAGACTTCAGACATTTAACAAACAATTTCTAAGTTTTCGACAAGCTCCAAACAACAAAATACTAAATTAAGTTTCAACAAACATTAACCAACAAAAATAAGCACAAGAATGTCACTGAATATTCATACATGGCTTCATTTTTTTTTCCCCACCTAAAAGTACATAAAATCAATTAGTATACCACAAAAAATAAGTTTTAATATTTGGCAGCAAAAATAATCATAAATCACTCATATATTACCTTGTGATTATAGGTTGTAATTAACTTGGCAACATATGTTGTCCATTGATCACAAAGTCGTGAAAGCTCTTTCACAGTGTACTCATCAGTTCCCTTAACTTTAATTTCAAAATAAGTTATTCACCAAAAATTAGATTGTGAACAACTTGATTATCATTCATTTAAATATGTTCGTGTGATAACCTAACAATATACTTCGAATTAAAATAATAATCTTCCAGATCATCATATTCCATTACATGAGCCTCCACAATCACATGTTTAAAACACTTGACTGTAAGAAGTAAGCACACACTCTCGAGAACATGCAATCATTGATGCTGTTATAAGAAGTAGTGACAAATTTTCCATACAAACATTAATTTAAGGAACTAAGAAGTCACATTTAAAAGTTACATTTCTTTCAATACACCATTTTAAGGTTACATGCATTTATAAAAAAGTTCTAAATTGGGTTAAACAATGACCAATCACTTCTTTTTTCCCTTCACTTTTGGCCGTAATGTGCAGTACTTAGCAAAATTGTGTGTATATAGGATCCTGTATCTAAAAAACAACTTGAAAGGGGTTAGAATTAGTTACCTGCCATTAAGGGAGCGGTCAACATAAAAGAACTCAAATGGATGTTTACACTGTAGGCAAGTTGGATTCTTAACGTACGAGGCCCATCCAAAGATGCAAGTTACACTACACAAAATAAAGAAGGACATCCATTAATGCTACCATTTCATGTCCTTGACTGAAAACATTAACGGGAAAAAATCTATCAACTTTCCATCCTATATCATTCTTTCTACGAAGCCAAAATAATCATAAACATTTTTTTTTTTTAATACAAGGAGAAGATAAAAAAATAGAATATAGAAAGTATTTCCAAGAGTCTTAGCTTGTACCATGCTTTGTCACTAAATGTAAAATTCTAGGTCATATTATATGATATAAGAATTTACAAAATATCTTGGATTCCATATAATTTCATACAAGAGATGGTAAGCTAAAAACCCCACATATTAACTCATCGTCATGCATAGAACCTAACCTATAATATGAAGTTGATCAATAAGATTCTATATATGTCACAGTTCCAAAACGAACAACTTATGAGGCTGATTATATTAAGGAAACCTAACTACAAGTCACAAATAGCCTGATTCTTGCAACAACATTTTTGAGTTTTTCAAAATTTTTTTCCTTTTTTACATGAACAAATTCCTAAGAAAACTAACAAAAATAAACAAGCAGATTTTTTTCTCTGTAAATTATTCCATTTCTAAAAGAGGTAACAAACAAAAAAATCCAAAAAATTAACATATTGAAAGTCCATTTCAATTGCATGGCACAACATAAAATTGAAGAATTGACTGTACAAAGAAGCTCCTACCATATATTGTTATGAAAAGGAAATGAATCCAAGCCACACAACTGAAAGCATAATTCACTGGTGTATACAAACTACATGCTGATACTCATTTACCAGCAAATATTGCAGAGTTGATTATCGAAGAAGCTTCTAACATACACGAGGGCATTAAGAACTTAATCTGGTTTTAATTCCAGTCCAGTCACCTTTGGGTATTTATATCTCTTATAGTAAAAGGTAACAATATATCTCCAAAATAACTCTTTCAATACAAATGACTCCTATGCCAAAAAACAAACAGCAATTTTGACATGCTTTATAACCAAAAAATACGGACCATCTCAATATTCCACAGAAGAACACAAATTCACATAAAAAATTAGTTTTTATCTTCATAGAATGGCCTCAAGCATATATGTTAGTCATCACAAATTCTTGGAACATAACAAATGAACAAAAGTAAGTAAACTAACCAAACGAACCAAAAGATCAAGAGAAAGTAAAAGAATATGAACCAAAATGGAAAACTCAATATAAGCATAAGAATAGCATGTCTCTGAAAATGAGAACCTAAACTCTTTTGTCATTAGTTGTTTCTCAAAACTCTTTGTGACTAGCTCAAGCATACAAGTAATGTGAGACACTACAGCAAGCACGCTTATAGCTCAAGAAAGGATAAAAAAATTGCAAAGTGTACCAACTACGAAAAAGTTTCAACTCTACTTAGATACCAGTCAAAAAGCAAGGTAGCCATTTCAAAAATAAGACAAAACAAGGTTAAAGTGGGGGCCAAAGTGTGACTCGTTACTCACATGAATCAACTAACTGCTACTTGATGCTTAAAATTATGTTCAGATTCACACCAGTATAGCAAAATCAAAAGCTCACAAAAGAAATGCAGCAAAAAGACAACTCCTCTTACATTTTCCAAATAGTTGTTGTTGGTTATTTCAGTCAGTTTATATAGCAAAATAAGCAATTAAAAATAGAAACAAAGTTGTAACAGAAGAGTGGCTGTTATTTTATTTAACATCCTTTGTTTTCAAATTCTGAGTTTTATAAAAACATTATAAGGAGATCATCTTGTCCCTAGGTATAAATTTTTAGGATTTTTGTCCTTGTTTTATCACTAGGAACAGCATGAGATAATACAACATGAGATAATAAAATTTTTCATGAATTCAAGTGGTAAAAATAAATTTGGTAAAAATAAATTTTGAGATAGGATGAAAGTTTTACTCTGTAAATTTTTTTCAAGAATCTAGTTACTAAACATAAATATAAAATGGGATGAAAGTTTATTATGAACATAAAAGAAAATAAAAAAAGAGTACACATTATGCTATAAGTCTTCAAAGAAAATTACTTACAGTTTCTACTACGTCTCCTGTTTCTCCTCATTCTTTTTTACCATCCCAAATTTCTCAATCACCCTAGTTACTAAACATAAATATAAAATGGGATGAAAGTTTATTATGAACATAAAAGAAAATAAAAAAAGAGTACACATTATGCTATAAGTCTTCAAAGAAAATTACTTACAGTTTCTACTACGTCTCCTGTTTCTCCTCATTCTTTTTTACCATCCCAAATTTCTCAATCACCCTAGTTAAGTGTTGAACAAACATACATTATCAGTTATAATGAATAACTTAATGATGATAACTTTTCTCTTGTATTGATGTTTACCATATCAAGTTTTATTTTTGCTTGAAAAAAAAATGATAAACATAACTCAAAAGTGGTCCAGGCCACTTGAAAAAAAATGATAAATATTATTTCCATATGGACCAACATAATGAAATGCAAATAGAAGAGAAATTTGCGACCAATGTAATGAACATTGAAGCAAAATGTTTAGCCCAGAAGGTGTTCTAAAAGTCGTCAAAGGAAAGAAGTTTCCATTCCCAAAGAGAGAAAAAAAAAAAAATAATTTGAACATTTTTTTTACAGCTTCTTGTGATTATTAGTTATTATCAGTACCATCTCATAGTTATTGTAGAGGTCACTCCAAATTAGAAAAGGGAGAAAAGGAAGAAAATGAATCAAAATTAAAATGCAAGGAAGACATATTTTAGAAGAAAATTAAAAATAACTACTCAGAAATATAGTGTCTAGAAATATAGTCGACCGCAGTCTACTCAGAATTTATTACCGTTGAGCTGACCTCATAAGTACAATTTGGAGCCTATGTTGGAGGTCTGGTTTACAAGTACAACCTGAGGTTTATTGAATGACTTGATTTAAGAATACAACCTTAAGCCTTTATGAGCGATCGAGAAAGTCGCCAGTTTGATCTAGAAGTGAAGTAATCCAACCTAGAAATTTATTTGTATGACCCTAGAATTAGCTCGAAATAGAAGATTATTGGTTAAAATAACGTAGCCTAATCTCTAGGAAAGTTGTGTGCCACGATTTATTTAAACTGCCTCAAACTGACAACTACTTGCAATTGCTGAAGAAAGTGGGCTTGAAATAAGGAGGCAACCACTTACGACCAGGAGCCTATTTAAGCTGAAAAGGGCAACAGAGGTAAAGGTTAGCAAAATCAACCAAAAATCCAACGAGTAAAATATATAAAAGCCTTAACATTCCCTACAAGATTTTAAGCTCATCTACCGAAAAATTTCCTTTATTTTAACTCATTTACAATTCTTCCTTTTCATTTTTCTCTCTTTATACATAATTTCTGACTTAAACATTGAAGGGTTTACGCCGAAACCCCACCGTCGTATCCTAAACGTGTTTTCTGGTTGGCAGGTATAGAAAGTTGCAATTAGGGTGGCGTTTGAGCTTGGATTCACGCTGTAATTCCTCAAAAGAAACAAATTCAGCTGTTGAGGTTGTTTTTCGGCATTAACATTAGTTGTTTCCAGTACCATCTCATAGTTATTGTAGAGATCACTTCAGATTAGAAAAGGGATAAAAGGAAGAAAAGGAATCAAAATTAAAATGCAAAAAAGACAGATTTTAGAAGAAAATTAAAAATAAAGCATATAACTTATATTATGTAAATAAGCCTACAACACATCAGAGCTATAGGACACTAAAAAGTTGACAATAGGGACAAAAAAAAGTAAATAATAATAACCCTCTTTTTCTTTTCCACTTCCCAACGATTACTTTTTTAATTCTTCAATTCTCCCAAATCATAGCCATCATTTGATAACCAGCATCATCATAAGAAAGCATAGAAATCAGAACAAAACTAAAAAATCCATATGATCGTACAAACTCATTAAGTAAAGCTCTCAAGAGTAACTAATACTCAATTTGGCAAACACAATCTAGCATCAATCTCATACAAAGCATCAAAAAGCATTACCAAACAAAAGAACTAGAAACATAAAGGTGCCATAAGAATTCAATAGATAATAACTAAAAACATAAAAGTGCCATAAGAATTCAATAGATAATTGTACTTCATAAATAATAATAACTATGTAAATTTATATACATGAGTAGTGTAAACATAAAAGCTGAACACATGAGATCAGGATAAATTAGATAAGAAAAGTTGAACAATCAATTTGGGCCTTGACATTCAAAAATTTTGTATGATAAGCTCTCTGATTGCTGCTATTAATCTACTTGCTAACTCATATATTCAAACTAACTCAGTTATTCATTTAAGCTTTTAATAGAGATTGAGACACAACGGTAGCAATGGCAGCGATCGGACGAAGGCAGAGAAGTTGTTACCGGTGACCAACAGCTGAGTATTGATGGTAGTTTGAAGCTGTTACAGCCTACAGGTGATGATGGGCAGTTATTGGTGACAAACAGTTTTGATGATGGTTGGAAGCTACTATAGCCCGCGGGATGACAGTAGAGCTGTTGATGGTGGCTAATGGCTGAGTGTTGATGATGGCTGGAAGCTGCACAAATAGAGTTATCCGAACATCTCAATATATCGAAGCATAGGTTTTGTTGCAGGTCATTTATTTAATTCTTACATTCCCGTCTTTCTTGCTTATCTATTAGAAACTATGTGTTTATCTATGTTATGAATTCAATAACCGTCACTTACTTATAGTAGAATTTCCCTAAAGGCTAAAAGATACCATTGTTTAAATCCCTTATCTAAAACTCAAAACTACCACCACATCCACATCCCATATCTAAAACTCTTCTAAAGCATTTTTTTTTGAATTTCAAGTTCTTCAAATATATAGTTATTACAACTTCAGAAGTTTAATTAAATCACAATCACAATTTCTTATCCTTTTTGTAAATCCTTGATTACCAATGCTTAATAAAAGGATAAGAACTAAACATCACTAAATTATAAATAAAATAAAATGAAAGATGAAAAGAAACGTAGATCATAACCAGGCTCCCAAATCAGACATCATTAGAAGCAGACATGCGGACCCAAATCAATTTCTCGCACATAACCATGCTACCCTCATCTCTATATATATTAATTCCAGAGCATTGGCTCATTGTTCTCAGATTTTATAAAAAAATCAAAAATGAAAAAAATTAAACCCTAGAACAGAACCTAAAAAATGTAGAATCGTAAAACATCTTGGCATTTGCATTAGAAAGGTTCCCTTATTGTGGTTTCATTGGCCACTCGTATAACCAGCGAGGGGGCCTTCGCATTCCATGCGACCCGTGTAGCTATTTATTGGCTCCTTCTGTTGCCAACGAGAGCAAAAGATACAAAAATACAAAGATCAGACTTTAGTGCATGAATGATGACGGCAGTCGCTAGTCGAAAGCAGTGGTGCAAGTTTTGGGTGCGTCAGCGACGTAGTGGTGGGTTTGTTTCCTGAGTTTTGATTGACAAAATGATGAAATGCGGGAGAGAGATTTCGATTGAGATTATGTTAGGGATTTCACTTTTTGTATTATATAGTTTTTCAATCTTCTAATAAATTACTCATACCTTAACTTTAGAGGATCTAGTGGTTTGTGATCCAAACATAGAAATTTTGAATTTTACAGTCCTAGCTTCGAGTTGAAATAGAAACTAATTTTAGTGATTATTTTTTAACATTGATTCTTTACTGTCAGCAATCTCTAATATTTAATTTATTAACACATTAGTATCAATATTTTACGATATCTATTTGTTAGGTGGAAAATGATACATATGTGCACAATTACCAATATTTTTTATAAGGTGTCAGAAAATTAAGTGTCAGTAAAAGTCATTTTTGTAGTAATGAGTGAAAGCATAAAAAACATATCTAAATAAGTAGTCTCTTCATGTTCCATTCAGAAAAGATTTGAAGAATATCAGTAATGATGTAGGAAGTTAATTTAGGTTAATCTAAGAAGGGATATTATCATTTTACCACCAAAATTATTCTGGCATATCATGTCAATACCATGGTTCGTTAAAAAGTGTATGTAACCACCAAACATTTGTGTTGTTATCAATTTGCCACTCTTCCTTTAAAAAAAGTTAATATTTTACTAAAAATGAGTTAAAAGTTGATTTTACCCCAGAAGAATAAAAAACAGTTTTACCCTTTGAAAAGAAAGAAACAATGAAAAAAATAAGATTTAGAAAACAACTAACAATTGTAATTAATAAAAAATAATGAACAATATGTAGAATTACGACAAAAAACAAAGAAAACAATTAATAAAAAATTTTACTTCAAAATTAATATTATAATTTATGAAATCCAAGTATTAATCACAATTAAAAATAATAACAATTTAATTAAAAAAATTAATAAGAGAGAGGGGCTGATTTTAGGGTATTCAATTTCTTAATTCTTTAATTATTTCCCTTGAAATTTTTTACTTAGTTTTAATCTTTATTTTACACTTGCAACGCAATGTTTTGGCTTCAACAGGAAATGTCTTTGATGCCCTTATGACATCAGTAAAACATCAGTAAATTTTTAAAGTTTTTAATGAAGGGGTGGTAAATTGATAATGGCGCAAACGTTTGGTAGTAAAATGCATTTTTCAACAAATCATGGTATTGACATGATATGTCAGAATAACTTCAGTGGTAAAATAATAATACATTATTTAAGAATTTTAAGATTCTAGAATTTTATTATTTTAAGACTTTCTATTTTAATTAGAGTCAATTATAGTATTTTATTATGTTAGGACTTGCTATTTTCATTAGTGTCAATTAAAGTATGATATTTAATTTTTTTTTGGTGATCACGAGGTTTAGTTGACTTTGGGAAAGCATATTTCATTTCCATTATAATTATGATTTAATTTTCCTTTTTAAGTTAACTTAAGGAAGTGAGTTTATTTTGTTATAAATAGAGAGGTCTTGTTATTGTTTTCATAACTTCAGATTTAGTTATTCAATAAAATTTCTCTTTTATAATTCCCTCTTGGATTATCTATCAAAATCTCTCTTGTAGAGTCGTTTGGATTAGAGCGTCATCTAATCTCACTTTGCGCGTTATTATAAATCTCATTGAGTCGTCTGGATTATAACGATATTTAATTACACTTTGATTAGAGCGTAACCTAATTGCGTTGGCTTGGTCCAGTACTAGAACGAAATCTAGTTTTCCTACCCTATCAATTTCTACTTTTGCTGCCTCGGTCTATTAATTGGTATCAGAGTGGTTTTGTGCGAATCGCACAGCTTTCCTGGATACCTACATCTATTCCTGCCAAATCCATTAAAAAAAAACCAAAAATTGAAAACTCTAGCCACCATCACACAACCACTATTGGCACCTCTCTACCGACGTTCATCGTCGGCCAACACACCCACCAATCGCACTAGCCACCGCTGACCAAACCCAACCTTTGTCATCCTTAAGCACAGCAAAAATCACCTAAACTCGCGGCTCCACACACGTTCCACCACCGATCTCGCTACCCCCCATCGACCACCACAACCAAAGCATGCCCATCCTCTGCTGACCAAAACCCGACCGCCCTTTGCCCCTAAACGACGGCCATAAATTGTCGCAAATGATAAGAGATTAAAAAGAGGCTAAACTTATGCTGAATAAAGACTTTTATTGCTCACTCTCACTTTAAGCTTACAAATTCTGCTCTTTACATAGAGCACAATCAACAAATGTTAGCAGAAAAATAGGACCCTGCACTACTAAGCCAAAGATTAGGTAATGAAATCAGATTTAGCAACTAACACCTAAAGACTAGACAATACAATACTTATTCTTTGCAGAATGATTAAACAAATAAAAATCTCCAACAATCCCTCCTTTAAACTACTGTTGTAAACATCCAGTTTAACTGTGGTAGCCTTGTAACAAAAACCTTCCCTCAAATTGAATTATCCAAAGCGCAAACCCCAAGTAAACTTCTAAGCTTCTGAAATGCTGCAAATTTGAGGGGCTTTGTGAATATGTCAGCAATTTGGTCTTCATTTTAGTAGTAAATGAGATCAAACATTCTATGTTTTGTAAGGGCTCACAAGAAGTGGTATTTTACTTCAATATGCTTGCTTCTTCCATGTAGAACAAGGTTATAAGAGAGTATTATTGCTGAACTACTGTCACAGTAAATGGCAGTAGACTCTTCTTGCTTGAAAAGAAGCTCTTCTAATATATTCCGTAACCAAATTGCCTGACAAGCACATGCTGCTGTAGCTGCGAGCTTAGCTTCTGTAATTGATAAAGTTACAATTGATTGCTTCTTTGAGGACCATGAAATTACTACTAAATCTATCATAAAAACATTCCCTGATGTACTTTTTCTATTATCTGGATCTCTTGTATAGTACTGTTTGTATAACCAAATAACTTTGTCAATTTTCCTTTCTTGTAGAGCAAACCATAATTAGTTGTACCTTGTATTTATGAAAGACTTCTTTTGGCTGCCAGCAAATCTGTCTCCCTTGGGCTCTCCATGTATCTGCTTATAAGGCTTACAAAATGCATTATATCTAGTTTTTTTGCTGTTAAGTACATCAAACTACCCACAATATGTCTGTAAAGAGTGCTGTCAACCTTCTTTCCTCCTAGATTTCTAATACATTTAAGCCCTATTTCAGTTGGAGTGCTAACAGAATTACAATTCTGCATTTTAAATTTGTCTAAAATTTCTCCAGCATATTTTCTTTGGGAAATAAAAAATACCAGCCGTAGATTGTACCACTTCTAAGCCAAGAAAGTAATGCAACAATCTAAAATCAAACATGTCAAATTAATCCATCATGCATTCTTTAAAAGCTTCAAACATGGCCCTACCATTTCTGGTGTAAAGCAAATCATCTACGTCTAAGCAAGCTATCAACATTTTTCCTCTATCTTCAACTTTTATAAAGAGTGTATGTTCATAAGGACATTTTCTGAAACCATGCTTCAAAAAATAAGCTTCTATATGACCATACCAAGCTTGTGGAGCTTATTTTAATCCGTATAAAGCTTTGTTTAATTTATACACTTTATGATTACTACCACGAATGAGATAATCAGGAGGTCGATTAATAAATACCTACTCCTCTAGATTTCCATGTAAAAATACTGACTTTACGTCCAAGTGAAAGATAGGCCATGAATTCCAGTGATATAACTAGTCTGATTGTATCATGCCTTGCTATAGGAGCAAAAACTTCCTTGTAATCAACACCATACTCTTGTTTATAGCCTTTAGCTACCAACCGCGCTTTGTATTTGTCAAAATTTCCATTTTGTTTTAGTTTTGTCTTGTAAACCCATTTCACACCAATGGTTTTTTCCCTTTGAGGAAGCTCCACCAACTTCCAAGTGTTATTTTTCTTAATAGCTGCAATTTCAGTATACATGGCCTCCTGCCACTTTGATTCTTTGACAGCATCTTCAAAAACTATTGGATCACAATCTAAAAAAAAAAAAAACAATGTGCAAGTGGATCCTCTGAATGGTCAACTTCAATTACCTCATAATCTAACATCCATGTTGGCCATCTTTTAGCTCGTTGAGGTTTTTCTTTATTTGTCTCAACAATGGCTGGACTTGGAGGAACTATCGGAACTGTTGGTATCGGAACTGTTGGTATCGGTTGTTGCTCAATCTCATCTTGCTGCTGCTCAATGACATCATGCTGCTGTTCAATTTCTTTTTCTGCATTAAAAACATTAGAAATTTATTGCTCAACAGTGTTATTGTTCCATGACCAAATATTTTCTTCATAAAATATAACATGATGACTGACAACAATCTTCTTGGAGATAGGATTATATAATTTGTAGGCTTTTGAATGATCACTAACACTAAGAGAAATGCATTTTTCTCCTTTGTCATTTAGTTTTCTCCTCTTTTGATCCAGAACATGGGCGCAAGCAATACTCCCAAAAATTGTAAAATGATCAACTGTATGTTTGTTTCCATTCCAAACTTCTTCAAGGGTTATATTTTGAACAACAAAAGTGGGGCTTCTGTTCAAAATATGAATGCTTTAGTTAATAGCTTCAGGCCAAAAATTTTTTGGAACACGACTTGTTGCCAGCATGCTTCTCACTATGTTTAGGATCATCCAATTCTTTCTTTCATATACATTGTTTTGTTATTGTGTATAGGCTGTTGTAAGTTATCTTTGGGTGCCATATGACTCACAAAAATTTATAAATTTATGTGAGTTGTATTCTCTTCCAAGATCAGTGTGAAGTACTTTTATTTGGCTGCTAATTTCTTTCTTATCAAGAACTTTGTAATTCTTAAAAGCCATGAGAGCTTTATATTTTTCTTGTAGAAAATAAATCCACGTTTTGCAACTATAATCATTAATGAAATTAATGAAATAAAATTTACCTCTATTAGATGCTAGTTTTATTGGCCCGCAAATATCATAATGAACTAGCTCCAATAGCTTCTTTGTTCTTTATGATTTTCCTTTGAGAAAGGGATCGCGATATTGTTTGCCAATAATGCAATCTTCACAGACATTTGAGGGACGATCAAACTGTAGAACACCAGCAACTATGTTCTTTTGTTGTAGAGTCTTCAAACCACCAAAATTTAGATGTCCATAACAATAATGCCAAAGCCAAGCACCCTCCTTCAGTCTTACTGAGAAATATGTGGTGTTGTGCAAATAAAGCAGAAACGTCCAGTTTCCTGTCATATTGATTTGAGCAATTAAGCCTAATTTTTCATCTCGAATTTGATAAACACCATTTTTTATGAAGAACTTGTATCCCTTCTTTTGCAATTGACCCATACTAAGTAGATTAATTTTTAACTTTTGAACAAAAAGAACATTAGAAATTGTCTGTGTTGAGCTTCCTTTAGTCTGGATAGAAACTCTTTATTTTTCCATAACCGAAACTGTAGAATTGTCTCTAAACTTTACTGTATCATGATAAGTTTCATCCAAATAAGAGAATGCATACTTTTCCCCACTCATGTGATTGCTACAGCCAATATCTAAATACTGTAAGTTTTTGTGGGTTTCTTCCTTCGAATTACACACCATCAAAAGAGATACTCCGTCTTCTTCATTTTCTGCAAAATTAAATCTTTCTGCATGAACATACTTATGACAACGACAACATTCAACCTTACTTTTGTCTGCTGACTTTGATTTGTGTCCTGAAGAACTTTGAGCATCACAACTCTTCCAGTTTCTTTGAGTCTCAGCACCTTTATTTTCTCTATTTCTTTGGTGTGTATTCTTGTGTTTCCATCTACCCTTTCCACGCCTTTTTATATTGGTTGCTGCCTGCAATACTTGTTCTTTACTTTCTTGCTTTGTTATCTTCTGCTCATGAACCTATAAGGAATTTTGTAAATCATCTATTGAAAGAGTATCAAGATCTTTGGATTCTTCAATAGAACGATCTCAAAATTAAACTTAAAGTCATTGAACGAAGAATCTTTTTAATAATGGTGACATCCTGTAGATTCTCTCCATGATTCCGCATCTTGTTTACAATTGCCATTATCCTCGAAACATACTTTGAAACCGACTCTTCTAACTCCATTTGAAGATCCTCGAATTCTCAACGAGGAGCTTGAAGTTGCACCCGCTTTCCTTGCGTTCCCTTAATACTTTTTCTTCACAGAGTCCCAAATTTACTTAGAAGTATCTTTACAAAGAATTATTTCCATAATTGAATGATCAATAGCTTGAAAGAGATAATTCTTAACTTTTAAGTCTTTCAACTTTAGTGCCTCTTGTTTAGCCTTTTGTGCTTTTATCAAAGGAACCCCAGCTACTGCCAGAGTCACGCCACCTTCGATCACCTACCAATATTCTTTAGACCTTAAGAAATTTTCCATCAACATGCTCCAATGATCATAATGACTATCAAAGTGTGGGATTGTAGGCTGAACATAATTATTAGAAGCCATGTAAAAATTTCTACTGTAATAAAAGAAAAATTGTTGTTGCTGCACATTTTTTTCACTTTGCCCTCTCGATGGCTCTAATACCACTGATAAGAGATTAAAACAAAAAATCTGCAACAACGAACAACCATCAATTGCAGCCATTTTAATTCAAATTTTCAATTAATTCGAGACTATTTGAGCCAAACCGCCACTACCAATTTCTGACCACCGTTCCCGGAAGTCTAAACTTTTGTATAATTATTATTTCGCCCAGTAATTTTATTCAATTTTTAGTTTAGCCGCTAACTATTTTAAAACCACCCGCTCTTACCATCTTCACTCTGAATCATAGTCACACCCAACCCAAAAGTTGAGCATTATTTATAGTTTTGCCATTATATGGAAACTTGACGATAAATGGCAAACAATCATCTTTGCCTTCCTATTTATCATGTACCAGAATTATTTATATACACTTGTCTAAACAAATTTCTTGATTGGTTGGGCAAGGTTGAGCACTGGTTTCTATTTTAGCGCACTCCTAAAGAAGAATAAGTTTCATTTGCTGCTAGTAGATTAAGTATAAGTGCTTGAGAATGTTGGGATGAGTTGCAAATTTCTCGACTTAACCAAGTCAAATGCAAAGTTTGATCATGGAATAGTATAAAGCATATTTTAAGATCTAAGTTTATCCCTCTTGATTATTATTTGGTATAATAACGTATGAGATCTGTTTTTACTTATGCTTATGAGTTTGAACAACTTTATGAATGTAATTATTATTATGAACCTGAAGAAAATTGATAGGTTATAAATAGTCATACTATATTTTGTTTAATTCCCTCATATTTTGATTGATTTTGTGCTAATTTGTGGAAATTGTGTTTGCATTGATTTAGGAGCTGAAACATGGATGTTATGATGGAATTTGGACAAAAAGGCACGTTTTTGGCTTCCTTGGTGAAATTCAATGCTTGTTGGAGTAAATGGTGAAAACTGACTTAGGAGACAAATCTTGAAGCAAAAATTCATGTGGAACTCATCTTTATTTTAGGAAAATAGGATAAAAGAATAAATATTTCCTATCCTATTTAGGATTTTATTTGTTTGGATTCTCCTTTGTTTTGAGGTTTCCTTATTAGAATAGAACTAGTATTAGGAAGGGGTGCAAAAATATGGCAGCACCTATATTTAAGGGAGCCAAGGGGCGTGAGCAAGGGGTGAAAAAAAAAGGGAAACTTTCTTCTTCTTTTGGAGACAAGCGGCTGCAACTTCTTCTTCATCAAACAACTTTTGATTTCCTTTGTCCACCATGTGTGGCTAAGGTTTTAATTCCGGTCCAAGGGTTAGTCAAATTCCGATTGTAGTTTTGTGAGGCTTTGGACTTAACAAGAATTTCTTCAATCCAAGTAATTTTTATTTCTTGTTCTTATTTTCTATGAATTATTTATATTGATTAAATTGACGCCTTAATTCAATATTTATTTTTCTATCGCTAGTCATGAGTTTGTGATCCGTAATTGTCATGAATGACTGAATTGAGTAGCAAGGAGTTGGCTCATGTGTGTGTATATTGATGGCCACAATTACATAGCTTGCATGATAGGCTCCAAGGAAATAAAAATACGAAGTTGATTAAATTGGAATAATCTGAATTAATTGATTTTGTTTTAGTCATTCTCACTATTCTTAATGCTATCACTTAATTTGATATGGAACGATGATGCCCAGTTAAATTAGTGATAAGATTTGATTTGAGCGATTGTTTGAATCTAATATATTAGGAGAATAATTGCTTTCTGCGGCTTAACCGATTAAGTAGACTAAGTTCTTGGATTGAGTAATTTATATTTTTGCCTATGATCAAAATTACAATTAGATGGAATTCACACACCCTTGGATTGGAAGTTTGGTAAGATTGATTCTTTTTACTTAATTTTAAAGTCTTGTTTTTATTTTTTTATTTTATCAAATTCTCGTTAAAGAAACAAATTGAAATCAAGTAATCGGCTTGCCGGTTTCACTAAACGGCTAACCGTTTGTGGATAGAACTGGGAGAGCTGAAATTCGGTTTACCGGTTTCCTCAACCGGTTGTCCGGATAACGTCAGAACCGGGAGAATCAAACATTCGGCTTACCGGTTTCCTTAACCGGCTAGCCGAATAGAGTCAGAAAGAAGAAAGCTGAAATCCAGCTTTTCGGGTTCCTTTTCCGGTTTCTAACAACCGATTAGCGCGAAGGAGAGAATTGATAAACGGCGTTCCGGTTTCCTTAACCGACCAGCCGAATAGCGTCAGGAACGTTACTAACCGCAACCGGTTTTCCGGATCCCTTATCCGGTTGTCCGAATAAATCCAGAAGGTCCTGGCCGAAACCGGTTTGCCGGTTTCCTTATCCGGTTAGCCGGATAGTTCCCAGAAAATTTCAAACAATAAACGGTTTACCGGTTTGAAGAAACGGTTAACCGGTTTTGGGCAGAAGCTTTGCAAATCTAGTTCTCTTGAAATTAATTTTTTTTTTTTAAGCTTTGAGAAATTAAATTCATAGTTCTCTTGGGATTCAACCTGGTTCCACTATTTCTACAAATTAATTTAGGTGAATCAGTATTTATTTTGAAGGGCTTCGACAACTCTGTCAAATTTGGCGCCATTGCCGGGGAACTAATTGTAGTTTCTTATTGTTTAAATTGTTTGTTCGATTTAGTTTATGACTCGTTCTTCTCAGGCTACTAATTTGCAGTATAATCCAGAAATCGAGAGGACAGCGCGTTAATTGAGAAAAGAGACTAGAGAGAAAACGCGCCTCGAGGAAGAAGCGTAGATGATTTAACTACCGGTGGTACATTCATTTTGCGAAGTCAAGAAAAGATGGCGCATGAACTCTCAAAGAACTCGCCGCACTGCATTTGAATTAATGTTTATGCATTACTTTTCCTAATATTGCTAATGATTTTGAATTAAAATCTGGTTTGATTCGTTTACTTCCTTCTTTTCGTGGTTGTGCAGGTAAAGATCCTCATAAGCATCTGAAAGAATTTCACATTGTTTGCTCTGGAATGAACCCGAATGGTGTCTCACGAGCGGCTAGTATTAGGAAGGAGATTTATGGCATCACACATATCACTGGGGAGACGTTGTATGAATACTGGGAACGATTCAAAAGATTATGTGCAAGTTTTCCCCACCATCAAATTTCTGATCAACTCCTTATCCAATATTTATATGAGGGATTGTTGCCAATGGATAGGAGTATGATTGATGCAGCAAGCGGTGGAGCTTTAGTGAACAAAACACCTGAAGCAGCCAAACAATTGATTTCAAACATGGTTGAAACTTCTCAGCAATTTGGTACAAGAGCGGGTGGAGGATCTATCAAGCAAGTTAATGAGGTAAGTGATCTTAAAAATCAAATTTCTGATTTAACCGCTTTGGTCCGTCAAATGGCTGTAGGGCAATTGCAAACAGTAAAAGCGTGTGGAATATGCTCACTTCATGGGCATCCTACTGATATGTGTCCCACATTACAACAAGACTCCATACAAGAAGCCAATGCTATAAGTGGGTTTCCCGGTCACGCTCCGAGGAAGTATGATCCCTATTCGAATCACTACAATCCTGGATGGAGGGATCATCCGAACTTTAGCTATGGAAACCAAGGAGGACAACAAAGGCCACCTCCTCAGAACTTCACTAGACCACCTCCAATCCCTACACAGACTCAAGCTCCAAACTCAGGTATGTCTTTGGAAGATATTGTTAAGAATCTTGCTAATAGTACTCTTCAACTTCAACAGGAAACAAGGACAAGCATCCAGAATTTAGGCAACCAAATTACTCAATTGGCCACGTCAGTTAGTAAGTTGGAAGCTCAAAACTCTGGAAAGTTACCTTCACAGCCAGAAGTCAACCCAAGGGAGAATCAGAGTGCAATTTCACTCAAAGAACGGAAAAGAAATTCCTGGATCAACTCCACCTAAAGTGTCGAAATGACAAAGGAGATGAAGATGAAGTTAAGCTCCATCAAAAACAAGGCGTGGTAAAATTCAATCCTCCTTATCTCTTTCATCTTACACACCTACACCAGAAAGCAAGAAAAGGAGATTCTGGACACCTTTAAGAAAGTGCAAATTAACATCCCCTTGTTGGATGCGGTTAAATAAATTCCCAAATACGCAAAGTTCTTAAAACAGTTGTGCACCAACAAGAGGAAGATGAAAGAAAAGGGGAAGGTTGAGGTAAGTAAGAATGTGTCAGTAATTTTACAAAAGAATATGCCAGCAAAATGCAAGGATCCAGGTATGTTTTCATTACCTTGTGTGATTGGTGAAAAGAAAGTTGAGCATGCTATGCTAGATTTAGGAGCTTCAATTAATGTCATGCCATTTTCTGTTTACCAAGAATTAAAGTTAAATGACTTGCAAAAGACTGGTGTAGTTATTCAATTGGCTGACCGTTTTTATATTCACCCACTTGGGATTGTGGAAGATGTTTTGGAACAGGTTAATGAGCTTATATTTCCTGTAGACTTTTACATCTTAGAGATGGAAGGTAATCCTTCTTCAAAATCGGCTTCAATCTTGTTAGGAAGACCTTTCATGAAAACTGCCAAAACAAAAATTGATGTAGATGAGGGTACTCTCTCTGTCGAGTTTGATGGAGAGATTGTTAAGTTTAACATATTTGATGCTGTGAAACACCCTACTGATGTGCATTCTCTTTGTCAAATTGATGTGATTGATTCTATTGTGCAGGATGTTTTTGCCCAAGGAAGTGTTGGGAATGAGCTAGAATTAGATGCACAATCTAATTTAAAAGGAATTTTGGATGAACTTAGTGTAGAAGAATTATTTTCAGCAGCGCTATCAGAGCCAATAAATTCTAATGCTGAAATTTCCTCTACTAATAACAAGATGTGACCTTCTATTGTGCAGGCACCAAAACTGGAATTGAAAGCTTTGCCAGATCACTGATGAGCATAATTTACATACATAGTTTACCTTTTATTATATAATTGCTAGTTATTATTATTTGTTATTTTTAATTAATTAAATTATTTTATTGAATATGGAATTAATTGGAGATTTTGGATGAATAAAGAATAACAATTGGAAAGCATTGAAGATCAACTCAATTTGTGGAAGTAATTAAGTAGATGTGCGTGAAATTCAATCCGAAGAGAAGCTTAATAAATTGAATTCTCCATGTTCGTGCAAACAAAGAAGAAGTTTAAGGCTAAAGTGGCTAGCACGTGAGTAGCAATTGCAATTGCAGGGCATTAATGAACAAAAGGAATCTTAATGCATTTATAATTGGTGGGCACGTGGTGAAGAAAGAGAAATAAAAGGCTAAGCCTTTTGGCTTGAGAAGTGAAAAGTCGGTGGGCCCATTTAAAAGTCTATAAAAGCAAGCTTAATTTCGACAGAGGGGAAGCCAAGGAGAAAAGTGGGGAGAAAGCGAAGCCGTGGAGGAAGCTGCAATAGCTCTGCAATTTTTCCATGGCTGGTTTTATTTTATTTGTTGCTCTCAATTCAAGTATGTCTAGCTAATTTTCTTATACTGAGGTTAAGGATGAAACCCTACTCAATGAAATAAATTATCTTTTTATTTAATTAATTCCCTACATGTGTGCTTTAATGTTTATGGTTCTTGTTTCACATGATTAATTGGATGTTATTAAATTCTTTTCACCAATTCTGTCATGCATTATTGGTTGTTAAGATTAATATTTGATTAAATCTATGCTTGGATCTATGAAGTTTATACATGATTATTTTTTATTCTATGTCTTTCATTAAGTTGTTTACATAGAGTGCTTAGGAAAACTTTGACTCTTTGTTATTCAATACGTTTACATGGGATTCTTAGATGTCATAATATCAAGCAGAAAAAGAACCTACACAAGATTAATTTTATTTGGGCTTAATTGTTATATCCATGAGATGACATAGATTGATTTCGAGTTGTCACTCTATAATTGGGAGTTAATTAATAATTAGATAATTACTAGTTGAATAGTGGTGGATTCTGAAACCTTGGTAATCTTTGTCTAATTGAATCCTCATTTGCTTTAATTGTTTTCTTATTTTAATTAGTTTAATTTCTTTTAAAATTCAATTTGCTCAACTAGGTTAGGATTAATATTAATTTTAGATTTAAATTAGACTTTTCAATTTATAACAATCGTGGGTTCGAATTGCTACCACTATTCTAGATCTAGATTCGGGCGCTATGAGTATATTAAAATTTTCACAACAAGTTTTTGGCGCCGTTGCCGGGGATTGTGCCAGAAAGTCAGTTTAATCTAGGTTGATTTGATTCTTCCACTAGTTATAATTTAGGTTGTCTTTTATTTATTATTATTATTTTTAATTAAAAAAAACACAAAAAAAAAGTTTTTAAATTCATTGTTTGGTTGTTTAATTTCTTTTATTTTTAAATTTCGTTTATTCTTGCTATTGTTGGTTTATTTTATTTTATTATATTTTGTTTTGTTTTATTTTATTTTTCTTTCTTTCCTTGTTTTTGTTAGTTTATGAGTGTTTGGGAACGTGATTCAACAAATCGTTTGGTCAAAAGAGATTCAAAAATTGATAGTCAAGCTAGTTCTTCTCAAGTCATGGATGACCCAAATAGAATATTGCCAATACTTCCACCAGGACAAGGAGAGAAAACCCTTAGAGAATATTTTTCACCACTTGCAGCCAACCAACCATCTTGCAGCCAACCAACCATCTTGCATTGTGTTGCCACAAACTACAGCAACGCACTTTAAGCTTAAGCCCTCTGTCATTCAACTTTTACCATCTTTCCATGGGTTAGAGAGAGAGGATCCATATTTGCACATTAAGGAATTTCTTGACATATGCTCTACATTTCGTTTTCAAAATTTTAACGATGAGTCAATTAGGCTTCGCATGTTCCCTTTCTCATTAAAAGACAAAGCGAAAGCTTGGTTGAATTCACTTCCTGCTGGGTCCATTACTGCATGGGATGAATTGAGTAATAAGTTTCTCACCAAGTTTTTCCCTATGTCCAAAACAAATGCCCTTAGGAGAGAGATAAGTAATTTTTATCAAAGAGAGGGTGAACAATTTTACGAGTGTTCGGAAAGATTCAATGATTTACTCCTTAAGTGTCCCCACCATGGTTTTGAGAAATGGAGACTTATACAATGCTTTTATAATGGTTTAACCATGTCAAATCGTCATATGGTAGAGTCTATGAATGGTGGGAGATTTTTGAATTTACATGAAGGGGCTGCATGGGATTTCTTTAATTCACTTTCTGAGAATTCTCAACAGTGGGATTTTTCAAATCAAAGAGAGAAGTCATCTCAAGTTTCTAGGAAAGGTCTATATGAAGTTAGGGATGATTTTGATGTGAAGGCCACTCTAGCTACTCTTTCTAGGAAAGTGGATGCCTTAGCTATAAACCAATCAATAACTCATCATCCTAGTGTAGCTAATGAGGTTTGTGCTCTTTGTTCTAACTTGTCTCATACAGCGCAGAATTGTCCATCATTACCAGCATATCAAGAGGCTTATTCTGAGCAGGTACATGCCTTACAATCATATGAGAAAACCTCCAACAGTCCATATTCATCCACATATAATCCTAATTGGAGGAATCACCCTAATTTTTCTTGGAAACAAAATCAACATGTTTCAAACCAAGGAGGACAACAATTTAGCACGCCCAATCAACAATTTGTCCCTCCTAACCCAACATATCCTCCTACCCAACAGTCTATCTCTCAATTTGTTGCACCCCAACAAAGAAAACCTTCTTTAGAGGACACACTTCAAAGTTTCATTCAGTCAACCCAACAAGCCTTTCAGTCAAATACTCAAGCTATTTTAAAGCTTGAACATCAATCAATCAATTAGCAACCATCAGAATGAGAGAAAAGGAAAATTCCTAGTCAACCGCCTTCCTAATCCAAAAGGAGTGCACGGTTGGATCGAGTTCAAGCCATCAAGATGAAGAAGCAAAGTCTATTATGACTTTGGTAAGAGGAAAATTATTTGACAACAAGGTGAGGTTCAAACAAGAAAGACATCTCGAGCCTACTTCTTCGCATCCAGCCCATCACACGATTCATCACCAAATGATCCAGAAGAAAGTGGCCCACCAGCTTACATTCCCAAGGCTCCTTTTCCTCAAAGGTTAGCAAAGGTAAAGAAAGGGACTTCAACAGGTGAGATTATGGAAATCTTCAAGCAGGTAAGTATAAACATCCCTTTACTTGATGCTATTAAGCAAGTTCCTTCCTATGCCAAGTTTTTAAAAGATTTATGCACTAAAAAGAGAAATCTGCATGTCACCAAAAAAGCATTTTTAACTGAGCAAACTAGCAATTTACTTCAATGTAAAATGCCACCAAAATTTAAAGATCCTGGTTCTCCTACTATCTCATGTGTTATAGGAAACCAATCGTTTGATAAAGCATTATTGGATTTGGGTGCTAGTGTTAATCTCTTGCCTTATTCTGTTTACATGCAGCTTGGACTAGGTGAGTTAAAACCAACTTCTATTATTTTACAACTTGCAGATAGGTCAATGAAAATACCTCGTGGTATCATAGAGGATGTGTTGATACAGATTGACAAATTTTATTATCCTGTTGATTTTATTGTTATTGATACTCAGCATGTACATGATCCTAAGAAACACACCCCAGTTATTCTAGGACGTCCTTTCTTAGCTACAGCTGATGCTCTTATTAATTGCAGGAATGGAAACATGCAGCTAGCTTTTGGTAATATGACCATGGAATTGAATATTTTTAATGTTACCAAGCAGCCACAGGAAGAGGATGAATTTGTTGAAGCAAATATGATAGAGGAATTAGTAGAAGATTCATTCATTTCTAACCACAATGATGATCCATTAATGGCATGTTTAACTCATTCTGATTTCTCTTCTAATGATGACAGTGTAATTACAGGAGTCAACACCTTACTTGATGCGCCTCCAATTATGGACACCACTAAATGGAAGATAAAGTCAGAACCACTGTCTAATTCTGAAAAGAAGATTAGCTCATCTGCAGGGACACCACCAAAATTGGAGCTCAAAGCACTGCCCGACACTCTAGAATATGCATTCTTGGGAGAATCTGACACCTTTCCTGTTATTATTTCTTCTTCCCTTGATTTTGAACAAAAAGGTAAGTTGTTGGGTATTCTAAAAGATCATAAAGAGGCAATAGGATGGACCATCGCTGATATTAAAGGTATTAATCCAGTAGATTGCATGCATCGTATTCATCTTGAAGAAAATGCTAAACCTACTAGGGAAATGCAACGTAGGCTAAACCCTAACATGAAAGAAGTGGTAAGAGTCAAGTAATTAAATTATTAGATGCGGAATTATTTATCCTATTTCGGATAGCTCTTGGGTTCTGCAAGTTGTTCCTAAGAAATTGGTGTTACAAAGAGTTACTAATGTTAATAATGAATTAATTCCCACTAGAGTAACTACAGGTTGGCGTGTTTGCATTGACTATAGAAAATTGAATTCAGTCACAAGAAATGATCACTTCCCTCTTCCATTTATTGATCAGATGCTTGATAGACTTGCAGGTCACGACTTTTATTATTTTCTAGATAGATATTCAGGTTATAATCAGATTCCTATAGCTCCAGAGGACCAAGAGAAAACTACTTTTACTTGCCCTTTTGGAACTTTTGCATATAGAAGAATGCCATTTGGTTTATGCAATGTACCTGCAACCTTTTAAAGATGCATGCTTAGTATTTTTTCTGATATGGTTGAGAGATTTCTTGAAGTGTTCATGGATGATTTTTCTGTTTATGGAGATTCTTTTTATGAATGTTTGCAGCACCTAACTTTAGTTTCAGAGATGTAAAGAAAAGAACTTGGTTCTAAATTGGGGAAAAGTGTCACTTCATGGTGAAACAAGGTATTGTACTTGGTCATATAATTTCCAGCCAAGGTATGAAGTCGACAAAGCCAAGGTGGATTTAATTTAATCTTCCACCTCCAAATCCGTAAAAGTAAGATCTTTCCTTGGACACGCTGGTTTTATAGAAGATTCATCAAAGATTTTAGTAAAATTTCCGGACCTTTATGCAACTTGCTTAAGGACGTACATTTTATCTTTGATGATTCTTGTCTTGATGCTTTGAAAAACTTAAGAAATTGTTGACCTCTTCACCTATTATTCAACCACCTAATTGGGACTTGCCTTTTGAAATTATGTGTGATGCATCCGATTATCTTTGTAGGAGCAGTTTTAGGACAAAGATTAGATCGTGTGCCTTATGTAATTTATTATGCTAGTATGACACTCAATGATGCACAGTTGAACTATTCAACTACAGAAAAAGAAATGCTAGTTGTGGTGTTTGCACTTGATAAATTCATATCTTATCTTATAGGTTGTAAAGTGATTATTTTTACTGATCATGCTGCTTTGAAATATTTGCTAACAAAGAAAGATGCTAAGGCAAGATTAATTCGTTGGGTATTGCTTTTACAGGAATTTGACATTGAATTTAGAGATAAAAAAGATTCTGAAAATGTTGTAGCGGATCACTTGTCTCGCCTTGACCTTAAATTTATTCCAGAATCTTTACCTTTGAATGAGTTTTTCCCAGATGAGCAACTTATGAGTGTAAATGTTTTACCATGGTTTGCTGATATAGTTAATTACCTTGCTACAGGTCAAATTCCAGAAAACTGGACTAAGCAAGATAGAACAAAGTTCTTATCTGAAGTGAAGAATTTTTTTTGGGATGATCCTTATTTATTTAAATATGGCGCTGATCAGATTATTAGGAGATGTGTTCCAGAGAATGAAATTCAAAGTGTCATCTCTTTTTGCCATGAACAAGCTTGTGGAGGCCATTTCAGTGTCAAAAAGACATCAACAAAAATTTTACAGTGTGGTTTTTATTGGCCTACTCTTTTTCATGACGCTTATGCTTTTTGTTCTTCGTGTGATAGGTGCCAACGCATGGGTAGCATTTCAAAGAGGAACATGATGCCACTCAATCCTATTCTTGTGGTTGAGATCTTCGATGTGTGGGGTATTGATTTCATGGGGCCTTTTCCTCTATCTTTTGGTTATCAATATATATTGGTTGCAGTGGATTATGTGTCGAAGTGGGTTGAGGCTATACCATGCAAAACCAATGATCATAGAGTTGTAGTAAAATTTTTGAAGAGTCATATCCTATCTCGTTTTGGTTTCCCTAGAACAATCATTAGTGATGGTGGTACCCATTTTTGCAATAAATCTTTCAAAACTCTTTTGAACAAATATTCCATTACACACAAGGTTGCCACCCCATACCATCCTCAAACCAGTGGTCAAGTAGAGATTTCTAATAGAGAGATCAAGCAAATTCTGGAAAAGACAGTTAGGCCAGATAGAAAGGATTGGTCTTTGAGACTTGATGATGCATTATGGGCATATAGGACTGCTTTCAAAACACCAATTGGGATGTCACCTTATAGACTTGTGTATGGAAAAGCATGTCATCTGCCAGTAGAGTTGGAGCATCGTGCATATTGGGCTATCAAGAAATTTAATTTTGACATGCAGCAGGCTGGTTCTAAGAGAAGATTACAACTAGCAGAACTTGAAGAAATCAGGAATGATGCTTATGAGAATGCCAAGATTTATAAGCAGCGAATGAAAGTCTTTCATGACAAGCACATTATAAGAAAATCCTTTACACCAGGTCAGAAAGTACTTTTATATAATTCTCGATTGCACCTCTTTCCAGGTAAGTTACGTTCTCGATGGTCTGGTCCTTTTATAGTTCATACTGTTTTTCCTTATGGAGCAGTTGAGATTGAAAATCCTAAAAATGGTGATTTATTTAAAGTAAATGGTCAAAGATTAAAACCATTTTTAGAGTTAAGAATACCAGAAGTTGATGAGATACTTTTAGATGATCCTGTTTATCAGGATTAATCAATTCCATCTTTATGTTTTGTTCGATTGAAATAGTAGGTTTTTCTTTTCATTGTTTGTTTTTCTTTTCTAATATTTTTATTTCTTAATGCTTTCTTTTTATTTGTCATTTTCTTTTTAGCATTCCTAACCCATTCAGGTATGTTCTCTCTAACTTTTTCTTTTATTATTTATGTTGTTATTTATTTATCTTTTTCTATCTTTTTGCATGAATATTTCTTTTATTTATGAAACATTGAGGACAATGTTCCAAATAAGTTTGGGGGTGGGGAATTGTGTGTGCTTTGTTTATTTTATTAAAAAAAACGGATCACGGTTAGCTAGCTGCTCAGCTTGCAGACAGCCGGCCGGGACAAGAATCCGTTTCACGGCTTCCTATCCGTTAGCCGAATAACTCCAGAATCGTTACCACCCGAAATCGGTCTACCGATTTCCTTAATCGGCGAGCCGTTAGTGGACAGAAACGTTCCAACCTGCAATCGGTCTACCGGTTCCCTTAACCGGTTGTCCGAATAGTTCCAGAAATCTTCAAACAATAAACGGCTAACCGATTTCCCTAAACGGTTAACCGTTTAGAAGCAGATTCAAAAAAAAAAAAAATTTTGTGTTTTTTTTGTTTATTTTTTTTTTATGTGAAAAGCCAATGATAAGAACTTGATTGACAATGCATATGGTTCTTGGAAAGGGTTGAATATTGTCTTAGTTTATACTTGATTCTTGTGTTAGTCCCTCTTGATTGAGATTCTTTGAACACTAATATCAGTTCTTTCATGATTTTGACTTGAAATCTGAGATTGACACAGCCTGAGTTGAGAATTTGAGAGAGAGTAAATGACTGTTTGTCTTGATTCTTATCTCTACAAAAAAAAAAAAAGTATACACAGGCGCCAGAGTCAGAAATAGCTACCTATAACCCTTAAGAGTGAAGCTATCTTTGAGTAATTTGGGCCTATGTACCACCAGTATGTAGAGGATAATCTACCATGAGAAGAAGGCTACCTTAAGGGGTAGAGTGAAAGCTCCTGACTTTTGTTTAAAAAAAAAAAAAAAATCAAGTGCTTTGCTAAAAAAAAAAAAAAAAATCAAAAGAAAATGCACATAAAAGCCTGTGGAAACGAAAAAAAAATTGGAGATCAAGATGATAAGATTAGTTTGACCTGCTATTTTCTTTGTTTGAGGCGAAGGCTGTTGATGTTTAGGATTTTAGGAATGGATTTGATTGAATTGATTTCACACACACACTACAAGGATCAAGAGAGAGATGGGATTGACTATCGAATTAAAGTTAAAACTTTGCTAATATTTGAAATTTTCTTTGAGCTATATAATTTATGCAATCTTTGAGGCTATTTTCATGTGTTATTTAAAGATTTTGATTCCTTCTATTTTATTGTTATTCTAAAAAAAAAAAAATGATGATGTTTGTGGGTATCATCACTGAAGCCCTCACGAGACTATAACTCGTCCACTAGGGCCGCCTAGGGGTTTAAAGGCTTGTTGCATATGCTAAATGCAATCGCGATTACCTGCGAAAGTGGTTTAGTTAGGATTTACTTTTTATTCCATTGTTTTTATTTTTGTTTTTAGTTTTAGTTTGCTCGAGGACTAGCAAAATCTAAGTTTGGGGGTATTTGATGAGCATAATTTACATACATAGTTTACCTTTTATTATATAATTGCTAGTTATTATTATTTGTTATTTTTAATTAATTAAATTATTTTATTGAATAGGGAATTAATTGGAGATTTTGGATGAAAATTGTATAAAGAATAACAATTGGAAAGCATTGAAGATCAACTCAATTTGTGGAAGTAATTAAGTAGATGTGCGTGAAATTCAACCAAGCAAGCCAATAAATTGAATTCTCCATGTTCGTGCAAACAAAGAAGAAGTTTAAGGCTAAAGTGGCTAGCACGTGAGTAGCAATTGCAATTGCAGGGCATTAATGAACAAAAGGAATCCTAATGCATTTATAATTGGTGGGCACGTGGTGAAGAAAGAGAAATAAAAGGCTAAGCCTTTTGGCTTGAGAAGTGAAAAGTCGGTGGGCCCATTTAAAAGTCTATAAAAGCAAGCTTAGAGGGGGAAGCGGCCAAGGGAGAAAAGTGGGGAGAAAGCAGACGCAAGCCGCCAGAGGAGGAAGCTGCAATAGCTCTGCAATTTTTCCATGGCTGGTTTTATTTTATTTGTTGCTCTCAATTCAAGTATGTCTAGCTAATTTTCTTATACTGAGGTTAAGGATGAAACCCTACTCAATGAAATAAATTGTCTTTTTATTTAATTAATTCCCTACATGTGTGCTTTAATGTTTATGGTTCTTGTTTCACATGATTAATTGGATGTTATTAAATTCTTTTCACCAATTCTGTCATGCATTATTGGTTGTTAAGATTAATATTTGATTAAATCTATGCTTGGATCTATGAAGTTTATACATGATTATTTTTTATTCTATGTCTTTCATTAAGTTGTTTACATAGAGTGCTTAGGAAAACTTTGACTCTTTGTTATTCAATACGTTTACATGGGATTCTTAGATGTCATAATATCAAGCAGAAAAAGAACCTACACAAGATTAATTTTATTTGGGCTTAATTGTTATATCCATGAGATGACATAGATTGATTTCGAGTTGTCACTCTATAATTGGGAGTTAATTAATAATTAGATAATTACTAGTTGAATAGTGGTGGATTCTGAAACCTTGGTAATCTTTGTCTAATTGAATCCTCATTTGCTTTAATTGTTTTCTTATTTTAATTAGTTTAATTTCTTTTAAAATTCAATTTGCTCAACTAGGTTAGGATTAATATTAATTTTAGATTTAAATTAGACTTTTCAATTTATAACAATCCCTGTGGGTTCGACCTCGTTACCACTATTCTAGATCTAGATTCGTGCGCTTGCGAGTATATTAAAATTTTCACAACAATCACCTTAAATACATGTATTTGAGTGAAGGGGAAACATTGCCCGTGATTATATCAAAAGGACTTACAAAGGAGCAAGAAGAAAGTTTGGTTAAAACCTTGAAGGAGTACAAGGTTGCAATTGGATGGACTTTAGCCGACATAAAAGGTATTAGTCCATCGATTTGCATGCACAGGATTCTACTTGAAGAGGATACTAAACCATCACGAGAGCCACAAAGGAGGTTGAATCCAGCCATGAAGGAAGTGGTGATGAAAGAAATTCTCAAGTTGTTCGATGCAGGTTTTTATCAAATTCCTATTGCACAGGAAGATCATGAAAAGACAACATTTACTTGTCCTTTTGGAACTTATGCCTATAGGCGAATGCCTTTCGGTCTCTGTAATGCTCCAGGTACATTTCAAAGATGCATGATGAGTATTTTTTCTGAATATATTGAGAATTGCATTGAAGTGTTTATGGGGATTCATTTGATGAGTGCTTAGATAATTTAACCAAGATTTTGAAAAAATGCATAGACACTAACTTGGTTCTAAATTATGAAAAGTGTCATTTTATGGCCACCCAAGGCATTGTTCTAAGACATGTGATTTCTTCTAGGGGTATAGAAGTTGATAAGGCAAAAGTGGATATAATTGCAAACTTACCATACCCTACCAATGTTAGGGAAGTGAGTTCTTTCTCGACATGCAGGATTTTATCGCAGGTTTATCAAGGACTTCTCCAAAATCGCCTTGCCCTTAACAAATTTGTTACAAAAGGAAGTTCAATTCGAGTTTGGGAAGGAATGCAAAGAAACGTTTGATAAGCTCAAAGAATTGTTGACTAGTGCGCCAATTATTCAACCACCTCGATGGGACTTGCCTTTTGAAATCATGTGCGATGCAAGCAATTATGCAGTGGGAGCAGTTTTAGGCCAACGGATTGACAAGAAAAGTCATGCCATCTATTATGCTTCCAGGACTTTAAATCCTGCTCAGTGCAATTATTCCACTACAGAAAAAGAGCTTTTGTCAATTGTTTTTACTTTGGATAAATTTCGTTCTTATGTGCCTGGCTCTAAAGTTGTTGTGTATTCTGACCATGCAGCTTTGAAGTATCTCTTGGCCAAGAAAGAATCGAAACCAAGGCTGATTCGGTGGATTTTACTTCTCCAAGAGTTTGACCTGAAAATAAAGGAAAAAGGAGAATTGTTGTCGATCACTGAGTCGATTGATAAGGAGGAAGATGATACACCTTTCAATGACGACTTCCGAATGAGTATTCTGTTCCAACTAAAAGGTATGATTCCTTGGTATGTTGATATGGTAAATTATTTAGTTACCTAAGTCTACTAATGCCTCTTAGTAAGTCTAGGAAAGCTAAGATTAAGAGTGAATCTAAGTACTATGTTTGGGACAAACCTTTTCTATGGAAATATTTTTCTGATCAAATGATTAGGAGATGTGTGCCTAAAAATGAATTCCAATCTATCTTAGCCTTTTGCCATGATTATGCATGAGGGAGACACAATTCACCGCTAGAAAATTTTAGATAGTGGTTTATATTGAGAATCTTTGTTTAAAGATGCATATGAATTTTGCAAAAATTGTGAGAGATGCCAAAGAGTAGGAGCATTAACACGCAAGAATGAAATGCCTCAAGTTCCAATTCTTATTTGTGAAATATTTGATGTATGGGGCATTGATTTTATGGGTCCTTTGCCATCATCTTGTGGTTTTTCTTATATTCTTTTGGCGGTGGATTATGTTTCGAAATGGGTGGAAGCAAAAGCCACCAAACATGACTCTCAAGCTGTTGTAGGTTTTGTCAAGGCTAACATTTTTGCTAGGTTTGGAATTCCAAGAGCAATTATTAGTGATCAAGGAACGCATTTTTGCAATAGATCGGTTGAAGCTTTGATGAAGAAATATGGAGTGAATCACCGAGTTGCCACCGCATATCATCCTCAAACCAATGGCCAAGCCGAAGTCTCCAATAGAGAGGTTAAATCTATTTTAGAAAAGACGGTGAATCCAGGAAGAAAGGATTTGAGCCTTCGTTTAGATGATGCTCGGGCTTACCGCATGTTACAAAACTCCTATAAGTATGTCTCCACCGAATTGTGTTTGGTAAAGCATGTCACTTACCGTGGAAATCGAGCACAAAGCCTATTGGGCGGATGCACGATGTAATATGGACTTAGACAAAGCCGGTACGTCGAGATTGTTGCAATTGCAAGAATTAGAGGAATTGAGGTTAGATGCCTATGAGAACTCAAGAATTTATAAGGAGAAATCCAAGTTGTTTCACGATAACATGCTTGTTCGTAAGCAATTTGAGATTGGTCAGAAAGTTTTGCTATATAATTCTCGATTGAAGCTCATGTAAGTTTCGCTTTCGATGGGTCGGGTCCTTTGTTGTTATTAATGTGTTTCCTTATGGTGCAGTAGAGATTAAGAGCTTGGACTCGGACAAGATTTTTAAAGTGAATGGCCATAGGTTGAAACTCTATCATGAGGGTGAAATTGCTCCATGTCTCATCGGAGTCAATTTCGGTCATCCTCATTATTTGGATACTTGATTCGCTTTGCGATTCTGTCGAGCAAAACGACGTAAAAAATTTGCGCTATTGGGAGGCAACCCAAATATTCTCTTTATTCTTGTTTTTAAATTATTATTTTTGGTTTTCTTTACTTTTGTTAATTTTATTTTAAGCTTTTAGATGTTCTTGATGAAGAAGATATATTTTGGACAGGAGATTAACTTCAACAAAACGCGCTCACGCCATTTTTCAGCTTTCTTTGGAACCTTCCCCCTAGCTCATTCGGGTCCACACTGCTCACATTTAGGGGAGTTTCTTCTTCCCTTCTCATTTACTTTTCATTTCATTATTATTATTTTTTGTGAGCCATTTACTTGTTGATACATTGAGGACAATGTATTATTTAGGTGTGGGGGAGGATTTTGGCATGTTTTTAATTTGTTCTAAAAAAATAATAATATTCTTGTGTTTTAAGTCTTCTTAATATCTTTGAATACCTTGTAAGCTAGGGATACATCTTTGTTTTGAGTTTTAATGCATGAAAGGGGTAAGCATGAATAGTGTTTTTTCTTTAAAATTTTTGATGGTGTCGCATTAATTTGTTGATTGAAAAGTGCACAAGACTTGATACAAAATAGACACTCTAGTGAGCTTTTGAGCCGAGCAACTCATTACATTTTGCTCCGTTTATTTTTTTTGTTGAGTGTATTAAACTTAGTGTGTTTATTCTAGAACTTGCTTATGAATGTATGTTGAGACCACATTTTTGAATTGATGTTTAAATATGATAAGGGCAATTAGGTTTAACCAATTCTTAGACTCTAAAATACCCATCTTTTATTTTCCCTTAGTTAGCCCCTTTGAGCCTATTTTCCCTTTTTGTTTGTTTCCAACACATTGTTTAACCCAAAGCCTTTTCATTTGTTATCATCGTTTTCTTTCTACCCTATCAAGACAAGAGTGAAGTAATTGCATGATGAAAGAAAAGCAATTCTAAAAAAAAAAAAAACGAAAAAAAAAAAAATTCTGTTGTGAAATTTATTCCCTTAATTGGATGATTGGAGAATTATTTGCAAAAGCAATTGAATTATCAAATTGTTTCTCCAAGTGTTTTAAGTGCTTAAATGTGGGGATAAATTTCATCATTTTAGAAGTGTGTTTGTTTATTTTTGTGTGGCATCTAAATCATGCACGTAATTAACTCTTTGTCTTGATCATTAAACCCTTCATTTTTTTTCCTTCTGCCATACCCTTACCTAAGCCCCATTTCAACCCTTGCTAAGTCCCTTTGATTTTTGCATCATATTCATATGTAGTGGTGGAGATTTAATTCATTTGCAAGCCTATGGTAATAATATGCTATGTTTTGATTTTGAGAGTAAAACACGCACCCTAAACACTTTGAGAGCATTGAGCGAAACCATGTGAGGGTGTTAAGTCTTGCTGCATTTGATTTTGATGAATCGATGAGATGCTTGTGTTTTTGTTACAAACTCTATCCTATGAATGCTTATTCTTTTGATTGTCACTATGATTCAACTCATTGATGTGTGTTTAGCTTTATTGGTATTCTTGGATATCGAATGGTTTGAAAGGAGGTAAAAAGGAGGATTTGTATGTTGATTTGAGATATGCTTGAGGACAAGCATGGTTTAAGTGTGGGGGAATTTGATAGGTTATAAATAGTCATGCTATATTTTGTTTAATTCCCTCATATTTTGATTGATTTTGTGCTAATTTGTGGAAATTGTGTTTGAATTGATTTAGGAGCTGAAACATGGATGTTATGATGGAATTTAGACAAAAAGGCACGTTTTTGGCTTCCTTGGTGAAATTCAATGCTTGTTGGAGCAAATGGTGAAAACTGACTTAGGAGACGAATCTTGAAGCAAAAATTCATGTGGAACTCATCTTTATTTTAGGAAAATAGGATAAAAGAATAAATATTTCCTATCCTATTTAGGATTTTATTTGTTTGGATTCTCCTTTATTTTGAGGTTTCCTTATTAGAATAGAACTAGTATTAGGAAGGGGTGCAAAAATATGGCAGCACTTATATTTAAGGGAGCCAAGGGGCGTGAGCAAGGGGTGAAAAAAAAAGGGAAACGTTTCTTCTTCTTTTGGAGACAAGCGGCTGCAACTTCTTCTTCATCAAACAACTTTTGATTTCCTTTGTCCACCATGTGTGGCTAAGGTTTTAATTCCGGTCCAAGGGTTAGTCAAATTCCGATTGTAGTTTTGTGAGGCTTTGGACTTAACAAGAATTTCTTCAATCCAAGTAATTTTTATTTCTTGTTCTTATTTTCTATGAATTATTTATATTGATTAAATTGACGCCTTAATTCAATATTTATTTTTCTATCGCTAGTCATGAGTTTGTGATCCGTAATTGTCATGAATGACTGAATTGAGTAGCAAGGAGTTGGCTCATGTGTGTGTATTGATGATTACATATGATAGGCTCCAAGGAAATAAAATACGAGTTGATTAAATTGGAATAATCTGAATTTTGTTTTAGTCATTCTCACTATTCTTAATCACTTAATTTGATATGGAGCGATGATTAAAATTAGTGATAAGATTTGATGATTGTTTGAATCTAATAGGAGACTAAGTTCTTAAGATTGAGTAATTTATATTTTTGCCTATGATCAAAATTACAATTAGATGGAATTCACACAATTGGAGTTTGGTAAGATTGATTCTTTTTACTTAATTTTAAAGTCTTGTTTTATTTTTATTTTATCAAATTCTCGTTAAAGAAACAAATTGAAATCAAGTAATCGACTTGCCGGTTTTGGATAGAAGGGAGTTCTCTTGAAATTAATTTTTTTTTTTTTAAGCTTTGAGAAATTAAATTCATAGTTCTCTTGGGATTCGACCTGGTTCCACTATTTTTACAAATTAATTTAGGTGAATCAGTATTTATTTTGAAGGGCTTCGACAACTCTGTCAAAAATACAGTTATAAGATTTGTGAAAGGGTTTGATTTGTATATTAAAAAAAGAATACCTAAATACATTATCTACAATTTACAGCATGGAATTCATTTAGCCAAGCAAATTGAATTACAAATTAAGTCACACCAAAAAAGAAACTTTGATAATATAATTAAAAAACTTGACGAAGTTCAGGATTTAATCAAAGAATGGCATGTCTCTAAGAAAGTGCCGAGAGATGTACCAATAAATTCTCCTATCGTTGAGGAAGAAGACTCGTGCAAGATACTAAAAGAAAAGGTACAATTTATTATTGATTTAAAGTTTCAATTTGACAGGATATTTGAGAATGCACAAGATGTTTTCTTCACAAATAGCATTGAAGATGATGAGGTTGTTGATCTATATGATATTTTTAAAGAAGACGTACAACCTGCTCTTAATTTAAGCAGTGAGCCTAACAGTATGATCAAGGTTGTGCCACAACATCAAGTTGAGGAAGCTGAAATGATTGAAATGGTTCTACCTATTCAGATTGAAGACAAAAAGATTGTGCTTGAAGAAGATTTGATTGAAAATGTGAAATTTATTAGAGAATGCATTGAGGGAGAATTGGGGAATGACAAGAGTATTTGATCGTTGTTTGATCTTGGAAGTCTTCATCGCCTCAAACAACATACAAGCGAAAGAAGTTGATAAAGTTCGGATTCTTTAAAGTCTCGAGAAAGATTGATAAGAAAGACCACAAGTTCGAATTACAAGATGATTTCGTTTTACACAACAAGTTTCATCCTCCAAATTGTATCCAAACTCGAGGATGAGTTTCATTTAATAAGGGGAGAATGATGCAGGAAGTTAATTTAGGAATTTTAAGATTCTAAAATTTTATTATTTTAGGACATTCTATTTTAATTAGAGTCAATTATGGTATTTTATTATTTTAGAACTTTCTATTTTCATTAGAGTCAATTAAGGTATGAGATTTAACTCAGAGAAACTATATTTCATTTCCATTATAATTGTGATTTAGTTTCCCTTTTTAAGTTAACTAAGAGAAGTAGGTTTACTCTATTATAAGTAGAGATGTTTTGTTATTATTTTCGTAACTTCATATTAAGTTATTCAATATAGGTGGCGTTTGTTTTTTTGTCTGAAATCTGAATAGACCTGGATTAGTCTGAATTCTGAATAAATCTAAATGTCTGAATCTTAATAATATGTTTGTTTTTTTTGTCTGAATCTCGAAAAATAAGTATTAAATTGTTTATTTTTTTCAACTTAAAAAACTGAAAATATGTGCTTTTACATTTGTATCCTTATTAAATTTGAATGTCAAATAAATAATATATTAAATACCACAATATTTTAACATTTAGAAGTAAAATAATATATTAATGGGAGATTTAAGAACAAGATGAGAGGAGCAAAGTGAGCAGTGATTCCATGACGGCTAAAAAATAATGATGAGATTATTATGTTGGGTAAATGTCTATGGGTGAGTTTTGGGATAGACATGAAAAATAAATTATAAAGCAGAGATATATTAGAAAGTAATTGACTTAATTCAGATTTCTCCATTCAGTAAAAAGCCAAAAAAATTGGCTTATTTTTTTAAGTCAAAATTATCTAAAAAATCTCATTAAGTTATAAAAACAAACACTTCTACTTAACTTAATTAATTAAGTTAAGTCACTTTAAGTTATTAAGTTAAAAAACAAACGCCACCATAATCTCTCTTTAATTTTCTTTGGGATTATCTATCAAAATCTCTCTTGTAGAGTCGTTTAGATTAGAGAGTCATCTATTCTTACTTTACGCATTATTAAAAATCTTTTTGAGTCATTTGAATTAGAATGATATATAATCCCACTTTGATTGGAGTATAACCTAATCACGTTGGCTTGGTCCAGTACTAGAATGAAATCTAGTTTTCCTACCCTATCAATTTTCGTCTCGCTCCATTAGTTGATATCAGAACTTTCCTTACTCCATCAAGTAATCGTAGTAAAAAAATTAAAGAATAAGTTTATATTTAAATGTTATTGTGATAGATTTATCGCAAAATAATTGCACTAATTTAACAAATTATTCTATAATTTTATTCTCACTGTAAGTTAGAACATGGCATATATTAAATATCTAAAAAGTTTAAAAACTTTACATTCTATCATAAGTGCTACATTCCTTGGAACTCAAAAATATTTTTTGATAAATTTTTGGAATTAGTGGTGTTCGATAATTGTAATTATAAATTTAAAAAATGTGATAATTTATTAGTCCTGAAAAATTATACAAATCAGTAATGGTTACTCATCGAAATATTGGCTTTTCCATATCAAATAAAGGCCATATTACCTGACGTAGATGAGAAAAGTTGACGGCAAACTACCCAAGTTAGGTAAACAAGACAGAAAATGGGACGGATTGTGTTTCATGCATCAAATGAGTCCAACTATCCCACCCCTCTCTTGCACTTATGAAAATTAGATTAAATTGAACGGTTTAACATAATTTTTTCTTAGCTACATGACATTAATGTTTGTTGAAAGGAATTTGGATCTATTACAAATAGATGTTGGTAATTAAAAACCAAAAAAATTAACAACTTAATTAATTTTCTGGAAGTACTGTTCACCGCAACTGTTCACGATTACTATTCACAATTACTGTTCATCTGCCTCAAAAATATTAATTTTCCAAAAACCTACATCCACGAGGCCATGCCCAGATGAAAAGCAATTCACTAAGTTGAGATGTTACAACCTATGAATTTACCAAACTTATGGTTCTCACTTACAGTTTATCACCATAAAGTTTACTCAACCTTAGACTAAATCTGCTTCTCTTGAATAATTGCTATTCCTCTTGATCCACGATCCTCAAGGCACTTCGTAAAGTGATCAATAACAATTCTTCAATTCTTCAATTCTTCAATTCTTTAACGTCTAGTGATCTAAGATCCACATAGACTCTCCACAGAGGTGAAAAGAATATAATAAGACAAATCAACACAACATGGTGCTCCAAATCTGGATTCTCTAGGGAGGAGACCAAAATTTACTTTTCTACTTTATGCTCTGTCTTGTGCGTCACCCTTCAATTGTAAAATACCCCTCTTTATATAGGCACTAGGGTTTCACCATAATAGAAAACCTTAAAAGACTTTGATTCTTTTCAAATAAGAGTTTCTTTCCTCTTATAATTCCTATGAATTTGAATAGGAATAAATCTGATCTTCTTGCCTTGCTTGTCTCTCAAGAAATATCTAGAATATTTAATGAACTTTCTGTTTGAACCAACTTCTTGCTCTAAATAGATCTCATGCGCCAATTATAGAATCTCATTATTAATTGACTTTCTAATTTAGACATCTAATTAAATTAGGAAACAGATATTCCTAATAAATTGGAATCTTACCAAATTAGAAGATTAATAAATTAATCCCTATTACAAGATATGCAATAGATAAATTTTCAATTTAACTAAACTTGACATAAAATGCCAACTCTATAAATATGGGACTTAACATTTGGGGACAGTGTTTGTTTTGTTTTGTTTTAATGTAAAGTCAATTTATGTTGCCCCGAGTATTACGTCAAAGAGTGAAGGATTTCTTTCTATGAGACAACATGTTGAATTGCTTCTGCTATGCGAATTATTGTATTCGTGTGGGACTCACTTTTTTGATCTTTAAATTGAATTGTCTTTTTTTCCCGAAATTATGGCTCATATGGAAACACTTATCACTTAAGTTTGGCTAATATGGAAACTCTTTAAGCTTCCAATTACGTGGCTGCGATAATTCTCTTTTAAGAAGATATTAGCAGCCTCGTTTATTAAATTATGCGTGCTTTATATGTTATATCGAGTACAACATTGTTGTCAACACTATAAATGAGGACTATTTTCATTTCATTGTTATAGTAATAGGTGATAAAAATAATTAAATCATACTAATCTTTTTATACAAAAAACTCCTCACTCACAATTAATCATTAGTTAAATTTATGAAAATTAAACAAAATGATGAATAAGACAAGTTTGTAACTATTTTTATGTATAAGACCTACACTAAATAAATTTTTACTTAAAATATCTAATACAAGCATTGTGTTTTCTATCGGATATTTCATTGACTCATAGTAACATGACATATATCAATTATCTAAATATTGAAAATATTAATCATTCTATCTACATTTTTTGAAGTCAAAATTTTTTTTATCAATTATACAAATTAATTAAACGATATATCGAGTCATGTCATATTCATCAATTAAATGAATTTTAACAAATTTTAAAGGATTGATGGCTGAGCCGAGCAAGAAAGTTATTTTTGTGTCAATTAAATGAGGGAACAATTGTTTTTTTATAGGAGTATCCATTTTTATTGAATAACTTAAACAGTGCTCAATGGGACATATTGTTTTTATATTAAGCATTTGGTTTTTTTTTTAAAGAAAAGAAAAAGAAAAGAGAAAACGAACACGCATATTTAAAACACACATCAACAAGCCCCACCCCCAACCTAATCTAAATATTGTCTTAACATTTTATAATTTTATAGATGTGCATAAAAAAAAAATAATAATAAAATAAAAAAAGAAGAAGAGGGGGAGATCTCACCTGAACTCGATACAAAAGCTTAAAAAGAAGATAACAAAGAACAAAAAAAAAGTCAATTTTTTTTTTAATAAAACTCTAAGATTAAGAAGATGCGTTTTGAGAGATACTGCACTCTCCATATCTAGTCATCTTCGACTCAAATTTAGTCTAAAATTAGTCTTTACAGAAAAAACTTTGTAAAAACATCACCAGGACTAAGACATTTATATAGTAAATATAATACAACAAGACATTCTTATTCTCGTCTTCATCTATTTTCAGGAAAGTTAAAGTTAAAGTGGAGTGGCCCATTTGTTGTAAAAAAAGTATATTCATATGGAGTCATAGAAATTAAGAATCGAAAGAATGATGTCACATTTAAAGTTAATGGTCAAAGATTAAAATTATATCTAGAACATCAATCACGTGAAAAAGACACCGAAATCAATTTAGTGACCCACCAAATCTTGAGTGATTCAATCTTTTTTTGTTGTTATTTTGTTTTACTATTATCTTGCCATTTCATTGTTTGAATTTTTTTCTTTCGATTGATGCGCACCATACTTTTTTTAGCATTATATTTCTTGATTAAGTGTGTTTGTTTGACAATAGTATTTTCTCTCATCAATTTTCACTATATGTCATGAGTTCTTCAATAAGAAAGTTTCTGCTCACATATCTTAAAAGCCTTTTGCGTGTGAAATCTCACTTAACAAGCCAGATACAAAGCTGTAAATCACATCCACTTTGGGATCTGCAACCACCAGCATTAGTGTTCTATGTTGAGGATCTAAAAAGACAACACAGACCAATAGAGAGTGGTATATATGAATTTCAATTAGAGCTTGAGGCTAACTCAATAAAAGGACGAATATAAGTTCATTTTTCTGTTTTCTTTTTTTCTTTTCTTTGTGTAATTTCTTTGTGTTGTTTTGTTCACTTTCACGTTTGATTTAATTTTGTAGTTTTAATTCTCTTTATTCTGGTGTATTTTGATTCATTTTTCTAAATAAATGGAGAATAACGGTACTCTGTGACTTCTTAAGTCGGTATCTCAATTTTCCATAATAATTAAAACCTCAATATCAAACATGGAAGAAATATAACATTAACTGCATAAGCATTATCCCTCTCTCACTTAGATTGCCCTTAGGAAGATTTACAATGCTTGCTGTGAACGGTTGCGTTTGTTAATGATTAATGACATTCCTTCTGACATTTGTTGGTTAATTGAAGCAAAGGTCTGATTAGTAGGTGAGTATTCTTATCCATTTGCTTATTTCATGCCTGATTTTGATAAAAGTACATTTTTTAAAAAAAGGAGAGCTAAACGATTTGGCTCGAAATGTCATAACTGTGTAAGACTTGGTTGCAAACGGGAGATTTAGAAATCTTTAGGAATGGTGTCTGATAATCGTGGAGATAAAATTAAATTCATTAAAGATGGCCTTAGTAAAGAATCATTGGATGATATCTTACGATCTCTTGAGAAAACATTAGAGCGGATATGTGCAACATGAGATTCATAATTTATGGATACTATTCTAAAAAGAAAGTGCATAGTTTAGTCTTGGGAATATGACTAAAAAAGACCCCGTTTGTCAGTTTATAAGAAAACTAGATGAGAAGTCTATCTTCAACCCATAGAGGGCGTTCAAGCCGTTACTGGACGTAAAACCAGAGGAAGATGTAAGCTACAATCACAACTATCAGTAAATATCCTTTTATTTTGTTGTCTTTTTATCATTTGCGTTATTGCATTTAGTGGTGTGATGTTGTGTTTAATAATTATTTATTTTCTTTTACTGTTTGTTTTTTCTAATCACTACTTTCTTTTTTATTTTACTGTTTGCTTTTAAATTATTGAGCCACGAGCTTTAAGCATCTGACAAATATGTCAACCCATTTACAGTTGTTTCTCATTACTTCTGTCACCAAGATCTTTAAATATGAGTTTTTTTTCAAACAGTCATAACTTATTTTTGAAGATTATTCCAATGGCAGCATCTTGGAGGAAACAATTCAAAAACATTTATGAGTTTTTTGGGTTTTACCATGAAAGACAGAGCCTGCTCAAGAACAGAATAAGCACAGAAGTTCTACTACCAATATCATGGACAGGCTCATAACACGAAAGTTCTACGATAATGGGCTCAGTCAAGGGCCTTATTTAAAAGCCCAAATTTAAGCCCGTGATTTATAATAAATTTTAATCTAAAACTTTACTGATATTATAAAATTCAATTTAAAAAAACTGAAAAATTAAAAGAAAAACAAATCGGAATATGGGATTCAAAATAAACCCTCATTTTCGGTTCCCTCATTTCTCACTATTCCCGCCGCCGGCCAGTACAGCAACGAGCAACGAGCATCCACCAGCGAGCCGCGAGCGTGAGGCATCCACCACTAGCGAACCGATCTGTTCCAATTAGCATCCAGCGAGCCAACCGTGAACATCCAGCGAGCCAACCGTAAGCTAGCCACCTACCATCTCTCGCGCGACGCTGCAGCAACAACCACTCCAACGCGCACGAGTCAGCAGCACCGATCTGTTCCAACGCGACTCAAACACCATCTCCGGTACTCCATCTCAATTAAGCTTCTATTTTTTTATTGTATAATATCATTCCCAAATATATGTAATTGGTTAATTTGTTGAAGATTATTGTGAAGAATTTTTTGTTTTTGAGTTGTGAAGAATATCGTGGAGAGTTTCTAATGATTTTGAGCCGTGTTGTTGGTTTTGTTATTGATTGTTGGTTGTTAGTTTGCAAATTTGAGGGTTTTGTTATTAATCAATTCTGAACGTTGCAAATTTACTTGTAATTTGTAAATGAAGCATTATGAATTTTAGAATTATTATGATGTCCAGTATAGAAATTCTGGATTCTTAGAAATTTATTATGACATAATGATCAATGATGTAAAACTTAAAAATTCTGTATTCTTAGACATTTTTCAGCGTTATTAAAATTTTTTATATAATATTTAATTAAATAAATAATTAATCTAATATGTTATCTCCGTTAATTTTGTATAGGTTTATAATGGAAAATTAGATAATTATGTTTTTAGATTTTATAGTTTTATTAAAAATATTATTTAAAAAGACGCCGCCGCAGCCCACTCCGTTCAGACTGTGCGACCAACTGCTACTAAGAATTGGCTTTTAGAGGGCCTCATTAAAAAGTTCTGACTGTTCTTAAATCATGAGAATCTGATCGTTATAATAGAGAGGAAACTACACCTTATATATGGAGGAGGTGAACGAGGGTTATACTAGACATTATTCCAAAAGCCATTAAACTTTTAGGATGCCTATCTGGCCCACCAATTGGAGAAGAATTAATGGTATCAAGTATGAAAGAGAGAATATCTGAAATGCTAAATCATACTGATGCTTTTATTTTCTTACTAGGAGATCTTGTGACTCTTGAGGCACTGATTACATTTACATCTTGGGCCCATTTGAACATTTATAAAAAACGCATTGGTTTGTTAAATGTTAATAATTTTTATGATGGCTTGCTAACTTTTATTAACCATGCAATTAAAAATCATTTTGTTCCACACTTTGTAAAAAAAGCTCTTTATTTGTGCTTCTACTGCTAATGAGTTACTTGATCTTTTACAAACCTATACACCAAAGCCAGATCCCAAGACTATTGCGCTGGATTGGTCGACTGATGATGGTAGCAGTAGCAGCAGTAAGAAGTGCATATTAGATTTAATTCTCCGTTTGTAAATATTTTCTATTGTAGTGTTCATGTGATGCCTTCTAAACTCTTCCTCTTTCTTTTTAAAATATTGAGGAAAATGTCTTAATCAGGTTGGAGGGAAGAAATAATTGATAATTGTGGAATGTCTTAGTCCTGGCGATGTTTTTACAAAGTTTTTTCTGTAAAGACTAACTTTGGACTAAATTTGAGTTAATGATGATTGGATATAGAGAGTGCAGTACCTCTATAAATGCATCTTCTTAATCTTAGAGTTTTATTATAAAAAAATTGACTTTTTTTGTTTTAAAAAAAATTCAATTTTTTATTATAACATTTTATAATTTTCAAGTGAGGTCTCCCCCTCTTCTTCTTTTATTATTATTTTTTATGTATATCTATAAAATTATAAAATGTTAATTTAATGTTTAGATTAGGTTGGGAGGTGGGGATAGTTGACGTGTGTTTTTAAATATGTGTGTTCGTTTTTCTCTTTTCTTTAAAAAATAAAAAATATTATTTTTTGTCTAGGATGGCTGTGTAAAGAGTCATGACTTTTAAGACTCATTCTAATAGTCCCGTTGTATCATATTTTGATTCTGAAATTTATTGTAAGTTGTTTTTGTTCCTTTTTCTTTGAATTACTTAAATTTATGAACTCTCCAATTGGTTATTGTTGTTTAGTTTTAATGCAACTGCTATTGATATCAATGTACAAGTGTAGACTGCAAGTAATAAAGTGATGAGTAATCAAGATTATCTCTACAAGGATTGATGCCACTGAAGTTGTTACAGCAACTTCAACAATGAACTCTTCTATCCAATTCAATAGACAAAGATAATGGGAAGATCAAGTAATTAAAAGTAATAACAAAATAACATAAAATGTAATAAAACTAAAGTTCACGTTAAACACAAAGACGAATGAATGAGAGTGTAGTAGTTGGGTGAGCAAATTCTCTAGATGGGGTTAGCTGGTTAATTCACGTCAAATTCGGTTGCTGCAGCAGATGCTATAGCACTGGGCAAAATTCTCGTGCATCCTCAGCCATCGTATATTGGATATCTCATACCATTATGCAACCTAACAGTGACCAAGTGCTAGTTAACATAAGATATGGCTTTACAAGCTTAGATTCTTTTTACTCTACAAGGTAAATGATGGTTGTCGAAGGCAACAAAAATAAATACCTACTCTAATAAAATCACAGATAGTGATCGAAGCGTATTCACGTAGACGTAGAATTATTTAAACTTTTAAAATATAAAGTGCAAAATGAGGGATTGTTGACAAAATTCAAAATCAAATTAAAAATAACAAGATCTAATTAAAATTGTAAATCAGATTAGGAAAAGCTCGTCAAGGAATTAACTCACTGATTCGACCATCGATCATTGATCTAAATATAAATAATTATTACTCATGAATAGACCGGTTATAGCCATCGAGACGCCTAATACCAATCTCTCCTTAACTAGTCGACAACCAAGGTACGCACCATTGGTTATTTCCTAATCAATAGATTACCTTAGACACGATCATGTGATTTAATCAATCGACAAATGAAAAGCTAGAGACCCAAATCCTAATCAACAAACGACACGATGGCTCATTTAAATTAGATTGTTTATTCTCATAACACAATATGCACGTCTTATTTGTCACAAACATTAAAATCTTCATACGATGAATCTTTTAATTGACAGTAAATTAAGTTGATAATTAAATAGTGGCCAATTATCTAATTGACAAACATAATCATGACACTAATTCAGAGAATAAACAAATACCTAACAAGCAATAAAACAATTAAAGCATAAGAAAGATCTCACAGTAATGATGAATCAAAGCTTCATTAACCTTCAACCAGAAAAATAAATTTAGTTCCTCATAGAGAGAAGAGAAAAATTTAGATCTAGGATTTTCTTTCTTTTCCCTGGTGATCCCCCTCTCTTTGTGTTTCAATCTCTTTTGTATTGTAGAGTTATTCTAAAAATAGAATACTAAAATCTAAAATATTCTTTAAATTCGGAATTACAAAAATAACCCTAAAAGGTGAAACACGTTAAAATAAAAACTGCAAGTTCTTTGTTGACAGCACGCGCCCACGCCTTATCAACAAAGTTCTTCTGAAATTCATAATCCTTCCATGCAAATAATCATCCTTAAACATCATCTTCTAGCTCAATTTTAGCGCCAATCAATAGAATTGCACCTACAAAATAAAATACAAATAAATCACTATTATTAAGTGCAAAACATTGATATTAAAGGGAGTAAGCAATACAAAATTAGTGCATAAATTGCACTCTAATAGTAAATTCCTATGTTTAGTGCATCACAAGTCTTAAATCAACCACAACCTTTTTTGGATTCAAGTTAGAACTCAATCTAGGAAAATTGAATTAAGACCAAGTATCGCTCCAATATATTCTATTAAGGAATGCCCTTTTGTGGTGCTCTCTTAACTTGTATCTTAAATAGGAGGTCAATCGAAATAATGAATGTAATTCAAATTATGAAAGCAAATGCTACAGCAAAGGTGCAGCAACGCATACAATCAGTCAATTATCCATTTAGATTACTTGTCATTCAACTACAATTAAATTTAGCTCATAATTTGTAAAAGAAAAACGAATAACAAAGTTTCAACCATCAAATACGTTTTCATAATACAAAGGTAAACAAGACAACAAGTGATGGTTGTCGAAGCCAACAAAAATAAATACCTACTCTAATAAAATTGTGTATAGTGATTGAGCAGGGTCGTGTCCACAGAGATTGGTAATTATTTAAATCCTTTCAAAATGTAAAATGCAAAATGGGGGAATTGTTGACAATAAATAAAATCAAATTAAAATAACAAGAACGCAAATTAAAATTGTAATTCAAATTAGGAAAAGTTCTGGTTGAAGGAATTAACACAGCTTGATTCGACTACTGATCATTGATCTAAATATAAATCATTATTGCTCATGAATAGACTGGTTATAGCTACTGAGACGCTCTAATAGCCAATCTCTCCTTAACTAGTCGATAACCAAGGTACGACCATTGGTTACTTCCCTAATCAATAGACAACCCTAGATACGATCATAGGATTTAATCAATTGACAGCCTGGAAAACCAGAGAGACCCAAATCCTAATCAACAAACGCATACGATGGTTCATTTAAATTAGATTGTTTATTCTCATAACACAATATGCATGATGTGCTATTTGTCACAAACATTAAAATCTTCATACGATGAATCTTCTAATTGACAGTAGATTAAGTTGGTAATTAAATAGTGGCCAATTATCTAATTAACAAACATAATCATGACACTAATTCAGAGAATAAACAAATACCCAACAAGCAATAAAACTATTAAAGCATAAGAAAGATCTCACAGTAATGATGAATCAAAGCTTTATTAACCTCGAACCAGAAAAATAAATTTAGTTCTTCATAGAGATAAGAGAAAAACTTAGATCTAGGTTTTCTTCTTTTTCCTCTTGATGATCCCTCTCCTCTTTTTGTTTCAATCCCTTTTGTATTGTAGAGTTCTTCTAAAAATAGAATACTAAAATCTAAAATATTCTCTAAATTCGGAATTACAAAAATAGCCCAAAAAGGTGAAACACGTTAAAATAAAAACTGCAAGTTCTTTGTTGACAGCACGCGCCCACGCCTTATCAACAAAGTTCTTCTGAAATTCATAATTCCTCCATGCAAATAATCATCCTCAAACATCATCTTCTAGCTTAATTTTAGCACCAATCAATAGAATTGCACCTACAAAATAAAACACAAATAAATCACTATTATTAAATGCAAAACATTGATATTAAAGGGAGTAAACAATATAAAATTAGTGCATAAATTGCACTCTAACAAATTCCCCCACACCAAGATGATGCTTGTCCTCAAGCATGTAACTCAAGACTAATCCCAACTCTCCACCCAATTCTCATCTCTACTCATCCAAAAACAATCTAAAGCAAGCACACCTCAAGAAATTAAGTCAAGCAACATTCGAGAGACAAGGATTTTAAAGCATAGAATAAGCACATTCAACCACCAAGAAAGTCCATTCAAAATTCAAGTGCAAAAAGATTAAATAGCCCTCTCATTGACTTCACTCCATGCACTCAAAGTGTTTAGGGTATCATTTATGCACTCAAATCAAATCAAAGAATGCTATTACCATAAGCTTGCTCATATATCACATCTCAATCCACAAAACATGAATTAAATGTAAAAATCTAAGGGTCTTAGAAATGTTGTAATAAGGCTAAATGGGTTAAATGAAAAAGAAAGGTCTATGAAACAAAAAGAGATCAAAATGAGAAGAATGAACTCATTGAATGAACCTTATGATATCAAATGCTTATTTCTACTCAAGTCGCCAAGAATGCAGACATCATTTTCTCTTTTTTTTCGATTTCTTTTTTTTTGTATTTCTTTTTTTTCTTTTTCTTTTTGTTTTTGTTTTTTTTTTTTTTTATGAATCAAACAAAAGGAATGAACTTTGCACAATTTAATTCAAGCATAATGCTTGTTGATCTAATTGAGAAACTTTAATTCAACGTAGCAAAAGCAACAAAATATATCCAAACAATGAGTCCAAAAATCTCCTTAAATTTAGGCTCAAATAGAAGGAAAATGGGTAAGTAAATGGAGAGAATTAGAAGAGAATGGTTAAGGCTCAAACAAAGATAACAAATAAAGGTCTTCTGGTGGAGAAAAAGAAGAAAAATGTGGAAATAAAAAAAAAAGGAAAGTGGTTTGCCCTTATCATTTTAATGCATAAAATCCCATAATGTGGCTTCAACATGTATAAAAAAGCAAGTTCTAGAATAAACAAACTAAGATTGATATTCACACAACAAAAATAATTAGAGCAAAGTGGTTGTTCATGGGCTCAAATCCTCACAAAGTTGGTAAATTTGCCATCAAATCATGTGCACTCTTCAAATAAATCAACTATCAAAAGTAGTGTAGAATGAGAAGAAGGTATGGGTGATATATCAAGGGAAAGGTAAAAAGGGTAAGAAGCGAGAGAGATGTGTGAAGTGATATAAAAAGTGAAAGATAAAATTAGATAAAAAGAAGAAAGAAAGAAAAAAAAATGAAATAGTATGATGAAATAGAAATAGATGTAAATGATTTGAGATGGATGGGAAAAGAAAAAAAAATGAGAAAGAAAAGAAAAGAAAAGAAAAATTTAACCTAATATATGAACCATACTAACTCCAAAATAATTTAAGGATAAGAAGAGTGAAAATAACACTTCCAGGCATATCAATATTACAGAAATCCCTCCCCCACACCAAGAACTTACATTGTCCCCAATGTATGATAATCAAATCTCACATCAAAAAATTAATGCATAAGGATAAAAGATTAAAGGTAAAAAGAAAAACGTCCCTGAATTGTGAGCTTTGATCTACATAATGTGGCTGGCATGGACTGCTTTAGCGGTGGCTTGTGTTGAGTTTGCGCGCTGCTGGTGCAGACTGGAGACGCTAATGCACGGGCGCTAGTGAGACGGGTGGATGAGCTGCGGGAGACGCACGGCTGGGCGAGAGCTGGAGCCTGGACGCTGGATTCGCGAGGCTCGTGCAGGCGCGATGCGCCGGGCTGAGTCATGGAGAAAAGAAGTCGTCGGGAAGAAGAACGAGGATTAGGGATTTGTGAACAGTGATTTCATTTTTTTTTTTTAAACAAAATCCCTTTTTTTTTTCGAAATTTTTTTTTTAAATAAAATCAAAATCTTTTTTTTTAAATTTAAAATGAATTTTTTTTTTAAAAGAGACAATTGAAACACTAAAAATTTCAGAAGTACTTTTTTAATAAGCATGCGGGCACGCCTTAAAATCATTTCACTTCAAAATCACGTAAGTCTTAGTTAAATAAAGGCACGCTTTAAAACCATTGAAAATCAGAAGATATTATTATTAAGCAGAGACGCCTTAACAAAAATTTACTTCTGACCAAAATAAGCAAAAACATTATTTAAACAATCCGAATCAAAATTAAAAACAAAAGATATAACTAACAAAAATCAAAATAAATAAATCCTTTGGGTTGCCTCCCAAAAAGCGCCTTTATTTTATGTCTTTGGCTAGACACATTCATGCATCAATCTCCATACATGGGACTCTCGAGAGCCACTTCCTTCACAATATTCACCGACAAACCTTCATAAAAAGGTTTTAAGCGATGACCATTAACCTTAAGAACTTTGTCAGAGGTCGGACTTCGAATCTCAACAACAGAGAACTCTTTTCTCGAAACCATTTTGTCATGAAATGTCTTCGTCTTTTTCTTGTAGAATCGCGAACTCTCATAGGATTCATTTCTAATCTTCTCTAACTCTTGCAGCTGCAACTTCCTCAGCTTTCCCGCTTCATCCATATAAAAACTTTCCTGCACTATAGGGTTAATATCATCCACAGAAAATACCGAATGTTCCTCATTAGGATATTTCATGGCATCATTCATATTGAACTCTATAACCTCTCCATCAAATTCCATAGTGAGAATCCCTTTATGTATATCCAATTTAGTTCTAGCAGTCTTAAGAAAAGGTCTTCCTAGCAAAATTGGGACAAAATTAGAAGAGTTATCATCTTCCATATCAAGTACATAAAAATCAGCAGGAAAAACCAAATCATTAACTTGTACTAAGACATCTTCTAATACCCCATCAGGATATGCATTAGATCTATCAGCTAGTTGAATTATCACGCTAGTTTCTTTTAATGGACCAACATTCAAAGATGAATAAATAGAACGAGGCATGATATTAATAGAAGCTCCTAGATCTAACATAGCTTTCTCAACTCTAACACTACCAATTTTACAAGGGATAGTAGACATACCTGGATCCTTGCACTTAAGAGGTAGTTTCTTTTGGAGAATTGCTGAAACATTCTCCCCCATGTGAACTCTTTCATCTCCTCTTAATTTTTTCTTCGAGGTGCACAGTTCCTTAAGAAATTTAGCATATCGAGGTATTTATTTTATAGCATCTAATAAAGGAATATTTACCTCAACCTTGCGAAATGTCTCAAGGATGTCTTTCTCTTGTTCCTCCTTTTTGGATTTTGCAAACCGACTTGAAAAAGGAGGAGGTATCACCACAGGTAGGTGTTTCACTCTCGTGGGTTGCGCATCTTGAGAGTTAGGCATCAATTCATCTTTCTCAAGCTCATATTCTACTTGGTTTGTCACTTTCTTATTAGGCTCTTGCAACTCCTTCCCACTTCTAAGGGTGACAGCACTAACGTTTTGCTTTGGATTGACCTCAGATTGTGAAGGCAATCTCCCTGATACTTAAGACCTGTGCTCACCAGAAGTTGCCAATTGACTCACTTGGTTCTCCAAATTCGAATACTCAGGTTGTCGCTGAAATTGTTGAGTGTTAGTCACAAGTGATTTAACAATTTCTTCAAGAGATATACCTGACTTGGAGTCTGACTGTGGAGGGGCTGGTTGTCTTGGTGGGTATTGTGGAAATCCTGATGGCCTAGCTTCATAGCTGAAGTTTGGATGATCCCTCCATCCCGGATTATAAGTCTGTGCATAAGGATCATACTTCCTCTGAGGCATGCCTGGAAATCCTCCAACTGCATTGGTTTGTTCAACGGGTTCTTCTTGAAGTGTAGGACACATATAAGTTGAATGACCCATATTGGAACAAATGCCATAAGTCTTCACCTGTTGCACATTACCTACAACAAACTTTTCCACAAGCGAGGTAAGTTTATCAAGACGTTGATCAATAGAAGAGATATTTACCTCATTCACTTTTCTTGAAATTGGATCTTGTCTGCTGCCAAACTGTTGTGCATTGGCCGCCATATTTGAGATCAACTCCCTTGCTTGAGTCGGGGTCTTGTTCACCAACACACCTCCACTAGCAGCATCTATCATACTCCTATCCATCAATGACAGTCCTTCGTAAAAATATTGAATGTTGTTGATCAAAATTTGCCGAGGCGTACCGCACACAACTGTTTGAATCGCTCCCAATACTCGTACAAAGTCTCTCCAGGAAGTTGTCTAATCCTACAAATGTCTTTTCTAATGTTGGCAGCTCTTGAAGCAGGAAAGTACTTCTCGAGGAATTGTTTCTTCAAACCATTCCACGTTGTAATAGATCCAGGAGGTAAGTAGTATAACCAGTCTTTAGCTAACCCATCTAAAGAGAAATCGCTTCAAGAACGCCTTGTGGCCTCATACTTGAACACACCACATGAAATTCCTTCAGATGTTTATGAGGATCTTCACCTGCAAGACCATGAAACTTGGGTAATAAATGAATAAGACCAGATTTTAATTCGAAATTTACCTCCAAATCTACATATTGAATGCAGAGTGGTCACGATTCAGTCCGGTTCACTAACTCTCTAAGAGTTCTTTCTACAAAGTGCCTATCCATCACTTGTACTCGAATCGCTAGATGATTCAACCAAATTAATCAGACCGCTTTCAGAAGCAAAGGCAACGAGGATTGTTGCTTAGCTCGCTTCGTTCGTCTCACTGTGTCTTCTCAATTTCAGGATCAAACAAAAGTGTACCTGTACGAGAAGAACGAACCATATACTAAGTAAAAAGTAAAAAGGATTAAATAAACGACACCAATCCCCGGCAACGGCGCCAAAATTTGATGGTTGTCGAAGCCAACAAAAATAAATACCTACTCTAATAAAATTGTGTATAGTGATTGAGCAGGGTCGTGTCCACAGAGATTGGTAATTATTTAAATCCTTTCAAAATGTAAAATGCAAAATGGGGGAATTGTTGACAATAAATAAAATCAAATTAAAATAACAAGAACGCAAATTAAAATTGTAATTCAAATTAGGAAAAGTTCTGGTTGAAGGAATTAACTCAGCTTGATTCGACTACTGATCATTGATCTAAATATAAATCATTATTGCTCATGAATCAGATCGTTATAGCTACCGACGCCTAATAGCCAATCTCTCCTTAACTAGTCGATAACCAAGGTACGACCATTGGTTACTTCCCTAATCAATAGACAACCCTAGATACGATCATAGGATTTAATCAATTGATGTACCGGAAAACCGTAGAGACCCAAATCCTAATCAACAAACGACACGATGGTTCATTTAAATTAGATTGTTTATTCTCATAACACAATATGCATGATGTGCTATTTGTCACAAACATTAAAATCTTCATACGATGAATCTTCTAATTGACAGTAGATTAAGTTGGTAATTAAATAGTGGCCAATTATCTAATTAACAAACATAATCATGACACTAATTCAGAGAATAAACAAATACCCAACAAGCAATAAAACTATTAAAGCATAAGAAAGATCTCACAGTAATGATGAATCAAAGCTTTATTAACCTCCAACCAGAAAAATAAATTTAGTTCTTCATAGAGATAAGAGAAAAACTTAGATCTAGGTTTTCTTCTTTTTCCTCTTGATGATCCCTCTCCTCTTTTTGTTTCAATCCCTTTTGTATTGTAGAGTTCTTTTAAAAATAGAATACTAAAATATAAAATATTCTCTAAATTCGGAATTACAAAAATAGCCCAAAAAGGTGAAACACGTTAAAATAAAAACTGCAAGTTCTTTGTTGACAGCACGCGCCCACGCCTTATCAACAAAGTTCTTCTGAAATTCATAATTCCTCCATGCAAATAATCATCCTCAAACATCATCTTCTAGCTCAATTTTAGCACCAATCAATAGAATTGCACCTACAAAATAAAACACAAATAAATCACTATTATTAAGTGAAAAATATTGATATTAAAGGGAGTAAACAATACAAAATTAGTGCATAAATTGCACTCTAACAACAAGAGAGCGATAAAAAGAATTGCATTACTTGTTCATTCTGCAAGTCCTCCTCGTGCAGCCTTTAATCTCCTCGTGCAGCCCTTAATCTCCTCGTGCAGCCCTTAATCTCTTCTTTCAATTCTATTTTTCTATTGTATCTTTGTGACTTTCTCTTCTTTGATTACGACCCCCTTTTGTAAAGATGCGTGCTCCTTTTATAGTTGAAAATTAGGGTAAACAGAAATGTAAGTTGCATGTTAACATTTATATATCCATAGTATTAATTTTGATGATAACAAATAAAATTAAGAATGATTATCCATAGTATTTATTTTTCATGCTTTTCAAATAAATCATTATCTTCATATTATTAAGGTTTTATATTTAATAAAAAATAATTTTGTGAAATTGGTTGTTTTTCAAGTTTATGGTCTAATTGAAAAATGAAAAATATGCCTGCAAAAATATAACGTTTCACTAAATGACAAGATCAAAGAATTGAAATTAGATAATGAAATGTTACATGATAGGATTGCGTCATGCAAACAAAGTACTTCATATGAGCATCAGAAACCACATGTTGATGAATTAATAAAAGAAAATGAAGTGCTTAAGAAGAAGAGCAATGAGTTAAATGAGATTATGTTAAAATTCAAAAATAGTCAAAAAACTTAAAAAAAATTGTTGTGGTTTGTGTTGTATAAGTTTTAATAACTCAATTTACCCCCCTCTTGAGTTGCCTAGTTAGTATTTCAATTGGTATCAAAGCAACGTGCTCTTGTTTAGACTTAACGATCTAGAGTTAAAGATCAATGGCAACCCAATATGACTCAACCTTTAGGGAAGGACAGTCCACAACTAGACCACCGTTCTTTAATGCTAATGACCACCCATATTGAAAAACTAGGATGACAATTTATTTACAAGCTTTAGATTATAAAATTTGGGAAGTTATGTATGATGGTCCACTTATGCCTTTGACTAAGAATGAAATAGGGGAAGATATTCCAAAACCTTCAAGGGAATGAAGTGAATTAGAAAAGAGAAAATCTTCTCTAAATTCCAAAGTTATGAATGCTTTATTTTGTGCAATTGACAAGAAAGCGTTGAATACAGTATCTAGTTGTGAAATTGCTCATGAAATTTGGGATAAACTTGAAGTTGTGTATGAAGGCACAAATCAAGTTAAAGAGTCTAAAATCAGTAGATACACTCGTCAATATAAATTGTTTCAAATGGAACAAAATGAAAGTGTGTATTCTATGTATGCATGATTTACGGACATAGTAAACACCCTAGAAGCCCTATGAAAAACTTTTTCAAATAGCAAGAAAGTTAAGAAAATCATTAGGTCACTTACAAAAGAATGGAGACCTAAGAGGACTGCCATTGAGGAAGCCAGAGATTTAAATACCCTACCTATTGATGATTTAATTGGCTCTCTTATTTCTTATGAGGAAGACTTGACAGTGGAAAAAGACAATGAGGAGAAGAAGAAAAGCATTGCTCTTAAAGCCTCAAAACATGAGAGTGATGAGGAAAGCGAGCTGAAAGATGGGAGTGACTTTGAAGATGAAGGCATTGAAATGATTGCTAGAAAGTTTAAAAGGTTCTTCAAGAAGCAAATCAAGAGAAGAAACTTTAAAGATCTCATGCGAGAAAACCTTAAGGTGGAGAAAAGGAAAAAGAAGCCAATTATTTATTTTGAATGTAAAAAGCTTGGCCATATAAGATTGGAGTGTCCACTTCTTAACAAATTCAAGAAGAAAGCCATGGTGGCTAGTTAGGATGATAGTGATGAAGAATCGAGCGATTAAGAAGATTCGCAAGAAGTTAGCGAGAGGACGAAGATTTTGCGAAATCATGTTCTTGACTGTGGTAATTAAGTAATTTGAGTTCTATTTTTCTGTTTGTTTATTAACTTTTTCTTGTCTTAAAAGAAAAAATGAGTTTTCATGTTTAACTTTTCTTAGTTACTTCTTACTTCTGATGATATATTTTCTTACTTCTGATGATATGTTTATTAACTTTTTCTTGTCTTAAAAGAAAAAATGAGTTTTCATGTTTAACTTTTCTTAGTTACTTCTTACTTCTGATGATATATTTTCTTACCCTTTACACTAAAGATGTTCTTTTTTTCTTTTTTTAAGTAATTTACTGCTTAATAACATTTTCTAACAAAGTCAATTACAGAAATGATTAGGAAAAAAGAAGCAAAATCCTTGTAAAGTGTCTTCTAGGCATCGTTATTCATTAAAGTCTCATGTGCAACATATGAACGAAATGGTACCTGAAGCAATAGATACTCTATTTTATGACTGTTGTATTTATATTTTTTTGTAATGAACCATATTTATTTAGATTTCAATGTCATGCTTTGTATTTGAATCTTTTGGATTATAATTAAATATTATAATTTTTTTTTATGTGACTAGAATCTTTTGATCACTAGATTTCAATTTATATGATACAATATGTTGTTGTGGATTTTTTTTTTTACTGATAATTGGGAGTAGTCACTTTAATTTTTTGGTATGATATAGTTGTCAAATAACAAATGCTTACTTTTAATGATAAGAGATAACGGTCATCTAAAATTTGTTGACACTACGTAATTGGTCATGAAATAATAAAATAAATTATCCTTAAAATAAATTTGAGACTAAATTAATTACTAATTGTATATAAAAAAAAATTGTCGCAAATGACTACTACTTGAGATGATTATATAATGTCGCGATATACAAACTTGAATGACAGAAAAATAGCATTGCTAATTGCATCGTCGATCCTCTAATGACGATTTTTAATAATTATTTCGACTATATTTACATACTTTAGAGACAAATATTATAGTCATTATAAATCATCTACATTGACAAATGTGAAGTGTCATTGAGTGCTTTTGTTAATATCTAATTTGACCATTTTGAATACTATTTGTGACAATATTAGTTTAATTTTAAGACAATCATTTTTGTCACAAAAACATATATTTAATATAACAAAAATAATATTTGTTGCTAGAACCTTTTAAGCCGGTCTTTCCGCGACTAACACGTGAAGATTTGTTTTTTGTCATAGAAAATATAAGGTGACTAATTTGTTATCTTTGGTGACTAAATTTTTTGTTACAAAATATCATTTTTCTTGTAGTGACTTATGGCAATAAGAGATGATGAACTTAATGAGGTAAATGATCTTCCTACTTATGATGAATTATATGATGCTTTTAAAGAATTGTATGATGAATGGATGAAAACTAGTAAAAAGAATACATGTCTTAAAAAGAAAATGGTAGAGCTCACAAATGAAAATGAATCTCTAAGTGCAAAGATTAGTTGCCTAGAACTAGAAAATAAAACATTGCATTATAGAGTTACATTATTAAATGAGAAACCTAGCACTTCACATCAATATATAGAATCATATGTAGATGATTTGAAAAAGGAAAATGAGATGCTCAAGAAAAAGAATATTGAACTTAGTGATGTTGTCTTAAAATTTATTAATGGGCAAAAGATGTTTGATAACTTGCTCAATTCATAAAAATGTGTATTTGACAAAGGAGGTATTGGCTTAAATTTGAAATAAAAATATTATCAGAATTACTTTGTGAAAAGTACCTCTATTAACAATAAAGTTGTATGTCATTATTGCAATCAAAATGGTCATATGAAGTATAAATGTCCAGTTATAAGAAATACATATTATAGAGTAAAATGTGTTTGGGTTCCAAAATGAACCATTGCTAACACTCAATGACCCAAAAATATTTGAGTACCAAAGGGCGCAACGTGAATATTTTCTTTGTAGGTACCACAATCAAGGAATGGTAGAGAGTTTCTTAATGAAAGCTTGTAAGGATTATCACTTAATCATGATCTAGGAGGAAAAGATGAGTTCACTGTAGCAGTCAATGTAGCAAACAGCTAACCGACATCGAGCAGAATTGAAGAGCAACCTCTAGACACTAACGGCAATCCGACAATTTAAAATGTTATCCAATGGTAACTTGCTCAAAGTCGGAACGGCAATCCGACTTCTAATTAACGGTGATCTGACATTGAGCATAAAGTCAACAACAATTATATTTCAGCTCTAACTATAAATAAGCTCATTCAAATTCAAACAAAGGTAGATCAAAATATTATCATTGAGCTTTAAATTTGTTTTTGATTCATTTATTCACACATTGAACAAAGATTTATAATCATATATTTTGCGTGAGAGAAAAACACATTTGTTATCTTTGTTTTGATTGATTGTAAGTGTTGGGATACACTTAGGTTAATAGATTAGGGATAATCTCTTAGTGTAAAGGTTGATTGACACCTGTGAAATCAATTGTAAGCGTTCTTGAAGTCTTGGGAGGCGTGAATAGTAAAATTCTCAAGCCAAGTAAGCTTGGAGGCATGGATGTAGGAGGGGATTGCCGAACCACGTAAAATCCTTGTGTTTGTTTTCTCTTCCCTTACTCTTTTATTATTGTACTTGATTGAATTTATTGTTTTCAATTCCTTTAAGGCAATAGATTTAAATTGTTGTGTGGCTTGTTTTGCATTAGTTTTAATATCCCAATTCACCCCCTCTTGGGTTTAATTGTTTTGGTAACAATTCTTGCCATATCGATTTTGTTGAATAAATCATGATGGATGGATGATAGCCTGAATTTACAAAAGTATGCTTGTACATTTACATAATTAAATTATTATTTTGTGCAATCATGATGCATGGATAGATAAATATGATGATAGCATGTCAACTTATCATGATGCATTTGTTCGATTTTGATAATTGTATGATCTTTGACTTCATCTTTTTAATTGTCTATCATCATGTTTCATGTCATTTATTCATCTTCCTTATTTGTTCATCACTTATGTATGTGTGAATTCTTGTGTCATTTATTGTATTATATCATTATTTATTAAATTGGCCTATGTGAGCATTTGTAATAATGGATCTGATCACTTGTTCCTTAGCTCATAATGATGGCTTATCTTAATAGTTATGTTGATTTTGATGATCTATATATTGTCATTCTATACTCATGCTTTGTTTAAGTTTTGATGATAAAGAATGTGCTTTAATGATTACATTGTATTTGATGAAGTTTGATCTTATGCAATATATGATTGTTAAATGGATGTATTTTTTGTACTTTATTGACATATTTGTTGAACATGTATTGCTTGTTTTAAATGATATCGAAAGGGGGAGAAATACATCTACTTTGAGATTTTTTAAGCATATGAGATTTTTTTTAAGTTATATTGAAATGTCACATTAGATCTTTGATGAATTTAGTTATCTTGATTTCTAAAATGTGGTTAGTAATTATGGAGCATGGATAGTTGATAATATTTTCTTATAACTTTTGCATGCCAATTTTGTAAATAAATCAAAATCTCTTTGCGAGGAATAATTTTCAAAAATTTGGTATGAACTTAGGATGATGAAATTTATTAATATCTCTAATCATGTTATTAATACTATTAAAATTGATTTCTTGATGATTTTGATGATTGATGATTATATGTGTGTTGCTTGATGAATTGATTGAGTTGTTGGTTTATTATAATTGTTTAAGCTTATATGGAAGTGTTTTTAACCATGTTGTGTATTTGAGGATTTGTTCATTTTTAAGGGGAGACTTTGCTGAAAGTTTTTCTCGCACAAAATGGGTAATATCTTCATCGAATTATTTTTGATGATCTTGTTTTGATTGCATCTATCTATCTTTTCTTTTTTATGAGGAGGGGGAGATAAATATGATATAGTTTTGGATAAAATCATTTTGGTTAAAATTTTAAATTGACCATATATTTAAGGGGAGCATACAATACGATTTTGGATAATATACATTTTGAAATTTTATGTTGTCCAAAGGGGGGAACAAAGTAATATACCAGTTTGATGATGTAAAAAAGGAAAGAAGTAAAATGCATTTTGAGCATTCTTTTGATGGTTGATATGTGATCATGGTGATGATTTTGATGAATTTGAGATATGATGATGATTTGATTACATGGATATTTTATATGATGATTTTATATTATGAGTTGTTGATTTGGTAATTGATGGAATGATGGCTCATGATCTTATTATGGTTGATGGATTGTATGATGATTTATGATAATTTTGGAGTGATATTACTAAACTTTCTTTTGAGGTGATGTTTATTATCAGGGGGAGATTCTGTCAAAATTTCTACTCAGACAACATAGGTAACAAATTTACTACTATTTTTCTTTTCCACTAAGTTTTCTTTTCGATAATAAAGGGGGCGAAGAATACATATTTTTAAATTGGTAAAAATTTCTACTCTTTTTCTTTTCCATTAAGTTTTCTTTTTTATGATGAAGGGGGAGAAGGATACATATATTAACATTTGTTAATTTAGCTGATTGGTAAATCCTCAAGGGGAATCAATTTGTGGAATCATTCTTTAAATACATGTAAGGTTTGTCATCATCAAAAATGGGAAGATTGTTAACATTTATTTATCGATAATGTTGATTTTGATGATAACAAATAAAATTAAGAATGATTAACCTTTTAAAAGCTCAAGTTATTTTTTATGCTTTTTAAATAAATCATTATCTCCATATTATAAAAGTTTTATATTTAATGAAAAATGATTTTATGAAATTGGTTGTTTTTCAAGTTTATGGTCTAATTGAAAAATGAAAAAGATGCCCTGCAAAAATGTAATGTTTCACTAAATAAAAAGTTCAAAGAATTGGAATTAGACAATGAATTGTTACATGATAAAATTGCATCATGCAAACAGAGTACTTCATATGAGCATGAGAAATCACATGTTTATGAATTAATAAAAGAAAATGAAGTGCTTAAGAAGAAGAGCAATGAGTTAAATAAGATTATGTTAAAATTCACAAATGGTCAAAAGAACTTAGAAAAATTGTTGTGGCTTGTGTTGCATAAATTTTAATAACCCAATTCACCCTCTTGGGTTACCTAGTTAGTATTTCATTGCGTATATTCCAGATTAGGAAATTACAGATAGCAATATTATTCAAGATTTTCTCTGTCGTTGTTCCAAAATTGCTACAGCAATGGCTATGGTTGCTACAGCAGTAGCAACAACAACTGTGCTTTCCAAATTTGTTTCAATTCTTCTATAGCCAAGTTCTTTTCTATCTTTTGCAAGTCTATTGCAGCAGCATTGATTCCTTGAAATTTGAGCTTTCGGTCACCTACAATTATGCATATGATTAAGCACACAAATTATTCTATATCAAACAAAATTTATTAAGAATGAACTAAGATGAATGTTTATGCAAAATATAACAAAAATGCAATGAAAATACATCATTTACTCTAAGTATTATTGATTTAAGTCTAAAAGTGCCATGATAACTCTCATTTCATAGAGTTATCAGTTATTAAGTCATTTAATTGCTTACTCATTTTAACATGTATTATTGAATCATTTGTCACACACACAGTATGACATATATTAATGGGTTGTAAGTTTAAATTTTGCAGCATTTAGTTCTTTTGATTTATGAGGGATAATATCTAAAGTAGCAGAAATTGTATATTGCACAAAAAAAAAAAAGAGAAAAAAAGAAAAATGAATGTTTTTAATTTTACTATATCTAGAACCCGAGTAATAAGTCTATAGGGGTGTTTCAACACCTAGTGTTCCAAGGCCAACTGTTCTGGGAGTCATTGACCTAAAGCTTGATATATGTGTTATAGATATATTGTTTGCTTATTTTAGAAACCCAAGTAATTAAGTTCGTAAGGGTGTTTCAACACCTAGTGCCTTAAGGCTAACTGGTCTGGGATTCACTGGCTTAAAGCTTGCTACATGGGTTAAAAATGAAATATATGTGAACAATCTACTACCTAAAGATATAATTTCTAATAAATTTTGGAACGAAAATGTTTTTTTTTTTAATGAAGCCCCATAAGTATTGTCTTGATCACTTGAGTACAAAAGAAGGTTTGATGATATTTTGGATAATGAGTGAACAACAAAGAAGTAAAGAAATCTGGGAGAGTTTATTTATTTGGTAGTTTAGAGCCTAGATGAACAACTATTAACTTGCATGTGAATTTTGTAAATCTTAATTGAATATAACGCTTTAATTGCTAGGGGCTAGCAATAAGCTGGTTGGGAGGTGTGATTAGTATTAAAAATTGTTTAATTATCACGCGATAATAATGTTATTTTGTGCTTATGTTATAATTTATATTCGTGTTTATGCAATATATTAGGGATTATTAATTATGTTTTAAAAATATCTAATTTTATGTATTTTTGTGTATTTATTAGGTAAAATATTAATTTCACATAATTCGAGGTTCCAAATAGATAAACAGATGTCAAATTTGGATTCCAGTGATCCGAAAACTTTAAGATGAGTCAAGATCGGCTTAAAATTTGGCTTGTGTAAAAAAGTTGACTTTTTCTGTTGACTGAGCACTGATTAGATGATACAATGAGCTTACAATAAATATTAGTGCATGTGAGAATTGGCAATTTTGACTAAATCTCAACCGTTCATGATTCAATGGCCATGATTATGCCACGTGACAATGGTTGGTGAAGCAAGTTATAGGATCCGAATCTTTGTATTCGGGTCAACTCGATCCACCTATTAACTCACCAAATCTCAACTATTCTTTGGTCGAATCGGACGCATCAAATGATGCCACGTGTAATGTTGACTTTTGAAGTTTGACCAGCCGTTGAATCTTGATCTAATGGTTGTAAGGAGCGCATGCATGAAGCTTATGATGGACCGCAAAACACTGGATTATGAATTTATTTTTCTATAAATAGAGCCTCATTTTTATGTTTTTAATCATCTCTCTTCTTCTCAATTTCTCTCAGTCTTCCTGTAATCTTATTTTCCAGGTGTGTTTTTAATATTTTTCGTATTTTTATAAATAAATTTAGTTTTATTTTTAATTTTAGCTGTTTTAATTCATTTTAATTATTAGTAATTTAATTTTAATAATTACTTTTATTTCAGTTATGCTTAACTAAATAATAATAGTTAGGGTAAAGTGAAATTTTTAGGAAATAAATATGATTTAATCAAATTCTATTTTTAATTTTATAAATTAAATTATTTCTATTTAATTTTATACATATTTTATATTTTAACATTTTGATTTATTGTAGACAAACAAGGGAGTTTGACACAATAAATTCTTAATATCTTAATATAAGGTATGGTAAAATGGTATTTTGCCTTATTGTAGATAAATTAAATTTTGGCGCAATAAATTCTTAATCGATAATAAATTTAATGGAAAAATAATAATAATTTATATAATTAATCTTTTGGGATCTAAGAAAAATGGTAAAAATAATTTCTTAAATTTTATTTATTACTAAAAGTGGATCCATAACCTTAACTAATTCAATTTCATAGTTTCATTTAAATTAAGTTATTTATATTCAAGATTTATTTTTATTTTTAGATAAAATAAGATAAACAAATTAAATCTTTTCCTTGTGGATCGACCTCAGACTTATCGAGCTATAATATAAGAAGACACTCTTATACTTGAGAGTTATAAATCACTTTTAAGTTGTGTCAAGTTAGAAATTACTTTTAAATTGAGAAGAAGAGAGATGTAGAGAGATGATTAAAAACATAAAAATGAGGCTCTATTTATAGAAAAATAAATTTATAATCCAGTGTTTTGCGGTTCATCATAAGCTTCATGTATGCACTCCTTACAACCGTTAGATCAAGATCCAACGGCTAGTCAAACTTCAAAAGTCAATATTACACGTGACATCATTTGATGAGTCCGATTCGGCCAAAGAATGGTTGAGATTTGGCGTGTTAATGGGTGGATCGAGTTGACCCAAATACAAAGATTCGGATCCTACAACTTGCTTCACCAACCATTGCCACATGGCACAATCATGGCCATTGAATCATGAACGATTGAGATTTAGTCAAAATTGCTAACTATCTCATGCACTCATACCTATTGTATGTTCATTTTATTATCCAAATAGTTCTCGGTCAACATAAAAAGTCAACTTTTTTACTTAAGCCCAATTTTAAGCCGATCTTATCTCATCTTAAGGTTTTCAGACCTCCAGAATCCAAATTTGACATCCATTTATCTGTTTGGAGTCTTAAATTACGTGAAATTAATATTTTACCTAAGAAACACTAAAAAATACACAAAATTAAATATATTTAAAACATAATTAATAATCCCTAATATATTGCATAAACACAAATATAAATTATAATATAAGCACAAAACAACATTATTATCGCTTGATAATTAAACAAGTTTTAATACTAATCAGCATTCATTGAAAATGAAAAAAAAAATAAAAGAAAAAGTAATCACTGAATGAACTTAACACTGGCTCATAAATATGATAATTGCATTGTTTTATTTATTTTTTGAGTGACTCTAACTCATTCAATTGGTTGGATTTAATTTAGTTTAATCAGTAATTTTACTTTGCATTCCAATGATTTGATCCAATTTCCCAAGGTCATAACATTCATACAATTTGTAAGAGCTTGCTATTTTACAGCATCTATATCGTGCAGTCCTCTCACATGAATAGTATCCGGCCGTGGATCTAAGTGGAACCCATGGCCAAGTTTGTGAGAGGACTGCACCTTACAGATGCTGTAAGGTAGTCCTCTCCTTTTTTGTAATGAGTGTCATCCTATCTCTTGACTTGACTCACAAGGCTTTATAGGAATCATCCTCTTCTTTATTTACAGTGCTGATGTTTGCCTTGGGTCAAATTTGAAATATTAACTAACCCAAGGGGGGGTGAATTGGGTTTCTAAGAATTTAAGCAACTAAGAACTTTAATGTAATTTAAACAAAGTAATCAAATTCAAAATATACAAATTAATGTGCAATAAAAAATAAAGAGATAGAGTAAGAGAGAGCAAACACGTGATTTTACGTGGTTCGGCCAAACATGTCTACGTCCACACCTCTAAGCTCATCGGACTTGAGAATTCCACTAAGTAAGCCTCCAAGGCTTCAACAACTCTTACAATTGACTTCCAATGTGTCAATAGACCTTTGAGATTATCCTTAATCTCTTAACCCAAGCGTATTCCAACACTTACAATCACTAAAAAATAAAGATTACAAATAAATTCTCTCTCACACAATGTGTTTAATCACAAATGATAGCTCAATGTGTGAATGAATGAAATAAAAACAAGTTTAAAACTCAATAATGGTTGTATAGTTCAATGATAACGGTTGGATTCACTTTGATTTAGTTCTAATGCAGTCCTTTTATAGTTGGAGCTGAAAACTAGCCGTTATTGACTTTCTGTACAAAATCGGATAGCTGTTAAGCCTTATCAGATTGCTATTTTGACTTGAGAAAGTTACCGTTGTGCTATAATTTAAAATTGTCGGATCACCGTGTTCCAGATGTCAGATCACCGTTTGCCAAATATCGGATCGCCATTAGTTTCCAGAAACTAAACTCGAATTCTATTCTATGTTGGTTAACCATTTTCTCCTAAATGGCTATCCGTTTGCTCGTAAATGGCTATCCGTTTGGTACAGTGAAACTATTTTCTAAAATTATAATTTTTTTCTAAAACTGTTTGTAATTATACTATGGCCCAAAACTTTATAAAATGTTTCAAAAAAGTCCATTTCCAGAATTTCAAGCTAATGCTTGTTGATTTCAAAGTTCTCAAAACGTTTTCAATTAGATCATGAACTAGAAAATAACCAGTTTTATAAAATCATTTTCCCATTGAATATAAAACCTTTATAATATAAAAATAATGATTTATTTCAAATGTACAAAAAATAATTTAAGCTTTTAAAAGATTAATCATTCTTAATCTTGTTTGTTATCATCAAAATCAATATTATAGACACATATATGTTAACAAAACCACGGGTCAAATCTTGTAACTTAAACAAAACGACGTCGTTTGTTTGTTTTTTTTTTTTCATCTCTATAAAACGTTGCCGTTTGACTTAGGTAAAAGCAAGATGGAAAGCAGCTGCTTTGTCTTCTTCTTCGTTTCACCACACACCCGAACAACAGAACCTAAATGCAGAATCCTTAAGTTGTTATCTTCCTCAAAGGTGATAGGATTTGGCTTAGATAAGGCAAAAGCAAAAGCTTGAATAAGGATGAGTCTCGACATTGTTCCTGAAAGCTGGGTTTCGGCATTATTCTCCTTTTGGTTTATAATGGCTCATTTGTCTTTTATATCCACATCCCTTCCTTTCCCGCTAGAATCTCCCCGATACTCGCCAAATTCCCATTGGAAAAAGTTGCTGGAGAGTCACTTCAAAAGTTCGCTTCTTCGGCTTCGTATGCAATGAGAGAAGAGAACCAACCTGTGATTTCAAAGACTTGTTTGCCTCTATATAAAAACCAGAACATTTTGCTGGTGCCCATTAACGGTTATTTGGTTCCTAGGCCTAAAAAAGTGTGTAACTGGAGAGCCAAGTTCAAGATTCCTCATTTGGGAGCTCAATCAAAGAGATTTTCCACTCTAGTTAAGGGCTTTTTTCAGAATTCTTCATGTAAGTTAAAGTTTTTTATGACTTGGATTTCTTCACTTGAGTCATATGGTGGTAGAGAATTTCTTGCTTTAGAAAGTTTATATAAGTCACATCCAAATGCTTGTTTAGTTATAGTGTCAAATTCATTGGATTCAAGAAAAGGAAGACTTATTTTTAAGCAATTTTTGGATAACGATTTTAAAGTGATCGTAGTTAAGCTTGATTATGATTATATTTTCAAGAATACTTATGCACAAGATTGGTAAAATAGACTGAAGAAAGGGAATGTTGATCCTGGGTTAATTTCTTTGGGTCAAAACTTGTCAAATTTACTTAGGCTTGCTTTGTTATACAAGTTTGGTGGTATATATTTATATTTAGACACAGATGTTATAGTCTTGAAGAATTTATCAAAATTGAGAAACACAATCAGAGCTCAAACGGTGGATTTTGAAACAAAGAATTGGACCATATTGAATAATGCGGTGTTGATTTTTGATAAGAATCATCTGTTGCTGCACAAGTTCATACAAGAATTTACACTCACATTTGATGGCAACAAGTGGGGTCACAATGGTCCTTATTTGGTGTCAAGAGTTGTTGCTAGAGTGAACGAGAGACCTGGATTTAACTTCACGTGCTGCCACCTTTCGTATTTTATCCGGTTGATTGGAGAAGAGTTCGAAGTTTTTTCCTGCGGCCTATAAATGAGCAGCATTCAAAATTATTAATAGGCAAAGTTTCACTGTGCATTTGTGGAACAGACAAAGTAAGTTGCTTAAAGTTGAAGATGGGAGCATTGTCAATCATTTAATGTTGGCCTCTTGTATCTTCTGCAATTATTCACTGTTAACTTTGTGAGTACAAAATAAGTAGGACAATTTGTAATTGTCTCATGTTCAAATAACTTGTGATTATTTAGAATAAATTTTATTTTTCTTCTCTTTTCTTATCTGTTGGAGTGTTTATCATCTACGTTTGTTTCTCACAGATTCAAGTTGCTGTATGTAAATGGCTTATAGCTGTAAGAAGACTACTGATTCAAAATAATTCAATCATTATTTCTCTCATTACCTTTCTTTTAATTTTTTCCCCTCTTGTTCCCTTTTGTGTATGTTATCTAATTAATGTTGATTGATTAACGTATACTCAAAAGTGGTTATGAAGATGTGATAGAAAATAATTTAATAGTATGAGCTTTTAATTAATCATTTGAGCATTAAAAAATTGATTTGATTCTTGCTATCTTAACTTTAGTGAGAAACAACTTAATGAGCATTTGATTCTTAAGTTCTGGAAAGTATAGAATGACTGCTAACCAAGAACAAAGTAAAGAAGTTATCTTTAGAGGCCATATCACAATTAATAAATAAACAAGTAATGAAAGTGATATTTCAACTTCGCATGATGGCTGCCAGTGTTGACGGTGACCATGGCTGTGAGTCACCGTTTGACTTAGGCAATTTCAGTCGCAGATTGCAGTGGATCGCGAATGGCTGGACCTTGGTTTCGTAAGGAAAGAGAATATGTTGTTTTCGGCAAACAAAACGCTGCTTGATCTATCGTTCGGGTGTTAGAGAGTAACGAAGAGGAAGAGCATTTGGGTTCTGTCGTTCCCTAGTGAAACGAAGAGGAAGAGAAAGCAGCAATTGTCTTCATTGTTTTTGCCTGCATCAGACAGCGACGTTTTATTCAGAAGCAATTAAAAGAACAAGACAAAATGACATCGTTTTATTTAAGTTTCGGGGTTTTGACCCGGGCCAACTATGAGAACAGTGAAGGTAATTATCTGGATTTGCTAGGGTTTTGTTTGGAAATATGAAGAAAGCTTGGGGACATGTGGGTGAGGAACATCTTTTAAGTTTAAATTCCGACACAGGAGATGATTATTCGGTCACCCAAAAGAAGGTTTGCTAGGGTGCAACCACATTTACAAGCTATATTTTGTCTAGCATTTAATTAAGAGTGATGATACAGTTATAAATTCTTATACAAATTTATTTTGTACAAATTGATGTGACATCAATTTATTCATCGAATGAAAATACAAAATAATGAAAATAAATCATGTGAGCCAAAATATATTTAATTTAATCAATTCTATCACGCCACATCAATTTGTACAAGAGTTTGTGACTATATTATTACTTTTTAATTAATCATCTTAAATTTAAATTGTCAACAAGTCTATAATGCACCTCGAATTTCTAAATTTGATTTGACTCACTTTGACTTGTTTAAAATTTATAATTGTGATACCGGAATATTTAATTACAAGAGGTTAAAAATTTGAAAAATGATCATATACTGAGTTGAACCCACAAGACTTGTTGCATGGAACTACAAGCCCTACACGCCACTAAAATGGAATAACACTAACCTTTAATTACAAGAATTAAGAATCACATTTTATTACACAAATTTTATTATCTATAATTCGTAATTGTCTTTATCTTAGATGTGATAAAAAATTTATTGATGTTCTAAACTAACTTATTTTCACCATAATTTTCGCATAAAATAACAAAAAAAGAATTTTAGTGCAAAAGGAAAATTAAAAAAAAAAGAAGAAAAGTTTGAGGGGACATAAAAATTAAGCAAAGATTTTTTGGGGAAAAGAAGATGCTACCCAAAATCAAGATCTTGTCACGTTAGGCGCACTGGCCCAGTATCTTACATGTATGGGAATTCATAATTCATTTAGGACAGCTGCCAAAAGTACCACTGGCCCCATATCAATTCGTGGCTCATTAATTCATTGGACCTCAAACGATCATCACTAGATAAGAAGCAATTATATTGTTTATTTGCTTAGTTTTACCACTTCATAATTGTGCGTACACAGGTCAAGCACTGTAATTCTGATTTCATTGGATATTTCAATAATAAAATGAACATCCAAAGCCATTTATTTTGGATTAATGGATGGTCTTATGCTAAATAGTGTTCTATATATATATGTATATATATATATATATAACCTTAGAGAGGACAATTTTCATTTGCATTTCAGTATTGAGTATTGACACAAGTTTCTCATATGCTTTTCAAAATTGCATTTTTTAAATATTTTTAATTAGATTCCAATTCCTTATTTTAAAAAAAATCTCAATTTTAGCTATCTACCATAACATGAAAAAAGAAAATTAAGATTAATTCATACACAAGAAACTTGTTGAAGTTATTCACTACGAAGACTATAATTCATTAATTATGAAAGAAAAGAAAAGCAATCTATTTTTTGTGGTGAACTTCGAACGTAAGAGAGAATACACAAAAAAAACAAAAAATGCATGCATACAAATTACAAGAAAGAGAAATAATAAGAGAAAGAACAATAACAAAATATATAAAAAAAAACCTGTAAGAAGGATAGCCAGAAACGAAGAAGGGGTAGAGTTAATTTAAATTTGATTTTATCATACGTTTACCTCAAACATTTCTAAGCAACGAGTCTTTAATTTTTGAGAGTGCTGTTACAATTTCTTTGGGAAATTTACAAAAGTAACCTAAAAACGTTTGCTATTTTCACAATTAACCCTCTAAACTTTTTCCTACCAACATTAGCCCAACACAATGTTTTCTCCCCAAATTACCCTTTTCTCCTCTTCTCCAAATCGATGCAGATTCGATTTTGCATCAAGAGTGATGCAAGCGCGCACCCGCTCGTCGAAACGTCAAGCATGCGCCGCAGCGCTGCCGACCATGCAAAGCGGGCGCGGAGAGCGCGCGCGACCAAAATGCAAGTGCGACAGGCGCATGTCGCACTTGCATACAAGTGCGACAGGTGCCTGTCGCACTTGCATCCAAGTGCGATAGGCGCATGTCGCACCTGCCATACAAGTGCGACAGGTGCCTATCGCACTTGCATCCAAGTGCGACAGGTGCTATCGTACTTGCATACAAGTGCGACAGGCTACTTCTCGCACCAAAATATAAGTGCGACAGACACCTGTCGCACGAAGCTTGGTGCGACAGGCAGCCTGTCGCACGAAGTTTTGTGCGACAACACCCGTCGCACCTAATCGCAGATCGTGCACGGAAACAACTTTCAAGCATCCTCCACTACACCCACGGCAACTTCCTCACCCGTGCACTGCACCAACAATTTCACCCATACACTCAACATCATAAATCCTTCAATCTTCATTCACCATCATCGACACAACACAAAAACCTCATCATAGAAGAAGAATAAAAAATAGAAATCTAGGGTTTTTGACCTAACTTTTAATTTCAGCTCTTGATCGGAATTTTGGTGATGTTCGTTGCTGAGAATGACTTTGGAAAGCTGCCGACAACGAGTGAACACGTTGGGAGGGAATTCGGCGGTGAGAGAAAGCGAGCGAGAGAGAGAGAGAGAGGAAGGAGAGGAAGGAGAGGAAGGAGTTATGGGAGGGGTATTTTCGGTAAAAGGGGGGAAGTTTTGGCGAATGTTGATAGGAAAATTTTTAGGGGGTTAGTTGTGAAAATAGCAAAAAAATTTTGGCTATTTTTGTAAATTTCCCAATTTCTTTTGCATTGATTCTTTGCTCTGGTAACTCCATAGTGCACTCCATAGCCAAATTGAAGACAAATTAGACACATTGCTCTTTGACATGGTAACTCCATAGTGCACTCCATAGCCAAATTGAAGACAAATTAGACACATTGCTCTTTGACAACAAAATGTCTGTCCTCCCAACTTAGTAGATTTGCATCAATAACTTCCATAACTGAAATGGATTGCCACTAAAAAACCCAATGCTTTAATGTCATTTCTCCATTAAAAATTTCTTCTATGAGTTCTTTTTGGTAAATGTTTTTATTAGTAGAATTCCAAAGTTATAAACATCCTCATTCGTGGAAACTTATCCTTTTCTTCCATACTTTATGAATTGCCACAACTACGTAGTAAGATAAATTGCTAATAATAATTCACTCAAATGAAGATTATACAAAGGAATAACTTATTAGAATGTAAGACAAAATGTTAATAATAATCCCCTTATATTAAGATCATGAGAATTGAACAACTAATTTTAAAAGGAATAGAAGATATTTAATATGGAACAAACCTGGTGCCATATAGCCTATTGTCGCAAGTGTTTGTGTTTGAGTCACAAACTGATCTTCTCCAGTTAAGAGCTTTACGATGCCAAGATCACTCAAATGAGCGACCATATTATCGTCTAATAATACATTGCTGGGCTTTAAGTCACAGTGAATTATAGGAGTTGAATAACCAAATTATAGGTATTCTAAAGCTGATGCAACATCTATCATTATATTCAATCTTTGAAAAATATTCAAAATGTAGTTGCTCGAATGCAAATACTTCTCCAAACTTCTATGAGGCATGTATTCTAACACCAACGCTTTAAATTCTTCATTTGAACAACTGCTAATAATTTTGGTAGGGTTTCGATGGTGAATACTTTTCATTATGTCACATTGAACATCAAAACTCTTAAATGCTCTTCCACATTCCAAGTTAAAAAACTTCATTGCAACCTCCATCCCATCCTCAATTCTTGTTTCGTGAATAGAGCCAAAATCTCCTCTTTTGATTAGATTGTTTTTATTGAATCTATTTGTTGCTCGACGAAGTTCTAGGTATGAAAACCTTCTCCAGGTTGCTAATGGTAGCATATTAGCATCATTTGGTGACCGTTTTCCTCTCTTTCGATATCTTGTGATCAATAAAATGACTACTATTATAGATATAGTACTCAATGGCAAGACAATTCCTAGGAGAAGAGCATTTTTCGTTGATGTGCGGTGGATGCTAATTTTGCTTAGTGCAAGTTGTAAATTGAGTGAACCACATAATAATTAATTTCCGTCAAATGATTTAGTTGAGAAGTTTCTAAAAGATTATTCCTTTGGAAAGATTTAGATATTCGAGATATGAGAGTTTCTCCAAAATATGCTAGAATAGTCTCAAGAGATTATTATTAGACAAATTTAAGGATTTTAAACTTATCAAATCACCAAAAGAATAAGGAATTGAGCCTTGCAATCTATTATATCCTAAGAAGAGATATTGTAGATCTTTTAGGCCTCCGATTATAGTTAGGGGAATACTTAAACAATTATTCATCGACAACTCAATTTTTACTAGAACCTTCAAATTTTCAATCTGCAATGGTGGTGGGCCGGTCAAAAAAATTGATGAAAAGTTGATATATAAGATGTCATTAAGACGCCAAAAAGTTGAGGGAATAACAGAATTTGACTCATTGGAAACAATGAGAGATTTCTTAGAGAGGCCAAATTACTAAAGCATGCGGGGATTAGCCCAGAGAGCTTATTGCCACTCAAGTCCAACTCATATAGTTCAGCCAAACGACAAACATCTTCTGGGATTGATCCTTCCAATTTATTATGTTGTAAACTTAGTAATTGAAGGTTTTGTAATTTGCAAAGAGTAATCGGAATTAATCCATTCAATTTATTGCCTTTTAAATAAATGGCTATCAAGTTGGTCAAGTTTCTAATCTCGGCAGGTATACAACCACTGATGTTGCAATTAGACATTTCAATGTATTCCAAAGAATAAGAAAGGTTACCGACAGATGTCCGTGGAAGAATGTTACCTAGTGGATCATTTGATAACCCAATATGTGTTAAAGATTTGCAATTTGACGACGAGAATAGAAAGCTTAACTCTAGAGTTGAAAATGTCAAATAATCATCATATTATAAAGATTGCAGCTGGGAATACAACCACTCAAGGTTTTTTAAGTTGCCAAATGTGTTAGGAATAAATCCGGAGAATGAGTTGTCTCCCAACTTTAGTATAGGGAGCTTAGAAGCATTGAAGATGAAACGAGGAATCGTGCCACTGAAATTATTACCCCACAAGTGAAGCTCTTCAAGATTTGGAAGTCAGATGTTTGCAATGGATGGAAGACTTCCGAAGAGAGAATTGTTATCAAGCCCAAGTACTTTGAGTGTTGGCACATCAAAGATTGCAGCTGGGACAGTACCAACTAATTTATTCTTATCAACCACTAACAACTTCATATTATAGGTATTATGGATATCAGGTATCTCACCTATATTTTAAAAGAATTATATGCAGATTCTTTTTAGATAATAAATAATGTATAAAGACGGACTCATATTTACAATAAAAATTCATTTATACACTACAAAATTATCACAAGTACCAACACATAAGAAAAAACACTTATGAAGCATTGAAAGTCTACACGCCATCAATGCCTTATTAGTTATATACAAACTGCTACACATATTCTTTTTCTTTTATTTTTATATTGTTTTTGGTAAAATATAGGTAAAATATATATGTGGTTTAAATTGTAGATAGATTGTACTTTAAATTAAAAGGGAGGGTTAAGTATTAATAATGCACATACATTTGGATAAGTTACCAAAGAAATGTAATAAAATATATTTGACTAGTACTTGTAAAAATAAATAAGTAAAATATGTATGCGATTTAAGTAAGTAATAGGTGAGAGATAGATCATATGGTTTAAATGAAGAGATCAAATTATGTGGTGAAAAGTAAAAGCCTAGGTCGATAGCTGCTACTATCAAAGTAAAACAACCTCTAGTGAGAGTAAATAAAAAAAAATGGCAGTAGTATTTCAATTACAACAAGATAAAATAAATTAATTTAGCAAAATAATATCTATTCAAATTTCTCCTTATTAAGATGCAGATTTGAGGTTATCAACATTTAGTTCAAGTTTTCCAATTGAAATACTAAACACTAAATTTACTTATAAGCAGATCAACAATTTCAAATTTTCCTACTAATCTTTACGGTATTTTATGAGTGAGCATAAATGTTTAAGGTAAAACATCAATAAGTGATGACTAAAAGTTTATTTAGATTAAAAAAAAAAATGACATGATACGTACTTTGAAGTCTATTGTAGTGAAGATGCAACTCTTTAGAATTAGTAAAATTGCCAATTTCTTTTGGTACGGTGCTTATTAAGAAATTATTTATTAGTGATGGCATCTGCAATTATTTAAAGCAATAGTGATTCTATATAAAATATCTTATGAAGTTGTCACACATGCATATCATTAGTGAAGTCTACCCGTAAAGAAATTATCCCTTAGCAATAAAATCTTCAATTCTGTAAGATTTCCCAACTCATGCGGAATTTCTTCTGCAAATTTACATATGCCTTAATTTAGGGAAGATGATGTCTAGTTGCTTAAATGTACACATAGGTTTCCTAAGTTTGAAAAACGATCATACAAACTCATTTCTTACTATTCTACCATACTTTAGTAACTAATTTGAATCCAAAGGTTTATAATAAATCCAAATAAATTTTTTTAAAATAAAATATATAAATGCGAGTATTTTAAGTATGCTAATATAAATAAAATTATTTGTCTGAAAATATTTTATTGATAATGGCAAATTAATATAAATATACTTTTATATCATGAAATGAGTATACATAACTAAAATTGTTTAAATATGAGTTTAAGTTTAATTATTATACATAGATGAAATGTTTACAAAGTATTAAACTTATATTTTCATTAAGTAATTATAAATTTTATTAATTTCAATATTCACATCATTGTTAAATATAATAACGTAGTGAAAGAAACAAACTATTTTAATAATGTTCATTTAAATTAGTAATGTAAAATTGATATGAACTAAATTTTTAGTCTACTAACAATGAATATATTTGAATTCTTATCATGGTTAAATATTGCCGATTTCATGTGATATCTCACCTATATTCTGAAAGAATTATATTTAGATTTGTTTCAGAGAATAAGTAATGCATATACACTTTTGTCAGCACTCATCCGTACATCAATGCTAGTTTTAGTATTCTTTAGTTAATTATATACAAATTGCTACAATATAATTGGGAAGGTTAAGAAATTATCAAATATGTGGTGAAAAGACCTGCATGCGTTAAGCCAGACCATCAGTCACCAAAAGTTTATCCTTGTAATTGATAATCCTAATGATTTTAGAACTTATTTGATAATGGGCACATGGAAAGTAATTTTTCTTAGACAATTGTTGTTCATATTTATAATCGTATCTGTATTGTTATAGGGATTTATTAACTTCTTATTGTCGAACTTCTCATCTCATAATTTTTATGCAAATTTCTAGCAGTGAATTTCATAAGTCTCTTAGATATTCTGTTCTTGTGAGTTTGGAACAAATATGGTCTAAGGAGATAATATTATGTTTTAGCATTTACAGAGATCCAAAAGGAGAGATTATTATTTTGATTAAACATATTAAATTACAAAGGAAAATTCTAAATTTTGAAGGAAAATAGGAAGAACTGTGCAAAAAATTAAAAAAAAAAAACCTTAGTTTTGTGTGACTGTGACAGTTCTTTCACAAATAATTCTACTCATTCAAAAAAAAAAAAAAAACTCGAAATTTCTTCCCCATGGTACCGCGATATACGTAAACCTTACATCCCTTGAAGACTCGAACTCAAATTTTCGGATAAAATGACATACTATATTTGTATCTTTTCTTTTAAATTGTTGACAATTTTGCACTCGTGAAAATTTTACAAAATTTTACAAACAGACTAGATCTTCACCAAAAGCATAAGGATAAAAAAGTAGGAGAAAAACAGAAGAGAAAAGTAGGGGTGTTCAGAATGTATTCCAATCCGCTCAATCCGTCTTATCCGTAGAAATTCGATCCGTAAAAGTCCAATATGTGGATTAGATTGGATTGAAAATTTGAAAATCTCGGTGGATTGAATATGAATTTATTTCTATAAATCCATAAAAATCCCCGAATCCGCAAAAAAATAAAAAAATATTTATTTAATAACAAAAATTAAACTTGTAAATATGACATTATATTAACTAATAAATAAGTTAAAATATAGTTACATTAACCGTTGGCATAATATGCTCTTTTAAAGCATTTTAATTTATTTTCTGATTAACAAAATATTTGAGATATTTTCAATTGCATAATGACAGAGTTGTCGAAGCCCTTCAAAATAAATACTGATTCGCCTAAATAAATTTGTAGAAATAGTGGAACCAGGTCGAATCTCAAGAGAACTATGTATTTAATTTCTCAAAGTTTAAAACAAAATTAATTTCCCAAAAAAAACTAACTTATTATTGTAAACGGCAAGCCGTTTATCTTTTGAAGTTTTCTGGGAAATAACCGGCTAACCGGATAAGGGAAACCGGATGTCCGTTTGTGTGTTGTCCGCTTACTGACTCTAACCGGCTAACCGGTAAAGGAAAACGGTAAGCCGTTTGCTGATTGGCTTGGTTCTGGACACAATCGGCTAACCGGTTAATGGAAACCGGAAGACCGAATCTCGTTCGTAACCTTTCTGGGCACAATCGGCTAACCGGTTAGGGAAACCGGTAAGCCGAATTTCTAAACTATCGGTTCTGTCCACTAACGGTTAGCGGTTTAGAGATTACCGGTTCGCCGATAGTGACAAACGGTTAGCCGTTAGTGGTAAACGGTTAACCGAAATTCTGGGTTTTAATTGTTCTTCTTTTTTAACGAGAAATAGATAAAATAAAATAAAAATAACAAGACTTTAAAATTAAACAAAGAAATCAATCTTACCAAACTTCCAATCCAAGGGTATCAATTCCATCCAATTGCAATTTTGATCATAGGCAAAAATATAAATTACTCAATCCAAGAACTTAGTCTACTTAATCGGAATCCCGCAGAAAGCAATTATTCTCTTAATGTAATAGACTCAAACAATCGCCCAAATCCAAACTTATCACTAATTTAACTGGGCATCATCGTTCCATATCAAATTAAGTGATAGCATTAAGAATAGTGAGAATGACTAAAACAAGATCAATTAATTCAGATTACTCCAATTTAATCAATTTGTATTTTTATTTCCCTAGAGCCTATCATGCAAGCTATGTAATTGTGGCCATCAATATACACACACATGAGCCAACTCTTTGCTACTCAATTCAATTATTCATGACAATTACGGATCACAAACTCCTGACTAGCGATAGAAAAATAAATATTGAATTAAGGCGTCAACTTAATCAACATAAATAATTCATAGAAAATAAGAACAAGAAAATAAAAATTACTTGGATGAAGAAATTCTTGTTAAGTTCAAAGCCTCACAAAATTACAACTGGAATTTGATTAACCCCTGGACCGGAATTAAAACCTTAGCCACTCATGGTGGTCAAAGGAAAACAGAAATTGTTTGACCCAAAAGTTGCAGCAGCCGTTTGTCTCCTTTTGCTTTTCTTCACGTTCAGCCTTCTCTTGCCTCACATTTGGCTTCTCTTTTATATTGCTTTTTGTTTCCTTTTTGCTAGCCTTTCCTTCTTCCTTTTGACTTCTTCTTCTCTTAATGCTAGGAAACCGAATCCTTTTCCAATTCTGATTGCTAGGACCGAATCCTTCCAGCCAATGGTCAGCCCACGTTTGCAAAGTCCAAATAAAGCCCTTTTTGTCCAAATTTTATCATAACCTCCATGTTTCACCTCCTAAATCAAATCAAACATAATTTCCACAAATTAGCACAAATTAGCACAAAATCAATCAAAATATGAGGGAATTAAACAAAATATAATATGACTATTTATAACCTATCACATAAATATATTAACAAAATATATTTTCCATTTAATCATATTATATGTATTTATGTGATCATCATATGGATTCACAGAAGACATAAATACAAGTTATCTTATGATTAAATAAATTAAGTTCGCAGTTGATAAATAGAGTGGGGCGCTCTATTTATGTTTAGACTGTAGTAAATTCATTGAATAATTTGTAAATTCATTGACTACATTGAGCTGGATCATATATGAGATTTAATTAACCTTGAAATGATTGTCAGACTTATTAAATCTCATAGGCATTGATTTTACTGTAATTTTAATCTTGAGTTGATTATGATTTTATGATTGTAATTGTTATTCCATTTGAGTTACCAATGGGCACGACACACACTTGTGGTCAAGATTACCCAGTATCTTGGTGGGAGCAATTATGAGTATTGGAGTTATAGATTAACAACATAGAATTTGTATGACACATCTCTTGATGGGTTTTCGGCACTTGATCATAGAATTCTCTGGCCAGAGTGTTCACTAAAAGAACTGGCAAGCCAAGAGGCAAGTGTTACAAGTGTGGACAGAAGGGTCACTGGAAGAAAGATTGTCCTAAGATTATTAAAATTAGGTATAGGAAATCTTTAAGCTTCCTAATTAGTTCAGATTTCTATTGATTTATGCAATAGTGAATTCTGAGATAGCTAATTTGTAATTCATTTATTTGGTTTTCAGGAAACCAAGAGATTAAGTGAAGAAAGCAATAGCTTGGGGACATGCTAGTTTATATCAATTGAAAGACTAGATCAATTTTACGAGACTTTAGTTTTGATATTTATCTTTATTAGAGGAATTTAATTTCGGTGACTTGTTTTAATAAACAGGAGTACATTGTTATTTTTGGATCCTCTATTTATTACTTATTTTGGTTATTTATAAAGACATATTATATCATATAAGTCCATTGATCTATTCAAAGTAAGATATAATGATAAATAATATATGTTTTTATCTAAGAAAAGAAATGTTTCTTCTGACCATAATAACCTCTAATATTTATGCTTAAGTCATATAAACTATAATAAGATTTTAAGAAAATGATTAATGATAGGCTTCTTAGCCTATTAAGATTGATCATTGTAATTCTATAAGTCTTATTTAGAAAAGTAATATGACTAGGATGCTCTTTTAGAGCTAAAAGCATAACAATGTATTGGATGATTTAGTACATACAAATGTATACAAACTAATCAGTTTACATGTAGAAAGAGGTTATGAGTATTCTATCAATTTTATTGATGAATATTCATTTCATTTATGTTTGTCTAAATGCGTCGTTATTCCATTGCTTTTGAAATACAAAAGGGTACATGGATAAGGCAGAAGCAATTAGACAGGAACATAAAAAAACTTCGATATGATCGAAACAAAGAACACTATGATACTACAGTGTAATTAAATAGAGAAATAAGATTCTTTTGGATAAAACAAAATATATACTAAGTAATTTATCAATTGCCTTTTTGATTCCAGATACCAAAACTGTAAAAGTTTAATGAACTTAGTTTCATCTACCTCAGTGTCTACTACTCCAAGAAATTATGAAAAAGTCACAAACATAGTTTGAGACACATTCATATTTGGAGTTTACTAGTATTTGTACTAGGATCAGAGGTAGAAAAGATGAATTCGAGTTCAAAAGTTTGCATGTTTTAAGTATCTTAAAGGAATAAGGTAAAGTCTTAATTATAGTCCTCAAGATAGGAATGTATTTATAGACATATTCTATACTTTCTTTGAGGAAGACTATATAATGACTTATTACCTAAGAGTAAGGTAAAACTAGAGAAATAAAAAGAAGATCAGGTTGATGCTCAGCTTTCAACACCTGTTATTGAACAGGAAAAATAGCAACAACCAGCTGATCAACACAGGATTATCCCTGAACAATCATCACTTTTACAACCTCGTCGTAGTGGGAGGGTAACAAGGTTACCTGCGAAATACATGTTATTGGGAGAAACCTATACGGTTATCTCATATGAACATGTACAAGATCCCATTAGCTACAACGAAGCTCTAATAGATAAAGATGTTAAATTTTGAAAAAAGGCTATGAATCAAGAAATGGAATCTATGAATTCCAATAAAGTCTGGGAACTTGTAGAGGCATCAAATGGGGTAAAACCTATAAGGTGCAAGTGAATCTACAAGAGAAAAAGAAGAGTAAACGGAAGGGTGGAAACATTTAAAGCAAGATTAGTATCCAAAAAGTTCTACTCAGAAAGAGAATTCGATTATGAGGAAACTTTTTCCGGTTGCTATGCTTAAATCCATCAAGATTCTGCTCTATATTGCTGCAGTGCTAAATTGTGAAATTTGGCAAATAGATGTCAAGACTGCCTTTCTTAATGGCATCTTGAAGAAGACATCTATATGCAGCAACCAGATGGATTCATACAAAAAGGCCAAGAACACATGATATGCAAGTTGCAGAGATCCATTTATGGATTGAAACAAGCATCCCGGTCATGGAACATCAGATTTGATCAAGCGATTAAATCATTTGGATTCATTCAGAATATTGATGAACTATATGTGTACAAGAAAAATCAGGAAAAATCTGTAGCCTTCCTAGTTCTTTATGTAGATAATATTCTCCTGATTGGAAACGATATAAGAGTATTGACTACAATAAAGAGTTGGTTAGCAAAATAATTTGATATAGAAGACCTGAGAGAGGCAAGTTATATTCTTGGTATCAAATTACTGCGAGACCGGAAGAATAAAATTTTAATCTTGTCTCAAGAGCTCTATATCAATGAGATATTGGCTAGATTTAGTATGGAAAATTCCAGGACTGGTTTATTACTATTCAGACATGGAATTGTATTCTCTAAGGATCAATCTCTAAAGATATCTAAAGAGATAGAAAGAATAAGACAAGTTCCCTATGCAAAAGCTGTGGGAAGTCTAATGTATGCTATGCTTTACATGAGGCCAGACATCTGTTTTGCAGTATGAATGGTTATCAGATATCAATCTAATCCTGGACCTGAACACTGGACTGCGGTCAAGCATATAATGAAGTATCTGAAAAGAACTAAAGATTATATGCTTGTGTATTCTTGTGATGAACTCACTCCAGTGGGTTATACTGATTTTGACTTTATGTCAGATAAGGATTCTAGAAAATCTACTTCCGGCTATGTGTTTGCATTAGGAAGTAAAGCTGTTAGTTGGAGGAGTGTGAAACAATCTTGTATCACAGACTCCACAACTTAAGCTGAGTATGTGGCTACATCTGAAGCTGCAAAAGAAGTTGTATGGCTCTACAAGTTCCTATAAAATCTTGTAGTGGTGCGGTAGCTCAATCTAAGCAACCAAGGAACCACAAGAAACTAAACATATTGAGAGGAAGTATCATCTTATAAGGAAATGGTGTAGATAGGTTATATGAAAGTACCCTAAATGGCATAAGATGCTAAATAGCAGATCTTATAACAATGGCCATTAGTGGAAAACCTTTATAACCTACACTTAGAGCCCTAGAGCATGTGCAATATGCCAGATATGCTTTAAGAGCTAGTGGGAGATTGTTGGCATAATATGCTCTTTTAAAGCATTTTAATTTATTTTCTGATTAATAAAATATTTGAGATATTTTCAATTGCATAAATATATTGAAAAAGGTCCGTTTAATCATATTATATGTATTTATGTGATCATCATATGGATTCACAGAAGACATAAATACAAGTTATCTTATGATTAAATAAATTAAGTTCGCAGTTGATAAATAGAGTTGGGCGCTCTATTTATGTTTAGACTGTAGTAAATTCATTGAATGATTTGTCTTAATCATGTATGAATTCACTGATGTAATTTGACTACATTGAGCTGGATCACATATGAGATTTAATTAATCTTGAAAGGACTGTCAGACTTATTAAATCTCATAGGCATTGATTTTACTGTAATCTTAATCTTGAGTTGATTATGATTTTATGATTGTAATTGTTATTCCATTTGAGTTACCAATGGGCACGACACACACTTGTGGTCAAGATTACCTGGTATCTTGGTGGGAGCAATTATGAGTATTGGACTTATAGATTAACAACATAGAATTTGTATGACACATCTCTTGATGGATTTTTGGCACTTGATCATAGAATTTTCTGGCCAGAGTGTGTCAACATATTTAGTATGTTGAAAATGATCATTAGAGAAAACCAGTAAGTATCAAGGAATAAAATGTAATTAAATCGATTGGACAGTTGAGATATCGATTTAATTAACGATGTGGTACAAAGGATTGAGCAGTAAAGAAATCAATGTGGCTTGGGACGAATTATTATTCGAACATACAATTATGGAGGTCAGTTCTAATCTTATAGTGGAGTAGAGTTGGAATTAAATGATTAGGCTTGTTTAATTACAGTCTTAATTGTTGTAGCCACTATTGTATGTTCCCAAATGATCCCCGGGTTAGCTCATTTAATTGACTACACCACTACTAGATTAATAAGCAAGATAACTAGCAATTTGGATAAAAAACATAATTATCCGCGCGCTGCCTGCCGCGCACCGCGCCTTGCCACACCCCTGCCCCGCCGCGCCTGCCGCACGCCCGCGCGCGCGCGCCGCGCGCGCGCACGCGCGCGCGCACGCCTGCTGCCGCGCCACGCGCCGCGCCGCGCGCACCTGCCGCGCGCCTGCCCGCGCGCCCGCGCACGCGCCCCCGCACCGCCGCACGCCACTGCGCCGCGCGCGCCTGCCCGCGCGCCTGCGCCCGCCGCCACGCGCGCCTGCCTATATATATATATATATATATATATATGGGTTTGTGATTTTACGATTTTTTAGAAAATTTTTATAACGCGCTGGTTTTAACATAGTGGTGATAAAGGGCAGTAAGTCTTGTAGGATGGAAACTTTGAGTCATAACACGGAAGATCGACGATTCGTGATGCCAGGGCGTGAAACAGGCGGATGGGCGTCTGCGGGGAGTGGGCGACGGATCGTGATGCAGGAGGCTCGTCGACTTCGGTACGGAAAAATAAGATTAGATTTTCAAGATGCGATTTCTGAATTCACAATTAAAACATATATGTTTTCTGAGATCGATTGCTCAGAGTTTTTTTTTTTTTTAAACTGAATTTTCCCAACATTAACACCATATTATATCTTATCCGGTAATAATATAAAATAAAAATAATTAAATAAAAAATATAGCTTCCTAAACGATTAACTTTCATGTATTGATATAAACCAATGAGATTTTTTTCTTTTTGGTATGTAATATTTTGAAACCTTAAATGTATTTTATAGCTTTATTTAAACAATTAATTTATTTAAATCTTATTTAATTTTGAACTTGATTAGTAGTAAAATTATTTTTATATTAATTTTTTTATTTAGTTAGTTCGTTGATAGGACATGATTAAAAATTTTTAACTAGCAAACTAATTCGTAAAATGGTGGATTGGATATAGATTGGATTAAATCCACATCTAATCCGTAGATGCATGGATTACATTTGGATTGAATTTCACCAATTTATAGATTGAATTGGATTAAAAATTTATAAACAGTAAAATCGTGGATTGGATATGGATTGACGTCTAATCTGTAAAATCTGATCCGCGAACACCCCTAGAGAAAAGGATTGGTGCAAACCGCAAAGCATTAATCATATTAGATACATTTTAATTAGTTGAAACAGATCGAACAGTAATTTTAAGCAAGCACTCATGACGCCCTCACTGAATTTATCAAGTAATGTCGTATTCATTAATTAAACAAATTTTAGCAATTTTCAAACTATTGGTCGCGCATAGCCTGTCAAATGAGGGCTTTTTGCTTAACTCAGAGGATAAAATTTCACGACTGACAAAAATTAACGAAAGAGGGGATAATTAACTTAATATTTTTGTTTAATCATTACATCCTCCATCGGAATAAAATCTTGATTCTACACTGACTAGAAATACCTAGCACTTTCTTTAACAGAGGACATTATGAGGATAAAAATTTAGGTAGGACAATTCCCATATCACCATATTGACATGCATGATTATATTTTCAAACTTAAATCTGACAAGCATGAGACAATAATATCGGTGGCACTGCCCACTTGAAATTGTAATTTAATGCGACGGTCCCGTCCCTCTTCCTCACTTATCAAAATTAAATTGAATAGTTAAATGTAATAGTTTCTTAACAACCTGACGACGCTTGTTTCAATGAAAACTAAATATACATCAAAGAGAGAGGATTTCTCTCCCTGTGACAGTAGATGTTGAAGTGTTATCTTGCTATTCGTTTGAAAATTCATGGATTCGCAACTGCCAATAAATAGTATAGCAAGAGAAATTTTGTGACTTGAATTGTATTAGGGATACTCATTTATGACTTGGCCCTTTTTCATCCCTCTGACTCTCTCCAAGGAATCTCTTTTTAAGGAAAAAGAAAAGAAACTAGTAGATCATTAAAAAAAAAAAAGGAAAAAGAAACTAGGGACCCAGTAATTGATTATCACTACTACAAAAATGACTTTTACTGACACTTAGTTACTGACACTTTGTAAAAAGTGTCAATAATTATGTACATATGCACCATTTTCCGCTTTTGACAAATAGGAATCACAATTTAATTAAAGGAAATGTCGTAAAATCTGCTTTTTCATTTTTTAAAATACACAATTCTTTCTTTTTTTGAATCCACCGAAGTTAAATTTGTTTTCACTTTTCCACTTCCGTTTAGAGACCGTTAAGAAAATTAACGAATTTTATTTAAATGACTTTTTACCCTTAAATGTAACGATAAATTATCCACGACCAATTGCTTTTTTTCATATTTTTTCAAAAATACACAATTCTTAATTTTGTTTTTGCTGAATTCCACTTGAAGTTATATTATTTTGCACCTATCCACCACTGTGTCGTTGTGAAATGATAATTTTACCCTTGTGATGTCAGCAAAGTTTTAACGCTGTTATAACGAGAGTGTACCAATGAAAAAAATATTAACTTCAGGTGGAGCGCTGCATAAAAAAAGAAGATTTGTGTATTTTTTAAAAACGGGAAAAAAACTGGTGGACGGTGGATAATTTCCCTAAATTAAACATCAATGATCACTGACACTACAGTATCAGAGATTAAAAAAAAATCATTAAAATTTGTGTTAGCTCCAACTCGAACCCGAGCGCTCTAAGGTTTAAAGCTTTAAAGTTCGGAGCACAGACCATCAAATCTCGTTGAATCAAAGTCATGGTGATATTTAAATTATTAAAAAATGAAAATATAAATAGCAGCAACACAAAAGTCACACTTAATTTTCCCCATCTACCCAAACTGTATCGGGTCTCTCCCATCTTGCTTTCATTGTTATCTTTCTCTTTCGTTTTTCTCTTCTTGATCTCTTCTGTTTTGCATTATCCATTTACAAATTAAATTCAATTAATTCATATCGATAATGAAAAGCTCTCACTCCGTTTCATTTTTCCATTTTCCCCAAATTGAAAAACAAACCAAAACCCTAATCGCTTGTTATCAAAGGGGTTTTTTCTCCAACTAAACCATCGAGTGCCTATACTGAGCAAGCAAGTAAAAGGCATCGACAAGGGGTGAAGTGACACCATCAGTTGCATATTTCAAGTAATCTCATTCTCCCTTACAAGTTAAGTTCAGAGAAAGAACTGTAGAGGAGATTATCAGCTGGTAATGGCTGAATTTTTTTTTTTTTGGGCAATTTAATTAATGGGTTTGTTTTAATTTGGCTTATGATTAATATTTTTTAATTTTAATTTTTGGGTTGTTTCAGATGGTCAGAAATTGAATCCCTAGTACGAACCTGGTGGGTTTTGTTTTCCAAATAATTTTTTTCTTTTATTTAATTGTAATTTGAATAATTTGTTCTTATTTTTCTATATCTTAACTGACATGCTGTAAAAAAATACAGGCTTTTTAAGTGGTGTATTACTTCAACTGAAAACACTCGTTGCTGGGACTCTATTTTTTCTGCCACATTTGAGGTCAATTTAAAATTTTTGTGCATGTGATTTGCTGTCATTTTTTTTTAAACGAAAAACTGCATTTTTTTCATTTCTGAAATAAATTATTAGCTCTGTTTCTTAAGTTTGATTATTAGGTTAGTTGATTTTGAATGTACTAAAATATGAAATTTCATTGTACCTTTTGCCTTTAGGAGATGATTGTTTGGGTATTATATTGGCTGAATGACTGTGAATTTAGTAGTTACGAACTAATGGTTATCTCCATTTCATTTGAAGAGAGGCAAATTTTGTTATATAATGCTACTTGTTTGTTTATTTTGTTTTGGTTGGAAGATTTGTAATAGAGACAGTGACTATGATAAGAATTAATTAAGTTTGTGGCTGTGAGTGTTTTGAGATTGTATAAAGTTGATGATTTGTCTTTGATTCAAGAAAGAAATGCTTGTTTTAAGGTTGTTCTGCATTTTGTCGTTGAAGTTAAAAAGTGATTTATAGAATCTTTAAAAATGGCTTGCAAAGTGGTATGAAGACATTATTTATTTCAACTATTAACTTTTGTTAGTTACTTGACTTATGAAATAGTTCGACTACTTAAAAAGCCATTAGCACCTATCTTACCTATTCATCTCCTAGTTAAGTTTTAAAGCTTCTTTAGTTTTAATTTTAGGATTTTGTCTAAATTATTATTATGATTCAATGATTTATAGGGGCTATTAGTGATTTTCCAGAATTATGAGTTTATTATTGCAACTATAATCATAATAACATTGAACATGAAATTAATCATGCAATTCAATTAAACTTAAACTGACATTACATATGTTAACAGGTAAAATATTTGAAATGGACAGAACTTGGATAACTTGTGATAGATTGTCCGTAAAGTATCGCTCGAGTTGCTTGATTTCTTAGATTTTGCCATTTTGAATCTGAAAACCGAATGTCAATTAGATGTCCTTGCACCTTTGTTGTAATATGGAGTTTCATACTCCTCAACAGGTGAAGGATCATTTGTTTGAAAAAGGTTTTCTCCCAAGCTATATTGTTTGGACTTGGCATGGTGAGACTGACTCTAAATCTACATTTACAAAATGTGAAGACCATTCACACAGTCAACGATTTAGATGTCATGATTATAGTAACATAATTGACATGGTCGAAGATGCTTACGAGCATTGTGATAGAGATCCTAGTTCTTTTAAGGATATGCTTGAAGATGCTGAAAAGCCTTTATACCCAGGTGCAAAACATTCAAAGTTATCTGGTTTAATGAGACTTTATAATGTGAAAGGGAACTATGGGTGGTCCGATAAAGGGTTTTCTACTTTGTTAGAAGTCCTTGCTGATATTTTTCCAAATAATAATACTTTACCTAAGTCAATGTATGAGGCTAAAAAAACAATGAAAGTGCTAGGCTTAGAGTATGAAAAAATACATGCATGTCCAAATGACTGTATTTTGTATAGGAATGAATTTGCTGATCTTGCTGAATGCCCAAATTGTGGAGCATCTAGGTATAAAAAAAAAAAGATGGCTCAACAAAATTTAAGAAAGGGGTTCCTAAAAAGGTATTATGGTATTTTCCACCTATTCCTAGGTTGAAAAGATTGTTTCAATCACCTCAAACAGCTCAAAATTTAACATGGCATGCTAATAAAAGAATTAGAGATGGCAAGCTTCGCCACCCAATGACTCACCACCGAGATAATTGACAATAAGTGGCCAAAATTTGCACAAGAACCTAGAAATCTTCGTTTAGCTCTCTCAACTGATGGGGTTAACCCACATAGTTCACTAAGCACTACTTATAGTTGTTGGCCTGTTATATTAATAACATATAATCTTCCTCCTTGGTTGTGTATGAAGAGAAAGTTTTTGATGTTGTCTCTTTTGATATCTGGCCCTAAACAACCTGGAAATGATCTAGATGTATACCTAGCACCTTTGATTGAGGACTTGAAAACTCTATGGGATGTAGGTATTGATGTTTATGATGCTTATAGAAAAGAAACCTTTAATTTACGGGCTGTTCTAATGTGGACAATCAGTGACTTTCCAGCATACGGAAACCTCTCTGGTTGTACTGTTAAGGGCTATTATGCTTGCCCAATTTGTGGGATAGATACTTGTGCATGTTGGCTGCCACATAGTAGGAAAATGTCATATATGGGCCATCGCCGTTTTCTACCACTTGGTCACTTATTTCGGAAACTAAAAAAGGTTTTCAATGGGAAGCAAGAGTCGAATGAGCCTCCTAAAACTTTGTCTGGTGAGGAGATCTTTAACATGGTAGAAGATATTGACATTAAGTTTGGCAAAAAGAAGGCCAAAAAGCGGAAACATGATGATGGTGGTGGCGGTGATGGTGATGAGAACATAACTGAAAAATTGTACAAAAAGAAGTCAATCTTTTTTGACTTAGAATATTGGAAGCATTTATTAGTTCGCCATCAATTAGATGTGATGCACATTGAAAAAAATGTGTGCGAGAACATATATGGCACATTACTTCATCAACCAGGCAAAACAAAAGATGGGATTAATGCTAGAAAAGATCTTGAGCATTTGAAGATCAGGGGAAAACTAGTACCTGATGAAACAAACACAAAAAATAAAGTCCTACCTCCAGCTCCATACACTTTATGTAAAAAAGAAAAAAAACAGTTTTGTGAAACCTTACTGAGTGTAAAAGTCCCCGATGGGTATTCTTCCAATGTCCAAAAACTTGTTTCAATAGATGATTGTCGGCTTCAAGGGCTTAAGTCCCATGACTGTCATACTTTAATGCAACAACTTCTACCACTAGCTATTCGAAACTGTTTGCCTTTAAATGTGAGAAGGGCCATAATCAGGATGTGCTTCTTTTTTAATACATTATGTTGTAAAGTGGTAGATCCTAAGACTCTTGCGTATTGTATGTATTTTATAGACTGTAAGGTTACTTATAATGGTGAGTATGTTGCATATTGTTGAATAGATTATATGAATATCCATATAGACGTGAATTCAGATCTGGGATATACACAATGTACTGTAACACAAAATAATTGTTTGGGTTGCAAAGTAGTTGTTAGTAGGGATGTGTTATAGTACCGTTGCTTGTACTTTACTTTGATAAGGATAAGTTGTCATCCTGATTTTGTATCTACATCCATATTTGCATTAAATCGCGTACTGTTAGGGTTCTTTCTTCCAGCCTTTTAATGCTCGCCTGCTTCTACTTTGTTGCTTGATCTGAAGGCTTCTTTAAGTTCTGCCTCGTTTTGTCTTTCTTTTTCCTTCTTGGTCCTCCTCTGTTCGAGTTCTTTGATTTCTTTCCTGCCTTGGCTTTCATAAATTGAATTCTCGTTGCTGCTCTTCTCTGATATTTGCTGCTGCTGATGTTCTCTGTTATTTGCTGTTCTCTCTTATATTTCATTAATTCATTAACAATGCCCAATAATATGTAGCTTTTAATTCAACAATATACTTTTTGATAGTGCGTTTATATCGGATTATTTGATGCATTGTTTATTATTATTATAAAATATAAATATATGTATTGTACTTGTATTTTCCTGACGAATTGGAGACTTGATATCAGCTACAAAGGCAGGCAAAGCAGTAGATTACATTTTGTTTGTTGGCGTTAATTGTTAACACACAAATATATTTAAATGAATGATATTTAAGTAGTTTAGTCAAGGATTTTCTGTGAATAACTTGTTGTTTTGAAATTAAAGTTCAAGGGAATTGAGGAATACACCGTGAAGGACCTCTCGCGGATTCGTGATCAGTGGGCTACATACGTTGCCAAGTTAATTACAGCTTACAATCGCGAGGTAACATACAAGTAATATATGATTACTTTTGCTTTAAAATATACAAGGCTTATTTTTTGTGGTGTGCTAATTGATTTTATATACTTGTAGCTGGAAAAAAAATGAAGGCATCTCTGGACTCCAAAATCAGAGACATAGTTGCTTGTAGTTTGCTTTTTGTTGCGTTAACAAATTGCCAATGACTTTGTTCCTCTAAGAGCAGACGCTCTGAAAACTTTGTTTTCTAATTCAGCTGTCCGATTAAAATTGCTGCTTGTGGAAGAGATTGTGAAAACTATATATAGCTGTCTAGAGCTCACTTGCGGGGACCTATTTATTCAAAGCTTAATTTAGTACTTGAATGTGTTTTTTTACCCGCAAACAATGTAGTAGTTGAGCTATTTTAATTTAACTAATGTATTTAGAATGTGTATTATGTGAATTGCATTACAAGATTTTACATGTTTAATATACTTTGAGTTTATTTCAATTGTAAAATTAACAGGAAAAATGTGATTAAGAAAACGTAATACCATTAACACAATTCGATAGCAATCAAGTTAATACTAACGCTAACTATTCTGATGACGTTAAGAATTTTTGATGTTACTGAGTCAGTGGATTCCTGATTTTGTAGTCACAGAAATCAGTGACTTGTAAATAGTATCATTAAATGCTAACAGAATTGAGTCACTATCTTTGTGATTCTCTAGTAACACAAATTACTGACAATAGAAATGGTGATACATATTACTGACAATAGAAATAGTATCAACCAATACTAACACCATTGTATCACTATTTCGGTGATACGATAGTAACACAATATACTGACGCAAAAATCACTGACACCAAAAATTAGTGTCAGTGTGTTCTGGCTGGAGCATTACTGACACAATTAACAAGTGTCAGTAAAAGTAATTACTGACGTTAAAATGGTGTCAGTAAAACCTATTTTTCTAGTAGTGTATGCGTGCTTTTATGGCCCAAAATGTAACATTTTTTTCAACCTTTTTACCACACTCAGAAGTAACGAGTTGCAAAATAAGTGAAAGAGGAGACAATTGAACAGTGCCACTAAACCGATTTACTAATGTGGTGAGCGATTCAGAAGACCGACTGACTTGACTAGGCTAAAGTATACTTTCATAGTTGTAATGGCAATAATAGTTAAAATCGAAAAGATCGATAACGAGTAAAGTGACAATTGGGGTGACACTATACCAATTTATTAATAAGGTGGCTGGCTCAGAAGGCCGATTGACTTGGCAGGGATAAGATAAGCTTTCATGGTTGTCGTGGCAACAAAAAGATCGATAAAAGAACAAAGTGAGCTAAGATATATGAGATATTACCCGGAGAAGGTGTTGGAGTGTTGGACCAAATGGAGGTGGAGGGGAAAACGGCAAGAGGTCTGGGGGAAGGCTTCCTAGTAAGTGGACCACGCAGATTTGAGTTGTTATTAAAAATACAATTAGCAAATGAAAAACTATTTTATTTTTGTATTCATTTAAGGCACGATCAACACTCACCAGGCAGTCATCTAAAAGAAAAAAAAAAATCATTGATCCATCAATTTCTAGCTTCTAGTGAGAAATGAATCTCCTGATAAATAAAGCTAACAACCATACAGAAGAGGACTAAATGGCATTAACTAATCATTCTAATTATTCTTGGGGAAATAATGAGCAAATATTCACTTAATTTCTATATTTTGATTTAAAAATTCTTTTAACCTCTATATTTTAAAAAGTACCTCAAGACATCCTAATGTTAAATATGTTATATTGTTACATTTTTTTCTTTTCTTCTAAAATAATACCTTTGCAGTAATATTCTTGTAGATATTAATAAAAAGAACAAATGTTAATTTAAAAAATTAGCCTTAAAAATTAAATAAAAATTAGTGTAAATTTTTATGTTACCCTTTTTCTTTTAAGATTAAGTTGGTAAATTAGTTTTTTTTTTTATAAATAATTATTTATAAGATTGTTGCTAGGATATTAAACATTGGTTTAAGTTGGTTGATATTAATTAATTTATCAATAATTATAAGCAAGATTGTTGCAAGGATACGAAAAATACTAATTCTTTCATACAGATATTTATTGGTTAATTTGTTAGTAAATAATTATTGGTTAATCGACTAATTAACTTATCTATAGATAAATTAATTAATGTCAACCATATTTTTTGAAGGACATTATTGTAAAAGTAAAAAAATTAGGGCAAGAAGATAATAAATTTAGTTGTAGGGTTGTCTTGAGATATTTTTAAAATATAATGACTAAAGAACACTTGAGTCAAATTATAGGCGCGAGATGAATATTAACCGTGGAAATGATCATATAGGAATTCACATTGCTTCAGCTTGCATTGTGTCTAAAATAGAACCGGCGAAACCGTACAAGTAAAGATCCAAGCTCTGCAATTTCATTGTCAGAATAACGTGATAATAGTTGAAGTTAAATCCCCAGAGTATTGAGATAACTTAAAAAATTTTGTTGCCTTACAGATACATGATTAAATCTCCAAAGTATTAAGATAACTTAGAATATATCTCACAATCAGAGCCATATTAGAAGTATATATAGTCATAAATATTTTTCTTATTATTGTCGCATCATACATTAAAACGAAAATAACCTAAGAAAACAAAGAATATGAAATACAAGACAATTGATGATATAATACGGTCACATTAGTTTGAATGACAAAATGTATAAAAATTTCCAATCTTATATAACTTGTACCACACAGGAAAACATTATTAATTCAATCCAATTTAGGCATTGCTTGGTATTGAGATGAGGTTAATAAAACAACAAAAGCCAATCAATAATGGACAATTTTTTGTTAACTGATGAAACAGCAAATGGTTAAGGTTTGATTGATATTTGAAAATGAGAGAAGCCAGAATCATAGGGGCATAGCCATGGAAAGCCGAGCAAGAATTGAAGCAGAAACAAGAATATCTCCCACGAATGTTTAAAGGATAGTACCCTTACACTCCATTATTGTAATTATTCACTATAAAGATAAGGATCCATTACTAGTGCCATATACATACATACATACATACATACATACATATATATATAAAGATTCAATTTAAATCTTATTTCTCATACTTTTTGCTCCAACATTTCTAAGCAACGAGTCTCTAATTTTTGAGAGTCCTGTAACAACTTCGTTTGCATTGATTCTTTGCTCTGGTAATTCTACAGTGCACTTCATAGCCAAATTGAAGACAAATGACATACATTCCTCTTTGATAGCAACATGATTGTCCTCCTGACTTAGTAGATTTGCATCAACAACTTCCGTGACTGAAATGGGTAGCAAATCATTAACCCAACGCCTTAATGTCATTTCTCCAGAAAAAATTTCGTCTGTGGGCTTCTTCCCCGTAAATACTTCTATTAACATAATCCTGAAACTGTAAACATCTCCATTTGTAGAAACTCGTCCTTCTCCTCCATACTCTATGAATTTAATAGTTAAATAATAAGATAAATGATTAATAATAATTTCTTCCTTTAAAGGTCATGGCAAATGAATAACTTGTTATAAAGTTTAAATAGAACAGAAAATATTTAACACAAAACAAACCTGGTGCCATATAGCCTATTGTCGCAAGTGTCTGTGTTTGAGTCAAAGATTGGTCTTCCTCGATTAGGAGCTTTGCGATGCCAAAATCACTCAAATGAGCAATCATATTATTGTCTAACAATACGTTGCTAGGCTTTAAGTCACAATGAATTATAGGAACCAAATAACCAAAATGCATATATTCCAAAGCTGATGCAACGTCTATCATTATGTTCAATCTTTGAAAAATATCCAAAATGCAGTTATTGCTCGAATACAAAAACTTCTCTAGACTTCCATGAGGCATATATTCTAGTACCAATGCTTTAAAATCACCATTTGAAAAACTACTGATAATTTTGATAATGTTTCGATGGCGAATACTTTTCATTATTTCGCATTCAACATCAAAACTCTTAAAAGCTCTTCCACATTGCATGTTGAAAACCTTCACTGCAACCTCCATCCCATCTGAAATTCTTGCTTTGTAAACAGAGCCAAAACCTCCTCTGCCAATTAGATTATTTTCACTAAATCCATCCGTTGCTTGACAAAGTTCTAAGTATGAAAACCTTCTCCATGTTGACTCTTGTGGCATATAAGCATCATTTGGTTGTTGTTTTCCTCTTTTTTGATATCTCGCAATCAACAAAATGACTAGTATCATAAATATTGTACTCAATGGCAAGAAAATCCCTAGGAGAAGAGCATTTTTCCTTCGTGTGTGCTGGAAGCTAGTTTTGCATGGTGGGACTTGTAGATTGGGTGAACCACATAATAATTCATTTCCTTCAAAAGATTTAGCTGAGAAATTTCCAAGAGATCCTCCCTTAGGAATTTCTCCTTCTAGCTTGTTGAAAGAAAGATTTAGATATTTAAGATATGAGAGCTTCTCTAATGATACAGGAATAACTCCAGAGAGATTGTTATTGGATAAATTCAAGGATTTCAAGCTCATCAAATCACCAAATGAATCAGGAATCGAGCCTAGCAATCTATTACATTCCAAGGAGAGATATTGTAGATTTTTTAGGCCTCCAATTGCATTTGGGATAACACCTGAAAAATTATTCATGGACAAATCTATTTTTACTAAAACCTTCAAATTTTCAATCTCTAATGGGAGTGGGCCAGTCAAAGAATTTGATGAAAGGTTGAGGTATAATATGTCTTTAAGGTTCCAAAAAGTTGGGGGTATGACAGAAATTAACTCATTGGAAGCCAATGAAAGGTTCCTTAGAGAAGTCAAATCACCAAAACATGTAGGGATGGATCCAGAAAGCTTATTGTTGCTCAAGTCCAACTCATATAGTTCAGTCAAACGGCAAATATCATCTGGGATTGATCCTTCCAATTTATTATCTCGAAAACTCAAAACTTGAAGCTTTTGTAATTTTCCGAGAGTAATCGGAATTGATCCATTCACTTTATTGCCTCCTAAATAAAAGCCTATCAAGTTGGTCAAGTGGCCGATCTCTTCAGGAATGCTGCCACTGACGTTGCAATCGGACATGTCAAATATTTTCAAAGAATGAGAAAGATTACCCACAGACTTCCTTGAAAGAATACCGTCTATTGAATTACTTGATAAGTCAATAAATTCTAAATACTTGCAATTTGACAATGAGGATAGGAAGCTCAATTCTAGAGTTGAAGATGACAAATAGTTATTATTTAAACCAAGCCGCTTTAGGTTTCTTAAGTTGCCAAAAGTGCTGGGAATAAAACCGGAAAATGAGTTTTTTTGCAACTCTAGTCTGGAGAGCTTAGAAGCATTGAAGATAAAACTAGGAATTGAGCCACTAAAATGATTACCCCACAAGTAAAGCTCCTCAAGATTTGGAAGTCGGACAGGTGGGATTGATTGAAGACTTCCCCAGAGAGAATTATTTTGAAGCCCTACTCCTTGGATTGTTGACATATTGAAGATTGTAGCTGGGATAACACCAACTAAATTGTTCAAACCAAGCGCCAACAACTTCAAATTGCGGAGATTGCTGATTTCATTTGGTATCTCACCTGTAGTTTGAAAGAATTACGTTTAGATTTGATTTAGATAATAAATAAAACATAAAAAACGAAAGTACTTTTGAAATAAAAAGTCATTTATACAATACACTGTTATTTCAAGTGCTAGCACACAAGAAAAGCCCGTCATGAAGGTCAACACACCGTCAATGCTTTAGTTGTTACATGCATATTGCTGCACATTTTCTTTTTCTTTTATTCTTAGATTCTTTTGGTAAAATATAGGTGAAACATATTTGTGATTTAAGTGGTAGATAGATTGTGGTAAATTAATAGGGAGGGTTAAGTATTAATAGTGTACATTTCGAGAAGTTATAAGAGAATTGTACTAAAATATTTTTGACAAATATCTGTTAAAACTAAGTACGCAAAATATATATGCCATTTAAGTAATTAAGCAATAGGTGATCGGAAGATTGTGTAGTTTAAACTAAAAGATCAAATTATGTGGTGAAAAGTAAAATCCTAATTCGATGACGGCCACTACTAAAGTTAATGAAGCCCCAGCAGTATTTCAATTACAGCAAGGCAAACTAAGTTCAATAAAATAAAACTGTATATGGAACATTATTCATATTACAACTTATGGAACAACTTTCATAATTAAACTCCGTGATCATACGCACCTTGAAGTCCATTAAAGCTAAGAGATAATTTCTCAAGTTTGGTCAAGTTCCCGATTTCTGTTGGTATGGCTCCCGAGAAGTTGTTGACCGACAAACTCAAGAAATGTAGATATGTGCAATTTGATAGAGCGGACGGTATTCCTCCATGAAACGTGTTTTTAGACAAAGAAAGAGATTCAAGAAAAGGAAGATTACTGCAAATATTTGTAGGAATTTCACCAGAAAGCTGGTTGTCACCAAAACTTAGCACCTTTAATGTATGTATGTTGAAGACAGAGGAAGGAATGGTACCAGAAAACAGGTTAGAATGGAGAAAAAGTGATTGCAAAGAAGATAGATTCCCAAGTCGAGAAGGAATGGTGCCTGAAAGACTTAACTGAGAAATATTCAAGGCTGTAACTCTATGGTTATGGACATCACAAGTGACGCCCGTCCAATTACAGAAAGAGATACTCGAGTTCCAATTTCTGGCAAAGAAATTGGTTGGATCATGAGTTATGTGAGATTTCAGGGCAAACAGAGCATCTTGGTCTGTGGTAATATTACTTGTGTTGGCTGCTGCAGCTGCAATAAGTAGGAAAATAAGAATTAAACGATGGACAAAGAGAAATCTGCTCATCATACTTAGAGAATGAACTCTTTCCATAAGATAGAGTATTTTAATTTTAAGTGTCTACTTGGTTGGATTGGTAATGCAACAACACTCATAAAATTGCTTTATACCAAGTATTTATAATGAAACCAAATTTCTAAGAAAATACAGGAGAAAAAGGCCCGCATGCCTTGAGCCAGAGCTTCAGCCACCAAAAGCCTATCCTTATAATAATCCTAGTGATTTTAGAACTTAATTAATAATTGGCAAATGGAAAGTAATTTTTTAGGCAATTGTTGTTTATCTTTGTAATCATTTTTGTGTTGTTATAGGGATTTAAGTTTTAACATTTTCAGACTCAAGGGGAGATTATCACTCTGGTTAACTAGATTAAATTACAAAGGTAAATTTTGAATTGTGAAGGAAGTTAGGAAGAAGTGAAAAAAATTTTAAAATGGGAAACTCATTTTTTATGTGATTGTGATAGTTTGTATCACAAAATGTACCCATCAAAACCAAAAAAAAAAAAGAGAAAAAAAAGATTCCAAAATTTTCTTCCCCATAGTAACATGACATATGTAAATGCCTAATTCTTTGGCGTCCTGAAGACAAATTTTTGGATAAATTGACGTATTATTTTTGTACCGTTTTCTTTTGAGTTTCAGATAATTAACTTATCCAGAAAATTTTACAAACAAATCAGGCCTTCACCAAGAGCCTAAGGATAAAAAACAGGTGAAAAACAGAGGAGAAAAAGATTGGCGCAAACTACAAAAGCATTAATAATATCAAGTATATTTTAATTAGTTGAAAAGGACTTCAGAAATAATTTTAAGCAAAGCCAGTGCATCACGCCTTCACTTGATTTATCAAGTATTATCAGATACATCAATTAAACGTATTTTAGCAATTTTCGAAGTATTGGCCACTCTTAACCTGCCAAATGAGAACTTTTGTCTCAAAAGATAAAATTTCATGGCATGGAAGAGACAAAAGTCAATGGAGGAGGAGGCAATGGGATTGGTTTTCATATTGTAGAACATTTTATAATGCTGATTTTATGTCACAACTAACTTCGTGTTATTGTTTAATCATTATTGGCTCCATCCAAATAAAATCTTGATTCTACAACTACCCGAGACTTTTTTTTTTTTTCAGTAGAGGAGATCATGAAGACAAAAGTTTAGGTGAGACAATTCTCATATCACCATATTGGTAGGGGTAGATTTTCAAATTTAAATTCGACAAGCGTGAGACGATAATACGGCGGAACAACCCACTTGAAATATTAATTTATTTAGATGGTCCCCTCCCTCCTCTCACTTATCAAAATTAAATTGTACAGTTGTTTCTGTTAAAAAAAAAAAGAGGAAACTAGTGAGTTAACAACAGCAAAACAATAATAAAATAATCAGCAGTTGAATTTGAAATGGGAAAGAAGGAAATTAATAAAACAAAGAAAAATTAAACCCGAGACCTGTAATACAGTGTCTTTAAAACAGATTTACCACCTATTGCAGTGCTTTTTGAAATGGGAAAGAAGGAAATTAACGAAATAAAGAATTAAACCCAAACTCAGAACATGTCATGTCTTAAAATGATTTACCACCTATTGCAGTGCTTTAGGTTAGAATCTGCTTTCCCGATACAAGCACGAGAAATCAATCAATCAGATCGATAACTCCGTGAACCACTACATGTACCACCGCCGTAAAAGAAGGAGGAAGGAAAACGAAAGTGCTTAGTGTGTTAGTTTTTGTTGTTGTGTTTTAAAACTAGAGTAGGAAGTACCTTTTTATAATAGTGTGAGGATGTAATAGCAGCAACGTATTGAATTTCCAAATTCAATACGTGCCATATATTTGTTGTAACAGCCAAATTAATTCAGCCAATTCAATTCAAAATTGAATTGCAAAGCTGTTACAATTCCTTTGAATTCAAAACTGTGAAACTGTTACAACAAAAAAAAAATTTTAAAGAAATAAAAAACATGCCCATGCATGCTTGGATGATTTTGGGCTGACATTCGCGTACGCAGGACGCGTGGGCGCACACAAGTTCAACCAAATCAATCTTGGATTCGCACCCTGCACACGTGCGTGTGTAGAGAGCCTTTATCCTTAATATTCTTGCTCATACATGGGTAAGTGTCTATATATAAACACAAATCCCTTGGCTTATTTTTCCCATGTGGGATAAGCCTCATTTCCTTTTAAATTTCCAACTTCAAGGGTGTATTTTGAGAGACAATTTCTCATTCACCCAAATACCATTTTGAGTAAATAAATATATATATTTGAAATATTCACGGAGTAGAATCCGTATCTCTCAAGTTTTTCCACTTTCGACAAATGGGACCCACTCAAAATGTGTCCACAAATTAGCATATTGATATGCTATTTTTCAACAATCCCCCAACAACATGACAACGAAAAGTTCAATGTACGTTCTCCAAATATTACGTCAAAGAGAGAAAGGAATTTGAGGATTCGAAGTGTAGTATAACAAGAGAAATTGTATGGCTTGAATTGTATTTGGGAGGGACACGCATATATGAATTGGCGTTTCTTCAATCTCTCCCCAAAAGTTTGGTTTTTAAGAAAAAGATACGAGTGGCCCATTAATTAATTATGCTTGCTTTTATGGCTCAAAACTTAACATTTTTTTCAGCCCATATAACCCCGCTCAGAAGCAACGAGTTGCAAAATCAGAGACAATCGAATGGTGACGCTAAGCCGATTTATTAACGTGGTGAGTGACTCAAAATACCGATTGACTTGACTGGGCAAAGATATACTTTCATAGTTGTTATGGAAATAAAAATTAAAATCAATAAGATCGATAAACGAATAAAGTGAGCTAAGATATATGAGATATTACCAGGAGAAGGTACTGGACCACACAGATTTGAGTTGTTATCATATGGAATTGGCAAACGGAAAACTACTTTATTTTTGTTATTCACTCAGGCAATATCAACACTCACTAGAGATTGCAAGCTGTCATCTAAAAGAAAAAAAATAAAAAAATAAAAAAGTCATTGATCCATCAATTTCTATCTTCTACCTTCTAGTGAGAAATGAATGTCCTGATAAATAAATAAATGAAGCTAACAACCATACCAAAGATGACTGAACGGCATTAAATAATCATTCTAATAAGAATAACTAGGGCAATGATCATACACGAATTGCAATTTCTTCCGCTCCCCCAATGTGTCTAAAAGAGAGCCAGTGAAACTGTTAGAGTAAAGATCCAAGCTCTTCAATTTCGTTGTTAGAACAATAACGTGATGATAGTTGAAGTTAAATCTCCAGAGTATTAAGATAAAAGTTCTGTTGCCTTGCAGATATATGATTAAATCTCCAAAGCATTAAGATAACTGAGAATGAATTTCACAATTAGACTCATTTTAGGACTTAGAAACCTTGAAAGTATATACAGCCATAAATATTTTTGTCATTATTGTCGCATCATACATTAAAATGAAAATAATCTAAGAAAATAAGTAATATGAAATACAAGCCAATTAATGACAAAATATGATCGCGTTAGTTTGAATGAGAAAAATATCTATGCATAAAATACAAGATACAAGTTCTAAGCTCAAATGAGCTATCTATAGATAGATGAAATTAGAACGCTTTTATATTGCGTTTACTTCCCAGATTAGAGAATTGGAATCTACAATCAGATTCATTGGCAATGTTTACTTCGCAAAATAGAGTCAGAAATCGGAATTGAAATTATGGGACCCATCACATTTTGAGAATGATGAATAAGAGACTCATTCCCAAGGGAGAGGTGGGAATGAGCTTACCATTCCTTAGATTTATTATTTTGCCCTCCCCCAAAATTAAAATGTCCATATTTCCCTCATTTATAATTAATCAATATATTATTATAATCAATTAATTAATATATTAAGATTAATTATAAATTAATAAATTATTAACAATAATTATTAATAATTATATTTTTTGAATAAATAATCACAATAATTAATATATTATGATTATAATTAATTCATATATTATTATTATTATTAATTATTAATTAATATATTATTATTAATAATATAATTTTACTATTAATTAATATACTAACATATTATAACAATAATATATTCATAATTATAATTTTTGAATAAATATTCACAATAATTAATTAATGTACTACTATAATAATCATTAATATAATTACTATAATTCGTTCACATATTATTATTAATTAATTAATATAATTGTTAATATTAATTAATATATTAATATACTATTAACAATAATTATTAATAATTATAATTTTTGATAAATAATCACAATACTTTTATTATAATTAATTAATTAATATACAATTCTAATAATTATTAATATATTATTAACAATAATATATTAATAATTATAGTTTTTGAATAAATAATCACTATAATTAAAATATAAAATAATAATTATAACAATAATTGATTAAGTAAATTTTAGTAATTTGTTACAATCTAACTCATTTTGATTCTGATTCTAAGATAAAATAAACACATTAATGGGATTTTAGCCCATTCCGATTCTGATTCTGTAGGTCAAATAAATAACTTATTCTTATTCATATTCCCCATTCTCCATTCTCATTCTAGCTCATTCAGATTCTAACTCATTCCGATTACTGACAAATAAGCGCAACATTAAGACTAATTACTAATAAGGAGTGTTAGCGAGAGTCGCTAGCAGCACTCGTTGTGTCAGTCGGTGGCCTCCTCTTGCCGCATGTCTGTGTTTGTGTTTTTTAACATCAACTTTGTTATGAAAAAAGAAAAGAAAAGAAAAGAAAAAAGCAACCTTCTAGTTAAATTTTATTACAATTTACGATACTCTTACCTCGGCCAACCATGCTTGGAGAAATTCTTCTCTAGTGTTTTGAGAAAGAGAAGAGAGACTATACAAAAACTCTTAAACCTTGCAATTTGCGGAAATTGGGTATGTACTTCAAGATCATGTGTATAGCGTAAGACTTGGGATATGAATCTGAGTTTAGATCTCTTTACTTCAAGGACAAAACGTTGATTTATGGCTTTTTGTCTTCTAAAATTAAACATACATTATCATCAAGTACGACTATATTGATGGATTTGGATGTAAATGTAATTTTTTGTTATTTTTATTTGTCAAACTTTAAAAAGAAATGCATGCGTTGAGAGAATTTTGATCTGAAAAATGAATTTAAAAATGAATTTTAAGTTTTCAATTTGTATCTTTTGCTATGGAAATCAGTTCAAAATTTTGAAAATTTTGAACTAAAATTGAGTAATCAATTTTGGTATTTAACATATTTAGAATTTGGAATTAAATTTCAAAAGTGATGGTTATTTTGACATGGCAAAACTAGTAACCGGGTTGTGTTTGTATCGTGTCAAATTTATGCTGACCTAAATATGTTTTATTTAATAACATGTCAAAATATTAAAATCTAGACCTTACATGAGAAATAAATGGGTGACTCAATACATCCATTTAATAATCATCTAATCGCGTCACCAATAACTTACTTAATATTTATTTAACATAATTATACATCAGACATTATACACACAAATTGCACTCTTCTATATCTCTAAATAATATTATGTAGTCATATTATATAATATGTATGTCTACTATAACATTATTTTGTATGTCTACTATAATATGTATGTCTACTATAATATTTTGTTATATGATAATGAAATAATAATGATAAATTTGATTTAGAAATTTTTAGTTTAAATTTTGTGTTGGATTTATAATTTCTTTTAATATAAATGTTGTGTTTGATTTAGAAATATTTTTATTTAGAATTTTTTTAATTAAAATGATGGGTGTGATTTAGAATTTTTTTAATTTAAATTTTGTGTTCTATTTATTTTTTTAATTTAAATTGTTAGAATATAATGGATTAAAGTATTGGTGGATCAAAATTTTGTAAAATTTTATAATAATTTATTCTTAATATGAATATTAATTAAAAAGTTTATTAACATAATTTTATTTCAAAATTAGTTTAATTTAATTTATTTCTAAATAAATTATGACATAATATAAATAATTTCTTAATTAATGTGGGGATCATGAAGTCGATTAACAACGGGAATTAAGAGAGGTTGTATGGGCAGTAATCTTAAAAGTGCTGCTTGTGAAATCGTTCGGCCAGAAGGTGGTGATTGTGAAGAGATTAGACAACAGGACTCGACGAAGAAGGTGGTGAAGAAATCGCACACAAGGACCTTTGTCAACTTAGTCAGCTAACAGCAGCTAATGCCCATGTCCAAGATGCTGTGGAGTCCAATTCCAGCCAGATCAAGGACAAGAAGATGACTGCTTGCACAGAGATCAAGAATCGTTGGAGGAGATTTCCGAAGGAGAAGTTTAAGGCTGGTAAGAATCGTTGGGTGCTGGGGGCTCTGTGCTTGTGACAGGGAAGTTTAGGAAGTCAAGGCTTTTTCGTGTGCTTGTAACGGGAAAGTTTAGGAAGTCAAGGTTTTTTGTTTTCTAGTGGTGCTTGGTGAAGTGGCGTTTAGGAATTTTTACAACTTATCTTTGTATATTTTAATTATATAATTATTTATGTTATTTTTAAATAATGGATAAGGTATCTTATGGTGTTAATATAAGTATGTAATTACATTTAATTTATTTATTAGTAATGTCATATTTATAAATTTTTTGATTAAATAAATATTTTTTTTGTAGATTCATAGATTTTTACGAATTTACAGAAGTGAATCCATATCTAATTCACTAGCTGTGGATTTTTAAATTTTTAATCCAATTCAATCCACCAATCCACGGATCAGATTTTTACGAACTGGATTTTTACAAATCGGATAGATTGAACAGATCAGACCGGATTCTAAACACCCCTATCATCAATTTAACCTACTTATAGTTGGTTCCTATATCACATTTAGTATTTTAGGATGTAGAAAATTTTAAATATGTTTTATAGATAATGGTCAATTATTATCTTAAATTAACTAATCTAAACGCAAGTAATAAAAATTGCAAAAAATAAACGACACAGAGATTGAAATCCTACATTTGTGAGGCCATGTCAAGATATTGCGCTATTCATTAATTATAGGAAGATTATTGCCTATTAGACTCTTATGTAATTTTAGATTCTATCTTGCTTTTGCCGTATCTCAGTCAACTAAGTCAAATGTAATTTGCGACAGCTATTCATTTTCTTGTTTGTAACCTTGATATGAAATTCCTTCAGCGCTACTACAAACAACCTCTTTTCTAGAAGAGACAATTTAACAAAGTATGTTTAAAAGTGGGATGAATACAAAGATAGGTAAATACTCATTTAATTTTCATATTTTGATTTAAGTATTAATTTTCATATTTTGATTTTATTATTATATATATAGAAAGAGAGACATGCACACACATCTCAAGACACCCATGATGTCATATATATTTTATTACTACCCTTAATTTTTTCCTTTTTACGATAACACTCGTGCAACAATATTCTTGAAATATTTATAAAAAATATTAATTTACCAAAATTTATCTTAAAAGTAATATAAAAATTTACCCAAACTTTTATATTATTATTTTATTTTAGAATTAATTTAGTAAATTAATTTTTATTAAAAAATTATTATTGTTGTTGTAAAGATATTAATAAACATTTTATATCATTATTTTACTTAAACTATAAATTTTTAAGTTGGCTAATATTAATTTATTCATAAATAATTATTAGTAAGATTGTTGTAAGAGCACAGTAAATATTAGTTCTTTCACTTTGATAATTGTTAATTAATTTGCTGATAATTAATTATTGGTTAAGATGCCAATTAACTTTTTATAGATAATTAATTCATGTCAAAAATATTGTTTGAAGGGTACTATCATAAAACCAAAATACACACGGGTGTTTTAAAATATACCTTATAATATGAGACTAAACAGATATTTAAGTTAAAATATAAGAATTAAATAAACATTCAATTATTTTAAGGCTAATATTGAGTTAGATGCTTATTGAGGAAATAATCTTGTGTGAATTATTTATTGCACTATAATTGCATTGAATTAAAACTAAAACGGTAAAGGGTAAAATTAATATCAATATTTGATATTGACCAAAATAGCGAATCTAAGTACTGTTAAGTGATGCATATGACTAAATTTGAAGGAAGAAATTGGCTTTATATTACAAGTGATCGAAAGCAAACAAATGCATTTGTTATAGATTTTATTTTAGGTATTAATGGTGTGTTTACTTGTAGGAATAAGGAATGGGAATGGAGGAATGGGAATCAAAGTTATGTTTACTTGGCAAAATTGGATTTGGGAATGGGATTAAATTATGTGGGTCCCACACAATTTGGGAACCATGGGGGTAGGGAATGAAAATGTGAGAATGGGAATGAAAAATGAATTTACTTTGTACCCTTCTAATTATTAATTTATTAATATTATTATTATTAACAATAAAAATAATAATTATTATTTTAGTTATAATAATTAATAAAAATTAAAATAATAAAGTTAATAAAATTTAATAATAATAATAAATGTTAATAATGATAATATTAAGAAAAATAATAATAACAATAATTAATAATAACTAAAACAATAAAGTTAATGAATTTTAATAATAATAATAATAATAATAATAATAAATGTTAATAATGATAATATTAGTGAAAATAATATTAACAATAATTAATAATAATAAAATAATAAAGTTAATAAAATTTTTTAATAATAATAATAATAATAATAAATTGTTATAAAGATAATATTAATAAAAATAATAATAACAATAATTAATAATAACTAAAATAATAAAATTAATGAAATTTAATAATAATAATAATAATAATAATAAATGTTAATAATGATAATATTAATAAAAATAATAATAACAATAATTAATAGTAACTAAAATAATAAAGTTAATAAAATTTATTAATAATTCAATAGTTACCGCCTAATTTTTCAATGCCAAAAATGTCCTCCGACAATTGTATAAATTGATTTCTAATTCTATTCGTAAAACAAACAACATTCAATTCTTAAACAAATTTCCCCTCATTTTAGGCTTCGGTGTGATAAAATTCAAACACTAGTTTGAAATTTGATCGAATAATAAAATTCAGTTATAGTACCACAATTGCATAATACCACAATTAAATCCAACCATTAAATCTAATTCTGAAACCCATTATAGACTGGATGTAATAGTTAAATTCAACTGTAGTACCATACAACTGTAGTACCATAATTTTTCTTAAAATAGTATGATTAGGCTCATGAGACTATTCCAATCCGTTGTAACTTGAGAGAAACGATATATAAATTAAGCATCATTGATTAAATGACGAATTTGTTTTAAAAAATCTATATAACTTTACAGGCTTTGAGTTTATTTATTTATTTTTTGTTATCACATATTGTTCTAATTTGTAATACTGTTATTCCAATTTTGTTGTTATATATTTGTAACGCGTGTAAATCACATTTGTAATACTGTTATTTCAATTTTGTTACTATCTATTTGTAACGCGTGTAAATCACTCGAGTGAACTTGAGTAATAACGTTTCGTCACAACGGCTATACATCGCTTTAGGAAGGAAATGAGACCACAAAGGACTATATAAAACACTTGTTTAATTTTATTTATTTATTTATAGTAAAGTCATGATATAACACATTTGGATCCTTTTATAGACACAGTAGAAGACCCTCATGAATCTCTACTATAACACATTTGGATCCTTTTATAGACACAGTAGAAGACCCTACAATATTACATTATAGTCACTCTTCTATTTATTTATGGACTAGACATAGAAGAGCTCTGCTCGTTACAACACATTTGAATCCTTTTTATAAGCATACTAAAGGATCCTACAACAAAACATCTATTACAATCATTACACAAACGATAATATTATCTAGAGGTAGTTGAATTACACAAGACATTGACACAACCATATGTCTAATCCTATGTCTATATTAGATAATACCATTAATACACACATCAACTTATCTTATTTTACACTATTCAATTCGAGTACAAGTTCCAAAACACTTGACCATCAAAAGTATGATCAGAATCCGAAACATCTCCCCCGTGAAGAACCTCTAAAAGATTAATCTCCAAAACAAGAGAACCTCCGCGCAACACTTCACGATCATATTTCAGTTTGTTCAATCGAACTGTAGTTCTGACGCCATGAAAAGGACGATCTTTTTTATCGCCACCTTTAGGCTTAAAACCATTAGAAGAACCAGATGCAATAACACAAAGCGAGCTAGCGGGGTCCATATTTTTGACACTTGGTGGAGGTAAATTTTTTCTCCAATTACCCTCCGGCTCGTCCGGAACAACTATGATGGCCCAAGAAACAATAGGAGCCCAACTCCTACCAAACAAACCAAAATCAATCCGATCGTAGCTCTTCACTTCCGCAGTATCTGCATAAAGCATAAAACAGTATTCTGATTTGGAACCTATCAACTTTCGATTAGAAGTCACCTTATGAGACGCCATATCTTCCGAGATTAATGAAAAAATGCACTCAGAGTCAGAACAACAGCTTCAGAATTTGCTATTGTTGCTTAAGCACCCTCTACACTGCCGTCCCAAAAAACACTCGCTTTCACGTCTATTTACACAAAGGAGCAACTCGAATACAAACAAATTGCTAATACTATTAATTAATCACAGTAGGGCCTGTAATTAATGCATTCCAGCATCTTCTTTTGGAAAAACACAAAAATAAAATCATTATTTAATATTGGAGCACTCTATCATGTATCATAAGATATATTCCCACACATAAACAGTACGTGGAGCCTTACATGTATCTTAGAGTTTTCCTTTAACATTTAAGATCCCAAGCATTTTCCCCTAATTAATGCATCCCAGAATCCCTTCTGCAACGTGTCTGGCGACGTGGCTTTGTTTTCTTCTACGCTCTGCCGACTGTTTAATATTTGGGGCCCCTTAATTAATGCGTTCCAGAATCCCTTCTGCAACGTGTCTGGCACGTGGCTTTGTTTTCTTCTACGCTCTGCCATTTCATTTCTTTTGATTTCTTCAGTCATAGGTATCTGTTCCTTGTTTAGGCTAGGTAGACGTTACGAGTCCACTTCAAAATATATAGCTATTTGTCATTATGGCAACGTGGCTTTGTTTTCTTCTACGCTCTGCCGACTATTTAATACTTGGGGCCCCTTAATTAATGCATTCCAGAATCCCTTCTGCAACGTGTCTAGCGACGTGGCTTTGTTTTCTTCTACGCTCTGTCGTTTCATTTCTTAGATTTCTTCAGTCATAGGTATCTGTACCTAAACGTTGACGCTGCGAGTCTACTTCATAATATGTAGCCATGTCCTCTTTTACAACGTAATTCATGAGTGGCCTCGGTAGGTCGATCCTCGTCCTCTTTCACAACGCGGCTCTTGCCTTTTCAATTCTTCCCATTCTTCGATTTCTTCAAAATAGTTATCGGTATCGAGTTTAGAGGTTCAGTAGATTTAAGAGGATCACCAAAATATTATTCTTTTAAATGAAAGGGTGGGAAAAATTAAAAGGCTCTTTAAATAAAAGTAAATATATGATTTTAATCAAAAAAATTTTTTTATAAAAATAATAGTAAATATGATACTTCTTTTTCTTCATAAAATTATGAGAAAACTAGTATAAATTAAAGATTTTAAAAAATCCTTTAAATGAGATAGTATTTCTCTCTTTTTTGTTAAAAATCTCATTTAGAAAATTTTTTAAAATTTTTTTATTGATTTGACTCGACAACAAGTAGTAAAATTTAATTTAAAGAATTTTTTAGTGATGCGTTAAGGTATTAGGTTCAAATTTTTTAATAGTTTTATGAGACTGTCTTAGGCTGGGGCTTGATTGGTATATATTATAAAGTATCAAATCATTCCCGCAGGAGATCCGGACCCATTTTTTTTCTAATCCTTCGATAAAAAGATTCATAACAAAAATTAAAAAAATATCTCCTTTTAATTGTTGACTATCAAAAAAATCAGAGAATGTTACAAAATTGATATTAACTGCATTTAGGCTCTGTTTGGTACAGCTTATTAAATAAAACTTATAGCAGTAGAGCTTATATTAATAGAACTTAAACCAATAGAGCTTTTGGACAAAAAATCATTGGGTGTTTGGTTGTTAATTAAAAAAGCACTTTTGAACCATTAAATTGTTTGGTTGTGTAAAACTAAAAGTATTTTTGTGTAATTAAATTACCAAAAAGGATATGTATTCATAATTATATAACATGTAACAAAATGCATCCAAGCTATCAATTAATAAGAAAACATTAATTCAATCACTTCTTTAATTTTCAAAATAAAAAATTACATCATTGATATATTCTCCCAAATAAATAATACTATCAAAATTAAATTGCATCATTGATATATACTCTCTCAAGTGTTGGGTATGTAGAGGATCAGAAATTAAAGTCTAGTTATTTAAAAAAAAAAAAGAGATAAAGTGAAGTATGATATATGTTTATATAAGCGCAACAATTTTCGTTGGGTATGTTTTATACAAAGAGTATTAGCTAATTAATGAAATATGTTAAAGATATTTTTGATATTATATATTTTTAGAAAGTTTCTCAACCTCTACTCCCAAAAGCTCAAATTTTTGGCTTTTTATGAGATAAATTAGCTTATTTAAGCTAAAAAACCTCTACTAAAAAAATAACCAAACACTATAAAAAATTTTAAAAAGTGCTTATGGGATTAAATAAGCACTTATACCTCTTAAATAAGCCATACCAAACAGGCTCTTAGTCGATCTATTTGCTTCCACGATCTCAATTCAACATCATGAGTAGAAGTGATTCATTTTTTGTTTTAAGAAAAAAAAAAGAAAATCAAATCTTATATACTGAATCATTGCGCATTTCAATTCTATGTGATTGACGTCGACACCTCCTATCGCGCTTTACTTGGGAGACTGTGGCTTCATAAGTACAAGGTCGTGCCCTCCAAGCAGAGTCTCACGAAATCTTCTCTCTTTTCCTTCAATTACATTTGAAAACGGCTTATAAATCTTATTATGACCATCCCTCCCAATTTATGTCCTACCATACGATCTGTTATATAAATAGGCAAATGCTCCCTTCCATTATGGATAGCAATAGTATGGCAGACCATTGTGGGTTCAATTCAGTGGGATCTTTCATTCACATTTTTTTTCCACCAAGAACGTTTTATAAAACTCAGAGTCATAGAATGGTATGTTGTATACTTGTATATATTTAGCTGATTATCATATTAACTATTGAAAAAAATAGAACGAAAACATAATTATTTTTCTCCACATTCCGTGTGTTGAAAAGTAAAAAAAAAAAAAGAATTAAATGCATTTAAAATTACTAACAAATATAGAGAGTTGGTAGTTGAAATACTTGACACTTTAATGCATTTGGAGAGATTTTTAAAAAATGGGGGCACAAGATTGGGTTCCGAATTTGGTACACACTAAACAAGTTGACAAATTACCAAAATTAAGAGAAATAGTGCAGCCATGCACTCCTGACAGAGGGGCAGTTTGAAAATAATTACAAACGAAGTAATTTGAGAAATTTAATAGAGTTTCTATTTGTGTGTTGTACTAATAATCCAATTGGGTATATCAGGTTTCGAGTTTTGAGAGTATTTTTTCTAATTTGGTAAATTCTCATTTATTAGTGAAGTTATTTTTAGTTTTTGTTCGTAAACGTAGATTTTAAGCCCAATTATATAAATTATTGTGTCCTTATTAGAAGTAAATGGATATTTTTAAAGTGAAATTATTTGTACTCTAAATAATATTTTGGACACTCATTTATTCAATACATTGTCAAATTTAAAATATCAATTTTTACCATACACACTCATCAAAATCCCAAAGTTACCCCAAAATTAATTTATTTTGCCCAAGCTCTCTTTCTTCAAACGTCAACACTCTTGCGGTAACCATCGGAACAACTCCGATTAATTTCATTGTCATGAACTGAACTTTTGTTCACGCTAAAATTATTGAGAACTTGGACGTTGCTTTTTGCTCCCCTCTCAGACTGTTTACAAATTAATTTATTAAACGCCCAACGGTCCAACTCCCAAGTTCTACCGCCCAATGATATAGTCATATAGAGTACCAATAATTGTTGTTCATCTTATCTAAAACTAAAGATGGCTAGCGGATCATGCCATCCGGCCCATCAAAGGAAGTTCGTGCATTATTCTTGTATTCGTGCCGTGCTCTACTCAGGAAAAAAGAGTTCATTAAATTTTTTTTTAAGAGCATATGCTAAGTTGTCTTATTTTTTTAAATCTATGTACTTTTTTTTATCTATATGTTTTTATTCAAATTTAATAGAATAAAAAATTAATAATATCAAAAACTTAAGTCTATATTCAATAATAATAAATTAATAATAGTAAGAGAATATAATATTAGTTACGAATATAATATTAGTTACTAAGTTTAACTTTGTGATATTAGAATTCTTTTTTAGTACTTAACAACAATAATAATAATAATTTTTTTAAGGATTAACTTAATTGTTAACTTGAAATTACGTAGAGTCATATATCATAGTTTATATTAATATTAATACATATTTATAAAATCATGATATTTATAATTTTATTTATCAAAATCATGATATCAATTATTTATTTAATAAATTATAAACATAAATCAATTATAATTTTTTTGAAACAAAGAATTAAATAAATTTAAAAAACTTGAACTAATAAAATATATTAAAAGACTCAATTTCAAGTTAATTATAAAATCATAAAATTTTAAGTTTACTTTCATCAAAAAATCAGCGGCGGATCTACGAGTGGGCTAGACCGGGCCAGAAAAAATCGTTTATATCCCTTATGTTTTTATTAATTTAGTAAAATAATAGAATTTTTATTTTTTTTTCATATAATTACCTTTATACTCTCATTAATTTAGTATAACAATAGATTTTTTATTTTATATTCAAATATGCCCTAACTCAATTACCTTTATGTTTTCGTCAATTTCATATAACAATAGAGTTTTTATTTTATTTTCAAATATGTCCCTAATTCAATTATACTATTTTCAATTTAAATTAGTGACTTATTTTATAAAATTATAAAATTATATGTTTATTGGATAGATTATAAATATTAGGGAGCTAAAATTTTATTACTGCTTTAATTTATTTTTAAAAACTTTTAATTGAAAAAAAAAGTATGTCAATGTAATAGAACATCATCACTAGTATTAAAAATAATTATAAAATAATATATATTAAAAATACTTATAAAATAATATATAATAACAATTATCAACATTTTCATAAATTTTTTATATGAAATTTCAAACTTTATTTTTTAGTTACATTAACTCGGAGAACAAGTTAGAAAATAAAATTTGAATATTTTAAGGAGCTTTTGATGGAAGGATCATCAACATCTAGTTCTTTAAAAAAAGCTAGAGCACCTAACAAATAAACAATTACATCCAAGTATCTTTATGTTGAATTGAGTTTAGTTTATTATTGAAACTTTTAACTAATAATACTTTTATAATTTGAATGAATAGATAAATTTTAATTATTTAATTTATTAAGCCTGGTAATTTAGTACTTGATTTCAAACATAAAAGTTTTACTTACAATTTTTAATTGATTATAATACATAAATTAATCTATTTTAGTTTAGAATTCTTAATTGATTTCTTAATCCTTATATAATTACATGCTATTATAGGTTGCAATGTCAGATTCCATAACTGAAAAATAGTATTTTGATATTTAAATTATCTTTTGTTTTCTACTTCTTTTTATAATTATCTTTGTTTATAGTATATATTTATAGGGATAGAGTTCTTGGTGTTCTCCCTTATTTAGTGTACTTCTTTTTACTTATAAATTTTTATGTTTGCTTCAAAATATAAATTTTAAAATTTAGCCCCAAGTAATAATAAATCCTGGGTCCGTCCTTGTAAAAAATGAAACGTGCTTTTTCACGTGTTGTGCTTTAGCGTATCTCTAATCGTACTGTACTTTTAAGGTCTACGTGCCTAAAATTCTAAGCTCGGCTCAGTCCACGTGCCTAAAATTCTAAGCCTGACCCAATCCACGTGCGTGCTGTGCCGTACCGCGTGCTTTATCGAAACGAGTTCGTATCATGCCATGCCTTACATCGTGCCATCCAACCCATTGACCATCTTTATCCAATTATTTATTTATTTTTGTTTTAACAACCACCCTTTTTTAGAGTAAATATTTACCATTGAATTGTTAAAAAAAAAATATTTACCAATGAAGTCGAGGAGAGAAATTAAAATGAAAAAAAAATAAAAAATGATTTTTTTAGACACAATTATAAAATTGTATCTAGTAATTCTGATTGTCTATAACGGTAAATTTCAGAAAGAGTAATTTGATAATATAGTATTTAATTAAAAATAAATGTTGAAACTATTTTTAAAGTATAATTTTCTTTTTAAAAGTACCTACCTGGCCAATGAAAGGAAATCAAAGCTTGAATAAAATTTAAAAAAAATAGAACAGGTTGGTGGGCTCGGCGGGTTCGGCATTCGAAGAAAAAATATAAAAAAGCAACTTTTTCCATAGAAGAGTAAAAAAAGGGGCTGATGCTACAATGCCGGGCATTAAAGCCCTGGCACCATGCCAGAATTGAAAAAAAATCATTGGATTCAATCTAATTGAATCTAACAGTTGAGATTAAATATATATTAAAAATAAAAATAAATGGGTAACTTGATAAACCGGTTCCCTAAAAAAATTCCCACCATTTTCTCTCACCCCACAATTTTCTCACCTCATTCGATTTCTTTGCCCTCTCAAAAGAAAAATCCCTAAAATTTCATCTCTTCTCTCTTTGAAAATCATAGTTTCTCTCATCCCGATTTCTTCACTCATCATCTCCGCGCCAGCACCACACAACATCTCCTCACACGGCGGCAGCAAACACAGCAGCTCATCACACAGCAATACCAGCAGCAAGCATCTTGACACCCCACCATCTTCTTGGTCTGCTTAGGCCGTTTGCTTGAATATGGTATTCTAAATATATAAATATATAATGTTTTTCAATTTTTTGATTGATTTTTTAGGTTTGGTTTTGAATGTGAACTTGGTGCTGGACATTTTTCAAAGTCGGGGAGGTCAGCTGCTTTGTTAATATATTTTATTAAAATATTTAATTAAATGTTTAAAAAGTGATCAATAATCTGAATTTTTTTATGGATCGGCCAGAGTAACAAAGGAGACATCGATTGGCAAATTTCAACGGTATTTTACAATCTTTCTAATTTATGACTTTTTTTGTAAATATTAGGATGATTTATGTTTATGTGTATGACCTTTCAAAAATCCTCTTTTTTGACTAAATTAAACAAACTCTCGCTCTTTTTTTTTTTTTTAATTAAACTCCCAGAGAGATCATCCCTGGGTTCAGATTTGGAAATGGAACTAGCAGTTTGGTGATTGCAAGGTCTCCATTGTTTACTGTTCCTTCTGGGTTAAGCCCTTCTGGGTTGGTTAATTCACCTGGCTTCTTTTAACCTCAGGTAATCAATTGATAAGTTGTAGTGTTGCTTTTTTGTTTCTGCCTTTTTGGGTTCTTTTGTTTGTTCTTTTTTAAGCTGAAAATGGAGTTAATATGATTTGGATGGTTCTGGATTTCGTTAGAGGTAGAGGGTAATCTTTTGTGAGGAAACATCATGGTGGCTTTAAAACCACGTTTTTTGGTTAATTTTAGAGTCAATGATTTGTCTAAAGATTGGTTTTGCTTGAATTTCTATGATGATTATGTATTGCTTTGAAGTTGCTTGTTTGATAGTTTGGAAAATTATGTGTGAATGATGGAATTTGGAAACCATCTTGAATCACAATGCCTTAATTTTAATAAGCAAGTACTTTGATATTGGCTCCCCAGGATTTGAAGCATAAATTTGTAGATTTGTTAATGAGATTACATACACATCGAGGGAGTACATTTTCTTTTGCTGGCGTGACGTATGTCGGAAGTTAAATGATACGAGTAAATGTATTACGAATTTGTACTGTAAAGAAATCCCTGGATCGAATAATACACTGCTGCACGATTCATGTTCGTTTATACGTCCATATGAGATAAAGAATTCATCCGTCTTCAACTTTGGAGTATCTATCGATGCTCTCCAATCAAGGGTGGTGGAGGAACATGATTTTCTAAAGAAATTCTTTTACTGTTTTTGGTGGGGTCTGCGTAATCTTAGGTTAGTATGCACATATGATATGTAAGAAAAGTTTATTTGAAATGTGCTTCTGACTTGCTCTATCTTACAGTTCCCTAGGCCAAAATCTCAAAACAAGCACTTTTGTTGGGGAGGTTTTTTTTGCCATCTTCATATCCATTTCTGGATTGGTTTTGTTTGCCTTACTTATTGGCAACATGCAGGTGACAAATTCTTTTTTGAAATAATGTTGTAAGCATATACACTGATCAGATATAAGCTTAACTCTCCTTCTGCATCTACTTTTCATTTAGATTGTCTAAAACGTCCATGTAACAGTATGATGTCTTTACTTTATTCTATTAGTAGTGTTCTCATTACTGAGATTATGCTATGCTTTTTTGATCTGTTGCATAATTTCATTGAAGAAAGCACACAAAACAGATATTTTCATTCCATTCTAAATGAAACCTGCCACGGCGCATGATTTGATGAACTGCTAATCATTGTTTCCTTTTTTGCTTTTGCAGAAATATCTGGAATCTACAACTGTAAGAGTAGAGGAAATGAGAGTGAAAAGGCAAGATGCAGAACAGTGGATGTCCCACCGTATGCTCCCCGAAAATCTGAGGACAGAATTAGGCGGTATGAACAATATAAATGGTAAGAAACAAGAGGTGCTGAGGAAGAGGGTTTGCTTCGTAATCTCCCTAAAGATCTCAGAAGAGATATTAAGCGCCATCTTTGCTGGGATCTCAAGGCTGGTGATTTCTGTGGAGAAGCACTTCTTACATGGGCTTTGGATCCCTAATCATCTTCCAATCTTCCTCTTTCAACTAGGACCGTACAAGCTCTAACAGAGGTTAAAGCTTTTGCTCTTATAGCTGATGACTTGAAGTCTGTTGCCTCTCAGTTTCAACGCCATAGCGCTTCATAAGCGAGCTTGAATTTATTGCATAAATGACCGTTATAGCAGGGATGTTATAAAATATAATTACTATATATTGTTGCACACTTCACTTATTGGGGGAAGGTTTCAGGTTCCACTCGGTATAGTGGAGGACATGGGCAGCATGCTTTATACAAGCAGCATGGCGCCGGCATAGTAAGAAAAAGCTTGCTCAATCCTCACAAGAAGCTGAAAACAGACTGCAAGATGCTTTGGCAATAAAGGCTGGGACTTCAACGAGCCTTGGTGCCACCATGTATGCGTCAAAATTTACTGCAAATCTATTACACCTGTTGCGGTTGCGGTAGCGGTAGAATGGTTCCAGTGGCACTAGATAGCCGCAGAGGTTACTGCCTCCACTAATTCCTCAGAAGCCAGCAGAGCCTGACTTCACTGCCAAAGATTGAGAATGAGGAGCACCTGTTGTAGAGAAAAGATTTTAGTGATTTGACCTAAATGCAGTGTGTACATAATAACAAAAACATCTGCCCTGTACTACAGATGTGCTTCAATGTGCTCTTGCAGAGGAAGCTATCTTAGATAATTAATAGGGTAAATCCAGTCACATACTAGGTCTTAGTTTATTAGTTTTCGAACAAACAGTATCTTAAATAATGCAGCTAAAAGAGAATGAATTTTGTGTGCCTGTTTTGGTTCTATTTTCTCCCTCCAAAATTAAAAAAACATGAAGAAGAGCAACTGGATTACATACCTCGAAGGGCTTAAGTCAAAGGATCGAATCACTTTGGTCAACGAACAAAAAATTCCCTCCCTGGATTTGTTCCTCAACAGTTATTTCTGGAAAATCTAACGACTTGTTCTCTTGACCACTGAAGGAAGTGGATAAACACGGTAAGGCTTGTTGCAAAAGAAAATGTACTCCAGTTGTCCATATATACAAGGCATTGATTTGCTTTTGTTCTTTAGTTTTTTTGTTCTTGGCTTTCTAAAGAGAGAGAGAGAGAGAGAAAGAATCATAACAGAGTTCTGTGCGTGAAGCTCAAAAAGGCTTTCTGACTTTGCGGGCGTTGAAGGCGAGTGGCGAGAAGGCCCGATGGAGAATTTAAATAACTATCAACTTTTAGGCCGTATTTCAATACTTAATTTCTACAGACACAGTAACCCAATCAGGTACTCGAAGAAATAGTTATAGACTAATACACAAAATGAAATTCATAAACAAGTCAATGCCCTTTCGAGGTCCAAATGCAGAAATATTTGAACTGGTACCATGGGACCTTGCAATGGGGAAAGGAATTAGAAAATATTGATACTTTTTTATGGCCACTCAAAAGAAAACCGAATCTGCTCTTGAAATTCACTAGTCAAAACCGGCTTTCCGGTTTTAGAAATCCAGATAACCGAATCTGCTGAAGACATGTTCTGGACGAAACCGGTTAACCGGTTATCACAACTGGCTAGCCGGAAACTTATATAATATCTGTTCATTTTCTTATTGATTTCGGCAAACTGGATCTCCAACTCTGTCTAAAAACCGTTTTGGCTCTCACTCTTTCTCACACCAAAATTCACCATTGTCACTTGTTTTCACTCCGAATCAGTTCATAAAACTCAATCTTCATCCCTTATTGTATCCACAACCATCTCTCAACCCCATTTTCAACATCAAAGTCACTAGATTGGAAATCAAAACCTAGGTTTTCAAACATATTTTCTCTCTCAAAATTTCTTCATAGTTAGTGATTTTTTTTCCGATTTGAAGCTCAATATCTCTCTTAAACCTCATTATCTTTCATTTCATTGCCGATTTTATCTTCAAATTACAGAAAATTAGACGTCAAACATGAAACGGTAAATATGCAACTGAATACGTAAATTTTGCAACTTGGACGTCAAACATTAAACGAGATAGAATATTTGGGAATATCTTTTAGTCTGGCTTTATTCAAAACATGCAACATTTCACGTCAAACATGAAACCGTTACGTCAGACATGCAACCACGGACCTTAAACATGCAACTTCCAATCCTTCAGGGTAAATATGCAACTGATCACGTACAATTTGTAACTTGGACGTCAAACATGAAACGGAAGAGAATATTCGGGAATGTTCTTTATTTTGACTTTATTCAAAACATGCAACATCTAACGTCAAACATGAAATCATTACGTCAGACGTGCAACGACGGACGTTAAACAAGTAACTTCCAACCCTTCACGGTAAATATGCAACTAATCACGTACAGTTTGTAACTTGGACGTCAAACATGAAACGAGAGAGAATATTCGGGAATATTCTTTATTTTGGCTTTATTCAAAACATGCAACATCTAACGTCAAACATGACATCATTACGTCAGACGTGCAACGACGGACGTTAAACATGTAACTTCCAACCCTTCATGGTAAATATGCAACTAATCACGTACAGTTTGCAACTTGGACGTCAAACATGAAACGAGAGAGAATATTCAGGAATATTCTTTATTTTGGCTTTATTCAAAACATGCAACATCTAACGTCAAACATGACACCATTACGTCAGACGTGCAACGACGGATGTTAAACATGTAACTTCCAACACTTCACTGTAAATATGCAACTAATCACGTACAATTTGCAACTTGGACGTCAAACATGAAACGAGAGAGAATATTCGGGAGTATTCTTTATTTTGGCTTTATTCAAAACATGCAATATCTAACGTAAAACATGACACCATTACGTCAGACGTGCAACGACGGACGTTAAACATGCAACTTCCAAACCTTCACGGTAAATAAACAACTGATCACGTACAATTTGTAATTTGGACGTCAAACAAGAAACGAGAGAGAATATTTGGGAATATTTGACGGAGTTTGTCGAAGCTCCTCAAAAACAAATACTGATTCACCTAAACAAAATTGTAGAAATGGTGAGACCAGGTCGAATCCCTAGAGAACTATGTATTTAATTTCTCAAAGTCTAAAACAATTAATTTTCCAAGAAAAATCGGATTTTCAAGGTTCTGCACAAAACCGGCTAACCGGTTTCTTCAAAACGGTAAGCCGTTTGTCTTGTTTGATTTTCTGGGAAATATCCGGCTAACCGGAAAATGGAACCGGCAAACCGTTTGTGAGTTGTGATGTTTCTGGAAAGATTCGGCTAGCCGGTTATTGGAAACCGGAAGTCCGTTTGCTGTTTGTTGCGTTTCTGGAATTGAACCGGATAACCGGTTGGAGAAAATCCGGAAATCCGTTTGTCTTTCTTCTCGGTTCTGACTTGATTCGGACAACCGGAAGAGGAATCCGGAAAACCGTTTGTTGATTGGCTTGATTCTGGAAGGAAACGGATGACCGGATGATGGAAAATCGGTGAGCCGGTTCTGACGAAGACTTTACGGGTGATTGCTACCGGATGTGAAAGCCGGTGGCAATTTGCGTTCTTCTTGGTTCTGGTTCTATCCGGTCAGCCGGTTTGGTGAAACCGGAAATCCGAATCCTTGAATTTAATGGTTTTTGAGAATTTGACGAAAACAAAATAAAATAAAATAAAATAAAACAAGATGTAAAATTAAATAAGGAAAAATCAATCTTACCAAGCTTCCAATCCAAGGGTATCAATTCCATCCAATTGCAATTTTGTTCATAGGTTTAAATATAAATTACTCAATCCAAGAACTTAGTCTACTTAATCGGAATCCCGCAAAAAGTAATTATTCTCCTAATGTAAATAGACTCAAACAATCGCCTAAATCCAAACTTATCACCAATTTAACTGGGCATCATCGTTCCATATTAAATTTAATGATAGCATTAAGAATAGTGAGAATGACTAAAACAAGATCAATTAATTCAGATTACTCCAATTTAATCAATTTGTATTTTTATTTCCCTAGAGCCTATCATGCAAGCTATGTAATTGCGGCCGTCAATATACACACACATGAGCCAACTCCTTGCTACTCAATTCAATCATTCATGACAATTACGGATCACAAACTCAAGACTAGCGATAGAAAAATAAATATTGAATTAAGCGTCTCAATCAATATAAATAATTCATAGACAATAAGAATAAGAAATAAAAATTACTTGGATTGAAGAAATTCTAGTTAAGTTCAAAGCCTCACAAAACTACAACTGGAATTTGATTAACCCTTGGACCGGAATTAAAACCTTAGCCACACATGGTGGCTAAACAAAACAAAAGAATTGAGAAGAAAATAATTGCAGCAGCCTTTGCTTCCTCACGTTCAGCTCCCCTAGAGCCTAGCTTCCTCTCTTTTTATATTGCTCACGTTCCTTTTTGTTTCCTTTTCTTGTCCTTTTTGGTTTCCTCTTTTGCTAGCTTTCCTAATCCTTCTTGGCTTCTTCTTCTCTTAATGCTAGGAAACCGTCTCCTTCAAGTCAACGGTCAGCCCACGTTCCAAAGTCCAAATAAAGCTCTTTTTATCCGCTTTTTATCATAATCTCCATGTTTTGGCTCCTAGATCAAATCAAACATAATTTACACAAATTAGCACGAGATCAATCAAAATATGAGGGAATTAAACTAAATATAATATGACTATTTATAACCTATCAAATTCCCCCACACCTAAACCATGCTTGTCCTCAAGCATATCTTAAATCATCATACCAATCCTCCCTTTTACCTCCTTTCAAAACATTCAATATCCAAGAATACCAATAAAGCTAAACACACATCAATGAGTCGAATCATAGTGACAATCTAGAGAATAAGCATTCATAGGATAGAATTTGTAACAAAAACATAAGCATCTCATCAATTCATCAAAATCAAATGCAGCAAGACTTAACACCCTCGCATGGTTTCGCTCTATGCTCTCAAAGTGTTTAGGGTGTGTGTTTTACTCTCAAAATCAAAGCATAGCATGTCATTACCATAAGCTTGCAAATGAATTAAATCTCCACCACTGCATATGAATATGATGCAAAAATCAAAGGGACTTCACAAGGGTTGAAATGGGGCTTAGGTACGGGTATGGTAGAAGGAAAAATGAAGGGTTTAACGATCAAGACAAAGAGTTAATTACACGCATGATTATGATACCTCATAAAATAAACAAACATACTTCTAGAATGATGAAATTTATCCCCACATTTAAGCACTTAAAACACTTGGAGAAACAATTTGATAGTTCAATTGCTTTTGCAAATAATTCTCCAATCATCCAATTAAGGGAATAAATTTCTTAACAGATAATTTTTTTTTTCTTTTTTTTTTTCTCTTTTTTTTTTTTTTTCGATTGCTTTTCATCATGCAATTTCTTCACTCTTGTCTTGATAGGGTAGAAAGAAAACATGGATAACAAACAAGAAGGCTTTTGGTTAACCAATGTGTTAGAAACAAATGAAAGGGAAAAATAGGCTCAAAGGGGCTAACTAGGGGAAAATAAAAGGTGGGTCTTTTAGAGTCTAAGAATTGGTTGAACCTAATTGCCCTTATCACACTTAAGCATCAATTCAAAAATGTGGTCTCAACATACATTCATAAGCAAGTTCTAGAATAAACACACTAAGTTTGATACACTCAATAAAAATAAAAGGAGCAAAATGTAATAAGTTGCTCTTAGGCTCAAAAGCTCACTAGAGTGTCTATTTTGCATCAAGTCTTGTGCACTTTTCAATCAACGAATTAATGTGACACCATTGAAAAATTTTAAAGAAAAACACTATTCATGCTTACTTCTTTCATGCATTAAAACTCAAAACAAAGATGTATCCCTAGCTTACAAGGTATTCAAAGATATTGAGAAGACTTAAAGCATAAGAATGTTCAAATTAAAAACATGCAAAAATCCTCCCCCACACCTAAATAATACATTGTCCTCAATGTATCAACAAGTAAATAGCTCACAAAAAATAATGATGAAAAGTAAATGAGAAAGGAGAAAGAAACTCCCCTGAATGTGAGCGATGTGGACTCGAATGAACTAGGGAGAGGGTTCCAAGGAAAGCTGAAAAATGGCGTAAGCACGATTTATTGAGGTTAATCTCCTTCATCAAGAACATCTGGAGGCTTAAAATAAAATCAACGAAAGTAAAGAAAACTAAATATAATAAAGAAATGAAAACTCAAAAGCGAGAATAAAGAAAATATTTGGGTTGCCTCCCAAAAAGCGCCTTTGTTTTATGTCTTTGGCTAGACAAATTCGCAAAGCGAATCAAGTATCTGAATAATGAGGATGAGTGAAATTGACTCCGGTGATGCATGGAGCAATTTCACCCTCGTCAATGAATTTTCAACCTATGGCCGTTCACTTTAAAAATCTTGTCCAGTCTAAGCTCTTAATCTCTCTTGCACCATAAGGAAACACGTTAATAACAACAAAAGGACCAACCCATCGAGCGAAACTTACGGTATGAGCTTGATCGAGAGTTATATAACAACACTTTTGACCAATCTCGAATGCTTAACTACGAACAAGCATGTTGTCGTGAAGCATCTTGGATTTCTCCTTGTAAATTCTTGAGTTCTCGTGGGCGTCAACCTCGACTCCTCTAACTCTTGCAATTGCAATAATCTTGACATACCGGCCTTGTCTAAGTCCATATTACATCGCCGCACCGATAGGCCTTGTGCTCGATTTCCACCATTAAGTGACATGCTTTACCAAACACAATTCGGTGAGACATACCTATGGGAGTTTTGTCTGTTGTCGGTAAGCCCAAAGAGCATCATCTAGCGAAGGCTCAATCCTTTCTTCCGGATTCACCGTCTTTTCCAAAATAGACTTAACCTCTCGATTGGAGACTTGACGACCATTGGTTTGAGGATGATATCGGTGGCAACTCGGTGATTCACTCCATATTTCTTCATCAAAGCTTCAACCGATCTATTGCAAAAATGTGTGCCTTGATCACTAATAATTGCTCTTGGAATTCCAAACTAGCAAAATGTTAGTTTTGACAAAACCTACAACTTGAGAGTCGTCGGTTTTGGTGGCTTTTGCTTCCACCCATTTGAAACATAATCCGTATAAGAAAATCCATGAGATGATGGCAAAGGACCCATAAAATCAATACCCATACATGAATATTTCACAAATAAGAATTGGAACTTGAGGCGTTTCGTTCTTGCGTGTTAACGCTCTCTTTTGACATCTCTCTCTTTTGCAAAATTGATATGCATCTTTAAATAAAGACTCCCAATATAAACCACTATCTAGAATTTTCCTAGCGGTCCGTCTAGGTCCAAAGTGTCCTCCACATGCATAATCATGGCAAAAGGTTAAGATAGATTGGAATTCATTTTCAGGCACACATCTCACAATCACTTGATCCGATATTTCCATAGAAAAGGTTTGTCCCAAACATAGTACTTAGACTCACTCTTAAGCTTAGCTTTCTGAGGCAGACTTAAGAGACTTCAACTAAATAATTTACTATATCAGCATACCAAGGAATCATACCTTTTAGTTGGAACAAATACTCACTTGGAAAGTCGTCATTGAGAGGTGTCTCATCTTCCTCCCTTATCAATCTACTCAAGTGGTCAGCAACAGAATTCTCCACTCCTTTGCGATCCTTAATCTTCAAGTCAAACTCTTGGAGAAGTAAAATCCATCGAATTAGCCTTGGCTTCGATTCCTTCTTGGTCAAAAGATACTTCAAGGCTGCATGGTCAGAATACACAATAACTTTAGAGCCAAGCACATAAGAACGAAATTTATCTAAAGCAAAAACAATTGACAAAAGCTCTTTCTCCGTTGTTGAATAATTGCACTGAGCAGGATTTAAAGTCCTTGAAGCATAATAGATGGCATGGCTTTTCTTGTCAATCCGTTGGCCTAAAACCGCTCCCACTGCATAATTGCTCGCATCGCACATGATTTCAAAAGGCAAGTCCCATCGCGGTGGTTGAATGATTGGCGCGCTAGTCAACAATTCTTTGAGCTTGTCAAACCTTTCTTTGCATTCCTTCCCAAATTCGAATTGGACTTCCTTTTGTAGCAAATTTGTTAAGGGCAAGGCGATTTTGGAGAAGTCCTTGATAAACCTGCGATAAAATCCTGCATGTCCAAGAAAAGAACGTACTTCCCTAACATTGGTAGGGTATGGTAAGTTTGCAATTATATCCACTTTTGCCTTATCAACTTCTATACCCTTAGAAGAAATCACATGTCCTAGAACAATGCCTTGGGTGGCCATAAAATGACACTTTTCATAATTTAAAACCAAGTTAGTATCTATGCATCTTTTCAAAATCTTGGTTAAATTATCTAAGCACTTATCAAACGAATCCCATATACTGATGAAGTCATCCATAAACACTTGATGCTCGATAAATTCAGAAAAATACTCATCATGCATCTTTGAAATGTACGGGCATTACATAGGCCAGAAGGGCATTCGCTTTATAGGCATAAGTTCGAAAAGGACAAGTAAAGGTTGTCTTTTCTTGATCGTCTGTGCAATAGGAATTTGATAGAAACACGAAAATCCATCAAGAAAACAAAGAAAGACTTTCTGCTAATCTACTAGCATTTGGTCAATAAAAAGGTAAAGGAAAGTGATCTTTTCTAGTTACTTGGTTGAGCTTCCTAAAATCAATACACATTCTCCAACCATTTTGCACACGCATGGGTACAAGTTCATTATTCCCATTTTTAACTACAGTTATTCCAGTTTTCTTGGGAACCACATGAATTGGACTTACCCATTCACTGTCAGAGATTGGGTAGATTATACCTGCATCGAGCAATTTGAGGATTTCTTTCATCACCACCTCCTTCATGGCTGGATTCAACCTCGCTCTTGATGGTTTAGTATCCTCTTGAGCAAGATCCTATGCATGCAAATTGATGGACTAATTCCTTTTATGTCGGCTAAGGTCCATCCAATTGCCACCTTGTACTCCTTTAAGGTTCTCACCAAACTTTCCTCTTGCTCCTTTGTGAGTCCTTTCGATATAATCACGGGCAATGTCTCCCTTTCACCTAAATACATGTATTTGAGGTGGTTTGGCTTTCAATTCAGTTTGGTGCTGCACAATAGAAGGTAACATTTTGTCGATGGTAGGAAATTTCAGCATTAGAGTTTATTGGCTCAATTTCCTTAAAGTGGGTTGTCATCTAACTCTAGCTCATTCGACATTTTCTTGGGTATAAATTTCCTGCACAATAGAATCAAGCACATCAATTTGACAAAGAGAATGCATATCGGTAGGGTGTTTCCTGCGTGAAAATATTAAACTTAACAATCTCTCCATCAAACTCGACGGAGAGTACCCTCATCTACATCGATCTTTGTTTTGGCGGTTTTCATGAAGGTCTTCCTAATAAGATTGAAGGCTGATTTGGAAGAAGGATGACCTTCCATCTACTAAGATGTAAAATCTACGGAAATATAAGCTCGTTAACTTGCACCAAAACGTCTTCTGATCGAGGGGTGAATATAAAACAGTCGACTAATTGAATAACTACACAGGTCTTTTGCAAGTCATTTAGTTTAAGTTCTTGGTAAGCAGAAAATGGCATGACATTAATTGAGGCTCACAAGTCTAGCGTAGCATGCTCAACTTTCTTTTCACCAATCACACAAGGTAATGAAAACATACACGGATCCTTGCGTTTTGGGCATACTCTTTTGTAAAATCGTGACACGTTCTTACTTACCTCAACCTTCCCTTTTCCTTCATCTTCCTCTTGTTGGTGCCTGACGTTTTCAAGAACTTTGCATATTTGGGAATTTGCTTGATCGCGTCCAACAAGGGATGTTAATTTACACTTTCTAGCGTGTCGGGATCTCCTTTTCTTGCTCATCTTCTTGGCTTAGCTAACACTAGGAAAAGGAGGTGTAGTGTGTAATGAAAGAGATAAAGGAGGATCGAATTTTACCCCACGCTTTGTTTTAGATGGGCTTCTTCATCTTCGTCTCCCTTGGCCATTTCGTCTTTAGATGGAGTTGATCCGAAGGAATTTCTTTTCCGCGGTGAAATTACTTCTGATTTTCTCTTGGGTTGACCTGTGAAGGTAACTTTCCGAATTTTGAGCTTCCAACTTACTAGCGGCGTGGCCAATTGAGTAATTTGGTTGCCCAAATTACGGATGCTTGTCCTTGTTTCTGTTGAAGTTGAAGAGTATTTAGCAGATTAACAATATCCTCCGAGCATACACAGGTTGGGAGCTTGAGTGCGTAGGGGATTGGAGGTGGTCTAGTCAAGTTACGAGAGGTGGCCTTTGTTGTCCTCCTTGGTTTCCATAGCTAAAGTTAGGATGATCCTCCATCCGGGATTGTAGTGATTCGAATAGGGATCATGCCGCTGGCGTGTGACGAAACCCGTTTATAGCATTAACTTCTTGTGTGGAGTCTTGTTGTAATGTGGGGGCACATATCGGTAGGGATGCCCGTGAAGTGAGCATATTCCCACGCTTTCACGTTTGTAATTGCCCTGACCATTTTGAACGAAAGCGGTTAAATCGAAATTTGATTTTTAAGATCAACACCTCGTTAACGTGTGATAGATCCTCCGCTCTTGTACCAAATTGTTGAGAAGTTTCATATTTGAAATCAATTGTTTGGGCTTGGTGTCTTGTTCACTAAAGCTCCACCACTTGCTGCATCAATCATACTCATCCATTGGCAATAATCCTCGTAGAAATATTGGATGAGGAGTTGATCGGAAATTTGATGGTGGGAAAAGCTAGCAATCTTTGAATCGTTCCCGATTATCTGACGTCTCCCCGGTGATTTGTGTGATACCATAAATCTCCTTCCTAATACTAGCGGACTCGTGAGGCGGGAAAGAATTTCTCCGAAATAGCCTCTTCGTCTCGTTCCATGTGGTGATAGAGCGGAAGGTAGATAATAGAGCCAATCTTTAGCTTGATCCTTGAAGAGAATGGAAAGGCTCTAAGGTTGATTTGCTCTCGGATACACCATGTGGCTTCGTTCGAGCAAACAATGTGAAATTCTTTAAGAGGTGCTTATGAGGATCTTCACTGTGACCACGAAAAGAAGAGTAAATGAATCGAAACCAGATTTTAATTCAAAATCATTAGCAATATTGGGAAAAGTAATGCATAGGGTTGATTCGAATGCAGTGCGTGAGTTCTTTGAGAGTTAGGTCGCCATCTTTTCTTGATTTACGCAAAGATGGATGTTCCACGTAGTTAAGTCTATCTGCCTTGGTTCTCGAGGCGGCGTTTTCCTTCTCTAGTTTCTTTCCTCGATTGTGTATGTTGTCCTCTCGATTTCGAGGATTATCTGATCGGTACCACGAGAGGGCAGTCATAAACTAAATCAAATAAACAATTAAACAATGAGAACTAAAATAGTTCCCGACAGCGCCAATTTTAATGAGTTTGTCGAAGCTCCTCAAAAAACAATCTTGATTCACTAAATAAAATTGTAGAAATGGTGAGACGGTGAATCACTGAGAACTATGTATTTAATTTCTCAAAGTCTAAAACAATTAATTTTCCAAGAAAATCGGTTTTCAAGGTTACGCACAAAACCGGCTAACGGTTTCTTTAAAGCGAGTGGCCGTTTGTCTTGTTGATTTTTAAAATATCCAGGAAAATGGAGGTTGTGATGTTTACGGAAAGATTGACTGGCGGTTATTGGAAAGCCGGAGAGTCCGTTTCTTTGTTTGTTGCGTTTACGGAATTGAGCCGGATAGCCGGTTGGAGAAAATCAAAATCGTTTGTCTTTCTTCTCGGTTCGACTTGATTGGGACAGGAAGAGGAATCAGGAAAACCGTTTGTTGATTGGCTTGATTACGGAAGGAAGCGGATGACGGATGATGGAAAAATCGGTAGGCAGGTTCTGACGAGACTTTACGGGTGATTCGACTACGGATGTGAGAAAGCCGGTAAGCGAATTTGCGTTCTTCTTGGTTAGTTACATCCGGTCAATGCGGTTTGGTGAAGCGGAAATCGAATCCTTGAATTTAATGGTTTTGAGAATTTTAAAACAAAATAAAATAAAATAAAATAAAACAAGATGTAAAATTAAATAAGGAAAAATCAATCTTACCAAGCTTCCAATCCAAGGGTATCAATTCCATCCAATTGCAATTTTGTTCATAGGTTTAAATATAAATTACTCAATCCAAGAACTTAGTCTACTTAATCGGAATCCCGCAAAAAGTAATTATTCTCCTAATGTAAATAGACTCAAACAATCGCCTAAATCCAAACTTATCACCAATTTAACTGGGCATCATCGTTCCATATTAAATTTAATGATAGCATTAAGAATAGTGAGAATGACTAAAACAAGATCAATTAATTCAGATTACTCCAATTTAATCAATTTGTATTTTTATTTCCCTAGAGCCTATCATGCAAGCTATGTAATTGCGGCCGTCAATATACACACACATGAGCCAACTCCTTGCTACTCAATTCAATCATTCATGACAATTACGGATCACAAACTCAAGACTAGCGATAGAAAAATAAATATTGAATTAAAGGCCAACTCAATCAATATAAATAATTCATAGACAATAAGAATAAGAAATAAAATTACTTGGATTGAAGAAATTCTAGTTAAGTTCAAAGCCTCACAAAACTACAACTGGAATTTGATTAACCCTTGGACCGGAATTAAAACCTTAGCCACACATGGTGGCTAAACAAAACAAAAGAATTGAGAAGAAAATAATTGCAGCAGCCTTTGCTTCCTCACGTTCAGCTCCCCTAGAGCCTAGCTTCCTCTCTTTTTATATTGCTCACGTTCCTTTTTGTTTCCTTTTCTTGTCCTTTTTGGTTTCCTCTTTTGCTAGCTTTCCTAATCCTTCTTGGCTTCTTCTTCTCTTAATGCTAGGAAACCGTCTCCTTCAAGTCAACGGTCAGCCCACGTTCCAAAGTCCAAATAAAGCTCTTTTTATCCGCTTTTTATCATAATCTCCATGTTTTGGCTCCTAGATCAAATCAAACATAATTTACACAAATTAGCACGAGATCAATCAAAATATGAGGGAATTAAACTAAATATAATATGACTATTTATAACCTATCAATATTCTTTATTTTGGCTTTATTCAAAACATGTAACATCAACGTCAAATATGAAACATTTACGTCAGACGTGCAACCACAAATGTTAAACATGCAACTTCCAACCCCTCACGGTAAACATGCAACAGAATACATAAATTTTACAATTTGAACGTCAAACATGAAACAGGAGAGAATATTCAGGAATTTTTTTTATTTTGGCTTTATTCAAAACAGGCAACATCTAATGTCAAACATGAAACCATTACCTCAGACGTGCAACCACGGCTGTAAAACATGCAACTCCCAACCCTTCATGGTAAATATGCAATTGATCCCGTACATTTTACAACTTAGACGTCAAATATGAAACGGAAGAGAATATCCGAGAATATTCGGGAATATTCTTTATTTTGGCTTTATTCAAAACATGCAACATCTAATGTCAAACATGAAATCATTATGTCAGACGTGCAACCACGGATCTTAAACATGCAACTTCCAACCCTTCATGGTAAATTTGTAACTGAATACGTACATTTTACAACTTGGACATCAAACATGAAACGGGAGAGAATATTCGAGAATATTTTTATTTTGGCTTTATTCAAAACATGCAACATCTAACGTCAAACATGACACCATTACGTCAGACGTGAAATAACGGACGTTAAATATGCAACTTCCAACCCTTCACGGTAAATATTCAACTGATCACTTACAGTTTGCAACTTGGACGTCAAACATGAAACGGAAAAGAATTTTTGGGAATATTCTTTATTTTAGCTTCATTCAAAACATGCAACATCAACGTCAAATATGAAACAATTACGTCAGACGTGCAACCACAGATGTTAAACATGCAACTTCCAACCCTTCACTGTAAACATGCAACTGAATACGTAAATTTTGCAACTTGAACGCAAACATAAAACATGAGAGAATATTTTATCGAGCTAGATCCCAGGACCATTGTGTTGGAGTGTTCAAATAATGATGGTAACAGTAGCCGCAATAAGAAGGGCAAACTAGATTTAACTCTTCGCTTGTAAATATTTTCTTCTGTGTTGCACTACCTAGGTGATGTCTTCTAAGCTGTACTTCTTTCCTTTAAAACACTGAGGACAATATTTTGTTCTGGTTGGGGGGAGGGAATAGTTGATAATTGTGGAATGTTGGTTGAGTTTTAACTGATTGTTTTTGTTGTAGAGATTAATCGTGGGTAACGTTTTTAGTCGAAGATGGCTGAATATAGAGTATAGTGATTTTAGAAACGCATCTTCTTAGTTTGAAAGTTAAAAAAAATTATTATTTTAAGTGTGTTCTTTCTAACTTTCTTTTTTTACTCTCCTTTATAAATATACAATTTCAAATTTTTTAGTCGAAGATGGCTGAATATGGAGTGTAATGACTCTAGAAATGTATTTTTTTAATTAAAAAAATTTAGAATAGGTTGGGGGGTAAAATGTCATTAAAAAAAAAAAGAATTTTGGCAATTTTGTGTGAGCTTTTAACATTGGATGACATGATGACTTTTGAATTTTGGTATTTGTATTATCTTTGGTCTTGAGTGATGTTACACCATGGTTGCTATTCTACATGTTGATGTTGGAGACAAATATGAGTTGCTTGATGGAGTGCATATGTCATAATAAAGTCCAAATGAGTTTTTGAGCCTGTCATTTTTCTTGGAGAGTAACCCTTTTTGCCTATTTTTCATACAGCTTAGCAGTTTATTATTTTATACATGATCTCTAGATTTCCTTTAAGTCAACCCTCTAAAAAAAATGAATGATTAACCAAAAAAAAAAAAAAAGTGTGTTGCTACATCTGAAGGTCTACTTAACTAGTAGATATGGAAGATTATTTAGAGGTCTAAAAGATTATGGAAATGCCATCTCTGACTCGTTTGAGCCTTTCTAGCCATCCTTGTTATGAAATATCTATAGTTAGCCATTTTGAGCCTTTTATTAAAAAAAAAAAAACTTTTTCTTTATCAACTTATCATCTTGACCCACTCTAATTTAGAGTATTACCTGATATCTTATAAGTTCCAACACCTATTCATGTTTGAGAAAAATGTGAATAATTATTTTTCAAGAAAGTCGTGCCATACAAAAAAAATAAAAAAAGAGAAAAAAATAAATAAGCGAAATGCACCTTATAATTTCCAAAAAATCTCTATTTTTTCTCAAATGTATATTTTATTTTTTCTATTTCTCCGTTTTTGTTAGCCATGTCTCTAGCCTACGTTACGTTCTAATAAAAGTCCTTCTTGATTTTAAGAAACTATAGTCTGAAGTAGAAGCTAGTTATATAGACTATAAAGATGTAGTGATGCGTTAAAAATAAAATAAAATAAATAAAATATATAAATAAATACATTGGGTTAACTAGTATTTGGTTTGAGATCGTATTATTTCTAAGTTGTGAGCATATTCCTTTCATCTTGGTGAGAGTGTGTAATACTTCTTTATTATTTTCTCTCAATTTACCATTCATTGAAGTGACAATTTTTATTTGGGTCTAATTTCCTTGTGAGAATGTCACTACTATCGGTGAGATTTTTGAGTTTGACATGTCATTCTTGAAAGTAGCTTGATTACTATAGCTATGACAAAGTCTATTGAACTGATGCATGTGGATGGTTGATGGGAGCGTGATGTTTCTTTAGACTGGAGATAATGCTTATACTTTTATTTGATTGCTATCATTAGTCTGATTGAATAAACATGATTGTTTAAAAAAAAAAATCATTTTGGGTTTGAATTTTATCTTCGTTTTATTTGTTAGGGACTAGCAATAAGCTGGTTGGGGGGTGTGTTGAGTGTTAGAAAGTGTATATTTATAAAGGAAAAAATCATCATTTTACACTTCAAGTCTCACTAACATCCCCACTTTTATGTATTTAAGTCTCTTGTGATTTAATTGTGTATGTTGTAATATAATTAAGTATTTTATATATTTTAGGAGTATCATGATCATTTCATAGTGAATGAAAGATCAGATAGCAAAATAGACATCACTTATGAACTCAGGACAGTCGAAAACCTTAGGAGGAACAAAAAAGGAAAAATGTCGCTGTTCACATATACAGTACTGTTCATATGTACGGTATTGTTCATGGTATTGTTCACGACACTGATCATATATACGGTTCAATGACATGGCGTTGACCGATGACGTAGTATTGATCGATGATGTTGCACTGACTTATGACATTGCAGTATTCGATTGGACGAATGATGTGGCATCGACCGATGATGTGGCATTGACTGATGATGTGTTACGATCCTATTGGATTAAAATTCTTATGTACTATTGATCGGTGGCGTGGCAGCTTGCTAATGGACCAAAAATCATGCATACGGTATAACCAAACTGCATCATCACTATTCAAGCTGCCACTGTTCAAACCGCATCACTATTCAAATTGCATGGTCAAACCGCTTACTGTTGACTGATGACGTGACACAATCCTGAGTGTCCAAATTATTTTCAATCCGATAGCCATAATTTACTCAGTGTACTTATAAAAAAGGGGCTCCCTCCTTAATTTGATACCCCTGAATTTATTTTTAAGCTCCATTTTCTATAATTCCTTCTCCATCTTGTATTTTCTACGTATTTTATTAAATTTCCATTTTACCCCTAGTTCAATTATGAGTAGCTAATTTTCTTTCAAGCTTGGGTTGAAGGTGAAGTCTCAACATGTTCCATGGGCTTAATTTGGTAAATTTATTTTCTCTATCCCTCTAATAATTGTTAATGTTTTGACTATTTTGTCGACAAATAATAATAATCTTGTCTAGTTACTGCACTGGTTTAACCGGCTCCCTAGTATAAGGTTATTACTATTTGGCATGATAAACCCTTAGTGCCATATTTATTTGAGTGTGGTTCATGAGGAGTGGAAATCCCCCTCATGATTTAATTGGCACTAATAAGGAATATTTAGTCCATGGAGCATGTTGATGTAGATTCAGATACTTAAGCGCTTCAATTATAACAGTTTCCAATTTAATTTAATTCCGCCACTCCAATTTAAATTCTAGGATAGTCTAAATTATTTTCACCACAAGTCCAACCACTCACTTAGAAAATTAATTCTACACACAGTTAAAATCCACCTCCTCGTGGGATTGACACTTGTCACCATTTATCTATTTTACAATAGATTTGTGCACTTGTGAGTTTAATAAAATTTGCACAACAAGCAGATCGAGAGAGAAAAGGACAGAGAGAGCGTTGTTATGTGTAGATTAGCAAAGATAATGAGAGGCGGAAAGAGAGAGAGAGAGAGAGAGAGAGCTTCGTTCTAAGTAGATTAGGAAAGGAGGGAGAGAGAGCACTGGAGTCGTTATTTTGGCTTTTGTTTTTTAGTTTGTTTTTGTAATAAGTAGAGAACATGTTAAATATGTTTTTACTTTACTAGTTATAAAAAGTGAGTTTGGATTTCTTATTTTGTAATTTATTTATGGATGCAGCCCACCGAACATGTATTACATCAATACTCTGAAAATAAAAATGAAAACACTGGCCCAAAAATGCTATCGAGCAGGTCCTAACGTTTCACGAAAATAGCAAGTCTTAAAAGACTCAGATTCTTTTCAAATAAGAGTTTATTTCCTCTTATAATTCCTATGAATCTGAATAGGAATAAATCTAATCTTCCTACATTGCTTGTCTTTCAAGAAATATCTAGAGCATTTAATAAACTTCCTAATTGAATCGATTTCTTGCTCTAAATCATGCGCAAATTATAGAATTTCATCATTAATTGACTTGTTAAGTTTGCCGTCTAATTAAATTAGGAAATAAGTATTCATAATAAATTGGAATCTCACTAAATTAGTGAATTAATAAATTAATCACTCTTACAAGATATGCAATAAACAAAATTTCAATTTAACTAGACTTATCATAAGATACCAACTCTATAAATAATGAATTTAACAATTTTCATCCATAACCCATAAAATCTAAGTCATTTATTAGTATTGAAGAATAAAGATATTCTAGATAAAAGCCCGAGTACTCGTTACCCGGGGAATGCTTTTGTAGTTTTGTTACCTTAGGGGCAAAAATCTACGGTCTGCAAATTTTTGCCAACAAATACAAAAGAAAGTTCGTAGGGCATAACATGAGCATGTATTCAAATCCCCTTTTATAGAATGCTATAATTTATTTAGTGCTCCAATGGTTCTATATTGTCAAATGTTATTTTCATATGAGCACCAATCCCGCGGCACATAAATTTCTTTTTTGTTATTTATATCCATAATAATGTTTTAATTAGTCATTTCACCCCTATAAGTCGATTATGAATATAAGGGTAAAATAACCATTGAAAGTGTGATATTACAAACTTAGAATTAAAGCCCTACACAATATAGCTTTGAAATTGGGATTAGCATAAAGGGAAAAAAACGTAATTTTTTTTTTTTGTTAATTAGACATGATCAACTCATCTTCTTCACATCGACGCCATGACAGAGCTACGATATGAAAACACCCCATCCTCCTTTAATCTAATACAAGCTGGTTGTACCTCTAATTTTCAATATTTTGCTAAAATTTGCCGGATAGTGGCTGGGCAAAAGTTAATACATATGGCCTAAGTAGCAGTTATCCATGTTCTGCAATGGAGCTTTTAGAGATCACTCTCATTATTTGGATGGTTTCAGTTTTTTCCTATTAGGAAATTAAGGACCGTAGCAGACCCTAACCAAAGTGATATTAAGAACAAATGAAGATATATGGGACATAAAAATTTTAAGCAGAAAAAATTACAAATAAACCGGATTAAAAACCCATAACAAAAGTAGAAAGAATTCAGTATTCAAATGAGGATTATAATAATTTTCTTTGAATACAAGGATAGAACAATTACACTCTCTCTTACACTAGGAGAAGCCAACTCTGTTACTTAAAATTGGGAAAATAACAATTGCAAAAGATATTCTAATTATTCTTTCTTCACAAGCTCACAACTTTCTTTTCATTTACTAAATGGAATGCTTTTGTTGAAAAAGGAGGAGGACTAAGCTGCTTAAGACTGAAAATATTTAAGAAACAGAAAAATTTTACTAAATTAGAGGATTTTATTGATATTTTATAAGAAAAACACTACGATGCTCACAGCTCACTCTTCTTTTTCCCTCCTAATTCTTTACTCTTGTCTTGATGCCTGCAACAAAGAGTTTAGCAGTATTTATAGTATCCTAAAACTAATACAAACCACACAAAACATTAAATTGTAAAAATTTAACAATTACATTTTATAAATATCATTGTTCAATAGATTTCTAAAATAAGATATTTTCACCATCATTAAATATTTTTAAATTAGAAATGTCCTATATTCTCTAGACAATTCTTAAGTCTTCCATGGATTGAGCTTTGAACTTGGGTTTGGACAAATGTTATTTGATTGGATCATAAAGTTGGTGTTGCACTTTTAACACCCCTTCTCTCAAAACCAAGTTTCATCCTTCGATCCATATTGAGCTGCTGACGAAACTTTTTAAACTTCATGGTACAAAGACTTTTTAGAAACAAATCCATAACTTAATTGTTTGCCTTCACGTACCGCATCTTAACTTTATCTTGTAAGACCTTTTCCCTAATGAAGTGATAACGGACCTCCACATGCTTAGTTCTTGCATGGAAAACTAGATTTTCTGCCAAGCTGATTATCGATTGACTATCGCAATAAAATGGTACTGCATACGTAATCTACTAGTTGGTGTAGATCCTTGATCAAGTGCATCAACCAAGTGCTTTTTTGAGCTCCCATCACTGTTGTTTTATACTCTGCCTCTGTGGCTGATGGTGATACAGTTGGTTGTCTCTTACTGCACTAAAAAACTACTCCAAACCTAATTCTGAAAACATACCCAGTAGTTAATCTTTTTGTGTCATAATCTCTGGCGTAGTCAGCATCACAATAGCTAGTCAGCTTGTAACTTTCATTTTTCTTTCACAACAAACCATAGTTGTTTTTACTCTTCACATATCTTAGTATTCGCAAAATTGCATCCAAGTGAAGGTTCTTTGGATTTTGCATGTACCAACTCATTACACCTACGACATATGAAATATCATGTTGATTCAACATTAGATAGATTAAATTACCTACCAATTGTTGATACATTGTTCTATATTGTAAATCTTTGCCTTCGTGTGTGCAAAATTTTGCATTTACTTCCATTAGAGTTGAGAGTGGTTTGCATTCCATCATTTCAAACTTCTTCAACAAGTCTTTGGCATAATTCTGTTGGCAAAGAAATATCCCATATTCTGTTCGATAACATATAAATCAAGAAAGTGCTTAAGCTAACCAAGCTCTTTCATTTGGAAGCGAACTAACACTAGTAAAAATCAAATTATCCACCTACACCAGTATAGTTAATAACTTTCCTTCTCTAGCTTTGACGAACAAGCTAGAGCTTATATGCGCTACTGAATAACTACTCTAAGTTAAAAACTCAACGATCTTACCATACTATGCCCTTGGTGCTTATTTTAAACCATAAAGTTCATTTCTTAGCTTGCATATATACTCCAGATGAGCTTTATTCTCGAATCCTCTTGATTTGTTCATGTAGATCTCTCGATCTAATTTTTCATGTAGGAAGATATTTTTTACATCTATCTACTACAATTTCTATTCCTTATTAGCTGCAAGCGCAAGTAGAATTCTTACTATTGTGTGCTTTGCCACCAGGCTAAATATTTCATCATAGTCTGGCCTATATTGTTGTGAGAATCCTCGAGCTACCAATCAAACCTCGTAACCTTTCAAATAAACCATCTACGCATTTTTTAATCTTGTATACCCATTTGCAAGATATAAGTTTTGTATCCTTTGGCTTTGAAACAAGATTCCAAGTCTGATTCTACTTCACTAATTTCTTCATCCATTACGTTTATCCAATAAGAGTTCTTTGCTGCTTCTTTAAAATTATGAGGTTCTTTTATTTTGTTTTCTTCTGTAACCACTACATAGCATACTTGAGATTTGACTTTCTCACTCTTTTGGATCTTCTAAGTTGAGATTTAGGAGGTTTTCGTTCTTGTTTAATTGATTTTTCATCTTTAATAGAACTCTGGTGAATATATGTCTTCCATGGGCTTTATGCCTCTTCATGCTCGATATCATCATATCTTGGATTATCAAAATCTTTAGATTTTTCTTGGCTCGGATGAATTTCGGTAATCTATTCCTTCATTTGATTTTTAATTTTTTTAATCTATTAGCTCTTCTTTTTCTAAAAACCACTACGAAAATGCTTCATCAAATACCACATTTCGTGTTATGTAGCAGCGTTCACTAGTAGGATTATAACACATTCATATTTTCTTTTAGCTGTCATACCTTACAAAGATATAATGAATCACATTTTTGTCAAATTTGCTTTATAAATGACTTGGCACAAAGACATAGCATACACAACCAAATACACGAAAGTTCCTGACTGTAGGTGTCACATTTTATAGCTTCTCGTAAAGTAATATAAACCCCAATTTTAGTTGAGAAAGTCTATTAATCACATGAGTTGCTGTCTTTAGTCCATTCTTTGGATGTATCCTACTTTAACATATCTCCGCTAGGTATCGATTCTTTTGCTCTGCTACACTATTCTATCATTGTATATTGGCACAAGTGAACTGATGGCGTATCTTATAATCTCGAAGATACGTGCTAAGAGAACTAATGTAAAATATACTTTTCTACATTGTCTATTTGTAGACAACGAACTGCTTTTTAATTTTGCCTTGGCTATCTAAATTCTTTAGACATTAAAAAAGTATCAAATTTCTTTTCATAAGAAGAATCAGACATTCCTAGAGAAGTCATTGATAAATTTGACTATGTATCGTATGCCACTAATAGAAGGTTGATGAATAGGACCAAACACGTTAAAGTGTACCAACTTTAATGGATGTTTTGCTCTAAACTTCGACTTCTCATATGAGAGTTAGTGAGCTTTACCATATTAACACCCTACAAACAGAGTTTTACCATATTAACACCCTACAAACACTATGTTATTCTCACATTAAATTCAGGCAAACCTCTGGACATTGACTTGTTTATCATCACTTTTAACTTATTATAGCTAACATGCCCAACCGAGCATGTAATAAATCTACCGTCTCGTTCTTTCGGGTCTTGTCTACATAAGCAAACTTTACCGATAATAAATAAATTAACTCAAACCTTTGTTTTTCTATTACAAGTGTCCCTGAGATTTTAACATCTTGATAAACATTGACATCTTGAGGACTGAACAAAATATAGTTACTTAATGATGTTAGTTGTGATATTGAAAGTAGGTTTTTCTTCATATTTAGTTCACAATGCATGTCTTGAAATAACATTTTATAATGAACTATATTGAAATGTAAGAACTGTAGTGCCAATGTGAGCTATTGGCAATTATAAGTTATTTATTATTACTGCCACATGACTTCTTTGTATTTAGTCATGTCTTGTAGCTTCTTTCTATCACTAATCATGTGATATGAACATCCAGGATCAACAATCTAATCATACTCGTAGTTAAGTTGGCTAGGTATTATGACTGTGAGGCTAGCTTCTCTTCCTTAATAGTGATTGATGCTTCAGCTTGAAATGTAAGTTATGTAACCCAAGAAAATGTAAGTTATGTAACTCAAGAGAGGAGGTGAATTGAAATTTTAAAACTTAAGCTAAACAAATTGCACAACAATTTAATCTATTGCCTTAATGAAATTAAAAAATAATAAATTTAATAAAGTACAATAATAAAGAGTAAGGGAAGAGAAAGCAAACACAATAATTTGTATGTGGTTTGGCAATCCTTGCCTATGTCCACACCTCCAAGCCAACCAAACTCGAGGATTTCACTATCTAAGCCTCTCAAGGTTTCAAGTTCTTTACTATTGACATCTAAGGTGTCAATAAACATTTACAACCAGGTGATTATCTCGCAATCTCTTCACTCAAGTGTTTCTCACACATATACACTCACAAATTTAAAAAGAAAATAAAAATTACAAGAAAGAACTGTCTTTTAGAGTGGATGTACAATTGATAGCTCAATAAATATTTAATCTATGATGATTTTCGAATTTGAAAGCTCAAAATATGTTGCATGTTTTTTGTTTTTGCTTGCAAGAGTTTTAAAATTGAAGATGGAGTTAAGTTTTTATAGGTAAAGCCCAAAAACTAGCACTTATAGGTAAATTTCAGCAAACAAGTGGCTAGCTGCTTAATTTAGCCGACTCTCTGCCTCAGAACAATAAAGTTACCGTTAAATTTTAAAATTTGCTACAGTAATACTGTTCACAAAATTATATTTTTGCCCAAAACTTCATGTAATTAAACTATGGCCGAAAATCTGATAAAACTTTACAAATATATCCAATTTCAGAATTTCTAAATAGTACTGTTTATTCCTAAAACTTTCTAAAATTAAGATATAACTAAATACATGATAATATTTTTCAAAATAGTCCTTTTTAAATTTAACATAATACTTATAAATTTCAAAATAAATGAATAGTGACGCGGTTTGAACTGTACATAAGAATTTTAGTCCAATAGGATCGTGACACCTCATCAGTCAACGCTAACTCATCAGTCAACGCCACATAAGCAGACAATGCCACATTATTCATCTAATTGAATGCTACCATGTCATCAGTGATATCACGTCATGGTGATAGCGATTGCTCGATTGATACCAAATCGCGGTCGATGCGTATATTGAATGGTATATGTTAAACGATACGTGAAACGATTGTAGACATCTGGTACATGTAAACAATGATATTTTCTTTTTATACTCCTCCTAAGTTGTCTTGAGTTCAAAAGTGATGTCCGTTTTGTTGTCTGATCTCTCGTTCATTATAAAATGACCATGATACTCCTAAAATACATAAAATACTTAATTAAAACAAAACACACATAATTAAATCACAAGAGACTAAAATACATAAAAGTAGGGATGCTAGTGAGACTTGAAGTGTAAAATGACAATTTTCTCCTTTATAAATATACACTTTATAATACTCAACACACCTCCTAATCAGCTTATTACTAATCCCCAGCAAATAAAGCGAAGACAAAATTCAAATCCAAAATATTTTTTTTAACAATTGTGTTTATTTAATCAGACTAATGATAGCAATCAAATAAAAGTGTAAACATTATCTCTAGTCTAAAGAAACATTACACCCACCTCAACCATCCACATGTATCAGTCCAACAGACTTTGTCATAGTTATAGTAATCAAGCACTTTCAAGAAAAACGTGTCAAACCTCAAAATCTCACCGGTACTAGTGACACTCTCACAAGGAAATTAAACTTAATAAAAATAGTCACTTTAATAAATGGTAAATTGAGTGAAAATAATAAAGAAGTAATATCACACACTCTCACCAAGATGAAAGAAATATGCCCACAGCTTAGAAATAATATGATCTTAAACAAAATACTAGTCAACCCAATGTATTTATTTGTTTATTTTATTTATTATTATTTTTAATGCATCACTATATCTTTATAGTCCATATAACTAGTTTCTATTTCAGACTATGGATCCCTAAAATCAAGGACTTTTATCAGGACGTAACGTAGGCTAGGGACGTGGCTAAAAAAGAAAGGGAAATAAGAAAAACAAAATATATGTTTGAGAAAAAATAGAGATCTTTTAAAAATTATAAGGTGTATTTCGCTTATTTATTATTATTGTATATCTTATTTTTTTCTTTTTTTTCTCTTTTTTTTCTTTTTTTTGAACTAAATATATATATATACTTTTGGGTATCGCATAACTTTGCTGAACAAAATAGTTATTTATATTTTTTCTTAAACATAAATAGGTGATGAAACTTATAAATATCGAGTAATACTCCAAATTAGAGTGGGCTAAGATAATAAGTTGACAAAGAAAAAGTTTTTTTTTTAAATAAAAGACTCAAAAGGGCTAACTATAAATATTTCATAATAGGGATGACAAGAAAGGCGCAAACGAGTCAAAGATTGCCTTTCTATCATCTTTTAGAGTTCTAAATAATCTTCCATATCTAGTATTTAAGTGGACCTTCAGATGTAGCAACACACCTTTTTTCTTTTTTTTTTTGTTAATCATTCTTTTTTTTAGAGGGTTGACTCAAAGAAAATGACGGGCTCAAAAACCTCACTTGGAATTTTTTATGACGTGTGCATGTTGAGTGTTAGAAAGTGTATATTTATAAAGGAGAAAATCGTCATTTTACATTTTAAGTCTCACTAACGTCCCTACTTTTATGTATTTTATTCGCTTGTTATTTAATTATGTGTGTTGTATTATAATTAAATATTTTATGTATTTTAGGGGCATCATGATCGTTTTACAATGAACGAGTGATCAGATAGCAAAACGGACATCACTTTCGAACTCAAGACGGTCGAAAATCTTAGGAGGACCATAAAAGGAAAAATAACATTGCTCATATGTACGGTACTGTTCATATTACTGCTCACAATACTGTTCACATATATGGTCCGATGACATGGCGTTGACCGATGACGTGGCGTTGACTGATGACGTGGCATTGACCGATAATGTGGCATCGACCTATGACGTGACGACATTTAATTGGACGAATGATGTAACATTGGCTGCTTATGTGGCGTTGACCGATGAGTTGGCGTTGACCGATGATGTGTCACGATTTTATTGGACTAAAATTCTTATGTACTGTTGATCGGTGACATGGCAGCAATTTAGTGGACCAAAGATCTTGCGTACGGCACATGCACATACATGGGATTATTTACTATTCAAACCATGTCACTATTCATGCTGCCACTATTCAAGCCGCGTTATTGTGTAAACCGCATCACTATGCAAACCGTGGTTAAATCGCGTACTGCTCAAACCGCGTACCGTTGACTGATGACGTGGTGCAATCCTGAGCGTCCAAACTATATTGTAATTCGATGGTCATTATTTACTCAATGTATCTATAAAAAGGGGGCTCTCCCTTTAATTTGATATCCCTGAATCTATGTTTGAGCTTCGTTTTCTGTAATTCCTTCTCCATCTTGTATTTTTTTATGCATTTTAATAAATTCTTATTTTACCCTTAGTTCAATTATGAGTGACTAATTTTCTTTCAAGCTTGGGTTGAAAGTGAAGTCTCAACATGTTCCATGGACTTAATTTGGTAAATTTATTTTCTCTTCCCCTCGAATATTGTGGATGTTTTGACTTTTCGTCAACAGATAGTAATAATCTTGTCTAGATACTACACCAGTTAAACCGGCTCCCTAGTACAAGGTTATTATTATTTGGCACGATAAGCCCTTAGTACTATATTTATTTGAGCATGGTTCATGAGGTGTGGAAACCCCCCTAATGATTTAATTGGCATTAATAAGGAATATTTAGCCCATGGAGCATGTTGATGCAGATTCAAATACCCAAGCTCTTTATTTTAATAGATTTCATTTCAATTTACTCCTGCCATTTTAATTTAACTTCTAGGATAGTTTAAATTACCTTCACCACAAATGTAGAATAGCAAACATGGTGTAACATCACTCAAGACCAAAGATAATATAAATATTAAAATTCGAAAGTCATCATGTCATCCAATGTTAAAGGCTCATATAAAATTGCCAAAGGTGAAAATGATGCAGAAAAACTAATTAGAAAAGTTACACTTAACATGACAGAAAAAGTCACTACACTCCATATTCAGCCATCTTCGACTCAAAAATTTGAAAGTGTATATTAATAAAGGAGAAGTCACAAAAAAAAAGTTAGAAAGATCACACTTAAAATAAGATAATAATTTTTTTTTATTTTTTGTTTAATTTTCAAACTAAGAAGATGCGTTTCTAGAGTCATTACACTCCACATTCAGCCATCTTTTACTCAAAAAGTTAGTAAAAACTTAACCAACATTCTAAAATTATCAACTATTCCCTCCCCCCAACCAGAACAAAATATTGTCCTCAATGTTTTAAAGGAAAAAAGTAGAATTTAGAAGACATCACCTGAGTAGTGCAACACAGAAGAAAATATTTACAAGCGAAGAGTTAAATCTAATTTGCACTTCTTACTGCGGCTACAGCTACCATCATTATTTGAATACTCTAACACAAAAGTCCTGGATCCGGCTCTGGTCGATATGCTTATAACAGATCAAGTAACTCATTAGCAGTATGTGTACAAATAAAAATTTTTTTCGCTAAGGAAGGAATGAAATAGTTTTTTATTAAATGGCTAAGAAATACGATAAAACCATCATAAAAGTTATTGACATTTAACAAACTGATGGGTTTCTGATGATTGTTCAGATGGGTCCAAGTTGCTAATGTGATTAGTCACTCCAGAGTTGCAAGATATCCTGGTAGGAAAATAAAAGCATCAGCATGATTTAGCATCTCAGTTATTCTTTCTTGCATACCTGAGACGACTACCTCTTCTCCAGTTGGTGAGTCAAACAAACTGCCCAAAGGTTTTAGGATTGTTGGGATGATGTCTAACACTTGGCTCCCTCTGATATAAGCAGCTTTTGATATCAGTTTTAATAACCCTCATTTAACTCCTCAATACACCAAGTGCAATTTTCTCTCTACTATTCTTTGAGAGCACATAAATGTTCTAAGAATGAACTCTTTATGTTTGCCATAGTTAAACCTAAAGGGCACATAAATATTCTGAATTGTTTATTGGGAGTAGCTGCCATTAGGATACTACTTCAAAAATAATTTGTGAGTGCTTAATAAAAAATCATATTTAAGAACCTTAGTGACAGTGGGTCACAACATGTATGAGGCAGCATATCACTATTAATTAAAGCGTAAGGCACATAACTCGAGAGTAAAAAAGGAAATAGTAACAAGGAAAAAGCAAACAATGATAAAATAGAATTACTAAGGATAATAATACAAATGATAAAACAATAGTGAAATAAAATAGCAGTAAAGTAAAAAGATATTTACAGGTAGTTGTGACTGTGGCTCTATTTTCCTCTAGTTTTACGCTCAGAAACGGCTTGAACGACCTTATGGGTCATTTATAGTCAGATTCCCGAGACTGTATCGTGCATGCTTTTTCTGGAATAATGGCCATAACTGGAGAATTGCTCCTTGTACGTATCCACTTGGATGCGTTTTAAGAGACAAAAGGATATCATCCAATGACTCTTTATTCAAGCCATCCATAATGAATTGAATCGTGTCCCCCCTGTTATCAGACATCATTCCTAAAGAACATGGTTTTTTATCGCATCTCATTCTGGCACACTTATGACAATCAACAGAAAGTCTTCGAGCTCTTCTTTTTCTTGCATAATTTTCTTTACCACAACCATGCACGTATGCAACAAATTTGGGAGACAACTTACCTGTCAAGCGAACTTTGGCCTCGATTAACCAACGGATGTCAGCAAGGATATTATTCTTTATAAACAATCTCATGCGTTCAGACCGAGCTTTATAGATTGAAAGGAGGGCATTCTGAGGAAGTGAAGGGAATTGATTATGAAGATTTGCTAAAATCTCGTTTATGTCCATACTTTCGCCTCAGAATATCAGTTATTATAGAAAACTGAAGTAACCGACTTGATTGTCACGGAGTACCGTTATCTGCCACTTAACCGAGGTGACAAACTAAAATACACAAACGGATAAACACATTAAAATACACAAAGAAAATTACAATCGTCCTCTTATTGAATTTACCTCAAGTTCCAACTGGATGTTGTAGATATTTCCCTCAATTTCTCTAAGTTGGCTTTCTAAATCTTCAACGTGGGAGACTAACTCTGGTGGTTGTAGAGCCCAAATACGATGTATTTTACAAAATCGTATCTAGCTTCTGAGATGAGATTATACATGTTGAAGTTGTCTAAGAATGCTCATGAGGATATGTCTCGTGATTAAAATGATAAAAGAAAACTTAACGGTTAAGCACACTTATGCAAACTAATTTCAATCAACAAAAGAATAGTAAAAAGAAAGAAAAGAAAAAATCAAATCACATCACCGAAAAAAAATCTCAATTCAAACTTGGTAGGTCACTCAAATTTATTTCGGTGCCCTCTCCATGTAGTTTGTACTCTAGATATAGCTTTAATCTTTGACCATTAACTTTAAAAGTGACACCGTTCTTTGGATCCTTAATTTTAATTACTCCATATAAAAAAAAATATGAACAATAAATGGGCCAAACCATGGAGAACGTAACTTACCTGGGGATAAGTGCAAGCGAGAATTAAAAAAAAGCACTTTCTGACCTGGAGTGAAAGATTTTCTCATAATTTGCTTGTCATAAAAGAATTTCATTCGTTGCTTATAAATCTTGGCATTTTCGTACGCATCATTGCAAATTTCTTCAAGTTCTGCCAACTGTAATCTTCTTTCTGAACTAGCTTGTTGCATGTCAAAATTGAATTTCTTGATGGCCTAGTACGCACAATGCTCGAGTTCCACAGGTAGGTGACAAGCTTTGCCATACATTAGCCTATAGGGTTACATTCCAATCGGGGTCTTGAAAGCTGTTCTATATGCCCATAATGCATCATCGAGTCTCAATGACTAATCTTTTCTGTCTGGCCCCACTGTCTTTTCTAATATGTGTTTTATTTCTCGATTGGAGATCTCAACTTGGCGACTGGTTTACGAATGATATGGGGTCGCCACTTTATGCGTGATGGAATACTTTGTCAAAAGTGTTTTGAATGATTGGTTGCAAAAGTGGGCACCACCATCACTGATTATTGCTCGAGGGAATCCAAAGCTTGAAATAATGTTGCTTTTTAAAAACCCTATCACCCCTTTGTGATCATTGGTCCTGCATGGAATTGCCTCTACCTATTTTGATGCATAGTCAACAGCAACTAATATGTATTGGTGGTCAAAAGAGGGGGGAAAGGGTCCCATAAAGTCGATACCTCATACATAAAAAATTTCAACCACTAAAATTGGGTTTAGTGACATCATATTCCTTCGTGTAATGCTCCACATTCGTTGACACCTATCACATGAAGAACAAAAGGTGTAAGCATCTCGAAATATGGTTGGCCAATGAAACCACATTATAAAACTTTAGTAGCTGTTTTCTTAGCGCTGAAATAGCCTTCACAAGCTTGTTTATGGCAGAATGAAAGAATGTTTTGAAATTCATTTTCTTGGATACATCGTCTAACAATTTGATCAGCACAATACTTGAACAGATAAGAATCATCCCAAAAGAAATTCTTTATTTCTGCAAAAAAAATTGGCCTTGTCTTGCTTAGTTCAATGGTCTAGAAGTTGACATGTAACAAGATAATTAACAATATCAGTATACCATGATAATTCTTCCACATTCATCAATTATTCATCATGAAATGGCTCATTCAATGGTAATGGTTCCATAATTATGTCAAAATGGAGACGAGAGAGATGGTCAGCATGATTCCTATAAAAGTAATGGTTCTAAGTCAAATTTTTACAAAAGTAACACCCAACGAATTAGTCTAGCTTTTGCATCTTTCTTTATGAAAAGATATTTAAGAGCACCATGATCTGTAAATATAATTATTTTACAACCAATAAGACAAGATCGATATTTCTCTAATGCAAACACTACTGCTAGTATTTCTTTTTCAGTGGTTGAATAGTTCAACTGTACATCATTCAATGTCATACTAGCATAGTAAATAACATGGGGAATTCGATTAACTCTTTGTCCTAATACTGCTCCTACTGCTCCTACTGCATAATCATATGCATCACACATAAGCTCAAATGTTAAGTTCTAATTTGGGGACTGAATGATGAGTGATGATATCAACAGCTGCTTTAGTTTTTCAAATGCCACAAGACGTGAATCATCAAAGACAAAACATACATCCTTAGCAAGTAGATTGCATAAGGGTCTAGAGACTTTGCTAAAATCTTTAATGAAACGTCTATAAAAACCAGTATGCCTAAGGAAAGATCTTACTTCTCTGACTGTTTTAGGTGGAGGAAGATTGGAAATGAGATCCACATTGGCTTTATCAACTTCAATACCTTTGCTCGAAATGATGTGACCGAGAACAATACCTTGTTTTACCATAAAATGGCTTTTTTTCCCAATTCAAGACCAAATTTTTCTCGATACATCTCTATAGAACTAGTGTTAGATGATGTAAACATTGATCGAATAAATCAACAAAGATAAAAAAAATCATCCATAAAGACCTCAAGAAATTATTCAACTATATCAGAAAAAATACTTAACGTGCATCGTTGAAATGTAGCAGGTGCATTACCTAATCCAAATGGCATTCTCCTATATGCAAACGTGCCAAAAGGATAAGTAAAAGTGGTTTTCTCTTGATCTTTTAGTGCTATAGGAATTTGATTATATTATGAGTAGCCATCTAGAAAGTAATAAAATTCATAACCTACTAATCTATCAAGCATTTGATCGACAAATGGTAAAGGAAAATGATCTTTACATGTGACAGAATTCAACTTCCTATAATCAATGCATACACGTTATCCTGCAATCACTTTAGTAGGTATCAATTCATTATCAGCGTTGGTAACTATTGTGACTCCTGAATTTTTGGGGACAACTTGCACATGACTAACCCATGAACTATCAGAAATGGGATCAATGATACTTGCATCTAATAGCTTAAGGACTTTAGTTCTAACAATCTCTTTCATGTTAGGATTTAACTGATGTTGCATTTCCCTCGTAGGTTTAGCATTTTCATCAAGGTGAATGTAATGCATGCAGTCTGCTGGGTTTATACCTTTTACGTCTGCTATGGTCTATCTTAATGCTCTTTTGTGCTCTTTTAAAACTTTCAATAACTTACCTTGTTGTTCGTCATTTAAGTATGATGAGATGATTACTAACAGAGTACTTTCTTCTCCCAAAAGCGCATATTCCAAAGTGTTGGGTAATGGTTTGAAGTCGAGTTTTCGTGGTAATTCTGATGATGGGCTGAGTTTCTTCTCTGATGGTGCAGTTGTTCAACTCTTAACTTCTATTTATTAGTGTCCACAGATGGTGCTAAGTTAAGTAGGGCGTTGACCTCATCGACTGATCTGTCAATATCAAAATGTAAACCAAAGTAAGTTAAATATGTTTGTAAAGGGTCATTACTAAGGTTTGAAAGAAAAGTATTATCAACTAATGTTTCTATTAAATCCATATCAATAATTTCATCATCTGCATTGTGGAGTTGTTCGGCAATGTTAAAGATATTGAGCTCTATGGTCATATTGCCAAAGGACAACTATATATTTCCAGTCCTGTATTGAATGTGAGCATCGGCAGTTGCCAAGAAAGGTTGGCCGAGGATAATATGGATGTGCTTCATTGAATCCTAGATTGGTTGATTGTCTATTATAATGAAATCAACAAAAAAATAAAACTTCTCTACCTAAATAAGCACGTCCTCCATAATACCACGAGGTATTTTTTATGGACCGATCTGCAAGTTATAACACCACTGGAGCTGGGTGTAATTTTCCAGTCCAAGTTTCACAAAAACTGAGTAATACAACAGATTACACTGGCTCCTAAATCCAAGAAAGCATTCTCAATTATGTGGTTTCCTATACTACATGCGATAGTAGGAGAGCCTGGGTCTTTGTAATTTAGAGGCATTTTGTGTCGGAGTATAGAGCTAATGTTTTCTATTAAAAAGACCTTCTTTTGAACATGAATATTTCTCTTTTTATTACAAAAGTCATTAAAAAACTTGGCATAAGATGACACTTGTTTTATTGCATCAAGTAAAGGAATGTTAACACTTACCTGTTTGAAGATTTCAAAAATCTCACATGCGGATTTTCCTTTCTTCTCTTTAGCAAACCAGTGAGGAAATTGAGTTTTAGGAACGTATTCTCGTGGGTTGCTTTCTTCTTTCTCCTTTGGTGATGAGTCCTCAACATTCACAGGTACAATTTGCATTGTTTTGGTCACTGGCATCTCCACTTTGTTGTCGACTTCTTTCTCTTTTCGCAAGGTTATAATGGCTTTGACCTTTCCGTGCTGCTATGGTGAAATGGTACTTGCTTGATGTACTCCTTTAAGATTAGACACTAGTTGACTTAAGAATTTATCTTTCTCAACAGTCATTGCCAAAGTTTGAACTGAAAAGGCAAGTTGTCCCACCATTTTCTCGAGGTTTGAAATTGACTGGGCTTGTGAGTTGAAGCCTGCTCTCATCTCATTCGCAATTCATCAATGGTGCGATTATGTTGCACGATTGTGGAGTTAGTAAGATTCTTGAAATTCTGGAATGTATCCTCCCATGGTCTGGGTTGAGAGTGATTCAGGTTCTGATTATATGGTCTAAATGGTAGCTGAGAGGCTTGAGGAATTTGGGAAATTGGCTGCATTCGTAGAGGTGGAGCTGCTGGTCCATTCTGTTGGAATCCTTGAGACCATAAAAAATTGAGGTGATATCTCCATCCAGGATTATATGTGTTGGAGTATGGGTTGTAATTTGATAGTTTTCTCATGACACCTATGGCATTGACTTGATCTGAATATGAGTCATGGTCATGTGGTTCTTTTGATTTAGCAATTATTAATGATGCTAATTGTCGATAAAAACCTTCAACCATCTCTTTAATTCCTGAACTTGACTTGCCAATGTGAACCCCATTCAGTCCCTTAATTCTTTTAGTATTCCTGAGTGATCGATTTCGTTGTTGGGAATTATCTTATTGTCGCTGAAAGAAATCTCAAATCTTTGGTGTACTTTTTAACATTAGCTCTCCTCCATTTGTTGCCATTAGTCATTCTTGCACATGCGGCAATAATCTTTTCAAAAAGTATTGGCATTGATGCCATTTCTCGTACCCATGATGTAGACACTTCAAGAGTAGTGCATTGAATCGCTCCCATATTTCGAAAAACCGCACGTCTTCTCTCTGGGTAAACTCTGAAATTTCCCTACGAATAACATTGGTTTTATGAACTGGGAAATCTTTATTCAAAAATTTTGTTACCATTTTTTCCTATGATGTAATGCTATTAGCAGGAAATGTATTAAACCCTGAACGAGCTCTATCCTCTAAAGAAAATGAGAATAATCTAAGTTTAACATAATCATCTGAAAATTTCTCGTATGTAAAAGTTTGACAAATAGGATAAAAATCATTCAGATGATTATATGAGTTCTCATTTTTTTAGGTCATAGAATGTTGGGAGACAATTTAGTGCATTAGGTTTTAATTTAAAACTCCTAGCAGCTATATTTGAGTATCCTATACATGATGTGCTCAAATTAGCTAAGGGACTGAAGTAGTCCTTAAATGGCCTCTCCTGTGGTTCTAGTTGTTGGTTTTGCAAATTCATGTCAATTTTATTTTAAAATGCAATGGGTTTCTGTGTGCGAAGTGTTTTTTCTAATTTAAGATCTAAAGGTTCAAGATTAGGTAATAATGACCTTCTACCATGCATGCAAAGAACACAAAAAAATGTGAACAAAACTAATAAAAATAAAGAAGAGGGAGAAATTACAATACTAACCTTGTCACGTTGTTACAACTTTACCATAAAAACACACTCAATTGCTATAAAAAAAATACGTGAAATAAATTAACTAAAATTAAAATAAAGAAATAAATGAACAAAATCAACGAAAAATTACAAAGAAAAATAACTTAAAAATTAAATTATAAAAATTTAAAGAAGAGGAAAAGAAATTCTTACCAAAAAATAGATTCGCTTTTTTTTTAAATAAGAAAAAAATTACAAGAGAAAGGAAAAAAAATTAAAATAAATAAAAAAATTATTTATAAAAATTAATTCTACGAATTAAAATACTTACCTCCCCGGCAACGGCGCTAAAAACTTGTTGTACAAATTTTATTGAACTCGCAAGCGCACGAATTTATTGTAGAATAGATAAATGGTGTCGAGTGTCGATCCCACGAGGAGTTGAATTTTAATTATGTGTAGAATTAATTTTCTAAATGGATGATTAGATTTATAGTGGAAGTGATTTAGATTATCTTAGAATTTAAATTAAAATGGCAGGAATAAATTGAAATGAAATCTATTGAAATAAAACGGTTAAGTATCTAGATCTGCATCAACAAGCTCCATGGGCTAAATATTCCTTATTAATGCCAATTAAATCATGAGGGGGGTTTCCATACCTCATGAACCACGTTCAAATAAATATGGTGCTAAGGGCTTATCGTGCCAAATAATAATAATCTTGTACTTAAGGAGCCGGTTAAACTAGTGCGGTATCTAGATAAGATTATTACTATCTGCCGACGAAAAGTCAAAACGTCCACAAATATTAAAGGGGAAGAGAAAATAAATTTACCAAATTAAGCCCATAGAACATGTTGAGACTTCACCTTCCACCCAAGCTTAAAAAAAAATTAGCCACTAGTAATTGAATTAGGGGCAAAATGAAAATTTATTAAAATACATAGAAAATACAAAATGGGGAGGGAATTATAGAAAATTAAGCTCAAAAATGAATTCAGGGGTAAAAAAATTAAAGGAGAAGAGCCCCCTTTTTATAGATACATTGAGTAAATCATGGCCATCAGATTAAAAATAATTTGGACACTTAGGATTATGCCACGTCATCAATCAATAATACGCGGTTTGACCACGGTTTTGACCACACAGTTTGAATAGTGATGTGGTATGAACAGTGACGTGGTATGAACAGTACATAAACAGTACATAAGAATTTTAATCCAATAAGATCATGACACCTCATAAGTCAATGCCAACTCATCAGTCAACGCTACATAAGCAGACAATGCCACGTCATTCGTCTAATCGAATACTTCCACGTCATCGGTCAACACCATATCATCAGACCGTATATGTGAACAGTGTCGTGAATAGTACCATATATGTGAACAGTGATTTTTTTTTTATACTCCTCCTAAGGTTTTCGACTGTCCTGAATTTAAAAGTGATGTTCGTTTTGCTGTCTGATCTCTGGTTCATTGTAAAATGACTATGATGCCTCTAAAATACATAAAATATTTAATTAAAACACAACACATATAATTAAATCACAAGAAACTAAAATACATAAAAGTAGGAATGTCAGTTAGACTTGAAATGTAAAATGACAATTTTCTCTTTTATAAATATGCACTTTCTAATACTCAACAGCCACCATTATCATGATTCATTTATGCTCCCCTCATTTGTGAGCTACCTTCTTGTTGATGACCTCTTAACTTATCAACATCTTATTTAGATCAACAACCACTATGTCATCTGAATTACTATCTCTTATTATCAGTGAAAAATGTTTCCTCCTCATTCTTTACTGAGGCCCCACTCATTTGTTTACCAATTGCTTCTTGACAGTAAGCTAATTTCAAATTCCTCAATGTTTGGTTGAGTTAGCCAACTGATAACTCCATGAAATGAGAGTTATCATAGCATTTTTAGACTTAAATCATGATTATTTAGAGAGTAAATGACATGTTTTTATTATACTTTAATAAAGTTTTGCATGAACATACATTTTAGTGTACTTTTAATAAATTTTGTTTGATTTAAATAAATGATGTGCTTAAATCATATACATAATTGTAAGTGACTGGAAACTTAAATTTCAAGGAAGGATTGCTGCTGCAATAGGTTTGTAAAGATAAGGAAAAACTTGATTAAAGAAGAATTGAAACAAGTCTAGAATAGTACAGATGCTGAAGCTGTTGTTGTAGCACCATTGCTGTAGCAATACTTCAGCATTGACAAAAATGATTTTGCATGAGATACTTTGAGGATTACGATTTAAAGTTTCCTAAACTAGAAGATGTGCGTCCTAAACTTCTGGTTGTGCCAATTCTAAGCAATAAAAAGAGGCATACATGCAAAGAAAAAGAACAGGGAGCCGTCATTAGAGAAATAACACAAAAGAAAACAAAAGATCGAGAGAGAGAATTGAAGACCACAACAAAGGATTCAACAAGAACATCAAGTGGATTTATAAGGACAAATGGATTTCAAATTTTATTCTTGTTCTCTAGTTTTTATCTTGTTGCGATGATTTGTTTGATGGCTGAAACTATTTTAGATTTTGCTTTATAACAAATTATAAACTAAATTTATTTGTAGTTGAATGATAAACAACCTTGATGGTTAACTGACTGATATTATGTGTTGCTGCATGTTTGCTTTAACACGTTGTTTTGATAATACTTATTTTAAATTATTATTTTAGCTGACCACCCAATTAGTGATATTAGCTAAGAAAGAGCCTAAAAAATACTTGTCTCATTGGAATTTATTAGAGCAATACTTGGTTTTAGATTAGGTTTCCTGAGTTGGATTTAACTTGATTCGAAAACGGTCATGCTTAATCTAGAATTAGTGATGAACTAGACATAAGAATTCACCTTGTAGGGTAATTAGAATCTAAAACATATAATGCTATATCTTATGTTAGCATAACAATTGGTCACTATTAAGTTACATTAACATATAAGACATCTAACAAGTGACAGCTGACGATACATAAGGATTTTGTCCAGTGCTGTAGTAGATGTTATAACAACCAATCCAAAAATTAAAAGAATAGTCAAAACAATTAAGTGGGTTTAATCACTCAATTACTCAATTCACATAGGTTGCATCCTTTTGTTTGTTATGACAATTTACTTTATTGCATTTTTCTTCTAGCATTTTTATTTTAATTAGTTCATTAGTTTTATAATTTGTTTTAATTTTAATTTAGAATAGAAATTGCACTTATAAAATTGCTATAGCAATTCCTATAACAACAAACTCCTGTGGAGACGATCTTGAATACTTATCATTATATTACATGTTGTATACACTTGCATATTAACACCAATAACCATAGAATGCGTACAACACCAACCTTAGATAACTACATCAAAGCTCTTAAACTCAGGCCTCAAATCATGGACAATAATTCTCTTCATTCTAGATCCAGAAATTGCATTAGCAGGATTGTTAGAGTGCAATTTATGCACTAGTTTTGCATTGTTTACTTCCTTTAATATCAATATTTTGCACTTAATAATAGTGATTTACTTGTGTTTTATTTTGTAGGTGCAATTCTATTGATTGGTGCTAAAATTGAACTACAAGATGATGTTTGAAGATGATTATTTTCTTGGAGAAATTATGAATTTCAGAAGAACTTTGTTGATAAGGCGTGGGCGCGTGCTGTCAACGAAGAACTTGTAGTTTTTATTTTAACGTGTTTTAGCTTTTTGGGTTATTTTTGTAATTCTGAATTTAGAGAATATTTTAGATTTTAGTATTCTATTTTTAGAAAACTCTACAATACAAAATGGACTAAAACACAAAGAGAGGGGAGATCATGAAGGAGTGGAAAAAGAAAAACCCTAGATCTAAATTTTTCTCTTCTCTCTATGAGGAGCTAAACTTAAAATTCTGGTTGGAGGTTAATAAAGCTTTTATTCATCATTACTGTGAGATCTTTCTTATGCTTTAATTGTTTTATTACTTTTTGGGTATTTGTTTATTCTCTGAATTATTGTCATGATTATGTTTGTTAATTAGATAATTGGCCACTATTTAATTACCAACTTAATCTATTGTCAATTAAAGGATTCATCGTATAAAGATTTTAATGTTTGTGACAAATAGCATAGCAGTGAGTTGTGTTATGAGAATAAACAATCTAATTTAAATGAACCATCGTATGCATTTGTCGATTAGGATTTGGGTCTCTCTGGTTTTTCAGGCTGTCAATTGATTAAATCCTATGATCGTATCTAGGGTTGTCTATTGATTAGGGAAATAACCAATGGTCGTACCTTGGTTATCGACTAGTTAAGGAGATATTGGCTATTAGAGGGTCTCAATACCTATAACCAGTCTATTCATAAGTAGTAATGATTTATATTTAGATCAATGATCAATAGTCGAATCAAGCTGAGTTAATTCCTTCAACCAGAGCTTTTCCTAATTTGAATTACAATTTTAATTTGCATTCTTGTTATTTTAATTTGATTTTTATTATTGTCAACAATCTCCCCATTTTGCATTTTACTTTTTGAAAGGATTTAAATAATTACCAATCTCTGTGGACACTACCCTGCTCAATCACTATACACAATTTATTTAGAGTAGGTATTTACTTTTGTTGGCTTCGACAACCATCAAATTTTGGCGCCGTTGCCGGGGATTGGTTTCATTTATTTAATCCTTTTTACGTTTTACTTGGTGTATGGTTCGTTCTTCTCGTACAGGTACACTTTTGTTTGATCCTGAAATTGAGAAGACAGCTCGCCAGCTGAGGCAGCAGACGAAGCGAGCTAAGTAACAATCCTCGTTGCCTTTGCTTCCTGAAATAGATACGGTGCCTGATTCAGTTGAATCATCTAGCGATTCAGAAGAACAAGTGATGGATAGAGTTGCGCCTATAGAAAGAACTCTTAGAGAGTTAGCTGAACCAGACTTGAATCAGCAACCACTCTGCATTCAATATGTAGACTTGGAGGTAAATTTTGAATTAAAGTATGGTCTTATTCATTTATTACCTAAGTTGAAGATCCTCATAAACATTTCAAGGAGTTTCATGTGGTGTGTTCAAGTATGAGGCCACAAGGCGTGACTGAAGAGCAGATTAAGCTGCGTGCTTTTCCTTTCTCTTTAGATGGGCTAGCTAAAGACTGGTTGTACTACTTGCGTCCTGGATCAATTACAACGTGGAATGGTTTGAAAAAGCAGTTCCTCGAGAAGTACTTTCCTGCTTCAAGAGCTGCTAATATCATAAAAGACATTTGTGGGATTAGACAACTTCCTGGAGAGACTTTGTATGAGTATTGGGAGCGATTCAAACAATTGTATGCCAGTTGCCCTCAGCATCAGATTTCTAATCAGCTTCTTATTCAATATTTTTACGAAGGATTGTCATTGATGGATAGAAGTATGAAAGATGCTGCTAGTGGAGGTGTGTTGATGAACAAGACCCCTACTCAAGCAAGGGAGTTGATCTCAAACATGGCTGCCAATGCACAACAATTTGGCAGCAGGCAAGATCCCACTTCAAGGAAGGTGAATGAGGTAAAAATTTCTTCTATTGATCAATGTTTGGATAAACTTACTTCGCTTGTGGAAAAGTTTGTTGTAGGTAATGTGCAACAGGTGAAGACTTGTGGCATTTGTTCCAATATGGGTCATTCAACTTATATGTGTCCTACACTTTAAGAAGAATCCTTTGAACAAGTCAATGCAGTTGGAGGATTTCCAGGCATGCCTCAGAGGAGGTATGATCCCTATGCACAAACATACAATCCGGGATGGAGGGATCATCCCAACTTCAGCTATGGAGTTAGGCCGTCAGGATTCCCACAATAATACCCATCAAGACAACCAGCCCCTCCACATTCAAACTCCAAGTCAGGTATATCTCTTGAAGAAATTGTTAAATCACTTGGTACTAACACTCAACAATTTCAGTAGGCAACCACAACAAGCATTCAGAACTTGGAGAACCAAATGAGTCAATTGGCGACTACAGTGAGCCGCCTGGAGTCTCAAGTATAACGGAGATTGCCTTTACAATCTGAGGTGAATCCAAAGCAAAACGCTAGTGCTGTCACCCTTAGAAGTGGGAAGGAGTTGCAAGAGCCTGGTAAGAAAGTGACAAAGCAAGTAGAAGATGAGCTTGAGAAGGATGAATTGATGCCTAATTCTCAAGATGCGCAACCCACCAGAGTGAAACCCCTACCTGTGGTGATACCTCCTCATTTTCCAAGCCGGTTTGTAAAATCCATGAAGGAGGAACAAGAGAAAGACATCCTTGAGACATTTCGTACGGTTGAGGTAAATATTCCCTTATTAGATGCTATAAAACAAATACCTCGATATGCTAAATTCCTTAAGGAACTGTGCACCTCTAAGAGAAAATTAAGAGGAGATGAAAAAGTTCATATAGGGGAGAATGTTTCAGCAGTTCTCCAAAAGAAACTACCTCCTAAGTGCAAGGATCCAGGTATGTTTACTATCCCTTGCAAAATTGGTAATGTTAGAGTTGAAAGGCTATGTTAGATCTAGGAGCTTCTATTAATGTCATGCCTCGTTCTATTTATTCATCTTTGAATGTTGGTCCATTACAAGAAGCTGGCGTGATAATTCAACTAGTTGATAGGTCTAATCCATATCCTAATGGGGTATTAGAAGATGTCTTAGTACAAGTTAATGAGTTGGTTTTTCCTACTGATTTTTATGTACTTGATATGGAAGATGATAACTCCTCTAATTCTATCCCAATTTTGCTAGGAAGACCTTTTCTAAAGACTGCTAGGACTAAAATAGATGTACATAAAGGGATTCTCACTATGAAATTTGATGGAGAAGTTATAGAGTTCAATATGAATGATGCCATGAAATATCCTAGTGAGGAACATTCGGTATTTTCTGTGGATGTTATTAACCCTATAGTGCAGGAAGTTTTTTATTTGGATGTTGAAGATTCATTGGTACCTGCTTTAAACAATAGTTTGGGCCTCAAAGGATTGTAAAGGAATGAAAATGAGTTTGTTTTAAATTCTGCATTACAAGAGACAATTTATGAATTAAATTCTTTGAGAACTTTAACTCATCATATGTCTTATATTGAATTACCTTCATCTCATGCAAAACTTCTTCCATCTATTTTGCAGGCATAAAAAATAGAGCTTAAACAGTTGCCAAGTCATCTAAAGTACATATTTCTAAGAGATGGTGAGACACTTTCGGTGATCATCTCTTCAAAGATTAGTGCTTTAGAGGAAGAAAAGCTTATTAGAGTGCTCAAGGATTACAAAAAGGCTATTGGATGGACAATTGCTGATATCAAAGGGATAAGTCCGTCCACGTGTATGCATAAAATACTGCTGGAGGAATATGCCAAACCTTCGATTCAAGCTCAACGCCGTTTGAATCCACCCATGATGGAAGTAGTGAAGAAAGAAATTCTAAAACTTCTTGATGCAGATATAATCTATCCAATTTCGGATAGCAAATGGGTAAGTTCGGTACAAGTGGTACCGAAGAAAACTGGTATAACAATTGTTGAGAATTCTTATGGTGAGTTAGTACCCACCCGAGTTCAGAATGGGTGGAGGGTTTGTATTGATTTTAGAAAGCTTAATTCACTCACTAGGAATGATAATTTTCCTATTCCTTTTATTGAACAGATGCTTAAAAGATTGGCAGGAAAATCTCACTTTTGTTGTCTTGATGGCTATTCAGGTTTTTATCAGATACTAGTTGCGCCTGAGGATCAGGAGAAGATTACTTTCACATGTCAGTTTGGAACCTTTGCGTACCGACGTATGCCATTTGGTCTTTGTAATTCTCCCGCCACTTTTCAGAGGTGCATGGTCAGTATTTTTTCAGACTATGTAGAGAACATTATAGAGGTATTTATGGATGATTTTACGATCTATGCTGATTCTTTTGATGATTATCTCTATAATCTGAAGAAAGTACTTGAAAGACATATTGAAACAAACCTTGTCTTGAATTATGAAAAATGTCATTTTATGGTAGATGATCAAGGCATTATTTTGGGTTATGTAGTCTCTGCTAGAGGAATTGAGGTAGATAAAGCTAAGATAGATGTTATTAAATCTTTACCTTATCCCACATGTGTGTGGGAAGTTCATTTTTTCCTTGGTCACGCAGGTTTCTATCGACATTTTAACAAGGATTTTTTAAAGATAGCTCAGCCTTTATGCAAGCTGCTCCAGAAAGATGTGACATTTGAATTTAATGAAGCACGCAAGGTAGCATTTGATAAGCTCAAGGAGTTATTGACTTCAGCTCCAATTATACAGCCACCCGACTGGAGCCTTCCTTTTGATATAATGTGCGACGCTAGTAACTATGCTGTTGGTGTTGTTCTCGGACAAAGGGTTTGAAGAGCTGCTCATGTGATATATTACGCATCAAGGACACTTGATAGTGCTCAGTGCAATTACTCTACAACGGAAAAAGAACTTCTGGCTATCGTTTTTGCTTTAGAAAAATTCCGTTTATATTTATTGGGTACTAAAGTGATTATTTTTTCTAATCATGCAACTCTCAGATATTTGATCGCCAAGAAGGAAGCGAAACCGAGACTCATCCGTTGGATCCTACTACTTCAAGAGTTCAACTTGGAGATCCGTGACAAGAAAGAAGCAGAAAACTTGGTTGCAGACCACCTTAGTAGATTGACCACGAGTGAAGAAGCAGCACCTTTGAAGGATGATTTTCCAGATGAGCATCTCTTTGTAACTCAAGGTATGGTTCCTTAGTACGCTGACATTGTCAATTACTTAGTTACAAGAACACTACCTAGTGATCTGACGAGGGCTAAAAAGAAATAAAATTAAGAATGATGCTAAGTACTATGTTTGGGATGACCCTTACTTTTGGAAACATTGCTCTGACCAAGTCATTAGAAGGTGCATATATGAGTTTGAGATTCCTTCTATTCTTCAGTTTTGTCACTCATATACATGCGGTGGTCACTTTGGTCCCAAAAGAACAGCATCTAAGGTGTTAGAATGTGGTCTATTTTGGCTTACTTTATTTCGTGATTCATACATGTTTTGTAAGTCGTGTGAGAATTTTCAAAATACTGACAATTTAAGTCATAGGAATCAAATGTCACTTACCCCTATTCTTGTGTGTGAAATATTCGATGTGTGGGGTATTGATTTTATGGGACCTTTTCCCTCATCTTTTGGCAATGCTTACATTCTTTTAGCAGTGGATTACATTTCTAAGTGGGTAGAGGCTAAGGCCACCCGGACTGACAATGCTAAAGTTGTTGTAGATTTTGTCAAGTCTAATATTTTTGCCAGGTTTGGTGTACCGAGAGCGCTGATAAGTGATAGAGGCACTCATTTCTGTAATCGGGTGGTGAAGGCTTTGTTCAATAGATATCATGTTACCCACCGAGTGTCTACCTTCTATCATCCATAGACAAGTGGACAAGCTGAGATATCAAACAGAGAAATCAAGTCTATTCTTGAAAAGACGGTTAGTCCAAATCGAAAGGATTGGAGCTTACGATTAGATGATGCATTGTGAACGTATCGTACTGCGTACAAAACTCCTATAGGTATGTCTCCTTATCGTTTAGTATTTGGTAAGCCTTGTCATTTACCTGTAGAGGTAGAGCACAGAGCATACTGGGCGGTCAAGCAATACAATATGCGAATGGATGAAGCAGGAAAGCAGAGGAAGTTGCAGCTGCAAGAGTTGAAGGAAATTAGAAATGAATCTTATGAGAGTTCTCGATTTTACAAGAAAAAGATGAAAACATTTCATGACAGAATGATTTTGAGAAAAGAGTTCTCTATTGGTCAAAAAGTTCTTCTTTTTCATTCTAAGCTTAAACGTTTTCCTGGTAAATTACGTTCTTGCTGGATTGGACCCTTTATTGTTACTAATGTTTTTCCTTATGGTGCAGTTGAGATTTAGAGTCTGACCTCTGACAATGTTTTTAAGGTTAATGGTCATTGCTTAAAACCTTTTTATGAAGGTTTTTCGGTGAATTTTGTGGAGGAAGTGGCTCTCGAGAGACTTTAGCATAGAGACTTTAGCTCATTGAAGTACTCATCAATTGTCATGTTTCATTGTGAAATTGACAGTAGCTCATTCTTTAGTATTTGTAGCCATGTATTATTCTTCTTTGGAAAATTCACTGCAAAAGTGTACTAAGTTTCCTTTGGCATTGTAGGTTTTTTTATGTGTTATAACATCTTTTCTTCATTTGTACTCTTGATGGGAAACATGGCCTCTCAGCTTTAATGTTCCACTTCTTCGAAGCAAGCATCACCTATTAGTGGTTTCACATCGGTTACTACAAATGATCTCTCCGAGGTCTTGGCCTTATAAGTAGACTTTATCAATGTTGCCTATGCATTGAAATTTTTGTTATTGAGCCCTTTGACTCCTCCAACTGCTTGAAGGTCACTTTTGGTTGGTATGGTTATTGCTATAAATGTCAATGTGTAAGTGTACATAACAAATAATATAATAATGAGTATTTAAATCTTCTCCGCAAGGATTGATATTGTAGGATTTGTTTTAGCAATTTCAATAGTTCAATTTCAGTTTGATTTAAAATAAAATGAATAATGAAACTAATAAAGTATCTAAATAAAAAAAAATGCAATATAGAATTCCATAATAAAAATCTTAAGTCAAACTCTGAGATGTAATCAATGGGAAATGAGTTGTTGAGTGGTTAAACTCACTTAATGGTTTGACTATTTTTTTCAATTAAGATTTTGTTACTACAACATCTACTACAATACTGGGTAAAATCCCTCATGCATCCTCAGCCGTCACCTGTCAGATATCTTATATCTAAATACAGCTTAACAATAACTGATTGTTACGCTAATATTAGATATAGTATTCTGCGTTTTAGGTTCCAATTGCCCTACAAGGTGAATCCTTATGTCGAGTTCTTCACTAATCTTAAATTAAATGTGTCCCTGTTGAAATCGAGATTAACTCAAATTAGGAAACCCAATCTAAAACCATGCATGTATTGTCTTAATTTGTTCTACTAAGTCAAACTTTTTTTAGCCTCCTTCTTAATTAGTTAGTATCCACTAAATGGGTGATCAGTCGAAATAGGAAACTGTAATAAATAAAATCAAGATAAAATGTTGTAGTAAATCCAGAGGAACACACATATATCAGTCGAATAAGCATTGAGCTTGTTTAATACTCAACCACAATAAAGTTTAGCTCATGATTTGCGATAAAACAGTAACAAAAATAGGTTTAGCCATCAATACATTCCCAAAAATAAAATAAAACAAGAAAATAAAGGTGAAGAATTAAGTTCCGCTTGATCTTGCAATCTCTTTTTTTTCTCTTGAATCCTCTGTTGTAGTTCTCAAGTCTCACTTTTTCTCCGTTTTCTTTTTGTTTTATCTATTATTTTTCTTAAGTGACGGTTCTCCTTTCTTTTCTTGATGTGTGCTTTTTTTATATTTTCGAACTAAGGCAACCACAAGTATGTGGCTACGTGTCTCCCATTTTCGGAAATCTTAAATCGCAATCTTTCGGTTAGCACATGCGAAATACTGTCTGCAGTTATTGCAGGATTGCTGCAGCAACGTTTCTGTTCCAAACTTGTTTTATTTCCTCTACAGTCAAGTTCTTTTTTCTACAAGTCTGTTGTAGCAACATTCTACCCATAAAACTTGAGCCTTTTGGTCACCTATAATCATACACATAATCAGGGCATCAAGTGATCTAAAACACAATCAATTTATTAAAATTAAACTTAAAGAAATACTTATGAAAATATAACTAAGATGCAACAAAAACACATCATTAACTCTCTGAGTAATATTGAGTTAAGTTTAAAAATATCATGATAACTCTCATTTTATAGAGTTATCAGTCATCCATCGTGTTTGTAAGACTTTGACAATGCCAAGCATAGTCGATCTTCACCAAAGAATTTCCAAAGTTTCAGACTCTTCACGGTTCAATGAAGCTCCACCAAACGATCCTCGATTGTCCTTGCTGTACTCTTGTAGCTTCTCCACAATAGTCATTGATCATTGTTAGTTTTCAGCAACACTGTTATAATGGTCGCAACAAACAACATTCTGATACCAATTGTTGAAAACTGAGAAGGACTAGATTGCTCAAAACTAAAACTATTTGGGAAATAGAGGAATTTTGATGCACTAAAGGACTTTATTACATTTTACGAAAGAGACACTACAATACTCACGGCTTACTCTTCTCTCTACTACTAATTTTTCACTCTTCACCTGATGGCTATAACAAAGAGCTTAGTGGTATTTATAATATCCTAGAAGTAATACAAACCACACAAATATAAAATTATAAAAGCTTAACAACCACATTTTGCAAATATCATTAACCATTCAATAGATTTCTAGATTTAGATATTTTCATCACCATTACATACTTTTAGATTAGAAATATTTTTCATTCTCTACACAAAGTCGTGAGTCTTCCATGTGTTAGCCTATATGGCTATAAATATTGATTTTGATGATAACAAACCACATGTTTTGGTTAAAGAAAATTGAGAGTAGTTAAACAAAGATTTATATAAATTGTACTTTTAAAATAAGAAAATGATTTGATGGAGTTATGTTGTTTTTCAAGTTGTGCACTAATATGAAAGAATTTTACAATATTTGATTGTAATATATATTGTTTTAAAATTCGGATTTGGACTTATTTATAAATATTTAAATATTTTAGGTCATTCTATAATTTTACAAAGTTTGGGCAATATCACAATTTTAAAAAAATTTGGGATTCATAAAGTATTATTTAGAAATTCTGAAATTGGACTTAATTGTAAAATTTATAATATTTTAGGCCATAATACAATTTTATAAAGTGTTGGGGTCAAACTATAATTTTAGAAAAATAGTTCACTGTACCGATACTGTAGCAGGCGGAATTCTGAAATGCTCTAAGCAGAAGATTGGATTTGGGCAGTAAGTTACTGAAAAAAAAGCGAAATTCTGGATTTCAAAAGCGGCATACCGGATGTTCAAAAATTCAAATATTTGTTGTAACGGTAACTTGAAGCGGCAAATCGGATTCACATAAGCGGGGATTTCAGTTATCACAAAAAAAACTCATAACGGCTAGTTTTTTAGCTCCATCTATATAAACTCAAATCCAATTCATTTTCAAGCCTTAAGCATGCAAAAACAAAAAGCACACAACATATCTTGAGCTCTTAATTCGCAAATTATTATTTTTTGAATCATTTTTGTTCTTCAATGTGTTCATACTCTTTAAGAGGGTTTTTATTATAATTTTCATTTCTTCATCTCAATTGTGGGTGTTGAGTGAAGAGATTGGGAGATAATCTCTCTATTGTAAAGGTTCATTTACACCTTAAAGTCAGTTGTAAGCATTTGAAGCCTTGGAAAGGCTTGGATAGTGAAATTCTCAAGCTTGGATTGTGAAATTCTCAAGCTTGGATCGCTTGGAGGCGTGGACATAGGCAGAAATTGCCTAACCACGTAAAAATTCGTGTGTTTGTTTCTTTTCTCTCTTACTCATTTATTGTTGTGCTTTTTATTGAACTTATTGCTTTCAATTTTATTAAGCCATTAGATTAGATTGTTGTGTGGTTTTGCTAGGATAATTTTTAAATACCAATTCAACCCCCCTCTTGGGTTGCACACTTGTATTTTACCATGGATTTGGTTTTAAACTTTAGCTTGGTCAACTGTAATTGGATTGGATCACAAAATTAGTATTGAACTTTTAACAATTTTACTCTCAAATGAGAGCTACCTTTTTATAGCCAATCGGTGGCTTGGATTGTCAACGAGAGCGAAAAAAAAGGGTTCTGTTGAAATAGCCACATTTCTTAGCTTGACAATCTTGACGGAGGTAACAAGTATTGCACCGTTCTTATATTCCATCACATGAGAATTCACTTTCACTTGCAAGTCATTAAATTCCCATTCCAATTTGTTATTAATCTGTTGTCTAATCACTCTCTGTATCCTCACTGGAGTATTCAAAACCGATGGTCCAATTGCATCTGGACAATTAAATTGGTGAACTTTCGATTTACTCACACCTTCATGGAATTCAAAAGTGTGGCGGATTGCTTGGCCAAACTTGGCCTCAATTGTCCTATTGTGGTTCGGTGGCACATGGCGCCTGTTGAGATTCAAGGAATTTTGTTGAAGGAGGCAAATGATTTCCCATCCTGCAGATTCTCCTGAGACTTATTTATGTGGGTTTTTCTTTTCTCCGTCTTTCTTTACTGTTTCAGTTTTAAATCTCGTGAGGAAACGCCACTTGATACACACCACAGTGGCATTCAGAGCTAGGGCATGGAATCTAGAGCTGAGAAGCTAGAGAACGAAGTGGGCTCTTTGTCCATTGACCAACAGAAAATTCTGGCAAACGTTATGTGGCTCCACTCCTTCATCAAGAAGAACAGGGCAGTCATTCCAATGCAGTTCATCAATGTGGATTGCCACAGCCTTATCAAGCCAGAACTATCAAACTAAATTTCCACGTTTCCAAGGTAAGGATGATACGACAAGTTGGGTCTGTTGAGTGGAATAATTCTTTGATTTTAATCATACCTTGGAAAAAGATCGTGTTGCATTTGCATCTTTCCACCTGGAGTGGGAAGCACAATTATAGTACCAAACACTTACTAAGGAGAGGGGAGATATGAAATGGGATAAATATTGAGATGCATTTCATGCATAATTTGGTACCACCTGCTTTCAAGGTTTCTTTGGAGATTTGACTAAGTTACAACACTGGGAACTGTTCATAATATAAAACCCAGTGCGAGAAGCTGTTATTAAAAGCAGGGCACCTTATTCAAGCGCACAATTTATTTGTTATGTGAGTGGACTTCGACATAATGTTCAAGCTAATGTTCAAGTAGGTTAGCCAGATTGTATGAAGCTCGTGATCTCACTCAAAAGTCAATAAATTTTCTTCCAAGCATTCCGAAGCTCCAAATGTTCAGCATTTGTGCCAGTCGAAAGATTAACCACGGACGAGATGGACAAGAGAGTGAATAAAGGATCGTGTTCCAAATGTAATGAACAATTTGGTCCTAGATATCTGTGCAAAAACTTATTCACGATTCAAGCTCCCCTCAATGATAGTAATGCTGATAAATAGATGGAATTATCGACAAGACTTCTGAAATTTCATTGCCACTGTGATTGAATCCCTGAAATTCAATTTTCAGAATTTGGCCTTACGCACAACGCCGTTCTAGTGGGAGGAATTGAAATGTGTCTTCTATTTGAAGTTGCTATTTTGTCTTTGTTGAATTTAGTCAAGAAAGTATTTAAGAGTTGTTGAGTCCAAGAAGTTAGTGTAGGAACCAGCTTTTGTAACAGTACGCTGATATAATTTTCCTCCCCGGCATTTGATATTTCAGTTGTACTGTAAAGGTTCATGAAAAAAAGATACTATCAATACAATTCAACACATATATACCCTCCCAAAAAAAAGAAAAAAACACATATATACAAGATATAAATGTAAACATATTGAGATATATTGAGGTGCTCCGGGCAATAAATAAGAACCTGAGCACGAGAAATAAAATTACGTTCACTTGACTACGTGGATGCAAAGGTGAACAACAAACAATGGCTATTTATGAACTTTTCACGCCTCCAATTAAACCAATGATACTTACCTAATTAAAATCCATTAACATATTTTTCCGTTCAAACTAGCAATGAGATGAACTATAGTGTACAATGAAAAATTCTTTAAGAAGCAATTTTAAAGCAAAGCAATGGATGCCAACCACTCGTAAAGTGGTCGAGAATGAGATTCGCATGACAGGAATAAATGATCCAAAACAAATTTTAGTGAAGAATTGTTTAAAGAAACACGTGCCGTGTTTGACACTGGCGGATGCACTGCAGGACCAGTGGGGGCTCAAGCCCCCACTGAAAAAAAAAACTCTTTTTTATTTAAAAAAAAATTTTAAATTTTAAATAGCCTCCGTAAAAATTATTAAATAACTTCATTTTTTAAATTTTAAACTATTATTTTAATAATTGTAAAGTAATAATTTGATTTTAAAAAAATAAAGCCCACAGCCCAAAATATTTATAATTCCAAAACTAAACCGTGAGTGCCACACTTGTAATTAGGGATTGTCTTGAATGAAAAGAGAAAGTTGCAAGCAACAGTTTAGTTCTTTGTTCGCAGAATTGCAGTGAAGAAAGCAAAAGGAGAAGAAGCCAGGAGGACTAGAGGAGGGTGATTTATTAACTATTGTGGGCTTGAGTTGGTGGGACGTGGGACCGGTTTGCCTTTGCAATCAATTTTCAATCAAGTAAAGCAAACATGTCTTTTCGGTTTTTTTTTTTCAGATTAACTTAATAATTTTGTATTTTATTTTTTTTTTCACATGTCAACACATCTCTATACAAATTATAATTGTTCAAGTGACTAATTCTAGTCTTTATAGTTTTTTTTTATAGTTATTTTGTTTATAACTATTAGTAATTTTTTTTTCAATTGTAATTAATTTATTTTTATATAAGTACTCATATATATAATTTTGATACAGATATGGAAAAGTATTTTAAAAGAAAATCAGTGATGCCGCCATTTCCAGAGAGAGATGAAAGTGGTCCAGAAAAACGAAATAAGTTTGACTTAGAATTGGCAGAACTTCCTTCTGATCCAGACGACTTCAACTTACAATCCTAATGTTCGAGATGAAGTTCGTAGAGCATATTTACAAATGGGTCCTTGCCAACCTAGATTCCACAATTTTTGTAAGTCTAAATTTGGGCAACAACAGCGACGATTCAATCCTGCTTGGTTCAATAAATATGAAAATTGGTTAGAATATAGTATATCAAAGAATGCTGCATATTGTTTATGTTGTTATCTTTTCAGACCAGAAATTGGTGAGCAAGCAAGTGGTGAGACATTTACAAAAAATGGGTTCTCAAATTGGAAAAAACCAGAAAGATTAGAAGAGCATGTAGGAGGTCCTAATAGTGCTCACAACAAGGCCGTGGGTTATTGTGAAGATTTAATGAAACAAGAGCAGCATGTTCGAACTTTTTTCAACAAACATTCTGATCAAGATCGAAAAGATTATCGAACTCGTCTGTTTGCATCCATTGATGTTGTTCGGCTTCTTTTAGAACAAGGGCTTGCATTTCGCGGTCATGATGAATCTGATAATTCAAGTAACCAAGGAAATTATCTTCGAATTTTGAGATTTCTTGCCGATCACAATGAAGATATCAAAAGAGTTACTTTGAAGAACGCTCCTGGAAACAACATGTTGATTGCACCTTCAATTCAAAAAGATATTGTAAGGGCTTGTTCTATTGAAACTACCAATGCTATTATTAGAGACGTCGATGATGCATTATTTTCTGTTTTAATTGATGAATCTCGTGATGCATCTATGAAGGAGCAGATGGCTGTTGTATTGCGATATGTAGATAAGAATGGATCTGTCATTGAGCGTTTTATAGGTCTTAAGCACGTTATTAGTACTACTGCTATCTCGCTCAAGGAAGCTCTTGATCAGTTATTTTCTAAGCATGGATTGAGTATATCTAGGCTGCGCGGGCAAGGTTATGATGGGGCTAGCAATATGCAAGGCGAGTTCAATGGTCTTAAAACACTTATTATGAATGAGAATGAGTGTGCTTATTATATACATTGTTTTGCTCATCAACTACAGTTAGCTATTGTGGCTGTCGCAAAGAAGCACGATCAAGTTAATTCTTTCTTCAATGTAGTTGCTAACATTGTCAATGTTGTTGGGGTTTCATGTAAACGGCGAGATATTCTTCGAGAGAAGCAATTACTTTCAATTGTTGAAGCACTTGAAAATGATGACTTACCGAGTGGGCAAGGCCAAAATCAAGAGATTACATTGAAACGTTATGGTGATACACGTTGGGGCTCACATTATGGTACGTTGCTTCGCATAATCTCTTTGTTTCCACATATAATTAGTGTGCTTGAGATAGTTGCAAAAGATAAGTCGAACTCTAGCGAACAGAGATTTCAAGCAAATTATTTGGTAGAGTTTATGCAATCTTTTGATTTTGTCCTTAGTTTATATTTGATGAGGGATATACTTGCACTTTCAAATGAGTTGTCACAAGCACTTCAAAGAAAGGATCAAGATATTCTAAATGCCATAAAATTGGTTGAAATATGCAAGAAAAACTTGCAAATGATGAGAGACAATGGGTGGGATTCTTTGCATTCTGAGGCTTCTTCTTTTTGTTTGAAGCATGATATTGATGTCCCTAACATGAATGATGTTTTTTTTCCATGGGGTCGATCACGACGTAAGACTCGAGAGATCTCAAACATGCATTATTTTCGAGTTGAACTATTTTTTGCTGTTTTAGATTTGCAACTTCAAGAGCTAAATAATCGTTTCAATGAGGTGAATATGGAATTGCTTCTTTGTTTGGCATGTCTATGTCCAAATGACGCATTTGCTGCTTTTGATAAGGACAAGTTAGTACGTCTTGCTCAATTTTATCCAAAGGATTTTTCACCAATAGAGCTTATGGCACTTAAGACTCAGCTTCAAACTTACATAATGGATATGCGCTCCAGTACTGAGTTTGCAGGATTGAAGGGAATCGGTGACCTTGCTAAAAGAATGGTTGAGACAAAGAAAGATAAGGTGTATCCGTTAGTATATTTGTTGGTGACATTATCATTAGTTCTTCCAGTTTCTACAGCCACAGTAGAGAGAACATTTTCAGCAATGAAATTTGTGAAGAATGAACTTCGAAATCGGATGGGAGATGAATGGATGAATGATAATTTGATTGTTTATGTAGAAAAAGATGTATTTAATAGTATTGATAATGAGTCTATTTCACAATGTTTTCAGAATATGAAATCGCGTAGAGAACAATTGTAAACGAGTTATCAAAAATTTTATATATTTAAGTTTCAATTTTTATATTTTATTGTTATTTAATTTAGCCCCCGGTAAATTATTTTTCTAGATCCGCCACTGGTGTTTGAGGTGATGGCGTTTCACATCAGGCATTGATGCACCTAAAATACATATTCGTAAAGCAGTCTTACTGACAAAGAAGCACGGCTGAGAGCTTATAGGAGAAATCATGGAAAAAAGATTTATAGTTCAGCTCGTGTATAAAATGCCCTTCTATTCCCAGCCCAAACCCAGCCACTGCCGCTTACTTCCCGGTGCATTGAAAAGATATAGCTTAGGAGGTCGAACTGCAGCTTCTTTGGTTGAGGGCAGATCAACGTCAACGGGGAATACTAAAGTGGCTCTCACTGACACCATCTACGAGAAGGTGAGGTCGTCTTTCTTTCCAGCCGCCATACGGTTCGCCTTAAAGCCTTACCTTAAAGAGGGAGAAAGGGAGGAGCTGTTATCTATGTAATTACTTGTTTATTAAAATTGCAACAGATATGGTGCCATGTGTTCCGATGAAGGTGTCTGGTAATAGAAAATTAATAAATTTTAAATCAGATTATGTTTTTATGCGTTATGGATGCCCTGAAGAATTGAAGAGCTACTATCGAATGGATTTCGGTTTGTTTGGTCGGAGTTGGGCTCCTACTATTACTTGGCCGTCGTATTTGTTCCGGGGGTATTAGAGAGTAATTGGAGAGATTATTTGCCAGCTTCGAAATTAAATGTTATGAGCACTGGAGCTTTGCTTGATGTTGTTGCATCTGGTTCTACCAGTGCAAATTACAGGCGTCTTGATAAGCACGGTGGTTATGAGACTTCTGTTCACGGCGTTAGAACTATGGTTCGACTGGACGATTTGAAAGTCGACAGGCGTGTGCAGTCTGGACTGTCTCTTGTGTTACAGATTAATCTTGTAGATCCAAGAGATGGTGGAAATCTTGTGGGAACTGAATTTACCTTTGATGGTCAAGTCTATTGGAACTTTTACTCAAATTAATTGAATTATATCATTTACTGGATATATGAGTTATGGCGTAAACTCCTTTAGACGGCGTATCTCATCAGACCTCGATTGAGCCTATAGAATTAGTTTTTGTTATTTGCCATATTCTCAAAGAATAATTATATTTGTTATTGAGATAGAGTAGTTGTATCTTAAAAGATACAGTACTAAATTAAGTTTTCGGTAAACACTTATTACTTTAACTTGAAAGCTAAAATAATTTGATCCCACACTTATATGACAAAAACTTATTATATTTTTATTATTTTTGTTAAACTTTTTATTAAAAAGTTATATTTACTACATAATTACTCATTTTTATTTTACAATTATAAATTTTTTTCTACAATTATGACTTAAAAGTTGTAGCATCTCAATACCAAAAAGGACCTACATTGGAGTTATTTTGGCTTTCTTTCTAGTGTTGTGTATACTTATCAAGGGTAAGGCATGTTCTGCAAATTTTATTGAACTCGCAAGCGTACAAATCTATTGTAGAATAGATTAATAGTGTCAAATGTCGATCCTATGAGGAGATAGATTTTAATTGTATGTAGAATTAATTTTCTTAAGTGGGTGGTTGGATTTATAGTAAAAGGAATTTAGACTATCCTAGATTTTAAATTAAAATGACAGGAATAAATTGAAATGAAATCTATTGAAATAAAGCGTTTGGGTATCTGGATCTGCATCAACATGCCCAATGGGCTAAATATTCCTTATTAATGTCAATTAAATTATAAGGGGGGTTTTCACACCTTATTAATCTTGCTCAAATAAATATGGTGCTAATGGCTTATTGTGCCAAATAATAATAACCTTGTACTAAAGAGCCGGTTTAACCAGTGCGGTATCGAAACAAAATTATTAATATTTGTCGATGAAAAGTCAAAATATCCACAAATATTATAGGGGAAGAGAAAATAAATTTACCAAATTAAGCCCATGGAACATGTTGAAACTTCACCTTCAACCCAAGTTTGAAAGAAAATTATCCACTCATAATAATCTTGTACTAAGGAGCCGGTTTAACCAGTGCGGTATCTAAACAAAATTATTACTATTTGTCGATGGAAAGTCAAAATATCCACAAATATTATGGGGAAGAGAAAATAAATTTACCAAATTAACCCATGGAACATGTTGAAACTTCACCTTCAACCCAAGTTTGAAAGAAAATTATCCACTCATAATTGAACTAAAGGTAAAATAAGAATTTATTAAAATACGAAGAAAATACAAAATGGAGAAGGAATTACGAAAAACTAAGCTAAAAAATGGATTCAGAGGTATCAAATTAGGGGGGGTAAACTCCCTTTTTTATAGATACATTCAGTAAATCATGGCCATTGTATTAAAAACAGTTCGGACACTCAGGATTGCGTCACGTCATCAGTCAACTGTACGCGGTTTGAACAGTTCACGGTTTGACCACAGTTTGCACAGTAACGCAGTTTGAATAGTGGCTTCTTGAATAATGACGCGGTTTGAATAGTAAATAATCCCATGTATGTGCATGTACCGTACGCACGATTTTTGGTCCATTGAAATGTTGCCGCGTCACCGATCAACAGTATATAAGAATTTTAATCCAATAGGATCGTGACACATCATCAGTCAATGCCACGTCATCGGTCAACACCACATAAGCAGTCAATGCTACATCATTCGTCCAATCAAATGCTGCCACGTCATAGGGCGGTGCTAAATCATCGGTTAATGCCAAATCATCGAACCGTATATGTAAACAGTGTTGTAAATAGTACTATGAACAGTACCGTACATGTGAACAGTGCCATTTTCCTTTTATGCTCCTCTTAAGGTTTTCAACTGTTTTGAGTTCAAAAGTGATGTACGTTTTATTGTCTGATCACTCGTTCATTGTGAAATGATCATGATGACCCTAAAATACATAAAATACTTAATTATGACAAAACACATATAATTAAATAATAAAAGACTTAAATACATAAAAGTAGCAATGTTAGTGAGACTTGAAGTGTAAAATGACGATTTTCTCCTTTATAAATATACACTTTGTAACACTCAACACACCACCCAACCAGCTTATTGATAGTCCCTAGCAAATAAACCGAAGACAAAATTCAAACCAAAAAATAATTTTTTTTTAAACAATGGTGTTTATTCAATCAGATTAATAATAACAATCAAATAAAAATATAAGCATTATCTTCAGTCTAATGAAATATCGCACCCACATCAACCATCCACATACATCAGTCTAGCAGACTTTGTCATAACTATAGGAATCAAGCCACTTTCAAGAATGACATGTCAAACCCCAAAATCTCACCGGTAGTAGTGACACTCTCACAAGGAAATTAAACCCAATAAAAATTATCACTACAGTGAATGGTAAATTGAGAAAAAATAATGAAGAAATATCACACACTCTTACCAAGATGAAAGAAATATGCCCACAGCTTAGAAATAATACAATCTCCAGCAAAATACTAGTCAACGCAATGTATTTATCATTTTTTACTTTATTTATTTATTTATTTTTTTCTTATGCATCACTACATCTTTATAGCCCATATAACTAGCTTCTACTTCAGACTATAGTTCCCTAAAATCAAGAAGGACTTTTATTAGGACGTAACGTAGGCTAAGGACATAGCCAACAAAGAAAAAGAAATAAGGAAAACAAAATATATGTTTGAGAAAAAAATAGAGATCTTTTGAAAATTATAAGGTGCGTTTCGCTTATTTATTATTATTGTATATCTCTTTTTTTCTTTTTTTCTTTTTTTTAACTATTTTTTTTTTTGGTATGGCACAACTTTACTGAACAAAATAATTATTTATAGTTTTTTTCTCAAACATGAATAGGTGATGGAACTTGTAAGATATCGAGTAATACTCCAAATTGGAGTGGGTTAGGATGATAAGTTAACAAAAAAAAGGCTTTTTTTTTTTTATAAATAAAAAGCTCAAAAGAGCTAACTATAGATATTTTCACAAAAGGGATGGTTAGAAAGGCTCAAACGGGTTAAAGATGGCATTCCATCATCTTTTAAGGCTCTAAATAATCTTCTATATCTACTAGTTAGGTGGACCTTCAGATGTAGCAACACACTTTTTTTCTCTTTTTTTTTTAGAGGGTTGACTTAAAGGAAATCTAGAGATCATATATATAAAATAATAAATTGTTATGCTGTATAAAGAATGGGCAAAAAGAGTTACTGTCTAAGAAAAAATGATAGGCTCAAAAACTCACTTGGAATTTATTATGACATGTGCATTCCTTCAAGCAACTCATATTTGTCTTACAAATCAATATGTAGAGTAGGAAACATGATGTAACATCACTCAAGACCAAAGATAATATAAATACTAAAATTCAAAAGTTATCATGTCATCCAATGTTAAAAGCTCACACAAAATTGCCAAAATTATTATTTTTTTTTAAATGACATTCTACCCCCAACCTATTCTAAACATAAAAAGAAAATATGCATGCCGAAAGGTGACAATAATGCAGAAAAATTAATTAGAAAAGTTAAACTTAAAATGATAGAAAAGAAAAATGTCTGAAATTTTCTTTTTACTAAGAATATGCGTTTCTAGAGTCACTACACTCTATATTCAGCCATCTTCGACTCAAAACTTTGAAAATATATATTTATAAAGGAGAAGTCAAAAAGAAAAAATTAGAAAAAAAAACACACTTAAAATAAGACAAATTTTTTCCTTTTGTTTTATTATGTTTTTTCCTTTTTATTTTTTGGCTTTTTTTTTAACTTTCAAACTAAGAAGATGCGTTTCTAGAGTAACTACACTCCATATTCAGTCATCTTCTACTAAAAAAGTTAGCCACTGTTAATTCTACAACAAAAAATTAGTAAAAACTTAACCAACATTCCACAATTGTCAACTATTTCCTCCCCCCAACCAGAATGAAACATTGTCCTCAATGTTTGAAAGGAAAGAAGTAGAGTTTAGAAGACATCACCTAGGTAGTGCAACACAGAAGAAAATATTTACATGCGGAGAGTTAAATCTAATTTGTACATTTTACTACAGCTACTGTTACCATAATTATTTGAACACTCCAACACAAAGGTCCTGGGATCTGGCTCTGGTCGATAAGCTTGTAACAGATTAAATAGCTCATTAGAAGTATGCACACAAATAAAAACCATTTTCACTGAGGAATGAATGGAATAATTTTTTATTGCATGGTTAAGAAATACGATAAAGCCATCGTAAAAGTTATTGGCATTTAACAAACCGATGGGTTTCTGATGAATGTTCAGATGGGCCCAAGATGCTAATGTGATTAGTTCCTCTAGAGTTGCAAGATCTCCTGAAAGAAAAATAAAAGTTATACAATTCTAGTTATCCAACCCAAGAGGGGGGTGAATTGGATTTCTAAAAATTATTCAATTCTAAAGCAAAACTTAATGCAAATCTAAAACGAAATTTAAAGCAATAACTAATAAATCAATCACAATATAAAAAGATAAGAGAAGAGAGATTCAAACACGAAGAGTTTTACGTGGCTCGGCTAACCTCGCCTACGTCCACGCCTCTAAGCTTTCCGGGCTTGAGGATTCCACTAAGCAAGCCTCCAAGGCTTCCAATGTTTACAATTGACTTCCAAAGTGTCAATAAACTTTTACAACAAGAGATTATCCCCAATCTCTTAACCCAAGTATATCACAACACTTATAATCACTCAAAACAAAAGATTACAAAATGTTTTTCTCTCACACCATATTTAAGATTACCAATCAATGCCCAATGTGTGAATAAATAAAGCAAGAATGTGTTTAAAGCAAGAATGTGATCAACCTTTGTCTGAATTCAAATAAGCTTATTTATAGTTGGAGCTAAAAACTAGCCGTTATAAACTATCTGCTCACTGTCAGATCGCCGTTAGCTAGATGTCGGATCATCGTTAGCTTAGTCAATATGACCGTTGAGCTGAATTTCAAAAATGTCGAATCGCCATTTTCCAGATGTCGGATCATCGTTAGTGTCTAGAGGCTAGTCTTTCAATTCTGTTCAATGTCAGCGAGCCGTTATCAGGATGTCGGATCGCTGTTAGTGTCCAGAGACTAATCTTTAATTTGGGTCGATGTCGGCGAGCCGTTATCCTAGATGTCGGTTAGCCGTTAGTGTCCAGAGGCTAATCTTCAATTCTGCTCGATGTCGACTAGCCGTTATCTGAGATGTAGGTTAGCCGTTTGCTACAGTGACTGCTACAGTGAACTATTTTACAAAATAACAGTTTGGCCCCAAAACTTTATAAAATAATACTATGACTAAAACTTTATTGAGCTTGTCAAATTAGTCTATTTTCAGAATTTGAAGTAATATTTACTGATCTTAAAATTCTCAAAACGTTTCAATTTAAGATATCATAAAATCACTTCTCATTGAATATAAAACTTTTATAGAATGAGAAAAAAATATTTTGAGATTTTAAAAGATTAATCACTTTTAATCACGTTTATTATCATCAAAATCAAAATTAAAGAAATATTTATGTTAACAAGTTATTCTTTCTTACATTCCAGAGACGACTAACTCTTCTCCAATTGGTTTGTGAAACAAATAGCCCAAAGGTTTTAGGGTTCTTAGGATGATGCCTAACACTTGGCTCCCTCTGACATAACAGCTTCTGAGACTATTTTGGATAACCCTCGGTCACCTTATTCGTGCACCAAGTGTAATTTTCTTACTGTTATGCTTCGACTAAGATCTATGGCTGCCTCAACGAACTCTTTATGTTTGCCATAATTAAACCAGAGAGCACACAAATATTCTTGAATTATTTATTAGGAGTAGCTACCATTAGGATACTACTTCAAAAAAAACTTATGAGTGCTTAACAGAAAAAAATTATATTTAAGGACCTTGGTGACAGTGGGTTACAGTTGTGTATGAGGTAGCATGTCAGTGTCAGATAACGCATAAAGCACATGGCTCGAGAGCAAAAAAGAAAACAGTAAAAAAGGGAAAAGCAAACAATGATAAAATAGTATTATTAAATACAATAATGCAAATGGTAAAACAACAGTAAAATAAAACAACAGTGGAGTAAAAGGATATTTACAGGCAGTTGTGACTGTGGCTCACATCTTCCTCTGGTTTTACGTCCAGAAACAGATTAAATGCCCTCTATGGGTCGAGGATAGGCTTCCCATCCAGTTTTCTTACAAACTGGCAAATAGGGTCGTTTATAGTCAGATTCTCGAGACTGTATCGTGCATGCTCTTTCTGGAATAATGGCTATAACTGGAGAATCGCTCCTTGCACGTATCCACTGGGATGTATTTCAAGAGACAACAGGATATCATCCAATGACTCTTTATTCAAGCCATCCCTAATGAATTGAATCTTGTCTTCCCTATTATCAGACACCATTTCTAAAGAACACGATTTTTTATCGCACCTCATTCTATCACACTTATGACAATCAACAGAAAGACTTCGAGCTCTTCGTTTTCTTAAGTAATTTCCTTTACCACAACCAAGCACATATGCAATAACTTTAGGAGGCAAATCACCTGTTAAGTGTACTTTGGCCTCGATTAACCAACGGATGTCAGCAGGGAGGTTATTCATCATAAACAATCACATGCGTTCGGACCGAACTTTATAGATTGAAAGGAGGGCATTCTGAGAAAGCGAAGGGAATCGTTTGTGAAGCTTTGCTGAAATCTCATCTCTGTCCATACCTTTATCTCAGACTTATCAGTTATTATGGGAAACTGAAGTAACCGACTTGATTATCACGGAGTACCGTTATCCGCCACTTAACTGGGGTGATAAATTTAAACACACAAAGCAAACTAAAAGACACAAATGGAGAAACAAACTAAAACACACAAAGAAAATTAAAATCGTCCTCTTATTGAATTTACCTCAAGCTCTAATTGGGTGTTATAGATACTTCTCTCAATTTGTCTGAGTTGGCTTTCTAAATCCTCAACATGGGAGACTAACTCTGCTGGTTTGCCCAAACATGATATGTTTTACAAGATCGTATCTGCTTTTTGAGATAAGATTGAACACGTTGAAGTTGTCTAAGAATGTTCAAGAGAAGCTGTCTCATTTGTTAAAAATGATAAGAGAATGTAATGAGTAAACAAATACACTTATGCAAAAATAATTTCAACCAGCAAAAGAATAATAAAAAGGAAGAAAAAAATTAAATCAAATCACCGAAAAGAAAGAAAAATCTTAATTCAAACTTGGTGGGTCACTCAAATTTATTTCGGTGTCTTCTCCATGTGGTTGGTACTCTAAATATGACTTTAATCTTTGATCATTAACTTTAAAAGTGACACTGTTCTTTGGATCCTTAATTTCAATTGCCCATGTGGAAAAACATTGTGAACAATAAATAGGGCAAACCATTGAGAACGTAACTTACCTTCGAATAGGTGCAAGCGAGAATTGAATAAAAGCACTTTCGGACCTGGGGTGAAAGCTTTTCTCATAATTTGCTTGTTGTGAAAGACTTTCATTTGTTGCTTATAAATCTTGAAATTTTCGTATACATCATTGTGAATTTCTTCAAGTGCCAGTTGCGAATTTCTGAGCTACCTTGCTGCATGTCAAAGTTGAATTTCTTGATGGCCTAGTATACACGATGCTCGAGTTTCACAGGTAGGTGGCAAGCTTTTCTATGCACTAGCCTGTAGGGTGACATCCCAATCGGGGTCTTGAAAGCCATTCTATATGCCCATAATGCATCATCGAGTCTCAATGACCAATCTTTTCTGTCTGGTCTCACCATCTTTTCTAATATTTGCTTTATTTCTCGATTGTAGATCTCAACTTGGCCACTAATTTACGGATGATAGGGGTCACCACTTTATGAGTAATGGAATACTTTGTCAAAAGTGTTTTGAATGATTTGTTGCAAAAGTGGGCACCACCATCACTGATTATTGCTCGAGGGAATCAAAAACGTGAAACAATGTTGCTTTTTAAAAACCCTATCACCACTTTGTGATCATTGGTCCTACATGGAATTCCCTCTACCTATTTTAAAACATAGTCAACAACAACCAATATGTATTGATGGCCAAAAGAAGAGGGAAAGGATCCCATGAAATTGATACCTCATACATCAAAAGTTTCAACTACTAGAATTGGGTTTTGTAGCATCATATTCCTTCCTGTAATGCTCCCATTCGTTGACGCCTATCACATGAAGAACAAAAGGTTTAAACATCTCGAAACATAGTTGGCCAATAGAAACCACATTGTAAAATTTTAGTAGCTATTTTCTTAGCGCTAAAATGGCCTCTACAAGTTTGTTCATGACGGAAGGAAAGAATGTTTTAAAATTCATTTTCTGGGACACATCGTCTAATAATTTAATCTTTATAATACTTGAACAAATACGGATTATCCTAAAAGAAATTCTTTATTTCCGTAAAAAATTTGGCATTGTCCTGCTTAGTCCAATGCTCTGGAAGTTGACCTGTAACAAGATAATTAACAATATCAGCATACTATAGTACTACTTCCACACTCATCAATTGTTCATCTGGAAATGACTCATTCAAGGGTAATAGTTCCAGAATGGTGTCAAAATAGAGACGAGAGAGATGATTAGCCACAATATTTTCTGTCCCTCTTTTATCTTTGAATTCCAAGTCAAATTTCTACAAAAGTAACACCCAGTGAATTAGTTTAGTTTTTGCATCTTTCTTTGTGAGAAGGATATTTAATAGCAGCATGATCTGTGAATATAATTATTTTACAACCAATAAGATAAGATCGAAATTTCTCTAATGCAAACACTACTGCTAACATCTCTTTTTCAGTGGTTGAATAGTTCAACTGTGCATCGTTCAATGTCATACTAGCATAGTAAATAACATGGGGAATTCGATTAACTCTTTATCCTAATATTGGTCCTAATGCATAATCAGATACATCATACATAAGTTCAAATGGTAAGTTCCAATTTGGGGGTTGAATGATGGATGAAGATGTCAACAACTGCTTTAGTTTTTCAAATACCATAAGACATGAATTATCAAAGACAAAAGGTACATCCTTAGTAAGCAGATTGCATAAATGTCTAGAAACTTTGCTAAAATCTTTAATGAAACGTCTATAAAAACCAGCATGCCCAAGGAAAGATCTTACATCTCTGGCTGTTTTAGGTGGAGGAAGATTAAAAATGAAATCAACCTTGGCTTTATCAATCTCAATACCTTTGCTCGAAATGATGTGACCAAGAACAATACTTTGTTTTACCATAAAATGAAAATTTTCCTAATTCAAGACTAAATTCTTCGTGATGCATCTCTGTAGAACTAGTGTTAAATGATGTAAACATTGACCAAATGAATCGCCAAAGACAGAAAAATCATCCATAAAGACCTCAAGGAATCGTTCAGCCATATCAGAAAAAATGCTTAACATGCATCGTTGAAATATAGCTGCTACATTACATAATCCAAATGGCATTCTCCTATATGCAAAAGTGCCAAAAGGGTAAGTGAAGGTGGTCTTCTCTTAATCTTTTGGTGCTATGGGAATCTGATTGTATCCTGAGTAACCATCTAAAACGCAATAAAATTCATGACCTGCTAATCTATCAAGCATTTGAATGATAAATGGTAAAGAAAACTGGTCTTTACGTGTGACAGAATTTAACTTTCTATAATCAATGCATACACTCTATCCTGTAGTCACTTTAGTGGGTACTAATTCATTATCAGTATTGGTAACTACTGTGACTCTTGACGTTTTGGGGACAACTTGCACAGGATTGATCCATAAACTATAAAAAAATGGGGTAAATGATACATACATCTAATAGTTTAAGGACTTTAGTTCTAACAACCTCTTTCATATTAGGATTTAACCGACGTTGTATTTCTCCAGCAGGTTTAGCATTTTCATCAGGGTGAATATAATGCATGCAGTCTGCTGGGTTTATATCTTTTATGTTGGCTATAGTCCATATTAATGCTCCTTTGTGCTTCTTTAAAACTTCCAACAACTTGCCTTTTTATTCGTCATTAGGGATGAAGAGATGATTACTGGTAGAGTACTTTCTTTTCCTAAAAATGCATATTCCAAAGTGTTGGGTAATGGTTTGAGCTTACGGTTTGGTGGTGATTCTGATGATGGACTGAGTTTCTTCTCTGATGGTGCTAGTTGTTCAACTCTTGACTTTCATTTATTTGTGTCCATGGATGGTGCTGAGTCAATTAGGGCGTTGACCTTATCGATTGATCTGTCAATATCAAAATCCAAACTAAAGTGAGTTAAACATGTTTTTAAAGGATCATCACTAAGGTTTGAAAGAAAAGTATTATCTAATAATGCTTCTATTAAATCCACGTCAACAATTGCATTTTCTACATTATGAGGTTGTTTGGCAATGTCGAAAATATTAAGCTCCATAGTCATATTGCCAAAGAACAACTATATATTTCAAGTCCTGCATTGAATGTGAGCATCGGCAGTTGCCAAGAAAGGTCGGCCTAGGATAATGGGGATATACTTCCTTGAATCCTGGACTGGTTGAGTGTTAATTACAATAAAATCAACAAAAAAATAAAGCGTGTCTACCTAAATAAGCACGTCCTCCATAATACCACGAGATATTTTTATAGACCGATCTGCAAGCTGTAACACCACTAGAGTTAGGTGTAATTCTCCCAGTCCAAGTTTCACGAAAACTAAGTAGGGTAACAAATTTACACTAGCTCCTAAATTCAAAAAAGCATTCTCAATTGTGTGGTTCCCTATACTACATGAGATAGTGAGGGAGCCTAGGTCTTTGTATTTTAGAGGCATTTTATGTTTGAGTATAAAACTAACGTTTGCTGTTAAAAAGACCTTCTTTTTAACATCAATATTTCTCTTTTTAGTGTAAAGATCTTTAAAAAACTTGGCATAAGATGACACTTATTTTATAGCATCAAGCAAAAGGATGTTAACACTTACATGTTTAAAGATTTCAAAAATCTCACCTGTGGATTTTTCTTTTTTCCCTTTAGCTAACCTCTGAGGAAATGGAGCTTTAGGAACGTATTCTCGTCAGTTGGTTTCTTCTTTCTCCTCTGATTATGAGTCTTCAACATTCACAGGTACAATGTGAGTTGTTTTTGTCACTGGCATCTCCACTTTGTTGTCGACTTCTTTCCCTTTTCGCAAGGTCATGACGGATTTGACCACTCCATACTACTGTGGTGAACTGATACTTACTTCATGCACTCATTTAGGATTAGGTACTGGTTGACTTGGAAATTTACCTTTCTCAATAGTCATTACCAAAGTTTGAACTGAAGAAGTAAGTTGTCCCACCATTTTCTTAAGGTTTGAAACTGATTAAGCTTGTGAGTTGAAGCCCGCTCTCATCTAATTTCGTAGTTCATCAATGGTGCGGTTCTATTGCTTGATTCTGGAATTAGTAAGATTCTTCATATTTTTGAACATATCCTGCCATGGTCTGGGTTGAGAGTGGTTTGGGTTTTGATTGTATGGTCTAAATAGTGGCTGAAAGGCTTGAGGAATTTGAGGATTTGGTTGCATTGGTGAAGTTGAAGCTGCTGGTCCATTTTGTTGGAATCCTTGAGACCATGAAAAATTAGGGTGGTCTCTCCATCTAGGGTTATATGTGTTGGAGTATGGGTTGTAATTTGATGGTTTTCTCATGACACCTATGGCATTGGCTTGATCTGAATATAAGTCATGGTCATGTGGTTCTGTTGATTTAGCAATCGTCAATGATGCTATTTGTCGGGAAAGACCTTCAATCATCTTTTTGACTTTTTTAATTCCTGAACTTGACTCGCTAATGTGAACCTCATTTACTCCCTTAATTCTCCTAGTATTCATGAGTGATCGACTTCGTTGTTGGGAATTATCCGATTGTCGCTGGAAGAAATCCCAAATCTCTGATGCACTTTTTAACATTAGCTCTCCTCCGCTTGTTGCCATTAGCCATTCTTGCACATGCGGCAATAATCCCTCTAAAAAGTATTGGCATTGGTGCCATTTCTCGTACCCATGATGTGGACACTTCAAGAGTAACCCATTGAATCGTTTACATGTCTCGAAAAACTGCTTGTCATCTCTCTGGGTAAACTCTGAAATTTTCCTACGAGTAGTATTAGTTTTATGAACTATGAAATGTTTATTCAAAAATTTTATTACTATTTGTTCCCATGATAGAATGTTATTAGCAGGTAATGTATTAAGTCATGAACGAGCTCTATCTTTTAAAGAAAATAGGAATAATCTAAGTTTAACATCATCATCTGAAAAATTCTCATATTTAAAAGTTTGACAAATAGCATGAAAATCATTCAGATGATTATATGGGTCCTCATTTTCTAGGCCATAGAATGTTGGGAGATAATTTAGCACATTAAGTTTTAACTCAAAACTCCTAGCAACTACATTTAGGTACCTTATGCATGATGTGCTCAAATTAGCTAAAGGACTGAAGTAATCCTTAAATGGCCTCTCCTGTGGTTTTGGTTGTTGGTTTTTAAATCCATTTCAATTTTATTTTTAAATGTAATTTGTTTGTGTATGCGAAGTTTTTTTTCTAATTCAAGGTCTAAAAGCTCAAGATTAGGTAATAATGACCTTCGATTATGAATGTAATGAACAAAAACAATAAATAAAAAACAAATAAAAATAAAGAAGAGGGAGAAATTATGATACTAACCTTATCACGCTGTTACAACTTTACTATAAAAATACATTCAAATGCTATAAGAAAAAAGAAATTACGTGAAATAAATATTAACTAAAATTAAAATAAATTACAAAGAAAGATAACAAGATAAAAAAATTACAAAGAAAAATAACATGAAAATTAAATTACACAAATTTAAAGAAGAAAAAAAAATGAAATTCTAACCTTAAAATACAGATTCATTTTATCTTTCTTTTTTTAAATGAAAAAAAAATTATAAGAAAAAAATAAAAAAATAAATATTTAAAAACAATTAATTCTACGAATTAAAATACTTACCTCCCCGGCAACGGCGCCAAAAACTTATTGTACAAATTTTATTGAACTCACAAGTGCACGAATCTATTGTACAATAGATTAATAGTGTCGAGTGTCGATCCCATGAGGAGGTGGATTTAATTGTGTGTAGAATTAATTTTCTTAAGTGGGTGGTTGGATTTGTCGTAAAATGAATTTAGACTATCCTAAATTTTAAATTAAAATGGCAGGAATAAATTGAAATGAAATCGATTGAAATAAAGCGCTTAGGTATCTGGATCTGTATCAACATGCTCCATGGGCTAAATATTCCTTATTAATGCCAATTAAATCATGAGGGAGGTTTCCACACCTCATGAACCTCGCTCAAATAAATATCGTGCTAAGGGCTTATCGTGCCGAATAATAATAACCTTGTACTAGGGAGCCGGTTTAACCAGTGCGATATCTAAAAAAGATTATCATTATTTGTCGACGAAAAGTCAAAACATCCACAAATATTAGAGGGGAAGAGAAAATAAATTTATCAAATTAAGCCTATAGAACATGTTGAAACTTCACCTTCAACCCAAGCTTGAAAGAAAATTATCCACTCATAATTGAACTAGGGGTAAAATGAAAATTTATTAAAGTACGTAGAAAATACAAAATGGAAAAGGAATTACAGAAAACTAAGCTCAAAAATGGATTTAGGGGTATCGAATTAAGGGGGAAGAGCCCCCTTTTTATAGATACATTGAGTAAATCATGGCCATCGGATTAAGAGCAGTTCGGACGCTCAGGATTGCGCCACATCATCAGTCAACAGTACGTGGTTTGAACACGGTTTATACAGTAATGCAGTTTAAGTAGTGGCGGCTTGAATAGTGACGCTGTTTGAATAGTAAATAATCTCATGTATGTGCATGTACTGTACACAAGATTTTTGGTCCACTGAAATGCTGCCACGTCACCGATCAACAGTACATAAGAATTTTAGTCCAATAAGATCGTGACACATCATCAGTCAATGCCACGTTATCGGTCAATGCTACATAAGCAGTCAATGCTACATCATTCGTCCAATCAAATGCTGCCACGTCAAAGGCCGGTGTCACATCATCAGTCATGTGCTACATCATAGTTTAATAGTTTACTACTATTAAACTACCGACACCGCTGTTGTTACTTTTTATTCTTTTTGTCTTACTTTCACAATATTACCTACTTACGATAATGTTTTTTCGTTTTTTGACATAAACGTCCAATGTTTTAGGACATTAATAAAAAAAATTAATATATTAACTCCTCAAAAGAATGTTCTACAAAAATTAATAAATATTCTTTTTGTTGTTATTTTACTTTCACAGTTAAATTAGTAATTTTTTTATGGACGTCCAAAAAAGAAACATTATTATAAGAGGATAATATTATAAAAATAAGGCAAAAAGAACAAAAGTAACAGTAGAGGTGTCAACAGTTTAATGGCAGTAATGCTTTGATGTACTTTTAAAAATACATGGACTAAATGGATACTAACCTCAAACTATAAGGACCAAACGAGCTTTTGCCCATAATGAAATGATAATTAGGAGTAACTAAATAATCAAAACTTCTATAACCCAAGTCACAAGAATCAAAATGGAATTTTCTAATTAATATTATACAATATACAACAAGCTAACCAATGATTTTTGTTTATCTCACTTACGGTGCATCTCATTTGAAGCAATAAAACGATAAGAGAGGAGATGAAAGGAAGAAATAAAGAAATAAAGGAAAAACATAAGAATTTCAAGTCAAACCATAGAATGAAATTGAGATTGACCCTCTCTTTCTCTAATTTTCTCTTCCCCTCTCTCCTTACTATTTATCTACTCTCCTCTCATTTCTGACAACCAAAAATATGCTAAAACTTAATTGCAAAATCCCTTCCGAATTAAGCATATCATTTAATGAGAAATCATTTATTCTTGAATTCACTACTAACACGCCATTCACCTATCCACAAGTGATGAAAATTTATCTTGTATTTAAGGCCCATTTAAGATTACTTTTCAAGAGTCTTAAAAGTGATTTTTAAAAAGGTAAAAGTTAATTTTGGTGTTTAATGCCAGTTTAAGAATGTTTACCTTTTAAAATAATTACTGTTAGCTATATTGTAGAAATAATTAGCCGTGAAAAGAATTAGTTAAGTGTTTGGTAAATTTTGTTTCTAGAAATACTGTGAGTTTTGAAAACAGTTATGAATGTTTGATAAGTTTTATTATTAAACTGCTGAGAGAAACAAATGACTAAAATGTACATAGTGTAGGATAAAATTTATTTATACATATAAAAACATGTACATACAATTTTTTTAATTGTTTATTATAATAATTTTAACTAAAAATAAAATTTATAATATATTGCTTTTATTTTTTTATTTTTTGTCTCAATTGATAATTAAATTTATAATATAATGAAACAAATTTGATAATAATTCGATCAACAAATTGATATTAATAAATTTATACTGATGAATTATAATAAAATTTATTAAAATATTAATTTTGTTTTCCAATTTGAATAAGGATAATTTTGAGTTTAGATAATAATTTTAAGGATATTTATGGAATTGTACTAAAGGATAAAATTAATTCTCAAAATCAAAATATAAAAGCTACTTCTTTCCTACTTTTCAAAATCAATTGTAGAAGGAGCTGATTTTGATAAAAAGGATTTTAATTTTTTTTTTATCAAACACTAAAATTAGATTTTGAATTTTCAAAATCATTTCTAAGCCTCCAAAAGCAATCCCAAATGGGCCCTTAGTAAATATTATTAGAAATGACTTTTGATAAAATCGCCTTGTCTACAACAGATTTAAAAATATAAAAAAAGAAGTAGCATTTCAAATTTTGATCTTGAGAATTATTTTTATACTTGATACAATTCCATATGTATTGCTATACACATCATAAAAACCCAAAACTATCATTATCAATTTGGAAATAAAATCATTAATTTTAAAGATATTATTATTATTATTACCAATTATATTGAGATAAAAAAATAAAAAATCTTACTGTAGTTTACTATAGTTTAACAATAAGATTTATTAACCACATACAAATATTTTTAAAACTCATATTATTTTTTAAAAATAAATTTTATTAAATGTTTAGCTGATTCTCTTTACTATTGATTATTTATACAATATGGTTGACAATAATTATTTTAAAAGTTACAGTAATACAAAACTAGCTCTTAAGCACTAGTGGTTTCGGCAACACCATGGAAGACAAGGGATCTTTGTAAAAGAATAATAATCTTATCTAAAAACCGGAGGCATCTAGAAGGAAAATAGGCTATGAATTTTAGAATTAAAAGATTGTTTCACTGCAGATAAAGGTGCTCCATACATGTGTTTATATATAAAGAATATATTGGTTACAATTGCAGAAAATAAAAATTTATCAAATCATTCTTAAAAATAAAATAAAATAATTTGTTATTATTTAATTTTTAGATGACTTTGATAAATTAATTTTTTACAAAAAAAAAATCAAAATGATTGCTGTAAGGACATTAAAACTTGCTTTAAATTGGTTGATATTAATCTACTTATAAAAAAAAATTAGCAAGATTGTTGTAAGTTATGAAAAATAATAGTTGTTTCATTCTGATATTTATTTCTTAATTTGGTAATAAGTAATTATTGGTTATTTGCCAAGTAAGTTTTTTATAAAATAGAAATTCATGTTAAAAATATTGTTGCAAGGATATTATTGTGAAAGCAAATAAAAGTAAGGGTAAGATTGTAATATATTTAACAGTAGGAGTATGTTAAGGTATTTTTTAAAATATAGGGACTAAACAGGTACTTAAATTAAAACGTACGGAATATTTTACACACAGACACATATTCCTTCACTAGTGAGAGGATTCTTGCTTTATTAAAGTGAGAATGCACATTCAAATACAAAAAAAAAAAACACACAAATTTTAATACATAAAAAATGGTATTTTTCTATTTGTTGATGTATGAAATTTTTTTTTTTTAATTCATTAGTGGCATCTAAGGCACCTTCATTTTTTTCATGTGAACATACTCTAACACAGTGCGTTTTAATAAGGTTACATTTTAATGACTATTGAACAAAACAACTTTATAATGCATTCAAAAATAACTTTATTAAGTCACACAGGTAAACAATATGTCTATATTAAATAAAAATGAGGGATATAATGGGTGATGATATCTCTAGTATTCTCCACCCCATACTTTTCGTAAACCCATCACATTTTTTAGAAAATAATTACAAAAAGTACACATTATTTTTAAAAAGTTTTAAATAAAAAAGAATTTTGGAGAATTAATTAATTAAATACATCTTAATTTACTTTTTTGTAACTTATATGTTTTTATTATGTTTGATTATAGAGATTGCTTTTGTATAGTTTAAATGGATTACTTAACCCTTATAAAGTAAAACTACCAAAAATTTACTTTAACTTCAATATTTTTCTAATTTTATACCGAATTTATTGTTTCTAATACTACTTTATTAGTAAAATTATAAAAATTTAATTAAATTAACATAGTATATTTATTATACAATACTTATGTAATTATTGGGTACCAAATTTATGTCATTTATAAGTAAGGGTAGTGGAAAAAATAATTAGATTTCATTTAAAAATACAAGATTAATATAAGTCACATAATTAAAAGCCTAAATTATTAGATACAATAACTCATGTTTATTGGGGCAATTGGTCATTTTATATCATAATAATAAATTAGCAAATTAACTTATATTAAAATTTATGATAAAAAATGGTCAAAGAAACCTAAGAAAAAAATTAATAGAATGATTTAATTAATTAACTATATAAAATTTTTATTAATTTGTATTTTTTAAAAATATTGTAGAATCATTGTAACTATTTTCTAGAAGTAAAGTGAATTTGCAAAAATAGTAGAGTGGAAGTATCCCCAACCATACAAAATATATATTGAGATATATTGAGAGCAATAAGAATCAGAGCACGATAAATGAAATTGAATTCACTTGTCTGTGTGCGTATAAAGTATAGCAATAGAATTGCTATTTATTAACTTTGTAATATCCAATTAAACCAATGATATTTGCGAATTAAAATCCAAAAAAGTATTTTACATTCAGAGTAGCAATTAGATGAATATAGTGTACAATGAAAAACTTCTGAAGGAAGCAAGTTTAACGCAAAGCAAGTACAACTCGGAAGGCGTTGGAAAACGAGATTCGCACGATAGAAACAAATGATCGAATGCAAATTTTAGTAAAGAGATCGCCGGTGCTCAAATCACATTCTTGATTTCTTTCTATGCTTTTCAACTCAAATTTTTCTTCTCTTTTTCTTGTTTAACTTTGTTGAATTCATTGTTTCGTTGATGCTTTTCAATTTTCAAAGATTCCTGTCTAGAGAAAAAAAAAAAGCAAAAGCAAATCACGCCATCACTAGATAGAGAGGTGAGGTGAGGTGAGGTGAGGTGAAGTGGGTGCTGCATGTTTTCTTTTTTTTTTTCCCCTCTCCCTCTCCCTCTCTTTTCTCACATTACGCTTTCTTTGCTTTTCTTTTTCTTTTTAATTGCTCTTTATCTTTCCCTGTTTTAGTTTCTTTTTGTTTTTCGGCTTTCTTTTTCAGTTTTTTTCTTTTCCCATATAAGTTCAATCTTTATATTCAGTTTTCCCACTTGGATTTATATTGTAACACACCAGTCATGTCTCGCTAATGGGTGAACAAAGTACACGTACACCTCCCACAACACACCACATCAAGCTTCTTAAGATAGGAGACAACATTTGTCCTAATCAAACGCTGTCGTCTGCCCTTTCTCTTGAAACTAGGGCCTGCATTTCAAATGGGGTAATGGCATGCATTGAAAATGGGGTAATACTATCTGATCCTTACATTTTTATGTTTTCACTAATTAAGATATAGTTCATCTATTTACATCAAATGAGTCCTTGATTGATGAACCTAAGTAGAAGGGCATAAATACTCGTTAATGTTTAGTTACATTATTAGATGTGTACAATGGGATAGGCCATCATGGAATGACACAAATTCGATGCTAGAAATAAAGATTCAACATGTTATTAGAACCCAAATTAGATTACAATAAACTTGTATTTTAATCATGGAAAGTTTAATGAACTACTATAAAAACATGAATAACAAAAAAATTATTTAAAAATAATTTTTAAAAATAAAAAAAGTTAACATTACCTTAGACAATAGTTATATAACTATTAAACTAATTGATAGTTTAGTAATTTTAACAAATTAAAAATTGCAGAAATTTAACACGATATGATAAATCATGAGTCATGTCACTGGATTTTATTAAAATAACTTATTAAGATTTGAGCACAGCATGAGTCTAGTATAATACATGAATGGACTTAGAATTTTGGACCAGGCCAACACTAAGACAATGTAAATTACACGATTATTAAATAGTGCTATTTTGTTGTAGAATTCAAAATTATAAAAAGTAATTTGGTTGTTACAATAGGAATTAAGGACCTATTTGATAGAAAGGGAAAAACCATGATGTAATATGCTAATATATAACAATTAAGGATCTGTATGGTTTCACCTCAAAAAAAGCGAGTTGGGATTTTGGCTTCCTACCCTTTTCCATATATCCTAACATCTGTTTTCCTGTGTTGTTCACGTCGAAATGTGACTTGTGCTTTTGGCTTTGGCTCATCACTTTAACCAGCCGTGCCTTTCATTTATGGTAAAGGTTACATTCATAATGTGAATGCTTACAAAAGACTTGATTTCACAAATGTAGAATTGCTCCAATTTTTGATAAGATGCCCTAGCCGGCCCATCTAGTTCATCAAAATGGAAACTTGCAATTTTTTTATTTTATTTTTTTGGCAGTATACCCAATTTCAAGGATGTAATTTCATTTTTCAAAATTTTTGTCCTGTGAATGGTAAACTAACATCAATAAAACTTTTTATAGATTACTAAAAGGTGTGAAGATCATAAACAAGGATTAAGTTTTAAATTCCAATTTTACGATTCTAGTTAAAATGGTAAAATTCATTAAATTATAACTTAATTAGTCTCTAATTACTGAGTCAAGTTCTTTTAACTTAAATTTTGTACTTAAAATTTTGACACATTCTCTTCACTAATATTTTGCACTCTAATAATAAAATTTGAAATATATTGTACAAGATCAATGGATAAGAATTAACTTTATCAAAATTATAAGTAAAAATTTTGAAATAAAATAGTTTCACCCTAACCTTAAATATATACAGGAATAAATTAGTTAAATTATTGCAAGTTAATTGAGCTAGCTGTTAATGCACTTTGCATCTGTAGTCACCCAAGTTCGCATAAGAATATGGTTTAAGGGTTAATTTTCATAAGCTGATAAAATTTCTCATCCCTATCTAAATCTATGAAAGAAAATAAAACTATTGTGAGTTAATTGATAAATGAATTATAGCATAAATGGGTTCATTTATTTATGAGCAACTCAGAAGACCCATTGACTTGACTGGGCAAAGATATACTTTTCATAGTTGTTATGGAAATAAAAATTGAAGTCAATAAGATCGATAAACAAATAAAGCGAGCTAAGATATATGAGATATTACCAGGAGAAGGTGTTGGAGTGTTGGACCAAATGGAGGTGGAGGGGAAAATGGCAGAGATCTACTGGACCACACAGATTTGAGTTGTTATCATATGGAATTGGCAAACAGAAAACTACTTTATTTTTGTTCTTCACTCAGGCAATATCAACACTCACAAGAGATTGCAAGCTGTCATCTAAAAGAGGAAAAAAAAAAAAGTCATTGATCCATTAATTTCTATCTTCTACCTTCTAGTGAGAAATGAATGTCCTGATAAATAAATAAATAAAGCTAACAAACATACCAAAGATGACTGAACGGCATTAAATAATCATTCTAATAATAATAACTGGGGCAATGATCATACAGGAATTGCAATTTCTTCAGCTCCCCCAGTGTGTCTGAAAGAGAGCTAGTGAAACTGTTCGAGTAAAGATCCAAGCTCTTCAATTTCGTTGTTAGAACAATAACGTGATGATAGTTGAAGTTAAATCTCCAGAGTATTAAGATAAAAGTTTTGTTGCCTTTCAGATATATGATTAAATCTCCAAAGCATTAAGATAACTGAGAATGAATTTCACAATTAGACTCATTTTAAGACTTTTAGAAACCTTGAAAGTATATACAGCCATAAATATTTTTGTCATTATTGTCGCATCATACATTAAAATGAAAATAATCTAAGAAAATAAGTAATATGAAATACAAGCCAATTAATTACAAAATATGATCGCGTTAGTTTGAATGAGAAAAATATCTATGCAAGATACAGGTTCTAAGCTCAAATGAGCTATCTATAGATAGATGAAATTAGAACACTTTTATATTGCGTTTACTTTCTGGATTAGGGAATTGGAATCTGCAATCAGAATTAATCAATTATTAATAAATTGCCCATACTTTCCTCATTTATAATTAATCAATTATTATTATAATCAATTAATTAATATATTATAATTAATTAATAAATTAATATATTATTAACAATAATTATTAATAATTATAGTTTTTGAATAAATAATCACAATAATTAATATATTATGATTATAATTAATTAATATATTATTATTAATTAATTAATATATTTTTATTATTAATATAATCATTACTATTAATTAATATACTAATGTTAGAGTACAATTTATGCACTAATTTTGTATTGTTTACTCCCTTTAATATCAATGTTTTGCACTTAATAATAGTGATTTATTTGTGTTTTATTTTGTAGATGCAATTCTATTGATTGGTGCTAAAATTGAGCTAGAAGATGATGTTTGAGGATGATTATTTGCATGGAAGAATTATGAATTTCAGAAGAACTTTGTTGATAAGGCGTGGGCGCGTGCTGTCAACGAAGAACTTGCAGTTTTTATTTTAACGTGTTTCACCTTTTTGGGTTATTTTTGTAATTCCGAATTTAAGAATATTTTAGATTTTAGTATTCTATTTTTAGAAAAACTCTACAATACAAAAGGGATTAAAACACAAAGAGAAGGGGATCATCAAGGAAGAAAAGAGGAAACCCTAGATCTAAATTTTTCTCTTCTCTCTATGAGGAACTAAATTTATTTTTTTGGTTGGAGGTTAATAAAGCTTTGATTCATCATTACTGTGAGATCTTTCTTATGCTTTAATTGTTTTATTGCTTGTTGGGTATTTGTTTATTCTCTGAATTATTGTCATGATTATGTTTGTTAATTAGATAATTGGCCATTATTTAATTACCAACTTAATCTATTGTCAATTAAAGGATTCATCGTATGAAGATTTTAATGTTTGTGACAAGTAGCATAGCAGTGAGTTGTGTTATGAGAATAAACAATCTAATTTAAATGAACCATCGTATGCATTTGTCGATTAGGATTTGGGTCTCTCTGGTTTTTCAGGCTGTCAATTGATTAAATCCTATGATCGTATCTAGGGTTGTCTATTGATTAGGGAAATAACTAATGGTCGTACCTTGGTTATCGACTAGTTAAGGAGAGATTGGCTATTAGAGCGTCTCAGTAGCTATAACCAGTCTATTCATAAGCAATAATGATTTATATTTAGATCAATGATCAGTAGTCGAATCAAGCTGAGTTAATTCCTTCAACCAGAGCTTTTTCCAATTTGAATTACAATTTTAATTTGCATTCTTGTTATTTTTAATTTGATTTTAAATTTTGTCAACAATCTCCCCTACTTTGCATTTTATATTTTGAAAGGATTTAAATAATTACCAATCTCTGTGGACACGACCCTGCTCAATCACTATACACAATTTATTTAGAGTAGGTATTTATTTTTGCTGGCTTCGACAACCATCAACTAACATATTATAACAATAATATATTCATAATTATAATTTTTAAATAAATAGTCACAATAATTAATATATTATTATTATAATTAATTAATTAATGTATTACTATAATAATCATTAGTATAATTGCTATAATTCGTTCATATATTATTATTAATTAATTAATATAATTGTTACTATTAATTAATATATTAATATATTATTAACAATAATTATTAATAATTATAATTTTTGATAAATAATCACCATACTTTTATTATAATTAATTAATTAATATACAATTCTAATCATTATTAATATAATTATTAGTATTAATTAATATATTAATAGATTATTAACAATAATATATTAATAATTATAGTTTTTGAATAAAAAATCACTATAATTAAAATATAAAATAATAAATTCATTAAGTAAATTTTAGTAATTTGTTTCAATCTAACTCATTTCAATTTCGATTCCAAGATAAAATAAACACATTAATGGGATTTCAGCCCATTTCGATTCTGATTCTATAGGTCAAATAAACAACTTATTCTGATTTTTATTCCCCATTCTCATTCTAGCTCATTCAAATTCCAACCCATTCCGATTACTGACATGTAAACGCAGCATTAAGACTAATTACTAATAAGGAGTGGTAGTGAGAGTTGCTAGCAGCACTCGTTGTGTCAGTTGCTGGCCTCCTCTTGCCGCATGTCTGTGTTTGTGTTTTTTAACATCAGCTTTGTTATGAAAAAATGAAAAGAAAAGAAAAGCAAAAAGCAACCTTCCAGTTAAATTTTATTACAATTTGCTATACTCTTACCTCAGCCAACCATGCTTGCAGAAACTCTCCTTTAGTGTTTTGAGAAAGAGAAGACAGACTATACAAAAACTCTTAAACCTTGCAATTTGCGGAAATTGGGTATGTACTTCAAGATCGTGTGTATAGCGTAAGACTTGGGATATGAATCTGAGTTTAGATCTCTTCACTTCAAGGACAAACGTTGATTTATGGCTTTTTGTCTTCTAAAATTAAACATACATTATCATCAAGTACGACTACATTGATGGATTTGGATGTAAATGTAATTTTTTGTTTTTTTATTTGTCAAACTTAAAAAAAAATGCATGCGTTGAGAGAATTTTGATCTGAAAAATGATTTTAAAAATCAATTTTAAGTTTTCAATTTGTATCTTTTGCTAGGGAAATCAGTTCAAAAATTTGAAAATTTTGAACTAAAATTGAGTAATCAGTTTTGGTATTTAACAAAATTAGAATTTGGAATTCAAGGAAATCAGAGATTTGCAATTAAATTTCAAAAGTGATGGTTATTTTGACATGGCAAAACTAGTAACCGGGTTGTGTTTGTATCGTGTCAAATTTATGCTGACCTAAATATGTCTTATTTAATAATGTGTCAAAATATTAAAATCTAAACCTTACATGAAAAATAAATGGGTGACTCAATACATCCATTTAACAATCATCTAATCGCGTCACCAATAACTTGCTTAATACTTATTTAACATAATTATACATCAGACATTATACACACAAATTGCACTCTTCTATATCTCTAAATAATATTATGTAGTCACATTATATAATATATATGTTTACTAAAACATTATTCCATTCTATCTATAATCTTATTAAATACAATACCGTATAAATATTCATCCTTTGTAAACACAAGAGAAATCATGTTGAATATTTGAGTTTTAATTTAGAATTGAAAACATAAATATAATTTAGATTCCAACAAATATGAATTAGTTGTAGCTAACTGTTTAATATTCATGTTATTAATTAGATAAATTGGTCAAGAAATTGAACCCTAACCCAACATGAAAAAAATTGTGTTGATCCGGATCAATTTTCATGATCCAAACCCATTTATTCGTATCATATTCATATTAGATAAATGAATCGTATCAAATTTTACCAACTCTCCAACCTCTCTCACTCTCTCTTTGCCTTTGTGTTTTGAGAGAAAGTGTGTTTTATTATGTGTTTTGAGAGAGTGTGTATAGTGTTTTGAGAGAGGGAATGTGCATAAATGGATGAAGGAAGACCATGGCAATTTTTAAATAAAAGTAAACCTAAAGACCGTCGCTAGCACTCCTTATTACTAATCAGTTACAGCACACTTGCGAGCATTGCATGGCCTTCAGTTAAAGGAGGGATAAGATGAATTAAGTGAAGTGAAAGCACGAAAAGCATACGTAGAACTTTTATCAGTGAATTTATAGAGACATATTACAACCATGCATGGATTTTATAAAATGATGTCTTAAAAGCCTAATTTTAAGTAACACTTTGTTATCATCGCTTAAAACCTTTTTATGAAGGTTTGTCAGTGAATATTGTGAAGGAAGTGGCTCTCGAGAGTCCCATGTATGGAGATTGATGCATGAATGTGTCTAGCCAAAGACGTAAAACAAAGGCGCTTTTTGGGAGGTAATCCAAAGGATTTATTTATATTGATTTGTGTTATATCTATTGCTTTTAATTTTGATTTAAATTGTTTAAATAATGCTTTTGCTTATTTTGGGCAGAAGTAAATTTTTGGTAAGGAATGCCCACGCCTTAACTAATAAGTACTTCTGTGATTTCAAAACAAAATGATTTTAAGGCGTGCCCACACCTTAACTAAAAAGTACTTCTGTAATTTTAAAGTGAAATAGTTTTAAGGCGTGCCCGCATGCTTATTAAAAAAGTACTTCTAAAATTTTTGGTGTTTCAATTGTCTCTTTTAGTTTTTAGTTTGTAAAAAAAAAAAAAAAAAATTTCATTTTAAATTTTAAAAAAAAAATTTTTTGATTTTATTTATAAAAAAAAAAAAACGATTTTACTGTTCCAAAATCCCTAATTTTGTTTCCCTCTCCAAGAGGCATCCACAATGCTGCCTCCGACTCCAACAAGCGGCCGCGTGCGATCGCAATCCGAATAACCAATGCCTGCACCAGTCCACGCACGACTCGCGCTCACAGCCCCACCGGTCGATTCCACCAAGCGATTCCAGCGCCTCTCCAAAGACGCAGAGTCTATATCCACCAACCCAATTTTCCAAATTGAATTTCGCATTCAACTATTCCAATGCCGAAGAGGAAAGCGTCGACTTCTAAGTCATCGACATCAAAAAAGAAACTCGTCGCAAAGAAATCCAAAATTGCCGCTCCCACTACGGTCCCATAGAACACAATTTCAGATTCACGTCAAGCCGTGAGACAAAGGTCGAAACATGGAAAAGGCATGAGTGTTTTGCCGCTTGCTGAATCCAATCTCGGGGGGTACCTCACATTCACGACTCAACAAGAAAAAGAGCGGTACAAAGATATCTCAAAGCGAAAAATACTTCCAGTGTGGTCGAATTCAAGGAGGGGAGATTTCAGTTTACTGAACCAGGACCCACTCAACTTCCAAAGAAGCTTTATGCTAGGAGTGCCGCTACCTCTGATGACGAGTTTGACGATGAAGTTGTTGCCCCACCAACTATTCCTTCTACATCTGCACCACCTTTGAGCATTCAGTTAGAGAAAATAGAGCACAATTTGAACAAGATGGAACAGAATTTGGCTGCATACTTCGAGAGTGTGGGATTTATCCCACCATTTCCGCCAAGCCCATAGACTTCATGTGGATCAAAGCTCACAATTCAGGGACGTTTTTTCTTTTTGCCTTTAATCTTTTATCCTTATGCATTTTTTTTTTATGTGAGCTTTGATTATCATACATTGGGGACAATGTAAGTTCTTGGTGTGGGGGAGGGATTTTTGCAATATTGATATCTGAAAGTGTTATTTTCACTCTGCTCATCCTTAAATGATTTTAGAGTTATTATGCTTTATATATTAAGTTCAAATTTTCTTTTCTTTTCTTTTCTTTCTCACTACTCTTTTCCCATCCATCTCAAATCATTTACATCTATTTCTATTTCATCATACTCTTTCATTTTTTTTTCTTCTTTCTTTCTTCTTTCTATCTCATTTGATCTTTCACTTTTTATATCACTACATACATCTTTCTTGCTTCTTACCATTTTTTTACCTTTCCCTTGATATATCACTCATACTTTTTTTTCATTCTACACCACTTTTGATAGTTGACTCATTTGAAGAGTGTACATGATTTGATTGCAAATTTACCAACTTTGGGAGGATTTGAGCCTATGAGCAACCACTTTGCTCTAATTATTTTTGTTGTGTGAATATCAATCTTAGTTTGTTTATTCTAGAACTTGCTTTGTTATGCATGTTGAAGCCGCATTACGGGATTTTATGCATTAAAATGATAAGGGCAAGCCACTTTCCATTTCTCTATTTTTGCATTTTTCTTCTTTTTCTCAACCTGAAGACCTTTATCTGTTATCTTTGTTTGAGCCTTAACCATTCTCTTCTAATTCTCTCCATCTACTTACCCATTTTCCTTCTATTTGAGCCTAAATTTAAGGAGATTTTTGGACTCATTGTTTGGATATATTTTGTTTATATTCTGTTGCTTTTGCTACCTTGAATTAAAGTTTCTCAATTAGATCAAAAAGCATTATGCTTGAATTAAATTGTGCAAGTTTCATTTCTTTTGTAAAAAAAAAAAAAAAAAAAAAAATTCAAAAAAAAAAATCAAAAAAAAAAGAAGAAGAAAAAAAAAATGTCTACATTCTTGGCGACTTGAGTAGAAATAAGCATTTGATATCATAAGGTTCATTCAATGAGTTCATTTTTCTCATTTTGATCCTTTTTTTTTTTATAGACCTTTCTTTTTCATTTAACCCATTTAGCCCCGTTACAACCTTTCTAAGACCCTTGGATTTTTGCATTTAATTCATGTTTTGTGGATTGAGATGTGATATATGAGCAAGCTTATGGTAATAGCATTCTTTGATTTGATTTGAGTGCATAAATGATACCCTAAACACTTTGAGTGTATGGAGTGAAGTCAATGAGAGGGCTATTTAATCTTGTTGCACTTGAATTTTGAATAGACTTTCTTGGTGGTTGAATGTCTTTATACTAGCTTATGAGATCCTATGCCTTAAAATCTTTGTCTCTTGAATGTTGATTGACTTAATTTCTTGAGGTGTGCTTGCTTCAGATTGTTTTTGGATGAGTTGAGATGAGAATTGGGTGGAGAGTTGGGATTAGTCTTGAGTTATATGCTTGAGGACAAGCATCATCTTAGTGTGGGGGAATTTGTTAGAGTGCAATTTATGTACTAATTTTGTATTGTTTACTCCCTTTAATATCAATGTTTTGCACTTAATAATAGTGATTTATTTGTGTTTTATTTTGTAGGTGCAATTCTATTGATTGGTGCTAAAATTGAGCTAGAAGATGATGTTTGAGGATAATTATTTTCATGAAGGAATTATGAATTTCAGAAGAACTTTGTTGATAAGACGTGGGCGCGTGTTGTCAACGAAGAACTTGCAGTTTTTATTTTAACGTGTTTCACCTTTTTGGGTTATTTTTGTAATTCCGAATTTAAGAATATTTTAGATTTTAGTATTCTATTTTTAGAAAAACTCTACAATACAAAAGGGATTAAAACACAAAGAGAAGGGGATCATCAAGGAAGAAAAGAGGAAACCCTAGATCTAAATTTTTCTCTTCTCTCTATGAGGAACTAAATTTATTTTTTTGGTTGGAGGTTAATAAAGCTTTGATTCATCATTACTGTGAGATCTTTCTTATGCTTTAATTGTTTTATTGCTTGTTGGGTATTTGTTTATTCTTTTGTCATGATTATATTTGTTAATTAGATAATTGGCCATTATTTAATTACCAACTTAATCTATTGTCAATTAAAGGATTCATCGTATGAAGATTTTAATGTTTGTGACAAATAGCATAGCAGTGAGTTGTGTCATGAGAATAAACAATCTAATTTAAATGAACCATCGTATGCATTTGTCGATTAGGATTTGGGTCTCTCTGGTTTTTCAGGCTGTCAATTAATTAAATGATATGATATTTGTGTGTGTGTGTGTGTGTGTGTGTTTTCCCCGGCAAATGTTTTCTCAGGCTCTACAATTTTAAGTAAAACATTTATTTTGTACAATGGTAATGTTGCATATAATTGATTTATTTAGATCAATGATCGTTAATCGAATCAAGGTGAAACAAATGTTATAAAATAGAATTTTCAAGATAAAAATTGAATTACAATTTTAATTTGCATTCTTGTTATTTTTAATTTGATTTTAAATTTTGTCAACAATCTCCCCTACTTTGCATTTTATATTTTGAAAGGATTTAAATAATTACCAATCTCTGTGGACACGACTCTGCTCAATCACTATACACAATTTATTTAGAGTAGGTATTTATTTTTACTGGCTTCGACAACCATCAATGATGTGGATTTATATTTGTGTGTGTGTGTGTGTGTGTTTTCCCCCAGCAAATGTTTTCTCAGGCTCTACAATTTAAGTAAAAACATTTATTTTGTACAATGGTAATGTTGCATATAATTGATTAGAACAATAAAGAAACAAATGTTATAAAAATAGAATTTTCAAAGATATAAAAAAATTAAATGTAAATTAGAAATTAACTGGCATGCGAGTATGGATTTTTTTTTAATTTTATATTCATCGTGTCGTAAGGCCTAGCATTTAATTACTCGTCTTAAACTTAATTTTCCGTACGTTTGTGTAGACTTCAAATCTCTTAGTTTGATTTGACGTAGTTTGACTCATTTGGGGATTAAAACCGTGATATAGGAATTCTTTGAAGTAGTGTTTATTTCACAAATTAGTCTATCGAAATCTAAAATCGAAATCATTAACAGTATTTACTTCACAAAATAGATGTAGAAATCAGAATCAGAATCATGGGCACTACCCAAATTTGAGAATAGAGAATGAGGGATTGATTCCCAAGCCCTTCCTTGAGAATCAATCTCCCATTCTCTAGATTTTTTTATTTTACCCTCATTAAATTTTGATAATCCCCAAATTACCCTTAATCAAATATTATCATTTTTGTATTTTGGTCCCTGGAGAATTTATAAAAATACCCAAAGTTTGTATTATTTACAAATAGGTGCTTTATTATTTAATAATGGTAATAATTATTATATTAGTTATTATTATTAATAAATTTATTTAGTTTATTATTTTAATGAATATTATTGTCATTATTATTAAGGACTTTGTAGTAATTTGTAATAATCTAATTCATTATGATTCAAATTCCAAGATAAAGTAAGCACATTAATGGCAATTCAACTCACTCTGATTTTGATTCTTACAGTTCAAGTAAACAACTTATTCTGATTCCCATTCTTCGTTTATGTTCCAGTCCATTCTCATTCCTATTCATTCCAATTCTTAGTTTAGTAAATGCTAAGGGAAAAGGACATCATGTCATTTGGGGATTAAAATTATTTTATTTATTAAAAAGTATTCCAATATCATTAGTCTACTAGATAAATTAAATAATTTAAATTATAATTACATTTATTAAAAATATTTCAAGTTAATTTTTTTAGTTATTATATACAAAAAAAAATTATAGTAAAAAATTTTTTTATATCTCTTATAAAAAATTTGAGAGTTTATATGATTATTTTTTTTAAATTTTGAGGGTCTAGGTGTCCTTTTGACATTCTTTAATTATAAAACTTTGGAGAATTGAGGATAACCGATTGCATTTTTAAAAAAACAAAGTTTAGTATCAATTAAATGGGCTACAATAAATATGGGCCTAATTGATAAATGAAAAAGACAAGCCCAATAAATTTATGATGAGTAGCCCAAAGTCCATACAGATTAGACCTAGCACATAAATATCAGAGTCGAATTGCAAAGACGTAAGACACGGTGATGAACCGACGAAATAACGCCTAAAACATGAAGGCTATATATATCATCAATTTCATCGAGACACGCAAGCAATTCAACCTAATTTCAACAGCAAGATTCTGTGGACACCTTGCAACTTCAATCACATAATCAAATTGAAGACATATTGTCAATCAACTAGCCGAGACGAGACTGTAATAGCTGAAAGCTAATCTCACAATTTCGTGCCGCCATACCTATATATAATTCAGCTAAATAAGAGTTATCTTTGAGTAAAGATACAGGGAGGAGACAGGAGGTAAATGGCAATGATGATCATCAGATGTCTTATTTGCCAATTTTTGTAAGGAAATTCATAATTCAGTGATGATGATATTGAGGCTCTGATTTTTACTTAAAGAAACAATTTTCAACCCCGGGGGAATTTTAACACTGTTTAAATATGTAAAATATGCTTAATTTTTAATAATTTCTCTTGATACCAAAAATCTCCATTAATTTTTCTTTTACGGAAAGTGTACTCTTTGCTGCGTCACAACTCAAGGGTGGGGAAAAAAAAATGAAAACTTCAGATTAATTACAAAAGACATGAGGGATGTTAGGAAATTAGTGGGTGAAGCAGACACGCAGCTAAAGTAAAATTGAGAAAATAATAAGACACAATAACACACAAGGACACCAGAAATTACGTGGTTAGAACTTTTACGTCCACTGAAAGCGAAGGATAAATATTTTACTAGTGATATGAGGATTACAAGTATTGTAATATTTTAGCTCACTACCCAGAACCCCAATACACCCAATCTCTTACTCACTACACTCACTATAACAAGAGCTTATTATTTAAGCTCTCTGAATTTCTCTCAATACTCTCGATTCTCCTCTCAAAATTGATGCCAAAATTAGGGTTGCAAGCCCTCTTTATATAGCCAAAATTTTGGCTATTAAAATCATTATTTTATTTTATTTTTTTTCTCCACCGCCATTCTTCTTTCTTCTTTCTCCTTCAACCATTTCGGCTTCAAGAATTTCAGCATTCAAAGCTTCTAGATGGGTTGCCATCTAGAAGACTTTGACCACCTTTTCTTGACATTCTCCCACTTGGAGATTTGATTGAGAACCAATCAATCTTCACATCATCATTTCGCCCGCCATTGTCATGCTTACGCCTCGCTAGGCCACAAGAGGATCTACCCATACAAACTTATCAAGATCGATCGGTTTGGTCATAACATCCGCCAGTTCTCGTATGGATTTTCTCAGCAACCACACTCCATTTTCCACTACTTCACGAACAAAGTGATACTGCACTTTATGCTTTGTCCCGAATGAAAGGTCGGATTCCTTGTAATACGCAAGGCACTGACCGCCACAAAACATGTGAACTTTCTGTCTCGTGCCCGAGCTCCTCCAATAACCTTTGTATCCAAATAGCTTCCTTGCAAGCTTGTGTAGCCGCATGTATTCTCGCTCACAGATAAAGCCACAACGGTCTCATAGCTAAACCCACCATACCGCTTCCTCGCAAGTGTAAACACATACCAAGAGTGGATTTCCTTTTATCAAGGTCTCCTACAAAATCTGAATCCACGTAGCCCCTGACAGTAAATTCTGATCCTCCATAACATAATGCAACATCTGAGGTTCCTCTGATATATCTCAAAATCCTCTTCACAGCTATCCAATGCTCTCCACCAGGATTCGCCATGTATCGACCGATCGCCTCCCACCGCTGCCAGTGCAATGTCCGTCTAGTATCATAAATAACATCAAATTTCCCACCGCTGATGCATACCAAGCACTCGAGACGCTTTTCCTCTCTCGCTCATTTCTAGACACATACTGAGGATAATTTGAAATTAATAAGTGTGGGTAGAAATTGACTTAAAATCTAGCATGATGAAGTTACCGCAAGATTTTCTTCAAGTAATTTTTCAGGAAAGCCAAATCTTCATGACATTTCGCCCTTGAATTTGCATCCATAGAATCTTGTTAGCTGGTCCCAAGTCCTTTATTTCGAACTCCCTAGCCAATTTTGCCTTCAATTCTTGGACTCGATCTTTATTGGGGCCTGCTACCAACATGTCATCCACATACAACAGCAAAATAATGAAATCATTATCTTTAAACCTCTTGTAATATGCACAATGGTCTGAATTGAGTCTGTTGTATTCAAGGCTCATGATGAAAGAATCAAATCTCTTATACCAATACCTTTGCGCCTATTTAAGACCGTATAGAGATTTGTTTAACCTGCAAACCAAGTTCTCCTTTCCTTTTAAAGAAACCTTCCGTCGAGCATATAAATTTCTTCTTCAAGTTCTCCATGAAGAAATGCAGTTTTCACATCTAACTGCTCTAAATGTAGGTGAAATGTAGCACACATCGCCAAGACTATTCTGACTGTCGTGAGTCAAACCACCGGAGAAAATATTTCATTAAAGTCAATACCTTCTTTCTGAGCATATCCTTTCACCACCAATCTTGCACGATACCGCTCCACTTAGTCATTGCCATCACGCTTGATCTTGTAGACCCATTTGTTTCCAATGGCTTTTCTTCCATGTGGTAGTGGTACAAGTTCCCATGTCTTGTTCTTGTGTAGAGCCTCAATTTCTTCCTGCATTGCTGTCATCCACAAAGCAACATCTGAGCTGTTTAAAGATTCATGGAAAGTTGATGGCTCTCCATCCTCTGTTAGAAGACAATATGCAACATTGATCTCTGTGACATAATCCAAGTGCCACGTTGGTCGCCTCACGAGTCGACCGACGAATCAAGCCTCGACTGATCGTTCTTGTTCCTCGTGCTCGTGCAGCTCGTAAGAATCAATCTTCGGATTCTTTTCCTCATAAACCTGCATGCTCGACTTTTCTTTGCTATCATCCCCATCTCTCCTTTGCAGCTGATCTTCTACAAAGATAACATCTGCCGATGACGATCAGGCGTGGGGTCCCATGACGATACCCCTTTACTCCATCAAGATATCCCAAGAAGATACATCTTCTAGATTTTGATCCAAATTTTGTTCTTTCGGGCATTGTACATCACATACACAGACATCCAAATGCACGTAGGTAAGAGTAATCACCGGTTTTCCACCACATCTCCATCGCCTTCGCACCAATTCACGTGGATGGCACCGATTTACTATATAATGTGGTTTTGCCGCCTGTAATGAATTAAGCAAACCCGTAGTCCTCAACATAGCTCTTATTCTTTCTGTAAGAGTTCTGTTCATCCGCTCTGCCACTCCATTTTGTTGAGGAGTGTATACCACCGTGAACTGCCTCTGAATACCTTCTTGCTTACAGAAAGCAAGAAACTCGCCGTCTGTATACTCTCCACCATTATCTGTCCTCAATCACTTAATCTTTTTGCCAGATTCAAGTTCTACCCGTGCTTTGTATTCTTTGAACACTAGAAATACATTTGACTTTTTCTTAATTGGATATACCCAACATCTCCTAGAATAATCATCAATGAAAGTCACCATGTACTTTGCACCTCCCATGGATATGTCAGGTGATTCCCAAACATCAGAATGAACTAAGTCTAGAATGCATTTACTTCTAGCAACAGATCTACTAAACTTTAATCTATGCTGCTTACTAGTAACACAATGCTCGCAAAATGGTAAACTTACCGATTTGAGCCTTGGAAGCAATTTTCGCTCAGAGAGAATCTTCAAACCTTGTTCTGACATGTGCCCAAGCTTGAGATGCCACATTATCGTTGATTCTTCTCCACTTGATGCGACACACGATCGCCTTCGCATTGTTTCTCCTTTAAGCATGAACAGATTAGCACCGATCTTTTCTGCCTTCATCAATACAAGCACACCTCTAGTAATCTTCATGATCCAATTTTCAACATGAGTTTTGCACCCATGACTATCTATTTGTCCCAAAGACAATAGATTTTTCTTCCATCAAACATTTTAATTTTGATACCAATACCAACGATCTCCAAGGTGATCATCCCCCATATATACAGATCCTCCCGAGATAGTTCATATGTGGAACCATTTCTCCGAGAGGTCATATGCCGTGTAGCTCCCGAGTCTACGAGCCGACATCGACAGCTCGCCTTTCAAACAGCTTGTTGCCTCAGAGAATTTCGCCATCATCCGAGGTACTTACACACCCCCGAGCATTTGATGAGTCGTTCTTTGCCTCTTCTTCTCTCGTTATTCCAACATTCTTTCTTGACGTGTCTTTCGCCACAGTAGCATTTAACATTCTTCTTACTCGGATTTCGATCTACCATGATTGTGACTCCCATCGAGCCACGCTCGCTGATCTCCTCTCGCCACCGATAACGCCCACTTGCCGCGAACTTGCTTTGTCCGCCTTCCTTACTTTTCCACCGCTTCCTCATTTAATACGAGGCTGCAACATCATCGAAAACTAGATTGTCCGCAGGATTATTGTTCGCCGATCGATGATGAGCTGATCATACGAACTGCAGACTTTAAAGTAGAAGTTCGCACGCTCATTTTCCTTTATATTATGACCCAACGCCGTGAGTTGTGAAAATAGAGTCTTCAAAGTGTTGATATGGTCGGTCACCAAGTGGATTCCGCCATTCAAGAGTATAGTAGTCTTTTTCAAGAAAATTTTATTATGTAGCGACTTGGCCTCGTGATAATTTTGTGAGAGTATCCCATTTTTCAGATTTTTCTCTCGCCACACCTGATAAGACTCATCCGCAAGTGCCAAGTGTAGATCAAGAATGGCGTTGCCCATCTCATTCCACTCATTAGTTATCTCCACGGGTCTTTCTCCAATCACGCCAAGCAATTATTTTTTCTTAAAACTGCCCTCATCTTCATTTTCCACAACGAGAAATTATTCCCGTTGAATTTCTCAATTTCATACTTTGCTGCCATTTTGTTGTTAAATACGACACAGAAACTAGTGTATTACCTTGAATAGTTGTGAGTATGTGTGAGAATGCACACCAGAAAGACCTGGAGGGGTCACAATGGGTCCAACTTAAAACCTGCACTTAGGCCTTATCGCCTGTGATGTAACTTTCCTAGACATGTACAAAACTACAACAGTACTACTCACACCACTATTCCCCGCTTTCCGCAGTAATTTTTTGGATCGCTCCAACCGCTTCGTGAATAAGCATATACGTGAATAAGTACCATATACGTGAACAAAGGTCAGATACGTGAATAAGGCCAGACACGTGAACAAGACTCTTCCGTGAACAAGACCGACCCAAAGAAAACAACCAATAGCTCGATACCACCGTTAGAAATTAGTGGTGAAGTATACTAACTAAAGTAAAATTGAGAAAATAATAAGACACACACACAAGGACAAAATTACGTGGTTCGCTTTTTAGCCTGTCCACTGCCAAGACATGTATGATAAATATTTTACTGATATGAGGATTACAAGTATTGTAATATTTTAGCTCACTACCCAGAACCCCAATACACCCAATCTCTCACTCACTACACTCACTATAACAAGAGCTTATTATTTAAGCTCTCTGAATTTCTCTCAATACTCTCGATTCTCCTCTCAAAATTGATGCCGAAATGAGGGTGGGAAGCCCTCTTCATATAGCCAAAATTTTGGCTATTAAAATCATTATTTTATTTTATTTTTTTTCTCCACCGCCATTCTTCTTTCTTCTTTCTCCTTCAACCATTTCGGCTTCAAGAATTTCAGCATTCAAAGCTTCTAGATGGGCTGCCATCTAGAAGACTTTGACCACCTTTTCTTGACAAGGGAGAGATCTGATCAATTAAAATTTAGAGCTTTGATAACAGGTGAGATGAAAGTTAGCTTCCCTACCGCCCGCAAAGATTCAAATACTTTTCAAATAAATTTTTTTTTTAATTCCAAGTACTTTTTGAAATCTATATATTAATCTGTCAATTCTGTTCTAAAATATGGTACATTACGTGAGAAATTAAAGCGGGAACTACTAAGGAGTGATTTTTTTCAGTTAATTTCATTTCCTTTTTAGAAAATTTGCTCATCATCATGAACTGTAACTAAAACTTAAATAAAAGTGATGATACAGCTATAAAATTTTGTACAAACTGATTTGATATTAATTTATTAATTGAATGAAAATACAAAATAACAAAAATAGATCATGTGAATCAAGAGATATTTAATTCAACTAATTTTATCATGTCACATCAGTTTATATGAAATAAATTTGTATATGAGTTTGGGGCTATATGATAGGTTATAAATAGTCATATTATATTTTATTTAATTCTCTCATATTTTGATTGATTTTGTGCTAATTTGTGGAAATCATGTTTGAATTGATTTAGGAGGTGAAACATGGAGGTTATGATAAAATTTGGATAAAAAGGGCTTTATTTGGGCTTTAAACGTAATGACCGTCGACTGAGGGAGACGGTTTCCTAGCAATCGAATTGAGAGGATTCGTTTCCTAACATTAAGAGAAGAAGAAACCAAGAGGAAAAGGAAAGCTAGCAAAAGGAAACGAAAAGACGTGAGAGAGAGCATTATAAAGGAAGCAAAGCGTGAGCAACCAAGGGAAGAAGGGCGTGAGAAGAAAACAAAAGAGAGCAAACGGCTGCAACTATTCTTCTAAAACAATTATTTTGTTTTGTTTGGCCACCATGAGTGGCTAAGGTTTTAATTCCGGTTCAGGGGTTAATCAAATTCCAGTTGTAATTTTGTGAGGCTTTGAACTTAACAAGAATTTCTTCATCCAAGTAATTTTTATTTTCTTGTTCTAATTTACTATGAATAATTTAAATTAATTGAGTTGACGCCTTTAATTCAATATTTATTTTCTATCGCTAGTCGAGTTCAGGATCCGTAAATTGTCATGAATGACCGAATTGAGTAGCAAGGAGTTGGCTCATGTGTGTGTATATTGGTGGCCACAATTACATAGCTTGCATGATAGGCTCTAGGGAAATAAAAATACAAATTGATTAAATTGGAGTAATCTGAATTAATTGATCTTGTTTTAGTCATTCTCACTATTCTTAATGCTATCACTTAATTTGATACGGAACGATGATGCCCAGTTAAATTAGTGATAAGTCTGGATTTGAGCGATTGTTCGAGTTCATTACATTAGGAGAATAATTGCTTTCATGGGATTCCGATTAAGTAGACTAAGTTCTTGGATTGAGTAATTTATATTTTTGCCTATGAACAAAATTGCGATTGGATGGAATTGACACCCTTGGATTGGAAGTTTGGTAAGATTGATTTTCTTTGCTTAAATTTAAAGTCTTGTTATTTCTATTTTTATTTTTATTTTATTTTATCAACTCCTTGTTAAAGAAGAACAAAATCCAGAAATCGGTTAACCGTTAATCACTAACGGCTCACCGTTAACAGCTATCGGATAATCGTTAATCCCAAACGGCTAAACCGTTAGTGGACAGAACGATAGTTTAGAAAACGGTTTTCCGCTTTCCATTACCTTAGCCGATTGTGCCTGTAAAGGTTACGAACGAGATTTTCCGCTTTCCTAAACGGTTTGCCGATTAATTCCAACTGTTAACCAACCCGCAACCGGTCTTCCGTTTTCCCTTAACCGGTTGTCCGAATAGTTCCAGAAAACTTCGAACAATTAACGGTTCACCGATAACAATAAACGGTTCGCCGTTTATTTGCAGAAAGCTTGCAAATCTAGTTTTCTTTGGAAATTAATTTTTGTTTTAAACTTTGAGAAATTAAATTCTTCTCTTATCTCACCCTGCTTCCACTATTTCTACAAGTTACTTTTAGAGAATCAAGATTTATTTGAAGGGCTTCGACAACTCTGTCACTATATTATTACTCTTTAAATAATAATAAGATTTTTATAAGATAATTAGACTGGTTTTAATAGCTTTACTCTCTATAATTCATTCGGCTCCAACCTTAATCCTTTTGAAAATTTTGGTGTTTATCGAATAATTGGCTGAGAATTGATTAAGCATTATTAAAATTAACAAGCCCTGTATGAATGGGGAACCAATTTGGAGAAGTTAAATTGTTTGTTAATTTTGGCCTATATGATAAGGATATCAAGTCGAAAATAGATCGTGCAGAACCATTGTATTAACATATTTATTAGATATTAATATTGAATCAAATTTTAGAATAATAAAATGAATCTAATTCCATCGTGGAATTCATTGGATTCTTTAAACCACTACTAAGTATCAAATATATTTTGCAATTAACCGTACAATGGAGACGAAAACGCTTACCTGCAATTTAATTTATTTTTTCTTTCTTTATTTTATATTTATTTATTGTTTTTCCTATTGTGTTCTATAGCAATGATGTCGAGACTTATATTGAATTAGTAATATAGAGAAACAACTAGCAACACGTGTAGTTTTCTAACCATATATAAAATTAATAAAAAGAGTTGTTGAATTGTATTTTACATTTAGTTAAAGGGAGTCAATTAGGCTTATCAGTTAGATAGGTCCAACCTTCCATCCATTATCTAGAAATCATAGGCCAGTCTCCCTACAAGTATTCTCAAGATATCAATCTTTGTCTAGGTCATTGTGTGTTTTTATAGCTTATATTTTCTCTAAAAATAAAAAAAGAGAAAACGATTTTCTTACTATAATCTTATACATAATGAACCGTTTCAATTTTCTTAAACAAAATGTCTCTGATTTTCGAAAGTCTTATTACAATTTCTTTTTCGTTGATCCTCTTCTCAGGTTATTCTATTGTGCACCCCAACGCTAATTTGAAGACAGATGACATGCATTGCTATTTTGTGGTAAAACATTTGTCTTCTTATTTTAGATTTGTTTCCACAATTCCCATTATTGAACAAGGCAAGAGATCGTTAACCCAATGACGTAACGTCATTTATCTCCTAAAACTTTTATTTATGGGGTTTTCCTGGTTGAATATTCCCATCAACATTATTCTATAGGCATAAAAATCTCCTTTCGTTGACATCGTTCTTCTATTCCATACTCTATGAATCACATTAACATAAGTTAAAAAAATATGGACAACAATATGAACAACATTTTTGCAAGAAGACCAAGAATAATAAACAATTTAAAATGAAAAGGAGAATTTTCAGTTTGATGCAAACCTAGAGACACATGGAATGAGATTCTCTCCAGATATGATCATTATCTAAGCTTTTAAGGATCTATTGACATGTGTTATTATTAAATTCAATGGCCAAGATTTATTTGTAACTAAATTATTTTCACAGCCTCTTAAATGATTTGTTTTATAGATGTTTTCCGCCACACTTACAAATCCCGCTTCTGTCAATTTATTCTGTTACCATCAAAACTTTTCATCTCCTAAATAATTAGCAATTATGGAAACAAAAATTTGAGAAAACTAGTTTACTCCACTGAATGTGAACTTCAACAACAATAATAGTCCAACGAGGTTAGCTTATGATTCTATAACACTTCTTCACTATACTTTTATCCTCTGCAACTTGATATTATGTTAATAATCTTTTTAGTGGTTGCTACAGGTTTGTTGTTTTAGTTTTCATTGGTTCTTTAAATGGTCATAACTGATGTTGTTTCAGAAAATTTTAGCGAATTGTATTGGAAACCCAAATATGGGATGAAGTTTGATTATGATGAATCAGCATATGCTTTCTACAATGTGTATGGGTAAAAATGGGGTTTAGTAGTAGAAAAGAAACCTTTGGTAAGAATAAATGTACAGTGAAATCACCTCTAGACAATTTGTTTGTGCTAAAGCATGTTTGGCGATCGAAAGATAAACGAGATCATTTAATCAGAAAACCTAGATCAGATGAGAATTGGTTGTAGTGCTCAATTATGTGTTAAATTAGATAGGAAGAAGAACAAATTTTTGTTTATCATTTTGTCAAATCACATAATCATCCTCTTCAAATGGAAGAGCACGCTCATATGTTACATTCTCAAAGAAGAATATCCAATTCACAAGCAATGGAAGTAGATTTGGTAGATGAATATGGAATTTCACTTAAGTCTACTTATGAGCTAATGGTAAAGCAAGTGGAAGAGAGTCTCTTGGATACACAAGACTCGATCAAAAGAATTACCTTAGAACGAGAAGACAAAATCAAATGGCATATGGAGAAACAAGGTATATTCTAAATTATTTCTCTGAACAACATTTAAAAAATCCTTCATTTTTTCCTCTATATAGTTAGATAATGAAGAGAAAATCACAAATATGTTTTAGGTTGATGCTAAAATAATAATTGATTATGGTCAATTTGGTGATGTTGTAAGTTTTGGTATAACTTACAAAATTAATAAAGAGAATCGACCATTTACATTGTTTGTTGGATTGAATTATGAAAGGAATTTACATCTATTACAAATAGATGTAGACAATTAAAAAAAATTTAACAACTTAATTAATTTTCAGAAAAACTATTCACCGTTACTGTTTATGATTACTGTTTACAATCATTGTTTACTGTTACTGTTCATCCACATCAAAAAGATTAATTTTTCAAAAACACAATAAAATGTAGAAAATAAATGATACGGAGATTTTTACATGGTTTGGATTAATCAATCTTACATCTACGAGGCCATGCCCAGATGAAAAGTAATTCGCTAAGTTGAGATGTTACAATCTATGCATTTATCAAACTTAAGACTCACTTATAGTTTATTTCCATACGCTTTAATCAACCTTAGATCAATCGCTTCTTTTGAATAATTGCTACCCCTCTCGATCTACAGCCCTCAAGGCACTTTGCAAAGTGATCAATAGTAATTCTTCAATTTTTCAACGTCTGGTGATCCAAGATCACTACAACAAAATTAGGTATTTCACCATTTATTTCAAGGAACCAAAATTCCTAGGTAAAAAATGTATTTCGATAGATTTTAATCGCTTGTAGGTAAAAATAGAAAATCCCCATGATATTACCGAGGGAAAATAATTAGTCGCTAAAGAGTATAAAATGCCCCTAAGAGAGTGAATAATTCAAATGGAGTTGAAAGCACCAAATTTAGAAGTTTACTTAATCCATTTTCCTGAAATAAGTTCCTGTAAGTATAAATTATATATATTTTTATTACAGGGAAAATTTGTTGGAAAAGATAAAAGTATCCCTCAATAGTTAAAAACAAAAAACGAAAGACATTTACACTGGGAAAAGTAAAAGACATTTACACCAACAAAAAGGAAAGACACAACTTCTTTCTTTTGCTTGCTTTATGATAAAAAGTTTCAATTCGAAACCTTGAGAGAAATGTAGCATCTTTCTTTGTCAAATGCGATCTTCTTAGTGCAATTTCTGTGTGAGTTTTATTCTCCTTTTCATTTTGCTTGCTTATTTCATATTATTTGGTTAAAGCAGAGTTCTTTTTTTAATTAAAGAGGATAAAAATAAATTTTAATTATAAAGAATTTTTGAAATCAAAACTTGGCTCGGCAACGTTTGGGTTTTGCTTTTTTCTCATAATGTTGTGGGATATTGCATTTGATTTTCCATTATGAAAGAGTTCTTAAGAGAAATGTAGCATCCAATTCTAGAAACCTTGAGAGAAATGTAGCATCTTTCTCCGTCAAATGCAGATCTTCTTAGCACGATTTCCAGTGTGAGTTTTATGCTCCTTTTTCATTTTGCTTGCTTATTTCTTATATTATTTGGTTAAAGCAGAGTTTTTTTTAATTAAAGAAGATAAAATAAATTTTAATTATAAAGAATTTTAAAATCAAAACTTGCTTCGCCAATGGTTGGGTTTTGCTTTTTCTTCATAATTTTGTAAGGTTGCATTTAACTTTCAATTATGAAAGAGTTCTTGAAAATTTTATGTGCTTCAAATTTTGTTATAGAGATAACATTGAAAGGAAAAAAAAGTACTTTTTTTAATTTTTATTTCAGATAATGTTGAAAGGAAAAAAATCCTCAAAATCTAGTTTTGTTTAATTATATATTTTAAAATTAGAAGATATGAAATAGGACCCAATTTTTATGCTATTTTAATGTCTTTTCACTTTATTTAGATTTTAATTAAACAATTATCCGTCTTACTCCAGCTTTAAATTCTTATTGTTTTATTTAAATACGTAGATATATTTTAAGGAATGAAATGATAATTGCTCATTATATTACCCTTTTTTTCATTGCTTTAGGTTGTGAAAAAGAAGGCTTAAAGTAGTAATGATGCCACCCACCAAAATCAAGAACAAAGGTGTACTTATTACATATTTGTTCTATTTCAATTTCAATATTTTAATAGTGTTAATTTTATTGTTATTTAGCATTTGAGAATTCTATTGGTTTGTAGGAATTTACAATACCATTTTATTTTGTATTACTAAATGTGATTCCTCTTAATTTTGTCCATTGTTGGTAACAATTTAGGATCAGACAACCACTCTTTGCAAATTAATTTTGAAATTAAAGAGACAACAAGAATAATACTTGAATTAAATTTTGATATTCTTGAAATTAATTTGCAGCAAATTAAAGTTTTGAGTATCTAGTTCAGTGACCAAGGTGTGTAAAAACTCTATTTGTCTCATTGCTCATCGTGGCTCTTGAAAAATCACAAGAATATAACATTGTCTAATGTTTTGCATATTTCTTGCGTTTATATTACTTAAAGTCCATCCTATGTGATAATTACTAGGACATCCTGTACTATGGATTTTTCTTCCTTTCTTTATTTGCTTATTTAGTAGTTTATGAGATAATTGTGTTTGAGAACAACTATAAATAATTGTTTATTCAGTAGCAAATTAATTTTCTTATATTTATTTTTAATGACTTGTAGCAATATGTCACCGGATAAATCTTGGATGCAATTACCAAGGTCAATAATGGCATATTATAATAGAGTACCATCTTTCCTTGATTATGCTTATCGTCAAATTCAAGAAGATGATATGAAAAATTTATGTCCATGTGTGAAATGTAGTAATGGGTATAGAAAAAATGGAAGAGGAATTAAGTAAGCTTAGAAAAGTAAAAGAGCAAATGAAATGGATGGAAGAGAAAATGAACTTTATTATGCCTCAATCAATCTTCCAGCAAGTGCCTAACATGGTATGATTATATTTCTTTTTGTCTCTTAAATGGAACTTATGATTGATGCATAATGCTAAATGAAATTATTTTCTTTTGCTGTTAATCTATTTAGTTATTTTGCTTCTCTTTTAAGGATAAATTTTATGAGAATTGCTGGATTGTGGTTGTCTTAATTTGATAATAATTTGAAGGATAGTTTCATATGGTTTATTAAAAATGATGACTGAAAAAATAGAGAATTAGAAACGAGGTAGGATTTTTTGTTGCTATGACTGTTGTTTTATAAAGATATCATTTCTTTTGGGTAACTGAAGGGATTGCCTTGCTTGTGTAACTTATTTTTATTGTACCACTATATTATGCTTGTGAAAATTTATTGAGTTTCAAGATGTTTTTGCCTTTGGTGATTGGATTGTACATCTCTTCTTTAGTTGCACTAAATAAGTTAGCTTGTTTGCCTTTAAATCTACTTTAAATTCTTTTGGTTTTGAATATGTCAAGTGTTTGGACTAATTTTGTTTAGTTTTATTGTCCCTTTATTTCTTTAGTTAATATTATAGCATGGTGTACTTATATAAAAGAGGTTTTGAAATAATAATGTAGGACACTAGAGTAGAGGATGAAGATGAGGAACAAATTGAAAGTGATGAGCCAAATAGCTGGAATATTTAAGAAGTATGAATGTACAACCTTAGCTATTGATGTGTGAGAATATAAAAATGAGGAATCATTTTGTATGAAGTTGAACCATCAAAACTACATTTAGCTTTTGTTATATGTATTGGATTATTATTATTTTAATTTAATGAGCTAACAATATTTTATAATAACTGTTTCAATTTTATTACACATAGATTCTATAATTTTAGTACTGAATTAGTTGATATAACAAATAAAGAAAAAATAACGTAATATTGATGTTTTTAAATAAATATTGATTTCCAATGAAACATTGATTTCCACTAAAATGTTAGTGGTCAACATTCAACATTTCGAGGGAAAATTCATTATTTCCCAGGGATTCATATATTTCCAAGGGACTAATTTTTGTTCTGAGGGAACATATGTCGTCGGAAATAGAATTTCTGACAGATCATAATTTTACCGACAAAAAGAAATCATCTGGAAGTTAACTATTACCGACAATAAATAGCCCTAGGAAGTGTTTTTCTTCCTCGCTTGAATATTTTACCGAGGAACATTATTTTTATATCGAGGAAAATCCATAGGAAAGTACCTATTTCCGAGGGTTTGTCATTGTATAGAATTAACGACAAGCGCTTTCACGACGGACCTCGATGGAAAAAATCCTCAAGAATCGATACCGAGGGATTTAGATACTTTATGCTCGTGTTGTGCTGCTTTATTGTGAAATGCCTCTTTATATAGGCTCTATGGTTCCACAAAATAGTAAGTTTTAAAAGATTTAGATACTTTTCAACTAAGAGTTTTTTCCTTTTATAATTCCTATGAATCAATAGGAATAAATATGATCTTCTTATCTTACTTATCTTCTAAGAAATATATAGATCATTTAATAAACTTCCTGTTTGAACCAACTTCTTGCTCTAAATAGATCTCATGCACCAATTATAGAATCCTATTATTAATTGACTTGCTAAATTAGACATCTAATTAAATTAGGAAACAAATATTCCTAATAAATTAGAATCTCACTGAACTAGGGAATTAATAAATTAATCCCTATTACAAGATATGCAATAAATAAACTTCCAATTTAACTAGATGCCAACTCTATAAATAATGAACTTAACAAATCATCATCGAGAGATTTTTACCTTTGGTGTAGCATTATTGTATGATGAAACTGTTGATTCCTTCATTTGGCTATTTGAAGCACTTTTGCATGCTATGTTTGGAAAGGCTCCAAAAATAATTTTCACAGATCAAGATGCTGCAATAGCCAAGGCTATCTTAAGTGTCATGTCAAATACATACCGTAGGCTTTGCACATGACATATGATGCAAAATGTCTTGAAGCATGTAAATGGTGTGTTTAAAGGTACTGGTAGAGTGAAAAGTGTCTTGTCGGTGTTTATATTAAAGATTAAAATGAGTTTCTAGTTGCTTGGAATAACATGCTTGATGAATATGATGCACATGGTAATAGTTGGCTAAAAGTATATTTGAGTTAAGGCATAAATGGGTTTACACATATGTTAAAAAGCATGGTCTCATTGGAATGAAGAGCACCCAGCTCAGTGAGAGTTTTAATGCAACTTTAAAGAACTACTTGAAATCAAATCTTAATATGTCTCAGTTTTTATGCACTTTGAAAGGATAGTCAATGATAAACGGTACAAGGAACTAAAAGCAGAATATGAATTATGTTATAGGCTGGTCAATATGAAAATGTCAGTTAAAATTTGGCTCATGCAAGGGAGATTTACATAAAGGTAATTTTTCAAGAGTTTCAAGACCAATTTGAAGGGTCTATCGATTTATCTGTGAAAAAGACTCTAGAGATAGTGAATATTTAGTATGTACGGTTGGTATGGATGATTTTGAAAAGAGATGTGTCAAAATAGAAAATGATGGCACATTTTCTTATAGCTGCAGGAGGTTTGAGATGAGGGGAGTTTTATGTAGCCATATCATCAAGGTTCTTAGAGATGTTATATATGTCAAAGAAATTCTCATTCAGTATATCTTAAAAAGGTAGACAAAACAAGCAAGAGTAGAATGTATCAAAGACATGTATGGGCATGAAATTCAAGCGAATCCTAAGTTGCAATAGACATGTCAATTCAGGTCTTTATGCTCTATATTTACCAAGATATCCAGCAGGGCTTCTGAAAGTAAAAAAGCATATGAGATACCAAACACGCATGCCATGGATTTGGCAAGACTAGTTGAGGATATTTTACTTTTGGAAATGGATTGTTGTGTGCAAGAAAAAGTTCAAGAATCTCCTTTGACTTAGAACATAGATATTGTCAAAGTAAAAGGTCTGAAGAAGAAAGAGTCATCTTGTGGAGGACGTAGATTCAAGAGTAGTTTAGAGGTAGCCTTGACAAAAAATAAGAAAAAGAGGCTACAAATTGTCAGTCTCAAATAATCCAGGTTATTGTCTGTATTATTAATTAATTAGTTTTATATCGTAACAATATTGAGCAATTACTTTCATCTGGATTAATTTTTTGCTTACATTGTTCATTGTCACTGCCACATGTTCAATTACTTCTGGTGATTAATAATACTCATTCATTAATGATTGATCATTCTTATTCAGTAAGTGGTTCTTAATTAGTTTTTATGTGTGGATCTTTTTCATGCTTGTTATTGCAGCCATAATTGATGACTCAAGTTCGACAAGCCAATTTTCATGATTTACTTCAACAAACAAATTTTTAGGCTTTGTTTCAACAATATAGCACAAGATTCTCAAATGGATTTCAAGGCTCTCAAGCTTTCAGTAGCACAAATTTAATATAACTAAATTCCATTATTTTTAGTTTAGCTTTTTCCTTTAATATTTAGGTAGTTCCAGATCAGACAATGTTAATGTAATTTTTGTTGGTTTAGATTCATTTACAAATTGTAGGTTTTTTTTTTTTGTATTTTTGTACTACTTGTGCCTTTCCATCACAAGCTTTACATTAATGCGCAAGTGATTCTCTTGTTTGATATTTTAATGTTTAATGCTTAGGTTTGTTAAACCCTGTAAGTTTAGAGAAATGAGTAATATAATGAAAGTTGTTTCCATATGGTGTTTTTTTTTATTGAAAAAGTTATTTTTTTTACAAAATGAAAGCTTTTTCTTTTTGGATAAAGAAAGAGACACTTTCATTTATTTCGAAAAGATAATACAGTAGCTATTTCTGCTAGTATAAGGTCCAGCCAGACATCAGTTGTATTGTGATTTACAACATATTTTAGCCAAATGGTGAGCCTGGGCATCCCATAGTCTTAGAATGTGTTGAATTTCGACTTTCTGAAACAACTTGCTCTAGCTTTAGATTTTAGAAATTACGCAATAAATTTCAGCTCTGCTTCCTTTTCTACTGCTGAACAATTCAGCAATTTCCTTTGCTACCTTTATCCCTCATTTTATAGCTCCAACATCTGCAAATGCCACAACCTTCTATAATTGTGATGTCTTCACAGCTGCTGTAATTATCTTGCTATTTAAATGCCTTATGACTCCCAATCTTACTAATTGATTTTGTTTATCAATTGCTGCATCAACATCGATCTTGAAGGCACTTCTTGGTGGAAGATGCTGTTTACACCAGCCTTGAGCATATAGCAAACCTAAAATTTCACCACAACTATAACTTTAAATTCCAATAGTATCAAATTGTTATAGATTCATATGTAATTGGCAAACAAAACTTAGTAACTACAACTTTGAGTAATGTAGATAATCCAAGAAAAAATTAGTCTGGACCACTTGACATAATCCTCCATAGACCAAGTATAACACATTTGATTTATTAATCTTTCTTCGTTCTCCACTTTCAAGCAAGTAAAATATGGCCATTTGGCCACCTTTGATCCTTCTTTACATTTGAAGGTGTATAATATTCGAGCAGCATTCTTTTGCATCATTTTATTTTTGCGAGGCTGCAAAAGAATATAAAAATTCAGTAAGTGACATATAGTGAAAAAGAAAATTGTGCATTCAATAGCTTTAGTATAAAATAGATAAGTGCTACATTTTAACAAATAGGTGGTGGGCATTAGAAAATTATAAACCTGTCTAAAAATCAAATCGGACTATTCCCACTTTTTATTTACTTTTTATAGCAACAACATCTCGGTAAGTCTTTCAGGAAAAAAATAAAAATAAAACCTTAGCAAACAACAAAAGGTTTGTTATAAGAAAAATCCAAAATTTAGGCACAAAAATGTTAATAATCTTAACAATAAAGAAATTGATGTTGAATTAATATTACCCAAGTGATTATCACATCTAACTAACGGAACTTCAGTTTTTTACCTTGATACTGTTAGGCAATTTTGATGTTTTTCATTTTTGAAGATTTATATTTCCTTTTTGAATTTGATGAAATTTTAATTTTGAAAAGAGTGAGCAAGGTTTCACTGGATTTGGAGAGTGAAGAGGGCATTTAAATAAAAAATTAATGACAAATAAATATTGGCCATTGGATTTAATAATGCCACATGTCAATAGATTTTTCAAAGGTCAGACAGTGATTAGATCAGGAGAGGATCTGAACCTGAGACACATAACATATTGTGGCAAGGGTTTGTATACGCATCCTAGATTGATCTTCTCTATTTAAGAGCCTTGCAATGGCAAAATCACTCAAGTGAGCAATTTTCTAATTCTCTAACAATACATTATTGAGCTATAAGTCACATTAGATTATAAGAAATGAATGACCAAGGTGGAGATATTCAAAAGTTCAAGCAACCTCTATTATTATGGTCAACCTTTAGAAAATGTCTAAAATGCACTTATTAGAATACAACCACTCTCCAAACTTCCATTAGGCATGTATTCTAACACCAATGCTTTAAAATCATTATTTGAACAACTACTAATAATTTTGACAAGATTTCGGGTGAATATTTTTCAAAACTTCACATTAGTATCAAAACTCTTTAATGCTCGTTTGAGTTGCAAGTGAAATACCTTTATTACAACCTCCATCCCATCCGCATGTCTTCCTTAGTAAATGGAGCCAAATGTCACGGGATGAGTGTTTTGCGCAACGAACCCACGCAGACTTAGACAACTCTTACCGAAAGTTGGTAAGTAAGCCTTTGAGCTTCTCGACTAGTTGAGCCTGGAGGTTTCGAAAGAGATAGAGAGAAGAAAGAAATTGAGCTGAAAGAGGAAAATTGTATTACTCTCAAAGTGTTTACAAGAGTGCTTAGTTACTTGCTCTAAGCTTGATGCTAAAATGCCAATGTCATGCCCTATTTACGGGGAGGCTTGCCAAGCTTTAGAGTTTTAGAGAATTCTACTACCTTACCTAAATATCTAGATATTTACATGTGCTGGAGATATGTAGAGAATCCTAAATATATCCAAGCAGTTAAGTTAGAAAATTTTAACCCGCCAAGGTAACACTCTTGGCCTAAACTTGGGCTCTTAACCTCAAATCAGGGCACTGAGCTAGCAACTCGGTCTGCAATATCCTTCCCCACCTAAGCTCGCTGGCCTTCGTCGCAGACTTGAACTTTTAAATATGGTTAGCGAATTACCACAATTCATCTTCGCGCTCCCAAGTGGTTTCACTCTTAGGGAGATTTTTCCACTTTATTAAGTACTTATTGTATGGTATTATATCTCTCATTTGAATCACGCGATCCCTAATGATGTAGTCCATATCTTTGTCGAATGCGGTGACCACAGCGGTTGGCACACGCCTCGATTCTCCTCGACTTAGGTCTTCCGTATTTTCATGATATGGTTTGAGAAGGCTCGCATGGAAGACCGAATAGATCTTAAGTCTTGACAGAAGTTGAAGTTGGTACGAGACGTTGCTTACACGTCGTACAATTTGAAAGGGTCTCTTATAGCGCCTCACTAACCCTTTGTGAACTTTCCATAACGTCTTGAATTATTGAGGTAAGAGTTTGATCATGACTTCATTACCTTCCTTATCCTTAACATGCCGTCTCTTTATGTTCGCCCACTTTTTCATCTTCTTCATGGGTTTGTCAAGGTAGGCTTGTATAATGTCCTCCTGTCATTCTTGGATGAGCTTGTGAGCCGCAGGACTTTTTCCTCTATAAGTAGAGGCTATGGTGTTGAGCTGGAATTCTATGATGATTTTAAATGAACTCTTGCCTGTAGCCTCACTTTGCTGTAAGTTATAAGAAAATTGGGCATGTCGAGTAGCTGCCTAATCCTACTGATAAGCACTCATATAGTACCTCAAATACATCTCGAGGAGATCATTGATGTGCTTGGTCTCCAATATCTTAAAAAGTTTCGTCCAAAAATGTCCGGTGCACCGAGGGTCTCAGTTGCTCACAATACTCTTTGAAACTCTCCAAAGCTCCACAGTGTGCTTGACGAAGAGACGGGTTGCTTCGTCTACTTTGGAATCGGCTAGTGCATACTTGCTGTAGCGATCGACAACAACCATGATGTTGCCGCACCTTTCAGATTTTGGCAGTGATGTGATTAATCTAGTCAGTAGTTGGTGGTCTACCTTGTCTTGTTGGCACACAAGACAAGTCTGCACATATGCCTCGATGTCATCCGTCATATACGGCCAAACGTATGGGGCTTGAATTAGGGGGGTGGTGCATTCTATTCCTAGGCGACTAGCCCACTTGGAGTTATGGCTCTCCTTGATGACTTAGTTCCACAAAGTTCCCCACCTTGTCATGAACAACCAATCTCATTTGGTGAAGAGGATGCTTTCTTCTTGTCAAAATCTCCTTGTCTTGCCTTCTAGCACTTTTCCCAATAAGTCTTTCGCTAGATGGTCTTGTTGGAGGCCTTCCTTAATCTATGAGACAAGTTTGGACTTTGGTGCTCATGTTAAGTGTTGCCATGCAGCTTAGAGCATTTGTAATGACATTGGCTTTACCCAGTTTATACTCGAGCCGATAGTCGAATTCTATAAAAAACCTTGCCACCGAGCTTGCTTGGGGCTCAACTTCATTTGCATTTGAAAGTAACTTGTCACCACATTATTCATAATTATCGTGAAGTGTGAGCTAAGCAAGTAATGTTGCCATACTCTCAAACAAAAAGATGATGGCGGTCATCTCCTTCTCTTGTACCTTGTAGTGTCGTTCCATGTTCTTTAGCTTCCGGCTTTCGAAAGCTATTGGGTGGCTGATAACTCTATGAAATGAGAGTTATCATGAGATTTTTAGACTTAAATCAAGACTACTTAAAGAGTAATTGATGTGTTTTAGTGTAGTTTAATGATAGTTTGCATTATATTTATTTTAATTTAAGTTTAATAAAGTTTATGTGATTTTTGAATAATTGTATCTCTAAAACATATGTTTAATTGTAGGTAATTGGAAAATTGAATTTTTTGGAAAAGATACTGCTGTAATGAACTTATAAAGAGGAGAAACGAGCATGGCTATAGCAATCTTAGAGCATTGACAGAGAAAACTTCGGACGACATATTTAGAATATTGCGATCTGTAGTTTCTTAATTTGGAAGATGTGTGCCCTAAAGCTTCTAGTTACCCTAAATTGTGATTATAAAAGAGGCATACATGTAAAAAAACAGAGGAGGCCATGAATTAAGATCGAAATAGAAAAGAAAAAAAGAAGAAACAGAATTCTCGAGTAGAAATTAAGGCTGCACCAGTAGAAAATATTACAGAATTAATTGGAATTCGTTCTTTCTCATTCTTTTCTTGTTTACTTGTTATTTATTGATCATGAAGATGTATTCGATGGCTAAAACTTGGTTGTTTGTTTTCCTTTCACAAATTATAAATTAAATTTATTTATGGTTGAGAGTAAAACTATCTTGATGGTTAATTGATTGAATATAGGTGTTGCTGCATTTTTGTTATAGCATTTTGTTTTAACAGTATTTATGTACATTCATTATTTCGATTGACCACCCATTTAATGATACAAGCAAGAAAGAGTCACAAAAGGGCCTATATTAGGAACATATTAGAGCAATACTTGGTCTTACATCGAGTTTCTTAGATTGAGTTTAACTTGAATCTACAGCGGTCATGCTTAATCTAAGATTAAGTAATAAACTAGATATAAGAATTCACCTTGTAGGGTAAAGAGAACATAAATGTGTAATGTTATATCTTATGTTGACATAACAACTAGTCGCTGTTAGGTTGTATAAAGACATAAGACATCCAACATGCTATCGTTGAGGATAAAGATGGTTTCGCCAAGATCAGAAGTTAGACGCCGCAAAGAATCGAACTTAACATCAAGAAAACAGTCACTACCATCAAGAGAGTTTGATCACTCAACTAATTCATTTCTATTGATTTTACCCTTGTTTTCTAAGTGAACTTTTAATTAGTGAGTCCTCAAGTACTAAGTGAGCTTTCATTTAGCTATTTAATTTTATCAACTAAACTCATTTTAATTTAGAATATAGATTGCACTGTTGAGATTGCTGTAGTAATTCTAATAGCATCAATCCCTGTGGAGACGATCTTAGATACTTATCATTATATTACTTGTTGTGTACACTAGTGCATCGACACCAATAGCAATCGAGTTAAAATAAACAACAGCAACCTTCTTGCATAAGGACTCCATCTATGGCCAAGTCTGAGGCATCTGCTTGAACTTCGAAGGGCTTAGTGTGGTCTGGAAAAGCGAGGACAAGTTCTTAAAAAATTACTTTCTTTAACTCTTCGAATGTACGTTGGCACTCTTCGGACCAATGCCAAGTTCGATTTTTCATAAGCAAATTTGTCAAGGGTGTCGCCTCGCTGAGTAGTCCTTTATGAAGCATTGGTAGTTCACAAATCTAAGAAATTTGCGAGGTTTGAGCACTTTCGTAGGAGGCTCCCATTCAAGGATGGCCTTCATCTTAGAGTTCTCCATCATGAGTTTTCCACACACAATTTTAAGGCCAAGGAGCTCCAACTTTCATTGAGCAAATGAGCACTTTTTCGTTTTGAGGAAGCTTGGAGGACCTATCATAAATGTTGGGCATGCTCCTCGAGTGTGGTGCTATACACCACGATGTCGTCTAAGTACACGACGATAAAGCAATCGATGAATGGTTAGAGCACCTTCTTTATAAGTGTGCAGAAAGTGGCGGGTGTATTGGTGAGGCCAAATGGCATGACAAGGAATTTAAAAGACCCGTACCTCGTTGTGCACATTGTCTTGGGTTCATCTCCCTTGGCGATACGAACTTAGTAGTACCCGAAGTGTAAGTCGAGTTTGGTGAAGTACCGTGCTTTGCCAAACTGGTCAAAAATATCCGTTATTAAGGGAATTGATACTTGTTCCGGATAGTGATCTTATTAAGCGCTTTATAATATGCACATCCGCAGAATCCATTTTTTTTTAAAAGAACCGAGCACCGAATGGGCCTTCGAGAGGTGAATGTTTCACATCCAACAAGTCGAGTTGTCTCCGCAACTCCTCAAGTTCTAAGGCATGCGACAGGCGCCAAGGTTGGTGGCTTTGTGCCTTGTTCAAGGTCAATCTCACGGTCTAGCTTTCACGAGACGGAGCTTTTTCTAAGTTCAGGTATCACGCCCTGACATCTTCAAGATGGCTTGTATTCACGAGGACTTGACTTGGCGAGTTTCCACAATCTCCTCCCTCGTTTAGTTCCCGAATAGATACTAAGAAGCTTGGGTCCATATTGAAAACCTTTTTGAATTACATGGTCGAAAGCGTCTTTTTTTTAGACTCGTCACGTTCCATGGGAACGATGCATGCTTTACTCCCGTCGAGGATGCTTAGGGACTTTATGGCGGGCAATGGGAAGGCATGGACTTGATCGAAGAATTTCATGCCAAAAACCATCTTAAAGTTGTCTATAGCCACGATGGAGAAGTCAAGATTTACGCTTCGTTCGAGTGTTGTACATGCCTTGTGCGCGAGGCCCACAATGGGCTTGGTGGGTGACTTTCGACGATTATCATGATTGGTGCAGTAGTCAAGGGTACAATGTTCACCAGAAGAAGCATGTTTTTACATGACTTTCGACGAGGGATACTTTTACTGTCCATGTAAAGTGGGACTGCTTGTAGATTAAATGAACCATACAAAAAAGTATTTACCATAAATGATTTACCTGAGAAGTTTGCAAAAGATCCTCTGCTTAGAATGTCTCATTTTAGTCTTTTGAAGGAAAGATTTAGATATTTAGATATAAGTGTTTCTCAAAGGACCTAGAAATAAACCCAAAGATACTATTTTTAGACAAATCCAAGAACTCCAAACTTCTCAAGTTGCCAAATAACTTGGCTAGGAATCGATCCTTGGAATTTGTCATATGCTAAGGAGAGAAACGGTAGATTACTTAGTCCTCCAATTACGGTTGGGATATTACCTGAGAAATTATTCCTTGACAAGTCTATTCCCACCATAACCTTTAAATTTCCAATATCTAATGGAAGAGGTCCGTTCAAAGAATTTGATGAAAAGTTAAAGACCAAGATGTCTCTAAGGTTCCAAAAGGTGGAAGGTATTACAGAAGTGAACGCATTGGAGTGCAATAAGATGTTCTTAAATAGTTGAGATTACCAATGCATGGAGGGAGTGATTCAAAAAGCTTATCATCATACAATTGCCACTATTAGAAAAATGGGTTACCATAACAAAATTTATATGATAAATATTATAAAATTAGTCATTTATCACAAGAACATGATAGACATATGACAGAATTTTCATACATCATAAAGGCATGACAGATTTGTGATAAATTTTTATATATTAGATAAACATGATGGCATATTAATATTTAATGAAACCGTGAGTTTATGATGGATTAAGTTGGTCTTGAAACGACACCATTTAGTAGATTTAAAAATTTTAAAAATAAAAATATTTATTTAACATTTAAATGCTATTGTTTAACAATAATGACTAAACCACCAAAAAATTCTAAGTGTTGGCATCTTTCACTTATCACTCTATCGGCAAGGGCTGGGAAACCTAAGCATTAAAACCCCTCAAAATCAAGGATTAACCTAATTTTATCTATAAATTGGTTTTGAAATCTATTGCATGGAAACCAAAATCATAGTATATGCTATTGAAGGAGCCATTTTATTATAAGTTTTTAGGCACAAAATCACCACATACGCTCATTGTTGCACCTTCGCGTCCACTATAGAAACCGCGGTGTCACTACTACTTTGCATTGTTCAATCGGCGTTGGAGACGCAATCCTTGTAATTATTGAATCCTTAGGTTTGTCATCAATTAACGTTTTTAATTTTTACTCTGAATAAATCAATTGGCCATTATAAAATTAATTGTTAGTTTTATTATTATCTCCCTTCTTTGTTCATTATTTGTGTCCTTTTGTTTCGGGGGTTATATCATGAATGGTTTGTCTTTATAATTTATTTTTGCAATTCTTGTTGTTATTTTTTTTTATTTTTTTAATTCAAGAAACTTATACTTTGTCCTTTTATTAAATCTAAAAATTGCTCAACCATTTAATTTAGCATGTCCTCTTCTTTTAATTTTTTTTTATTCTGAATCACAGGATTTCACTGCCCTGTACCCTTTCAAACTTAATTTCTAGCATCAGGTTTGTTTAATTTTTCACTTGCATTTCCATTCAATGTTTAAAAAATGTTTGCTGGCAATAGATTGTCCAAATATTGTTATATTCTGTAATTTTTCAGTCAGCTTGTGTGTGAAGTGATTTTGCTTGATGATATAGCATTTTTCATTGACTAGTGTCTTTAATTAGGATGAATCCAAAATTGTCCAAGATCGTTGACATTTTTTTAAAGGAAAAAGGACAAATACACCCCCAACATTTAGGTAAAGCGACAAAAACCCCCCTAACATCTCAAAAAAGACATTTACACCCCCATTCACTAACGGGAAGAGTAACTTTTAACAGAAATTACTGTTATACCCTTTTAGCATATAAAAAAAATTATTGATTATTTAATTTGTTCATATATTATTAATAAAATTATAAATATACATCATTGCCCAATTTTTCTATTTAAATTTTTATCAAATTCCCTCTTCAAGCCAAATAAATTTAATTCATTACTTAAGAATAAAAATAAATAAAATTGGTTATTAATGTTAACTTGTATTTCAATTAATACCATAATAAATAACATAAAAATTAGTTATAAATATACAAGTTTAAATGATAACATGTGGAAAATTATTAAATATATAAGTTTAAAATTTCAATAAAATTTTATGGTATTAATACCACAAATTAAACTTGTATGTATTTTTTATATATATACTAGAAGGGTATAACAATAATTGCTATTAAAAGTTACTGTTCTCGTTAGTGAATGGGGGTGTAAATGTATTTTTTGAAACGTTAGGGGAATTTTTGTCCTTTTACCTAAATGTTGGGGTGTATTTGTCTTTTTTCCTTTTTTAAATGATTGTGAGCTAGATTTTGTGTATTTTATTGAGTTGAAAAGTGAGGCTCCCTTCTTCTATTGTCTTTTTTATGTTTGAAGGAAATGGTACCATGTGGGGGAAAGTTTGGTCATATGGACCAAGTAATGTTTAGTTGCTTATACATATATAGTCTTGTGGTCCATGAAATGCTGGATTGTTAGATTTTTTTTAAAAATAAATGTTAAATGTATGTGGGCCAAGTTATTTGGGATATTATTAATTGGGTATTGTTAGTTGGTGGTTTGGTGTAAAGTTGTTAAGATAGCATGCTGCACACGTTTAAATTTGTTTCCTGTTGTTTTCGATTAAGGCTATTACGTTTGTCTAAGTAGCGCTAAAAAATGCTCAAAACGTAATTTGGCTTGAATTTCTTTATGTTAGGTTGGATATTTTTAATGAGTTTAATTTCTGCGACAATAACCATCAACAAGGCATGAATGCAACTGGGCTTCTTTCCTTTTTGTAGTATTTATCATATTCCAAAAGAAATAGTATCAAAGTCCTTGTTGATTATGTTAGTAATATACCCTAAAGGCCAATCGAATGGTGTTTGCTTTTAGGAAATTATTATATTTGAATAATATTTTGATATTTATAAAATGACAAAGTTATTAATATTCATATATTAATTTAATGAATATAGTCAAGTAAAATAGTTGAAGAACGCATTCTCGAGTTTGTCGAGAATATGAAACGTGTATCCTTTGTACTATACTTCTAAAATAGTTCATAGTGGAGGATTTATGATTGGACATTATAAATTCCTATCAACACTAGTATGTGTTATGACTCCTTATAGTATGTGATACTAAAATGGATGGTGAGTTTCATATCATGGACATAAGATGTCAAGTCAAACACATATATGAGTTTCATACTAAAATAGTTTCATATTCCAAATCCTATGAACTCCTAGAACATTTCTAAGTGTGGAGTGATTACAGGCATCACAATTGGGATGCTTTAAGGATCTCAAATCAAAAAAAGTTGTTCGTGCAGTGGTCTATTTTCTGGACAGTGTTCGTAGCTTGCTATTTTCTGTCAATTTATCCTACCTCACGAAGTCGTTTTTGAAACTACAAGTGAGGTAGTTAAACTTCAATCTTTCCTCTTGATTTTCGTTTTTGAATGAAGCCGATCCGAGGTCTCTAGAGCTTCCGCCATCCGTTTTAATTTTACTGTGCAAAAGTTGCGTTTTTAGAGATCTTATGGACAAATGTTGTCCTGCAGATTAGGAAGAAGAATTGAATTCCAAGGTTCCCAAGAGGTTATAATTAGTGTTTTCTTTTGTTTTCTATCATCAAAGCAACCAGTTTCAACTGATTTGGTGCTCCTTAGTAACTTTTTGTCACTTAAGGTTAATGTGCAAGTATTTATGTTTTCAGCCTTTACTTGCTTTTTTTTATGGTTCACCAAGTATGGAATACATGGCATTAATATGTTATATAAGTCGATTTTTATTTGATTATTAGTTTTTTCTTTTGCATTATCTGCCTAAAATGTGTATGGATATTATTTATTTATTCCTTACTCAATGGCTTCAGATAAGTTTTAGTTCCAGATTTTGTGTCACACGTGGCAAGATTTTTTTCAATCTTTGTGAGTCATGACTTCATGGCTTGTCGTGCTTATTTAAGAAGTCAATTAATTTATTTTTATATCAATGCTTTGTGGCTGTTGTATGAGTGTACCTTTTCTCTAATACCTTTACTGTTTGAATTATTGCTCATAGAGTTAAAATTTAGTTAACCAGATTTTCACAAAGTAATTTTCAGATATGTCATATCACACAACATTTTCTTCATCTAGTTGTTTTCTTTATCTCAAAATTCTGAGGCTGAGGCGACCATAATAGTGTGACTATCAATTAAAGTCATGACTATGAACATCTTTGCTCATACCATAACTTGTCAGCTTGCACTTTAAAATTACGAGATTTTTTAAAATCAAAATTTTAAGTTCTTGCACAAATTTGTTTATACTATCTTTTCTAAGAACTAATTGGTCTGCAATCTGCTAATGAAATTAATTTTACAATGTGACTGCCATATATTTCTGATATCTCTAAATGTTAGTACATTATGTTGAAATTGTCTCAATTATATATCAGGTACTAGACAAAAAATGGATAAATCTTAGCTCAAATATGATAGATTGTCCAGTGAGTACGAGGTTGGTGTGGAAAAATTTATTAAGACAACAGTTAAAAGTAATTAAGAAATTAGTGTTGTTAGGTGTCCATGTGATAAATGTTGGAATTTAGCATTTTATAGGCCTAACGAAGTGAAAGATCATTTAATTATATGGGGTTTTGATATGTCATATAAAACATGGGTTTGGCATGGGGAAGATATTCGCAACAAATCTCCTGACAACATAGGTTGCCAAAATGACAGTGAAAATATGGATTATGATGGTGGTGATATTGTTGAAATGGTTGAAGATACTTTTAAGGATTGTAATAGTGATCCTAAAGCATTCCAAAAACTATTAAAAGATTTTGAGAAGCCTTTGTACCCTGGATTAAACAAATTTACCAAGTTATTAGCTTTAGTTAAATTGTAAAATATAAAGGGCAGATATGGATGCTTTGATAGTAGCTTTTCAAATTTGTTGAGTGCTCTTTCTGACATATTACCGGAGGAAATGAATTGCATGTACCAATGTATGAGGCAAAAAGATAATGAATGCTTTAGGCTTAGAGTATATCAAAATTCATATTTGTCTAAATGATTGTATACTCTATAGAAAGGAGTATGAAAGCCTTTCTAATTGTCCTACGTGCGATGAATCTAAGTGGAAAAAAAGGGATGGTAGTGTTCCTGCTTATAGGAAGGGGTTCCTGCAACAGTGTTATGGTATTTCCCTTCTGTATCTAGATTTAGGCAGATGTTTCAGTCCTCATAAACTGCCAAAGGCTTGACTAGGGATGTAAATAAGAGGAAATTAGATGGTAAGCTTCAAAATCCAGCTGACTCACTGGCATGGAAGTTAATTGATGAAATATAATACTTACTTTTCCCATAATCATAAACGTAATAAGGATTATAGTACTTACTTTTCCTATAGTTTCTCATAAACATAATAAGGATTAAAATACTTACTTTTCCATCGTATTCTCACCGTGAAAGAACTTCTAGTGCTACATACGCTGGAGTTCCAACAGTTGATTTGGGTCTTGAATGCAATAAAGATAAGTATTTTAGAATAAAGAAAAAATGAACAAGATAACAAAAATGGTAAGTTTTATACTACTAGTTTACTAATATCACAGCAGTTGCAAACCTTAGAGTAACCAAAGTCATATATTTTCAGACGTGCAGCACTTCCATCCAATTCGGTATCTTCTAACTTCAAATCTATTAAAATAATAAATCACTTATTACAAACAAAGGTTATTTGTATCCACACCATTGCTAGAGTGGGTATGTAAATCAAGTTCATTAAACGCATGATTGGGGATAGAGAAGAAGGTACGTTAAAGCTGCAAGAAAGAGGAAAGAGGAAAATGACTGCAAATGATTCAAGTTTATGGAGCATATGCATGATAAGGGTAAAATAACTATTCAAGAACAACAAATTTAGTGAAAACTAAAATTTGGAATGATCCAGAAAATACAACCAATCTGATAAATTAATTATTTATTAGTTTATCAACAAATAAGAAGATTCTATTAAATTTAGGAATTTAATAGAGGTCCTTTTCTCCATTTAAATAGATATATAGCCAAAGGTAGCAAATTCAATTATAAACCTAGCATCTCAGCAACATAAGAACATAACAATGGAATCCTCATAAAAAACCTTAGTAGAGAAGGAAATTGCCAACACAAATAAATTATATACACTTGGAAATCTGATGAATCGAGGTTTAATATCTCCAAGCATTTGGAAGAGATCGTTTTGAAAACCCAGTCCCTGTGCTAAGATAAAGATACAGAAGAACTTAAGAAATATACATAGAATGTAACTGTTAAGTCATACTAAGAAATATTATAAAACTGCACAGACGCAAGAAAACTAGTAAACACACAATATTTGACAGTTTTCATATATTATTCAACTTCTAAATAGACTAGCTACAAATTAGAAGTTAATTTGAAACCTATTTTTAGTTACTAATAATATTAAAATGCCATAAACAGAGTATGCAACACCACGAAAGAAGAAGCATACCTTAGCAGCATCAAATCCTTAAGCCCATAAATAATCCAAAAATTCAAAATCAAAATCAATCCATTAAAGGACCTCTTCACATTTGACCCAAGAATCTTTATCAAACAGCATCACCATCAGTTAAAATAATTGTGACTCAAGTTGCTGCACAATTGTTTGATAATATACCTCAATGAAGACATTGGCGGGAACTCATGAACTCTTTGTATTAGGCAAGCCATTTTATGCTTGAATATCAGTCGTTGGATAGCTAGAAGCATCAAAGGTCAGAATTAGGTGGCAATCAAGCTGAAGGAGCAAGATATCACAGCTTGAGAAGACAAGACTGAGCAACTGAAGACAAGAAGACAACCTGCAGTGTCAGGCTGTTATAACAACCTCTGAAATGCCCTGTGATGAAAATTGATAGCCGTTGATGCTAGGTCTTGATGTAACCCAAACATGAGAACCAAGTTCTATATAAAGCACTGTAATGCAATGGGTTGTAATGCTGGAAAAATAAAAAATCGGCTCTTTATTTTTATTGCTTGTGAATTGTGAAAGCTACTAGCTCTTTTTTTTTCTTGGTATCAGAGCCTTGAAAATCTAGAAATGGATAATCAACCAACAAATGAACCAACCCAGAAGCCGTGATCAATAGCACACCACCAGCTCAAACACAAAGTCAGTTACCCACCCAAACACAAACTGCATCATCATCCGCACACACAAACATGAATGTACCCATAAGCTTCTCTTTCACAGCTCCTGTGAAACTAGATAGAGGCAATTATATTATATGGAAAGCCCAGGTCTTGCCTGCTATCTGTGGCAATGGCCTGGATAACTTCATTGATGGATCATTTGTATGTCCAGAAAAGTTCCTAATGGATGCTGATGCAGAAAACAATTTCACAGCATCTGCAAACCCTGCATATGCACTCTGGCGTAGACAAGACCAACTCCTCTTAAGTTGGCTTCTTTCTACAATATCAGAGAATATTATCACTGCTGTGACACATTGCACAACTTCACAAGAACTGTGGTCTGTGCTGGAAAGGCTTTATGCCTCACAATCAATAGCCAGATCCATAGTTCTCAAGATGCAATTGCATGGTGCAAGAAAAGACTCACAAACTATCACTGAGTTCTGCACAAAAGTAAGAAACTTGGCAAATGAGCTGCAAATGGCAGGAAAGCCAGTTTCAGAAGAAGATCTTTGCTCTCACGTGCTTACTGGCCTTGGCCAATCGTTTGAGTCTGTTGTTGTTAACCTCACTTCAAGACTTCATGAACTGACCTTTGATGAAATGTATTCTGTGTTGTTGAACCATGAAGCCAGACTGGAGCAGAATGCAACTCAAGATAACAACTTTGAAGCAAATGTGGTCTCAAGGCAAGCAAGGAACAACTGGACCCAAAAGAGAAATGAGAGACCAAGGAATCAACCATCAAACCAGTACCTCGGTCCACAAAATCAATACTTTGGACCTCCCAACAATGGTACTGGAAGACCAAACAAAGGAAAAGGAAGAGGGAGACCACATGGAGCAAAGTAAACGCCATTCAAGCCTGGAGTTTTTTGTCAAATCTGCCACAAAGAGGGCCATACGGCTGATGAGTGTTGGTACAGAAAAGAAGATGACTTTGAACCAAAGTCCCAGAACTGTCAACCAAGAGGAGCCTTTCTGGCAACAAATGAAGGAAACAGTGAACCAAGCTGGTATTTAGACAGCGGAGCAACTAATCATGTCACAAATGACCTCAACAACCTCAGCGTAAGGTCTGAGTACAAAGGTAACTCGTTTCTCTTAGTTGGAAATGGATACAAGCTTTAAAATCACACACACAGGAACTATACATTTGCCTATATATGCTGGTAACAAATATGAACATCTTGTGCTTAATAATGTACTTGTAGTTCCACAAATAACCAAAAATCTCCTAAGTATCTCAAGCCTTACAACAGATAATAAACTAATAATTGTATTTTCTGATGAAACTTGTGTTGTCAAGGACAAGTTGGAGAATGTTCTTCTTCAAGGAATTGATATAGGAGGACTGTTTCAGATTGTCGGAAGTCAAGAACATATGAGCCCGAGGAAGGGATGTGCTGCTGATAGAGTCTACAAATCAGAGTCTTTATTTGCTTCAATAAGTGAGGTTTCTGTCTCAGAAAGTGTCAATGAGTCTTTAAGTCCTAAGCCTAGTAGAGAGTCAATTAATCAACTTGATCTGTTACACAGAAGGTTTGGTCATCCTTGTGAACAGGCCCTTATGAAAATCATTTCAAGTTGTAAAAATTTATCTGCTTTCAATAAATAAAAATCTTTGAGTTTCTGCACTGCATGCCAGTATGGTAAAAATCACAAATTGACTCTTAAAAGCTCACAAACACAGACAAAGCAGCCCCTTAAACTGATTCATGCAGACCTTTGGGGCCCAGCACCTATAATTTCAGGAAAAGGTTACAGGTACTATTTAAGTATTGTTGATAATCACACAAGATACACATGGATTTACCCCCTAACCAGCAAAGTAGAAACAACACAAACTTTCATTGACTTCAAGAATCAGATAGAGAAAACATTGAACAAACAAATCAGGTGTCTACAGACTGATATGGGGGGAGAATTTAGACCATTAACTGAGTTTCTTAGGAACAATGGAATCATATTTCGACACTCATGTCCATATACGTCAATACAAAATGGTCAAGTTGAAAGGAAACATAGGCACATTGTAGAAACAGCACTCACTATGCTAGCACAAGCAAACATGCCCCTAAAACTGTGGTGGAATGCTTTTGAAACTGCTGTTTATCTTATCAATAGAATGCCCACGCAGGTCCTAGGTCATATCAGTTCATACAAAAAACTCTACAACAATGAGCCTGATTATACCTTCCTAAAAACCTTTGGGTGTGCCTGCTTTCCATATTAAAGATCATATAACCAACATAAACTTCAGTACCATACCACTAAATGTGTGTTTATAGGGTATAGTTTCCAGCACAAAGGCTACAAATGTCTAGCTAGCACAGGCAGAATTTATATAGCTAGACATGTGATTTTCAATGAGAATGAGTTCCCTTTTGCTAATGATAAGAACTTTGAGACTAACAAAAGTGAAAGTAGGACAAGTAGTCAACCTAACTATCAATAGCTTCTATTACTTCCTTGTGGCACATTCTCAACTCCACAGTCAAGCAGCAATCCATATGAAATATCCAAAGAAGATGAACAAAAGTCCACACAAAATACAATGCAAGCAACATTAGAAAATCAAACCAGAACACCAAACCAAGACCACATCCAAACACATCAACCAAACACAAAAACACAACTAGATGAGAGCCAATGTGAACCAAACCTTCAACAAGAGAGAGTCAACACAGAACCCGAGCGATCATTAGAACCATTAAACACACACCCTATGGTAACCAGATCCAAACATGGAATCTACAAGCCTAAAATATACTTTGCACAAAGGAGTTCACATGTGTTACCAACAGATATAGCAAGTGCTATCAGGAATATGGAATGGAGAAATGCTATGTTGGATGAATACAAAGCTCTACTGGAAAACAACACTTGGGAATTGGTGAAAATTTAAGAGGGTACAAAGATCATTGGAAACAAATGGGTCTACAAAGTAAAGTACAATCCAGATGGAACAGTAGTGGCCAAAGGTTATAACAAAACAGCGGGGGTTGATTACACAGAAACCTTCAGTCCAGTGGCTAAGTCATCCACAATCAAGGTACTCTTAAGCTTGGCTGTCAACTATGGTTGGGACATCAAACAAGTAGATGTCAACAATGCTTTTTTGAATGGAGAACTAAATGAAACAGTGTTTATGGAGCAACCAGAAGGATTCAAGGTGAAAGGAAAGGAAAATTATGTATGTAGACTAAAGAAAGCTCTCTATGGACTGAAACAAGCTCCAAGAGCTTGGTATGAAAAACTCAAAGCTGCCCTACTCAGCTGGGGATACAAAAACTCAGTCTCGGATACCTCACTGTTTCATTGGAGGAATAATAAAGAAGTCATATATGTACTTGTGTATGTAGATGACATACTCATAACTGGTAGTAGCCAAGATCTTGTCCAAGACTTGATTAAAAAACTTAATGAGAGCTTTGCATTGAAGGAGTTAGGCTCGTTAAGTTATTTCCTTGGTATTGAAGTAAAAAGGGACTGTGCAGGGATGCACATTTGCCAAAGCAAGTATGTGCAAGAACTTCTAGAAAAAACAAACATGAAAGGGTGCAAAGAAAGCATAACTCCATTAAGTTCAAGTGTGAAATATACCTTGGAGACTGAAGAAGAAGAGGGAGGACAGCTTTTTGAAGACAAAACTCTCTACAGAAGTGTCATTGGAGCCTTGCAGTATGCAACCATTACCCGGCCAGACATTGCTTACAGCGTCAATAAACTAAGCTAATTTATGCAAGAACCGAAAGTGATACACTGGCAAGGCTGTAAAAGGATCTTGAGATACCTTCAAGGCACTTTAACTCATGGTTTGTATTTCACATCTGGAAACAAAATGGAAATTTCAGCCTTTACAGATGCCGATTGGGGAGCTGATAGAGATGACAGAAAGTCCACAGGTGGTTATTGTATGTTTTTGGCAGGAAATCTAATCTCATGGAGCTCAAAGAAGCAAAAGGTAGTATCAACCTGCAGCACAGAAGCAGAATACAGAGCGTTGTCAAGTGGAGCAGCTGAATTGACTTGGTTACAATCCCTACTTGCAGAGATGAACATCAAGTTGGAGAAGAAGCCAATAATATGGTGTGACAACAAGAGTGCAATAGCTCTTGCTAAAAATCCAGTCTTTCATGGAAGAACCAAACACATTGAAATAGATGTTCATTTCGTGAGGAATAAAATTAGCGATGGAGAGTTTGATTTAAAGTATGTGGAAAGCAAGAACCAAGTTGCAGATATAATGACCAAGGCACTATCTAATCGAAGTTTCGAATACCTAAGATGCAAGCTCAATGTCTCAGCAGACGGCTGAGCTTGAAAGGGGGAGTTAAAATAATTGTGACTCAAGTTGCTGCACAATTGTTTGATAATATACCTCAATGAAGACAAAATATAACCAGAGGACAAAAACCGAATATAAGCTTAACCTACAACAACAAACAAAAAACCTTTAAATTAAATACCATCAAACCCAACAGTCTTTATCTAATTACATAATCAGCAGAAGATACAAAATGATAAGACAAAGCAAGAATCTTGGCACAGTAAAAGAACAAAAGAAAGAAGGAAACCTTGGCATTGGGGTTATCGAAAGAAGAGTTGGAAACAGTCCAGGCTGTAGACGGTAAGAGCTTAAACATGGACCTCCTTAAAGTTGGTGGCGAAGAGGCAACTCGCTCAAAGTAATAGCATTTGACAATGAAGTTCCAGGGCACTCAGGTTCCGCATTTGGCCGCGGTGAAAGCAGAGATATCTCCACCATGAGAGGAAAAGGCAGAGTGCAGGGATCAGACAAGCAGTTATGGAGAAAAGGAGGAGGCTTGAGAAAGTGGTATTTTTGAAAATCCAAAAAGGCAGTGAGTGGTAATGTTGGGTGTCTAGGGGATTGGTTGGAGATGGGTGATGGGGTTTTCAGAAGCGGGACGTGTGAGTGCACCTAGGGTTTGAGTGTTTGCGAGGGAAAAAATGACGAAGATTGTGGTGGGCGTTTAAGTTTAGGACTGAGAAAATTTTTCGTTTTCTTTACATTTTAAACGCACCATTTTCTTTTATATATTTTTTATTTTAAAAATCATTCCGTGCCGCGTTTTGGATTTTAAAAAAATAAAATATTACTTTTAGATTTGGTCAAAAAGGGTTAATATTAAATTTATATCATAATATTTGTGACTGAATTAATTATATAATAAATTCTTGATAGACAAATATTTTATCATAAATACATCATTAATCATTTAATAAACCAAAATTCTATCACGACTTCATCATACATACATGATAAAATGATTTTTGTCATAAAGTTGATGTCATCTATTATTTATTTTCTTGTAGTAATGATAAGCACCTCGGAAGTCTGTTGGAATGAAAATGTAAGCTCGGTCAAGTTTCTGATTTCTTTTGGTATGACTTCCGAGAAATCATTCAACCACAAAGATAAAAGTCGCAGATATTTACAATTTAAAAGAGTAGACGGTATTTCATCATGAAACGTGTTGTGGGATAGCCATAATTCTTCCAGAAAAGGAATGTTATTGCAAATATTTGCAGGGAGTTCAGCAGATAGTGTATTCATACTGAAATTAAGAACATGTAATGAAGAAATCTTGAAGATGAAATAAGGGAAAGAACCGAAGAGTTGGTTATCACTAAGATCAAGTCGTTTCGGCAATGACATATTTTGAAGGGGAGAAGGAATGATGCCTGTTAAGAAATTATTTGTTAGTAGCTATACGAAATTTTCGATTATTTTCATGCATTTCTAATAAATAGTAGGATAATGTTGGATAATTAGATACATCAATTCTTTTAAGAAGATTAAGATGTCAAATGTGTCGTTAGGAAAGTTACTTGTCAAATTATTACGTGACAAATCCAAATTCAACAGAGAAGAGAGTTTGAAGATAGATGAAGGAATGATTCCTATTAAAAAATGGAAAATTATCAATCGTATACACTTAGTTTACTCCGTTATCAAATTTAATACAACACTTTCAAGGAATATTAGTCATCCGCCCTAAGTTGACAAAATGTATCTAGTCCACCAAACCATTAGTTTTCATTTAAATATGATAACGTCGGAGGGTAATATGGTCTTTTCATATGATCTGAGTGATAATTTTAGGGTATATAAGTGATAAGAGATTTTAAGAGTATACAAGTGATAAGTTTTAAGGGTAAAATTGTCGATTCGTTCTGATTAGTTAACTTTCAAACAACATTCTTGAGTTTAGTGGTCAGTAGATAAATTTTGTCAATTTAGGGTGGACGATTGATACACCCTTATTGTAGTATTTTTTATAAAAGCGCAAATTTAGGGTATACAAATGATAATTTCCCTTAAAAAATTAGGGAGTAGCCATAAGATCTCCAATTCTGCAAGATTCCCTAGCTCTTGTGGAATTTCTTCTGCAAATTAAGTAATGTGAGTGCAAAAAATTTTATTACTCAGCTCTCAAATAAAAAAATTGCACAGTTGGCGCAATCAGAAGAAAGAATTTGATGGTAAGACAAAAGAAGGTTCTTTTAAGCAACCATATGGAGATGATATGGTAACAGAGCTTGAAGGATTAAGGACAATTATTCATAAAAAGGTTGGAAAAAAACAAGTAATCTCAGGATTTGGAAAGAGCCATAACTGGAAAAAGCACAGTATCTTCTTTGAATTGCCGTATTGGAGAACATTTTTATTACGTCATAAATTAAATGTTATACATATTGAAAAGAATATGTGTGAGAGTTTGTTAGGAACAACGATGAATATAGATGGAAAGACAAAAGATTCTTTAAATGCTCCCCTTGATCTACAAGTAACGAACGTAAAGCATGAACTACACCTTATTTCTGGAGAATGGAAACGTGGTTTTGCCTTCCACTTGTTATGCATTGTCAAATGATGATAGGAGATTATTGTGTTAGTGGTTGTCAGATTTAAATTTCAAGGATGTGTCAATGTAGTGCAAACTAGTATTTCAAGGATGAAATCTCATGATTATCATGTGTTTATGGAAAGGTTGCTTTCGCTTAACGTGCGTGAATTATTAACAATTTTTTCTTTTAAATTTGAGTTAAATTTACTGTTTCTTTTACTATTAACTGATGCTAATTTTGTTTTATACTTTTATACTCACAACTAGGACGAGAAAACCCTTTACTCATTCTAGTTCATTTGAAAACCAAAATAATTCAGTTCAACAATCTCAGAATACTTTACAATTGCAAGATGTTGCCATAGATAAACATGCAAGTACATATGGTAATATTTCAGCCAATAACAAATTGAATTTACTATTTATTAATTTCAAGTTAGTCACTCTTCATTATGTGTGTATAATTTATAGGTCAATGTATTACTCTCTAAAAAAAGGAAGGGAAAAGATAAAGGTAAAATTAGGGAAGGTGGGTCTGTTGAAGTTTACAAAAGAGGTAACTTATTCTATTTAAATAAAATAACTAGAAACTTACAATGTTGATTAATTATATAAATTAATAGTTGATCTATTGTTTTCTTTATTTCATCAAATCTATGCAATCAAGTACTTTTTAAATTTATTAAATTTTCAAACTATTATTTCAGGCTTATTACTCCTTATGTACATACAGTAGGTGCTCTATTTAAGCAACAAATTAATGGACCTTGGATTACATTTTTTGAGTACCCACAAACAGAATTGGATCGCTTGTTTAATCGTTTTAAAAGTAAGTTCACATTTAATGGTCCTGAAGAGGAGTTGAAAGATGCATTTTCTTCTCAAGTTAAAGAAAGATTCAAAGATTATATGAAGAGTATTAAAGATGAAGTCTTCAAAAAATTTAAAATAGATGAGGAGCGTTATTCTAATTGCCCATCAAATGTTGAGAAATTTGTATGGCATCAAATGATGGACAAATGGCTGAGTGAGAAATGGCAAGTATTATATATTCATAATTGCTATTGCTTTATTATTTATTAGCTATATTCATGATTGCCGTTCTTGTTGCTTGATTATTTGTTGGCACGTATTATAGTATTTAATTACTGGACTAGTTTGTGTTTGCTTCATCTTTTCTATTTTTCTGCTCTATGACTCAATAAGATTTTTTATTTAATAATTGTATTAAGTTTGTTATTTCTTTTTTAGTTAGAAATCGCTTATATTGATTATTAGAATCCAACAATAATTAGTTTTAGTAATGAATAATTTTTCTTCTTTATGTAGAAATCTAGTAGAACAAGTGCATCAAATGTAACAAACCATCAAGTAGTGCACACAACTAGACTGCTTAAGATGCTTAAGAAGAAAAAGGAACTGGTAAATTACCATAGTTGCCATAAATTCTATTATATTTATATATTTTCTTAGAGGTGCTTTTAAAGCATTTACTTTGCTATTATAAAATAATTATTTCGATTCTTAATATTTATTTTTTATAACACAAGTTAATTAATTAGGTAACATCACTATTATTATTGTCATTATATTGATAGGCTGAGCAAAATGGGAGTGAGCCTAGTCCAATAGATTCTTTTGAATTATTTCATGTGCAAAAGGATGAATGTTGGCCCAGTGATAAAATTAAGGAACTACATGTATGTTATTTTATTTATTTTTTTAATTTCAAAAGTTTGTATTATTATCATTATTGGATATGTTATGTTTATCTAATTATTGTGTTCATATTTTGATAAGATCAAAGAGGAATGAATTAAATGAGTCGTCTGATAAGGTCTCAATTAGAAAAGAATGGGATATATATCTTAATGTAACAGGAGGTGTTAAGTATGGTCATGCTCTCGGAGGTCTCAAAATCAAGATGTACATGGATCCACTTTAAGCCAACCATGCAACAAAGAGAAATGCATACAACGTAAGGAGGTTTTGTTGAGTACTTTGAAAGTGGTGCAAGATCAACTGACTGTTATACAGAAAAAAAGTGGAAGAGATATAAGCAAAGCAATCTCATTCTTGTTGTGGATTCCTCTTCAATGGTATAATGTTCTTTTCAATTTCAATTTTTTTAATTTACATAATTCATTATCACTTAATTATTTTAAACATTCATTTAATTTTTTCATATAGGATCCAACTAAAATATTTAATGCAAATGACGATGGTGGTGCAAATTTTGAAAATAGTAGGGGTGCACATTCTGATAATGGTGGTAGTAATGATTCAGATGACAATGGTGGTGCTGATTCATGTGAGGATGATGATGAAAATTTACATGGTGATGGTTATCGCACCATCTTCAATGTGTGGCTGTTATTAGATTGAATGCACCGCTTGGATCATGAGTTAATGTGTTTGTTACTATGTAGTTATTGAGCTGCAGTTATAACGTTAGGACTTGTGCATACGTTATGGATGATTTTCTGGGAGGAGCTTGACACTTTGTGGTTGGTTGGGGTTTATAGAACAATCGACCTAGTTCTGGTTTATTCATGGTATTCTGTTCGAGGTATCTGCTCATAGCCTCAAGAATTACCACCGTCAAGGTAGCCTCACGGGCCTCAAAGATTACTACCTGGTCAAGTTGTTTTACTTATGGGCCTCAAAGATTACTACTGTTAACATGTAAATGTTTCTTTTATTGATTTTGATGATAACAAGCCTTTTAATAAATATGTTGGAGTTTTCATAATAAAAAATAATTTTTTTTTTAAAAGCAAGAATAATTCTATGAGTATTTACAAGTGTTTTTGAAACTGGAAAATCTCTGCAAAAATGTGCATTTCTGAAAATAATCGAACTGTTAATATTAACGGTTAACCGATAAATGCAGAGAAAGGTTATTGTCTTAGGCTTCAACCGATTGTTTCTAACCTTGCCAAAATAGCCATCGGATTTAAACGGCTAACTGCTTATTTTAACGCCAACTGCTTTGAAAGCTCTACTCGTAAAAGGGTTATCTTAAGCCTTAACCGTTAAGCATTTTTGTGTCATCGAATTTAACGGCGAACTGTTAATTTTAACGCTAACCGATAATATCCGTAAAGAATTTTTGTGTTAACCTCTTACCGCTTAAAAGCAAACCGTTAAGCTTGTTGTCTTAAAGGCCATCGGAAATAACCGGTGAACTGTTAACGTAAATAACGGCTAACCGTTAATTTCTGCAGAGGCATACTTTGTTAAGCCTTTAACCGCTTAGTGAAACCGGTTAGTTGAAATGTGTTGTGTATGGTTCTCGATTTTACCGTAACCGTTAATCGTAAACGACTAACCGATAATTTCAGATGCTATTGTTTGCTAAAGCCTCAACCGCTTAGCCAAAATGGATAGAGATTTTTGTGCGTGTCTAGATTTTAACGGCGAAGTGGTAAGTGACTAACGGTCCAACCGCTTATTTGAAATCGCCAAGAACGGTAACTTTGACCAAGAACGGTGAACCGTTAACGGTAAACGCGATCCGTGTTCGCAAAATAGGCTATAACGGCTAGTTTTCAGCTCCAACTATAAATAAGCTCATTCAAATCAAATCAAAGGTTGATCACAACACTACCATTGAGCTTATACACGATTATACAATCTTCATAGAGCTTTAAACACTTTCTTGCTTCTTCTTATTCACACATTGGGCTTTGATTTGTAATCTTAAAGATTGTGTGAGAGAAAACAATTTGTAATTTTTGTTTTGAGTGATTGTAAGCGCCGGATACACAAGCAAGAGATTGGGAATAATCTCGTTGTAAAGGTTTATTGACACCTTGAAGTCAATTGTAAGCTTTTGAGGCCTTGGTGGCTTACTTAGTGGAATCATTATTCAAGACGTGAAAAGTGATAGCCGAACCACGAAAAATCATTGTGTTTGATCTCTCTTACCTTATCTATTTACTTTTCATTGCATATTACTTTGCTTATTTCGAATTGGTTTGCTTAGTTATTATTTCATTGAATTTTTATTTGCTTATTTTTCCAAAAACCAATTCACCCCCCCTCTTGGATTGCCTAGTTAGTATTTCAACTACCTATTCGAAGTGGTTTGCTCAAGGTCATCAAAATTATCACGTTGTTGAGGTGTTCTGCTCAAGGTCACTAGAATTTTCTCCTATTAGTCTATCAACCATTTGCTCACTTTTTACCTGGAGGAGATCATGGTTACCATATTTTATTCCCCAAACAACATTCATTTATTATATGGTAGGATATTAATTTTACAAGTTACCAAATTCATTATCTAATAAATTAGCGATATATTATAATGGTTGAAATAAACACATGTCTAAACGTTGACCCATCTTTAATCATACTGTGCCTTAAGGCTCATGTGTCCAAAACTCTAAGTCCAGCTCAGTCCGCGTGCGTGCCGTGCCATGCCGCGTGCTATACCGAAACGTACTCGTGCCGTGCCGTGCTATATGGACACGTGTCGTTCTGTACGGACACGTGCTATGTCAATGCCGTACCTCGTGCCGTCCAGCCCATTTGCCACCTCTATCCCCAATGTTGTTGATAAAATGATATAGATTAGCTCTAGACGACCATAAATATGGATATAAAAGACTTTTGTTTATAAAAATGTCCACGCGAAAAAACAAAAAAAAGCTCGGTGTTTCTATTACTATTAGAGAGATTTAGAAATAATCTTAATTATATATCTAATGCATAAGAGGGTAGTAAGTGATCCAATGTGTAAGTTATCTGAAGTGGCAAAAATATAACACACTCTTTATTTTATCTAAAAAAAATAACAATACACTCTTTATTTCACTGTGAACAGGCTAGGATGGTATGGAGGCCGACACATTTTAATGAGGTTATTTTACATAATCGATTTAATTGCCTTCGGGATATTTTGAATATATAAAATCAGTCTTGATTGTGAATGAGTTGATATCTGTTGGTTTTGATTATGTGGGGAATATGGGGTGCTAGAAATGAGGTTTTGTATGAGGGGATTGGTATGCCTTCTTCCAGTGTTCTCCCTTGTTCCGAAGGATTGTGGGATTCTGTTGTAAATGGCCCTATGGAAGCTGTCCTCGCAGTTTTAGACCATCCACTTTTAATGTCTGTGGCATGGAAGCCTCAACCAGTTGGACGATTTAAACTTAATATAGATGACGCTGAATGAGCTGTGGATATTCAGCGTGAGATGGTTATGAGGATGGGTACGAAGTCATGCAGGGTCTAGTTATGCCGGCAAAGGTGGATGTTGGAGTGTATTCTAATAATGTTGATGTTCCTGTCAAGAAAAAACCTTCTAGATGGCAGCCCATCTAGAAGGTATGAATGTTTGAAATCAAAGAAGTAAGTTCAAAAGAAAAGCAAGAACGCAAGAAAGAGAAAAGGCAGAAGAAAAATAATAATAAAATGATGAACAAGTACAATTTTTTGCTATAAATAGAAGCTCTCCCATTTCAGTTTTTGCATCCCATCGAGAGAGAAGTATTTTAGCTATTAGAGAGAGTTTTGAAGAGTTTATAAATAAAGCTCTTGCTCTAGTGTTTTGAGAGTTTGGGTGTATTGGGGTTTTGGGTAGTGAGCTAAAATACCACAATATTTGTAACTCCTTTTCACTAGTAAAATATTTTCCTTCTGTCTTCACCCGTGGATGTAGGCTAAAAGCTGAACCACGTAATTTCTAGTGTCCCGTGTGATTTTATTGTCTCAGTATTTCTCAATTTTACTTTAGTTGTGTGTCTGCTTCACCTATCAAATTCCTAACAGTGGTATCAGAGCTATTGGTTGTATTCTTTAGAGTCGGAGGTACTGTTCACGTAAGGGGTACTGTTCAAGTATACGGTACTATTCATGTATACGAAACTATTCACATATACGGTAATATTCATATACGGTACTGTTCATGAGAAACGGTGGGAGCGATCCAAGAATTCTGGGGTAGAAAGCAGGGGATAGTGGTGTGAGTAGAGCAACTGTGTGGTTTTGTACATGTCTAGGAAAGTTCTGTCACAAAGGCAATAAGAGCCTAAGGAGTCTGGGTTTTACGGGACCGCTGACCCCTCCGCCTTTTCCCCGAACTTTCCTGGTATGCATTCTCACACATACTCACAACTATTCAAGGTGGTACACTAGTTTGTGTGCGGTATTTATCAACAAAATGACAGCAAAGTATGAAATTGAGAAATTCAATGGGAATAATTTCTTGTTGTGGAAAATGAAAATGAGGGCAGTTTTGAGAAAAAATAATTGCTTGACAGTAATTGGAGAAAGACCCATGGAGATAACTAATGACAAGTGGAACGAGATGGACGGCAACGCCATTGCTGATCTACACTTGGCACTTGCAGATGGGGTGTTATCCAGTGTGGCAGAGAAAAAGACAACAAAGGAAATTTGGGATACTCTTACAAAATTGTACGAGGCTAAGTCGCTGCACAATAAAATCTTCTTAAAGAGGAGACTCTATACTCTTCGAATGGCGGAATCAACTTCGGTGACCGACCATATCAACACTTTGAAGACTCTATTTTCACAATGCACAACGTTAGGTCATAATATAGAGGAAAATGAACGTGCGGAGCTTCTACTTCAAAGTCTACCAGATTCGTATGATCAACTCATCATCAATCTGACGAACAACAATCCTGCGGACAATCTAGTTTTTGATGATGTTGCAGCCTCCATATTAAATGAGGAGAGCAGGCGGAAAAGTAAGGAAGACAGAAAAGCAAGGAAGACAGAAAAGCAAGTTCGCAACAAGTGGAGGCGTAGAGAAGAGAAGAGAGGGCAAAGAACATGAGTCATCAAATGCTCAGGGGTGTGTAGCAAGTACCTCGGATGATGGCGAAATTCTCTACAGCGAGGCAACAACTGTTTCAGAAAGCAGAAAACGGCTATCTGATGTCTGGCTCATAGACTTAGGAGCTACCTAGCATATGACCTCTCGGAGAGAATGGTTCCACACATATGAACCTATTTCAGGAGGATCAGATATACGCGATGATCATGCTCGAGATCGCCGGTATTAGTACTATCAAAATTAAAATGTTCACGGCAGCTGTACACCATGAGGTACAATATGTCAAAGGGCTTAAGAAAAATCTATTGTCTTTGGGACAAATAGATAGTCATGGGTGCAAAACTCATGTTGAAAATGGGATCCTGAAGATTACTAGAGGTGTGCTTGTATTAATGAAAGCGGAAAAGACTTGCTAACTGCTCATGCTTAAATGAGAAACACCGCAGGAAGTTCGATGCGTGTCGAGTCAAATGGAGAAAATCAACGATGATGTGGCATCTCAAACTTGGGCACATGTTAACAAGGTTCAAGATTCTCTCGAGAGAAAATTGCCTGTGGCTCAAATCCAGAAGTTCACCATTTCATGAGCATTGTGTTACAAGTAAGCAGAATAGATTAAAGTTTAGTAGTCTGTTGCTAGAAGTAAATGCATTCTAGACTTAGTTTATTCTGATGTTTGGGAATCACATGACATATCCATGGGAGGTGCAAAGTACATGGTAACTTTCATTGATGATTATTCTAGGAGATGTTAGGTATATCCAATTAAGAAAAAGTCAGATGTATTTCTAGTGTTTAAAGAATACAAAGCACGGGTAGAACTTGAATCTGGCAAAATGATTAAGTGTTCGAGGACGATAATGGGAGAGTATACAGACGGCGAAGTTTCTTGCTTGTCAGAAGCAAGAAAGTATTCGAGGCGCTCACGGGCATACACTCCTCAACAAAATAGAGTGGCAGAGCAGATGAACAGAACTCTTACAGAAAGAAAAAGAGCTATGTTGAGGACTGCTGGTCTACCTAATTCATTCTAGGCAGAAGCAGCCAAAACTGCATGTTATATAGTAAATCGGTCGCCATCCACAAAGAATCAACAAGACAAGATGGAGATGGACAGTGAAAGCCGCAGACATTACTCACCTACATGCATTTGGGTGTCCTGTACGTGATGTACAATGCCCAAGAAAGAACAAATGGATTCAAAATCTAAGATGTATTTTCAAGATATGTCACTGAGTAAAGCGGTATCGTTGGGACCCCACCGCCCACAAGATCGCCATCACAGAGATGTTATCTTTGTAAGATCAACTCGCAGCGAGAGATGGGATGATAACACCGCAAAAGAAAAGTCGAGACGTACTGCTTTACGAGGAAAAGAATCCAAGATTCAGATTCTTCCGTCGCACCGGAGCACGGTGAACAAGAACCACCGAGTCCGAGGCTCCGTGTTCAAGGGCGTCAACTCGTGAAAGATGACCGCCAGCATGACACTTGGATTATGTCACAGAGATCAATGTTGCATATTGTTTTCTAACGGAGGATGGAGAGTCATCAATTTTCCATAAAGCTTTAAACAGCTCAGATGTTGCTTTGTGGATGACAGCAATGCAGGAAGAAATTGAGGCTCTATACAAGAACAAGACATGGGAACTTGTACCACTACCACGTGGAAGAAAAGCCATTGGTAATAAATGGGTGTACAAGATCAAACGTGATGGCAATGACCAAGTGGAGCGGTATCGTGCAAGATTGGTAGTGAAAGGATATGCTCAGAAATAAGGTATTGACTTCAACGAAATATTTTCCCCGGTGGTTAGACTCACAACAGTCAGAATAGTTTTGGAGATGTGTGCTACATTTGACCTACATCTAGAGCAGTTAGATGTGAAAACTGCATTTCTTCATGGAAAACTTGAAGAAGAAATTTATATGCTTCAACCAAAAGGTTTTGCTGAAAAGAGAAAGGAGAACTTGGTTTGCAGGTTGAACAAATCTCTATACGGTCTTAAACAAGTGCCAAGGTGTTGGTATAAGAGATTTGATTCCTTCATCATGAGCCTTGGTTATAACAGACTCAGTTCAGACCATTGTACATATTACAAGAGGTTTGAAGATAATGATTTTATCATTTGTCAGACGTGGATCTACATGTCGGCAGCCCCAACAAAGATCGAGTCCAAGAATTGAAGGCACAGTTGGCTAGGGAGTTTAAAATGAAGGACTTGGGACTAGCAAACAAGATTCTTGGGATGCAAATTCACCGAGACAGAAATAACAGGAAGATTTGGCTTTCAGAAAAGAACTACTTGAACTCTGATAGTACCGCTGTGGTTATGTGGATTCAGATTAGAGAGACCTCGATAAAAGAAAATCCACTCATCGCATGTGTTTACACTCATGAGTCGTTGTAAGGGTTTCAAAACCGCAGACTGTTGTGGCTCTATCTACAATGTAGTAATACTTGGCCTACACAAGCTTGCAAGGAAGCTATTCGGATACAAAGGTTATCGGAGGAGCTCGCACAAACAACAGAAAATTCTTGTGTTTTCAGGATGAGTGCCTTGCACATTGCAAGGAATCCAAATTTCATTCCGTGACAAAACACATAGAGTACAAGATCACTGCTCGAGAAGTAAATGGAAGAGTGTGGATTTGCAAAAATCCATACCAAGGAGAATCTAGAGATGTTTCGACCAAGCCAATCAATGCCGACAAGTTTATCTCGAGTAGATCCTGCCCAGCAGACGTAGTTTATACGACATGATAATGGCGGCAAAAGGATGGTGTGGAGATTGATTGATCGATCCTTAATCAAATCTCCGTGGAGAATGTCAGAAAGCCTTCAGATGGCAGCCCATCTAAGGTATGAATGTTCAAATCAAAGAAGGTTGTAAGGTTGAAGAAAAGCAAGAACGCTAAGAAGGAGAAAAGGCGGTAAGAAAAATAATAATAAAACGATGAACAACGGGCAATTTTTGGCTATAAATAAGCCTCCCATTTCGCCAGATCCCATCGAGAGTAAGTATTTTAGCTATTAGAGAGAGTTTCAAGAGTTTATAAATAAAGCTCTTGTTCTAGTATTTCGAGAGTTCGTGTATTGGGGTTTTGGGTAGTGAGCTAAAATACCACAATATTTGTAACTCCTTTTCACTAGTAAAATATTTTCCTTCTGTTTTCGCCCGTGGACGTAGGCTAAAAGCCGAACCACGTAATTTCTGGTGTCCCGTGTGTTTTTATTGTCTCATTATTTCTCAATTTTACTTTAGGTTCCGCTTTCACCCATCAATTTCCTAACAGCCTCACGTAAGCCTTCTGTTTTAGTTTACGCTTATTAGGAAGATTGGTTTGTCTTCACGTATTGTTGAATCGGATTCATTACCGTCATTCAATTTGTCCGGCTAAGAAATTTTGGATTATTACTAATTTACAATGTCCGATTTTACGTAAACAAGATTTTTGCATGGGTGGAAGGATTTCTACCACATTTGAGTTGTTTTGAACTTTACTCCGAGTCACAAATAGGAGAGTTTTATTTTAAAAATAATTTGGCGAGGGTGGCATCACAGTGGTGGGCACTAGGGGTTCGTTCGGCTCGCACTCGAACCGAGCCAAATTGAAACCAAATAATTCATGAAAATATGAACCAAACTATAGAACCGAACCGATTTAGTTCGGTTCGGTAGTTTGGTTCGGTTTGATTCGGTTTTAACTTATATATTTATTATTTAATAAAAATAATATAACAGTAATACACTATTACTACAATAATAAATCAATAATTTTAGTCTATAAATCCGCAAATAATAAACATCATAAAATAAAATCTAACAATAATTAAAAAATCTACTACATATTACAAAATAAACTTCAATCCATAAATAATAAACATCATAAAATAAAATCCAACAATAATTAAAAAATCTACTACATATTACAAAATTAACTTCGAATTTCCACAGTTCCATAGCCAACGAACACTCTTTTTAAGTAGAAATTCATAAATAATAACCAATATAATAAATTAAAATAATAAAATTCAACAATAAAATAAAGTGTATATATATATATATATATATATATATATATATATATATATATATATTATCATGTATTAATTAACAAACAAAATAAAAAAATAAATTATGAACTATTTTTAATTTTAATTTTAATTTTTCTTAAATCATTTAATTTGGTTCAGTTTTGAACCGAACCAAATAAAAAACCAAATGATTCATTTCTGAACCATTTGGTTTTTTACTCCGAACCAAACCGAACCAAATTGCCATAATACGGTTAGGCTCGATTCGATTCGGAATGAACCGAACCGAATGCCCACCCCTAGCAGTTGGCTTTCGCATAGGTCTCATAGCTTCTGAGTTATCCTGAGGTCACGAATTCGAGCCTCTCATCACATCATTATTATTAATATTTAGATTTTGTAAAAAGATTGCATTGCAAAATTATGGCTCTTCAATTACAGCAAAAGACTTCCACTGCAATTACAACCAAAATATAGCAAAAGACAGCCACAGCTCCAGTGGCAGGACCCATTCAGTAATCATATGACCATAACATTTAAATCAGTTTCATCAAAATTGAACCATGATGGGCAAGCTGGAAAAACATATTTTCTAGTTTATGAACAGACTTGTAACAGATGAGCAAGATCAGTGCCATTCTATTCCTCCGAATGTTGTAGATCCAACTCCTTCCCAGGATTCTCCGCAGCCCACTGCTTCGCTGTCAACACCTTCCATATCGCTGTCCCACCAGCCAAAGCCATTTGCATCTGCTAGCAGATAGCGTCAAAATGTATTATTGATGATCAACCAGCCAAACAGGGTCAAACTTATCTAAAATAAGAGAATAACGAGTTGACTTCTGCAGGAAAATGAGGGATACTAACAGTGATTATAGCAAGGTCTTGATTTCTTGTTTGTTATTGAGTTCTCTCCTCTTCCTTTCTGCTTAGACTTTGAATCCTCTAGCACTACAAAAGGCCTCCTAGTTGTATGCTCCATCTGCACAAGGTACCCTGAGAAACTCTAAGCAGGAAAAAAGAAAAAAAACATCAAGGCAATTGATAACTACCAGTTGCCTTACTTATATGTCACGCAATAAGAGATGTGAAAATGACACAAACAAGATCTTAACATCCCGTAACTTCTAAAGAAATTAAATAACAAGTCAACAAGATACATTCTCAAACTCGACATTCTAAACTCCATTTATTTTTCTTTGCTTATTCTGTTTCTCTTATGTGCTATACAGATATTGATTTTTAGTGGATATATGCTATGGCTAGTCTCTTTCTCTGTCTTCTGCAGTATACAGCAATCATTACTCCCTTTCATCGACCTGTGCATGCTAACTAGGTAAGTCAATACATTAGGCAAAAATCAGATTGACATGCTATGGTTCCCAGATGAGTCAGATGAAATTTGCAAATGTGAGAAAATAGGTGCCTCCGGGTTGTGATACCAAGTCCAATCATGTATGAATTAAAGTTCCATGACAATACATATAAATAAACCATGTATGTTAAGCATTCTCTGCTATCAATCCAATATTTAGGACCAGAAGGCCACAGATATAATAAGAAATTGAGCACTCAAACATTTCAGCCACTTCCTTCAACCCTGAGAACTGGGGCGGGGTATACACACCTTGTCAAAAAGGACGACTCCTAAGATTATTGGGTACCTACAACTAAGCGTGAAAAAATTGTCATGTCTAAGAAGCACATATTGTGCTGTGTGATTTAAATTATGCAATTGTCTTTCTCTAGCCGATGATAAATTCTACATGAATTTTCTTTATCTTTATCTACTTTCTTTTCTATGGAGCAACATTGTGCTTCTCATAACCATTTCCTTTAATTTTTGGGTTTCTGAGGACACCTCACATCTCAAAATTGTCTCTATATGATCATTGTGAGGCAGAAATTGCAAAATGGTTCAAAAGGAATCCCATATTTAGCCCCGAGTTTTGGAGTCAGCAATTAACAATGATTCAAAGCAAAAGGAAATTGCTAAATAGCTTTCAGAATGCAAATAGCATACCTTCAAATGGATTCTTCCTTTTTCTTGATTCTTTTGCATTGTATTCATCAGGAATTTCTGTTTCATCAATGCTAATTGGACATGTAGCATCTCCTTTACCAGTATGCTTGAACTGTTCTAAAACCACTTTGTCAAGAACATTGCTTCTTTCTTTTTCCTCTACTTTCTTGACACGCATCTGCCCATTGGTGGTACCAGTGGAGTTTCTGGAACCCACTAGTGTCAGAAATGGACATGACTTTCCCTGTGAACAACTACTCTTTAAACCTCAAATAAACTCTCCCAATCACACAGAACAAGCCAGTAATGAGTTTGGTTGCTAAAAACAAGTAAATAAAATCTTTAAAAAAAAAAAAAGTAAAAATTACTCTTAAATACTTTTCTTTTCCTTTCTTTTGTTTTTTGACAGAAAAATTTTAGTAAAAGCTTGATGGGCCCTGATCTCTTGTACTACCCAAAAAGTTTTACCAGCACATACTATCAGCAGAAATAACTAAAGTAATTTCTATTTATCTCTCGTAGTGTTTGAAATATATAAAATTGCTTTTGTGATTAGGTTAGAAAAGCATTTGAAATTCCCTTTGGGAAAAGCAATTAATAGGAGCTCTTCTATAAAGTTCTTTTTTTTTTTTTAACAGAAACTGCAAGCTTTCTACAAGATCACTAACAAATGCACTCAAAGCAAAAACAATAAAATGACATAATTCACCTAGATTTCTTTCAAACAAAGTAGTTTCATACCTTTAGTATATAATTTTCAAATTGAAAAAAGAAAAAAAGTTTTGAAAATAACACTCTGCTTAGTATCCTTAACAAACGCTTAAAATTAACAACTCAAAGACATGAAAAATATGATACCCAGAAACTTTTTTTTTTTCTTTTTGGTGTCAGTTTCCAGCATTTTCTCAGGAGCCAAAAGGGGGTGAAACAGAAAAGTACCTGAACTGTTTTGGGTAGCACAGAACTTTTGTGCAACTTCCGGTCAAGAAAATCGGATAACGACACACACGAATCTTTCTTTGTAACTAATTTGTCATTCACATCTTCTTTAGTGTTCTTAAACCTAATTTGTCGCACCCAAAATTACAAATGACGTACAATCTTTAGCAACAATTTTATTAAAAAAAACTGAAAAAAATTGAAAAAGAAAAAAGAAAAGGGAAGCGGGGTTGTGTTATCTTACGGATTTGAAGACCGAGAGAGGAACGATGAAGTAATGGAGCGTTGCCCTAAAGCCCTAATTTCGATTTGCTTCGATCTCATTTCAGTGCTTAAGTTTTAATCTTTGTTCTCGTTTTTGTTTTTCGTTTTCAGCTTTGTCGCTTTTGTTTGGTTTTACAATTTCGTTTGCTTAAAAGTTTTGCGCGCGCTTCTGAGGCCCGGCGCCAGACGTTTCAAACTTTTAGCAGTTTTTACCTTTTTGGGCCTACGCCGAATTTGTAGTACAATGAAGCCCACTAGGTGCTAAGTCAACTAGTCAAGATGGTAAGCAATATTAATAAGGGTTATTTTCCTCCAGCCCCCACAAGTTTCGACAAAAATTAGCCTGTACCCTAATGTTTCAACAACCATCACCACGCCCCCAAATCAGCATATCCAACTGTTATCTTTAACGGTAGAGGGGCAAAATTGAGATTTGACATAAACGGCTGCAAAACGAAAATGAAATAAACAAAACGCACCGTTTAGGAGGGTAAAAGAATAGAAAAAATGCACCGTTTAGTAGGGTAAAAAAGAGACTTGACACCAAATATTTGGCACAAAGCCAAAAAAGGAAATAGAAGCTAAACGCACCGTTTATCATAGGATACAGGGAACAGTATTTTGCTGTATTTTGCTGCACTAGCATCATTGTATCATCATTATATTTTGCTGCACTAGCATGTAAATGAGCAGACACAAACTTTGTGAAGGGCAGCACTCAATATGTTTTCTATTTTTTTAAATGCTTAATTTTGAAATTAAGGGCAAACAAGTCTTTTCACTAAATCACGTAACTATCCGTCAAAGATAACAGCTGAATGTGCTGATTTGGGGGCGTGGTGATGGTTGTTGAAACATTAAGATGCAGGCCAATTTTTGTCGAAACTTGTGGGGGCTGGCGGAAAATAACCCTATTAATAATGATATTCAAAGGTAGTCATTAATCAAAAAGATGATAAAAATATAACTTACGTAAATAAAGATAATTAATAACACCATTGTTGACGAATGACGATGATGTGTTTGTGAAAAATATATGAATAAATATCATTCCTGGACAAGAACTCAAGCTTAACAGCCAGTTGTAGGCCTAAGCTCAATTCCTTGTACAATGATTCAATACATGTTGTAGTGGCGAATCAAAATCATTTGGGCGACACGTCAACATGCCATCATCTTCGTCTTCATTGAAGAACTCACCCATCTTAATCTCCATTCACCCATCTCTCCTTTGTTAAGATAGTCGAGTCATATTTCTTGGAGGATCCAGAAACATCCTTTGGCCTTTCCTCGTTGTCGATTCCTTCAATGCAGACGCCAAACTCTATTTGTATCCTTTCCAGGGGTATATCCAGAATTTTAAAGTACCCCGAACTAAATTTAAAAAGCAAATTTTATTGAAAAGTGAATATAAAATTTTATAAGAAAATAATAAAATACACATATCATGTTTAGTCGATGGGTATTTTTGTAACTCGGGTTGGAATGGTCCCATATTTATGTACGTCATCCGTACATCTTCTCATTTATTAATATGATAAGTTTTGATTGAGATGCGTAATCCGGATCACATTCTAAATAAGGGGTATCAATAGTAGATGGAATATCAACTTTCTCAAACTCAGCTCTTTGAGATTTAACAGAACTCAAGGCATCAATATTGCACGGAGAACTTATTTCATTTGATGATGGACCACAGTTTACTTTGGCAAAGAATGAAAGGAGAGTTTTCCTTTGCTTGGATTTATCGGATATTATAATCTATAAATTAATATAACATCAAACAACATAAGAATTAATAAATTAATTAATAATTACAAGCTTAATTAGCATGCTTAAATAAATTAAACAATTCAATTTTGTTCATCTTTTCCATTTTAAAAAAAATATTATTAGTGAAAAAATAACAATAATAAATCAACTCAAACTAATAAATTACAAAACTAATTAAAAAAAAAAGCAAATCAGACATTCAAAACAATAAATTAAAATAATATGTAAAATAAATCAATTAGTTTGAAACTATAACATGAAACTGGATCAGAATTAATAAATTAATTAATAATTATAAGCTCAATTAGCGTGCTTAAATAAATTAAACAATTCAATGTTATTCATTTTTTCATTTTAAAAAATTTTAATTAATAATAAATCAACTCAAACTAATAAATCACAAAACTAATTAAAAAAAGCCAATCAAATATTCAAAATAATAAATTAAAATAATATGTAAAATAAATCAATAAAATCTATCTAAAAAAAAATTTATGCAAGTTCTAAAAGTATAGTAACATATCGAGAAAATGTATAGACTGCACAAAAATTGGAACTAGGGGCGGACGAAGAATGAAGAATGAAGAATGAAAATATGATCAGATATGAATGAAATTAGAAGGTGAATTGATAATGATGAAGAATGAAGAATAATGGCAGAAGTTTTTTTGTTTTTTCTAAAGGTTTCGGTTGAAGGAAAAGTAATATGATGGATTGTATTTTTGTAATTAATATTAATGGTGTTTTTATAATTTTAATCAAATTAATTGATTTTTTTTCTCTTTCTATACCGACTGAACACTAACAGATCCGCCCCTGATCCTTTTCAGCTGCATATGCATATCTGAAATCAGAAAATTTGAAAATAAATCAAAGTTAGTTGGTGTAAGTGGTTTGGCATTCTCACTTTTTAAGAGTTTCAAGCTTTCAGACGGAACACCACTTTGGCCACTACTTTACTCCTTACGGGCCGACTCACAAATAGTGATTAGTCCCAGGTTGTGATCGGCTTAAACGCTCCCACATTTAGAATTTCACCTGTGACCACCGTGGTTCGCACCAAAAAAAAAAAAAACTTGAAAATAAGGTGAGGCGTACAGTTGGTTCTAACGGAAGAACTTCTGGTATCTATCCTTGCTTCAACGTCAAAGCACCACACGAACTTGGCGTCAGCCACCTTGGGAAACCTGCAAGTGTATTGACCCATAAAGCAAATTAAACAGCTCATGGAATTGATTGTATATACCAAAAGATAAGATTACAAATGTGCCAATGCCAACATTGAACGAAGCTAGCCGCCGGTAGCGAAGCGAATGTCCGGCACTCGTTTCATATATTGAAAGCCCTTTTGCCCGAATCCTTTAACATTTTTTCCCACTCTCCTCCTCCCGGGCAAAGCTCTGTTAAAGGAGAATTAGAGAAGAGGAGCAAAAAGCATAATGGGATTCACCATCTTTGGTGATGACTTCAAGGTGTTTTAGCAAGTCATTTTTCGGATATTACAATGATCTGCGGTGCTCACTAATTAAGTACAAGGTTTATAACCAATTGTCCAATCATATTTCACAAGGACACTGTTGTATTTTAAATATGTTGATGCTAAAAAAACGGCTTTAATAACTGAATTTATTTTTAATGGGAAAAATAGCAAAAGCTGAGCTTGTACAGTGAATTGAACAGGATTTCTCAACTTCTCATTCACAAAAAAATGATCAGGATTTGCTGGTGGGATTCTGACAAGAATTTTCTAATGCAAAAGTTAGATCTTTAGTGTAAAAGAGTATTTAATATATAAAGAAATTACTCATACAAATGTAATGCATAGTGCTATCTAGTTATCCTAAAAAAGGTTATCATCAAATTTACTCTCTTTCTTATTTTTTGCCTTATCTTACTCCCTCTCCTGATGTCAATTGTTTGCTTAAATACCCCTCAGGAGGCAGACAATTTTATTCCCCAAAATTCACCTATCTTCCTAACGTGGGTAGTTAGTTCACATGAAATAACTGAACCCAACAGAGTGCAAGCACAAATGTGCACAACTTTGGACATTCAATATAATTTCGTTGCCCAAGTCTGCATAGACATCAAGCAGCAAAATTGCGTCACCTTCCTCTCAAGAATTAGAAAGCAGGAGGAGCAGAATCATTTTACTAAATTTTATGGGCTAATTAATATAGAGCTTATGATTTGATTATTGTTGCAAATTAAACTAGATAATAAAAGAAAAGTCAAGTTTGACTTACCACAGTACCATTGTTGATGATGATAGGGTTGTGGCACAGATGAAAATAAAGATAAGTGATCAGGCTCAAAGATGAAGCATAGACTGAGCTGGAAATGATGTAGAAACTTCTCCCACACACAATCCGAATCTGCAATGCAAGCATCGCTAGGAGTTGTAAGAGAATTGATTAGGGAAATGCAATTGGGATATCCATTTTACTTCTATCTTTTCAAGCTCACAGCACCTAAAACTATAAGTAAGATTTCTTCTTTGTTAAGCTATGTAAGTTCAATGGACAAGGCAAGGTTATTAAATATTAAGTTATTAGAAGCAGTAGATGAAATTTTTTACTTTTGTTCCGCAAGCTTTGAACAAAAACAACAAGAACGCATAGCTTAATGTTAATGCTTGGTTGTAAAGAACGTATAGACATGGTTAGCTTTTCCAGAATGTTATCTAATTCATCATTGCAAGAGACATAAAAATTCCTAGGTAAAAACAGGAAGCACCATCAGTATAGCTTTTGTCTTAGAAGTAGCATGTTAAACCATTGAAAAGAGCTCGGATAGATTTAAATAAAATCATTTAAAAAGAATCTAGATCTATTTAAAAAAGTTTAGGTAAAATAAAACAATAGATAAATTAATTTCCCTAATTATTTAATCTTGAAAATCAATGAACAATCCTAAAAATACTATTCATTGATTGTTGTTCATAGTGCAGTTCATTTGAGTTACTATTCATAGGTACTATTTATTGTAATTATTCATTGAACTGTTCACATTTACTGTTCATTCATCATAAATATGTTAGAAGTAGAAAATTGTAGAAAGTAAAGCACACCGAGAAATTTTACATGGTTCAAATCACAGTCCTACATCCATAGAGCCAGGTCTAGACAATAACCAATTAACAAATAAAAAGATTATAACCTATTGAACTCTTACACAATTTTAGACACCCTTTTACTCTTGCTGCCATCTCATTGTATCTAACTTAATCGACCTTTTTTAGCAATGAACTTTTTTTTTTCAATTGTGTTTACTACTTTCCTTGAGATCCACTCAACGCAACAAATGACCTCTTCATTTTGAAGAGACCAAAGTAAACGTAATAATGTCTAATGAAAGACATGATATGATGATACTAGATGAAGAAGACTAAAACATCATAGAGATATGAAGTATCATATTCAGCCAAATATGTTTATTATCGTTCTCTAGATTGGTTGCTTCTTTGATATAAAATACGATATGTCTTCTTCACTTCTTCAATGTGTGGAATACTTCCCTTTAAATTGATGTAGTATTTTGCTCAAGCCCAGTAGAAGAATATTAAGATATAGTTCCTTAAGAGTCCAATATTACATAAATACTTGATATTAGGATATACTTTCTTAGTTGATATACTTACCAATATAGTAATCATCTTTATTTGGAACTCTCTGATATAGAATTCTATTTGTACGCCAATTTGATCCTTTTATACCTCTAAAAATATTTTTGAATATCCAACATAATATAATCTGAATTAATTATCACGACTAGGTAAATCTCTAATAAAAGGAGATAAATGCCTAATAAAAAATAAATAGATTATAAGTTTATTGACGTAATGATGCCAATAATAAAAAACCTAACAGTCTTCTCCTTTGGCATTGTTCTAGTCAAAACAGTTCTAGTCAAAACATAAGTTAACCAATTGTCTAGTTTTCAAATGGCATGTATAGAAGCAAGATAGATCACAAGTATTAACCTACACATAGGTAACAAAACAAAAAGAAAGAACCAACCAAAACAAAACCATTAGTTATCGTTAGTTCAAGATAAAATCTCTGTAATAAATAAATGCTCATGATTATAATTCAATTGAAAAAACTAACTCTTTTCTAGGATAAGTAATATTATATCAATATATTTAAAGAGTAATAATGCATAATAAAATAATCAATAAAGACCATATTTAAATCAAATAAGCTCCTCGTTAGAGAAAGAATAAATAAACTCCCCCATTAGTATTGAAATCATATTCAAATAAAGTTTAAACAAAATAAAGAACTATTCTTCCCCTTTCACAAGGCAATAAAAATTAAAATACATTACTCCCTCCTTTTTGACAAAAGGTGCCAAAGCAAAATAGAGAATATAATAAAAAAATTTAAAATATCATCTTAAATTAGATAAAAACCAAAACTAACGAACAAAGAGGTTATAAAGTAAAGAAATCAAGGGTAATGAAGACGCATAATTCATTAGGAGTATGTTTAATGCATTCAACTCGACCTAATAAATCTGAAATCATTTTCCTTAGATAATCCAAGCATTGAAGAGTAGAGCGAATAGTTGGAAGCTCAAATTGACAGTGGCCAAATCAAGGAGAGCATTCTTAGTTTGAGTATTTTCATCTTGATCACCAACAATATCAAAGGACTTAAACATAGGATAGGTTGGTTTGATGTAAATAGGAAAAGAAGTAAAAACCTCATCGTTGTCAACTAAATTTTAATCCTCAGATTCCAACATATGATGAATCAAAGAAGGGAATGGTAATGCATGTCTCTTCCAAAAGACATCTCAGACATTTGTAATCAAATCAAAGGCCAACTTGCCAAAGTCGAAAGGAATGTCCGCTCCAATTAGAAACAAAACTTTAGCAAATAAAGTATCTACTGCAGCATAATATTTAGTAGATTGAGTACCCCAATTCAATGTAAAGCTTGATATCTGGAATCAAGTTGGAAACTAAAAAGTCTTTAGGCTGAGGAGAATACCTTCCTAAAAGTCGAGTAACAATAATAGACATGTCCAAGTTTGTTCCTTAAGAGTCCACAAACCAGTGGACAAGTCGAGATCTCTAATCGAGAAATAAAAAATACATTAGAAAAAGCTATGGGAAGAGACAGAAAAGACCAGTCATTGAGACTTGATGATTGACGGGAGTTGTCGAAGCTCCTCAAAAACAAATACTGATTCACCTAAATAAAATTGTAGAAATGGTGAGACTGTGTCGAATCCTTGGGAACTATGTATTTAATTTTCTCAAAGTTCAAAAATTAATTTTCCAAGAAAAAAACTGATT